>CM010620.1:1717500-3160576 GCA_003430845.1 Xanthoceras sorbifolium | reverse complement strand
ACTCAAATAGTTTAATATGAAAATAAACAATTATCAATAAATAATCAAATCTTTAAATAAATTACTTACACACTTAAAAACAATACTAAAATACAAACTTAATAACTAAAACATTTATATGCTTGTAAAACAGTCCACAGCATCCTCTGACTGGTCTCGCTAGTCTTCGACGTCCTTGCAATGTATGCACCCGTACCTTACCTGTACCTATACCTGGGGAGGTTGGTTTAAAACATAAAACTTTAATGAGCTAAAGGAGCTCAGTGAGTGTTATTAGTTTCTAAATAAACTTTAATTCTTTTTCTGAAATCTAATTTCTGAAAACTGAGAAACTGATGTAATACTCTTATTTTTTTTTTCTGGAAACTGTTCTGAAATCTATACTGAAAACTATTATGAAATCTAATTTCTGAAATCTGTTCTGAAAACTATACTGAAAACCTTTCAATATTTCTGAAAATCAATAAACTAATATATTATACTTTTCTGAAATCTGATAAACTGAATATTATATTTTTCAAATAACTGAAATGCTAAATAATATACTTTTCTAATAATATTTTTCTGATAAAACCTTTATGATAAAACTTTTCTAATAAATCTTTTCTGATAAAACCTTACTGATAACACTTTTCTGATAAAACTTTTAATAATTCTTTCTAATAAATACTTTTCTGATAATTTTTTTTTCTGATAAATACTTTTCTGATAAAACCCATGGAACCCTTATATTTCTGATACTCCATAGAACGACCCAACTGGCGTCGTACCATATGGAGGGTGTCACCAGGCTGCTAATCTGGTGCCACACTGGTGACTTCTGATATTCTGATAAAAGACATCTCACTATCTATAAGCTGAATTCTGCATCGCCTACATATAGCGAGATAACACCCCAATGTGTGGGCGACTGACAGACTCGACAGACTCAACCCCTCTAGAGTTAGCGGACTGTCCCCCTTAACTTGCCACACAATTGGGATGTACCGGCCGGGTCTAATTCTGATAAATTATGAAATATCTGATAAATTCTGATAATAAATGAGTATCCATGGTTTGAAAACTATTTTCTTTACTTTTGAAACTAGCTTTTTAATCTAAAAACTTAAAATATACATAAAAATATATTTCTTTAACTAAATTTCATGCATAAATATTTTCTCAGCTGAATATAACTCAAAAATTCTGAAATATAAAATTCCTTAATTTAAATATATCACTGAAGCAATCAATTCTATTTTGAATATAAAGTCATAATAATAAATTAAATCCAAGTACACTAAAGTACATTTCAATTAAAAATATCATTTTGCTTAAAATAGTTTAACACTCACTAGTTTCTAGTTTTCTCTAGGCTTGGTGCTCCGGTTCCTTTGTCTCAATACATTTATTGCCTTCTGCATAATTTCATTCCCCCCCCCCCCCCCCCCCCCCAAAACTCCTCTTGGTTTTCCTCTTCTTTCCTTTTCTCTTCTTCTCCCTCATGATTTCTGTCCTCTGTTTTCTTTTTCTTCTTTTCCGCTGCTGCCTCTTCTTCTTCTTCCTTCTCTTCTGCTGGCAGCACCTTCTTCTTCCTCTCTTCTTCTTCTTCTCTTCCTATTCGCGCCGACCCTTCTCTCTTTTTCTCTCCCTTCTGTTCTCAAATTTTCTTCTTTTCTTTCTTGTTTTCCCGAGTGTTCTCTGCCTCTGTTTCTATTTGTTTTTGGTTTCACCGACTTTGCCACTTGATTATTTTTTTGTTTGATTTGAGTGGAATCTTCACTCACATGCTTATATATATATATATATATATATATATATATACTTTTGTTTTTTTGATTCTGATTTGCTTTTTTTGTTGGTTTTACTTTGAATTTGAGTTAGTGGAAATATCCACTAACTATTATAATATATATATATATATATATATATATATAATATTCTTAATTATAACATGACCACCAATATACAATTTAATCACATAATTTGATCCATAATCTTATAACTTATAAATTAATCCATAACAATCCACTAACTCTTTTCCACAAAAATCCGTTTCAATTTACTTTTCCATCAATTAATTAAATCACAACCTCATATCGTAAAAATATATTTTAACTTCCAAGAATATATTCTTATACTCCAATTTATGAAAATCTTACTATATTATCCAAAATTTATAATTGGATTTTGTATATATCTTATGGAACCTTAATAATCGTCTGGAACTATTCCAAACATTTTCCGAGTCTCTGATTCCCTTAATACTTTTAATATCTAATTTATGGAAATACTCAGTAGAAATTTCGAAACGTATAATTGGATTTCGTATATACTTTACGAAATCGTACTAATCGTCCAATAAACTCCATTATAGTACCGTACAATCAATTCTATAAAATATATTACAATATCTGTATGTGTACATTACAATCTATCGGGAGGGTGTATTACAATTTGAACCGAATTTCTTCTCTTCTTTCTTTCTCTTTTCTTTTCTTTTTCTTTTTTTTCTTTTCTTCTTCTTCTGCTCTGTTTTCTTCTTTCTTTTTTTCTGCACAGTTTCTGCACTTGTTCTTGTTCTTCCGCTGCTGACTTCTTCTCTCTCTTCTCTTCCTTTCCTCTTCTTCCCTTCCTCTCCTCTTTTTCTTTCTTCTTCTCTTCTGCGTCCCTGCTCTGTTTTTTTGGGTGTGTTCTTCTCCATTTTTTCTGCACAAATCAGCTCTCCTCTCATCCATGGCAGCCTTCTTCTTCTTCGTTCTTTTCTTTCCGGCCGCAACTTCCTTCCCCTCTTTCTTCTCTTCTTTTTCTTCTCCTCCCTTCTCAAATTTTCTGGTTCTTTCTCGCCTCCTCTCTGTTTTCCTTTTGCTGGTTTCTTCATTTCATTTTCTGATTTCATTAATATATATATATATCTATATAATATTATATTATATTACTTATCTCTAATTGACATTTTGCCCCTTTTCATTTTAAAATTATAATATAACCACCAATATACAATTTAATCACATGAATTTAATCCACAATCTTATAACTTACAAAATTAATCCAGATTGTTACACTAACTCTTTTCCACAAAAATCCATTTCAATTTACTTTTCCATCAATTAATTAAATTACAACCTCATATCGTAAAAATATATTTTAACTTCCAAGAATATATTCTTATACTCCAATTTATGAAAATCTTACTATATTATCCAA
This sequence comes from Xanthoceras sorbifolium, assembly GCA_003430845.1. Lineage (NCBI taxonomy): Eukaryota > Viridiplantae > Streptophyta > Magnoliopsida > Sapindales > Sapindaceae > Xanthoceras > Xanthoceras sorbifolium. The sequence continues at coordinate 3,157,390 of CM010620.1, read as the reverse complement.
AATTTATAATTGGATTTCGTATATATCTTATGGAACCTTAATAATCGTCTGGAACTATTCCAAACATTTTCCGAGTCTCTGATTCCCTTAATACTTTTAATATCTAATTTATGGAAAATACTCACTAGAAATTTCGAAACGTATAATTGGATTTCGTATATACTTTACGAAATCGTACTAATCGTCCAATAAACTCCATTATAGTACCGTACAATCAATTGTAATAAAATATATTACAATATCTGTATGTGTACAGTACATATATCGGGAGGGTATATTACAGTATTAAAATGAGAGAGAATTGATATAACAAGAAAAGTAGATAATGATGATGCTGACATGCAATCGTCGCCCGTTTTAGCACCACCGATCAATATTGCATGTGTTATGCCGGATAATTCTTCAACAAAACGTTGTAGAGGGCAACCAATGGGTTTCGAGAAGTCACGGGACTTGGCTTCCTTAGGTTAGTTGTTTTAATTTGCTATTTAAGACAATTGTATAATCTCGAGGTTAACTTGTATTATTTAACCTATTTCTTTCATGTATGTATAGTATAATTGCTTTTTGTTCATTTGGTGAGTCTATGATATATTTTTATGATCCAAAGTACTACATAGTTTAAATATTTTGTTAAAAAACTTATTAATTATATATAAAAATTATGCGCGTAGTTAGAAATTTAATATGGAGTGTGGTAAGATTGAAATTTTTATGGGCTAACATAGATATTAGGCTCTTACTAAAATTTTTATTTAAAAAGAAAAATATAAAAACAAACTATTTTTTTTTTCAAAAAAAATGGGTTAGGTTACATACTAGTCGAATCCTAAAGGAACTCCGCCCCCGTGTAAGATAATGTATTGAATGATGTAAGTAGTTGAATGGGTTAGGTTAGGTTACATACTAGTTGAATGATGTATGTATATTTTTGGGGTTTCCAGGTGGACCGGTCCAGAAAGAATGCATGAAAAAAAAGAAAAATGTTGGCAGTGAGTACCGCGACCAGTCACCGCGACCAGGGATCGCGATGAGCAGCTCGCGGTAAAAATGATGATTTGAGACAGTGAGCGCCGCGACCAGTCACCGCGACTAGGGATCGCAATGAGCAGTGAAAATATTGATTTTGGGCAGTGAGCAACGCGACCAACATCGCGACTAGACACCGCGATGGTTGATCACAATAAAAGCGGTGAAATCACTCCAGTGAGTAACGCAACCAGGTGGCGCGACCACAGGTCGCGAGGAGCGGTCGCAATGATCGAAATTTTATAAAAAAAATAATATGGCGGTGGGAAGCTTCACGAGGAAGCAACATAGAAAAATAAAGAGAGAACGAGAGAAGAGAAAGAAAAAGAAAAAGAAAGAAAAAGAAGAGAAAGAAGAAGAGAGAGAAAGGAAGAGAAAGAAGAAGAGAGAGAAAGGAAGAGAAAGAAAGAAGAAGAAGAGGAAGAAGTGAAGAAGAAGAAGAGAAGAGAAAGAAGAAGAAAGGAAGAAAAAAAGGAGAAAGAAAAGGAAAAGAGGAGGGAGAAAGAGAAAAGAAAAAGGAGGAGAAAAAGGGAAAACCCAGAAGAGAAAAGTAATAAAAAGGGTATCCAGGTTGGTGTACACTCGTTTTTGAAATCTTTACGAAATTATTATGTGTTGTTGGTTTGAATTTGAGATTTTTGGATAATTAGTAAATATATGTTCATACTGTTTTTCATTTGAATGATTTTGCTTTAATTGTATTTCGATTATCATGATTACGTTGAAATAAATTGTTTCAAAGTATCGTATAAACAAATCTTTTAATTTCCATGAAATCATATATACATGTTTTACTAATATTATTTGAAATTTATATTTGTTGAATTTAACTTCGATTTGTGAATTACAGTTGTTTATTTCGAAGTGAATACCATGCAATGATATGAGAATTCAAAAATGTTGTATTGAAACGGTCCTAGGATACTTGGACAAAGAAAATGGATATAGGAGGTTGGTATACCAGCTGGGTTATTTCAGCAGTACTACACCGATATTGATCTTGATGTTGATATTATGTACCTCCCTAAGGATTCGTCCTGGGGTAGGGAGTTATGATCCTGATATTATGTACCTCCCTAAGGATTCGTCTTGGGGTAGGGAGTTATGTACCTCCCTAAGGATACCGAACACTTGGTCCTAGGGTAGGGAGTTATATGTACCACCCTTGGATGGAGCAGGCCTAACTGCCGGTCCTAGGGTTGGGAGTTATGTTCGACAGACAGCCACTGAGAGGTCGAACGACCCATATTCCAGTCCTGAAATTATGTTGAATATACCAAAGGGCCAGATTGAAATGAATTTGAATGAAATAGGTATAAGCGAATTTAGAAATTGATTTCTTATGATCATTTATTTATTGCATTGCATACTAATATGTTTGAATATAATGTTCTTTTGAAAAGCTATTTCGTGAATTTTATAAATGAGTTTAGTGTACACCCACTTAGCGATATGCTTAGCGCGTTGATTTCATCATGCGTAGGTGACAGGGATACAGAGGGAGAAAAAGACTAAAGAGGTGATAGCTGCAGACTGAAGATTCAGAGTCACCATACCTTTGGGTAGCTATATAGTTTTGTATATTATATTCAGTTACGCATGTATATACAGAAGTTTGTAAATTTGACATATATATATGTTTTGTAAATAGTTGTTTAATGGTTTGTGTTTTCAAAGTTTGTAAATATTAAATTATGAATTGTTTTATTTGAAAATGTTTGGAAATTCGCTCTATATGGTAGAGTGCGCATTTGATTGTGAAAAACAATTTGAAGTGTTGATTATTATATTATTGAGTTTTTATTTGAAAACAGGATTTTTGGAAAATCAGAAAAATAGAGGAAACTCTGGCAAAAGTTTTCAAAACAGTTTTAGATGGGCTCACTATAAAAATAAAAGATTTTTAAAATATAATTTATTTGGTTTTCAATGGTTTTTCAATTATAAAGTGAGTTAAGAAAAGTTTTGAAACCAGTAGCACTCCCTGGGTCGATCCAGTAGGGTCGGGTCAGGGGTTGTTACAAAAATGTTGTTTTTCGAAGGTGGATATTTTGCTGAAACAGCTAGAGGAAACTTCTCTCCTCATGTTGTGACTGTACCTATAAGAGAGGTAACAAATAATTGTATTAGTGTGACATGGAAATTTAGTTGATTTTTTTTTGTTTCATTTTTGTCTTGCATGTTAGAATCTTTATTCTATATGGTCCTTGAGGTTCTACTATAATTTTGACTTGTAGGATCTTGCTGGTACGATATTATCAGTTTTTCGAAGGTCTTCGCACGAGCTACGTGTTCTTTCACTTGTAGGCAGGGTCTCTAATGTTGTTTTATGCCAATCCGATTCTTTGACTACTGGATTAAAATTTGAGGTATGTTTTATGACCAATCTAGTCTTCTTTTGTACTCTTCCAATTTTATCATTTATCATTTTATGTCATTTGTATGACCAACCTACTTGAGCTTTCGTAGATCAACATACAACATTTTTCTTATTTCTATTAATTAATCGTATATTTGCACTTTAAGAGGGAACCTTTGCATTTTAGGGGTTTAGGATGTGTTTGGGAGCAAAACAAATTGCAAGGAGAAATTGAATGCATATATTTGAAGCATGATTCACATTGGTATAATGGTATTTAATGACATGCATTATAGTTATTAAATTCCCCCTCTTCATACATGCATAAAGGGCCAGTTTCAAATTTTGTGTCTATCTGGATCCTTTACACATACTGATGTGTGGCAAAAATCGGACAATCAGCAAGTAAAGTATTGCACTAGGTAAACCTGATGGGCAAGTTTTCGGTGGTGTTGTTGAAGGTCCATTGATTGTAGCTACCCCTATCCAAGTAAGGCCTTGCCTGATCATTTCTACAAAACTGACAATCACTCAATCACTAAAGATTTTAATATCACTGTTTTTAATTTATATTTTTCTTATACATATATATTACATTCGTTGTTCACATTAACGTTCCATTGCTAGTAAAAATTCACGCACTCAGTTTGGCTTTGTTATGGTTTATCAGCTTCATTTTTACTACTTTCAAGCAAAATGACAAAGAAAACCAGAGGTCAAGTCTTGCTGCAGACCAAAGAACATCTCCACATATCGGTGGGAGCTCAAAGTATCCATGATAAAGGAATGTCTTTCTCTTGATTTCTAGTATCAGTGTTTTTGTTGTAGAGAAATAAAGAGACCGCTTAAGTAAGAAAAGACTTGAATGGATTTGGGGCAGTACAATATTTTATTGTGTTATCAAAGAACTATTTTATATTGTTGTTAATATTGTTCCTCTTATGTAGAAGCGAAATATTTTTTCTGTGATTGCATTGAGAAGGCAACAAATTTTGATTTTCCAGTTTAAAAACTCCATCTTTGGACTTTCTGACAATGATTTTCATACAAACAAGATCCTACCTAGGAATGACAATTGGGGAAATGGATGAATATGTGTTCCCCATCCGCATCCCTATTCTCTAACCCCTTCCTCATTCCCACCCCATCCTTATTTAGGGGAAATGGTGATGGGAAATGAACCGTCCCCATAAATGGTGATGGGACCTATCCCCATATTCATCATCATTTATGAAGGATTTTTTCTCCAAATGGAGTGGAGATTCGGAGATTTAGGGTCCATGGGGAAAATAACAAACTCTAATTCTACCAAATAGTCTTCTGGTCTAAAGTTGGATTTATCTTTAAGGATAATTCTGTTATACTTTATATGTTTGTTCTCCAATTATTTTGGATTTAGTCTAAACACATACACTTGATAGTAGCTTTAGAGTCGTAGTCCCCTTTAAAATACTCTTTTAATAACTAAAATGGATCCAGAATGATCTTAAAATGCCTAACCATATCTTAGCAAATCAGTGTAGAATGGCTGACTCTAGCATGGCCTGATTGACATTAGAAAATGTACATATGTATGTATTTCACTGTTAAACGACAATTTGAGTGTGAGAAAACCACTGCAATGGTAATAAGTAATCAAATACGGTCTTAATAAGTTGTAAACTTATAAAACTAAAATATTCTAATATAAACTTATAACTCCAATTTTGGAGTTAACAAATCTAGGAAAATTAGAACTGTAAATTTGGAACTTCCGTCTACCTTTGGATTCTTTCTACTGATAGCATGGTGTTTTTCTTTGATGTTTTTATAGACCTACTTGCTAGGCTGCTCCTGTAGGTAAAGTGTATTTTTCATTTTTTTTTAGGTATTAAATTTTGAAATCTAATTAGTGAAATATTGGTTAGTGAAATATTTGTTTGTGAAATGTTGGTTAATGAAATAAATATTTATTAGAGGGTTTAAAATAAATTTGCCATTTCAGAGATGGCTAATGTAAGGACCAAAAATTGTCCAAACCCAAAAGGATTCAAGCCTACATAAAACCCCAATCCAACGTCATGTCCATAAACACTTATGGGCCCAATACCTTGGCAAAACCAACAAGGATCCATAAAAGCAGCCCACATGAAGAAGACTTCGTTCGACTAAGGACAAGGTTGTTCGATCACCTCACCTAATGCCAAAGGTGTTGTCCAATTCCTTAAGGTAATGTTCAACACAGTACCTCGACCACACATATGGATCGACCATGTCGCTCGACCAAGTACCTTGGTCTCGGCATGACACCTTGAGTCATGAAACCAGCCATCGAGATATCCTCGTCGTTCGACCATGAGGCTAGATGAGTGGTCGCTCAACTATCTTATAAAGGTTCCTACCTATGAAAGGTCGTCGTTTGACCACGTACACCCTATACTCTGTAGACTAACATTTGGTCAAGACTACCAAGTCAAACCTTATCAGACTTTGAATTCAAAGACGGATAGACCGGGTTAAGGAGGTAATCACATCTTTCTTGATTCGTGCCACAAAATCAGGGATGATGATCCAACCACCAACAGGTAAATCACCCCCTATATAAGCCAACCCTCACTCAGAGTGAGGGTTCACAAAAGTCTTTGGACTTACACTCTCAAGCACTCAGAGCTCTCAATCGTCTTTTGCCGTTCTGGCAACACTGTCTTTGAGGACCACCGTCCACGAACGATCTCCAGCAACCAGCCATTGCTCTTCACGACTGATTCCGACCACCTCCATTCGACCTCCGCCATCTACTATTCACGATCAGAAAGTACAATTTCTTGCTTATTCATTATCTCTTTTCTATTTACGATAATCACACTAACTTGATCGTCGGAGTCTCTTTGGCAGGCACTGCTCCGGTGTCCAAGTGCTTCGATCGACCCGTTGACACTTATTTTGCAAGGTATAGTGCGCCGATCCTCGTCCCACCAACTTTCGTGGTCCACAGCTAAAAACGATTATTTTTTCACATGTGGTTAAAAATAATTTTTTATATACTTATATGGCTATTTATAAATTTATCCCTATAAATAATCTTTTACTATGCGTGTGATTTGACCCTCATATATCTTGCGTAACTATAAGAGATTCAATTAATAATTAAGAAATTATTGCATAGAAGAAAAGAAAACATTTATGGTAGTGTATAACCGCGTTTCATCTTAAATAGTCAATTTAAAATTCAATATTGTGAAAATTTTAGAATTTCAAGAATATTGCCGCTTCAAGCTTATCTTCCTTGTTAAGAAATGCTATATTTGGTTATTTAGCAAAATTAAGTAAAAAAAGTTTACAATTCAAAAAAAATAAAATTAAAAAAAGATTAGAAGTTATAAAAGTACTACGTCCACACTAAATTTTGCATTCCCTATCCAGACCAAATTCCGAAGACAATACTACCGCATCATTTTACCTAAATCATAACATAGACAAAAAAACTAGCTTTGAAGAGGTGGTTAACTCCAACCAAACACAATTATCAGTTGCCCAACGAAACCCATAAGAGCACCGCACGTTGTCATCTTCGTCGGCGTTGAGGAGGTCATTTCTTTTTTTCTTGCTTTACTTTGATTCATGTGTTCTCAATTGAATTGTTTTTTTTTCAAAAACAAAGGTTAGATTCTCAATTGGAGGCTAATTTTGAGTAGATTTAATTGATTTAGATGTGTATATCTTTCATTAGAGAGGAATCGAGATCATGGACGATGATCTTGTTCAATAATATTGATTCAACAAACACCTGACCCAATACTTTAGAATTAGAGATTTGAATTATTTAGTTTTGCAATGAGTGAAATTGTGACTGTTTTATATTGATTGTGTTGTAGGTTTTCAATTTTTGTTGCTTTTGTACTTTGATTTAGTGGAATAAAGGTGAATTTTTGATGTTGATATCATAATGATATAAGGTTGTTGTGACTTGATGATTTGTTTGATGAAGGCCTTGACACTTCAAGGGCTTTGGGTTGGTTTAAAATAGAGATGTAGTAGCCCGATAAGAAGCTTCAGAAACTCCATTAGGTTGTCTTGACTTGATGACATGCTTTATATGTTGCATTAGGTCTAGGCGACCTGATAGGAAGCTTTTAAAAGCTACACTGAGTCTCATGGCAAGCTTAAGATGACATATCGGGTAAAGGCTACCCGAAGGTAGAATTGGATCCAAAAATGGAGCAAATGTTAACAAAGAATTGCATTAGTGTGGCATGGAAGCTTCCTTCTTTTTTCTTTTCTCTTTTTGTTCGTCTTGCATGATAGAATCTTCATTCTATATGGTTTCTTGAGGTTCTTCTATAATTTTGACTTGCAGGATCTTGCTGGTAAGATATTATCATTTTCTCGAAACTCTTCGAAGGCCCTATGTGTTCTTTCAGCTACTGGCACGGTCTCTAGTGTTGTTTTATGCCAATCCGGTTGTGTGGCTAATGGATTAAAATTTGTGGTATGTTTTAAGGCCAATCTAGTCTTCTTTTGTTACTCTTCCAATTTTATCATTTATTATTTATGTCATTTGTATGACAAAACTACTTGAGCTTTCGTAGGTCTAACATACTACATTTTTCTTATTTCTAGTAATTAATTAATCGTATCTCTGCATTTTGGGAGGAAACCTTTTTATTTTAAGGGTTTAGGGTGTGTTTGGGAGCAAAACGAATTGCGAGGAGAAATTGAATGCATATATTTGAAACTTGATTAACATTGGTATATAAATATTAGTATTTAATGCCATGAAATATAGCTATTAATTAATTTTCCCTCTTCATACATGCATACAGGACCAGTTTGAAATTTTGCATCTATCTGGATCATTTACACATACTGAAGTGGGTGGCAAAAATCGCCGAATCGGCAAGTTAAGTATTTCACTATCAAAACCTGATGGGCAAGTTTTTGGCGGTGTTGTCGTAGGTCCCTTGATTGCAGCTACCCCTATCCAAGTAAGGCCTTGCCTTATCATTTCTACAAAACTGGCAATCACTCAATCACTAAAGATTTTAATATCACTGTTTTTAATTTATATTTTTTTTATACATATTACATTTGTTGTTCACCTTAACGTTCCGTTGCTATTAAAAATTCACGCACTCAGTTTGGCTATGTTATGGTTTATCAGCTTGTTGTTGCTACTTTCGAGCAAAATGACAAAGAAAACGAGAGGTCAAGTCTTGCTTCAGACCAAAAAACGTCTCCAGATATCAGTGGGAGTTCAAAGTATCCATGATAAATGAATGTCTTTCTCTTGATCCCTATTATCTATAAGATAGAGTATTGTTTTTGTTATAGAGAAATAAAGAGATCGCTGAAGTAAGAAAAGACTTGTATGGATTTGGGGCAGTACAATATTTTATTGTGTTATAAAAGAACTATTTCATATTGTTGTTAATATTGTTCCTCTTATGTAGAAGCAAAATATTTTTCTGTGATTGCATTAAGGAGGCAACAGATTTTGATTTACCAGTCTAAAACCTCCATCTTTGGAATTTCTGACATTGATTTTCATAGAAGCAAGATCCTAACTTGGAATGATAATTGGGGAAATGGGGAAATGGTACATATGTATGTAGTTTACTGCTCAACGACAATCTGAGTGTGAGAAAACCACTGTAATGGTGATAAGTAATCAAAATACGGTCTAATAAATTGTAAACTTATAAAACTAAAATATTCTAATATAAATCCCAACAATTTTGGAGTTAACAAATCTAGTAAAATTAGAAGTGTAAATTTGGATTTTCTTACCACCTTTGGATTCTTTCTACGGATGGCATGGTGTTTTTCTTTGATGTTTTTATAGACCTACCTGCTAGGCTGCTCCTGTAGGTAAAGTGTATTTTCATTTTCACCTTTTTTTTAGGTACTAAATTTATGAGTGCTATTGGTTTTTTTTTTTTTTTTTATAAATATGAGTGATAATGTTGGCTGAAATATTATTTGCCTTTATAAAAATTTTAAAAAAATCTTCATATAATTTAAAAGTCATCACGTATATTTTAAGGGTGGCTCCATAAAATTAATTAAATTAATTAGTACACTCAATTTTTATAAAAAAAAAATTATATTATAAAAATATCTTTAAATAAAATTATTAATAGGTACAAAATAATTAATTTAAATAATTTAAATCATGATAAACCTCTGCCTCTATAAATACCCCTACTACAGTTTTGTTAATGGGTACTCAGGTTATTATCAGATTCCTATAGCACTAGAGGACCAAGAAAAAACAACATTCACATGTCCCTTTGGCATATGTACAGATACAGGTCAGCCACTCTTTTTGACAATTTTATACTCTAGACTGACACCCATCTGCCAATGCCGACCTAGTCATATAGCTTTCATGATTTCATTTTCTTTATCAGCCCTATAAATAACACTTCTTTGTCTTCTCCAGTTCTCACAAACTTACAAATTTTCACAAAACCAAAAGAGAAATGAAAAGAGCGTGCATAACAATGGAAAACACCATCTCATGCCGTTTTACCAATATTTGTGTCTTTTGTGAATCTAGTTCTAGTAAGAATAGGGAATTTGAGGAAGTTGCTGAACAACTTGTTAAGGTGTTAGCAGAGAAAAATATTCATCTAGTACATGGGGGAGGTAATCTTGGGTTGATGAGACGTGTCTGAAAAGCCGCTTATGATGGCGGAAGTCAAGTTCTAGGTATCATCCCAAAAGCTTTGAGTGTGGGTGGTGTTACAAGCAATACAATTGGGGAAGTATAGATTGTCTCAAACATGCATGAACGTAAGACTGAAATGTTTAACCATGCGGATGCATTCATAGCCTTACCAGGGGGACTTGGAACTTTGGAAGAACTCTTTGAAGTCACCTCATGGGCCCAACTAAAAATCCACCAAAAACCAATAGGCTTGTTAAATGTTAATGGTTTTTATGATGGTCTGTCGTCTTTCCTAATTTATCTCACTTTAGGCTCGACAAATCCTTGTTACTGCTTCTGATGTTCATCAGTTGATTGAACAATTAGAAGCCTTTGTTCCCAAATAAGACAAAGCCACATCTAAGTTAGATTGGTCAGTTGATGAGGGTAGCAAAAAGCGCAGATTGGTTTGATCTATGCATTTTCCTTCCTATTCTTGTTTTCAACAAATATGTTGTTTTTCGTTTTGTTTCTTCTAGTATGCATTTTCTTTCATGCATGGTCTAGGAAAGATCGAACACCCTTAACCGTTTTTGAGGGATGCAAATGGACAATTGATTCAACTTTTGCTCACTTTTATGAGTGTTCATTTAGATTATTGTAGAGCTTTAATGGCTTCAATGACTTTGGTTGGTGTTCTAATTAAATTAATAGTATAATTTTTTTTCTTAAAAAAATAATAATTAAAAAAGAGGAGTTTAAATTTGTTTGGCTTAGTGGTTTGCTTGTAACAGAGGTTGATCATGAAGAGAAGACTTGTTGTCTTGCTGTTTGCTTTGGTCCAAACAAATACAAAATAAAATCGTGGTTTTGTAACAGTGGATTTTTGCTACCTTCTCTTAAAAGTCAAAGCACCAGTAACATATTTTTTTTCTACAATACTTCTACATATGGATATGCATGTAGACATATATACATGAAAATCATAAATATATAGTTTGTGCTGTCAATCTCTATTATATTTTTCCTCAAACTATATGATAGTTTGTGTTTGTGTTGTCACTGATATTTCAATTGATTTTAAATACTTTTTAGTTTCAGATCAATAATAGAGGACATAGTGTAGGAAGAATTCCATCTAATAGTATGCATAAGGTACATAACATAAAAACCCAATAATATATAGTATTTTTGCTTTCTTTAAAACTTTATATGTGACACCCCAAATTCGATATACACGAACTAGGATGGCACTCAGTGTAAATCCTCCAACTTACATATAAATTGATTTAAAACTTTTCATGAAATAAATTAACTACTGAAATCAGGATGAACTCCAAAATGACAAAGAAAACCAGAGGTCAAGTCACGCTTCAGACCAAAGAACATCTCCAGATATCGGTGGGAGTTCAAAGTATCCATGAGAAATGAATGTCTTTCTCTTGATTTCTAGTATCAGTGAGATTGAGTATTGTTTTTGTTGTAGAGAAATAAAGAGACCGCTGAAGTAAGAAAAGACTTGTATGGATTTGGGGCAGTACAATATTTTATTGTGTTATAAAAGAACTATTTTATATTGTTGTTAATATTGTTCCTCTTATGTAGAAGCGAAATATTTTTTCTGTGATTGCATTGAGAAGGCAACAAATTTTGATTTTCCAGTTTAAAAACTCCATCTTTGGACTTTCTGACAATGATTTTCATACAAACAAGATCCTACCTGGGAATGACAATTGGGGAAATGGATGAATATGTGTTCCCCATCCGCATCCCTATTCTCTAACCCCTTCCTTATTCCCACCCCATCCTTATTTAGGGGAAATGGTGATGGGAAATGAACCATCCCCATAAATGGTGATGTGACCTATCCCCATATTCATCCTCATTTATGAAGGATTTTTTCTCCAAATGGAGTGGAGATTCGGAGATTTAGGGTCCATGGGGAAAATAACAAACACTAATTCTACCAAATAGTCTTCTGGTCTAAAGTTGGATTTATCTTTAAGGATAATTCTGTTATACTTTATATGTTTGTTCTCCAATTATTTTGGATTTAGTCTAAACACATACGCTTGATAGTAGCTTTAGAGTCGTAGTCCCCTTTAAAATACTCTTTTAATAACTAAAATGGATCCAGAATGATCTTAAAATGCCTAACCATATCTTAGCAAATCAGTGTAGAATGGCTGACTCTAGCATGGCCTGATTGACATTAGAAAATGTACATATGTATGTATTTCACTGTTAAACGACAATTTGAGTGTGAGAAAACCACTGCAATGGTAATAAGTAATCAAAATACGATCTTAATAAGTTGTAAACTTATAAAACTAAAATATTCTAATATAAACTTATAACTCCAATTTTGGAGTTAACAAATCTAGTAAAATTAGAACTGTAAATTTGGAACTTCCGACTACCTTTGGATTCTTTCTACTGATAGCATGGTGTTTTTCTTTGATGTTTTTATAGACTTACTTGCTAGGCTGCTCCTGTAGGTAAAGTGTATTTTTCATTTTTTTTTTAGGTATTAAATTTTGAAATCTAGTTAGTGAAATATTGGTTAGTGAAATATTTGTTTGTGAAATGTTGGTTAATGAAATAAATATTTATTAGAGGGTTTAAAATAAATTTACCATTTCAGAGATGGCTAATGTAAGGACCAAAAATTGTCCAAACCCAAAAGGATTCAAGCCTACATAAAACCCCAATCCAACGTCATGTCCATAAACACTTATGGGCCCAATACCTTGGCAAAACCAACAAGGATCCATAAAAGCAGCCCACATGAAGAAGACTTCTTTCGACTAAGGACAAGGTTGTTCGATCACCTCACCTAATGCCAAAGGTGTTGTCCAATTCCTTAAGGTAATGTTCAACACAGTACCTCGACCACACATATGGATCGACCATGTCGCTCGACCAAGTACCTTGGTCTCGGCATGACACCTTGAGTCATGAACCAGCCATCGAGATATCCTCGTCGTTCGACCATGAGGCTAAATGAATGGTCTCTCAACTATCTTATAAAGGTTCCTACCTATGAAAGGTCGTCGTTTGACCATGTACACCCTCTACACCGTAGACCAACATTTGGTCAAGACTACCAAGTCAAACCTTATCAGACTTTGAATTCAAAGTCGGATAGACCGGGTTAAGGAGGTAATCACATCTTTCTTGATTAATGCCACAAAATCAGGGATGATGATCCAACCACCAACAGGTAAATCACCCCCTATATAAGCCAACCCTCACTCAGAGTGAGGGTTCACAAAAGTCTTTTGACTTACACTCTCAAGCACTCAGAGCTCTCAATCATCTTTTGACGTTCTGGCAACACTGTCTTTGAGGACCACCGTCCATGAACGATCTCCAGCAACCAGCCATTGCCCTTCACGACTGATTCCGACCACCTCCATTCGACCTCCGCCATCTACTATTCACGATCAGAAAGTACAATTTCTTGCTTATTCATTATCTATTTTCTATTTACGATAATCACACTAACTTGATCGTCGGAGTCTCTTTGGCGGGCACTGCTCCGATGTCCAAGTGCTTCGATCGACCCGTCGACACTTATTTTGCAAGTTATAGTGCCCCGATCCTCGTCCCACCAACTTTCATGGTCCACAGCTAAAAACGATTATTTTTTCCCATGTGGTTAAAAATAATTTTTATATACATATATGGCCATTTATAAATTTATCCCTGTAAATAATCTTTTACTATGCGAGTGATTTGACCCTCATATATCTTGCGTAACTATAAGAGATTCAATTAATAATTAAGAAATTATTGCATAGAAGAAAAGAAAACATTTATGGTAGTGTATAACCGCGTTTCATCTTAAATAGTCAATTTAAAATTCAATATTGTGAAAATTTTAGAATTTCAAGAATATTGCCGCTTCAAGGTTATCTTTCTTGTTAAGAAATGCTATATTTGGTTATTTAGCAAAATTAAGTAAAAAAAGTTTACAATTCAAAAAAAATAAATTAAAAAAAGATTAGAAGTTATAAAAGTACTACGTCCACACTAAATTTTGCATTCCCTATCCAGACCAAATTGCGAAGACAATAAAGCCCCATCATTTTACCTAAATCATAACTTAGACAAAAAACTTGCTTTGAAGAGGTGGTTAACTCCAACCAAACACAATTATCAGTTGCCTAACGAAACCCACAAGAGCACCGCACGTTGTCATCTTCGTCGGCGTTGAGGAGGTCATTTCTTGTTGGCTTGCTTTACTTTGATTCATGTGTTCTCAATTGAAATTTTTTTTTTTTCGAAAACAAAGGTTAGATTCTCAATTGGAGGCTAATTTTGAGTAGATTTAATTGATTTAGATGTGTATATCTTTCATTAGAGAGGAATTGAGATCATGGACGATGATCTTGTTCGATAATATTGATTCAACAAACACGTGACCCTATACTTTAGAATTAGAGATTTGAATTATTTAGTTTTGCAATGAGTGAAATTGTGACTGTTTTATATTGATTGTGTTGTAGGTTTTCAATTTTTGTTGCTTTTGTACTTTGATTTAGTGGAATAAAGGTGAATTTTTGATGTTGATATCATAATGATATAAGGTTGTTGCGACTTGATGATTTGTTGATGAAGGCCTTGACACTTCAAGGGCTTTGGGTTGGTTTAAATAGAGATGTAGTAGCCCGATAAGAAGCTTCAGATACTCCATTAGGTTGTCTTGACTTGATGACATGCTTTATATGTTGCATTAGGTCTAGGCGACCTGATAAGAAGCTTTTAAAAGTTACACTGAGTCTCATGGCAAGCTTAAGATGCCATATCGGGTAAAGGCTACCCGAAGGTAGAATTGGATCCAAAAATGTAGTAAAAGTTAATTTGATTCAACTTTGTTTTTAAAGTTTTATGCATTGACCCCTTATTAGACCATGTGTTTATACCAATTGTGTACTATATTTGATTTTGAAAAATAATTCAATAACCCAATAACGTTTATGAAATATGTCATTAAAGAAAAAGAAATAAATAATTGATTAAAATGTATTAGATATGTGAATGATTTAAAACAAATTGAAATGAAAAAAACTTTCGATCCGACTAAACCTAATGGTAAAAACCCTGAGCCTTCCCCTACAGATTTCACAAGGGTTAGGCTAGCTCAGTCTGGTTCAACATTGGTTTGATTGGGCTCGTACTATAGATGTTTAAATTTCAAACTAGGCTAATTATTTGTAGATGAGCAATACTAGAAATTTCACCTTGTGTATCACAACTTATACCAATCTATGATGTGACAATGGTAAATGAATATACTTTAATGGGGATTTAATCCAATTGCCACTTGTTATTCATTTACCAGCCGCCACATCATAGATTGGGATAAGTTGAGATACAAAAATGTGGTATTTCTTACATTACTCTTTATAGATATGAAATTGTGTATTTTGAAAAATTTAAGGACCACGTGAACTAAAAAAGTAAAAATAGGTCAAAATGTAATATTTTAAATAAGTTAGGGATCAAATTAATAATTGCCTATGGTATTAAGTTGTAGTTTAAGTAAAAATACGGTTTCATTGAGATATGATCAAATGTTAGGGCACTCCATTACAATTTGACCGTTATAAAACATAAGTTGCTTTTTTTTTTTCTTCTCTTTCTTTAATTTTTGGGATCAAGAGTCGTTGATCAATCCACCACCTTTGCAACCAAGAGTCTTAAAACTCTTTGACAAATCAATTAATTCTCATTGTTCCAACAAATCTTTCTTTTGGCGCTCTTGATCAAACCATTGTTTACAATTCAAACATCTTAACTTAATCTTCTTATTTTTCACTTCTTGAGAAATGAGAAAATTTCTCTCTCATAGCCTCTTGTTTCAGGTTTCTTATTCATGACAAATAAGAAGAGCCTAGCTTCTCACAAATCACTTGGAAGACGAGAGGTTGACGTTCAGGTAAACGTGGAGAAAAAAGTGAAGACACGTGGTTTTGAAGGGGAACCAACTGCGATTGATGTTGAGTCTACAGTACTAAAACGAGAGAGAGGTGATATACCAAGAAAAGTAAATAATGATCACGATGCAGACATGGAATCATCACCCACAATCAATATTGCACGTGTTTCGTCGGAGAATTCTTCAACAAAACGCTGTAGAAGGCAACCAAAGGGTTCTGGGAAATTACAGAACATGGCTTCCTTAGGTGAGTCGTTTTGCTATTTAAGACAACTGTATAATCTTCATGTTAACTTGTAACGTTTAGTTTATTTCTCTCATGTATGTATAGAATAATTGCTTTTTGTTCATTTGGTGAGCCTATGATATATTTTTATGATCGAATATACTACTTAATTTAACTTTTTTTAAAAAAATATTATTTTGCGGCAAATGATTTGTAAAAGTCATATAGATTATATACAAGATAATGTAATATTGAATGATTTAAGTAGTTACAAAATCATTTATAACATCATTTTGGATAGTTTTAGACAATGGGAATAAGTCGTATTAACGGTGAAAACCTGAATAATTTATCAAGACAAACCTCCTTATTTTGAAATTCATCAAAAATATTTTTTTGAAATCGTTAATGTATTATAAAGCCCATCAATGTATGACATAAACATTAAATATAGTTGTGTTATTTCCTACTAGTTTAAACTTTTAGGCCTAATGATTAATGATATGGTATCATTGCCAGAAGGTCTTGAATTCAAACCTTTTCTCCCCCTTTTCTCTTGATTTCTTGTTCATTCACATATTACATGGTAGGGGGAGTATAATGTGTGTCCAAGGCATTTGTCATCACATTCACGTTATATGCGAGGGAGCATGTTAATGTACTATAATGTCCATCAACCTATGACTTAAATACTATAGTTGTGTCATTTCCTATTAGCTTAAACTTTTAGGCTTAATGGTTAATGACAGAAATTATAAAAATTACTACAATGTTCCTCTAAAATTATGAAAAATAACTCTATAATTTCATAAATGTGTCGATCATGATGTGAATGACTTTTATACTTTTGAAAAAGTACTCCTATATGTTTCTCACGCCTAAAATGTTGTAAATTCTGAAGGTGGATATTTTGCTGAAACAGCTAGTGGAAACCTCAATCCTCATCTTGTGACTGTACCTATAGGAGAGGTAACAAAGAATTGCATTAGTGTGGCATGGAAGCTTCCTTCTTTTTTCTTTTCTCTTTTGTTCGTCTTGCATGATAGAATCTTCATTCTATATGGTTTCTTGAGGTTCTTCTATAATTTTGACTTGCAGGATCTTGCTGGTAAGATATTATCATTTTCTCGAAACTCTTCGAAGGCCCTATGTGTTCTTTCAGCTACTGGCACGGTCTCTAGTGTTGTTTTATGCCAATCCGATTGTGTGGCTAATGGATTAAAATTTGTGGTATGTTTTAAGGCCAATCTAGTCTTCTTTGTTACTCTTCCAATTTTATCATTTATTATTTATGTCATTTGTATGACAAAACTACTTGAGCTTTCGTAGGTCTAACATACTACATTTTTCTTATTTCTAGTAATTAATTAATCGTATCTCTGCATTTTGGGAGGAAACCTTTTTATTTTAAGGGTTTAGGGTGTGTTTGGGAGCAAAACGAATTGCGAGGAGAAATTGAATGCATATATTTGAAACTTGATTAACATTGGTATATAAATATTAGTATTTAATGCCATGAAATATAGCTATTAATTAATTTTCCCTCTTCATACATGCATACAGGGACCAGTTTGAAATTTTGCATCTATCTGGATCATTTACACATACTGAAGTGGGTGGCAAAAATCGCCGAATCGGCAAGTTAAGTATTTCACTATCAAAACCTGATGGGCAAGTTTTTGGCGGTGTTGTCGTAGGTCCCTTGATTGCAGCTACCCCTATCCAAGTAAGGCCTTGCCTTATCATTTCTACAAAACTGGCAATCACTCAATCACTAAAGATTTTAATATCACTGTTTTTAATTTATATTTTTTTTATACATATTACATTTGTTGTTCACCTTAACGTTCCATTGCTATTAAAAATTCACGCACTCAGTTTGGCTATGTTGTGGTTTATCAGCTTGTTGTTGCTACTTTCGAGCAAAATGACAAAGAAAACGAGAGGTCAAGTCTTGCTTCAGACCAAAAAACGTCTCCAGATATCAGTGGGAGTTCAAAGTATCCATGATAAATGAATGTCTTTCTCTTGATCCCTATTATCTATAAGATAGAGTATTGTTTTTGTTATAGAGAAATAAAGAGATCGCTGAAGTAAGAAAAGACTTGTATGGATTTGGGGCAGTACAATATTTTATTGTGTTATAAAAGAACTATTTCATATTGTTGTTAATATTGTTCCTCTTATGTAGAAGCAAATATTTTTCTGTGATTGCATTAAGGAGGCAACAGATTTTGATTTACCAGTCTAAAAACTCCATCTTTGGAATTTCTGACATTGATTTTCATAGAAACAAGATCCTAACTTGGAATGATAATTGGGGAAATGGGGAAATGGTACATATGTATGTAGTTTACTGCTCAACGACAATCTGAGTGTGAGAAAACCACTGTAATGGTGATAAGTAATCAAAATACGGTCTAATAAATTGTAAACTTATAAAACTAAAATATTCTAATATAAATCCCAACAATTTTGGAGTTAACAAATCTAGTAAAATTAGAAGTGTAAATTTGGATTTTCTTACCACCTTTGGATTCTTTCTACGGATGGCATGGTGTTTTTCTTGATGTTTTTATAGACCTACCTGCTAGGCTGCTCCTGTAGGTAAAGTGTATTTTAATTTTCACCTTTTTTTTAGGTACTAAATTTATGAGTGCTATTGGTTTTTTTTTTTTTTTTTATAAATATGAGTGATAATGTTGGCTGAAATATTATTTGCCTTTATAAAAATTTTAAAAAAATTCTTCATATAATTTAAAAGTCATCACGTATATTTTAAGGGTGGCTCCATAAAATAATTAATTAATTAGTACACTCAATTTTTATAAAAAAAAATTATATTATAAAAATATCTTTAAATAAAATTATTAATAGGTACAAAATAATTAATTTAAATAAGTTAAATCATGATAAACCTCTGCCTCTATAAATACCCTTACTACAGTTTTGTTAATGGGTACTCAGGTTATTATCAGATTCCCATAGCACTAGAGGACCAAGAAAAGACAACATTCACATGTCCCTTTGGCATATGTATAGATACAGGTCAGCCACTCTTTTTGACAATTTTATACTCTAGACTGACACCCATCTGCCAATGCCGACCTAGTCATATAGCTTTCATGATTTCATCTTCTTTATGAGCCCAATAAATAACACTTCTTTGTCTTTTCCAGTTCTCACAAACTTACAAAGTTTTCACTAAATCAAAAGAGAAATAAAAAGAGCGTGCATAACAATGGAAAACACCATCTCACGCTGTTTTACCTAAGAATAGGGAATTTGAGGAAACTGCTGAACAACTTGGTGAGGTGTTAGCAGAGAAAAATATTCATCTAGTACATTGGGGAGGTAACCTTGGGTTGATGGGACATGTCTCTAAAGCCGCTTATGATGGCAGAAGTCAAGTTTTGGGTATCATCCTAAAAGATTTGAGTGTGGGTGGTGTTACAAGCAATACAATTGGGGAAGTGCAGATTGTCTCAAACATGCATGAACGTAAGGCCGAAATGTTTAACCATGTGGATGCATTCATAGCCTTACCAGGGGGACTTGGAACTTTGGAAGAACTCTTTGAAGTCACCTCATGAGCCCAACTAAAAATCCACCAAAAACCAATAGGCTTGTTAAATGTTAATGGTTTTTATGATGGTCTGTCGTCTTTCCTAATATATCTCACTTTAGGCTCGACAAATCCTTGTTACTGCTTCTGATGTTCATCAGTTGATTGAACAATTAGAAGCCTTTGTTCCCAAATAAGACAAAGCCACATCTAAGTCAAAGCACCAGTAACATATTTTTTTTTTCTACAATACTTCTACATATGGATATGCATGTAGACATATATACATGAAAATCATAAATATATAGTTTGTGCTGTCAATCTCTATTATCTTTTTCCTCAAACTATATGATAGTTTGTGTTTGTGTTGTCACTGATATTTCAATTGATTTTAAATACTTTTTAGTTTCAGATCAATGATTGAGGACATAGTGCAGGAAGAGTTCCATATAATAGTATGCATAAGGTACATAACATAAAAACCCAATAATATATAGTATTTTTGCTTTCTTTAAAACTTTATATATAACACCCCAAATTCGAGATACACGAACTTAATTTTGAGAAAGTAATCACTAATGCTCATAGCCCCTTTCTTAGTGTTATGGAGTTGTTGTTTGAGTTGTAAAACTTTGGCCATAGATTTATGTGAATAGAGTCTAACTAAGGTGTCCCATGCTTCAAATGATGAAGAACATTCACTAACCTGTCCCATAACTTCAGGACTGATGGTGGAAAATATCCAGCTGAGAAGAAGTTGGTCGGCCCTTCTCCAGGTAGTATAGGAATTGTTGAGAGTCAAAATTTTCACACTGTCAACAGAGGCTTGAGTTTCAATGAACTTCGGTGGGCAAGTTCGCAATCCAGTTACGAAATCTTCAAGTTCGAGCGCTCAAATCGCAGGAAGCACCTGAGCTTTCCAGTAAATGTAGTTGGTTGAGTCAAGTTTGATGGAAATGTGAAAGTTGAGAGTTTTGGCAACTATTGCTAAATCTGGTGAAAGAGATGATGTGGGAAGCTGAGTATTTTCTTGTGGTAGGGTTGAATGAACTGATCCAAAATTTGCTAAATCTGGTGAAGGAGATGATGTGGGAAGCTGAGTATTTTCTTATGGTAGGGTTGAATGAACTAATCCAGAATCCATGACGATTAGTCAATGGCTCTGATACCATATAAAATAATAAAATGTTTTAGGAAAATATAATCAAGTTTGCTCAAGAATTTGACACTCCATTAATGGAGCTTTTTGTAAGGTTGTATTTCTTTTCTATATTCAACTCAACTCTTCAAACAACAAGGCTAAAAACCAGAGTAATAAAAAACAATCTGTTAGAAGCCAAAAAACAGAGCATGAAAACAAAATAATAAAACTTGATAGCCAAGTAAGACCAGCTCAGCATAACAAACTTTGACAGCTATTTGAGCCTAGTTACCCTGCATCTAGAAGCTTCAATCCAGGTTGATTGTTGAAGATTCTACCACACAGCTTTGATACCGCACCTGTTGAGGAACTGATGGCAGACTCGTTTGAATTTGAAGCAATACAATCATATGGTATTCTAACATGGATCACCCCACCCCAAATGGGTATGAGTTTCGAGCGAAAATCGAAAATCCACTTGGGTCGCGGAAGGTATAGAGCACCTTGGCCAAGCGAGTTTCGGGTATGAAGCAATGCTGATAAGATCCATTGTCATCCCTAATTGGAAGAGAGCTTCCCCAGTGGTGGAGCCACTATAGGAAAAGTTCTTCATTTTATTTTATTTTTTTTATTTTTAATTAACTAATTCTTATGTTAAAGTAAAAATTTAGGGACATTTTTTAGCTTTTTGCTACAAAATGGTTAACGGTCAATGTTTTTCGGAGGATGTTTTTGTAAGAAAAAGTTTAATATGCATATAATTATGCCTAATGTTAGAGGTGTATGTGAAATTAACCCTTATATAAATTTAAAAGAATTAACATAGCATTTACCAAACACGTGTATATTGCTTTTGAGTGTTACAACAATTTTAACAACAAAATTTATCAAACAATTGTCTGATTAATTTTATAACATATTATTCTTTCATCACAACTAATAATGATTATTTTTAAAACTACATCAATACCAAATTGGTCGTTAATTGATTAATAAGTTTGAACATCTTTCTAGTGACGAATTGAGATCAGGACGGAATGATCTTGCCCGATGGTGTTGATTAAATATACTCATGTCCTTAATACTTTTAGAATTAAGGATTTGAATGGTTGTTTGAATCAATCGAGGAAATTGTTACCGTTTTTATGTTGATTTTGTTATATAGGTTTTCAGTTTTTGTCTTTTTGTACTTTGATTTAATGGATTAGATGTGAATTTTGGGAATGCTTGTTTTATATAATTCATTAGGTCATATAGGTTCTTTTGATTTGATGATTTGTTTGAAGAAAACAATGACATGCACTTCAAAGGCTTTACAAACATAGAGATGAAGTAACCCGATAGGATGTTTTAAAAGCTTTGTATGGTTGTCTAGACCTGATTACAAGCTTTAGATGTAGCATAAGGCCTAGGCGACTGGATGAGAAGTTTTGGAAGCTGCATCAAGTCCCATGATAGGCTTTAGATGTTGTATCGAGTCAAGGCTACCCGATGGTAGTATTGGATTATTTTTTCTTTTAGATTTATTTCTTAAATTATTATTGGTTATAGTTTATAAAATTTTAGTTAATGTTATATCGATTTTATCGAATTTTGTTAAGTTTTATATAATGACCCTTTATTCACAAATCTTGTCTCCATTCTAAGTGTTCATCAACCATATTTATTTCAGAAAAAAAAAATCAATAATCTAATAACATTTGTGATTCGGTAATCCCTATATGTCATTTCAAAAGCTGTTGGACCAATGCAAATTTAGGATTGTAATACACTGAGACTGACTAAGAAACCTGGTTCAATTATGGCTTCATGGCACTTATAAGTAAGATAAATTATAATAAAGTACTCTGATACATTTAATATAAAGGCACAAATAATGTTAGTTTTATTATAAAGATACAAAGCAACCCTTCAGTGCGTTGACCATTGACAGTTGTAGATCAATCTGGTGGTCTATCTCTGTTATAGATCGACAGTTGTAGGCCACTTTCATTATATTTTTATATCGTTTAATTGGTTAATTTTATTTATTTATTTAGTGTACATATATATTATTAATACCGTCGTGTAAAAACTTAATTAAACTTGAAATCATTAATTTTGACTTATGATTAACTAAAACTACAATCAAGTTGATGGTATATCATAAAATAGTGAAAGTTGTAATCATACTTGTATATATGTTGGAACAATGCAACTTTGGTATTGTAACAAACATTGAGACTCGCTAAAAACCTGGTTCAAGTATAGAACTTATAAGTAAGGTAAATTTTAATAAAGTACTCTGATATTTAAAACAAAGGTACAAATAATGTTAGTTTTATTGTAAAGATACAAAGCAATCCTTGAGGGTGTTGACCATCTGCAATTTATGGGTAAACTGATCTTTTTGTATGTGTAATAAAAAATGAATAAATAACAAAAATTTCAATATCCAATCAAAATATGCTATATAACCCAAAATGTTTTAAAATGTTTTATTTTTTTTAGAGTAAAACTTATTCAAATCTTCTCCATTTGGACGAGACAAAAAAAAGATCGATTTCTTCTAGAATGGAGGAGATTCGACGCAAATATCCTTTATTTTGGAAAGATCAATTCTAATCTCCGTGTTTTTGTTTTAAAATTTTCTATCTTTAGATATTTATTGTTATTAAAATTAATTTGAATAAAATAGTATTATAATAATTAATAAAAGAATAAAATCAATGTTCCTACATACACAAGGTCGCTTGTTTTGGTGGTTGGAGGTCTCAAAATTCTCCAAACCACCAAGGTTCAAATCCTTGTGTATACATGTAAATATATTTTCCCACCATTGCCCATAAAATACAATTGTGTGGGTAGACCTCTCCCCCGTATTGGGAGTAGACCCCTTCCGTTGTTAGGAGTAGTTGTCTGGGCCGTTGGTCCCTGTAGTTATCGTCTCCTGTTGCTGGGAGTAGTTGTCCTGACCGTACTTGTATGATTTAATATCAGTTGGTCCCGGTAGTCCTCTGACCCTTAAAGGTGTCAGATTTCAAAAAAAAAAAAATTTAATTAATGTTCCCACACATTGTACAATGTATATTTTATAAAGTGGTATTTATATTGCGGTCCTTATACTTTCAATAAATATCATTTATTTACTCGACATATGTGTATAAACTCCTATGGTTATCAACTTTTCAAAAAAATATTAAAATGGTTTTTCTAACTAAAAAACTAACCTTTGCTGCTATCCCTTCTTCCTTCCAGGGGCTATTCTTCGATTTTCTGGTGCTATGCAAAGCCTCCCTTTCCGCTACAGATTTTGGCTTGTTTTGCATAACCATCTGGCAGATATGGTTTATTAGGAACAGCTTCATTTTTGCTGGAAAGGTTTTTGGCGCTGCTGAGATTGTTCCTTAGGCAGTGTCCTTCTAGGCTGATTTTGTTCTTGCCAATGCTGCTGCTCTCGCAACTTTTGTTCCAGTCCCTCATCTGCCTAGGTGGTTGGCTCCTTCGCCGGGGTGGTTTAAAATTAATTTTGATGCGGCCGTGGACTTCTTCCGCAAAAAGGTTGGTCTTTGTGTGATTATCCGCGACTGCCATGGCAAAGTTATGGTCGTTTTGGCGCAATCCTATCCTCTTCTTGTTTCGGTGGAGGTGGCAGAGGCTATGGCTATTCTTCGTAGCATCCAGCTAGCTTCTGAGTTGGGTATTTTACCTATTGATGTTGAATCTGATGCTTCTTCTGTGGTTTCTTGGATCATCGCATAAAACCCTCCTCTGTCTGATGTTGGGCTTGTTATCGCTGATATTATTGAACTTAAGTTTTCGCTTTCTATTTCGCATTTTTCCTTTGTTTCTCGTTTATGTAATAGGGTGGCTCAAAAGCTTGCTAAGTTTGGTCTTTCTATTTCGGATTCTTTGGTTTGGGTTGAGGATATTCCTTCGTGTATGGAGGAGTTAATTCACTCTGAATCGCTCTTGTAGTTCAGTTTGTTTCTATTAATTTCCCATTATGAAAAAAAAAAAAACTAAAAAACTAACGGTCAAACTTGACTGGTTGGTTTAAATGATTGTTTTGCTCCTGATTTGAAATAGTTGACTAAAAAAGACTATTTGAGCAGTTACTATTTACTTATTTATAATAACACCATGATTAAAAAGACTTAAATACCTATATAAATATTTTATTATTATAAAATTACACATATATTATTAAATTTAATAATAAAAAAGAAAGTTACAATTTTTAATAGGATTAATAAATAAATAAAATTCAAAATAATTTTAAGAACCCCAAAAATATATAAAATGATAATTTAATTTTAATAATTAAAAAATTATTAAAAAAAGATGGAGGCCACCTCCACCAATGATCTTTTATTTTTAATTTTTTTAATTGGTACACATGCCATTTTATAAAGGGGGAATATCATTTCGGTCCCTAAATTTTGGAGAATTATCAGTTTTTTAAATGAGTTATGGTTAATGGTACACTTGATCCTTAACTTTTAAAAAATGTATCAATTTGGTCTCTCTGACTAAATTTATGTCAATCAACCTTAAAAAATTGGCAAAAGACAGTTTTACCCTTAATACTATTTAAATGAGTTAAATGACAATTTTAACCTCAAAATTTTAAAATGATTATCAATAAATAGAAGGGTAATATAGTCATTTCATTTAAATATTTAAAATATATTTTTGAATGGATCTTCACCGTCCATCAATCTTGATGAAAGGTGAAGATTATATTCAAATTTTAAAAAAAATTAAAGTAAAAATATAATTTTTTTTTAAAAAAATTTGTTTTTAAAAAAATTGAAAATGAATATGGTGGAGATCCATTTAAAAATTGAAACTGAAGAAAATGAACAAACCCAGAAACTGGGTTCGTTCATCCTAGTTTTTGGGTTCGTTGAGGATCAACTGTAATACACCCTCCCGCTAGATTGTACTGTACACGTACAGATATTGTAATATATTTTATTGAATTGATTTTACGGTACAGTAATGAAGTTTATTGGACGATTAGTACGATTTCATAAAGTATATATGAAATCCAATTATACGTTTCGAAATTTCTAGTAAGATTTTTCCATAAATTAGATGTTAAAAGTATTAAGGGTATTAGAGACTCGGAACATATCTGTAATGATTTCAAATGATTAATAAAGTTCTATAAAGTATATAAGAAAATTCAATTATAAGTTTTGGAGAACATAATAAAGATTTCCATAAATTGGAGTATTGAGAATATTTATTGGAAGTTAAAATATATTTTTACGATATGAGGTTGTGATTTACTTAATTGATGGAAAAGTAAATTGAAATAGATTTTTATGGAAAAGAGTTAGTGGATTGTTATGGATTAATTTGTAAGTTATAGGATTGTTGACCAAGATTATGTGATTAAAGTTATGGTTGTGGTCATTTTATAGTTTTAAAATGAAATGGGGCAAGTTGTAAATATAAAAGAATATAATATATATATATATATATATATATATTTTTAAGTGCTGGAAATTAGAAAACAAAAAAAAAAATGAAATGAAGAAAAGGAACCAGAAAAAAAAAAAAAGAAGAAGAAACGAAACAGAGGGTGAGGCAGTGGAGAAGAAGAAGAAGAAGAGAGAGAGAGAGAGAAGAAGAAGTGAGCAGCGAGCGGGAGAAGGAAAGAAGAGAAACATAGCAGCTGCCAGTAAGAGGAAGAAGAGGAAGTGACAGCAGCTGAAGGAGAAGGAAGAAGAAGGACAGCGGCTAAGAAGAGAGAAGAAGCAAGTGGACCGGAGAAGAAGAAAGAAAGAAAGAAGAGGAAGAAGAAGAAGAAGAGCAAGAGGAGTTGGGTAAGTGTGATGAAGTTGATTTGGTTTGAATTTGATGAAATTAAATTGTGTTGGAGTTTTGATTGTTGAGTATAAAATGAAATTGAATTGATTTTAGTAGTTGATTGAGTTTTGATTTGTTATTGAAATTGATTGTTGAGAATATAAGTGAAATTGAATGTTTGGGTGATGATTTTGATGATGGGTTTTGTTGATTTAGTATTTGATTTGAGTTTTTGTAGTGTTTTAATTGAAATAAGTTTAATTGGAATTGATTAGAATGAAAATCAAGAAATTAGTAAGTTAATTGATAGTGCGAATTGAGAATCATTAAGTAAGATATCAAAATGATTCTTAAATTAGTGACTGGTATTATGAGTTTTGTTATAATGTTGTGTTTGGAGTGAAATTGAATCACTAATTTTGGGAATTTTTGAAATTAAATTCGAAATTGAATCTATAATTAGTTTAATTGAGTTTAATGAAGTTGAATTTGATGTTGTTAAGTGAAAGAAGTTTATTTATGTGAAATTAATAAAGATTAGAATGAGCATTTGTGTAGAAATAGAATGTTACTAGTGTAGAGATTTCAATTGATGAGCAATTAAGTATTAGAAATTGTATCTGTATGATTGTGATACACATTGGTGCTTAGAAAATAAAGTAAATATATTAAGTTGTGATAAAAGAGATTCAATTTAAGAGAAATTGATTTATTGAAGGAAAATATAATTTTAGAGACATGATTTTCAGCAAATTAAATGTAATTGCTTTTAAGATAATAGAAAAAATTGAAGAATAAAGTGTTAAATGTTTTAATTGAGTTTTTGTATTAGTGATTATATTTATATTAATGATTTATTTAAAAATATATTACTTTAGGAAGAAATCTTCGTAGTATGAGAGAAAAAAAAACGTTATGGGAAAGTCAAGAAATGTTTTGAGACAAAGGAACCGGAGCTCAAAGTTTAGAGAGAACTAGTAATCAGTGAGTGTAAATTATTTTCAAGTAAAGTATATTTTATTTCCATAGTATGTTTTAAGTAAGTTTTAAAGTAATTTATGACAAGTTATGATTTTATTTAAGCGAAAGTAAGATTTCGCTTTGATTGAAATGTTTTTTAATATGTTTTTAAGCTGATTGAAGTATTTGTGATATTATATGTGTTTATTTACCTATATGAGTTTTGTAAGTTAAATAGAATTTATGTTTAAGTATGTTTTAATTAAAGTATTTTATAACTCAGAAATTTAGAAATTATATTTATTTAAAGAAATAAGTTTGATGTATATCCCATGCTTTTGATTAAAAGTTAGTTTTCAAAGTAAAGAAAACAGTTTTCAGCTTTTTAGTTATCAGAATAGTATATTATTTCTCAGCTGTTCAGTTCTTAGAAAAGAATAAAAATATATTCCATTGGTACAGCTTTTTAGTTTTCAGCATAAGAAACGTATATATATTTATATATATATATATATATATATATATTATCAGCTTTTCAGTTTTTCGAAAAATAAAAGTTATTATATAGTCTCACCTTTTCAATTTCTAGTAAAGTAAAAGTATATATATATATTCTTAGTTTTTCAGTTTTTATAAATTCGATTTCAGAATAGTTTTCTGTATTAATTTCAGAACTGGAGTATCTAATCCTTCTTTAAATGTTGATTTTAAAATTATCTGTATAGCCCCAATATGTATCCATCCAAGAGTATTTTGTATTTCTGGTTTTATTTGTTTTAGTTTTTCTTGAATATCTTTTTTATTTAATAAAGATATCATTACTTTATTTGAAGTTAAGGAAATATCTAATGCTTTTTCTCTTATATTTAATCCGTAATATAAATGATGTTTTCTGGATTTTATTCCAAACTTTGTTAACAGTCTTGTATAAAATCCTGAATAATTTGATAGATTAAAATTTTCTCTTTGTATCTGTTTTAATTTTTTCTTATCTATTAAAACTTCTTGTTTATATTCTCCTAGATGTTCTATTTGATTATCAATATCTTCATTAGTTTGAGAACTTGTGGCTATATCCATTATTCTGTTTCACTAAAATCACTATAATCTGTTTCTGTTAAAATAAATATGCTTTCATCTGAATCTGTTATTTCTTCAAAATCATTAATTTGAATAAATTCTTCATTATTTATCATTTGTTCAATATCTTCATCAATTTCTATTTTCTTTTTATTTTTATCAAATTTCTTAGGGCATTTATTTGCATAATGACCTAATTGATTACAAAAATAACATCTGCATTCCTTTGTAAAAGGTTTTTTATTTCTTCTGTATGTGGGTTTATGAGTTTTTCTATATCCTTTTTTCTTATAATAATTTGTTTTTCTAGGTTTAAAATATCTTCTTTTCTTATAGTGTTTTCGTTTTTTATATTTTCTTTTAATTTTTCCATAATAATATGGACTATCACATCCTATCATAAGTGGCATTTTAGGCGTATCACAACATAAAGAAATTCTTTTTCTTAATCATTTTATAGCTTTAGCTAATATTGCATCTCCACACCAAGTACTAAGTTTATTTCTTAAATGTGCTATTCTTTTTCCTAAAGTATCTGCAGTCCTAGGATTATATGTTTCTATCAGTTTCTGTCCCCAAGGGTCAGGAATCTTAGAAAAGAATAAAGGCAAATAATAACTATAACCAGTATCTATTTGATTATAAATATGATAATAATAATCTTGAAAAACACAAATATATCGTTCTATTTCACACATATCACATAATTGTAATCTTTGTAATGCAATACAATATTTATTTATTGTTGTTGGATCTGTAATTAATCTTCCTTCCCCATGAAATTCTAATTGGAAGGCTTCTACTGTTGCTGTTATTAAATCTGCTGAAGTTGTTGATGATAATATCACATTTTTTGTTTCTTCAGGCATATGTTGCCAAAATCTAGAAGCACTATTAAGTAGTGTTTTTTCAATAAAACTTTTTGTTATAGTTAAATCCATTTTATTAATTTCTACAGCTATCCTGAGAGATGTTTCCCATTTATCAATTGCTTCTTCTACATTATTTATGCAATCTAAGTTTAAAAATATTCCAAATGGATTTATATGTTCATTTCTCATTTTTTTCTAATGGAGTATAATTATCTTCTTGTGGTACTGATGTTAATCCAGCATATCCTAATGGATTTCTTGTTTGTGCACCAGGAGTGTTATTTCTTCTTCTTAATGGAGGTTCCCTTGCAAATGGTCCTCTAGATGAACTAGGAATATCTGTTATATTAGGATTTAATTCTTGTTTTATATCTGGTTTAATATTAATAAAATTATGAGAATTATTTATATCTATTTCACCTATTTTTGTAATTAAATTATCAATATCAGAATTTTCTTCTGAAGAACTCATTTTTTATAATTTTCTGGTATTTTCATTTTTAATAAGTGTAAGGCTATTGGATCTGTTACATGTGATGTATTTTGTTCTTTATCTTGTTTCTTTTCTAATAGACTTCTTATTTGTTGTAATTCTACTAAAATTTTCTTTCCATAGTATATTATTGTTTTCTGTAATTCTTTACAATCTTTTTCTATTTTTAATTCAGAATCTTTTAATTCTATATATCTTTCTTCTACTTCTTGCAGATTATTAATTTTGTCCATGATTTTTATCAGTTTTAGTTCCCAGGAAAGCGAGGTGAGTCATAAAGACAAATTAGAGACCAAGGCTTTCCTTAGCCAGAACTATTACTGTTAAAATCATGTTTTATCTTTTCAAACATACAAGTACGTGGCATTGTTATACCTAAATCTTCCAGAAGCATAAGCTTATGAGGAAAGTTTAGGTTTCCAGCCTATATACTTGAAATCTTTCAACATATTTTGAAATATGTTCAGATTATCATATGTTTGGGTTAATCTTTTTGTATTTTTTACAAATTCCTGCATAATATGCTAGGTTTCTCCTGAATCTTTATAACTAGGCTCTGATACCATTTCGGGGTTTATGGGGGTGAGCTGTACTCAGCAATCTCAGAATTTTATTATTATTTAGATAGAAATTTAACAACAAGGTGTTCTGTTACCTATCTATATCAATTTCATCATAATTATAGAGTAAGTAATCAAATCTTTCTTTTAATTTTTCTAAAATTCTAATTATATTATGCATGAATATCATTTTTATTTTACAATCTAATGGTTTAAATTCCATGTTATTTTCATGTTCAGCTTGTATCTGATTTCTTATTTCTTCAATTAATGTAAGAATATTATCTTTTTCAGAAAAATCTAACATAACTAAACTATCACTAAATTTTTCAATGGTTTCCATTATTTCTTATGTCCTTATATCTTAACAAAATTTAGGCAATAACACCTACTATTCTTGAATCATAAAAAAGAAAAGGGTCCAACATGCTTCCGTACCTTTCTTCTTCTTTGACCGCTAAATCATCGGGTGTCCACGATCCTTTTACCGTGCGTTTCAGCACCAACCTAAGTATCCCTTAGGTAACTGATCTGTGTCCCTTCAATAACCAGCAGCACAACCTAGTTTCGTTTCCTACCTCTAGGTGTACAGAAGAAAACTAAAGAAGTAGTTGAAGCAGTTTCTTCTTTATGAAGGAAGAATAGAAGAGTTTAGAGAAAAGTTTGCTAAGATATAAGAGTAAAGAAACTCTTTATTGATTCATATGAATATCTTACAAAGGGAGGAAAGGGAGAGAAAAAGGCTTAACTTCGAATCAACTTCGAATCAACATCATCCTCTTCCTCCATGGATGTTGAATTAAGACCACAGAAAGATAAAGGAAAAAGAGTTCAACTCGATATTCCCACTGTTACAGATATGATTGAACCAGTTATGGAACAATTAACGATAATGAAAAGGCTTTATAGTCTTTCAAATACTGATAACAGATATATTGATTATTCTGGGATTTATCCTAAAATTAATTTTCTCCAAGATTCATCTCCAGAAGAGATAAGATATTGGTTTGATTTTGGAGCCTTAAACTCCATAGAGATTTCACAACTGCCCAAATGGATATATCAAGGCGTGAAGGATTGCTACATACACAATCCTACCATGACCCCTAAAGATATTATTGTATTAAAAATTTTATCTGCAGGTCCTGATTTCCATAAAGATGACAGATATCCTGCTTACCATTTCATCCAAATTGCAAAAGCAGATTCATTTTCAATTACAGCGCAAAAGCTTAAGAAAGATCTGCCCAAATTTGAAGAAAAAGATATCCATTATAGAAGAGCGATAGGGATCAGAATAGTCCTACAAGGACTAGAAGCTAGCTTCAAGCGTGGATTTCGCACATATGGCGGACAAAAGATATTATCTTCCATCATGATTTCTCCAGCAAAGACAACACCTGTCTCTGCTTGAAATTACATGGCTACAAAGATAAAGCTTCTCAATACTGGAGCTGTCAAATCAAGCCCTCAGGCTCAAGAACGTATCTGTCAATTTAGACAGCATGATTTGAATACATGCCCCGCATGTACCTTCGATACCAAAAGCAAAGATAAAGATAAGGTGCCAGATAGACCGTCGGCATATAGCGACGAAGAATGAAGAAGATAAGATCTGAGTGGTCCCCTTATCTACTCAAAAGAAGATACCAGCTATATCGCTATCTAAAGATAAGGCATCTGAAAAAGACTGTCATGATAAAAAGATATGTCAAGACAAACAGATATTTCATCTTATCCTTTGTAAAGAGATAATGTAATCTTTTTGCTTTTTATCTTTTAGTCTGTATCCTTTGAAATCCGGGGTTTCATGTCCGGAATTCAACTATAAATATGTAGTTAGACATTAGGCAAAGGCATTCGAAGTTGATTCGAAGTTGATTCGAAGTTAAGCCTTTTTCTCTCCCTTTCCTCCCTTTGTAAGATATTCATATGAATCAATAAAGAGTTTCTTTACTCTTATATCTTAGCAAACCTTTCTCTAAACTCTTCTATTCTTCCTTCATAAAGAAGAAACTGCTTCAACTACTTCTTTAGTTTTCTTCTGTACACCTAGAGGTAGGAAACGAAACTAGGTTGTGCTGCTAGTTGTTGAAGGGACACAGATCAGTTACCTAAGGGATACTTAGGTTGGTGCTGAAACGCACGGTAAAAGGATCGTGGACACCCGATGATTTAGCGGTCAAAGAAGAAGAAAGGTACGGAAGCATGTTGGACCCTTTTCTTTTTTATGATTCAAGAATAGTAGGTGTTATTGCCTAAATTTTGTTAAGATATAAGGACATAAGAAATAATGGAAACCATTGAAAAATTTAGTGATAGTTTAGTTATGTTAGATTTTTCTGAAAAAGATAATATTCTTACATTAATTGAAGAAATAAGAAATCAGATACAAGCTGAACATGAAAATAACATGGAATTTAAACCATTAGATTGTAAAATAAAAATGATATTCATGCATAATATAATTAGAATTTTAGAAAAATTAAAAGAAAGATTTGATTACTTACTCTATAATTATGATGAAATTGATATAGATAGGTAACAGAATACCTTGTTGTTAAATTTCTATCCAAATAACAACAAAATTATGAGAAAATGTATATATATATATATATATATATATATATATATATATATATATATATATATTCTTAGTTTTTCAGTTTTTAGAAATTCGATTTCAGAATAGTTTTCTGTATTAATTTCATAACAGTTTCCAAAAAATAGATTTCAGTATAATTTTTAGAGAAATATATTATATCAGTATTTCAATTTTCAGAAAAGAATATCATATTAGCTTTTCAGTTTCAGAAATATAAAGGAATATTATTTCAGTTTATCAGATTTCAGAAAAGTATATTATATTAGTTTATTAGTTTTCAGAAAAGTATATTATATTAGTTTGTTAGTTTTCAGAAAAGTATATGATATCAGTTTTCAGTTTTCAGAAAAATTGACAGGTCCCTAACCTACTATCTCCTATTAGGTAGCCTGCCGGCACTCCACGGTAGCTTTTCAGTCGAGGCTTG
Organism: Xanthoceras sorbifolium; assembly: GCA_003430845.1. Classification (NCBI taxonomy): domain Eukaryota; kingdom Viridiplantae; phylum Streptophyta; class Magnoliopsida; order Sapindales; family Sapindaceae; genus Xanthoceras; species Xanthoceras sorbifolium. The sequence continues at coordinate 3,123,702 of CM010620.1, read as the reverse complement.
CCTCGCTGAAAAGCTTCCGTGAAGCTAAGCCGTTTATTATAACTGAAAATCTGAGTAGAAAATTTTATTTTTTTTTATAAAATTTTAGCAGAGTCTCCTCTGTTTTTCTGAGACTAACAAATCTTGGAGACATGCATATAACAACTTGAACACTTCTATATTTGTTTTCAAATCTCAACTACGGTGGATCTCCAGTTCACCTCCACAAACCACAACTCAAACAGTTTAATATTAAAATAAACAATTATAAAAAATAAATGAATCAAATCTTTAAATAAAATACTTATACACATAAAACAATATGAAAATACAAACTTAACAATTTAAAATATTATATATGCTTGTAAAACAGTTACAGCATCCTCTGACTAGTCTCGCTGGTCTTCGAAGTCCCTGCAACATCTGCACTTGTACCTGTATCTGTACCTGGGGAGGTTGGTTTATAAAACATAAAAAATATAATGAGCTAAAGGAGCTCAGTGAGTGCGTTTCTAATTTACTAAAAGATCTTAAATATAATAAAATTAACTTTGAATTTAACTGACTCTTCAAACTCTTCAAACTTATTACTAATACTGAAAACTGATAAACTGAAAACTCTCTGCTATTGCTGAAAACTGATACACTGAAAACTGATAAACTTTTTTACTTTTTAAATACAAGCTAAGAATGTTTAATCGATAAAATCTGATAGCCAAGCCTAAATAATTACTTTTAATTTACAATTGAAATACTTAAAATTCTATTATAACTATTTACTTGGCCACTTTTCTGAAAACTGAAAAGCTGAAATAATATACTGATCTAAAAACTAAAAAGCTGGAATAATATATTTTCCTGAAAACTGAAATGCTGAGATAATATATTTTTCTGAAAACTGAAAACTGATATCATATACTTTTCTGAAAACTAATAAACTAATATAATATACTTTTCTGAAAATTAATAAACTAATATAATATACTTTTATGAAATCTGATAAATTGAAATAATATTCCTTTATATTTCTGAAACTGAAAAGCTAATATGATATTCTTTTCTGAAAACTGACAGAAATTTTGAAGATTTGTAACAACAAGGTGTTCTGTTACCTATCTATGTCAATTTCGTCATAATTATATAACAAATAATCAAATCTATCTTTTAGTTTTTCTAAAATTCTAAGTATATTATGCATGAATATCATTTTTATTTTACAATCTATTGGTTTAAATTCCATATTATTTTCATGTTCCGCTTGTATCTGATTTCTTATTTCTTCCATTAAAGCAAGAATATTATCTTTTTCAGACAAATCTAACATTACTAGACTATCACTAAATTTCTCAATTGTTTCCATTTTCTTTAAGCTCTTATATCTTAACAAAATAAATTCGTAACAACAACTATTCTTGAATCATAAAAAAGAAAAGGGTCCAACATGCTTCCGTACCTTTCTTCTTCTTTGACCGCTAAATCATCGGGTGTCCACGATCCTTTTACCGTGCGTTTCAGCACCAACCTAAGTATCCCTTAGGTAACTGATCTGTGTCCCTTCAACAATCAGCAGCGCAACCCAGTTTCGTTTCCTACCTCTGGGTGTACAGAAAAAAACTAAAGAAGTGGTTGAAGCTGTTTCTTTTTTATGAAAGAAGAATAAAAGTAGTACGAAGAGTCTTTTGCAAGATATAAGAGTAAAGAAAACTCTTTATTGATTCATAGGAATATCTTACAAAGGGAGAAAAGAGAGAAACACTAAGGCTTTCTTATATTGAGTATTTGGATGCTCAACTTCGAATGCCCTTGCCTAATGTCTAACTACATATTTATAGTTGAAGTCCGGACATGAAACCCCGGATTTCAAACTTGAAAATTAAAAGATAAAAAGTAAAAAGATAAGATTACATTATCTCTTTACAAAAGATAAGATGAAATATCGGTTTGTCTTGACATATCTTTTTATCATGACTGTCTTTTTCTGATGCCTTATCTTTAGGTAACGGTACAGCTGGTATCTTCTTTTTATTAGATAAGGGGACCATTCAGATCTTATCTTCTTCATATCTGTATCACTCTTCGTCGCTATATGCCGACGGTCTCTTTGGCATTTTATCCTTATCTTTGCTTTTTATCTCAAACGTGCAGGCTGGACACGTATTGAGATCATGCTGTCTAAATTGACAGATTCTTTCTTGAGCCTGAGGGCTTGATCTGACCGCTCCAGTATTGAGAAGCTTTATCTTTGTCGCCATGTAATTCCTAGCAGAGACAGGTGTTGTCTTTGCTGGAGAAATCATAATGGATGATAAAATCTTCTGTCCGCCATATGTGCGAAATCCACGCTTGAAGCTGGCTTCAAGTCCTTGTAGGACTATTCTGATCCCTATCGCTCTTCTGTAATGTATATCTTTTTCTTCAAATTTTGGCAGTTCTTTTCTCAGCTTTTGAGCTGTAATTGAGAAAGAATCTGCTTTGGCAATCTGGATGAAGTGGTAGGCAGGATATCTTTCTTCTTTATGAAAATCAGGACCTGCAGATAAAAATTTTAATACAAGAATATCTTTAGGGGTCATGGTAGGATTGTGTATGTAGCAATCCTTCACGCCTTGATATATCCATTTGGGCAGCTGGGATATTTCTGCAAATTCTGGAGGATTTGTATATATGGAGTTTAAAGCTCCAAAATCAAACCAATATCGTATCTCTTCAGGAGATGAATCTTGGAGAAAATTAATTCTAGGATAAATCCCAGAATAATCAATATATCTGTTATCAGTATTTGAAAGACTATAAAGCCTTTTCATAATCGTTAATTGTTCCATAACTGGTTCAATCATATCGGTAACATTGGGAATATTGAGTTGAACTCTTTTCCCTTTATCGTTTTGAGGTCTTAATTCAACATCCATGGAAGAAGAAGATGATGAATCAGTAACCTTATCTGTAGTCTCCTTTTTTTGTGGAGGTCTCTGTGGTTGATGGAGAGGCTTTTTGTCTTACCTCAATCTTTTCAAATAATTGAAAAACTCTGTTGTTTAATAATTCATATCTTCCAACATGTTTTTCAATCATTTGACTCTCTGAGAAGAGAATATCTGCAACTTCCTTTGCATTTCCAGGAAGCTTGGCAATATCAATAAGATCAGAAATATTTTCACTTATCGACAGAACTTCTTGTTCCATATCTTTTAGATGATTGATAATATCATTCATTTGCTGAGCCATCTCTTGTAAGAAAATCTGCTAAAACATTTTTCTCAGATTTAATAATTTCAATATCAAAATGATATTCTGCAAGTATCATTTGCCATCTAATTAATCTTTTAGCTTCAGGCCTACTTGGTAGTAAATTTTTAATGAAAGCTTTTACTTGAGTATTATCAGTTCTTAATAAAAATCTGGTTGGTAATAAAAAATAATACAATTTTTTGCAACTTTTCACAACTGCTAATAGTTCTTTTTCATTTATATGATATCGAGACTCTGTATCAGAAAAAGTTCCAGAACAATATTTGCATAATGTTTCTCCTATTTTTTCATGATTCTCATAATCTTCTTTCTTTAATATACCACTCCAATATCTTTCTGAAGCATCTGTTTCTAAAATTAACTTATCATTATCTTTTGGTAATTGTAATTTTGGTAATGATTTACACATTTCTTTTATTTGTTTAACTTGTTGTTCTAATAAAGAATCAAATTGAAATACTCTGTCTTTTCTTATTAAATCTTGAAAAGGTTTTCTTAAGCTTGCTAGATTTGCTATGAAATCTGATGCATAGTTTAATATTCCTAAAAAACTTTGAACTTGTTTTTTATCAGTTAATCTATCTGGAAAACTTGTAATTTTTTCTAATATATGCTTTTGTAATTGTATTCCTTTACTATCTATATGCATTCCTAAAAATTCAATCTGATATTGACATATTTTAGACTTTTTCTCAGATAAAGCTAGTCCATTCTGTAAACAAAGATTGATAAAAATATCTAAATATTTTAAATGTTCAGACATATTATCAGATAAGACTAATATATCATCAACATAAACGAATATAAAATCAAAAGGTTTAAAAATATTATCCATTTTTCTTTGAAATATTTGAGGAGCATTTTTTAATCCAAATGGTAAAACTAACCATTCATATTGACCTTGTGGGGTCGAAAATGCTGTTATACTATCTGGATGCATTTTGATTTGCCAAAATCCACTTTTACAATCAAATTTAGAAAATATCTGTTTATTTCTTGTTTCATTTATCAAACTTTCTTTATGTGGTAAAAAATATCCATCAAAGACTGTATTATTATTTAATCTTTTATAATTTATCACCATTCTAGCTTTGCCTCTAACTATCTCAGCATGTTTTCTAACAATAAATGCTGGTGAGCTATGGGCTGATAAGCTTGGTCTGATAAATTTTAATTTTAATAATTCATTGATTTGTTGATTAAATTCTTTTTTATCTTCTGGATTATATCTCATTGGTTTTTCTCTAATTACTTTATGTTTGTCTATCATTTCTAGTTTTGCCATAATTTGGTCTTTATTCCAAAATTCTAAAGGATTTTCAGTAAAACATTGTTTTAATCTATTTTTTATTCCTTCTATATCCATATCTAATGTTTTTAATTGTAATTGAAATTTTATTAAAGGATTTCCTTTAGAAAAAATCGGTTTTTCTTTATAGCCAATATCACCACGCTGGGCTGTGCGGGTAGTAAAATTAATAGGAAAAGGTTTAGCATAAGCAGTTTTAAGTCTTTTCACAGTTATTAAATGATGACATGGGGTTTTAAAAAGTATCTGACTAGTAAGAGTATCAAAAGTAATCTTATGAAATAATTGTAAGAAGTTATTTCCTAAGAGTATTTCACATCCTGTAGTATCAAAATAAAATGGTGGACATTTTATTAAATATTGTCCTAATAAAATTATCGGATTTTCTATTCCTCTCTTAATTTCTATCAATTGATTAGAAATATCTCTTCCTCTAATTATTGGTAAATCTTGATGATATTTTTCAGGAAAACATTGTGGTTTACTAACACAACATCCTGATCCACTATCTATGTAAGCAGCAAAATATTCTGCTTTATATTCTTTATAAGTTACACCTATTGGTATGTATATACTATATGGACTTGTCATTTTGGTATATATATTAACTTTCCATTATAATGTATCTTTAATCCATAAGATGTTATCTGATATGGTTTTACCATTTCTAAAAATGTTAATCCTAACATTATTTCTAAGTTATTATTTAATCCTTCTTCTTCTATGAGTAATCTTATTGGAATTATTTCATTTCCAAATCTGATTAAAGTTTCTATGGCTTCATCTATTTCATGGAAATCTCCATTAAAGTTTGTATATTGGTGAGGATTATCTAATTTATATTTTTGTAATGTATTACATAGATTAGAACTAATATAATTTCCATTAGCTCCTGTATCTATTAGAATTTTAATTGGTTGAAATTCTAATCCATTATAATATTCACCATTTAATGTATAATTTTTTAAATTATCATTTTTTGCTATTATGATATTATTATTCTTTTGTGAACCAAAGGAATGTAATAAAGGATGACTCCTTACATGTGAAGTAGTAAAGGATAATCTAGATGGTATATTATCTGTTAAGAGTAAAGGTTTATCCTGTAAATCTAAATTTATTGGTCTAGACTCTATTTCTTCTATTTCAGGTAAACTAGGCATTTCTATCTGACAAACTTCATTGAATAAATAAGGAAAATCTATCATGTCTTTAACCACAAAACAATCAGAATGATGTGTATTAGATATTGCATATGAAATTACATAAGTTATAGAATATGGTCTATTGTTTTGTTTAAAGAAATCTTTTCTTTTAAAATCTTGTATTAAACTTAATGTTTTATCAAAATCTTTATCATTAATATGATAAGCTATTCGTTGATATATATTGAATTTTAATTTTCCATATCTTAAATTTCCTTTAAGAATACCTAAACAAACTTCTTCTCTGTTTACTATTCTATTATCCATAACAGCTAATTCTATTGGAGTATCTAGTCCTTCTTTAAATGTTGATTTCAGAATTATCTGTATTGCACCAATATGTATCCATCCAAGAGTATTTTGTATTTCTGGTTTTATTTGTTTTAATTTTTCTTGTATATCTTTTTTATTTAATAAAGATATCATTACTTTATTTGATGTTAATGAAATATCTAATGCTTTTTCTCTGATATTTAATCCATAATATAAATGATGTTTTCTAGATTTTATTCCAAATTTTGTTAACATACTTGTTTGAAATCCTGAATAATTGGATAGAGTAAAGTTTTCTCTTTGTATTTGTTTTAATTTTTTCTTATCTATTAAAACTTCTTGTTTGTATTCTCCTACATGTTCTATTTGATTATCTATGTCTTCATTCTGTTGTGAACTTGTAGCTATATCCATTATTCTGTTTCACTAAAATCACTATAATCTGTTTCTGTTAAAATAAAAATACTTTCATCAGAATCTGTTATTTCTTCAAAATCATTAATTTGTATAAATTCTTCATTAGTTATCATTTGTTCAATTTCTTCATCAATTTCTATTTTCTTTTTATTTTTATCAAATTTCTTAGGACATTTGTTTGCATAATGGCCTAATTGATTACAAAAATAACATCTACATTCTTTAGTAAAAGGTTTTTTATTTCTTCTATATGTGGGTTTAGGAGTTTTCTTATATCCTTTTTTCTTATAATAATTTGTTTTTCTTGGTTTAAAATATTTTCTTTTCTTATATTGTTTTCGTTTTTTATATTTTCTTTTTATTTTTCCATAATAATATTGACTGTCACAGCCTATCATTAATGGCATTTTAGGTGAATCACAACATAATGAAATTCTTTTTCTTAATCCTTTTGTAGCTTTTGCTAAAATTGCATCACTGCACCATAGACTAAGTTTATTTCTTAAATGTGCTATTCTTTTTCCCAAAGTATCTGCAGTCATAGGTTGGTATGTATCTATCAATTTTTGTCCCCAAGGGTCAGGAATCTTAGAAAAGAATAATGGTAAATAATAACTATAACCTGTATCAATTTGATTATATATATGATAATAATAATATTGAAAAACACAAATATATCTTTCTATTTCACACATATCACATAATTGTAGTCTTTGTAAAGCTACACAGTATTTATTAATTGTTGTTGGATCTTTAATTAATCTTCCTTCACCATGAAATTCTAATTGAAATGCTTCTGCAGCAGCAGTTATAAAATCAGAAGATGTAGTTGCTGCAAATATAATATCTTTTGTTTCTGTTGGCAAATGTTGCCAATATCTAGCAACACTATTTATTAATGTTTTTTCAAGAAATTTCTTTGTTACTTCTAAATCCATTTTATTAATTTCTACAGCTATCCTAAGAGAGGTTTCCCATTTATCTATTGCTTCTTCTACATCAGTTACACAGTCTACATTTAAGAATAATCCAAATGGGTTTATGTGTTCATTTCTCATCTTTTCTAATGGTGTACAATTATCTGGTGGTGGTATAGATGTTAATCCAGCATATCCTAATGGATTTCTTGTTTGTGCTGTTCCTGTATATGTTTTTCTTAATGGAGGTTCTCTAGCAAATGGTGGTCTTCTTGAAGTGCTAGGAATATCTGTAATATTTGGATTTAATTCTTGTTTTATATCTGGTTTTAAATTTATAAAATTATGACCTGTATTAATATCCATTTCACCTATTTTTGTTATCAAATTATCAATATCAGAATTTTCTTCTGAAGAACTCATTTTCTATAATTTTCTGGTATTTTCATTTTTAATAAATGTAAGGCTATTGGATCTGTGATTTGGGATTTATTCTGTTCTTTATCTTGTTTCTCTGTTAATAAATTTTTTATTTGTTCTAATTCTAATAGAATTTTCTTTCCATAGTATATAATTGTTTTTTGTAATTCTTTACAATCTTTTTCTATTTTTAATTCAGAATCTTTTAATTCTATATATCTGTCTTCTACATTTTGTAGATTATTAATTTTATCCATGATTTTTATCAGTTTTAGTTCCCAGGAAAGCGAGGTGAGTCATAAAGACAAATTAGAGACCAAGGCTTTCCTTCTATTTCAGAACTATTACTGTTAAAATCATAGTTTGTTTGATCTTTTCAAACATACAAGTACGTGGCATTGTTATACCTATGTCTTCCAGAAGCATAAGCTTATGAGGAAAGTTTAGGTTTCCAGCCTATATACTTGAAATCTTGCAACATATTTTGAAATATGTTAAGATTATTATATGCTTGGTTTAATCTTTTTGTATTTTTTTACAAATTTCTGCATTATATTTCTGTTTCCTGAATCTAACAAGGCTCTGATACCATTTCTAACAAGGCTCTGTACAGGGTCCTCAGGCAGAATGAAGCGGCTCAGACACGAGCAATGGTATCAGAGCCCTTGGTAGATTCAGGAAACAGAAATATGATGCAGAAATTTGTAAAAAAATACAAAAAGATTAAACCAAGCATATAATAATCTTAACATATTTCAAAATATGTTGCAAGATTTCAAGTATATAGGCTGGAAACCTAAACTTTCATCATAAGCTTATGCTTCTGGAAGACATAGGTATAACAATGCCACGTACTTGTATGTTTGAAAAGATCAAACAAACTATGATTTTAACAGTAATAGTTCTGAAATAGAAGGAAAGCCTTGGTCTCTAATTTGTCTTTATGACTCACCTCGCTTTCCTGGGAACTAAAACTGATAAAAATCATGGATAAAATTAATAATCTACAAAATGTAGAAGACAGATATATAGAATTAAAAGATTCTGAATTAAAAATAGAAAAAGATTGTAAAGAATTACAAAAAACAATTATATACTATGGAAAGAAAATTCTATTAGAATTAGAACAAATAAAAAATTTATTAACAGAGAAACAAGATAAAGAACAGAATAAATCCCAAATCACAGATCCAATAGCCTTACATTTATTAAAAATGAAAATACCAGAAAATTATAGAAAATGAGTTCTTCAGAAGAAAATTCTGATATTGATAATTTGATAACAAAAATAGGTGAAATGGATATTAATACAGGTCATAATTTTATAAATTTAAAACCAGATATAAAACAAGAATTAAATCCAAATATTACAGATATTCCTAGCACTTCAAGAAGACCACCATTTGCTAGAGAACCTCCATTAAGAAAAACATATACAGGAACAGCACAAACAAGAAATCCATTAGGATATGCTGGATTAACATCTATACCACCACCAGATAATTATACACCATTAGAAAAGATGAGAAATGAACACATAAACCCATTTGGATTATTCTTAAATGTAGACTGTGTAACTGATGTAGAAGAAGCAATAGATAAATGGGAAACCTCTCTTAGGATAGCTGTAGAAATTAATAAAATGGATTTAGAAGTAACAAAGAAATTTCTTGAAAAAACATTAATAAATAGTGTTGCTAGATATTGGCAACATTTGCCAACAGAAACAAAAGATATTATATTTGCAGCAACTACATCTTCTGATTTTATAACTGCTGCTGCATAAGCATTTCAATTAGAATTTCATGGTGAAGGAAGATTAATTAAAGATCCAACAACAATTAATAAATACTGTGTAGCTTTACAAAGACTACAATTATGTGATATGTGTGAAATAGAAAGATATATTTGTGTTTTTCAATATTATTATTATCATATATATAATCAAATTGATACAGGTTATAGTTATTATTTACCATTATTCTTTTCTAAGATTCCTGACCCTTGGGGACAAAAATTGATAGATACATACCAACCTATGACTGCAGATACTTTGGGAAAAAGAATAGCACATTTAAGAAATAAACTTAGTCTATGGTGCAGTGATGCAATTTTAGCAAAAGCTACAAAAGGATTAAGAAAAAGAATTTCATTATGTTGTGATTCACCTAAAATGCCATTAATGATAGGCTGTGACAGTCAATATTATTATGGAAAAATAAAAAGAAAATATAAAAAACGAAAACAATATAAGAAAAGAAAATATTTTAAACCAAGAAAAACAAATTATTATAAGAAAAAAGGATATAAGAAAACTCCTAAACCCACATATAGAAGAAATAAAAAACCTTTTACTAAAGAATGTAGATGTTATTTTTGTAATCAATTAGGCCATTATGCAAACAAATGTCCTAAGAAATTTGATAAAAATAAAAAGAAAATAGAAATTGATGAAGAAATTGAACAAATGATAACTAATGAAGAATTTATACAAATTAATGATTTTGAAGAAATAACAGATTCTGATGAAAGTATTTTTATTTTAACAGAAACAGATTATAGTGATTTTAGTGAAACAGAATAATGGATATAGCTACAAGTTCACAACAGAATGAAGACATAGATAATCAAATAGAACATGTAGGAGAATACAAACAAGAAGTTTTAATAGATAAGAAAAAATTAAAACAAATACAAAGAGAAAACTTTACTCTATCCAATTATTCAGGATTTCAAACAAGTATGTTAACAAAATTTGGAATAAAATCTAGAAAACATCATTTATATTATGGATTAAATATCAGAGAAAAAGCATTAGATATTTCATTAACATCAAATAAAGTAATGATATCTTTATTAAATAAAAAAGATATACAAGAAAAATTAAAACAAATAAAACCAGAAATACAAAATACTCTTGGATGGATACATATTGGTGCAATACAGATAATTCTGAAATCAACATTTAAAGAAGGACTAGATACTCCAATAGAATTAGCTGTTATGGATAATAGAATAGTAAACAGAGAAGAAGTTTGTTTAGGTATTCTTAAAGGAAATTTAAGATATGGAAAATTAAAATTCAATATATATCAACGAATAGCTTATCATATTAATGATAAAGATTTTGATAAAACATTAAGTTTAATACAAGATTTTAAAAGAAAAGATTTCTTTAAACAAAACAATAGACCATATTCTATAACTTATGTAATTTCATATGCAATATCTAATACACATCATTCTGATTGTTTTGTGGTTAAAGACATGATAGATTTTCCTTATTTATTCAATGAAGTTTGTCAGATAGAAATGCCTAGTTTACCTGAAATAGAAGAAATAGAGTCTAGACCAATAAATTTAGATTTACAGGATAAACCTTTACTCTTAACAGATAATATACCATCTAGATTATCCTTTACTACTTCACATGTAAGGAGTCATCCTTTATTACATTCCTTTGGTTCACAAAAGAATAATAATATCATAATAGCAAAAAATGATAATTTAAAAAATTATACATTAAATGGTGAATATTATAATGGATTAGAATTTCAACCAATTAAAATTCTAATAGATACAGGAGCTAATGGAAATTATATTAGTTCTAATCTATGTAATACATTACAAAAATATAAATTAGATAATCCTCACCAATATACAAACTTTAATGGAGATTTCCATGAAATAGATGAAGCCATAGAAACTTTAATCAGATTTGGAAATGAAATAATTCCAATAAGATTACTCATAGAAGAAGAAGGATTAAATAATAACTTAGAAATAATGTTAGGATTAACATTTTTAGAAATGGTAAAACCATATCAGATAACATCTTATGGATTAAAGATACATTATAATGGAAAGTTAATATATATACCAAAATGACAAGTCCATATAGTATATACATACCAATAGGTGTAACTTATAAAGAATATAAAGCAGAATATTTTGCTGCTTACATAGATAGTGGATCAGGATGTTGTGTTAGTAAACCACAATGTTTTCCTGAAAAATATCATCAAGATTTACCAATAATTAGAGGAAGAGATATTTCTAATCAATTGATAGAAATTAAGAGAGGAATAGAAAATCCGATAATTTTATTAGGACAATATTTAATAAAATGTCCACCATTTTATTTTGATACTACAGGATGTGAAATACTCTTAGGAAATAACTTCTTACAATTATTTCATAAGATTACTTTTGATACTCTTACTAGTCAGATACTTTTTAAAACCCCATGTCATCATTTAATAACTGTGAAAAGACTTAAAACTGCTTATGCTAAACCTTTTCCTATTAATTTTATTACCCGCACAGCCCAGCGTGGTGATATTGGCTATAAAGAAAAACCGATTTTTTCTAAAGGAAATCCTTTAATAAAATTTCAATTACAATTAAAAACATTAGATATGGATATAGAAGGAATAAAAAATAGATTAAAACAATGTTTTACTGAAAATCCTTTAGAATTTTGGAATAAAGACCAAATTATGGCAAAACTAGAAATGATAGACAAACATAAAGTAATTAGAGAAAAACCAATGAGATATAATCCAGAAGATAAAAAAGAATTTAATCAACAAATCAATGAATTATTAAAATTAAAATTTATCAGACCAAGCTTATCAGCCCATAGCTCACCAGCATTTATTGTTAGAAAACATGCTGAGATAGTTAGAGGCAAAGCTAGAATGGTGATAAATTATAAAAGATTAAATAATAATACAGTCTTTGATGGATATTTTTTACCACATAAAGAAAGTTTGATAAATGAAACAAGAAATAAACAGATATTTTCTAAATTTGATTGTAAAAGTGGATTTTGGCAAATCAAAATGCATCCAGATAGTATAACAGCATTTTCGACCCCACAAGGTCAATATGAATGGTTAGTTTTACCATTTGGATTAAAAAATGCTCCTCAAATATTTCAAAGAAAAATGGATAATATTTTTAAACCTTTTGATTTTATATTCGTTTATGTTGATGATATATTAGTCTTATCTGATAATATGTCTGAACATTTAAAACATTTAGATATTTTTATCAATCTTTGTTTACAGAATGGACTAGCTTTATCTGAGAAAAAGTCTAAAATATGTCAATATCAGATTGAATTTTTAGGAATGCATATAGATAGTAAAGGAATACAATTACAAAAGCATATATTAGAAAAAATTACAAGTTTTCCAGATAGATTAACTGATAAAAAACAAGTTCAAAGTTTTTTAGGAATATTAAACTATGCATCAGATTTCATAGCAAATCTAGCAAGCTTAAGAAAACCTTTTCAAGATTTAATAAGAAAAGACAGAGTATTTCAATTTGATTCTTTATTAGAACAACAAGTTAAACAAATAAAAGAAATGTGTAAATCATTACCAAAATTACAATTACCAAAAGATAATGATAAGTTAATTTTAGAAACAGATGCTTCAGAAAGATATTGGAGTGGTATATTAAAGAAAGAAGATTATGAGAATCATGAAAAAATAGGAGAAACATTATGCAAATATTGTTCTGGAACTTTTTCTGATACAGAGTCTCGATATCATATAAATGAAAAAGAACTATTAGCAGTTGTGAAAAGTTGCAAAAAATTGTATTATTTTTTATTACCAACCAGATTTTTATTAAGAACTGATAATACTCAAGTAAAAGCTTTCATTAAAAATTTACTACCAAGTAGGCCTGAAGCTAAAAGATTAATTAGATGGCAAATGATACTTGCAGAATATCATTTTGATATTGAAATTATTAAATCTGAGAAAAATGTTTTAGCAGATTTTCTTACAAGAGATGGCTCAGCAAATGAATGATATTATCAATCATCTAAAAGATATGGAACAAGAAGTTCTGTCGATAAGAGAAAATATTTCTGATCTTATTGATATTGCCAAGCTTCCTGGAAATGCAAAGGAAGTTGCAGATATTCTCTTCTCAGAGAGTCAAATGATTGAAAAACATGTTGGAAGATATGAATTATTAAACAACAGAGTTTTTCAATTATTTGAAAAGATTGAGGTAAGACAAAAAGCCTCTCCATCAACCACAGAGACCTCCACAAAAAAAGGAGACTACAGATAAGGTTACTGATTCATCATCTTCTTCTTCCATGGATTTTGAATTAAGACCTCAAAAAGATAAAGGGAAAAGAGTTCAACTCAATATTCCCAATGTTACCGATATGATTGAACCAGTTATGGAACAATTAACGATTATGAAAAGGCTTTATAGTCTTTCAAATACTGATAACAGATATATTGATTATTCTGGGATTTATCCTAGAATTAATTTTCTCCAAGATTCATCTCCTGAAGAGATACGATATTGGTTTGATTTTGGAGCTTTAAACTCCATATATACAAATCCTCCAGAATTTGCAGAAATATCCTAGCTGCCCAAATGGATATATCAAGGCGTGAAGGATTGCTACATACACAATCCTACCATGACCCCTAAAGATATTCTTGTATTAAAATTTTTATCTGCAGGTCCTGATTTTCATAAAGAAGAAAGATATACTGCCTACCACTTCATCCAGATTGCCAAAGCAGATTCTTTCTCAATTACAGTTCAAAAGCTGAGAAAAGAACTGCCAAAATTTGAAGAAAAAGATATACATTATAGAAGAGCGATAGGAATCAGAATAGTCCTACAAGGACTTGAAGCCAGCTTCAAGCGTGGATTTCGCACATATGGCGGACAGAAGATTTTATCATCCATTATGATTTCTCCAGCAAAGACAACACTTGTCTCTGCTAGGAATTACATGGCGACAAAGATAAAGCTTCTCAATACTGGAGCTGTCAGATCAAGCCCTCAGGCTCAAGAAAGAATCTGTCAATTTAGACAGTATGATCTCAATACGTGTCCAGCTTGCACGTTTGAAATAAAAAGCAAAGATAAGGATAAAATGCCAAAAAGGGATATGCTGGATTAACATCTATACCACCACCAGATAATTATACACCATTAGAAAAGATGAGAAATGAACATATAAACCCTTTTGGATTATTCTTAAATGTAGACTGTGTAACTGATGTAGAAGAAGCAATAGATAAATGGGAAACCTCTCTTAGGATAGCTGTAGAAATTAATAAAATGGATTTAGAAGATAAAAATTTTAATACAAGAATATCTTTAGGGGTCATGGTAGGATTGTGTATGTAGCAATCCTTCACGCCTTGATATATCCATTTGGGCAGCTGTAAAATTTCTGCAAATTCTGGTGGATTTGTATAAATGGAGTTTAAAGCTCCAAAATCAAACCAATATCGTATCTCTTCAGGAGATGAATGCTGGATTAATTCCTAAAGTATCTGCAGTCATAGGTTGGTATGTATCTATCAATTTTTGTCCCCAAGGGTCAGGAATCTTAGAAAAGAATAATGGTAAATAATAACTATAACCTGTATCAATTTGATTATATATATGATAATAATAATCTTGACAGCTGCCCAAATGGATATATCAAGGCGTGAAGGATTGCTACATACACAATCCTACCATGACCCCTAAAGATATTCTTGTATTAAAATTTTTATCTGCAGGTCCTGATTTTCATAAAGAAGAAAGATATCCTGCCTACCACTTCATCCAGATTGCCAAAGCAGATTCTTTCTCAATTACAACTCAAAAGCTGAGAAAAGAACTGCCAAAATTTGAAGAAAAAGATATACATTACAGAAGAGCGATACAAAAGATAGGATGAAGTATCGATTTGTCTTCACATAACTTTTTATCATGACAGTCTTTTTCTGCTGTCGTATCTGGAGATAGCGGTACAGCTGGTATCTTCTTTTGATCAGATAAGGGGACCACTCTGATCTTATCTTCTTCATATCTTTATCACTCTTCGGTGCGCAACCCAGTTTCGTTTCCTACCTCTGGGTGTACAGAAAAAAGATATAAAGTGGTTGAAGGTTTTTCTTCTTTATGAAAGAAGAATAACAGTACTACGAAGATTTTTTGCAAGATATAAGAGTAAAGAAAACTCTTTATTATCTATCTTCTTCGTTTTGTAGATTATTAATTTTATCCATGATTTTTATCAGTTTTAGTTCCCAGGAAAGCAAGATGAGTCATAATGACAAATTAGAGACCAAAGCTTTCCTTAGCCAGAACTATTACTGTTAAAATCATAGTTTGTTTGAAACATACAAGTTATAAACCCTTTGGATTATTCTTAAATGTAGACTGTGTAACTGATGTAGAAGAAGCAATAGATAAATGGGAAACCTCTCTTAGGATAGCTGTAGAAATTAATAAAATGGATTTAGAAGTAACAAAGAAATTTCTTGAAAAAACATTAATAAATAGTGTTGCTAGATATTGGCAACATTTGCTATCCTAAGAGAGGTTTCCCATTTATCTATTGCTTCTTCTACATCAGTTACACAGTCTACATTTAAGAATAATCCAAAAGGGTTTATATGTTCATTTCTCATCTTTTCTAATGGTGTATAATTATCCTTTAATAAAATTTCAATTACAATTAAAAACATTAGATATGGATATAGAAGGAATAAAAAATAGATTAAAACAATGTTTTACTGAAAATCCTTTAGAATTTTGGAATAAAAACCAAATTATGGCAAAACTAGAAATGATAGACAAACATAAAGTAATTAGAGAAAAACCAATGAGATATAATCCAGAAGATAAAAAAGAATTTAATCAACAAATCAATGAATTATTAAAATTAAAATTTATCAGACCAAGCTTATCAGCCCATAGCTCACTAGCATTTATTGTTAGAAAACATGCTGAGATAGTTAGAGGCAAAGCTAGAATGGTGATAAATTATAAAAGACTAAATAATAATACAGTCTTTGATGGATATTTTCTACCACATAAAGAAAGTTTGATAAATGAAACAAGAAATAAACAGATATTTTCTAAATTTGATTGTAAAAGTGCTTGATCTGACAGCTCCAGTATTGAGAAGCTTTATCTTTGTCGCCATGTAATTCCTAGCAGAGACAGGTGTTGTCTTTGCTGGAGAAATCATAATGGATGATAAAATCTTCTGTCCGCCATATGTGCGAAATCCACACTTGAAGCTGGCTTCAAGTCCTTGTAGGACTATTCTGATTCCTATCGCTTTTCTGTAATGTATATCTTTTTCTTCAAATTTTGGCAGTTCTTTTCTCAGCTTTTGAGCTGTAATTGAGAAAGAATCTGCTTTGGCAATCTGGATGAAGTGGTAGGCAGGATATCTTTCTTCTTTATGAAAATCAGGACCTGCAGATAAAAATTTTAATACAAGAATATCTTTAGGGGTCATGGTAGGATTGTGTATGTAGCAATCTTTCACGCCTTGATATATCCATTTTGGCAGCTGTGAAATTTCTGCAAATTCTAGTGGATTTGTATAAATGGAGTTTAAAGCTCCAAAATCAAACCAATATCGTATCTCTTCAGGAGATGAATCTTGGAGAAAAAATTCAATATATATCCACGAATAGCTTATCATATTAATGATAAAGACTTTGATAAAACATTAAGTTTAATACAAGATTTTAAAAGAAAAGATTTCTTTAAACAAAACAATAGACCATATTCTAAAGGAAATCCATCAAATTAATCCTTTCTTTAACATATGATTAAAGTGTTAATCCATAAGAACTTAAAGTAAGAAATAATGAGTATTAATGAAAATAATACTCAGCAATCATCGGGTGTCCACGATCCTTTTACCGTGCGTTTCAGCACCAACCTAAGTATCCCTTAGGTAACTGATCTGTGTCCCTTCAACAATCAGCAGCGCAACCCAGTTTCGTTTCCTACCTCTGGGTGTACAGAAAAAAGATATAAAGTGGTTGAAGCTTTTTCTTCTTTATGAAAGAAGAATAACAGTATTACGAAGATTTTTTGCAAGATATAAGAGTAAAGAAAACTCTTTATTGCTTCATAAGAATATCTTACAAAGAGAGAATAGGGAAAGAAGCAGTTTTAAGTCGTTTCACAGTTATTAAATGATGACATGGGGTTTTAAAAAGTATCTGACTAGTAAGAGTGTCAAAAGTAATCTTATGAAATAATTGTAAGAAGTTATTTCCTAAGAGTATATCACATCCTGTAGTATGAAAATAAAATGGTGGACATTTTATTAAATATTGTCCTAATAAAATTATCGGATTTTCTATTCCTCTCTTAATTTCTATCAATTGATTAGAAATATCTCGTCCTCTAATTATTGGTAAATCTTGATGATATTTTTCAGGAAAACATTGTGGTTTGCTAACACAACATCCTGATCCACTATCTATGTAAGCAGCAAAATATTCTGCTTTATAATCTTTATAAGTTACACCTATTGGTATGTATATACTATATGGACTTGTCATTTTGGTATATATATTAACTTTCCATTATAATTTATCTTTAATCCATAAGATGTTATCTGATATGGTTTTACCATTTCTAAAAATGTTAATCCTAACATTATTTCTAAGTTATTATTTAATCCTTCTTCTTCTATGAGTAATCTTATTGGAATTATTTCATTTCCAAATCTGATTAAAGTTTCTATCAACAATCAGGACCTGCAATTATGTGATATGTGTGAAATAGAAAGATATATTTGTGTTTTTCAAGATTAATGAAATTCTTCTTCTTAATCCTTTTGTAGCTTTTGCTAAAATTGCATCACTGCACCATAGACTAAGTTTATTTCTTAAATGTGCTATTCTTTTTCCTAAAGTATCTGCAGTCATAGGTTGGTATGTATCTATCAATTTTTGTCCCCAAGGGTCAGGAATCTTAGAAAAGAATAATGGTAAATAATAACTATAACCTGTATCAATTTGATTATATATATGATTATTAAACACCTGTCTCTGCTAGGAATTACATGGCGACAAAGATAAAGCTTCTCAATACTGGAGCTGTCAGATCAAGCCCTCAGGTTCAAGAAAGAATCTGTCAATTTAGACAGCATGATCTCAATACGTGTCCAGCTTGCACGTTTGAAATAAAAAGCAAAGATAAGGATAAAATGCCAGAAAGACCGTCGGCATATAGCGACGAAGAGTGATAAAGATATGAAGAAGATAAGATCAGAGTGGTCCCCTTATCTGATCAAAATTTTATCCATGATTTTTATCAGTTTTAGTTCCCAGGAAAGCGAGGTGAGTCATAAAGACAAATTAGAGACCAAGGCTTTCCTTAGCCAGAACTATTACTGTTAAAATCATAGTTTGTTTGAAACATACAAGTACGTGGCATTGTTATACCTATGTCTTCCAGAAGCATAAGCTTATGAGGAAAGTTTAGGTTTCCAGCCTATATACTTGCTTCAAGCGTGGATTTCGCACATATGGCGAACAGAAGATTTTATCATCCATTATGATTTCTCCAGCAAAGACAACACCTGTCTCTGCTAGGAATTACATGGCGACAAAGATAAAGCTTCTCAATACTGGAGCTGTCAGATCAAGCCCTCAGGCTCAAGAAAGAATCTGTCAATTTAGACAGAAAATAGAAATTGATGAAGAAATTGAACAAATGATAAATAATGAAGAATTTATACAAATTAATGATTTTGAAGAAATAACAGATTCTGATGAAAATATTTTTATTTTAACAGAAACAGATTATAGTGATTTTAGTGAAACAGAATAATGAATATAGCTACAAGTTCACAACAGAATGAAGACATCCTTTACTACTTCACATGTAAGGAGTCATCCTTTATTACATTCCTTTGGTTCACAAAAGAATAATAATATCATAATAGCAAAAAATGATAATTTAAAAAATTATATTGGTTTAAATTCCATATTATTTTCATATTCAGCTTGTATCTGATTTCTTATTTCATTCATTAAAGTAAGAATATTATCTTTTTCAGACAAATCTAACATTACTAAACTATCACTAAATTTCTCAATTGTTTCCATTTTCTTTAAGTTCTTATATCTTAACAAAATAAATTCGTAACAACAACTATTCTTGAATCATAAAAAAGAAAAGGGTCCAACATGCTTCCGTACCTTTCTTCTTCTTTGACCGCTAAATCATCAGGTGTCCACGATCCTTTTACCGTGCGTTTCAGCACCAACCTAAATATCCCTTAGGTAACTGATCTGTGTCCCTTCAACTCAACTTCGAATGCCTTTGCCTAATATCTAACTACATATTTATAGTTGAAGTCCGGACATGAAACCCTGGATTTCAAACTTGAAAATTAAAAGAGAAAAAGTAAAAAGATAAGATTACATTATCTCTTTACAAAAGATAGGATGAAGTATCGGTTTGTCTTCACATATCTTTTTATCATGACAGTCTTTTTCTGCTGTCGTATCTGGAGATAGCGGTACAGCTGGTATCTTCTTTTAATCAGATAAGGGGACCACTCTGATCTTATCTTCTTCATATCTTTATCACTCTTCGTCGCTATATGCCGACGGTCTTTCTGGCATTTTATCCTTATCAGTAACATTAGGAATATTGAGTTGAACTCTTTTCCCTTTATCTTTTTGAGGTCTTAATTCAACATCCATGGAAGAAGAAGATGATGAATCAGTAACCTTATCTGTAGTCTCCTTTTTTGTGGAGGTCTCTGTGGTTGATGGAGAGGCTTTTTGTCTTACCTCAATCTTTTCAAATAATTGAAAAACTCTGTTGTTTAATAATTCATATCTTCCAACATGTTTTTCAATCATTTGACTCTCTGAGAAGAGAATATCTGCAACTTCCTTTGCATTCCCAGGAAGCTTGGCAATATCAATAAGATCAGAAATATTTTCTCTTATCGACAGAACTTCTTGTTCCATATCTTTTAGATGATTGATAATATCATTCATTTGCTGAGCCATCTCTTGTAAGAAAATCTGCTAAAACATTTTTCTCAGATTTAATAATTTCAATATCAAAATGATATTCTGCAAGTATCATTTGCCATCTAATTATTCTTTTAGCTTCAGGCCTACTTGGTAGTAAATTTTTAATGAAAGCTTTTACTTGAGTATTATCAGTTCTTAATAAAAATCTGGTTGGTAATAAAAAATAATAAAATTTTTTGCAACTTTTCACAACTGCTAATAGTTCTTTTTCATTTATATGATATCGAGACTCTGTATCAGAAAAAGTTCCAGAACAATATTTGCATACTGTTTCTCCTATTTTTTCATGATTCTCATAATCTTCTTTCTTTAATATACCACTCCAATATCTTTCTGAAGCATCTGTTTCTAAAATTAACTTATCATTATCTTTTGGTAATTGTAATTTTGGTAATGATTTACACATTTCTTTTATTTGTTTAACTTGTTGTTCTAATAAAGAATCAAATTGAAATACTCTGTCTTTTCTTATTAAATCTTGAAAAGGTTTTCTTAAGCTTGCTAGATTTGCTATGAAATCTGATGCATAGTTTAATATTCCTAAAAAACTTTGAACTTGTTTTTTATCAGTTAATCTATCTGGAAAACTTGTAATTTTTTCTAATATATGCTTTTGTAATTGTATTCCTTTACTATCTATATGCATTCCTAAAAATTCAATCTGATATTGACATATTTTAGACTTTTTCTCAGATAAAGCTAGTCCATTCTGTAAACAAAGATTGATAAAAATATCTAAATGTTTTAAATGTTCAGACATATTATCAGATAAGACTAATATATCATCAACATAAACGAATATAAAATCAAAAGGTTTAAAAATATTATCCATTTTTCTTTGAAATATTTGAGGAGCATTTTTTAATCCAAATGGTAAAACTAACCATTCATATTGACCTTGTGGGGTCGAAAATGCTGTTATACTATCTGGATGCATTTTGATTTGCCAAAATCCACTTTTACAATCAAATTTAGAAAATATCTGTTTATTTCTTGTTTCATTTATCAAACTTTCTTTATGTGGTAAAAAATATCCATCAAAGACTGTATTATTATTTAATCTTTTATAATTTATCACCATTCTAGCTTTGCCTCTAACTATCTCAGCATGTTTTCTAACAATAAATGCTGGTGAGCTATGGGCTGATAAGCTTGGTCTGATAAATTTTAATTTTAATAATTCATTGATTTGTTGATTAAATTCTTTTTTATCTTCTGGATTATATCTCATTGGTTTTTCTCTAATTACTTTATGTTTGTCTATCATTTCTAATTTTGCCATAATTTGGTTTTTATTCCAAAATTCTAAAGGATTTTCAGTAAAACATTGTTTTAATCTATTTTTTATTCCTTCTATATCCATATCTAATGTTTTTAATTGTAATTGAAATTTTATTAAAGGATTTCCTTTAGAAAAAATCGGTTTTTCTTTATAGCCAATATCACCACGCTGGGCTGTGCGGGTAATAAAAGGAATAGGAAAAGGCTTAGCATAAGCAGTTTTAAGTCGTTTCACAGTTATTAAATGATGACATGGGGTTTTAAAAAGTATCTGACTAGTAAGAGTGTCAAAAGTAATCTTATGAAATAATTGTAAGAAGTTATTTCCTAAGAGTATATCACATCCTGTAGTATGAAAATAAAATGGTGGACATTTTATTAAATATTGTCCTAATAAAATTATCGGATTTTCTATTCCTCTCTTAATTTCTATCAATTGATTAGAAATATCTCGTCCTCTAATTATTGGTAAATCTTGATGATATTTTTCAGGAAAACATTGTGGTTTGCTAACACAACATCCTGATCCACTATCTATGTAAGCAGCAAAATATTCTGCTTTATAATCTTTATAAGTTACACCTATTGGTATGTATATACTATATGGACTTGTCATTTTGGTATATATATTAACTTTCCATTATAATTTATCTTTAATCCATAAGATGTTATCTGATATGGTTTTACCATTTCTAAAAATGTTAATCCTAACATTATTTCTAAGTTATTATTTAATCCTTCTTCTTCTATGAGTAATCTTATTGGAATTATTTCATTTCCAAATCTGATTAAAGTTTCTATGGCTTCATCTATTTCATGGAAATCTCCATTAAAGTTTGTATATTGGTGAGGATTATCTAATTTATATTTTTGTAATGTATTACATAGATTAGAACTAATATAATTTCCATTAGCTCCTGTATCTATTAGAATTTTAATTGGTTGAAATTCTAATCCATTATAATATTCACCATTTAATGTATAATTTTTTAAATTATCATTTTTTGCTATTATGATATTATTATTCTTTTGTGAACCAAAGGAATGTAATAAAGGATGACTCCTTACATGTGAAGTAGTAAAGGATAATCTAGATGGTATATTATCTGTTAAGAGTAAAGGTTTATCCTGTAAATCTAGATTTATTGGTCTAAACTCTATTTCTTCTATTTCAGGTAAACTAGGCATTTCTATCTGACAAACTTCATTGAATAA
Source organism: Xanthoceras sorbifolium (assembly GCA_003430845.1). NCBI lineage: Eukaryota > Viridiplantae > Streptophyta > Magnoliopsida > Sapindales > Sapindaceae > Xanthoceras > Xanthoceras sorbifolium. The sequence goes on along the minus strand of CM010620.1, from coordinate 3,100,577 downwards.
ATAAGGAAAATCTATCATGTCTTTAACCACAAAACAATCAGAATGATGTGTATTAGATATTGCATATGAAATTACATAAGTTATGGAATATGGTCTATTGTTTTGTTTAAAGAAATCTTTTCTTTTAAAATCTTGTATTAAACTTAATGTTTTATCAAAGTCTTTATCATTAATATGATAAGCTATTCGTGGATATATATTGAATTTTAATTTTCCATATCTTAAATTTCCTTTAAGAATACCTAAACAAGCTTCTTCTCTGTTTACTATTCTATTATCTATAACAGCTAATTCTATTGGAGTATCTAGTCCTTCTTTAAATGTTGATTTCAGAATTATCTGTATTGCACCAATATGTATCCATCCAAGAGTATTTTGTATTTCTGGTTTTATTTGTTTTAATTTTTCTTGTATATTATCTCAGCATTTCATTTATCAGCTTTTCAGTTTTCCTAAAAATAAAAGTTATTATATTGTCTCAGATTTTCAATTTCTAGTAAAGTAAAAGTGTATATATATATATACACACACACACACACACACACACACACACACACATATATATATATATATATATATATATATATTCTTAGTTTTTCAGTTTTCAGAAATTCGAGTTAAAAATAGTTTTCTGTATAAATTTCAGAACAGTTTCCAGAAAATAGATTTCAATATAGTTTTTAAAGAAATATATTAAATCAGTATTTCAGTTTTTAGAAAAGAATATCATATTAGCTTTTCAGTTTCAGAAATATAAAGGAATATTATTTCAGTTTATCAGATTTCAGAAAAGTATATTATATTAGTTTATTAGTTGTTCAGAAAAGTATATGATATCAGTTTTCAGTTTTCAGAAAAATATATTACCTCAGCATTTCAGTTTTCAGAAAAATATATTATTCCAGCTTTTCAGTTTTCAGATCAGTATATTATTTCAGCTTTTCAGTTTTCAAAAAAGTTGCCAAGTAAATAGTTATAATAGAATTTTAAGTATTTCAATTGTAAATTAAAAGTAATTATTTAGAATTGGCCATCAGATTTTATCGATTAAACATTCTTAGCTTGTATTTAAAAAGTATATCAGTTTATCAGTTTTCAGTGTATCAGTTTTCAGCAATAGCATAGAGTTTTCAGTTTATCAGTTTTCAGTATTAGTAATAATTTTGAAGAGTTTCAGTTAAATTCAAAGTTAATTTTATTATATTTAAGATCTTTCAGTAAATTAGAAACGCACTCATTGAGCTCCTTTAGCTAATTTTAGTTTTTTATATTTTATAAACCAACCTCCCAGGTAGTACAGGTGCAGACACTGCAGGGACGCCGAAGACCAGTGAGACCAGTTAGAGGATGCTGTGACTGTTTTACAAGCATATATAATGTTTCAGTTGTTAAGTTTGTATTTTAATATTGTTTTAACTGTATAAGTGTTTTATTTAAAGATTTGATTTATTTATTTTTGATAATTATTTGTTTTGATATTTGAATTGTTTGAATTGTGATTGCGGTTTGTGGAAATGGACCGAAGGTCCACAGTAGTTGAGATTGAAAATTTTATAGAAGTGTTAAAATTTTTATCCAGGATTTGGTAATTTCAGAAAAACAGAGGAAATTCTGCCAAAATTTTTATAAAATAGTTTTGTATAAAAATAAAAAAAAAATTTCTACTTAGATTTTCAGTTATAACAAACGGCTTAGCTTCACGTAAGCCTTTCAGCGAGGCAAGCCTCGACTGGAAAGCTACCGTGGAGTGACGGCGGGCTACCTAATGGGAAATAGGAGGTTAGGGGCCTATCATCAATGAACCCATATCTGGGTTCGTCGAACCTCAATGAACCCATATCTGGGTTCGTCGAACCTTAATGAACCCATATCTGGGTTCGTCGAACCTCAACGAACCCAGAAACGGGGTTCGTTGAAGATCTTCAACGAATCCAGACTGGGTTCGTTGAACCTCAACGAACCCAGATCTGGATTCGTTGAGGTTCGACAAACCTAGATATGGGTTCGTTGATCCTCAATGAACCTAGTTTTCTGGGTTCGTTGACGATGAAGAAACCCAGGTTTCATCCTTAACGAAACCAGAAAACTGGGTTCTTTGAGAATCAACGAACCCATATATGGGTTCATTGACATTCAACGAACCTAGAAACTGGGTTCGTTGAAGATCCTTCAACGAACCCAGTCAGATCTTCAACGAACCCAGAAAAGGTTCGCTGAAGATGTACTGTACATGTAGGTATTATAATATAATTTTCAGAATTTATTGTACGGTACACTTGTGAATAAATATACCTTTATTATGGGTAAATTGAATGTCAAAAGCACTAACGATGCTATAATGAAATTTATTGGATAGATCCGAAAGTTTCCGAAAAAGGGTATCAGAGATTTGGAAAATATCTAGAATAGTTCCAGACGATTATTAAGGTTCCATAAGGTATATACGAAATCTAATTATAAATTAAGATTTTCATAAATTGGAGTATAAAAATATATTCTTGGAAGTTAAAATATATTTTTACGATATGAGGTTGTGATTTAATTAATTGATGGAAAAGTAAATTCGAATGGATTTTTGTGGAAAAGAGTTACTAAATTGTTATAGATTAAATTGACAATTAAAGTGTTATTGGACAAGTATATGTAATTAGTTTTCAATTCGTGGTTACATTAGGATTTGAAAATGAAAAGGGGCAAATTGTAATTATAGAGAAGTAATATAATATATATATATATATATATATATATATATATATATATTAGAATCAGAAATTGAGAGAGGAAGAAGAAAAACAGAAACGAAAACAGAGGAAGAGAGAGGCGGTGGAGGAAGAAAAGAAAGAAAAGAAAGAAAAGAAAAAGAAGAAGAAGTAGAGAAGGGAGATCGGCCAAAGGGAGAAAGAGGAAGAAAGAAGAAAGAGGAAGTAGCAGCCAAGAGAAGGAAGAAAAAAAAACTGTGCAGAAAAAAAAAAAACAGAGCAGAAAATGTGCAGGGAGAAAAGAAGAAAAAGAGAAAAAGAAAAGAGAAAGAGAGATGAGGAAGTTTTCGGTTTAGCTAGAAGAAGAAGAAGAAGAGGATTTGGGTAAGTGTGATGAAGTTAAATTGTTTGAATTTTGATGAGATTAAAATTGTGTTGTAGAGTTAGTAGTTAACAATTGATGAAATTGAATGGATTTTAGAAATTGATTGAGTTTTGATTGTGGTTGAAATTGATTGTTGAATATAAGTGAAATTGAATGTTTGGTTGATGAAATTGAATGATGGGTTTTGTTAATTGAGTATTTGATTTGAGTTTTTGAAGTGTTTTAATGGAAATTAGTTGGAATTAAATTGATTGAAATGAAAATTTAGAAAATTAGTAAGTTAGAGATTTGGGGATTTGATGATTTTGAGTTTAAATTAGTTAATTGAGATGTTATTTGTGTAATTGGAGTATTTTTGAATTAATTGACGGTTTGAATTTAGAATCGTTAAGTAAGAAATCAAAATGATTCTCGAAATAGTAACTTGTATTATGAGTTTGTTTGTGATGTTGTGTTTGGAATGATTTTGAAGTTGAATTTGATGTTGTTAAGTGAAAGAAATTCACTTATGTTAAATTGACGAAGATTAGTATGAGAAATTGTGTAGAAATTAAAATTGATAGTATACAGAATTCGATTTATGAGTAATTAAGTATTAGAAATTGTATTTGTATGAATTGATACAAATTGGTGTTTAGAAATCCAAGAAAATGTATTGGATTGTATTGTATGAGATTCGAATTAAGAGAAATTGAATGATTCCAGAAATTATGTTGAATTTGAATGTTTGAAATTCGATCAAGTAGAGGAATCGTATGATTAACATGATTTATATTAAATTAAATGCAATTGATTTTATTATAATAGAAGAAATTGAAAGAATAAAGGGTTAAAGGTGCTAATTGAGTTTTGTATTAGTTGTTATATTTATATTAATAATTTATTTGGAAATATATTAATTTAGGGAGAAATCTCCGTAGTATGGGAGAAAAAGAATCGTTATGGAAAGTCAAGAAATGTATTGAGACGAAGGAACCTGTAACACCCCCCGACCCGATCCGGCCGGACCGACCCGGGGAGCGCTACTCGGACTTTCAAAATTTTTCAAAACTTCATTTTACATTTCAAAATTATTGTGAGCCCATAAAACAGTTTAAAAATCCTTTTCAAGTGAGCCCATAGCAATAAATAAACTTTTTACGAAAATTCGGCAGAGTACCGTTTGTTTTTCGGATTTCCCAAAAACCTGCTTTTACACAAATCAATCCAAAATTCACATTTTTCACAAACACTTCTATAACACTTTCAAACAGTTGCGCACTCTGCCGTATAGTGCGACTTACCATCACAATTTATAAAATAAAACAAATCATAAAATAATTAATTGCAAAACATATTACAAAATGTATTTACAAATCCCCTGTATATACATGCTTTCAGAATATATATATATACATAACACAATATAGCTACCCAACTGTACAAATCTCTGGGGCTCTGTCCGCAACTCTTTATCTCTTCAGTCCTTAGCCTCTTCCGGATCCCTGGTACCTACGCGTTAGAAACAAAATTAACGCGCTAAGCATAAAGCTTAGTGGGTGTACTATAAACTCAATTAAATAAATCACAATATAAATATCTTTTAAGAATAAATAAACCACAATATATGTATATATAATTTATTTTGAATCCATTTCAAAATCAAATAAATTTCAAAATCAGAGCATTAAACAAATTCAATAACTTTAATGTCAATAATGAGGTCAACATATGAATGCAATCAATAAAATCATTCGGTTCACTTTTCAATTCCAATCAATTCTGGCCCACTAGAATACTAAACATTCTAGGACTGGATTATGGGTCAATGTGACGTCCGGGGTTGCCCCGCAACAACAGTCACTGATATCAACGTGATTGTCCGAGATTGCCCCGCAACAACAATCACTAGTATCATTGTGATTGTCCGAGATTGCCCCGCAACAACAATCACACAATAATAACGGCGCAGTACTGCTCAGAAAACCCAGCTGGTATACCAACCTCCTATATCCATTTCTATGTCTAAGTATCCTAGGGCTGTTACAATAAACGATTTTCAAATATTCGCAATAAATTACAAATCATAAACAATAGTCATGCAAGTAACGAAATCAAGTATTTCTCACGAATCGTAACAATCGAAATATTCAAAAACACGATCCAAATACGATCTATCATAAAATCATTCCAAATCAACAATATATATATATAAATCATCGATTTTTCATATAAATAAACAAGTTTCTTACGAAAATCGAAAACGTGAACTTTCAACGAAATTGAAAACGAAAATGGAAACGAAAACGAAAACAATAACGAGATACTTTTCGTAAAGATTTCGAAATCGAAAGTACTCCAACCTGGAATCCTTGTTTTCATTCGAAAATCCGCGGTTCTACGATTTCGTTTCCTTCCCTTTCCTTTTTCTTCTTCTTCTTCCTTCTCTTTCTTTCTTCTTCTTCTCTCTTTTCTTTCTTTTTCTCGGCCTTTTCTCTCTCTTTTCAGTGTTCTGTGATTTCTGGCTTCCTCGAGAAGCCACTTCTTTTTTTATATTTTTTTCGCTACCGCGACCGTCGTCGCGACCTGTGGTCGCGCCACCAGGTCGCGGTGCTCACTGGACCATTCGCACCGCCTTCATCGCGAGCGCACCTTGGTCGCGCTGGAGCTCGCGTTGCTCACTGCCCGAATTCGACGTTTTCATCGCGAGCAGTTCACCGCAACCTGTGGTCGCGGTGACTGGTCGCGATGCTCACTGCCAGAAATCGCGTTTTTCACCGCGAGCGAGCCATCGCGACCTGTGGTCGCGGTGACCAGGTCGCGATACTCTCTGGTTCAATTTTCAATTTTTCAACCATTCAATTTTTCAACCATTCAATTTTTCATACATTTAATTACATTTTCACCCCCTCAAATAGTAAAATTTATTTTCACATATATAACATTAATTACCCGAAATCCGGGTTGTTACAGAACCAGAATACCAAGCCTAGAAAAAACCAGAAACCAGTGAGTGTTAAACTATTTTAATGCGAAATTATATTTTTAGTTGAAATATACTTTAGTGTACTTTGATTTAATTTAATTATTTATGACTTAATATATATATGTTGTTTATTTATATGTGCTTTATATTCAAAATAAAATTGTTTGCTTCAGTGATATATTTAAATTAAGGTGTTTTATATTTCAGAATTTTTGAGTTTGTATTCAGCTGAGAAAATATTTATGCATTAAATTTAGTTAAAGAAATATATTATTATGTATATATTTCAAGTTTTTAGATTAAAAGCTAATTTTCAAAAGTAAAGAAAATAGTTTTCAAACCATGGATACCCATTTATTATCAGAATTACCAGAATTATAAGAATTTATCAAAATTATTAGAATTATCAAAATTTATCAGAATTAGACGCGGCTGGTACATCCCAATTGTGTGTGGCAAGTTAAGGGGGGACAGTCCGCTAACTCCAGAGGGGTTGAGTCTGTCGAGTCTGTCAGTCGCCTACACATTGGGGTGTTGTCTCGCTATATGTTGCGATGCAGTATACCACACATAGGCAGTGTGATGTCTTTTATCAGAATATCAGAAGTCACCAGTGTGGCGCCAAATTAGCCGCCTGGTGACACCCTCCATATGGTACGACGTCAGTTGGGTCGTTCTATGGAGTATCAGAAATCAGAAGGGTTCCATGGGTTTCATCATAAAAGTATTTATTAGAAAAAGAATTATTAGAAACGTTTTATCAGGAAAGTATTTCTTAGAAAAAGAATTATTAGAAAAGTTTTATCAGAAAAATATTATTAGAAAATTATATTATTTTAGCATTTCAGTTATTAGAAAAATATATTATTTCAGTGTATCAGATTTTAGAAAAGTATAATATATCAGTTTATTGATCTTCAGAAATATTGAAAGGTTTTCAGTATAGTTTTCAAAAATTAGATTTCAGAATAGATTTCAGTATAGTTTTCAAAACAGTTTTCAGAAATTAGATTTCAGAATAGTTTTCAATATAGCTTTCAGAACAGTTTTCAAAAGTTAGATATCAATATATTTTTAGTATGAATTTCAGAATAGTTTTCAGAAAATAGATTTCAGAAATAGTTTATCAGTTTAGTATTTTTACAAAACAGATTTATATTATTTTCAGATTTTCGGGAGATTAATAGAAATTAATAGAAAAAGAATTAAAGTTTAATTAGAAATTTAACAGCACTCACTGAGCTCGTTTAGCTCATTAAAGTTACAGATACAGGTACGGGTGCATACGTTGCAGGGACGTCGAAGACTAGCAAGACCAGTCAGAGGATGTTGTGACTGTTTTACAGGCATATAAATGTTTTAGTTATTAAGTTTGTATTTTAGTATTGTTTTAAGTGTGTAAGTATTTTATTTAAAGATTTGATTTATTTATTTTGATAATTGTTTATTTTCATATTAAACTATTTGAGTTGTGGTTTATGGAAATGGACCGGAGGTCCACAGTAGTTGAGATTTGAAAAATTATAGAAGTGTTCAAGTTGTTTTATGCAGGTCTCCAAGATTTGGTAAACTTAGAAAAACAGATGAGACTCTGCCAAAATGTTTATAAAATAATTTTGTATAAAAAAAAAAAAAATTTCCTACTCAGAATTTCAGAATAAAGAAATAGCTTAGCTTCACGGAAGCTTTTCACCGAGGCAAGCCTCGACTGGGAAGCTACCGTAGAGTGCCGGCAAGCCGCCTAACATGAGATAGTAGGTTTGGGGCCTGTCAAAGATCTTCAACGAACCCCGTTTCTGGGTTCGTTGAACCTCAACGAACCCAGATCTGGGTTCGTTGATCCTCAACGAACCCAGAAACTAGGTTCATTGAGGATGAACGAACTCAGTTTCAATTTTTTTTTTTGGGTTGGTGGAGATCCATCATTTTCAATTTCAATTTTTTAAAAAAAAATTAGAAAAAATATTTAATTTTAAATTTTATTTTTTTAAAAAAATTTCAATATAATCTTTACCGTCCATCATGATTGATGGACAGTGGAGATCTATAGAAGTTCATTTTGAAATTTTTAATTTTTTTAATTTAATTTATTTTACTAAAAAATACCCCTGGAACCGTTAAGTTTGACTAACGATTGACTTACAGAAGGACCAAAATGATACATTTCTAAAGGTTAGGGTCCAAGGATACCAATAAACGAAACTGATTTAAAAAACTGATAATTCCCCAAAAGTTAGGGACCAAATTGATAATCCCCTCGTATTCACTATTGTGATCCTCAACTTTTTAGAAATACATCAAAATGGTTATTCTGTTAGTCAACTGTTAGCCAACATTAACTAGAGCGGGGATATTTATGTCTTTATACGTAATTTTATAAAAGGGGGATTATCATTTTGGTCTCTAAGTTTTGGAGAATCATCAGTTTGTTAAATGAGTTTTAGTTAATGGTACATTTGGTCCTTAACTTTTAGAAAATGTATCAATTCGGTCCCTTTGTTAGTCAACCGTTAGTCAAACTTAACGGTTCCAGGGGTATTTTCGTCTTTAAACTTATCAATAACTCAACAGTAAATTTTTTAGTAAAATGACATATCTATCCCTAGCTAAAAATTTAAAATATTTCTTCAAAAAAAAATTAAAAAATTAAAAAAAATTTAATTAGATCGCCACCGTTAATCAAGATTGTTGGACGGTATAGATTATATTAGAATTTTTATAAAAAAAATTGAAAATTAAAAATTAATTTTTTTTATATTTTGTTTTTTGTTCTAAGTGGAGGTCCAGATTAGAGCTCCACTAACATCCAAAAAAAAAAAAAAACAAATAATCTGGGCTGAAGAACCTAAGATGGATTCTCCGTAGAAGAACCCATTTAGGTTCTTCGGGGAAGAACCTGATCTGGGTTCTTCGGCGAAGAACCCACATATGGGTTCTTCAACGAGTGTTCTTCGTTTTTCTTTTTTTCTGGTTTTTTTTTATGTTGGTAGAGATCCAATCTGGATCTCCACCAAGATTTCCAATATAATTTCATTTTTTTTAATTTTCACTTTCTATTTTTTTTAAATTCCTAAATAATTTATACCGTCCATCAAGATAGAAATCAGTTTTTAAAATATTTAGTTTCTACTTTTTATTGTTTAAAAAAATTCTAATATAATCTCCACCGTCCATCAATTTTGATGGACGGTGGAGATTCATTTAAAAAAAAATTATTTTTATTTTTTAAATATTAATCTGAAATGATCATATTATCCTTTTAAATATTAATAATTTTTAAAAAATTAGAGGTTAAAATTATAATTTTAATTCATTTAAATAGAGTTAAGGGCAAATTAGTCTTTTTACCAATTCTGTGAGGTTTGACCGTTAGAAAATTAGTCAAAGGGACCAAAATGATACATTTCCAAAAAGTTAGGGTCCAAGGATACCAATAAATGAAACTGATTGAAAAAACTGATAATTCTCCAAAAGTTAGGGACCAAATTGATAATCCCCCGTTAATATGCATATGAAAGTGATATCTTTTAAAAATTTGGGGACCAAATTATAACTCTCCCTTTTATAACTTGGACCTTCTTGAATGTGGATACAAGGAAATTAAAATTGATAAATATACCAATATATCCATTGATATTTTTATATTTTGGAGAGACCGATATCGAAACGGACAAATATCCAATATCCTGTAGAATATTTGAACGTGTTCGAAATATCTACAAAATATTCCAAATATCTCGAAAATCTCAAAATTTTGTGATTGTCCCTTAAAAATTCATGGATGTTATGTAAATTATTAAAAAAAAAATTAAATCTTAAACACTTAAATTATTGTTCAAATAATATAGATTGAAAAATTATTTTAGAAGAGGCGTTAACAAATTTATTAAAATTTTCAAGATGATAGTCAATAGTAGAATTATTGAAATAAAAAATTAGACATAGAGGCAAAGAGTGAATGTGTAAAACATGTCCTGTTCCTTTGTCTAAATATAATTCAACTGAAAATTCTGATTTTGCACTAACTTGAATGAAAATATTAACTTGCTAAACTTAACATAAAGCATATCACTAAAATAAAACTTCTTAAATAAAATCAAAACTTGATAACATTCATTTATATAAAAAAAAAAAAATATTTTAACACTCACAGATTTCTGGTTTTCTCTAGGTTTTGAGCTCCGGTTCCTTTGTCTCAAAACAGTTCTTGACTTTCCATAACGTTTCTTTTTCTCCCATACTACGAAAATTTCTCCCTAAAGTAATATATTTCTAAATAAATCGTTAATATAAATATCATCAACTTATATAAAACTCAATTATCACGTTCTACGCTTTATTCCTCAATTTCTTCTATTCTAATAAAATCAATTACATTTAATTTAATATAAATCATGTCAATCATACGATTCCTCTACTTGATCGAATTTCAAACATTCAAATTCGACATGATATCTGGAATCATTCAATTTCTCTTAATCAAATCTCATACCTCACAACTCAACATATTTACTTTACTTTCTAAGCAGCAGTTTGTATCAATTCATACAAATACAATTTCTAATAGTGGAGACCTGCATAAAACAACTTGAACACTTCTATAATTTTTCCAATCTCAACTACTGTGGACCTCCAGTCCATTTCCACAAACCACAACTCAAATAGTTTAATATGAAAATAAACAATTATCAAAATAAATAAATCAAATCTTTAAATAAATTACTTACACACTTAAAAAACAATACTAAAATACAAACTTAATAACTAAAACATTTATATGCTTGTAAAACAGTCACAGCATCCTCTGACTGGTCCCGCTGGTCTTCGACGTCCTTGCAATGTATGCACCCGTACCTGTACCTGTACCTATACCTGGGGAGGTTGGTTTTAAAACATAAAACTTTAATGAGCTAAAGGAGCTCAGTGAGTGTTATTAGTTTCTAAATAAACTTTAATTCTTTTTCTGAAATCTAATTTCTGAAAACTGAGAAACTGATGTAAGACTCTTATTTTTTTTTCCTGAAAACTGTTCTGAAATCTATACTGAAAACTATTCTAAAATCTAATTTCTGAAATCTGTTCTGAAAACTATACTGAAAACCTTTCAATATTTCTGAAAATCAATAAACTAATATATTATACTTTTCTGAAATCTGATAAACTGAAATATTATATTTTTCAAATAACTGAAATGCTAAAATAATATACTTTTCTAATAATATTTTTCTGATAAAACCTTTATGATAAAACTTTTCTAATAAATCTTTTCTGATAAAACCTTTCTGATAACACTTTTCTGATAAAACTTTTATAATAATTCTTTTTCTAATAAATACTTTTCTGATAATTTTTTTTTCTGATAAAACCCATGGAACCCTTATGATTTCTGATACTCCATAGAACGAACCAACTGGCATCGTACCATATGGAGGGTGTCACCAGGCGGCTAATCTGGTGCCATACTGGTGACTTCTGATATTCTGATAAAAGACATCTCACTGTCTATGAGGCTGAATTCTGCATCGCCTGCATATAGCGAGATAACACCCCAATGTGTGGGCGACTGACAGACTCGACAGACTCAACCCCTCTGGAGTTAGTGGACTGTCCCCCCTTAACTTGCCACACACAATTGGGATGTACCGGCTGGGTCTAATTATGATAAATTCTGATAATTCTGATAAATTCTGATAATAAATGGGTATCCATGGTTTGAAAACTATTTTCTTTACTTTTGAAAACTAGCTTTTTAATCTAAAAACTTAAAATATATACATAAAAATATATTTCTTTAACTAAATTTAATGCATAAATATTTTCTCTGCTGAATATAAACTCAAAAATTCTGAAATATAAAACTCCTTAATTTAAATATATCACTGAAGCAATCAATTCTATTTTGAATATAAAGCACATATAAATAAACAACGTATATATCAAGTCATAAATGATTAAATTAAATCCAAGTATACTAAAGTATATTTCAATTAAAAATATCATTTTGCTTAAAATAATTTAACACTCACTGGTTTCTAGTTTTCTCTGGGCTTGGTGCTCCGGTTCCTTTGTCTCAATACATTTATTGCCTTTCTGCATAATTTCATTTCCCCCCCAACTCCTCTTGGTTTTCCTCTTCTTTCCTTTTCTCTTCTTTTTCTTTTTCCTTTTTCTTCTCTTCTTCTCCCTCACGATTTCTGTCCTCTGTTTTCTTTTTCTTCTTTTCCCGCTGCTGACCCTTCTTCTTCTTCCTTCTCTTCTGCTGGCAGCACCTTCTTCTTCCTCTCTTCTTCTTCTTCTCTTCCTATTCGGCCGACCCTTCTCTCTTTTTCTCTCCCTTCTGTTCTCAAATTTTCTTCTTTTCTTTCTTGTTTTCCCGAGTGTTCTCTGCCTCTGTTTCTATTTGTTTTTGGTTTCACCGACTTTGCCACTTGATTATTTTTTTGTTTGATTTGAGTGGAATCTTCACTCACATGCTTATATATATATATATATATACTTTTGTTTTTGTTTCTGATTTGCTTTTTTTTGTTGGTTTTACTTTGAATTTGAGTTAGTGGAAATATCCACTAACTTATTTTATATATATATATATATATATATATATATTATAATATATATTCTTAATTATAACATGACCACCAATATACAATTTAATCACATAAATTTGATCCATAATCTTATAACTTATAAATTAATCCATAACAATCTATTAACTCTTTTCCACAAAAATCCATTCCAATTTACTTTTCCATCAATTAATTAAATCATAATCTCATATCGTAAAAATATATTTTAACTTCAAATAAATATTCTTCATACTCCAATTTATCGAAATACTTACCATGTTCTCCAAAACTTATAATTTAAATTTCTTATATACTTTATGGAACCTTAATAACCATCTGGAACTATTTCAAACATTTTCTGAGTCTCTGATACCCTTAATACTTTTAACAATTTATGGAAAATACTCACTAGAAATTTCGAAACGTATAATTAGATTTCGTATATACTTTACGAAATCGTACTAATCGTCCAATAAACTCCATTATAGTACCATACAATCAATTCTATAAAATATATTACAATATCTGTATGTGTACATTACAATCTATCGGGAGGGTGTATTACAATTTGGACCGAATTTCTTCTCTTCTTTCTTTCTCTTTTTTTTTCTTTTTCTTTTTTTCCTTTTCTTCTTCTTCTGCTCTGTTTTCTTCTTTCTTTTGTTCTGCACAGTTTCTGCACTTCTTCTTGTTGACTTCTTCTCCATTTTTTCTGCACAAATTCAGCTCTCCCTCTCATCCATGGCAGCCTTCTTCTTCTTCTTCTTTTCTTTCCGGCCGCAACTTCCTTCCCCTCTTTCTTCTCTTCTTTTTCTTCTCCTCCCTTCTCGAATTTTCTGGTTCTTTCTCGCCTCCTCTCTGTTTTCCTTTTGCTGGTTTCTTCATTTCATTTTCTGATTTCATTAATATATATATATATATATATATATATATAATATTATATTATATTACTTATCTCTAATTGACATTTTGCCCCTTTTCATTTTAAAATTATAATATAACAACCAATATACAATTTAATCACATGAATTTAATCCACAATCTTATAACTTACAAATTAATCCATAACAATCCACTAACTCTTTTCCACAAAAATCCATTTCAATTTACTTTTCCATCAATTAATTAAATCACAACCTAATATCGTAAAAATATATTTTAACTTCCAAGAATATATTCTTATACTCCAATTTATGAAAATCTTACTATATTATCCAAAACTTATAATTGGATTTCGTATATATCTTATGGAACCTTAATAATCGTCTGGAACTATTCCAAATATTTTCCGAGTCTCTGATTCCCTTAATACTTTTAATATCTAATTTATGGAAAATACTCAATAGAAATTTCGAAACGTATAATTGGATTTTGTATATACTTTACGAAATCGTACTAATCGTCCAATAAACTCCATTATAGTACCGTACAATCAATTGTATAAAATATATTACAATATCTGTATGTGTACAGTACATAATATCGGGAGGGTGTATTACAGTATTAAAATGAGAGAGAGTTGATATAACAAGAAAAGTAGATAATGATGATGCTGACATGCAATCGTCGCCCGTTTTAGCACCACCGATCAATATTGCATGTGTTATGCCGGATAATTCTTCAACAAAATGTTGTAGAGGGCAACCAATGGGTTTCGAGAAGTCACGGGACTTGGCTTCCGTAGGTTAGTTGTTTTAATTTGCTATTTAAGACAATTGTATAATCTCGAGGTTAACTTGTATTATTTAACCTATTTCTTTCATGTATGTATAGTATAATTGCTTTTTGTTCATTTGGTGAGTCTATGATATATTTTTATGATCCAAAGTACTACATAGTTTAAATATTTTGTTAAAAAACTTATTAATTATATATAAAAATTATGCGCGTAGTTAGAAATTTAATATGGAGTGTGGTAAGATTGAAATTTTTATGGGCTAACAGAGATATTAGGCTCTTACTAAAATTTTTATTTAAAAAGAAAAATATAAAAACAAACTATTTTTTTTTCAAAAAAAAAGGGTTAGGTTACATACTAGTCGAATCCTAAAGGAACTCCGCCCCCGTGTAAGATAATGTATTGAATGATGTAAGTAGTTGAATGGGTTAGGTTAGGTTACATACTAGTTGAATGATGTATGTATATTTTTGGGGTTTCCTAGGGTTGGGAGTTATGTTCGACAGACAGCCACTGAGAGGTCGAACGACCCATATTCTAGTCCTGAAATTATGTTGAGTATACCAAAGGGCCAGATTGAAATGAATTTGAATGAAATAGGTATAAGCGAATTTAGAAATTGATTTCTTATGATCATTTATTATTTGCATTGCATACTAATATGTTTGAATATAATGTTCTTTTGAAAAGCTATTTCGTGAATTTTATAAATGAGTTTGGTGTACACCCAATAAGCGATATGCTTAGCGCGTTGATTTCATCATGCGTAGGTGACAGGGATACAGAGGGAGAAAAAGACTGAAGAGGTGATAGCTGCAGACTGAAGATTCAGCTTCACCATACCTTTGGGTAGCTATATAGTTTTGTATATTATATTCAGTTACGCATGTATATACAGAAGTTTGTAAATTTGACATAAATATATGTTTTGTAAATATTTATTTAATGGTTTGTGTTTTCAAAGTTTGTAAATATTAAATTATGAATTGTTTTATTTGAAAATGTTTGGAAATTCGCTCTATATGGTAATGTGCGCATTTGATTGAGAAAAACATTTTGAAGTGTTGATTATTATATTATTGAGTTTTTATTTGAAAACATGATTTTTGGAAAATCAGAAAAATAGAGGAAACTCTGGCAAAATTTTTCAAAACAGTTTTAGATGGGCTCACTATAAAAATAAAAGATTTTTAAAATATAATTTATTTGGTTTTCAATGGTTTTTCAATTATAAAGTGAGTTAAGAAAAGTTTTGAAACCAGTAGCACTCCCTGGGTCGATCCAGTCGGGTCGGGTCAGGGGTTGTTACAAAAATGTTGTTTTTCGAAGGTGGATATTTTGTTGAAACAGCTAGAGGAAACTTCTCTCCTCATGTTGTGACTGTACCTATAAGAGAGGTAACAAATAATTGTATTAGTGTGACATGGAAATTTAGTTGATTTTTTTTTTGTTTCATTTTTGTCTTGCATGTTAGAATCTTTATTCTATATGGTCCTTGAGGTTCTACTATAATTTTGACTTGTAGGATCTTGGTGGTACGATATTATCAGTTTTTCGAAGGTCTTCGCACGAGCTACGTGTTCTTTCACTTGTAGGCAGGGTCTCTAATGTTGTTTTATGCCAATCCGATTCTTTGACTACTGGATTAAAATTTGAGGTATGTTTTATGACCAATCTAGTCTTCTTTTGTACTCTTCCAATTTTATCATTTATCATTTTATGTCATTTGTATGACAAACCTACTCGAGCTTTCGTAGATCAACATACAACATTTTTCTTATTTCTATTAATTAATCGTATATTTGCACTTTGAGAGGGAACCTTTGCATTTTAGGGGTTTAGGATGTGTTTGGGAGCAAAACAAATTGCAAGGAGAAATTGAATGCATATATTTGAAGCATGATTCACATTGGTATAATAGTATTTAATGACATGCATTATAGTTATTAAATTCCCCCTCTTCATACATGCATAAAGGGCCAGTTTCAAATTTTGTGTCTATCTGGATCCTTTACACATACTGATGTGGGTGGCAAAAATCGGACAATCAGCAAGTAAAGTATTGCACTAGGTAAACTTGATGGGCAAGTTTTCGGTGGTGTTGTTGAAGGTCCATTGATTGTAGCTACCCCTATCCAAGTAAGGCCTTGCCTGATCATTTCGACAAAACTGACAATCACTCAATCACTAAAGATTTTAATATCACTGTTTTTAATTTATGTTTTTTTTATACATATATATTACATTCGTTGTTCACATTAACGTTCCATTGCTAGTAAAAATCCACGCACTCAGTTTGGCTTTGTTATGGTTTATCAGCTTCTTGTTTACTACTTTCAAGCAAAATGACAAAGAAAACCAGAGGTCAAGTCTTGCTTCAGACCAAAGAACATCTCCACATATCGGTGGGAGCTCAAAGTATCCATGATAAAGGAATGTCTTTCTCTTGATTTCTAGTATCAGTGTTTTTGTTGTAGAGAAATAAAGAGACCGCTTAAGTAAGAAAAGACTTGTATGGATTTGGGGCAGTACAATATTTTATTGTGTTATAAAAGAACTATTTTATATTGTTGTTAATATTGTTCCTCTTATGTAGAAGCGAAATATTTTTTCTGTGATTGCATTGAGAAGGCAACAAATTTTGATTTTCCAGTTTAAAAACTCCATCTTTGGACTTTCTGACATTGATTTTCATACAAACAAGATCCTACTTAGGAATGACAAATGGGGAAATGGATGCATATGTGTTCCCCATCCGCATCCCTATTCTCTAACCCCTTCATCATTCCCACCCCATCCTTATTTAGGGGAAATGGTGATGGGAAATGAACCATCCCCATAAATGGTGATGGGACCTATCCCCATATTCATCCTCATTTATGAAGGATTTTTTCCCCAAATGGAGTGGAGATTCGGAGATTTAGGGTCCATGGGGAAAATAACAAACTCTAATTCTACCAAATAGTCTTCTGGTCTAATGTTGGATTTACCTTTAAGGATATTTCTCTTATACTTTATATTCTCCAATTATTTTGGATTTAGTCTAAACACATATGCTTGATAGTAGCTTTAGAGTCGTAGTCGCCTTTAAAATACTCTTTTAATAACTAAAATGGATCCAGAATGATCTTTAAATGCCTAACAATATCTTAGCAAATTAGTGTAGAATGGCTGACTCTAGCTTGGCCTGATTGACATTAGAAAATGGTACATATGTATGTATTTTACTATTAAACGACAATTTGAGTGTGAGAAAACCACTGCAATGGTTATAAGTAATCAAAATACGGTATTAATAAGTTGTAAACTTATAAAACTAAAATATTCTAATATAAACTTATAACTCCAATTTGGGAGTTACAGTACTAAAACGAGAGAGAGGTGATATACCAAGAAAAGTAAATAATGATCATGATGCAGACATGGAATCATCACCCACAATCAATATTGCACGTGTTTCGTCGGAGAATTCTTCAACAAAACGCTGTAGAGGGCAACCAAAGGGTTCTGGGAAATTACAGAACATGGCTTCCTTAGGTGAGTCGTTTTGCTATTTAAGACAACTGTATAATCTTCATGTTAACTTGTAACGTTTAGTTTATTTCTCTCATGTATGTATAGAATAATTGCTTTTTGTTCATTTGGTGAGCCTATGATATATTTTTATGATCGAATATACTACTTAATTTAACTTTTTTTTAAAAAATATTATTTTGCGGCAAATGATTTGTAAAAGTCATATAGATTATATACAAGATAATGTAATATTGAATGATTTAAGTAGTTACAAAATCATTTATAACATCATTTTGGATAGTTTTAGACAATGGGAATAAGTCGTATTAACGGTGAAAACCTGAATAATTTATCAAGACAAACCTCCTTATTTTGAAATTCATCAAAAATATTTTTTTGAAATCGTTACTGTATTATAAAGCCCATCAATGTATGACATAAACACTAAATATAGTTGTGTTATTTCCTACTAGTTTAAACTTTTAGGCCTAATGATTAATGATATGATATCATTGCCAGAAGGTCTTGAATTCAAACCTTTTCTCCCCCCTTTTCTCTTGATTTCTTGTTCATTCACATATTACACGGTAGGTGGAGTATAATGTGTGTCCGGGGCATTTGTCATCACATTCACGTTATACGCGAGGGAGCATGTTAATGTACTATAATGTCCATCAACCTATGACTTAAATACTATAGTTGTGTCATTTCCTATTAGCTTAAACTTTTAGGCTTAATGGTTAATGACAGAAATTATAAAAATTACTACAATGTTCCTCTAAAATTATGAAAAATAACTCTATAATTTCATAAATGTGTCGATCATGATGTGAATGACTTTATACTTTTGAAAAAGTACTCCTATATGTTTCTCACGCCTAAAATGTTGTAAATTTTGAAGGTGGATATTTTGCTGAAACAGCTGGTGGAAACCTCACTCCTCATCTTGTGACTGTACCTATAGGAGAGGTAACAAAGAATTGCATTAGTGTGGCATGGAAGCTTCCTTCTTTTTTCTTTTTTCTTTTTGTTCGTCTTGCATGATAGAATCTTCATTCTATATGGTTTCTTGAGGTTCTTCTATAATTTTGACCTGCAGGATCTTGCTGGTAAGATATTATCATTTTCTCGAAACTCTTCGAAGGCCCTATGTGTTCTTTCATCTACTGGCACGGTCTCTAGTGTTGTTTTATGCCAATCCGGTTATGTGGCTAATGGATTAAAATTTGTGGTATGTTTTAAGGCCAATCTAGTCTTCTTTTGTTACTCTTCCAATTTTATCATTTATTATTTATGTCATTTGTATGACAAAACTACTTGAGCTTTCGTAGGTCTAACATACTACATTTTTCTTATTTCTAGTAATTAATTAATCGTATCTCTGCATTTTGGGAGGAAACCTTTTTATTTTAAGGGTTTAGGGTGTGTTTGGGAGCAAAACGAATTGCGAGGAGAAATTGAATGCATATATTTGAAACTTGATTAGCATTGGTATATAAATAGTAGTATTTAATGCCATGAAATATAGCTATTAATTAATTTTCCCTCTTCATACATGCATACAGGGCCAGTTTGAAATTTTGCATCTATCTGGATCATTTACACATACTGAAGTGGGTGGCAAAAATCGCCGAATCGGCAAGTTAAGTATTTCACTATCAAAACCTGATGGGCAAGTTTTTGGCGGTGTTGTTGTAGGTCCCTTGATCGCAGCTACCCCTATCCAAGTAAGGCCTTGCCTTATCATTTCTATAAAACTGGCAATCACTCAATCACTAAAGATTTTAATATCAATGTTTTTAATTTATATTTTTTTTACACATGTTACATTTGTTGTTCACCTTAACGTTCCATTGCTATTAAAAATTCACGCACTCAGTTTGGCTATGTTACGGTTTATCAGCTTGTTGTTGCTACTTTCGAGCAAAATGACAAAGAAAACGAGAGGTCAAGTCTTGCTTCAGACCAAAAAAGGTCTCCAGATATCAGTGGGAGTTCAAAGTATCCATGATAAATGAATGTCTTTCTCTTGATCCCTAGTATCTGTAAGATAGAGTATTGTTTTTGTTATAGAGAAATAAAGAGATCGCTGAAGTAAGAAAAGACTTGTATGGATTTGGGGCAGTACAATATTTTATTGTGTTATAAAAGAACTATTTCATATTGTTGTTAATATTGTTCCTTCTATGTAGAAGCAAAATATTTTTCTGTGATTGCATTAAGGAGGCAACAGATTTTGATTTACCAGTCTAAAAACTCCATCTTTGGAATTTCTGATATTGATTTTCATAGAAACAAGATCCTACCTTGGAATGATAATTGGGGAAATGGGGAAATGGTACATATGTATGTAGTTTACTGCTCAACGACAATCTGAGTGTGAGAAAACCACTGTAATGGTGATAAGTAATCAAAATACGGTCTAACAAATTGTAAACTTATAAAACTAAAATATTCTAATATAAATCCCAACAGTTTTGGAGTTAACAAATCTAGTAAAATTAGAAGTGTAAATTTGGATTTTCTTACTACCTTTGGATTCTTTCTACGGATGGCATGGTGTTTTTCTTTGATGTTTTTATAGTCCTACTTGCTAGGCTGCTCCTGTAGGTAAAGTGTATTTTAATTTTCACCTTTTTTTAGGTACTAAATTTATGAGTGCTATTGGTTTTTTTTTTTCTTTTTTGATAAATATGAGTGATAATGTTGACTTAAATATTATTTGCCTTTATAAAAATTTTTAAAAAATCTTCATATAATGTAAAAGTCATCACGTATATTTTAAGGGTGGCTCCATAAAATTAATTAAATTAATTAGTACACTCAATTTTTATAAAAAAAAATATATATTATAAAAATATCTTTAAATAAAATTATTAATAGGTACAAAATAATTAATTTAAATAATTTAAATCATGATAAACCTCTGCCTCTATAAATACCCCTACTACTATTTTGTTGATGGGTACTCAGGTTATTATCAGATTCCCATAGCACTAGAGGACCAAGAAAAGACAACATTCACATGTCCCTTTGGCACATGTACAGATACAGGTCAGCCACTCTTTTTGACAATTTTATACTCTAGACTGACACCCATCTGCCAATGCCGACCTAGTCATATAGCTTTCATGATTTCATTTTCTTTATCAGCCCTATAAATAACACTTCTTTGTCTTCTCCAGTTCTCACAAACATACAAATTTTCAGTAAAACCAAAAGAGAAATAAAAAGAGCGTGCATAACAATGGAAAACATCATCTCATGCCGTTTTACCAATATTTGTGTCTTTTGTGAATCTAGTTCTAGTAAGAATAGGGAATTTGAGGAAGTTGCTGAACAACTTGGTGAGGTATTAGCAGAGAAAAATATTCATCTAGTACATGGGGGAGGTAACCTTGGGTTGATGAGACGTGTCTGAAAAGCCGCTTATGATGGCGGAAGTCAAGTTCTGGGTATCATCCCAAAAGCTTTGAGTGTGGGTGGTGTTACAAGCAATACAATTGGGGAAGTATAGATTGTCTCAAACATGCATGAACGTAAGGCTGAAATGTTTAACTATGCAGATGCATTCATAGCCTTACCAGGGGGACTTGGAACTTTGAAAGAACTCTTTGAAGTCACCTCATGGGCCCAACTAAAAATCCACCAAAAACCAATAGGCTTGTTAAATGTTAATGGTTTTTATGATGGTCTGTCGTCTTTTCTAATTTATCTCACTTTAGGCTCGACAAATCCTTGTTATTGCTTCTGATGTTCATCAGTTGATTGAACAATTAGAAGCCTTTGTTCCCGAATAAGACAAAGCCACATCTAAGTTAGATTGGTCGGTTGATGAGGGTAGCAAAAAGTGCAGGTTGGTTTGACCTATGCATTTTCCTTCCTATTCTTGTTTTCAACAAATATGTCGTTTTTCGTTTTGTTTCTTCTAGTATGCATTTTCTTTCATGCATGGTCTAGGAAAGATCGAACACCCCTAACCGTTTTTGGGGGATGCAAATGGACAATTGATTCAACTTTTGCTCACTTTTATGAGTGTTCATTTAGATTATTGTAGAGCTTTAATGGCTTCAATGACTTTCTTTAAAACTTTATATGTAACACCCCAAATTCGATATACACGAACTAGGATGGCACTAGGTGTAAATCCTCCAACTTACATATAAATTGATTTAAAACTTTTCATGAAATAAATTAACTACTGAAATCAGGATAAACTCCAAAATGACAAAGAAAACCAGAGGTCAAGTCATGCTTCAGACTAAAGAACATCTCCAGATATCGGTGGGAGTTCAAAGTATCCATGAGAAATAAATGTCTTTCTCTTGATTTCTAGTATCAGTGAGATTGAGTATTGTTTTTGTTGTAGAGAAATAAAGAGACCGCTGAAGTAAGAAAAGACTTGTATGGATTTGGGGCAGTACAATATTTTATTGTGTTATAAAAGAACTATTTTATATTGTTGTTAATATTGTTCCTCTTATGTAGAAGCGAAATATTTTTTCTGTGATTGTATTGAGAAGGCAACAAATTTTGATTTTCCAGTTTAAAAACTCCATCTTTGGACTTTCTGACAATGATTTTCATACAAACAAGATCCTACCTAGGAATGACAATTGGGGAAATGGATGAATATGTGTTCCCCATCCGCATCCCTATTCTCTAACCCCTTCCTTATTCCCACCCCATCCTTATTTAGGGGAAATGGTGATGGGAAATGAACCATCCCCATAAATGGTGATGGGACCTATCCCCATATTCATCCTCATTTAAGAAGGATTTTTTTCTCCAAATGGAGTGGAGATTTGGAGATTTAGGGTCCATGGGGAAAATAACAAACTCTAATTCTACCAAATAGTCTTCTGGTCTAAAGTTGGATTTATCTTTAAGGATAATTCTGTTATACTTTATATGTTTGTTCTCCAAATATTTTGGATTTAGTCTAAACACATACGCTTGATAGTAGCTTTAGAGTCGTAGTCCCCTTTAAAATACTCATTTAATAACTAAAATGGATCCAGAATGATCTTAAAATGCCTAACCATATCTTAGCAAATCAGTGTAGAATCGCTGACTTTAGCATGGCCTGATTAACATTAGAAAATGTACATATGTATGTATTTCACTGTTAAACGACAATTTGAGTGTGAGAAAACCACTGCAATAGTAATAAGTAATCAAAATACGGTCTTAATAAGTTGTAAACTTATAAAACTAAAATATTCTAATATAAACTTATAACTCCAATTTTGGAGTTAACAAATCTAGTAAATTAGAACTGTAAATTTGGAACTTTCGACTACCTTTGGATTCTTTCTACTGATAGCACGATGTTTTTCTTTGATGTTTTTATAGACCTACTTGCTAGGCTGCTCCTGTAGGTAAAGTGTATTTTCCATTTTTTTTTAGGTATTAAATTTCGAAATCTAGTTAGTGAAATATTGGTTAGTAAAATATTTGTTTGTGAAATGTTTGTTAATGAAATAAATATTTATTGGAGGGTTTAAAATAAATTTGCCATTTTAGAGATGGCTAATGTAAGGACCAAAAATTGTCCAAACCCAAAAGGATTCAAGCCTACATAAAACCCCAATCCAACGTCATGTCCATAAACACTTATGGGCCCAATACCTTGGCAAAACCAACAAGGATCCATAAAAGCAGCCCACATGAAGAAGACTTCGTTCGACTAAGGACAAGGTTGTTCGATCACCTCACCTAATGCCAAAGGTGTTGTCCAATTCCTTAAGGTAATGTTCAACACAGTACCTCGACCACACATATGGATTGACCATGTCGCTCGACCAAGTACCTTGGTCTCGGCATGACACCTTGAGTCATGAAACCAGCCATCGAGATATCCTCGTCGTTCGACCATGACGCTAGATGAATGGTCGCTCAACTATCTTATAAAGGTTCCTACCTATGAAAGGTTGTCGTTTGACCACGTACACCCTCTACTCCGTAGACCAACATTTGGTCAAGATTACCAAGTCAAACCTTATCAGACTTTGAATTCAAAGTCGAATAGACCGGGTTAAGGAGGTAATCACATCTTTCTTGATTCGTGCCACAAAATCAGGGATGATGATCCAACCACCAACAGGTAAATCACCCCCTATATAAGCCAACCCCCACTCAGAGTGAGGGTTCACAAAAGTCTTTGGACTTACACTCTCAATCACTCAGAGCTCTCAATCGTCTTTTGCCCTTCACGACTGATTCCGACCACCTCCATTCGACCTCCGCCATCTACTATTCACGATCAGAAAGTACAATTTCTTACTTATTCATTATCTTTTTTCTATTTACGATAATCACACTAACTTGATCGTCGGAGTCTCTTTGGCGGCCACTGCTCCGGTGTCCAAGTGCTTTGATCGACCCATCGACACTTATTTTGCAAGTTATAGTGCCCCGATCCTCGTCCCACCAACTTTCGTGGTCCACAGCTAAAAACGATTATTTTTTCACATGTAGTTAAAAATAATTTTTTATATACTTATATGGCCATTTAAAAATTTATCCCTGTAAATAATCTTTTACTATGCAAGTGATTTGACCCTCATATATCTTGCTTAACTATAAGAGATTCAATTAATAATTAAGAAATTATTGCATAGAAGAAAAGAAAACATTTATGGTAGTGTATAACCGCGTTTCATCTTAAATAGTCAATTTAAAATTCAATATTGTGAAAATTTTAGAATTTCAAGAATATTGCCGCTTCAAGCTTATCTTCCTTGTTAAGAAATGCTATATTTGGTTATTTAGCAAAATTAAGTAAAAAAAGTTTACAATTCAAGAAAAATAAAATTAAAAAAAGATTAGAAGTTATAAAAGTACTACGTCCACACTAAATTTTGCATTCCCTATCCAGACAAAATTGCGAAGACAATAATACCACATCATTTTACCTAAATCATAACTTAGACAAAAAACTAGCTTTGAAGCGGTGGTTAACTCCAACCAAACACAATTATCAGTTGCCCAACGAAACCCATAAGAGCACCGCACGTTGTCATCTTCGTCGGCGTTAAGGAGGTCATTTCTTGTTGGCTTGCTTTACTTTGATTCATGTGTTCTCAATTGAATTGTTTTTTTTTTTTCAAAAACAAAGGTTAGATTCTCAATTGGAGGCTAATTTTGAGTAGATTTAATTGATTTAGATGTGTATATCTTTCATTAGAGAGGAATCGAGATCATGGACGATGATCTTGTTCGATAATATTGATTCAACAAACACGTGACCCCATACTTTCGAATTAGAGATTTGAATTATTTAGTTTTGCAATGAGTGAAATTGTGACTGTTTGATATTGATTGTATTGTAGGTTTTCAATTTTTGTTGCTTTTGTACTTTGATTTAGTGGAATAATGATATAAGGTTGTTGTGACTTGATGATTTGTTTGATGAAGGCCTTGACACTTCAAGGGCTTTGGGTTGGTTTAAAATAGAGATGTAGTAGCCCGATAAGAAGCTTCAGAAACTCCATTAGGTTGTCTTGACTTGATGACATGCTTTATATGTTGCATTAGGTCTAGGCGACCTGATAGGAAGCTTTTAAAAGCTACACTGAGTCTCATGGCAAGCTTAAGATGCCATATCGGGTAAAGGCTACCCGAAGGTAGAATTGGATCCAAAAATGGAGCACATGTTAATTTGATTCAACTTTGTTTTTAAAGTTTTATGCATTGACCCCTTATTAGACCATGTGTTTATACCAATTGTGTACTATATTTGATTTTGAAAAATAATTCAATAACCCAATAACGTTTATGAAATATGTCATTAAAGAAAAAGAAATAAATAATTGATTAAAATGTATTAGATATGTGAATGATATAAGACAAATTGAAATGAAAAAACTTTCGATCCGACTTAACCTAATGGTAAAAACCCGGATCCTTCCCCTAGAGATTTCACAAGGGTTAGGCTAGCTCAGTCTGGTTCAACATTGGTATGATTCGGCTCGTACTATAGATGTTTAAATTTCAAACTAGGCTAATTATTTGTAGATGAGTAATGCTAGAAATTTCACCTTGTGTATCACAACTTATATCAATCTATGATGTGACAATGGTAAAAGAATACACATTAATGGGGATTAAATCCAATTGCCACTTGTTAATCATTTACCAGCCGCTACATCATAAATTGGGATAAGTTGAGATACAAAAATGTGATATTTCTTACATTACTCTTTATAGATATGAAATTGTGTATTTTGAAAAATTTAATGACCACTTTAACTAAAAACGTAAAAACAGGTCAAAATGCAATATTTTCAAATAAGTTAGGGATCAAATTAATAATTGCCTATGGAAATAAGTTATAGTTTAAGTAAAAATATGATTTCATTGAAATATGGTCAAATGTTAGGTCACTCCATTACAATTTGACCTTTATAAAACATAAGTTGCATTTTTTTTTCTCTCTCTTTCTTTTAATTTTTGGGATCAAGACTAGTTGATCAATCCACCGCCTTTGCAACCAAGAGTCTTCAAACTATTTGACAAATCAATTCATTCTCATTGTTCCAACAAATCTTTCTTTGTTGCTCTTGATCAAACCATTGTTTACAATTCAAACATCTTATCTTAATCTTCTTATTTTTCACTTCTTGAGAAATGAGAAAAGTTTCTCTCTCATAGCCTCTTGTTTCAGGTTTCTTATTCATGACAAATAAGAAGAGCCTAGCTTCTCACAAATCACTAGGAATACGAGAGGTTGACGTTCAGGTGAACGTGGAGAAAAAAGTGAAGACACGTGGTTTTGAAGGGGAACCAACCGCTATTGATACTGAGTCTACAGTACTAAAACGAGAGAGAGGTGATATACCAAGAAAAGTAAATAATGATCATGATGCAGACATGGAATCATCACCCACAATCAATATTGCACGTGTTTTGTCGGAGAATTCTTCAACAAAACGCTGTAGAGGGCAACCAAAGGGTTCTGGGAAATTACAGAACATGGCTTCCTTAGGTGAGTCGTTTTGCTATTTAAGACAACTGTATAATGTTCATGTTAACTTGTAACGTTTAGTTTATTTCTCTCATGTATGTATAGAATAATTGCTTTTTGTTCATTTGGTGAGCCTATGATATATTTTTATGATCGAATATACTACTTAATTTAACTTTTTTTAAAAAAAATATTATTTTGCGGCAAATGATTTGTAAAAGTCATATAGATTATATACAAGATAATGTAATATTGAATGATTTAAGTAGTTACAAAATCATTTATAACATCATTTTGGATAGTTTTAGACAATGGGAATAAGTCGTATTAACTGTGAAAACCTGAATAATTTAACAAGACAAACCTCCATATTTTGAAATTCATCAAAAATATTTTTTTGAAATCGTTACTGTATTATAAAGCCCATCAATGTATGACATAAACACTAAATATAGTTGTGTTATTTCCTACTAGTTTAAACTTTTAGGCCTAATGATTAATGATATGGTATCATTGCCAGAAGGTCTTGAATTCAAACCTTTTCTCCCCCCTTTTCTCTTGATTTCTTGTTCATTCACATATTACACGGTAGGTGGAGTATAATGTGTGTCCGGGGCATTTGTCATCACATTCACGTTATACGCGAGGGAGCATGTTAATGTACTATAATGTCCATCAACCTATGACTTAAATACTATAGTTGTGTCATTTCCTATTAGCTTAAACTTTTAGGCTTAATGGTTAATGACAGAAATTATAAAAATTACTACAATGTTCCTCTAAAATTATGAAAAATAACTCTATAATTTCATAAATGTGTCGATCATGATGTGAATGACTTTATACTTTTGAAAAAGTACTCCTATATGTTTCTCACGCCTAAAATGTTGTAAATTTTGAAGGTGGATATTTTGCTGAAACAGCTGGTGGAAACCTCACTCCTCATCTTGTGACTGTACCTATAGGAGAGGTAACAAAGAATTGCATTAGTGTGGCATGGAAGCTTCCTTCTTTTTTCTTTTTTCTTTTTGTTCGTCTTGCATGATAGAATCTTCATTCTATATGGTTTCTTGAGGTTCTTCTATAATTTTGACCTGCAGGATCTTGCTGGTAAGATATTATCATTTTCTCGAAACTCTTCGAAGGCCCTATGTGTTCTTTCATCTACTGGCACGGTCTCTAGTGTTGTTTTATGCCAATCCGGTTATGTGGCTAATGGATTAAAATTTGTGGTATGTTTTAAGGCCAATCTAGTCTTCTTTTGTTACTCTTCCAATTTTATCATTTATTATTTATGTCATTTGTATGACAAAACTACTTGAGCTTTCGTAGGTCTAACATACTACATTTTTCTTATTTCTAGTAATTAATTAATCGTATCTCTGCATTTTGGGAGGAAACCTTTTTATTTTAAGGGTTTAGGGTGTGTTTGGGAGCAAAACGAATTGCGAGGAGAAATTGAATGCATATATTTGAAACTTGATTAGCATTGGTATATAAATAGTAGTATTTAATGCCATGAAATATAGCTATTAATTAATTTTCCCTCTTCATACATGCATACAGGGCCAGTTTGAAATTTTGCATCTATCTGGATCATTTACACATACTGAAGTGGGTGGCAAAAATCGCCGAATCGGCAAGTTAAGTATTTCACTATCAAAACCTGATGGGCAAGCTTTTGGCGGTGTTGTTGTAGGTCCCTTGATTGCAGCTACCCCTATCCAAGTAAGGCCTTGCCTTATCATTTCTATAAAACTGGCAATCACTCAATCACTAAAGATTTTAATATCACTGTTTTTAATTTATATTTTTTTTATACATATTACATTTGTTGTTCACCTTAACGTTCCATTGCTATTAAAAATTCACGCACTCAGTTTGGCTATTTTATGGTTTATCAGCTTGTTGTTGCTACTTTCGAGCAAAATGACAAAGAAAATGAGAGGTCAAGTCTTGCTTCAGACCAAAACATTAATGATCCATATATTAATTAGAGTAATATATATATATATAAAAAAAAATTTCGATCTGTTTTCGCATCGCATCGTACTGGTATTCCTTCCGCATCTGTTCGATTTTGATAATTTTTGGATTTTCGTATGAATTGCAGTTTCTAGGGTTTCACAGATTTTGCATTTGGGAGTTTTTGTTGTATTTTGCATCTGTTGAATTTTGTTTGATAGATTATTGTGATTTTTATAATGGATGGTGGTAGAGAGGATTCACTTCAGGCCATTAGTGCAAAATTAGATGGCAGAAATTATTCTTATTGGAGTTATGTGATGAAGAATTTTCTAATTGGGAAAAAAAAGTGGAATTATATTTCGGGTGCATCTATTAAACCCACAGATGATAAGGTAGAGAATTTTGCACAGCTTGTTGAGAATTGGCAAGTAGATAATTCGAAAATTATCACATGGATAAACAACTCTGTTGAGCACTCCATAGGCACACAATTAGTAAAGTATGACACTGCTAAAGAGGTGTGGGAACACTTGTCCAGACTGTATACACAGTCTAATTTTGCAAAGAAATATCAGTTAGAATCTGATATTCGAGCTCTTCAACAAAAGGATATAACTGTACAAGAGTTCTATTCTGCAATGTCAGATCTTTGGGATCAATTAGCTCTTACAGAATCTGCAGAACTGCGAGCATGTGCACCTTATATTGCTAATAGAGAGGAGCAACGTTTAGTTCAGTTCTTGATGGCTCTCCGTGATGATTTTGAGGGCCTTCGTGGCTCAATATTGCATCGTTCTCCTCTTCCTTCTGTTGATTCAGTAGTGAGTGAACTCTTGGCTGATGAGATACACCTCAAGTCTCAGTCAGGAAAAGTAATTCTTCCAATACCTACTCAGTCAGTTTTGGCAGTCCCATCTAGACCTCATGCTTCCTATGAGAACAAACCATACTCAAGGGTTGGGTTTGATGAATGCAGTTTTTGTAAGCAGAATGGTCACTGGAAGTCTCAATGTCCTAAATTGGGCAATAGAGCGCAGCAATCACAACAGCAGAAATATCAGTTCAAGCCTCCACAGTCTGTCAACCAATCACAACCACGGACATATCGACCTCCACAGTTTAACACTGCAGCATTTGTGCCATCACCAGATTCCATTGGATTTGGATCACCATCCTCAACTCCCACACTTGCATCCCTTTCTGAACAACTTCAGAAACTTATTGCTGCACAGTCGCATGCTATGTCTGTCTCCTTTCCGATAGGTCAGTCGCCTCCTAGTACTTCAGGTATGTCTTCCTCCGTATGGGTTTTAGATTCGGGAGCCTCACATCATATGTCTCCTAATTTAAAATTTTTTGTTTCTTTATGTCCTGTATCATTTACTTCTGTTACAACTGCTGATGGCACTCCTATGCCATTAGCAGGAGTTGGTTCAGTTGTTACATCTCAGTTATCTCTTTCTAATGTCTATCACATTCCTAAACTTACAATGAATCTTGTTTCGGTTAGTCAATTGTGTGATTATGGTTACTCAGTGTCCTTTACTTCTACTTCTTGTCATGTGCAGGATCTACAATCCAAAAAGCTGATTGGGATAGGCCGTAGAAGTGGGGGATTATATGTTTTGGATGAGCTGAAGCTACCAGTATTTGCAGCTCCCAGTGTTGATTTGTCTTCTTTTCGCTTGTGTCCTTCGTCCTCTAGTTTTTATTTATGGCATTCTCGTCTTGGTCATGTTTCAGCTTCCCGCTTGAGATTCTTAGCTTCAATGGGAACCTTAGGGAATTTGCAAACTCATGATATTTCAGATTGTAGTGGTTGTAAACTTGCTAAATTTTCTGCTTTGCCTTTTAATCGAAGTAACTCTTGTTCTCTTGCACCTTTTGACTTAATTCACTCTGATGTATGGGGGCCTTCTCCAATTGCTACAAAAGGAGGGTCTCGATATTATGTTTCGTTTATTGATGATTGCACTCGTTTTTGTTGGGTTTATCTTATGAAACATCGTTCTGACTTCTTTAGCATTTATAGTAATTTTCGAGCTCTTGTAAAAACTCAACACTCTGCTGTTATTAAGTGTTTTAGATGTGACTTAGGTGGTGAATATACATCTAATAAATTTTGTGAATTACTTGCTTTGGATGGAACTGTTCACCAATCTTCTTGTACAGACACTCCTGAACAAAATGGTGTTGCTGAAAGAAAACATAGACACATTGTTGAAACTGCTCGTTCTCTTTTGTTGTCTTCTTCTGTTCCTAGTGAGTTCTGGGGAGAAGCAGTTCTTACTGCAGTCCATGTCATCAATAAAATCCCATCGTCTCTCACTTCAGGTTTGTCCCCTTTTGAAAAATTATATGGGCATGCTCCTGATTATTCTCTCTTGCGAGTTTTTGGCTCTACTTGTTTTGTCCTTCGTCCTCATGTAGAGCGTACAAAATTATCGTCTCGCTCTGCCATTTGTGTATTCCTTGGTTATGGTGAGGGACAAAAGGGATATCGTTGTTTTGATCCTGTTTTGAAAAAGTTATATGTATCTCATCATGTTGTGTTTCTTAAACATATACCTTTCTTTTCTATTCCTGCTGATGCTCACAATGTCACCAAATCTGATCTCATTCATATTGATCCATTTTCTGATCATACTGATAGTCTCTCTCCGCAGGTTCCTTCTAACACAGTTTCTGATTCCTCTATTGTTCCTATAGTTCCTTTTCCACTCCATCATTCTCGCAGGGCTCGCACAATTGATTCTGCAGATACTGGTACCTCATCGTCTCCAGCTGATACTCCCTCTCCACCTACAGTCTACCCAACACCTTCTGCCATTGTAGATCCTTCTCCTCGTTATCCTCAGCATATTCGTAAGTCTACTCAACTCCCAGATTTCGCTTACTCTTGTTATTCCAATTCTTTTTCTTCATTTTTAGCATCAATTCACTCTCTCTCTGAGCCCTTATCCTATAAAGAAGCAGTTCTTGATCCACTGTGGCAGGAAGCTATGAATGAGGAACTTTCTGCTTTGCATAAAACAGATACTTGGGATTTGGTTCCTTTACCGCCTGGTAAAAGTACAGTTGGTTCTCGTTGGGTATATAAGATCAAAACGAAGTCTGATGGGTCTGTTGAGCGTTACAAAGCTAGATTGGTTGCAAAGGGGTTCTCTCAACAATATGGTATGGATTATGAGGAGACTTTTGCTCCTGTTGCAAAGATGACTACTGTTCGTACTCTTATTGCAGTTGCATCTATCCGTCAGTGGCATATTTCTCGGATGGATGTCAAAAATGCCTTCTTGAATGGTGATTTGCATGAAGAAGTTTACATGGCTCTACCATCTGGTGTCTCCCACAGTCCTGGAGAAGTTTGCAAACTTAAGAAATCTTTATATGGTCTCAAACAGGCTCCTCGAGCTTGGTTTGAGAAGTTTTCTACTGTGATCACTTCTATTGGGTTCTCCTCCAGTAATCATGATTCGGCTCTTTTTGTCAAATGCACCAATGCTGGTCGTATTTTGCTATCTCTGTATGTGGATGATATGATTATTACTGGTGATGATGTTGATGGAATTGCAGTGCTCAAGTCAGAATTAACCCATCAATTTGAAATGAAGGATCTGGGCTCTCTGCGGTATTTTTTGGGTATTGAAGTTGCAGTTTCTCCAAAAGGCTATCTTCTTTCTCAGTCCAAGTACACCACTGAAATTCTTGAGCGTGCTCACCTCACTGATACTAGGACTGCTGATACTCCCTCTGAGCTTAATGCTCGATACTCTCCTTCTGATGGTACTCCCTTGCCAGATCCTACATTGTATCACACCATTGTCGGCAGTCTGGTCTACCTCACTATCACTCGTCCAGATATTGCCTATGCTGTTCACATTGTTAGTCAGTTTGTTGCTTCTCCTACTACCATTTATTGGGCGGCGGTCCTTCGTATCTTACGGTATTTACGGGGTACTATCTTTCAAAGTCTTTTGCTTTCGTCCACATCGTCCTTACAGCTGCGTGCCTACTCTGATGCTGACTGGGGCCATGATTCCACTGATCGCAAGTTTATTACTGGTTTCTGTATCTTTTTGGGTGATTCTCTTATCTCATGGAAGAGCAAGAAACAAACTGTTGTTTCAAAATCTTCTACCGAAGCAGAATATCGGGCTATGGCATCTACTACCACAGAGATTGTTTGGTTACGCTGGTTACTAGCTGATATGGGTGTTTCTCTTTCTCATCCGACTCTGATGTATTGTGACAATCAGAGTTCTATTCAGATTGCTCATAACTCAGTTTTTCATGAACGAACCAAGCACATTGAGATTGATTGTCATTTCACTCGCCATCACCTTAAGCATGACACTATTACATTGCCTTTTGTTCCTTCCTCCTTGCAGCTTGCAGATTTCTTTACCAAGTCGCATACAATTTCACGTTTTCGTTTTCTCGTTGGCAAACTCTCGATGCTTTCTGCTGCCGCATCGTGAGTTTGTGGGGGGATATTAGAGTAATATATATATATATATATATATATATATATATATATATATATATATAATTAATGTATTATTATTTGTGTAATTAATTAGACTTGTAAGGTTAGTTTAGTCTTTTCATAGGTTAGTATATATATCTCTCTTCTTGTAACCTAATGAGATACTATTGCAATTATATGAAAACCTAAGATTGGTCTCTCAAATCTCTCTCAAATTCTCTCTCAAATCTCTCTTGGATTATCACAGAGAATATAAGTGAAATTGAATGTTTGGGTGATGATTTTGATGATGGGTTTTGTTGATTTAGTATTTGATTTGAGTTTTTGTAGTGTTTTAATTGAAATAAATTTAATTGGAATTGATTAGAATGAAAATCAAGAAATTAGTAAGTTAAATTTTGGGGATTTTAGGATTTGAAGTTCAAATTAATTCAATTGAGATGTTATTTGTGTAATTTGAGTATTTATGTGTTAATTGATAGTGCGAATTGAGAATCGTTAAGTAAGAAGTCAAAATGATTCTCAAATTAGTGACTGGTATTATGAGTTTTGTTATAATGTTGTGTTTGGAGTGAAATTGAATCACTAATTTTGGGAATTTTTGAAATTAAATTCAAAATTGAATCTATAATTAGTTTAATTGAGTTTAATGAAGTTGAATTTGATGTCGTTAAGTGAAAGAAGTTTATTTATGTGAATTAATAAAGATTAGAATGAGCATTTCTGTAGAAATCGAATGTTACTAGTGTAGAGATTTCAATTCATGAGCAATTAAGTATTAGAAATTGTATCTGTATGATTATGATACACATTGGTGCTTAGAAAGTAAAGTAAATATGTTAAGTTGTGATGAATGAGATTCAATTTAAGAGAAATTGATTTATTGAAGGAAAATATAATTTTAGAGACATGATTTTCAGCAAATTAAATGTAATTGCTTTTATGAGAATAGAAGAAATTGAAGAATAAAGTGTTAAATGTGTTAATTGAGTTTTTGTATTAGTGATTATGTTTATATTAATGATTTATTTAAGAATATATTACTTTAGGGAGAAATCTTCGTAGTATGGGAGAAAAAGAAACTGTTATGGGAAAGTCAAGAAATGTTTTGAGACAAAGGAACCAGAGCTCAAAGCTTAGAGAGAACCAGAAATCAGTCAGTGTAAATTATTTTTAAGCAAAGTACATTTTATTTCCATAGTTTGTTTTAAGTAAGTTTTAAAGTAATTTATGACAAGTTATGATTTTGTTTAAGCGAAAATTAGATTTCGCTTTGATTGAAATGTTCTTTAACATGTTTTTAAGCTGATTGAAGTATTTGTGATATTATATGTGTTTATTTTCTTATATCAGTTTTGTAAGTTAAATAGAATTTATGTTTAAGTATGTTGTGATTAAAGTATTTTATAACTCCGAAATTTAGAAATTATATTTATTTAAAGAGGTAAGTTTTATGTATATCCCATGCTTTTAAAAGTTAGTTTTCAAAGTAAAGAAAACAGTTTTCAAACCCATGGATTATCAGATTATTAGTATCAGTAGTTAGACCCGGCCGGTACATCCCAATTGTGTGTGGCAAGTTACGGGGGGGGGGGGACAGTCCGCTAACTCCAGAGGGGTTGAGTCTGTCGAGACTGTCAGTCGCCCACACATTAGAGTATTGTCTCGCTATATGATGCGATGCAGCTGTAACATCCCGGATTTCGAATTATTAAATTTAAATATGTGGATATAAATTTTTGTGATTGGAAGGGGTGTAGATTTTTGTGTATTGATGTAGGAAGGCAAGGTGGTTGCATATGCGTCCAGACAGTTGAAAAATCATGAGCAGAACTATCCGATTCATGATCTGGAGCTTGCAGCCATAGTTTTCACTTTGAAAATCTGGAGGCATTACTTGTATGGTGAGAAATGCTACATATATACAGATCACAAGAGTCTGAAATATCTGCCTACCCAGAAAGAGCTTAATTTGAGACAGAGACGGTGGATAGAGTTGATTAAAGATTATGACTGTGTAATCGACTATCATCTAGGAAAGGCGAATGTAGTCACAGATGCGTTGAGCAGAAAAGCATTGTTTGCTCTGAAGGCTATGAATGTGCAATTGCAGCTGAATTCAGATAATGCAGTAGTAGCTGAATTGATATGCAGACCCAGTTTGATTCAGCAGATTGCAGAGAAACAGAAGCAGGATGCTAGAATTCAGATGATATGTGAACAAATCCCAGAAGGGAAGCATCCAGATTTTTCAATCAGAGCTGATGGCATTGTGTGTTTCAGAGTGATGAACACTTAAATTTGTATAATAATAAAGGTTAAAACCATTATTTTATACTATTAGTGTCATCAAATTACCTAACTTATTTATACCTACACTTAATTGTTAAACTTTCTATTTTGATGCAGGTTCAGTGTAATGGGCATAACTTTGCACTCAAATATCCAATCACTACGTTCTTGATAGTGTTGGAAAGATAACTCATAGCCCTATAAGTTTGGTTTGTAAACTCTTATCAGATTTGGACTCCTTTGAAGACAAATATTGGATTATCTTGGGCTGGTTTGCATGGCCGCGTCAATTGGGCAGTCTTCACTATTTGGGCCATAACTCTCTCCAGAAAATTCCAAATATTATGAGTCTTATCATTCTAGAAAGATAAGAGAATTATCTACAACTTTGATGTTTAGCACGAGATCAAATTGTCAAAGGAACGGTGCCTAATTCGGTGGATAAGTCGGTACATGTGTGGAAAACAACAAAGTTGACAACTTTACCTTACCAAATTCAATCAACTTGCATTAATTTATTCCTACCATTTTTGACTTGTTTGCCTCTCATTGTGTCTATAAATAGAGGCCTTGTATAAGCTTGAAGGCAGCTTGGGTTCCTTGCCAAGTTCACCTTACATTGTTGTATTGTTGAACTTTTGTGATAATCTAATTTCTCTCTTGCTCATTTTATTTCTTTTACTTGTTTTCTTTCTTCTATCATGAGTAGCTAAATTCTCTTTTTGCTAAGGTGAAGGGTGAAGCTCTTGGTATGTGAATAAAGATTTATTTAACTCTTAACATGGTCTTAAAGTTTATATTCATTTGTGTAAATTTATCTACATGTTTTATATTACTTTTCTTATTGAATTGAATTTTCATCTCTTACTCTTATGTGAAGTGGGGATCTTGACTTATTGTAGACAATTCTTGGCACAATGAATACTTGAATCCGTCTAGAACCGCATGGTTGCACCTGCACCTCTGACCAAGGATTCTTGATTCATTGTAGACAAACAACACCATAAATACTTGAATCCGTCTAGAACCGCATGGTTATACCTGCATCTGGTAAAGGAATCTTGATTTATGGTAGTTGATTGGCACAATAAGTACTTGAACCCATTTAACATAAGGACTGTAGAGTACCCATTGTAATATAACTAAAAGAAAAGAAATATAACTTGATAGATGTGTAAAGAACTTAAATGGTCTAACTTCCGATTGGAACCTCCTTTATGTGTGGATTCCAATTGAGTGATAAAAATGAGTTAAATATAACTTAAACCATATACCAAGAGTGGAACCTCTAACCTTAGCATGTTTTAATTTAATTTGTTTCACCATTATACCTACCCTCATTTCATAATATTTTATTTCCTATTATATTTTCCTTGTAGATTTTTGTTGGTTTTTGCAGGATCTAAATATTCTTCCTCGTGGATCGACCCCGGTCTCACCGGGTTAATTTATTACTTCGACACTCCTGCACTTGGGAGTAGAAATCCATTTTCTGGACGTGTCACAGAGACAGGATTTGCATTTCAGATGATGAAGAATTGAGAAAGATAATCCTGACAGAGGCACACAGTAGTTCGTATGCAATGCACCCAGGTAGCACAAAAATGTACAGAGACTTGAAAACTCAGTACTGGTGGTCTGGAATGAAGAAAGACGTGGTAGAATTTGTGAATAGATGCATGACTTGTCAACAGGTGAAAGCTGAACACCAGGTTCCATCAGGATTGTTACAGCCAATAGCAATACCTGAATGGAAATGGGATCGTATCACAATGGACTTTGTCACTGGATTGCCACTCACCCGGAGTAAACACGATGCAGTATGGGTTATAGTGGACAGATTGACGAAGTCAGCACACTTTCTACCTGTCAGAACTGACTATTCCCTGGATCGACTGGCAGAATTGTATATCAGAGAGATAGTCAGATTGCATGGAGTACCTGCATCCATCATATCAGATAGAGATCTGAGGTTTACATCCAGATTCTGGAAGAAGTTTCAAGAAGCCTTGGGTACTCGACTGAGTTTCAGTAAAGCCTTCCATCCGCAGACAGATGGACAATCAGAAAGGGTAATTCAGGTGCTTGAAGATATGCTCAGGAGTTGTGTAATTGAGTTTGAAGGTAGTTGGGCGGATCATCTTCCATTGATTGAATTTGCTTACAACAACAGTTACCAGTCGAGCATAGCTATGGCACCGTATGAGGCACTGTATAGAAGGAAATGCAGGACTCCAGTGTGCTGGACAGAGTTAGGAGAGGACAGGTTAGTAGGCCCAGACTTGATTCGACAAACTGAGGAGAAGGTGAAGATTATCAAGGACAGATTGAAAGTTGCTTCTGACCGACAGAAATCTTATGCAGATTTGAAAAGAAAAGAGATAGAATATGACGTCGGTGAGAAAGTGTTCCTGAAAGTATCTCCCTGGAAGAAAGTGCTCAGATTTGGCAGAAAAGGTAAGTTGAGTCCTAGGTTTATTGGGCCATACGAAATCATTGAACGTGTAGGACCAGTAGCCTACAGACTAGCTTTACCTCCAAAATTAGAAAAGATTCATAATGTGTTCCACGTTTCTATGCTGGGGAGATACAGATCTGATCCTTCCCACAGAGTTCAGGCCGAAAGTATTGAAATCCGACCAGACCTGACATATGAGGAGGAACCAGTGCAGATTCTTGATCGGGAAATCAAAGAACTAAGAAATAAAAGAGTGCCACTGGTGAAAGTCCTCTGGAAGAAACACAAAGTAGAAGAGGCTACCTGGGAGAGTGAAGAAACGATGCGACAACAGTATCCGCAACTGTTTCATTAAGGTAAATTTCGAGGACAAAATTTCTTAAGAGGGGAAGAATTGTAACATCCCGGATTTCGAATTATTAAATTTAAATACGTGGATATAAATTTTTGTGATTGGAAGGGGTGTAAATGTAATTAAAAGTATGTTTATTTTTATGATTTCCAAGTGGACCAGATGGAACGGTCCAGAAATGATGTATGAAAAATTGAAAACCGAGGCAGTGAGCATCGCGACCTGGTCACCGCGACCACAGATCGCGATGACTTGCTCGCGGTGAAAAATGTGAATTTTTGGCAGTGAGCATCGCGACCAGTCACCGCGACCACAGATTGCGATGAACTGCTCGCGATGAAAATGTCAAATTCTGGCAGTGAGCAACGCGACCACCAGCGCGACTATGGTACCGCGAGGTGTGCTCGTGATGAAGGCGGTGGAAACGCTCCAGTGAGTACCGCGACCTGGTGGCGCGACCATAGGTCGCGACGACCGAAAAATATAAAAAAAAAATTTGGCTTCCGCGAGAAGCCACAAAACAGACAGAGGAGAGAAAAGAGAGGGTGAGGCCGAGAAAGAAAGAAAGAAGAAGATGAAAAAAGAGAAAGAAGAAGAAAGAAAGAAGAGAAAGAAGAAAGAAGAAGAAGATGAAAAAAGAGAAAGAAGAAGAAAGAAAGAAGAGAAAGAAGAAAGAAGAAGAAAGAAGAAGAAGAGGAAGAAGAAGAAGAAGAAGAAAAGAGGAAGGAAAGAGAAAAGGAAGTGTAGGAGAAAGAGAAAGAGAAAAAAAAAGAAACCTAGAACCGCGATAGTCGAAAGAAAAACGGTATCCAGGTTGGTGTACCTCCGTTTTCGAACTTTTTACAAAAAGCATTAAGTATTTTTAGTTTGAATCTGAGATTTATTCGAAGATTTTCATTCTTATGTGTTGATTTTATTTTCGTTGAATGATTTTATTGTTGATCGTATTTTTATTACTTCGATTTCGTAGAAATTATTTGTTTTCGATTATTGTATAAATAATGTTGATTTTCCCATGAAAAATTTATATTATTGAACTCGAATGTTTCTGTTAATTGTAATTATAGTGAATATTGAAAATAGTTTATCGTAACGGCCCTAGGATACTTAGACATAGAAATGGATATACGAGATTGGTATACCAGCTGGGTTCAGTGAGCAGTACTGCACCGATATTGATATGCTATTGATGATTATTATGTACCTCCTCATGGATTCGTCCAGGGGCAGGGAGACACGTACCTCCTCACGGATTCGTCCTGAGGTTGGGAGACACGTACCTTCCTAAGGATTCGTTCCTGGGATAGGGAGTTATGTACCTCTCTAGGTTCCGTACCCTCGGTCCTAGAGTAGGGAGATACATACCACTCTTAGGATTCGTCCTAGGGTGGGAGTTCGACCCATATTCCTAGTATGTTAAGTATTCTAGCGGGCCAGATTTGAAGTGAATTGAAAAGTGAATTGAGTAACTTTATTCATTGATTTTTACATGTTGATTTTATTCTTGAGGTTAATGTGATTATAACTGCTTTATGGTTTGATTTTGAAGTTAAATTGATTTGTAAATGATTAGAATTGATATATATAAATATATTGTGATTTGTTTCTTATTAAAGGTTATTTATGATTTTTCATAATTGAGTTTAGTGTACACCCACTAAGCTATATGCTTAGCGCGTTAGTTTTGTTTCTAACGCGTAGGTACCAGGGATACTGAAGAGGCAAAAGACTGAAGAGGAGGTTCCTGCAGACAGAGGAGTAGAGTCGCATTGCAGGGGTAGATATTTATGTTGACGTGTATTGTGATTGATATGCATGTATATACAGAGATTTGTAAACGTTTTGAAAAATTCTGTTTTGTAATTAAATTGGTTTATGATTTTTGTTTTTCATTTTTAGAATGTTTGTAAATATTGACTTCTGAATCGTTTTATTTTATAAATTGTTTGAAAGTCGCACTAAACGGCAGAGTGCGCAATTGAGTGAAAGTGGAATTTAGAAGTGTTGTGGATTTTGTGTAAATTGAATTTTATTTAAAACAGGTTTTGGAAAATCTAAAAAACAAAGGAAACTCTGCTGAAATTTTTGTAAAAAGTTTATTTATTGGGCTCACTAGAAAAGTCTTTTTGAATTATTTAAGTGGTTTGAAATTATCAAATGAATTGCGAAAGTTTTGAAAACCCAAGTAGCGCTCCCTAGGTCGATCCAGCCGGGTAGGGTCAGGGGGTGTTACAGCAGCATTCCGCACATAGCCAATGAGATGTCTTTTATCATATGTCACGTTGAGCGCACCAGTTAGTCACCTTGTGACTTATATCAGATGTCACAGTGGACGGCGCAGTTAGTCGCCCTGTGACCCACTCATATGGTACGACGCAATTAGTCGACCTATGAGTTCAGTTCAACTTAGGGGTCCATTGGGAGTTTTCAGACACAGAAGCCAAGCCAGAGATATTTTTCAGATTTTCAGTACAAAATATTTAATTAAGAGCTTTTATATATTAGGCTTGCCTAGATTTCCAGAAAAACAAATTTCAATACATTATTCAGAAAACAGACAGAATGAGTTTTCAGAAAAGTATTTTATCAGAAAAATAATTTATCAGAAAAGTATATTATCATAAGAGTATTATTAGAGAACTATATTATTAGAAATTTTTTTCATATAAGTTTTAACAGAAAAGTATTTTCAGTAAAGTATATATTATTTCAACTTTTTAGTTATCAGAATAGTATATTATTTCTCAGCTGTTCAGTTCTCAGAAAAGAATAAAAATATATTCCATTAGTACAGCATTTTAGTTTTCAGCATAAGAAACGTATATATAATTATATATATATATATATATATGTTATCAGCTTTTCAATTTTTCGAAAAATAAAAGTAATTATATAGTCTCAGCTTTTCAATTTCTAGTAAAGTAAAAGTATATATATATATATATATATATATATATTCTTAGTTTTTCAGTTTTTAGAAATTCGATTTCAGAATAATTTTCTGTATAAATTTCAGAACAGTTTCCAAAAAATAGATTTCAGTATAGTTTTTAGAGAAATATATTATATCAGTATTTCAGTTTTCAGAAAAGAATATCATATTAGTTTTTCAGTTTCAGAAATATAAAGGAATATTATTTCAGTTTATCAGATTTCAGAAAAGTATATTATATTAGTTTATTAGTTTTTAGAAAAGTATATGATATCAGTTTTCAGTTTTCAGAAAAATATATTATCTCAACATTTCAGTTATCAGCTCTTCAGTTTTCCTAAAAATAAAAGTTATTATATTGTCTCAGCTTTTCAATTTCTAGTAAAGTAAAAGTGTGTATATATATATATATATTCTTAGTTTTTCAGTTTTCAGAAATTCGAGTTCAGAATAGTTTTCTGTATAAATTTCAGAAAAATTTCCAAAAAATAGATTTCAGTATAGTTTTTAAATAAATATATTATATCAGTATTTCAGTTTTCAGAAAAGAATATCATATTAGCTTTTCAGTTTCAGAAATATAAAGGAATATTATTTCAGTTTATCGGATTTCAGAAAAGTATATTATATTAGTTTATTAGTTTTCAGAAAAGTATATTATATTAGTTTATTAGTTTTCAGAAAAGTATATGACATCAGTTTTCAGTTTTCAGAAAAATATATTATCTCAGCATTTCAGTTATTAGCTTTTCAGTTTTTCAAAAAATAAAAGTTATTATATAGTCTCAGCTTTTCAATTTCTAGTAAAGTAAAAGTGTGTGTGTGTGTGTGTGTGTCTATATATATATATATATATTCTTAGTTTTTCAATTTTCAGAAATTCGATTTCAGAATAGTTTCCAGAAAATAGATTTCAATATAGTTTTTAGAGAAATATATTATATCAGTATTTCAGTTTTTAGAAAAGAATATAATATTAGCTTTTCAGTTTTAGAAATATAAATGAATATTATTTCAGTTTATCAGATTTCAGAAAAGTATATTATATTAGTTTATTAGTTTTTCAGAAAAGTATATGATATCAGTTTTCAGTTTTCAGAAAAATATATTACCTCAGCATTTCAGTTTTCAGGAAAATATATTATTCCAGCTTTTCAGTTTTCAGTTTTCAGAAAAGTGGCCAAGTAAATAGTTATAATAGAATTTTTAAGTATTTCAATTGTAAATTAAAAGTAATTATTTAGAATTGGCCATCAGATTTTATCGATTAAACATTCTTAGCTTGTATTTAAAAAGTATATCAGTTTATCAGTTTTCAGTATATCAGTTTTCAGCAATAGCATAGAGTTTTCAGTTTATCAGTTTTCAGTATTAGTAATAATTTTGAAGAGTTTCAGTTAAATTCAAAGTTAATTTTATTATATTTAAGATCTTTCAGTAAATTAGAAACGCACTCACTGAGCTCCTTTAACTAATTATAGTTTTTTATGTTTTATAAACCAACCTCCCAGGTACAGGTACAGGTGCAGACATTGCAGGGACGCCGAAGACCAGTGAGACCAGTCAGAGGATGCTATGATTGTTTTACAAGCATATATAATGTTTCAGTTGTTAAGTTTGTATTTTAATATTGTTTTAACTGTATAAGTATTTTATCTAAAGATTTGATTTATTTATTTTTGATAATTATTTGTTTTGATATTTGAATTGTTTGAATTGTGATTGCGGTTTGTGGAAATGGACCGAAGGTCCACAGTAGTTGAGATTGAAAATTTTATAGAAGTGTTAAAATTTTTATCCAGGATTTGGTAATTTCAGAAAAACAGAGGAGATTCTGCCAAAATTTTTATAAAATAGTTTTGTATAAAAATAAAAAAAAAAATTTCTACTTAGATTTTCAGTTATAACAAACGGCTTAGCTTCACGGAAGCCTTTTAGCGAGGCAAGCCTCGACTGGAAAGCTACCGTTGAGTGACGGCGGGCTACCTAATGGGAAATAATAGGTTAGGGGCCTATCATCAATGAACCCATATCTGGGTTCGTCGAACCTCAACGAACCCAGAAACGGGGTTCGTTGAAGATCTTCAACGAACCCAGACTGGGTTCGTTGAACCTCAACGAACCCAGATCTGGATTCGTTGAGGTTCGACAAACCTAGATATGGGTTCATTGATCCTCAACGAACCTAGTTTTCTGGGTTCGTTGACGATGAACAAACCCAGGTTTCATCCTCAACGAAACTAGAAAACTGGGTTCGTTGAGAATCAACGAACCCATATATGGGTTCATTGACGTTCAACGAACCCAGAAACTGGGTTCATTGAAGATCCTTCAACGAACCCAGTCAGATCTTCAACGAACCCAGAAAAGGTTCGCTGAAGATTGTAATACACCCTCCCGATAGTTGTACTGTACATGTAGGTATTATAATATAATTTTTAGAATTTATTGTACGGTACACTTGTGAATAAATATACCTTTATTATGAGTAAATTGAATGTCAAAAGCACTAACGATGCTATAATGAAATTTATTGGATAGATCCGATAGTTTCCGAAAAAGGGTATCAGAGATTTGGAAAATATCTAGAATAGTTCCAGACCATTATTAAGGTTCCATAAGGTATATACGAAATCTAATTATAAG
Organism: Xanthoceras sorbifolium; assembly: GCA_003430845.1. Taxonomy (NCBI): domain Eukaryota; kingdom Viridiplantae; phylum Streptophyta; class Magnoliopsida; order Sapindales; family Sapindaceae; genus Xanthoceras; species Xanthoceras sorbifolium. The sequence goes on along the minus strand of CM010620.1, from coordinate 3,056,663 downwards.
TTAAGATTTTCATAAATTGGAGTATAAGAATATATTCTTGGAAGTTAAAATATATTTTTACGATATGAGGTTGTGATTTAATTAATTGATGGAAAAGTAAATTCGAATGGATTTTTGTGGAAAAGAGTTACTAAATTGTTATGGATTAAATTGACAATTAAAGTGTTATTGGACAAGTATATGTAATTAGTTTTCAATTCGTGGTTACATTAGGATTTGAAAATGAAAAGGGGCAAATTGTAATTATAGAGAAGTAATCTAATATATATATATATATATATATATATATATATATTAGAATCAGAAATTGAGAGAGGAAGAAGAAAAACAGAAACGAAAACAGAGGAAGAGAGAGGCGGTGGAGGAAGAAAAGAAAGAAAAGAAAGAAAAGAAAAAGAAGAAGAAGAAGAGAAGGGAGATCGGCCAAAGGGAGAAAGAGGAAGAAAGAAGAAAGAGGAAGTAGCAGCCAAGAGAAGGAAGAAAAAAAAACTGTGCAGAAAAAAAAAAAAAACAGAGCAGAAAATGTGCAGGGAGAAAAGAAGAAAAAGAGAAAGGGAGATGAAGAAGTTTTCGGTTTAGCTAGAAGAAGAAGAAGAAGAGGATTTGAGTAAGTGTGATGAAGTTAAATTGTTTGAATTTTGATGAGATTAAAATTGTGTTGTAGAGTTAGTAGTTAACAATTGATGAAATTGAATGGATTTTAGAAATTGATTGAGTTTTGATTGTGGTTGAAATTGATTGTTGAATATAAGTGAAATTGAATGTTTGGTTGATGAAATTGAATGATGGATTTTGTTAATTGAGTATTTGATTTGAGTTTTTGAAGTGTTTTAATGGAAATTAGTTGGAATTAAATTGATTGAAATGAAAATTTAGAAAATTAGTAAGTTAGAGATTTGGGGATTTGATGATTTTGAGTTTAAATGAGTTAATTGAGATGTTATTTGTGTAATTGGAGTATTTTTGAATTAATTGACGGTTTGAATTTAGAATCGTTAAGTAAGAAATCAAAATGATTCTCGAAATAGTAACTTGTTTTATGAGTTTGTTTATGATATTGTGTTTGGAATGATTTTGAAGTTGAATTTGATGTTGTTAAGTGAAAGAAATTCACTTATGTTAAATTGACGAAGATTAGTATGAGAAATTGTGTAGAAATTAAAATTGATAGTATACAGAATTCGATTTATGAGTAATTAAGTATTAGAAATTGTATTTATATGAATTGATACAAATTGGTGTTTAGAAATCCAAGAAAATGTATTGGATTGTGTTGTATGAGATTCGAATTAAGAGAAATTGAATGATTCCAGAAATCATGTTGAATTTGAATGTTTGAAATTTGATCAAGTAGAGGAATCGTATGATTGACATGATTTATATTAAATTAAATGGAATTGATTTTATTATAATAGAAGAAATTGAAAGAATAAAGGGTTAAAGGTGCTAATTGAGTTTTGTATTAGTTGTTATATTTATATTAATAATTTATTTGGAATTATATTACTTTAGGGAGAAATCTCCGTAGTATGGGAGAAAAAGAATCGTTATGGAAAGTCAAAAAATGTATTGAGACGAAGGAACCAGAACACCAAGCCTAGAGAAAACCAGAAACCAGTGAATGTTAAACTATTTTAATGCGAAATTATATTTTTAGTTGAAATATACTTTGGTGTACTTGGATTTAATTTAATTATTTATGACTTAATATATATGTTGTTTATGTTTATTTATATGTGCTTTATATTCAAAATAGAATTGTTTGCTTCAGTGATATATTTAAATTAAGGTGTTTTATATTTCAGAATTTTTGAGTTTGTATTCAGCAGAGAAATATTTATGCATGAAATTTAGTTAAAGAAATATATTTTTATGTATATATTTCAAGTTTTTAGATTAAAAGCTAATTTTCAAAAGTAAAGAAAATAGTTTTCAAACCATGGATACCCATTTATTATCAGAATTACCAGAATTATAAGAATTTATCAGAATTATTGGAATTATCAGAATTTATCAGAATTAGACGCGGCTGGTACATCCCAATTGTGTGTGGCAAGTTAAGGGGGGACAGTCCGCTAACTCCAGAGGGGTTGAGTCTGTTGAGTCTGTCAGTCGCCCACACATTGGGGTGTTATCTCGCTATATGTTGCGACGCAGTATACCGCACATAGGCAGTGTGATGTCTTTTATCAGAATATCATAAGTCACCAGTGTGGCGCCAGATTAGCCGCCTGGTGACACCCTCCATATGGTACGACGCCAGTTGGGTCGTTCTATGGAGTATCAGTAATCAGAAGGGTTCCATGGGTTTCATCAGAAAAGTATTTATTAGAAAAAGAATTATTAGAAACGTTTTATCAGGAAAGTATTTCTTAGAAAAAGAATTATTGGAAAAGTTTTATCAGAAAAATTATATTAGAAAAGTATATTATTTTAGCATTTCAGTTATTAGAAAAATATATTATTTCAGTTTATCAGATTTCAGAAAAGTATAATATATTAGTTTATTGATTTTCAGAAATATTGAAAGGTTTTCAGTATAGTTTTCAAAACAGTTTTCAGAAATTAGATTTCAGAATAGTTTTCAATATAGCTTTCAGAATAGTTTTCAAAAGTTAGATATCAATATATTTTTAGTATGAATTTCAGAATAGTTTTCAAAAAATAAATTTCAAAAATAGTTTATCAGTTTAGTATTTTTACAAAACAGATTTATATTATTTTCAGATTTTCGGGAGATTAATAGAAATTAATAGAAAAAGAATTAAAGTTTAATTAGAAATTTAACAGCACTCACTGAGCTCGTTTAGCTCATTAAAGTTTTATGTTTTAAAACCAACCTCCCCAGGTACAGATACAGGTACGGGTGCATACATTGCAGGGACGTCGAAGACTAGCGGGACCAGTCAGAGGATGCTGTGACTGTTTTACAGGCATATAAATGTTTTAGTTATTAAGTTTGTATTTTAGTATTGTTTTAAGTGTGTAAGTATTTTATTTAAAGATTTGATTTATTTATTTTGATAATTGTTTATTTTCATATTAAACTATTTGAGTTGTGGTTTGTGGAAATGGACCGGAGGTCCACAGTAGTTGAGATTTGAAAAATTATAGAAGTGTTCAAGTTGTTTTATGCAGGTCTCCAAGATTTAGTAAACTTAGAAAAACAGAGGAGACTCTGCCAAAATGTTTATAAAATAATTTTGTATAAAAAAAAAAATTTCCTACTCAGAATTTCAGAATAAAGAAATGGCTTAGCTTCACGGAAGCTTTTCAGTGAGGCAAGCCTCGTCTGGGAAGCTACCGTGGAGTGCCGGCAGGCCGCCTAACACGAGATAGTAGGTTTAGGGCCTGTCAAAGATCTTCAACGAACCCCGTTTCTGGGTTCGTTGATCCTCAACGAACCCAGAAACTAGGTTCATTGAGGATGAACGAACCTAATTTCAATTTTTTTTTTTTTTTGGGTTGGTCAATTTCAATTTTTTTTAAAAAAAAATTAGAAAAAATATTTAATTTTAAATTTTATTTTTTAAAAAAATTTCAATATAATCTTTACCGTCCATCATGATTGTTGGACGGTGGAGATCTATAGAAATTCATTTTGAAATTTTTAATTTTTTTAATTTAATTTATTTTACTAAAAAATGCCCCTGGAACCGTTAAGTTTGACTAACGATTGACTTACAGAATGACCAAAATGATACATTTCTAAAAGGTTAGGGTTCAAGGATACCAATAAACGAAACTGATTTAAAAAACTGATAATTCCCTAAAAGTTAGGGACCAAATTGATAATCCCCTCGTATTCACTATTGTGATCCTCAACTTTTTAGAAATACATAAAAATGGTTATTCTGTTAGTCAACTGTTAGCCAACATTAACTAGAGCGGGGATATTTATGTCTTTATACGTAATTTTATAAAAGGAGGATTATCATTTTGGTCTCTAAGTTTTGGAGAATTATCAGTTTGTTAAATGAGTTTTAGTTAATGGTACACGTGGTCCTTAACTTTTAGAAAATGTATCAATTCGATCCCTTTGTTAGTCAACCGTTAGTCAAACTTAATGGTTCCAAGGTTATTTTCGTCTTTAAACCTATCAATAACTCAACATTAAATTTTTTAGTAAAATGACATATCTATCCCTAGCTAAAAATTTAAAATATTTCTTCAAAAAAAAATTTAAAAATTTAAAAAAATTTAATTAGATCGCCACCGTTAATCAAGATTGTTGGACGGTATAGATTATATTAGAATTTTTATAAAAAAAATTGAAAATTAAAAATTAATTTTTTTATATTTTGTTTTTTGTTCTAAGTGGAGGTCCAGATTGGAGCTCCACTAACATCCAAAAAAAAAAAAACCAAATAATCTGGGCCGAAGAACCCAAGATGGATTCTCCGTAGAAGAACCCGTTTGGGTTCTTCGTGGAAGAACCTGATCTTGGTTCTTCGTTGAAGAACCTGATCTGGGTTCTTCGGCGAAGAACCCACATATGGGTTCTTCAACGAGTGTTCTTCGTTTTTCTTTTTTTCTGGTTTTTTTTTATGTTGGTAGAGATCCAATCTGGATCTCCACCAAGATTTTCAATATAATTTTATTTTTTTTTAATTTTCACTTTCTATTTTTTTTAAATTCCTAAATAATTTATACCGTCCATCAATCTTGATGGACGATAGAAATCAGTTTTAAAAATATTTAGTTTTTACTTTTTATTGTTTAAAAAAATTCTAATATAATCTCCACTGTCCATCAATTTTGATGGACGGTGGAGATTCATTTAAAAAAATTTTATTTTTATTTTTTAAATATTAATCTGAAATGATCATATTACCCTTTTAAATATTAATAATTTTTAAAAACTTTGAGGTTAAAATTATAATTTTAATTCATTTAAATAGAGTTAAGGGCAAATTAGTCTTTTTACCAATTATGTGAGGTTTGACCGTTAGAAAATTAGTCAAAGGGACCAAAATGATACATTTCCAAAAAGTTAGGGTCCAAGGATACCAATAAATGAAACTGATTGAAAAAACTGATAATTCTCCAAAAGTTAGGGACCAAATTGATAATCCCCCATTAATATGCATATGAAAGTGGTATCTTTTAAAAATTTGGGGACCAAATTATAACTCTCCCTTTTATAACTTGGACCTTCTTGAATTTGGATACAAGGAAATTAAAATTGATAAATATACCGATATATCCATTGATATTTTCATATTTTGGAGAGACCGATATCGAAACGGACAAATATCCAATATCCTGTAGAATATTCAAACGTGTTCAAAATATCTACAAAATATTCCAAATATCTCGAAAATCTCAAAATTTTGTGATTGTCCTTTAAAAATTCATCGATATTATGTAAATTATTAAAAAAAAATTTAAATCTTAAACACTTAAATTATTGGTCAAATAATATAGATTGAAAAATTATTTTAGAAGAGGCGTTACCAAATTTATTAAAATTTTCAAGATGATAGTCAATAGTAGAATTATTGAAATAAAAAATTAGACATAGAGGCAAAGAGTGAATGTGTAAAACATGTCCTGCATAATTCAAAAAAAAAAAAAAATATTCGGTAAAAGTTGAAAACAATCTAAAAATCAATAATTACTTTTTCTTTTTGTAAAAACTCTTCCTCAATTATTTTTTATTTTGATATTTTCTAAAACTGATCTACAATATATATATATATATATATATATATATATATATATATTGAAATGAACCATATCTATGAAGTAAAAATAATAAAAAACATAGCCTATTATTATCTGAATCTTATGCTGTCTTAGTTCAGAAAAAAAATCTTATATAGTCTGCCTAGTCCCTAACCAAATCTTACGATCTCGTGCTTGTCCACCACACTTCCACAGCTTCCCTCATCGCTGGCTCCTTGCTATCGCCGCGCATCGCCCGTTGTCATCGCACGTCCAATCATCTTCATCGCTCGTTGTGCGCCTCTTCTTTCATCTGCTGGTGGTCCACTCATGCTTCTCACCTCTGTTCTAGCCGTTACACGAGTCTGTACCTTTCTTCCAGCTGGCGCACTAGTCTTTCACCATTGTTTTGGTCGTCGCACCGTCCTTCACCTCTGTTTCGACCATCACACGAGTTCGTCACCTCTATTCTGACCGCCGCACGAGTACTCCACCTATGTTTCGACCACCGCACGGTCATCGACAATTCTTTCATACTATTCAAATTGCAATTTGTAATTTGTTAGATTTTTAGCAAATTTAGATTTTGCACTATGAGCATAAGCAACTTCTTGTTAGCTTTTTGTGGAGATTATGGACTATAATCAAAAGCAATTTAATGTCAGTTTTTTGTGGTGCTTTTGATGGGGTTGGGACTATTGTTGTTGATTTACATGCTTTCTAGATACTGATTTACATGCTCTATAAAATGGTCTACATTTACTTTAATCGACACAAAATAAATGAATCGTCTTTCCTAACTTCTTTATTGTTATTTTAACATGAAGTTGAAAATTATGGATGTGGCAGCTGAAAAAAAAAAAAAAAGTAACTGAACTGATTTCATGGATGTACTTCAAGTAGTTACTGAAGCGATGGACGATAATGAGAATCCTATTTTTGACTGGTTAGACTTGCCTACTCAGATATGAGGAGGGAAATCTCAATCCACTTATCGCTTCTCATGCTCGAGACATGGGAATAAATATTGAACGAGTAATTAGAGAAAAAATTGGTGTAGATCGTGGAGTTACGGTTAGTAACTCTTCCTATGACCAACATACCACTAATGGAAATAGTAGAGGAAAAGACGATGGAGATGATGGGGATAAGAGAGGAGTTTGAGATTTGGTGCAAGAGGTAAGCATGCTGGTGCAGCATGTTGGTATGTTTGTGTATGAGGTTAGGATACTGGTGCAGCAGATTGGGATGTTAGTGCAGGTAGAGAATAAACAAGAAAATATTTTGATCAAAATTGTGGTAGACAACAAGGATAAATGAGTCAAATTGATGAAGATTCTTTGACTATGATTCTTTCCTCAATAAGTATAGACACGAAAAATAGGTCTGTGGGTAATCCGCGGACAAGTCATGTTTTCAAATACCATATTATAGTAGTTATGGAACTTATTGTGGCTATAATATATTTGATTGTCTTTTTTCATAAATGTCATATGCAATACGTAATATCCACCAAGTTGGATAAATCCAAACTACCCAATTTATGGATCCGTTGGAAGAGATCAAGTAAAATACACATGGTAAATTAATAACTTACCTCAAAAATTATGCAAACACATTTGCCTGCTAAAATTATTGTTTGAATCAAAATGAAAATGTACCTTGTGTCTTTGAACTACCAGGAAATTCATTTTCATATTAAATTTTAGACATACAACGTATGATAGGATTATAGAACTATATTTTTTATGATAAGTTTTTTTATTAAATATTTAATTTCTTTATATTGTATATAATATTATAAATGTGAAACAAAATATTATTATATAGAATACTTAAATTTTAAAAATTATATACACACTCTATCTATATTATCAATTATAATATAAGTTTATAACTATGCTAATTTATTGTCAAAATATGATTCATTTGATGTATAATTACTTCTTAAAAATTGTCCTAAAACTTTACAAAATATTCCTAACTTTAGGTGCAAATATCCATATATTTTTAAAATTTTAACATAATAGCTATCGATATTGATATTATTCACGATATATCCATAAATTTGGAAGCTCGCTATCGATATCGATACCGATATTTTCTTCCTTGGGTGGATAAATAAATTTTATAAAATAAATAATTTGAATGTTAGTATAAAGGAGACAAAGAAAAATGTTAAGTTTATAATTGTGAAAGCTATTAATCTTCAAACTTATCTTTTCCTCCGGTCATTTACCCCTAAAAGGTTGTATGAAATATTCATTAAAAATAATATAGAATTAAAACCCAATAATATGTCTCTCAATATCTATTACGAATACTTCTGATAATTTCTGGAGGAAAAGAGGTATTTACCTATTATATGTACCAATAATCTTTTTAATTTGTATTGAAAGAAGAGAAATTCACTTTACCTTTTAGTTAATAGGTATGATTTCAAGATATCACATAAATTATTGCATATTTATTTTAATATATAACTATAAAATATTATAATTTAAATGTAAATATAACCTTGAATTATATGAGTGATTTGACCCTCAAATCTCTTAGAAATGCAATTAATAATTAAGAAATTATTGCATAAAAGAAAAGAAAAACAATTATAGTAGTTTTATAACCTCGTCTCATATTAAGTAATCAATTTAAAATTTAATATTGTGAAATTTTAAAATTTCAATGATATTGCCGCTTCAAGCTTATCTTTCTTATTAAGAAATGCTATATTAGGTTATTTAGCAAAATTAATTAAAAAAAGATTACAATAAAAAAAAGATTAGAAATTATAAAAGTATTTCGTCCACACTAACTTTGCATTCCCCATCCAGACCAAATTGCGAAGACAACAATACCCCCCATTTTACCCAAATCATAACTTAGACAGAAACACTTGCTTTGAAGAGGTGATTTACTCTAATTAAACACAATTATCGGTTGCCCAATCAAATCCACAAGAGTGCTTGACGTTATCATGTTCGCCAGCGTTAAGGAGGTCATTTCTTGTTGGCTTGCTTTACTTTGATTCGTGTGTTCTCAATTGGATTATTTTTCTTCAAAAACAAACAAGGTTAGATTCTCAATTGAAGGCCAATTTTGAGTCGATTTAATTGATTAAGTAGTGTGCGTATCTTTCTAGAGAGGAATTAAGACCAGGATTGATGATCTGCCCAATGACATCGATTCAATATACACGTGACTTTAGAATTAGAGATTTGAATTATTTAGTTTTATCAATAAATGAAATCGTGACTATTTTATGTTGATTGTGTCGTGGCTTTTCAGTTTTTGTTTCTTTTGTACTTTGATTTAGTAGAGTCGTTAACGGTGAATTTTTGAAAGGTTTATTGTAGAATTTATTAGGTTATATAGACCCAATATTGAAATCATAACGATATAAGGTTGTTGCAACTTGATTTGGGTTGGTTCAAAATCGAGATGTAGTAGGCCAATAGGAAGCTTCAGAAACTCCATCGGGTTGTCTCAACTTGATAACAAGCTTTATATGTTGCATTAGGTCTAGGCGACCTATAAGAAGCTTTAAAAGCTACACTTAGTCCCAGACAAGCTTAAGATGCCATATTGGGTAAAGGCTACCCGAAGGTAGAATTGGATCCAAAAATTTAGTTAAATTTAAATTAATTTTATCAATTTTATTTTTAACGTTTTACACATTGACCTTTATTTACAAACCATGTGTCTATACCAATTGAGTACATAAAGCATGGTTGATATTGAAAAACAATTCAATAACACAATAACTTTTATTAAATATATCATTAAAGAAAAAAAAAACAATAACTCATTAAAATGTATATGCAATTGAATTAAAACAAATTGAAAAGAAAAACTCTCGATTGGACGTAACCCAATGGTAAATGTCTGATCCTTACTCTAGAGATTTCACAAGGGTTGGGCTAGTCCAGTCTGGTTTGACATTGGTCTGATTTGGCTCGATACTATAGAGGTTCAAAAATTTCAACTAGGCTCACTATTTATAGATGAATAATTCTAGACATCCCACCTTTTGTATCTCAACTATCTCAATCTATGATGTGACAATTGGAAAATGAATACACATTAATAATGGTTTAATTCACTTGTCATATGTTATCCATTTATCGATTGCCACATTATAGGTTGAGATAGGTTGGGAAAAATATTTATGGGATTTCTAGCATTACTCTTTATATATATGAAATTGGAGAAAAACTTGTATGCATCGAATGCAATGCATCTTAACCATCTATATCATGCCACATGGCATAAAGAACTAATCAAATTTAGTTTCTATGCTATGTGGAATGATATAAGTTACCGGATGCATATACATTTTTCTCATGAAATTGAGTTGGGCCTTTGCAAAAATTTTGTGTACACCAAATCCGATATGAGTTTGAAAATTTTGGCCCCCACAGTAAAAGTCTATATTTTATTCTTTAATTAGTTTGTTTTATCTTTAAAATGAAAATTTTGTGAGAAATAGTGTCAATTTCTCTTTATTTTATTGACACTAATACCAACTTATTAAATTTTAGTGAGACATTACCAATTTCACTTGAAACCCCATTTTGCCCATCACTAAACCCATTTTGTCTCTTTCTCTCTCTTCTACACTTTTTGCTTTGAAAAAAATCTTCAAACACTTGACTGTGCATTACAAAATCTTTTCTCTTTTCTCCCCCTAGACTAATTTTCAACAACAATCAACTCCTCTCCATATATCTCATTTAATTAATCAAAAAGATAACTGGACATTTGTGTGCTCGGTTGAGTAAGCAAGGCTATATGGAAGTTCTTTGTCTCTTCTCCCCTTTTTGCTTTGAACGAAATATTCAAACACTTACTTGTGCATTATATAATCATTTCTCTTTTCTCCCCTCTGACTTATTTTTAACAACAATCAACTCCTTCCCCATATCATTTTTAACAAATCAAAAAGTAACTGGACATTTGTGTGCTCAGTCGAGTAAGTAAGGTGGAAATTCTTTATCTTTTCTCTTTCTCTTTTTCCCTTTTTGCTTTGAACGAAATCTTCAAGCACTTGACTGGGCATTACACAATTATTTTTCTTTTCTTCCCTTTGACTAATTTTTAACAAAAATCCAACTCCTCTCTATATATCTATTTTAACAAATCAAAAGGCAATTAGATATTTGTATACTCAGTCAAGTAAGCAAGGCCATGTGGAAGTTCTTGAGATATAAATATGTGTTTTCTAATTAAAACTATGTTAATTTGAGTGGTGTATGAGAAGAATTTGATTAAAACAGATTCAAGGTGTTCTTGATGATAATGAAGAACATAAAACAAAAGTTTTGTGAGAGAGAAGTACCAAAGATGAAATTGTGTGTGATCAATGATAATTGCTAATTTCTTTTTATTGAGATAATGATTTAGTCTTCTTTACAATCAGTATATATATATATATATACATTGATCATAGCCGACTTGATCAATCACAGCAACTCTAACAAACTCTAAAAGTTGAGAAGAATATATAACTAACTTCTAACTAACTTCATAATCTAATCTATAGTTATTATTATCAGCTTGTTGTGGACTTATTAATGCACTATATGATGCTACTCTAGAGTGATATGGTGAGCTATCATATGTGGTAGCATTTCCTTGAGCATAGGTGCATGGCAGCATGGTATAGGTTACTGTGTTGCTTCTGCTGCAAGCCCCTGCATCAGCAACATTACAAGTTGTTGTTGCTATGTTATTTTCAGCTGAGAGTTGATGTTCAATACTCTTTGCAGAGCTACGCATATCTCTCACATTCCCCTGCAAGCGAAATGAGGGTGATTCAACCAAATTAAAATTAAGCTTGGAACAAAGAAAGGAAACCTTTCACGAGGCATTCCTTTTATGAGCACATCAGCAATCTGAAACTCGGTTGGCACATACCGAGGTTCCACAAGATCAGCTACAACCTTCTCACGAATGAAGTGAGTATCAATGTCAATATGCTTGGTTCTTGTATGAAAGACCAGATTGAGAGCAAGAGAATTGGTGGTTTGATTGTTACACCAAATGACAGTGCATTGTGGAAGAGAAACATAAAGTTTTGTGAATAAAGACTTCAACCAAAGAATTTCAGTGGTTAATTGAGCCATAGAACGATATTCAGCTTCAGCACTTGAGCGAGCTACCACTGATTGCTTTCGAGATGACCACGAAATTAAGTTGCCACCAAGAAAAACATAATGCCCACTCGTGGACTTCCTATCATCAATACTACTTGCCCAATCAACATCCGAGTAAGCTTCCAACTTCAAGACATTTGATTTCTTGAACCACAACCCCTTATGAATAGAGCCACAAAGATAGTGAAGCACACGTTTGACAGCAAGCCAATAAGGTTGCTTAAGAGAGACCAAAAATTGACTAAGTTTATTGACAATATATCTAATAGCAGGCCTAGTGTAACATAGATATTGCAAGGCTCCTGTGATACTACGATAGACAGTGAAATCATGAAAAGGCTCTCCATCATAAAGATTAAGCTTGGCACCCGAAGGTAGTTGGAGAATCACAAGGCTTGGACCCTAACATATTGGATTTTTGTATGAGATCAACAATATATTTAGTTTGAGTAAGATATAAACCTGTAGAGTCTCGGTATGCTTCAAATCCAAGGAAGTAATTGATGGAGCCAAGAACCTTGATAGCAAAGGTCTGCTGAAGCTGAGCAATTACTGCTTTAATCTAAGTTGCACTACCTCCTATGTAAGGATATCGTCCACATACACAAGCAAGTACAAGGTGGTGGATCCTTGATGTTTGATGAAGAGAGAAATATCCGATGTAAAGTTGTGAAACCCCCATGATATAAGAGCAGTCCTTAACTTGTAGAACCAGGCTCTTGGAGCTTGCTTCAACCCATACAAGGCCTTGACAAACTTTCATACATGAGTAGGCAGATTGGAATCCACAAAACCATCTGGTTTAGCTATAAAAACCTCCTCTTAAAGATCACCATTCAAAAAGGCATTATTGATGTCAATTTGTTGAATATCCCAGTTGAAGTGGACTGCAAGGCTGAGAATTACTCGAATGGTTGATACTTTAACCACATAACTAAATGTGTCAAAATAATCTAGACCCGCAGTTTGATTGAAGCCTTTTGCAACCAGCTGGGCTTTGTGTTTTCGAATAGAACCATTGGGATTGAATTTGGTTCGAAAAACTCATTTGCATCCTACTACATTCATGTCTCATAATAGGGAACAAGCTTCCAAGTATGATTTGCTTGAAGGGCCTTGAATTCAGCTTGCATAGCATTAAACCATTTTGGATCCTGCATGGCCTACTTTGCTGTTCGAGGTTCTGCTTTAGCAATAAAACCTTTAGGTAAGGTACAAGTAGCAATATATGATTTAGGCTTAAAAATACCACTTTTTGATCAAGTTTGCATTGGATGAGCTGAGGGACAAAGAGCTGCAATAGAAGAAGGAATAGTTTAATTAAGTCTGGCAGCAGATGGCACAAGAGCAGGTTGGATCAAGACTGCAGGATGTGAAACTTCAGGAACAGTAGACACAGAAGTAGAAGCAGATTGTACTGTAGCTTGAAAGTGGAGCATTCCTTTAGCATTAGAAACAGAAGACTGAGTAGGAGCTGGCCTGATAGACTGTGAGGATTGAAACATATCAAAGAGAGTAGAAACAGAATTGGAACATTGCCTGCCTGTTGAGGAACAATCAGATGAGGTAGAAAATAACTCTTTGTATGGAAAATCAAGCTCATTGAAGACAACGTGCCTGGATGTGTAGACTATCCCCAACGCATGAAGGCACTTATATCCCTTGTGAACAATACTATACCCAATGAAAACACATTTGCTAGAATGAAAATCAACTTGTGTTTATTGTAATCCCTCAAGTAGGGGAAACATGCACTACCCAAAAGCCTTCATGAATTGGTAATTAGGTTTACGTTCGTAAAGTTTCTCAAAAGGTGACAAGAATCTAAGCAAAGGACTTGGCAAATTATTGATTAGAAAAACAGACGTGCAACAAGCATCATACTAAAACTTGAGTGGCATACCTCCATGAGCAAGTAAAGTGAGTGCCATTTCAATAACATGCCGATGCTTCCTTTTGGGAATACTATTCTACTGGTGTGTGTGTGTGTGTGTGTGGACAAGAATACCTATATTAGGATACCACATTCTTGAAGAAAAGGAACAAGAGCAACAAACTCACCCCTCATATTGAAAACACTTAAGCTTCTCACCAAGTTGTAACTCAGCAAATTTCTTGAAAAGGATGAACTTAGAAAGCACTTCAGACTTAAGTTTTAACGGATACAACCAAATAAAACATGTAAAGGCATCAACAAATACCACTTAATATCTATAACTATCCACAGATAACAAAGGGGCTGGTCCTAAAACATCGCTATACACAAGCTGTAAGGGTGCTGTTGCATGAATTTCAGATCGTGTAAAAGGAAGTTTGTGTAGTTTTCCAAGCTTACAAGAATCACAAACCAGTGGTACATTGACATTATAAGGAAAATGTAAAGCATCCAGGACCTTTTTCAATATAAGAGGGACTAGATGCCCAAGTTTTGCATGCCAAATGGCTAAATTGTTTTTGGCAGCAATCAAGGCACTAAAATCATTATAAGATTTAGCAGTAGAGTACAGCTTGGTGTCTCTAATTATTATATGTATTCACATTCACTTTAGATGCAATATGTACAGCATTATGAGGATGATTATTTGAGCAAAGATAAGACTGCAATTAGGTAGCATCTGATGGTCTCAACTTTAATTGATAGAGCCCTCTATCAAGTGTTCCTTGCAAAAGAAACTTTTTGGTTTTCTGGTCTTTTATCATATAACCATTGGCATCAAAAACAGCAAAAGCATCATATCCTTAGTAATCTTTGAGATGCTAAGCAAGTTTTTTGTAATATATGGAATATATAAAATATGGTTCAATTTTACTTGATATGTAGGCATAGTATGAGATGCAACTCTAGAATCACCAATATTGGAAATAACCAAGCGATTGTCATCACCAACAATGAGTTTGTGATTACTTCTCTATTCAGACTTGAGTGAGAGGTTGTTCATGTCGGCTGTGACATGGTTTGTGGCTCCATTGTTCACATACCATGCTTGATTGTTCACTGAATCAGGGGTAGCATAATATGCTGCTGTCTGCTGATTAAATTGATTCCTTGCACATGACCTTAAAGGTAGTTTGAAGCAACAGGTATCTGGCCAGATTCAAATGCATTAAATCCAGCTTGCTGAGCAACCAAAACAGCTTGATTACCTTGGTTATTTGGAGGAGGAGGAGGAGGAGGAGGTCCCTGAAATTGTTGGTCAAAACACCTATAGCATTGTAAGGCACCATGACCGGGTTTAGCACATAATTGGCAATGAATTCTTTGAGAGGATTTGCCATTAAATCTTCCTCTTCGTCCTCTAGATCTATTTCCTCTATAATTGTTTGAGCTACCTCTGTTTCCAGCATTCATAGAGTTGTAGTTGGGATTGTTTGACATAAAGTTTGCAGATGGATTAGGTGAATCTAGGTGCACTAAACGTTGCTCATGCATTAGAAAACTGAAATGTGCATACTCTAGTGTCATAGTTTGATGTTGATTAGATATAAGCACAACAACTGGATCATAATCATGTCCTACTCCATTCATCAAACTCATTAATAAATCTCTTTCACTTACCTCCTCTCCAGCTGCCATAAGAGTATCACCAATATTTTTTATCTTAAGAACAAAATCAAAAATGGAATCTGAACCTTTCTTGATGTTTTGAAGTTGTTGACGAAGTTGAAGGATCTTTGCTAATGATTGTTGTGAATACACTCTCTGCAGCTTTGACCACATCTCAAGAGATGTTCTACATTGCGTGACTACACCCAATACTCCTTGATTGAGAGTTCCAAGCAGCCAACACAACAATATTTGGTCAGACTTTTTCCAGTGTGAGTAAGCAGGATTTACCTGTTTTTGGATCAGTGTTTCTTCACCTTCAACGTGAGTATGAACTTCGATGTATGCTTCTAGAATCGCAGATGAACTGGAAATATAATCTTCTAAGTGGAGAGCTCTAATGGCAGGCATCACTGAAGTCTTCCAATAGATGTAGTTTGATTTGTCAAGTTTCATAGGAACATTCGAGTTCAAGGTTTTGGCAAGTGAGGAAGTAATCGATTTGATTCATTGTTGCTAGAAGATTGATGTTGATATGAGAGGTACAAGAAGATGATCGTGGATCGGCCATTGATATGTGTTTATGGCTCTGATACCATGAAAAGAATCTAATTAAAACAGATTCAAGGTGTTCTTGATGATAATGAAGAACACAAAACAAAAGTTTTGTGAGAGAGAAGTACCAAAGACGAAATTGTGTGTGATCAATGATAATTGCTCATTTCTTTTTATTGAGATAATGATTCAGTCTTCTTTACAATTGAAAATTTAAGTGCAACGGTCTATATGAATCTAGAGGGGGGGTGAATAGGTTCTTACCCAATTTTTGATTACCAACAATTTAATTAGATCAATTCAACAATTATAAACACATAACAAATGCGGAAGAGATAAACAAAATCAACACAAGGATTTTTAGCGTGGAAAACCCCTTCCAACAAGGGATCAAAAACCACGGGACCACTCTTGGCCACTTAACGGACAATCCACTAGTGATAAATGCATTACACCCTCAAGTTGAAATTACAAGGACTCACTCCTCTTAGACTATCCCGCTCTAGTCTACCCGCAGGCCTATTCCCTAATAATCTCCCAAGATCCACTAGGTGACTATACGTATATCCTCAAGCTATCCTAGAATTCACACTCCTATTGGCGTGAGCCTACACCTATCGTCTCGCAAGAGCCAACTAGTGAAATTCCACACAAATACAACTTTTGCACAAAAAGCAAACCTTGAGCTTGTTCACAAGACTTCACCAAAGTCACACAAGCTCTTCCAATAACACAAAGGATTATAGTCTAAGTGTTCAATGATGCATGAACATACAATTAGGATGCATGACCAATACAACCTATGATGCTAAGTGAACTAGTGCACACAATCTATTTAAATAACACTTAGCATAAACACATTTCAACACTTAACAAATTTTGCAACAAATTCAACACTTTCAAGTCATGAAACAAACATATTCAATGCATGAACTCTACAAGGCAGCCACCATGTTTTTATGAATGTGATTCTAGCAACAAGTAAATTATTATAACAACAACTAACACTCTTGATCCAACCTAGATTAGTACCAATCCACTAAACACATGTGAGATAGAGGTATAATTCATTCAAGCAAGACAAATGCACTCTAAATCACAATATAAACTTATCTAGGTACTAATTCAACTTCCTAAACCCCTTATCATGCATTAAACACAAAAACCACAAGCTTTCAACATCCAATCAATATCTAACTCTCATTCAATAACAACAAAGAGTTTTAAATGATATGAAGCATAAAACAATTTCAACATATAAGAAAAACACTTACCACAAGTCTCTAGTTTGATTCCATGGACATACAAGAGAGATTGGATTTGAGAGAGTATGAAGAGAGGAAGCTGCTAGGGTTCTTCTTTCTGGATTCTTGATGAAAAAGACGAAGTGGCATTTATATATAGGAAGAGCCACGGGTCGGGTTGCCATACAAAATGGGTAGGACACACATGTTGGGTCGGGTGCAGTTTTCTGCACTGACCTATGTTCGGTTTCAAGCTAATATCTAGAGAAACGCAACCCCGAAAATTCTGAAAAAATAACTGAAGAAAGTAGACTCATATATGAACAACTTTTATGAAGAACACTATTTAAAATTCGGACAGTAAGGGTGCCATATTGGACCACATACATGACACACAAAAACTGTCTCCCCTGTTTTTTCAGCACTGACCTATGTCTGGTGTTTAGCTATTATCTAGAGACGTGCCACCCAGATAATTCTGAAAAACTTAGAGAAGAAGGTAGAGACATATATGAACAACTTTCATGAATGACACCATTTACAATTCTGACAGGAAGGGTGACATATTGGACCACATATATGTCAAACAAAAACTGTCTCCCCTGTTTTTCCAGCACTGACCTATGTCCAGTTTCTATCTAATATCTAACGACGTGCCGCCCAGAAAATTCTGAAAAACTGATAGAAGTAAGTACACACATAGACCAACAACTTTGATGAAGAATACACTTTGAAATTCGGATAGGAAGGTGGAGATATGGGACCATCTATAGGATGCATCTGCATAACATAACATATGAATGCAATACAATGAACTATGCATCATAGACCATGTCAATGATGAATGAGATGCCTAGAAACATAATGAATGATATGTTGTGAGTGTGTGAGATCCTAAAAACCTTTGTGAGATTGAGAGCAACTTACCAAATGAATCGATGATCTTGATGCCTTCAACGAAAGCTCTCAAACACAATTACAACCAAAGAGTGTTTTGCACGGAATTAGCCAACCTAGAAAATACTCGACCTAACAACAATCAGTATATATATACATTGATCATAGCCGACTTGATCAATCATAGCAACTCTAACAAACTCTACAAGTTAAGAAGAATATATAACTAACTTGTAATTAACTCAAGCTAATTCATAATCTAATCTATAGTGATTATGATCAGCTTGTTGTAGGCTGATTTATGCAATATATGATGCTACTCCAGAGTGATATGGTGAGCTATCATATGTGGTAGTATTTCCTTGAACGTAGGTGCATGGCAGCATGGTAGGTTGCTGTGTTGCCTCTATTGTTGCCTCTGCTGCAAGCCCCTGCATCAACAACATTACAAGCTGCTATTGCTATGTTATTTTCAGCTGAGTGTTGATGTTCAATACGCTTTGCAGAGCTACACATATCTCTCAAAGTGCATTTGTTGTTGATTTGAGTGTTGCATTTGTTTAGATTTGTGTTTTTCATGTCCTATTTTACTAGATCTCACTGTATTTGGAGTTGTAAACATCCTTTGCTTGTAAATTTTTCTGAGACTGGTGTTATTCATGATCTATTTTAACAGTGACTGTGAACTATTTTTAATGTGACCGTGAACTAATTTTGGAGTGACCGTGATCTATTTTGGTCTGACCGTAAACTAATTTGGTGTGATTGTGATCTATTTTTGGTGTGATCGTGATTTATTTTTTGTCTGATCATGGTCTTTTTTTTCGATCTTACTATGAACTAGTTTTAGATCTATTTTTGGCAACCGATGGCGATTGCGCAGTGGAGGTGAAAGGGGCGCGGAGTTTTCTCTATCATGGGTTCAGTTTCTTTTTCAAAAAAAATTACTCTTTATTTTCTCTTTCCTTTGTCAGATGGTGGCAGGGGCAATTTTGTCTTAAAGCACCATATAGGTGATATTGCTACTCAAATATTACATTGGTGCTATTTATTCAAAATGTCACCTAATGAGTGCCATTTAAAAAAGGATTTTTTTTTTTTTTTTTTATAAGTAGCACTTATGAGACTGATGTTTTGATAATTGGCACTAAATCATTGTTTTTACTGAAAATAGCATTTAATCATGGATTTGGACAAAATTGTCCCTCAATATAAAAGAGCAAAAATAAAAGACCAACATTGTTTCAAAACTTTTCAAACGGAGAGAGACTGACCCCTTGCCGTTACCAATCAGCTCCCGTCGCTATTGTCATTATCGCCATTTTACCCCCACCATCCGATCCATTTACACTCGAATCTAGGTGGATTTTCATGTTAAACTTTTGAAAAGTTTTCGTGGGCGAACTGTTAGTTCGCCTACAAACTAAATCAGTTCGTGAGCAAACTGTTAGTTCCGCCCACAAACTTAAAAAAGAAAAGTTGTGAGCAAACTAACAGTTCACCCACGAACTAATTTAGCTCGTGAGCACAAACTGATCAGTTTGTACCCGAGTGAGTGAGTGATTCA
This sequence comes from Xanthoceras sorbifolium, assembly GCA_003430845.1. NCBI lineage: Eukaryota > Viridiplantae > Streptophyta > Magnoliopsida > Sapindales > Sapindaceae > Xanthoceras > Xanthoceras sorbifolium. The sequence goes on along the minus strand of CM010620.1, from coordinate 3,037,037 downwards.
TGAGTGAGAGTGGGTTCATTCATGAATGGGTTAGAGAGAGATAGAGAGTTCGTGAGAGAAAAATAAGATAAGAGAAAGAATAAAAGAAAAAAAAACTCAGAAAAGACATAAGTCAACTTTATTTTGGGGTTTATTTAAAAATATGTGCTATTTTGAGGGGGAAACACAATAATCAGGTGTTATTTCTAAAAGTATTGGTTTAAATGGTACCATTTTGAACCATTTTCTCTTTAAAAAATAGTTTTTTTAAAATTTCTAATTTTTAGAGAAAAATAACCTTCATTAGGTAGATATATTTTTGTGGAATTGCAATGGTTTATTTCAATTTATCAATCAAATAATATTTTTTGTTTATAAGGTATATAGTAGTACGCTATAAGAAAAGAAAAAAAAGTAAATATATTTTCGTATAATTTTTATTTTCTCACTGCAATAAAAAAACTGGTTGTTCTTTCTCTTTATGTTGTGTTTGTGTAACGAGAAAGGTAGAGTTTAAGGGTGTCTTTGTTCTATTATAAAACATTAGTTACTTTATTTTTTTCCCTTTCTTTTAATTTTTGGAATCAAGACTTGGATTATAAATTCACCACCTTTGCAACCCAGCCTCTTAAAACTACTCGATAAATCAATTCAATCTCATTTTTCCAACAAATCTTTCTTTTTGGCGCTCTTTATCAAACCATTGTTTAAAATGCAAACATTTCAACTTAATTTCTTATTTTTCAGTTCTTGAGAAATGAGAAACGTTTCTCTCATAGCCTATTGTTTCAGGTTTCTTATTCATGACAAATAAGAAGAGCCTAGCTTCTCACAAATCACTAGAAAGACGAGAGGTTGACGTTCAGGTTAATATGGAGAAAAAAGTGAAGACACGTGGTTTTGAAGGGGAACCAACCGCTATTAATACTAAGTCTAGAGTACTAAAACGAGAGAGAGGTGATATACCAAGAAAAGTAAATAATGATCATGATGCAAAGATGGAATCATTGCCTATTTTAGCACCACCGAGCAATATTGCATGTGTTATGTTGGATAATTCTTCAACAAAACGCTGTAGAGGGCGACCAAAGGGTTCCGGGAAGTTACAGAACTTGGCTTCCTTAGGTGAGTTGTTTTTGCTATTTAAGACAACTGTATAATTTTGTTGTTAACTTGTAATGTTTAATTTATTTCTCTCATTATGTATAGAATAATTGCTTTTTGTTCATTTGGTGAGCCTGTGATATATTTTTATGATCTAATATATTACTTAATTTAACTTTTTTTTTAAAAAAAAAAAATTATTTTGTGGCAAATGATTTGTAAAAGTCATATAGATTATATACAAGATAATGTAATATTGAATGATTTAAGTAGCTACAAAATCACTTATAACATCATTTTGGATAGTTTTAGACAATGGGAATAAGTCGTATTAAGGGTGAAAACCTAAATAATTTATCAAGACAAACCTCCTTATTTTGAAATTCATCGAAAATATTTTTTTTAAAATTGTTAATGCATTATAAAGCTCATCAACATATGACATAAATACTATAGTTGTGTTATTTTCTACTAGTTTAAATTTTCTGGTCTAATGGTTAATGATATGGTATCAAAGTCAGAAGGTCTCAAGTTCAAACCCACTCTCCCCCCTTTTCTCTTGATTTTTTGTTCATACACACATTACACGAGATGGGAACTATAATGTATGTCCGGAGCATTTGCCATCTTGTTCTTGCACACATAATGTGTGTCCGAGGAAATTGTGTCATTTCCTATTAGCTTAACATTTTAGACTTAATGGTTAATGACAGAAATTATAAAAATTACTATAATGTTCCTCTAAAAATTATAAAAAATAACTCTATAATTTCATAAATGTGTCAATCAGAATGTGAATGACTTTATGCTTTTGAAAAAGTACTCTTATATGTTTCTCACACCTAAAATGTTGTAAATTCTGAAGGTGGATATTTTGCTGAAACAGCTGGTGGAAACCTCACTCCTCATGTTGTGAGTGTACCTATAGGAGAGGTAACAAAGAATTGTATTAGTGTGACATGGAAGATTCTTACTTCTTCTTTTTTCTTTTTTCTTTTTGTTTGTCTTGCATGATATATAGAATCTTATTCTATATGGTTTCTTGAGGTTCTTCTATAATTTTGACTTGCAGAATCTTGCTGGTAAGATATTATCATTTTCTTGAAACTCTTCGAAGACCCTATGTGTTCTTTCAGCTACTGGCATGGTGGTCTCTAGTGTTGTTTTATGCCAATCCGGTTATGTGGCTACTGGATTAAAATTTGTGGTATGTTTTAAGACCAATCTAGTCTTCTTTTGTTACTTGTAAAATAATGAAAATGTCTGAAAATATAATGAAAGAAATGTGTAAAATGATGAAAGTGAGAGAAAATGTAATGGAGGAAAAATGTACATCTGTTTCATTAATCTTATGAGGTATATATACATGAAGATATAACACATAAAGTCTATCACCCACCTAATATTCACCTAACACTCACCTAACATTACATAAAGTCAAGAGTACACCTAACACTTATCTAACATTACATAAAGTCAAGAGTACAACAAACACTCACCTAACATTACATAAAGTCAAGACTACACCTAACACTCACCTAACATTACATAAAGTCAAGAGTACACCTAACACTCACCTAACATTTCCTAATAGTCAAATATACATTTAAGATTTACTAATACTCCCCCTCAAGTTGGAGAGTGAATATCATGAAGTCCCAACTTGTTACGTAAATTCACAAACTGATCATTTCCTAAAGCCTTCGTAAATACATCAGCCAATTGCAAGTGTGAAGAAACAAAAGAAGGATTGATTATTCCGGCTTGTACTTTTTCTCGTACTATATGACAGTATATCTCAATGTGCTTTGTACGCTCATGAAAGACAGGATTCGCAGCAATGTGTAAAGCTGCCTGATTGTCACAAAATAATGGTGCAGGAGTTGTTTGAGGAACCTTTAGGTCATGTAGTATGTAACGCAACCAAGTTAACTCCAAACATGTGTTAGCCATTGCTCGATATTCAGCCTCAGCTGATGATCTAGAGACATTGGCTTGCTTATTAGATTTCCATGATATAAGAGAACTTCCAAGGAAAATACAGTAGCCTGTAACTGATCTTCTTGTAGCACGACAACCTCCCCAATCTGAATCACAAAAAGCTTTCAAAGTTAAACTGTTTATGGAGGGAAGTAATAATCCCTGACCAGGTGTACCTTTGATGTATTTGAGGATTCGAATGGCAGCGTCCCAATGAGGTATTCTAGGTTCTTGCATGAACTGGCTCAATGTGCGAACTGAATAAACTATATCGGGTCTTGTCACTGTAAGATATATCAATCTGCCAACTAGTCTTCTGTACTTTGTTGGATCATTTAGCAATGCTCCATCAGTGGGAGTAAGTTTCAAATTCTGCTCCATTGGAAAATTGTTGGGACATGCGCCTAAGAGTCCAGAATCTTGTAAAATTTCCAACGCATACTTTCTTTGTGACATAAAAATGCCTTTTCTGGAGCGAGAAAATTCAATACCGAGAAAGTACTTCAAGTTTCTAAGATCTTTGATACGGAAGCGTTTAAGAAGGAATCTTTTGAGACGTTCCATTTCATGTAGATCATTTCCTGTGAGAAGTATGTCATCGACATATATAAGTATTGCTGTAAAAGAAGTACCTTGAGTTTTAGTGAAAAGGGAATAATCAGTCTTTGATTGTTGATAGCCGGCCTTTCTGATAGTATCTGAAAATGTGGAAAACCAATTTCTTGATGCTTGTTTAAGTCCATAAAGAGACTTGTTGAGCCGACATACAGTGTGCTCCCCCTGTCGGCGAAGACCATGTGGAGGTTCCATGTAGACAACTTCATGAAGGTCGCCATGGAGGAAAGCATTTTGAACGTCCAATTGGTGGATGTGCCAATGGCGAGCAGCAGCGACAGTAAGAAGACAACGAAGTGTTGTAAGCTTTGCTGTTGGAGAAAATGTTTCTTGATAGTCAATGCCCTCAACTTGATTGTATCCTTTAGCAACAAGACGAGCTTTGTAGCGTTCAATGGTGCCATCAGATTTGTATTTGATTTTGTAGACCCATTTGCAACCAATTGGTTTGTGGCCAATGGGCAAAGGGACTAAGCTCCATGTGTTGTTGAGCTGCAATGCTTCTAATTCTGTATTCATAGCTTGTCGCCAATGTGGATTAAGGACAGCTTGAGCATAATTTTTAGGCTCAGTGTGATCTGTGATGTTAACTAGAAAAGTAGAATGAGAAGGTGAAAAACGTGAGTATGAAAGAAAATTAGAGAGTGGATATCGAGTACCTGGTATAGGACTTGCTGCAAAGGTAGATTGATGTGCCTGAGATGACATTAAGAAGTCTATATGCCATGCCGGAGGTCGCTTAGGCCGTGTTGACTGTCTCGGAGGTGGAATGGTAGTAATTTCAGAAGGAATATTTGATGGGTCTAAAAGTGGTGGTAAGGTTTCGGCATCTGGTGTGTTTGTGGAAGGTTGATCAATGCTGGAGGGAACAACAGGTGTGGGTGAGATGGGTTCATGTGTATTAGATGTTGTTTGCTCGGATTGGTGAGGATTGGTGTTAGAAGAGCATGGTGGTATGATAGACTGCATTTCTGTGGTCTCAGATATGAAATTAGGCACCACAAAATCAGAAATGGATGGGGTTGAGATAGATGAAAAAGGAAAAATGGATTCATGAAATTTGACATCACGACTGACAAAACATTTCTTGGTTTCCATGTCATATAATTTGTATCCCTTTTGCCCAGTCGAATATCCAACAAAGATGCAACACTTGGCACGAGGTTCAAATTTTTGAATGGGATGTACAATAGTTGCATAGCATAGACAACCAAAAACCTTTAAGTGATCAAGTGATGGCGGGCGACTATATAGCATTTCAAAAGGTGTTTTATTTGAGAGCAATGGTGATGGCAACCGGTTAATGAGATAAACTGCAGTTAAAACACATTCACCCCAAAAATGTAAAGGTAAATGGGATTGAAAAAGTAGTGCTCGTGCCACAGTGAGAATATGACAATGTTTCCTTTCAACGACTCCATTTTGCTGTGGGGTGTAAACACAAGTGCGTTGATATTCAATGCCATGAAGTCTAAAAAAGTTTTTCATAGATAAAAATTCAGAACCATTGTCTACTCTAACTGCTTTGACATATGCATGAAATTGAGTGTAAACAAAATCAATAAAAGATTTCAAAATGTTTTGAGTTTCAGACTTGTACTGCATAAGGAATATCCATGTGCATCTTGTAAAGTCATCTACAATGGTAAGAAAAAATCGTGCCCCTGAGTGTGTATGAACTTTGTGAGGACCCCAGATATCACAATGCAATAAATCAAATGGAGCATGAGTTGATATGGAGCTTAATGGAAATGGAAGTCTTGTTTATTTTGCCATGGGACAAACAGTGCAATTATTATCATAAGAAATATTGTTTGAAGATAATAAGGAAGAAGCTAATTTAAGACGAGATGGTGATGGATGTCCAAGACGCATATGCCATAGATTGGAAGGCTGTGAAATTTGATGACAGGTTGACATCCTTTGTAAGGGAGGCATGTAATAGAGACCACCATGTTGTTTACCCGAGCCAATCATCTTCCCCGTAGCCAAGTCCTGTAGAACACAAAAGGTGGGAAAAAAAATGGCACAACAGTTTAGGGCAGAGGTAAGTTTGCTTACAGAAATTAGATTTAAGCGAAAACTAGGAACACATAAAACATCATCTAAAGTGATGTTGGAATTAAAAGATACAGTGCCAGTTGAAGTGATTGATGCTGTAGATCCTGTTGGTAAATTAACAATAGGTATGGATGATGATTGTGTTTTGGTGAGAAGTGTGGAATCAGAAGTGATATGATCGGTGGCTCCACTATCTAAAATCCATGGCTTTGTAAATACAGAATTAATTGAAGCATTGGAAAATGGATACAGACCTGTCGCATTTGCATAAGTGTATTTATTACCAGCACCATGGTTTGAACTCATCATTGATGAAGACAAGAAAGCTGTTGAAGTTGCTCGATGAAAATTCTGTGCAAGACGTTGTCCGGATCAGAAACTTGGCTCTGATACCATGTAAAATAATGAAAATGTCTGAAAATATAATGAAAGAAATGTGTAAAATGATGAAAGTGAGAGAAAATGTAATGGAGGAAAAATGTACATCTGTTTCATTAATCTTATGAGGTATATATACATGAAGATATAACACATAAAGTCTATCACCCACCTAATATTCACCTAACACTCACCTAACATTACATAAAGTCAAGAGTACACCTAACACTCATCTAACATTACATAAAGTCAAGAGTACAACAAACACTCACCTAACATTACATAAAGTCAAGACTACACCTAACACTCACCTAACATTACATAAAGTCAAGAGTACACCTAACACTCACCTAACATTTCCTAATAGTCAAATATACATTTAAGATTTACTAATATTACTCTTCCAATTTTATCATTTATTATTTATGTCATTTGTATGACAAACCTACTTGAGGTTTCGTAGGTCTAGCATACTACATTTTTCTTATTTCTAGTAATTAATTAATCGTATCTCTGCATTTTGGGAGGAAACCTTTTCATTTTAAGGTTTGGGTGTGTTTGGGAGCAAAACGGATTGCAAAGAGAAATTGAATGCACATATTTGAAACATGACTAACATTGATATACAAATATTAGTATTTAATGGCATGCATTATAGTTATTACATTTTCCCTTTTCATACATATAGGGCCAGTTTGAAATTTTGCAACTATCTGGATCATTTTCACATCGTGAGGCGGGTGGCAAAAATCGCCGAATGGGCAAGTTAAGTATTTCACTAGCAAAACCTGATGGGCAAGTTGTTGGTGGTGTTGTTGTAGGTCCCCCGATTGTAGCTACCCCTATCCAAGTAAGGCCTTGCCTTATCATTTCTATTAAACTACACTTTCTAAATAATTTCTATTTTAATAAGACTTGTAAAAATTCACGTACTCATTCTGGCTTTGTTATGGTTTATCAGCTTATTGTTGCTACTTTCAAGCAAAATGTCATTAAGGAATATAAGAGGAGGCAGTCAACTGATTCGCTTTTGAAAGCCAATAAGCTTAGAGATTTACAGATGGTAAGAGTTCCCATGCATATTCCCACAATGACAGATGACAATGATAACTGCATTACACCGACAACTGCACTATCCGCAGTTGGCTATAAAGAAGGAGATACTGTCATTACTGAAAACCAAAGCTCAAGTCTTTCGTCTACACATGGTGTCAATAAGTATGCCTTGCAGGTATGGCAGCCTACAGATGATGAAGAAAATTGGACTGCACACTTAGCAGGGGACCATAAAGAAGCAGATATTGCCATTGCTGAAAATCAAAGCTCAAGTCTTGCTTCACTGCATAGTGTCGATAAGTATGCATTGCAGGTATGGCAGCCCATTGATGATGAAGAAAACTACACTACATCGACAACTGCACTTTATAAAGAAGCAGATACTTTCATTAATGAAAACCAAAGCTCAAGTCTTGCTTCACCGCATAGTGTCGATAAGTATGCATTGCAGGTATGGGAGCCTCCTTCAGACCAAATAACATCTCTAGCCACCGGTGCGAGTGTGAAGTATCCATGAGAAATGCATGCCTTTCTCTCGATCTCTAGTATCTGTGAGATTATTGTTTATGTTATAGAGAAATAAAGAAACCACTGAAGTAAGAAAAGATTTATATGGATTTTATTTTGGGCAGTACCAGATTTTAATATGTTATAAATGTCTATTTCATATTGCTGTTAATAATGTTCTTCTTATGTAGAAGCGAAATATTTTTCTGTAATCGCATTAAGTAGCCAACAAATTTTGATTTTCCAGATTAAAAACTCTCTATGTGTAATTTCTAACATTGATTTTCATAGAAACAAGATCCTACGTAGGTATGAAATGAGGAATTGGGTATGAATATATGTTTCCCATCCCCATTCCTGACCCCTTCTTCATCCCCACCCCATCCCCATGCCCATTTGGGGAAAATTGTGATGAGGATTAGGGAAACGACCCACCCACATTGGAAACGTGCAGCTAAGGAAGGAAGGAAGGAATTTTGTTACAGTTATATTCTATCAAGGCCTCACCAGAACATTTATTTCATTCGGATATGCCGGACCCAAATACAGCAAATTCTTCATAAATATATGAACGTATTTTCTGAACCTAAAGGACTCCCTCTAGTTCATGATCATGATCATAAGATTCCATTGCTGTCTGGTTAAGGGCCAGTGTCAGTCAAGCCATATAGATATCCTTACTTCCAAAAAACAAAGATAGAAAAGTAAGTTGATGAGAGGCTCTCTGCAAGGGTAATTCGACCAAACAGCAGTACATATTCCTCTCCAGTTATCCTAGTAACGAAACATATTGGCTCATGGTGGATGCGCGGTTGATTATAGAGCATTAAATCAAATCACAATCACGGACAAGTTTTCAATTCTTGTGACTGAAGAGCTGTTAGACGAACTGCATGGTACAAAGATCTTTTCAAAGTTGGATCTTTGATCCGAATACCACCATATTCGAGTACACTCAAATGACATTTAGAAGACAGCCTTTCAAATACACCAAGGCCACTACGGGTTTCTTGTAATGCTGTTCAGACTCACTAACACACCTTCGACCTTTCACTCCCTTATAAACCAGGTATTCAAAGATTATTTAAGAAAATTTGTCTTATTTTCTTTGATGGCATCCTGATATCTAACAAATCATAGGACGAGCATGTGAGTCATTTAAAAAAAGTAATTTTTTTATTTTAAAATCTCATCAGTTGTATGTGAAATTTAAAAAGTGTCAGTTCGACAAAGATAAAGTCAAGTACCTGGGCCACGTAATCTCAAGTGCAGGCGTAGCAGTTGATCCAAAGAAAATTGAAGCAATGCTATCATGGTCTAAGCCACAATCTTTACATGGGTTTTTTTTATTATCATATCATATGTGTTCGTATCAATGTACCACAAAAGCATACTGCCCTCCGATACCATTCTCCTCCAAACTTTTGAGGCGTATTGTTGGGTATGCATAAGGTTTTTCCAGCTGTTGTTTCCTTCTAACCTTGAAATTCATCTTTATTTTCTTTTCTCGAACACCATACTTACACGACCTCTTGCAAGTTTCTGCTTTTATGGTGAATTGTATTCTCTAGAAAAAACCTACAGAGACTCTCAAGCTTATCCCCAGCTTATCCCCATAATCCACCTTATGGTCACAACGTGATCAAATCTTCCAGTTGATGATTCACCTTTTTCACTGTTCTCAATCATTACAAACAACCTACCTAGTAAACCCAAAAACTCTTGATACCAATTATAACTAAATTTTTCCTAACATTTTACACATATAAAGACATGTGAATTTTAATAGTTAAAATTTTATATTTTATTTTCTTTCTTTTTAAAAAACTTTTACGCATCTAATGACACGTGGTACATAACCAATTTAATGGTTATGATTTTATATAAAAGACTAGGAAAATTTTAGACTATGAAAGGATCCTAATCTTTTTTCTTTTTTTTTTTGCGTTTTCTAGATTTATTTAACAACACATCTTGAAGAAGATTAAAAAAATCATACTGAAAAATAGAGCAAGCCAGTCACGATAAAGAGATAAACAAATTTTTATGTTCACCTTTCTCAACATATCAAAACTTCTCACCTATCACTCAAAAAGAATACAATGAACTAAAATAGATATTGATTTCTCTTTGTTTGTTTACTTGAAAAAGTTATTTTTGGAAATGAGAAACAATATTTTTAAATTTATAACTAAGAAGTTGAAAATAAAATTTTTTTTTTTTTTTTATAGTTTTCAAAACAAACTACAACTTTTTCTCTCTGAACAACTATTTTACTCATTTTAAAAAATAATACCAAACACTTTCTCATCATTTTCAATTTTTGAAAACTACTTGTGACAAACTTTACCAAATATGTTTGCATTTCTAAAAAAATATTATTTTAAAAAAGATACCAAACGCGCTCTAAGTTTCTTTGAGAGACATTAATTCCAACAGTTATGTCATCGTCTATTATCTACTTGGAACAATTCTTAGCATATATATCACTAGTTTTACACTTTTACTTCACTATAAGGTTTGTAGCAAACTAGTTTTCCTAATTATAAGGTTACAACTTACATGTTAGTAGATTTTTTAAAACTATCTTCTCAAATCCATCATCTTATGAAGTCGCTTTATAGAATATCCTCAACTTGTATCACATAATTGTTGCTTGAAATTCTTAGTTGCAACCAACAATTAATTTGCCTTGTCATAATGACCAATACATTCATTTTGTGCTTCTTGTGATTTGTCATAGGATAAGAGTTATAAATTACACACCGGATTCACAGATGATAATAAGAGAGAATGATCCACAAGCAAAACTTGAGTGCCACTTCTTCACAAACTGTCTGTGAGGATGCCTGTTGCTGGTTTTTGCCGCCTAAATCAAAGCAATATTGAGCATCTCCAATGAACATCATATATATATATATATGAACTACCTCTACCATACCATAACCATTAAATTTCAGATATCAATTTTTACAATAACAGGACATTATCAGATAAAATTTTGACCTGAACTGCATGCTTGCATTTAGCTTAATGGTTCTCATATTTCCAACATTTTACATGACCTGATCATACATTAGCAAATAGCCGGTAAGTCTTGGCATCAAGGCTTATTTGTCTAACTGCTGCAACGGCTGCAATGACTCCAAGTGTTGAGAAAACCACCGCAATGATGACATCCTTACTTCGATATCCTGACTTCCAAAAAACAAAGATAGAAAAGTAAGTTGATGAGAGGCTCTCTGCAAGGGTAATTCGACCAAACAGCAGTCCATATTCCTCTCCAGTTATCCTAGTAACGAAACATATTGGCTCATGGTGGATGCGCGGTTGATTATAGAGCATTAAATCAAATCACAATTAAGGACAAGTTTTCAATTCTTGTGATTGAAGAGCTGTTAGATGAACTGTATGGTACAAAGATCTTTTCAAAGTTGGATCTTTGATCCGGATACCACCATATTCGAGTACACTCAAATGACATTGAGAAGACAGCCTTTCAAATACACCAAGGCCACTACGAGTTTCTTGTAATGCCGTTCAAACTCACTAACGCACCTTGACCTTTTAATCCCTTATGAACCAAGTTAAGAAAATTTATCTTATTTTCTTTGATGACATCCTGATATATAGCAAATCATAGGAAGAGCATGTGAGTCATTTAAAGAAAGTAATTTTTTTATTTTAAAATCTCATCAGTTGTATGTGAAATTTGAAAAGTGTCAGTTCGACAAAGATAAAGTCAAGTACCTGGGCCACGTAATCTCAAGTGCAGGCGTAGCAGTTAATCCAGAGAAAATTGAAGCAATGCTATCATGGTCTAAGCCACAATCCTTACATGGATTTTTTTGTTATCATATCATATGTGTTCGTATCAATGTACCACAAAAGCATATTGCCCCCGGATACCATTCTCCTCCAAACTTTTGAGGCGTCTTTTTGGGTATGCATAAGGTTTTTCCAGCTGTTGTTTTCTTCTAACCTTGAAATTCATCTTTATTTGCTTCTCTCGAACACCATACTTACACGACCTCTTGCAAGTTTCTTCTTTTATGGTGAATTGTATTGTCTAGAAAAACCCTATAGAGACTCTCAAGCTTATCCCCATAATCCACCTTATGGTCACAACGTGATCAGATCTTCCAGTTGATGATTTACCTTTTTCACTGTTCTCAATCATTATGTTAAGATGTCATGAATTGATGAGTTGCTGAATTGATAAGTTGCTGTAATTTTTGTATTACTGTTGATATTGTTAGCATTGGTTAATTATCCAATCAGGTGCTTAGTTTTGTTTTCACTAAGATTGATGATTTGTTTTATTCAAGGGCTGTGATCTCTTTATGTTTTTGAGATCAACAGTTGCTATGTAAATATATATATACTGTTGTAATCAGAAATGTGAATGTTAAGGAAACACAAATACTATTCATCATTTTTCTCGCATTTTCCAGATTCTGTTTGCTCCTCTGTTTTCTCTCTCAGTTTTCAGTTTTCTTCGAGCTTTGTTTGTTCTTGTTAAACCTAGCTTGAGAGTTTACACATTACAAACAACCTACCTAGTAAACCCAAAAGCTCTTGATACCAATTATCTTTTTTGTGCGTTTTCTAGATTAATTTAACAAAATATCTTGAAGAAGATTAAAAAAATCATACTGAAAAACAGAGCAAGCCAGCCACGACAAAGAGATAAACAAATTTTTAAGTTCACCTTTCCAACATCAAAAGAACCTATAGATTTCACCATATTTAATAATAACACTAACTACAAAAAGTCATAACTATTATGACTCTGCCTAAAACGTCTCTCAAAACTTCTCACCTATCACTCAAAAAGAATACAATGAACTCAAATAGATATTGATTTCTCTTTGTTTGTTTATGTGAAAAAGTTATTTTTGGAAATGAAACAATCTTTTTAAATTTATAACTAAGAAGTTGAAAACAAAAATTTATTATTTTTTTTCAAAACAAACTACAACTTTTTCCTCTAAACAACTATTTTACTTATTTTAAAAATCAATACCAAACACATTTGCATCGTTTTCAGTTTTTGAAAACTACTTGTAACAAACTTTACCAAATATGTTTGCATTTCTAAAAAACATTATTTTAAAAAGGGTACCAAATGCGCTCTAAGTTTCTTTGATAGACATTAATTCCAACAGTTATGTGATTGTCTATTCTCTACATGGAACAATTCTTAGCATACATATCACTAGTTTTACACTTTTACTTCACTATAAGGTTTGTAGCAAACTAGTTTTCCTAATTATAAGGTTACAACTTACATGTTAGTAGATTTTTTTAAGCTATCTTCTCAAATCCATCATCTTATGAAGTCGCTTTATAGAATATCCTCAACTTGTATCACATAATTGTCGCTTGAAATTCTTAGTTGCAACCAACAATTAATTTGCCTTGTCATAATGACCAATACATTCATTTTGTGCTTCTTGTGATTTGTCATTGGATAAGAGTTATAAATTACACACCGGATTCACAGATAATAATAAGAGAGAATGATCCACAAGCAAAACTTGAGTGCCACTTCTTCACAAACTGTCTGTGAGGATGCCTGTTGCTGGTTTTTGCCGCCTAAATCAAAGCAATATTGAGCATCTCCAATGAACATCATATATATATATATATATATATATATATATATATATATGAACTACCTCTACCATACCATAACCATTAAATTTCAGATATCAATTTTTACAATAACAGGAAATCATCAGATAAAATTTTGACCTGAACTGCATGCTTGGATTTAGCTTAATGGCTCTCATATTTCCAACATTTTACATGACCTGATCATACATTAGCAAATAGCCGGTAAGTCTTGGCATCAAGGCCTATTTGTCTAACTGCTGCAACGGCTGCAATGACCCCAAGTGTTGAGAAAACCACCGCAATGATGACATTTAACCAAAACACGAGGCTCCGCTTTGATGGCTTGAATGTTATGTTGAAGAAAACCACCGGTAAGACAAAGTCCAGAGGCATAAATCCGAAAGCGCCAATGACTGCATTGACGTCACCAAAGAATGGCAGCATTGCTGCTATAGTTGTAGCTATGACGACCGATAATGACCTAGAGATCACCCTGGGGATAACATTCCTGAGAGAGAACTCTTTGCTCATTGGATCCCCCAAGGTTCGTTCAAGCACTTCATTTGTTGGCTGCAAGTAAACCTGAAACAAACAATGTGTCTAGTACTTAACACGAATATCAGGATTTTTGAGAGACATGATCGAGAAGTAGTGTTTATAGAAAAATTCTTCTTACCACACCAACAGCTGATAGCTGGAGAATGGTGAAAATGTTTATCATGAAAATAAACCACTTTGGCACCAAAGGTTTCCCATCATCCAAGAAATTGCTAAGTATAAGTCCATCAGCTTGATTTGCAAATGCCCAATAGCCAGATATTGCAACACTGAAGAAAGTTACAGTAACTACTGCATAGCAAACACATAGTCCCTTGAACATCTTCCCTTTCACTGGTGGCGCAATAGTTGCCTACAAGCAGAATTTCCATACCATTACAGTCCATTATATAATAACACCACTACTACTACTACACATTTAGTGTGCACATAAATTTTGCATCAATTTATATATTCAAGCTGGTTCACTAGTATGTGTATATATATATATATATATATATATATATATATATGTAGCACTTGATCAAACTAGTTCAAAACCTGAATTTCAGGAATGATCCCATTGCCATATGTTGTGGCAATAATGGCAATGGCAATGAACATCCCGAACACACTACTTTCAGTATTGCCGTTCAGAGAATAGTCCTTTTTCGGCCCCTTCGATGACGATCCTAACAAAAATAAAAAAAAATGCTTTAAATCTCTAGTATGGTACGTACTCTCTAACTGATCATGCAATATGTGAGTTTGGATGATCAATCAAAATATATGCTTACCAATATGAATGGAGCCGGCTGTGGCGCAGGCGCTATAGGCCAGGCAGAGAACCATGGATATCAAGTTGATGTGCCTGAGTGAGTGAAAGGATGGGATTTGAGCTAAAACCAGCATCAGACATCCAAATATGATAACAAATTCATAGAGCTTCATAGTCCCATTTGAGTCTGAAAGCAAGTAAACTGTCTGTTCAAAAAAAACAAAGAATTTAAAAGTTCAATTGAATTATTAGTTAATGATAAGTTGCAGGGAGTTTATCTCAATAGATTCCATCAAACTCGTAATTAATTGTATAAAGCACAATTGAAAAAACAAGTTGCAGGGAGTTGTGTAATGGTATTGAACCTTCATGCATTGTCCTCCCAGAAGAGTGCAGGCTACAACAGCACCATAGCACACCATGAACTGGATTGGTCCCACATAATACCGACCCCATTTTGGCCCTGCAGATCGTCCATTGTGTTCAGATTATATGACATTTAACTATTTATTTTGTACAACAACGAGGATTTTTCCACGGTTCCATGATAATCTTATAGAATATTATTGTTAATTCTTGAAATAAGTAGTAGTGAATTAAATGGTTGATTTACTTATAGTAATAGCCCAAGCAACCAGAGCCACTTTCTAGGATTTCTTGATGTATACATAATAATATGTGGTGGCGTGCAAGATATGATTCTTGTTTGAAATAAGATATATAGACATCAAAGACAAATTGAACCTAATTCAAATTCACCTAAATTGGTGCATGTGAGCTCAGTAATTAATCATAAGTCATACACAAACTGACACGGAATGAGATAGAAGGCTTTATCAAAATCTATCGAAATTATGTGCAATTCGAATATCTACATTCATAATCACAAGATATCTACCTCCATATCCATATCATCGGAAGAAATCTACCTCCATAACTTGTAGTAGTCGATATTTTTGACTAATTAGGCTGCTTGAGTTTTTTGACTTGGTGCTATACATCTTGATTTCATATTTTGACTATTTATCAGACTTCTCAAAAAAAAATTAATTTACAATGTTTTTCTGTCTTAAAAAAAATCTAATGACGAAAAAAGAAAAGAAAAAAATAGACCTCTAGATTTTATAGAATTAAAATAAGAAAATAAGAAAAGCTTTGTGGACTCCCCAAAAACAAAACCCTACAAAAGTCTACCTAAAATTAAACAAAATCCAAATTTTAAAATGACATGCATGTAATTTTGTCCCGAAAATCTTCAAGTGGATTTTTATTCATTTTTTTTATTTATGATTAAGTGGTGAACATATATTAATAAATTAACATGGTGAGATTTGAAGCTTCACTACTAAAATGGAATGGACATGCTAACCATTTGAGTAATGAATAAATGTACTTATAATTGTTTCACTTGAAGATTTACAATTGCTTCTTAGGACTAAAAATACTTTCTTTTAAATCTAAATAGTCTGGAGAAATAACTTCTAATAAGTACTTAGGTATGGATTGGGAAACCTACTATTTGTCAATAGAAATGTTGGCCTACTTCCACACTGGATGTATCGTATAACCCCTGCTGAGAGAATTCTTAATTCAAAATTTTTAGAGAGGGACTTTTATCCCCACAAATAAAGACTAAAGCAAATGCTGAATTCAAAGTCAATGTTAAAGATTATAAATAAATTTATTATACTCTTGACTATTTAACTAAAGATATTAATATCTTGCCGAATAATTCCTCAACCCGAGATTCCGCCCAAGAAAGTGGGGGCCACGATAGTTAGGAATCTTCTACAATGAACCGACGGAGTTACCGGCCTTGATCGTTACAAAGGGAGGTGTTAAGCATTCGAAATACCACACTGTATCTTAAAAGCTAAAATACTCTAACAACCCCTCATTAATGACATGATGACATTGAGATGTCACTAAGAGCGACTCCAACCCAGTCTCTTAATGGTGTATTGCACCATAATGGCGCAAACTTTCCCTCCAACGCAGTACCATTGTGCTGTCTCCCATGCACATTTTTGGTGCAAGTGAACAGTACTGCACCATATTTGGTGCAGCACTGTGCACTTGCACTAAACACTGTGCATATTTCCAAATTTCAATTTTGCCCTTTATATTATAACTTCAACAAATTTTATTTTTTTTATATCCTTTAACTAATTTAATTAATTTATATATTTCAATAAATAAATAAATATATAAATTAAATTTATACAAAAAATATACCGTTGAGATTAATTTGTCGAGAGCTTCAAAATGAGTACAATATTGATATATATTATTAAGTTATTTAATTAACTTATTAATTAAATATTTAACTCATTTTTAATTTTTAATTGATGAAAATTTAATGGTAGAAAAATAAGTGGGTGAAAAAACAATCGCTCGAAAAATATGCGGGTAAAAATTAGATACAAATTTAATTAGTTGGATAAAAAAATTAGTTGGAAAAAAATAATAATTAAAATAATATTATATTAAAAATGAGAAAAAATTAATTTGAGTATTTAATTTTTTTTATATAATATATGTAATTATTTAATAATAATATTATAATACTAAATAAATAAATAAATATTATTTAAAAAATTATGTATAGAATATTATTTAAAAATAGTGTTTGCACCAATTTGGTGCAAATTGGGTTGGAGATGAAAAAAATTTGATGTAAAAATATTCTAAAAAGATGCTGTTTTTGCACCATTTTGGTGCAAAATTTAGTACTGTGGGTTGGAGATGGCGTAATACCTTATTATACCATCTCCCGATTTTCAAGAAGGGGAGGCTCACATTAGCTTTCATCTCCACAAATTGAGGCATCTCACATGATTTGACGCAGTGGAGACAAGCCTCAATAACGGTGGACGGGGAAACAAGCCTCTCCCTCTCAAAAAAAAAACAAAATTAAGCAAACACTTTGGCAATATTTAAAATACATATTTCTAAATATATCTAATATATTTTATATGAAAAAATATTATTAAACCTATTTGAAGTTTATTGAATTATACTATAAATTAAAATTTACTAAAACTCACACTAAACTTTTATATTATTAAATTTGACCGTTAAAAGTAAGATTAATTATTAAAAAAATTAAAAAGTATAAGAAAAAGTAAGAGATCCATACTGAATCTACTATGAATCATAAATTAGGGGAGAGTCGAACCTACTTTTTAACGTTCAAACTTAATGTCATGGGAGTTCAGTGTAAATTTTTATAAATTTTAATTTCGAATGTAATTTAACAAACCTAAAGTAGGTTAAGTATTATTTATTCATTTTATATACAAAAAGTTTTTAATTCAAATCTCATTTACATCGTATTTGGGAAATTCGATTTACATTTAAAGAGAAGGGAGGGTTGGGTGTAGTGTAAAAATAAATAATTAAATAAACAATCTATTTTGTTTCAAAAAAAAAATTATTTAATATTACTATTAAGGCCCAAATAAAATACTGACTCTTTTAAAGAGAAAATTTTAGTGTACCGAGTATTATACACATATTCACTGATATCATACTACATTATATAAAAAATAAATCTGATTAATTATTCATATAATATTAATAGTATGAAAAATAAATATAATTAATTATCTATATTATATCAATGCATGGAAGATTTTTTATCGACTGGGGCTCTGATCAACTTAACGAGAAAATCTTTAATGTATTGGGGTGCACTATCGGTCCACTAAAAATATTACACGTTATGTGTACTTTTTCATAATATACATATTTTTTATGAGGCTGTGATCAAATTTAACGAAAAAATCTTCGAAGTGTTGAGTGTACCTTTCCTACTGCATATCACATTTCACCACTAGACACGGAAGTTTTTTTTTTTTTTTTTTTTTCCAACTTAAGATGTTTACTATTTAATGAGAGAGAGCAATAAATAAAGTCAAATTGTGATCATCAAGGTGCATGGACCTCACTAGACAGTCCTTGTCGCTTGAAACTGCAGCACCTTTCAATAGTATTTTATCTCGTACGAGTAGGTCACAAATATAAATACAAATAAATTAACACATCCACTTAGTGTACCTCTTTACCTAAAATTCTAATATAATTATTGCTTACGAGGACTACAGGATTCTAAAGATACTGGTGGTAATAATATGCACCTGAACCATTCATGCATGCCACATGTACTGCACCACCACATGTAGAGATAGAAAAGCGAGAGAGATGCTTCCTTTTAAATGAGGAGCAATTAGTGTTGGGAGACCAAATCTGTGCACCCTTTTAATTTGATCTAAGTAGGGAACATGTACTCTAAAAAACGACAAAATTTAATTATCTTCAAATTATTTTACTTTTTAAAGTGTTTTTAGTTTTTATGACAAACAATCAAGTCAAATATTTAATGACAAAAATCACATCAAATCTATCCTTTTAATAATCATTATTTTCTTCATTTTTCTTATGATATAATTAAACCACTTAACTTTGTATACAATCCCTCTATATATATTTAATTTTTTTATAAAAGGAAAAGCTATATAAAAATATTGATAAATTGAAAAAAAAAATGATAATTGGCTGAATAATGCATGCATGGTAGGAAGAAGCTATGTTACCCAAGATCTCATTGGCCATGTCTCTGAATCGAAGATGGCGATGACCCAACTTAGCATGGTGTTCAAGAACCAGAGAGATCAAATTGTAGGAATAGAAGGTGACCAGAGCTCCAATGACGAGGCATACAATTCCACCTGCCCACCCAAGGAATGTGAACGCATATGGAAGACTCAGCAGAGCTGGTGCAACTATTGATGTTGTTAGGTGATACCCACTGTGCAGCCACGATCCTACAATAATTTATCATATTAAAACAAATCTATTTCTTTTAATACTATTTCTCTATTTATGAACAGCACACATCCATTATTATTTTATATTTATATAACCCAAGAATTTAATTAATATGGAAAGACATAATAAATATATAATAGCGGAATTTCTTTTTATTTTTTTAGATAATAAAATTATAAAATTAATTATAAATATATTAGGATACCCATATTTATAATTAAAGGATATTTTTAAGGAGCGTATAGCTCCAGTTAATTGTCGTATCTTCAATTAAAATAATATACCACTTTTTAAAGTTCTTACACTAACTTTCATATTTTATACACAAATGGATAAATTTGTTTGATTTCTTTATTGTTATGTTACTTGTCACGTGAATTAATTATTTAATTTATAAATATTCACTCAAATTACTTAGAATACTGCTATGTAATTTAGTAATAAAAGGTGTTCATTTAATTTAATATTATATTATGTTTGAATTATTGTATCATATGTAATATATAAAAAAATATTATTTAGAATAAAATTTTAAAAATAATAATAATACTCACCTACAGATTAAAAGTTTATAGGGATTAAAAGTTTCTTGAAATAAGTTTTACCCAAGCTAATGTTTTTCCATGCATGTATAATAGTATTAATTTATAAGACCAAAGTACTGTAACTATAAATAATCAATAATAATAATAATACTTCAATAGAATGAAATTTCAGCTAAGATGTGACACACACAACTTGGAAATTAGATCGCTATATATATACGGGAGGCATCAGGCATGTCATTATCATACAAATATACTAGTTAATTTAAATCATTATTAATACTATTATTATTTGCAGCTTGAAATGACTATCATGCACAAGGGCAGGGAGATGCTTTTCACTATTGAAAAACAAGAAAAAAAGAAAAGAAAAGAAAAAAGATGATCTTAAACTTGACGTTTTAAGCACAAACAAGGGAAAGAAAACAAAAGAAAAGCTAAAGATATTTCTATGATCATCTTGTCAAAGAGAGGCAGCCATAAAGAGAAAAAGATTGAAAAGAAAAAAGAAAAAAGATGACAACTATATGCTAAGGTCTCTTCATAATCATGTTAAGTGCAGGATTTCGCATGTTTTATCATGTAGATTCCTGATAATAAAGATTTTACATGAAAAAACGGTGTGAGATCCTGGTTATGAAAAATCATATATATAGAGAAGGAAGAGGAGAGAAAGTAGAGAAGATCATGATTTGATGGCATGTGGTTAACAGTACCTTTGGATTTGAGAACAAAGAGAGCACCAGCATCAAGCTGCTGATCTTTTTCATGATGGTGAGGTTCTTGAGCAACCTTTGTTTGTTCTCCTTCATGCACTGCTATTGGGCTTGGACGCATCGTCCCCATCTCTCTTTCTCTCTGTTATATTTTGTTGTTTTCCACTACAAACAATATAACACAAGATGGGTTTGATGAGTATATATAAAAATGTTGCAGGTCAACAGTCTACAGAGTCACGCAGCTGCAGCAGATTATGATTTGATGATGATGGTGATCATCACCATTTTCCTCTCTTTCATTTTGACTATATTCCATAGACATATATTATTATTATATATATAAGAGACTAATCGACTAATTAACATTCAAAGTTTCCAACTTACTATTTGGAGCTACATCTGGGAATGTGGACACTAATACCCCTATCAGCCACCATTGATGGCGTGTGTCCACTCATTTATTTTTTACATTTATATCATCATGGAGATTTACAATCTCTTACTAATCTCTAATCTCCAATGCAAATATGTATTTTTGAGTATCTAAATAGTGCCACATCAGTATTTCTAAATAATATGGATCTAACTTGTCAAAAAAATTTTAGAAATGCATATTCACTTCTCCAATGTGAATATCTAAATAGTAATTTTAAACCAATCACCACAAGTCATTTGTTACATTCTCTCTCCATTCAATATGATAATTAAATGCATTGACAAAATACTAAAATTTTATTGGTGGGAAAAGTTAGAAATCCTAGTCAGCATATCAATGAGAATATCTACAATTAGAAACTCTACTTGATATTCTCTAACTTTTTTTTTACCACATCATATCAATATTAAAGTTAGATAATTGCATTGGAGAATGTTTTCTTAACTTTTTCAATATTGATCCTATGTGGCACTCAATTTTCTCCAAATGCATAATAGCATTGGAGATGCTCGAGCATCTCCAATGCAAATATGTATTTTTGAGTATCTAAATAGTGCCACATCAGCATTTCTAAATAATATGGATCTAACTTCTCAAAAAAATTATAGAAATGCATATTCACTTCTCCAATGTGAATATCTAAATAGTAATTTTAAACCAATCACCACAAGTCATTTGTTACATTCTCTCTCCATTCAATATGATAATTAAATGCATTGACAAAATACTAAAATTTTATTGGTGGGAAAAGTTAGAAATCCTAGTCAGCATATCAAGGAGAATATCTACAATTAGAAACTCTACTTGATATTCTCTAACTTTTTTTTTGCCACATCATATCAATATTAAAGTTAGATAATTGCATTGGAGAATGTTTTCTTAACTTTTTCAATATTGATCCTATGCGGCACTCAATTTTCTCCAAATGCATAATAGCATTGGAGATGCTCTAAAACGTTGCTATTATATATATATATATATATATATATATATATATATATATAGATAGATAGATAGCTGCGTGACCTCAAAATTAAAACATTAGAGCATCTCCAATGCAAATATGTATTTTTGAGTATCTAAATAGTGCCACATCAGCATTTCTAAATAATATGGATATAACTTGTCAAAAAAATTATAGAAATGCATATTCACTTTTCCAATATGAATATCTAAATAGTAATTTTAAACCAATCACCACAAGTCATTTGTTACATTCTCTCTCCATTCAATATGATAATTAAATGCATTGACAAAATACTAAAATTTTATTGGTGAGAAAAGTTAGAAATCCTAGTCAGCATATCAAGGAGAATATCTACAATTAGAAACTCTACTTGATATTCTCTAACTTTTTTTTTGCCACATCATATCAATATTAAAGTTAGATAATTGCATTGGAGAATGTTTTCTTAACTTTTTCAATATTGATCCTATGTGGCACTCAATTTTCTCCAAATGCATAATAGCATTGGAGATGCTCTTAAAGTATGTGGATGTAATTTCACTTTATTTAATATGAGTTTTATTTAATATATTAAAAAGTTTCTAATTTTTTTTTTTAAAATTTAACATCTTTTGAATAAGAGAATTACCAAAACTGATCGAGATAATTTATAATTATTTAATTATTAAATATATATATATATATATATTTAACAAAATTTTTAAAAATTCAATAAGAATTTAGGTCGGCAAAGGTTATTAATAACCATTTTCTTAGTTTTTCTTTTGAAAACATGTACGGCCAGGAGCAAAGCTAACAAATTTTTTGGAATGGGCCGTGATACTTCAAATGTTTTAGAGGAGCTAAAAGAAAAAAAATGAAAATTTAGGAAAACATTATAATTTTTATGAGATAAAATCAAATTTTTTGAAGTCAAAGTTCAAGGGTTGGTTATGGCCCCAGGGGCCTAGATATTTGTTATAAGGAAGTCTGCACGGTGAAATTTAAATAAAAATATATTTAAATAGGTCAGCTACGATTCTCTTAAAAAAAATTAAAAATTAAAAATATTTATTATTTAAATTTAATTTATTTTACTTTAATTCTTAAATATTATATTTTATTACCTTTACTCCTAAATAAAAAATTTTTATTCCTTTATTAGACTTCAATGTCTCCACGTACATTGATAAACATGTATAATAAAAATTGAATCTCTATCACTAATATTAGATTGAAAAAATACACACCACTTAAAATATATAAAAAAAAAATCAGAACTGACAATTTATATTTTAAATTAAATATTTAAAATATAATATAGATTACCGAATACAATTTTAAATTAGAACTGACAGACAACTCTGCAAATTTATATTTTAAAAATAATTATTTTTATTTTATTGTTACTCTAACCACGTATGAATCTCATGTTCTGAATTATTCAGGCCTTTTTTTAATCATAAAAATAATAGTTCTGGTAAGATACCAGACAATTTTATTATTTCTTGTATGCACAATTTTTCTTTTTTTTCTTTTTTTATTAAATTAATGCAAAATCGATCGCTCCCTAGTCCCTAACCCATTTCTCTAAGATCTACTTTGATTAATTGCATGCAACCCTGGAACCTTAGAATTGATGAACCTAAGGGTTTTTTTTTTTTCTTAAATATGACAATTTTTGAGTCAGAGGATTACCGGGACTAAACGAGATTAAATCATACAAGTACGGTCTGGATAATTTCTCCCCGCAACGGGAGACAAAAACTACCAGGACCAACGGCCCGAACAACTACTCCCAGTAACGGGAGAGATCTGCCCACACAATTGTATTTTTATAGGCAATTATGAGAATATATATTTTAATATACTATGTGTTGAACCTTGGTGGCTTTGAAGGGTTTGTGCCTTCAACCACTAAGGCAAGGGGCCTTGTATATAAACCTGAGTAAGTTGATGCCAATTTCTTGGGTACAATCGTCCTTTCACTATATCTGTCAGTCAATGGAAGTCTATAACAGTGATAAATGAGGATGATGATATCGCGACCTAAAAGAATTATTTATAGGTATAATATTTCTACCCAGAAAAATTATTTCTACAACAAATTAATAAATATATGCATAATTCAAATTTAAGATTTTAGATTTTTATTATAAGCACCCAAAATATTCCGATAAAAATCCCACCATTCATTATTTTAAGGGTAAATTATAATAGAATATCCTAACGTTTGGCCATATTGTAATGAAATCGTAATTTTTCTTAAACTACAACCAAGTGTCTCGGATAATTATCAATTTGGTCCCTAATGTATATAAAATATTACTTTTTAATCCATTTTTACCTTTTTAACTGAAATGGTACTTACATTTTTCAAAATATATCAATTTAGTCTCTATGGCCAAAATTTTGACAGTCAAACCTGATATAAAGTATAAATTGATTATCTTACCATTTTTTTTATTAAATTAGCAAGACGATTTTACCTTCCAACTTTATATTTTAATAATTTTATATATTTAGATAGTCCAATAAAAAATTAATATATGTTATAAAAACTTAATTTTTTAAAAAAAATACTTAAAAATAATTAAATAAAAAATAAATATCATAAATTCATTAAAAATTTAAAAATAAAATTATTTATTAAAATTTAAAATTGAATAATTATAAAATTTAAGTTCAGTTAAAAAAAACTAAAATATTAAAATATTATATATGCATATTTTAGAGTATATTATATAGTACATATACATTATATATATATGGGCAAACTGTAATAAACTACCTTGATATTTAGTGAAACTGCAACAATATCGCATTTTTGTTTAAATGACAACCAAGTACCTTTGACCATCCCATTAACCGTCAGACTTAACTGAGCTTAGAGTGGAAATGCTTCAAGTACTATTTTGCCCTTCTAACATATTAAAAGTTGATTTGACATGTTAAGACAACTATAAGAGTAAAAGAAAATTACCATGTACCCTTTTAATATGAATTGAATTTTGCAATTAAAGGCAACAATATTTTAAAGGGCTAATTGCAACAAAGTACCCTGACGTTTGATTATATTACAATAAAATCGTAAGTTTAGTCTTAATTACATGTTAGTACCCTTGACTAAGTTGACCGGTGGATTGACTTTGACTTTTTGTATAAAAAGACATAATTGCCCCTGATTTAAAAAAAATAAATTAAATAAAAATTAAAAAAATTAAAAAAATTAAAATTTTTAAAAATAGATCTCCACTTGATGGACGGTGGAGATACATTTTTAAAAAAAAAAATTAAATCATATAATTAAAAAAAATTTGGTGTTCTTGGTGGAGATCCAAATTGGATCTCCACCAAGAACACCAAGAACAAAAAAAAAAAAAAACAAATTCAAAACTCGATCTGCTCCATCAACGGGAGCAGATCTGCTCCCGTTGATGGAGCAGATCGAGTTTTGAATTTTTTTTTTTTTTTTTTTTTTGTTCTTGGTGTTCTTGGTGGAGATCCAATCTGGATCTCCACCTTAATATAAAATATTTTTTTAATTATATGATTTAAAATTTTTTTTTAAAATGTATCTCCACCGTCCACCGTCCATCAAGATTGATGGACGGTGGAGATCTATTTTTAAAAATTTTAATTTTTTTAATTTTTTTCAATTTTTATTTAATTTATTTTTTTTAAACCAGGGGCAATTATGTCTTTTTACACAAAAAGTCAAAGTCAATCCACCGGTCAACTTAGTCAAGGGTACTAACATACAATTAAGGCTAAACTCACGATTTCATTGCAATATAGTCAAACGCCAGAGTACTTTATTGCAATTATCCCTATTTTAAATTGTTAGTGATTTATGACCGTTGATCGACAACGGTCATTTAGCAGGGAAAGGTTTAAGGGGCATCAGCTTGTTTACAAAATTTAGCATTCAAAAATTTTGTTTACATCTCTTTCAATGATTTTTACATAATATTTGTATGAGCACAAACATATTCCACTTCTCCTCATGCACCATAAATTTAAAAATATTATGTGTATACATATATATAACATATAATAATATAATTTTTTTTAAAAAAAAAAAAACACACACACTGAGCAAACAGATCAAACTTGAGAAAGAAGGGGATAATTTCTTATAATTTCCATTAGTAATATGACTGTCCTCAAAATATAACAACAACTATCCAAAAACATATTGCTTAGGTATTAAGGTGAATGATATTTCTTGATTGGTACCTTACCTAGCACATCTTGCAAAAAATACTTTCCTAACTGTTAAGTCAAACATATTCGTTTATGTACCCACCTAAAGTGAATAGCCTAAAAGTTAAATACATCCCATTTTGTACTCATCCATTAAAAATTTGGGTGCTGTTAACCTATAAGTAAAATATGTGAAAAATACTGATGATGAAAAAATCGAACACCTAAAAAAAGCCAATGAGAAAGGCACATGTGACACCATATGATGAAAAGGAGAAACGTCAAATTTAGCTAGGTCAGCATAATTGACTTTGACCAATTACTCTCTTTGTAACCACGGAACATTCTTTCGAGAAAAACAAAAACAAAGCATTCTCGGTGGTGAACGGTAAAGCGTCAAATCAAGACGCATTTCCTTGTCAAACGACAAGTGTCCTTCCAAACGGATGACAGCGCAAAATCAAAGCATTATAAATAATGAGTCAACGGTTTAAACAGTGAAATAGTGAAATAGTGAATAAAATTAAGGCTTAGTCAGTAGTTCTTGTAGTTAAAGTTGATTACTAATTTGACCGTCGGAAGGTAGATACCGACTATATCGTCGGTATCTCCTTCTAACTTTGTCTCTTTTATAGGAATCAAGCCTCCTTTAGCGATTCGAAAGGCAAAGGACTAAGACAATTCAAGTCAGCTTATAGCTCAAATATGGTTCCTCATAATAAACATGACTAAGATAGCAACTGTGTGAGGAAATGGGTAGCCAAGAATACACAATGACCAAGGATAAGGATCTGATTTTGCAAAAAAAAATGCGTATCATCGCTGTTTTAACCTGGCACATTTTTCATCACTAACAGGGCAAGTTGGATTACAAAGCAAAATCGAAAATCCATTTGAAAATCCTAATAATTTTGAACACAACCGAATCATACATACATTTCGAAAATATCAAATTTGAACATGTTCAATTAAACAAGCAATAAATGTAAAAAACTGTCACTATTCAAGGACCCCAATAAAACTATATAACAAATAAAAAAAAGAACCAGATTGATTTTATCACCAAACCAAACACTTGATCACCAAGTAAAGTCGAAAGGGAATTTAGCAAAATTGCCCAAAAGAAAATTGAAAATTATAAATATACTCATCCTCCACTAATATTTGTATTATATACCTAAAATATTTTTTTTAGATAAAAATACCCTCAGAATATATTTTTTCACTATCTTCTTCTTCTTTATACAAGTTCTTCTTCTTCACTTGTTCTTGTTTTTGCTTCTTCACATTTTTTTTTCTCTCTTCTCTTCTTCATAGATCTCTTACAAACTAAGTCAAGAAAATCTTTATTTTTCATTTCCCTAAACTCTCACATTTGCAAAATTATTCAAAGCATCTCACAAACTCCCAACATTAGAAAATTCCAAAGTTAGTGGAGGAGAAGAAGAAGAGTGAAATAGAGAAGAGGAGAAGAAGAAGAAGAAGAAGAAGAACAATCTACGGCGGAAGAAGAAAACCAGCGCGAGGAGGAAGAAGATGCGAAAAAAAAAAAAAAATTTCATCGGGCCGGCCCTCACTACAAGAAAAAGTGGTTTTTCTAACGAACAATATTTAACGGAGTCCAAATTTGGTCGGTAAAAGTAGTATTTCCAATGGTAAAAATATAACCATCGAAAAAGTATAAAACAATATCTATTTTTAACGACGGAATATTTGCCCTTAAAAATGGTGTTGCAAGTCGTTAGAAATACTATGAAAATAGCGCCAACCTTTGGCGCCAACACTATTTCTGGCCATATGTATATAGCCATCGGAAAAATTGACTCTTTTCCGACCAAAACACTTGTTTCTCGAAAATGTCATGACATTTCTGATATGATGTAACTTTTCGTTAGAAAAAACAAACATTTCCGACCATGGTCTTAGTCCTTAAAAATATTATAATTTCCGACAATAAGTAACTTGTCCTCAGAAAAGGTTAAATTTTTCCGACCATAATTGTTTGTCTTCAAGGCAAATATATACATAACCAATACAAACATATCATCCATTGTAAGACAGACCATTCGGGTGCGTTTGGTGTGCTGAATTAAATTGAACTATTTTTATGTAATATGATATACACTACAAGAAATTGTGCCTGTAGGGACCAAAATTAATGGTCTCTATAGATAGAAAATGGTCCCTAAAGTGTCTAGGGACCAAAATAAATTCGTCCTAAATTTAGTCCCTACAAGTGGGTCGCAATACAGCTATTGGGACCAAAAATGAAATTGGTCCCAATAAAAACACTATAACGACGAATCTCCATATCTAGAATTTAGGGACCAATTTCGTTTCGTCCTTATAAAATGTCTATTGAGACGAATTTTCGTCCCTATAGGTATGGTGTTGGAACGAAAATATTTTGATCGCTATACGTCATATATTGGGACCAATACTTAATGGTCCCTATAGGTGTTGTTTTGGGACCAAAACATTATTTATTTTCTGAAGTTAATTTCCTTTTGTCTTTATAAAGAAAAATTGGCACACATCATTTTCCTTGTCAAATCCAACTTTGAAAAATGATCATACTATTAGAGCCCATTCGGTTTTAAGTATCCTTTACGTTTTTCATTTTTTAACGGGATATTATTATTCTCTCCCTAATATTTAAAAGAATATCATTTTACACCACACTTTTAAAATATTTCCTCTTACACCACACTTTTAAAATATTTCCTCGTACAATTTTAAAAACTATTAGAAAGGATACTAGCCGTTAGACTATATGGGGCAAGATGATAATTGCACCACAAAATTGAAAAAAAAAATTTTGGTGGAACTCCACTAGTTCAAAAAAAAAAATTGAAATAAAAAAAATATTATGGAGGGCAATTATCAATTTGGTCTCTAAGAGTGCTTAAAGGAAATATTTTGGAAATTTATTTTGGAAAAATTGAGAAATGAGGATGGGGGAGCTATCTCCATCCTCATCTCCATTTAGAAATATGGCCCGAGGGAGGAAGACTCCAAGTCAATGATGGAAAGAGGAAGACTCCATTTAGCTGATTAGGAAATTTGTAGGAAATTTCCTAATAGTTACTTCGCATCAAAAGTCAAGAACTTTTAAAGAGCTATAGGTCCCGGTGTTAACGAAGTAGACTTTTAAGTCAATGCTTTTTAACTTCTTTCTCTTTCACAATTACACAAACCTAACTATTATCTTTACAATTATCCAACAATTATTGGAATACATAACTTATACACTAATAGTAAAGTGTGTTTTTTATTTTTTTTATATAATCCAGACATCGCTTGAACCCGCTTAATGTGCCCAAAGTTTAAAACTAAAGCCCTCGCCGAACACTACGATCTTTGGGAAGTAGGAAATTATCGCCTTTGGTCGTGTAGGTACCCATGAGGGAATTCAACCTTGTGGGAGTAAAACACAAGCTTAATCGTTCTATTAATTAACTCATGGGTCTAATTTCACTAAAGTTAAATTTTAATCTATTATAAAAATTTGAAATATATAATAAAAAAAAAAAAACTTTTCTAAGGAATTTTCTATCATTTTCATGATGAAATGTAATTGTCTTCATTGCCTTGGAAAATTGGCACATATCATTTTCCTAATAAAATGAAATTGTCTTCATTGCCTTGGAAAATTGGCACATATCATTTTCCTGCCACAACACTTCAAAAATTTATCTCCAGTACGTGTACTTCCGTCTTCTATTGACAAGTAATGAATCTATTACAAAACATAAGCCCACCAAAATTAAAGTGACATGCTTACATAGAAACCAATCCAACTTCATCTTCACCATCATTTCCTCCTCCATTTTCATCATCAGATTCCGGAACCATACAATTGTTAGCAAGTGGAGATCCACAAAGTTCGTTGCCCTTAAAAGCAGGATGCATCAAAAACTTGTAATTGAGAGCCTAAAGGAAATATTTTGAAAATTTATTTGAGGGAAATTGAGAAACGAGGATGGGGACCTATCTCCATCCTCATCTCCATTTAGAAATAGGGTTAAAAATCATTTTCATCCCCATTTATAGATGATTTTTCTATTCCTAAAAAAAAAAATAGAGATTTGAGGATTTGAAGCCGTGGGAATAAAAATGTCCATTTCTACCAACCCTTTATAAGTTTATTATATAAAAATTAAGCTCTTCTTTTTAGTATTAGGCTACTGATAATACTGAGGATTAGCTGATGTACAAGTATGATAATATTACCGAGATATTAATAATAATTTGAAAGAGAACAAGGTAATTAGAAAAACTCTAAAATTTTATAATTTTCTCTTTTTCCTTTCCACCAATCTTCCCTACTTTTACAAGGCCTTGGTAGGGCATTGGAGTCAATAGTCAGTAGTTGTATGGACACTAATGTCAATACCTGCTACGTCATTTACTTGTGTGGGCATTGGAGTCATTTTCCTGTCAAATCCTGCTTTTAAAAATACATCATAATATTAGAGGCCATTGGTTTTTAACTATCGTTTATGTTTTTCCTTTTTCGATGAGATATTATTAATTATCCCCCTAAAATTTAAAATGATATCGTGTTACACCACACTTTTAATATATTTCTTCCTACAATTAAAAAAACTATTAGGAAAGATATTGGCCATTAGAATAGGGCACGTTTGGTATATGAGACTGACTTGAACTGGACAGGACTAAGTCTTAGTTCCATTGCAACAAGGTACTCTGTTGTTTAAGTTTCCTTCTCCCAAGCTTTCCAATACCTCATCTGTAATATCAAACCAAAAAAAAAAAATTAATTGCATGATCAATCAATTTTAATTACATTAATTTTAATATATAATAATAACAATATTATTTATTTTTACACAATAATTGGAAACGTCAACTAAATATATGTTAACATTAATTGTATTCAACCAGAACATTAATGCTTACGATTTTATACTAAAAATGTACCCAAAAAGGATCCAACTTTATTATTTTTAGGAAAGTTTATCAAGACTCTTATTTAGGGTTTGAACATAAATTTTTTTTTTGAAGACTTATTTTTAAGTTTTGAAATAGCCGTCTCCTATTATCACCATTGAGAATCATCTTTTTTTTTTAGGGTTTGAAAAAGCGAAGCAAAGTAACTTGTCCAAAAGAAAGCACAAGTGCTCTTCAATCTCCTTGTACACAAGTTCTCTTCAATCTTCGGTATAGTTCTCTTCAAAATTATTTGTGATGTTTGTTTGGTATATATTTGTTTTTATTGGTTTTTTGTTTGTAATTCTCGAGGTCACAAAAAGAAAAAGAAAAAGTTAAAGTTTATTTTTTACATGTAAACTTTTTGGTGAAGAGTTTGAAACTCTTGTATGACTGTTGTTCGTATAAGTATTTTAATAGTATTCTTTTTTTTTTTTGAAACTTATTTTAATAGCATTCAATCAAGTAGAAATTCATTAATTTACTGTATACCTATTTGTTTGTAGTAGTTAGAGGTTTTTTTTTTTATTAAGATATCTTGATATTTAAGTTGTAATTTTGCTTTGATAGGTTGTTGTTGAACTTATATAAATTTATTAGGTCAACTCTATCATGTGAGAAGTAAAGAAATCATAATAGAATTAAATTGAAAAAATAAGAAGAGAGGATGCAATAAACAATCCCAACACAGTTACAAACCCATGTGAAAAAACAGTCACATACAATTCAAAACCTACTAAAACTCCACAACCATTGATAAAAACCAGCATGCAATTAACAGCTCTGTGCAGAAATCCATTGATAAAAACCTTAGAAAATTCTAATTTACTTTGCTTCTCACATGATAGAGTTGACCTAATAGACTTACTTTTGTTTTAAGATAAATTCGTCTCTCTTATTATATAAGATGATCTTGAAGTTGACTGGATTGGATTTTCTTCATGATTTCAGTACTTCTTGAAATATCAATATATATTAGTGTCTGTCAATGATATCTAAATGTTGTATTTATACATTAAATATTATAAATAATAGTCATGGCAAGGAAAAACAAGCGTCATGCTAATACTTTCGCTAAGCAACATCATTCTGTCATGGTCGTAACAAGGAGAAACAAGCGTGTTACTAGTGCTTCTACTGAGCAACTATATGATTCTGTGATACCATCACTTACTGACGAAGTAACAGAATCCCAAGAATTATGCTCTGATGTTCAGCCTAACTCAGAAGGTGAGAATATTTATACTGATTTGATTTTTCTTTCTTTCTGTTATATGTCAATTTAGACTTATATATCAATTGATTGTTTTTTTTAGCTACAGATTCTGGTTCTGTTAAAAGAAAAGGTAGAGGAAAGGGTAAAGGTATAAAGGAACAAGGCATGACAATTGAAATTTATGATAATAGGTAAAAAAATCAGTTGATATATATATATATATATATATATATATATATTTTAAAGATTGTAATATTTTGTACTTTTTATGGTAATTGATTAATAAAATAATATGTAATGGTAATTTTTCAGGATTGTAACCCCTGAAGCTGTCTGTAATCTAGGTGTTTTATTCAAGCAATCCATCAAAGGCTCTTGGGTAACATTTGCTTTATACCCCAAAGAAGAATGGGACACATTATATGCACGTTTTAAGTCCAACTTCAATTATACGTGTTCTGAGAAAATGTTGAGGGAAGCATTTGATGCACATGTTAAAATTCGATATTCAGAATGGATGTCGAGTATAAGACGTGGTGTTTTTGATCATTTCAAGACAAGGGCAGAATGATACACCAATGGTCCAAGTCAGATTGATGTTGCAGTATGGTCAAAGATGGTTGATATCTGGCTTTCTAAAGAGTGGCAGGTAAATTAATTAAAAAATAATACATATGCTATTTGTCATTGCAATATTATTTATTATTTGTTTAACTTTCTCATGATATTTGTAGGATAAAAGTACTAGAAATAAAAGTAATCGTGGTGCTAATGCAATAGTAGTTCATACTTCAGGCTCTGTTCCAATGGCAAAATATAGAAAGGAAGAGGTAACAATTATTTTAACCCTTAATAAACTTTGAAATTTGTGTATATAGTGTAGTTATATACAATACATTTGTAAATTGAATATGAATAAATATATGTTTATTCCATTTATTCTTTTTGTTTTGTTTTGTTTTTAAATATAGTTTGATCGAACTGGAAATGAACCTTCCCCATTTGAGTTCTTTAAGAAGCTTCATAGCTATAAGAAAGATGGTCGTTGGGCTAGTGATAAAGCGGAGCAGATGCACGTAAGTTGTCTTATATTATATATTCTTTTCAATCATCAACTACATGATATTTCTTCTTTTTATTTTATTTAAAATATGCATATTTTTATGCGTTAATTATTTTAGAAAAAAATGGAGTCACAAAAACCTACTCCTCAAACTGAAATTCCAAGGGTAAAAGAATGGGAGATATATAAGGAGGTTATCGGAAAGTCTAGTCATGGTGGTGTTCTTGGGTTAGGTGCTGGTCTAAAACCTAGTAATGTATTCGGTTCCTCTACTAGTACAAATTGCCATAAGCGTACTTGCTTAGAGCGTTATGATGAAGTAAAAACCATGAAGGAACAAATTCACAGTTTGTCAAATTTGGTACATGAATTACAAAATTCACTTCAAACGATGACACGGGGGAGTTCACCACCAGTGGTACTACCTTATTCTTTTTAAAAAATTATTATTATTATCTTTAATTTGCATTATGGAATTATATATGATTTTAATAAATATTATATTTTATTATGCAGGATAATGCCACTGAAGATTTAAATGTTCACATTGAAGGAGCGTTTGATAATTAATTTGATGTCTACTCATGTTCTTTATCATATGATTCTACCTTTAAACATTTGGAAAAAAACTTTGTTCCTTTTCTTTTATGCATATTTTTGTTGACAATTGGGTATTTAATTTCACATGATACATTGGATATTGTTGTCAATGATTTGATAAAGTGTTTTATTTTATTTTTGTACTTGCTTTCATTTAGTAGAATATTAATAGATATTTATAACTTTTATATTTAGATAACATTTCTCGATAATAAGTTATTTTCTACCAGTACTATTTTATTTCGAATCACTATCTTTCTTGCTAATACATCATTTCTAACAATTCCTTAAAAGGAAAAAAAATATTTCTCACAGAACCATATCATTAGCGATAAATTATTTCCAACTATAATGTTGCTCGGTAATACATTATTTCCACCCACAAAGCGCGTCCGTAATATAGTATTTCTGATTACGAATGTCCTTGATAATACATTATTTCCAACTGTAATGCATCTGGGTAATAACGTAGTGTTTCTCAGTAATATTTTTTTTTTCTAACAACGAAGCTCGTCAATAATACAATATTTCCAACTGCAAATCTCCTGGATAATATAATATTTCCGACCATAATTTTTCTCGGTGATACATTATTTCTAACTATAAAGGTCCTCGGTAAAACAATATTTCCGCCTATATCTCATCAATAATACATTAATTCCAACTTTATTATTCCTTGGTGATACATTATTTCCGACGATTATTTTCCTCAATTTTGTCTTATTTTTTACTGTAAAACTCCTCGGTAATACAATATTTCTGACTACGAATCTCATCGATAATATATTATTTCTGACTATGATCCTCCTTGATAATATTTTTATTTCCAATTGCAATCTCTCTTGGTAATATATTATTTCTGACAGTGAAGCTCCTTGGAAATAGAAGTTTTTGTAACCATAATAGTCATCGGTGATAAATATTATTTCCAACCAAACGGTTCCTTAGTAATGATCGAACTATTTCTAGCAACAAATACGGTTAAAAATATTCTCTTAACAATTGGTTGCCATAATATTATTAAGGTATATTTTTATCATTTTTGACTACTCTTTACTCTCGGAAAAGCTATATTTCCGACGGTCCGTCAAAAAAACATTATTTCCAACCATACCATTTCTAACGAAGACTGACGAACTTTTTCCATCGGAAATGTGTATTTCCAACGGTCCTTAGTCATTACCGACAACTTTCAATCATTAGAAAAGCCATATTTCTTGTAGTGCCTGCCCAATGAATATTTTTATCGGATAGTGCCGGCCCGATGAAATCGGGCCGTCCCTACCAGATGATTTTTCTTCATCGGGCCGGCACTACCCGATAATTGATAGTATCGGGCCAAAACAGTAATGAAGAGTTGGTTCGAGCCACGCCTGTAATGTGTTCAATTGATGATGTTAAAGGAGCTTCGAGACCTATACCAATTCTGATTACAAATGAACGAGTATGCTGTTAGAGAATGCAAATGACGGCTACATGCATTCAAAGTTTCAAACACTGATTTTTACATTTTACAGGAGATGGACTTCAGTCTCTTTGATAAATTATTGACATTTATGTAGTTCTTCGATTTGCTTTTCAAAGGATATTATTTTGCAATATTATAATTTTAGATCGTTTAACAATTTGCAATTTATAGTAACTTCGCAATTTACAATCATCTTTACAATTTAACAGATTTGAAATTAATGGCACAGATTTAAAACCGGAACTATCATGGATTCATCCTATAACTAATAGTAAAGATCTTGGATGTGTTCCAACCCTATCATCATGAAGAATAAGTGATTCCAGTATTAATATATTAACAAAAAGAAAAGAATGAGAACTCGTTATCATAGCTTGCTCCATGAGACAATTATTATCACTGTCTTGGTCTCAAAGGAATTTACACAGAGCATGATCACCATAGAACACTAATATAATTTGGTACTTTTACATGTAATGTATCTTCTGCAGCTACTGTGCACTTTCTTTCCAAACAAACAACACAAGGATCTTGGCATGAGGGTACATAACTACTATTCCTCCATCCACATATTTGCTAAATGATGAGGTCTCAATTGCAACCTGCAAATGCCAAAATTACAATTAATACATTATCTTAAGTAGTAATACAACTAGCTAATATAAAAATACTAAAACTCATCTTAAAATGTAACCCCATCCAAAAGCTACAACACAAATAAATTTGTAAGAACCCGGAAGAGAGAGAAGGAACTTAGGAGAAAGGGGAGAGAATAAGAAGAAATTGACAAAGAAAAATTATGTCTATTACTGAAGAGAAACCGTTAGTTATTTGATTCTCATACTTAGCTTTATTTTAATCAACAGAAGCTACATATATAGGAGACTTTTTGTTTAATAAGATAATTGTTACCTACTAACGGATAGAAAAGAGATAGAAAACCTATATTACTAGGAGGATCCTAAAGATTAAAAAACAAACAAATGAAAGTAACAATTTACTTTCCAAAAAATTATAAAGACCTTATTCAAACATGGAAATCAAAATCAAAACAGAAAATGAAAAGAAAATGCTAATTCCAATGAAATCTTCTTCCTATGCCTGACATACGTGTGTTAGTGTTTAACTCCTTAGGATGTTCTACTTCAAGATTACACTTACCAATCTAGCTAAATGTTACTTGTAACTATCACATAACTTATCTCATGAGCGAAAATTATACTTATTTCAATGCATCAAATCATTCTCAAGCAACCAAAATCATTTTTTTTTAATTATTATTAGACGTTGCTCATGGTAAAAATCATGTTTACTAAAACTGTTCATGTTAAGAGTCTTGTGTATATGCACCAAAAGAATCAAAATAATGTAACTTCTGTTGGAATAAAGCCACAACAGTGTTTCAGCCAACATATTTGTACCAAGTATAGTTCTCTAACACCAGATTTAATCAAATACAAAAGATAAATGGAAGTGTTAGAAATAAAAGTGTCATATATGTTTAACAGTGAGGAAGCAATCTGCTCTCTTATCAGAAAGAAAACACAATTACTGCAATGGAATCGTGGCAAAAATGCAAGAAAAAAACAATAACAAAATCATCAAGTGAATGCTTTGCTCCCTAAATGAACTAAACAAATTAGAAATTGATAAGCAGTTGTAAGGAAACATAATGACTTCTAGTTATACACAACAAAAGTTCAAAAACTCCTAATAGATAGCATTAGCCATTTTAAGACAATTGATCTGAAATGATCTCCTGCATAGCACAACATCACTTAACATGCTACAAATAAAAAAATTAAAACATTCCCAGTGTCAGATCAATTACAATAAAAAGACCATGTCCAGTGGATGTCAAAGCATCATCTAGATTCTGAATCTAAGAACAATAGAATTAAAAGAAACAAAGTCCACATACCATATTAGTTCATGAATAGAATTGAAAACCAATTTGAATAGAAATGCCTAATATGGTCATTCCATCAGGCTGTATTCATAGATGGAATTGAAAACCAATTTGAATGGAAATGCCAAATAATTCATGACATAAAATGCATGACATTACAATAAGTTCAGAGGAAAAACAACATGTTATAAGGTAACACCAGTAAAGTATTTGAATTTGATTTCATCGGGCCACAGTGGCCCGATGATTTCATTTCATCGGGTCGCAGCGGCCCGATGATTTCATTTCATCGGGCCGCAGTTTTCATCGGGTCTCGAATTTTCTCCCAAATTGTCTCACAACACTAATTTCAAAGTTAAAAATCAGTGAAGAAATTAAATAATCGGATCATCGGGTCACACAAATTTCCACCAAATCTCAACGAATTCAACATTCTAAACGTTTCAAATTGAAAAACCCACAACACTAATTTCAAATCTAAATCTTTGTTCTTAAAAACTAACTAAAAATCACAACACTTTCTTCTTAGAAATGAATGAAAAATTATGATTATTTAATTTGTAACGGAAAATTGATATTGTAACGGTCAAATATAAATGTCATGAATATTTTATAACGGTCATATAAATGTCATGAATGTTTTATAACGGTCATTCTATTAATTGTTTATATATTAGTATGAAATGATTTTGAAACATAGAAAAAATTAGAAACACAATCATACACAAGTAATTCCGAAAGTTATTCGTTTCATTTCTGAGTAGAGTTCAGACAGTATTCAGTTCGCCGGAGTTGTCTAACGACAATCACTCGAAGCTGTTGTATCCTGGGAAACATACGTACCCACGGTAGGGGACGAATATGTTTTAAGGACACCGTGTGAAACACGGGCCTCGGTTTCAATTTTATATTACTGTTATAATAATTATTTGTAGTTTTATATTCAATTATTGTTTATCAGCATCTGTTTGATTTGTTATATTCGGTTTGACTAACAATCTTAAAACATATTCGAGTTATCTTAGTTCGCAGGTGCTGGTCGATTATAATCATATTAATCGGTTTACTCGGATTACCAGAATATTTACTGGTTTCTTCTGGGTTTCTTTCTCAAGTTTGTGGGTTACTAGTTTGTTTAAATTCTGAGACTAAATTGTTTCAAGTTTCTAATACAATTGCAGGTTCTGCAAATTGGTTCTAGAAATCAATTTTTCTAGTTAATCGTGAAACCTATATATATTTATATATATTTGGTTTTCTTTTATTGGTTTCGATGCAAATAAAGCTGCTGGGCAAACGACAATTGAACATAAGAAAAAAAAAAATTTATTCAAAAGTTTTTTCTTATTGTAGTTTTCGTTCTCAACGAATACATTGTTTAAAAACACAAAAAAAAATTTGCTTTGTGCTTAACAAGTCAGTTTAAGAAAAGAAACTTATTTAAAAAACACTTTATTTGGGTCTTGCTGTTACTCAAAATCTGATTTCTAAATTTTTTTTTTTTTGGATTTCGGTTGTAGCAGCAGAATCAGTTGCAATATAATTTGGTTTGGTTTCTGGTTTGACTGGATTTTGGTGAAAGCAGTGGATTTGAAACTCTAAAACCTAATCAAAATCAATGTAATATTGGATTTGAATGGTTGTTGTCTGGGGAAAAGGAAAAAAAAAATAAATTTTTTTTTTTGATTTTCCAGTACTTTGTTTTGAAAACATTGGATATACTTTTCAATTTTCTTAGATTTGAACAGGTTATTTGATCTTAACAAGTTTAATACTGCCTTCTGGTTGCAATATTTTGATTTCAACAGTTTGTGTTTGATTCTAACTTGTTGTACAGGTTGCAAGTGAAGAGAATTGATTATAAAATCGATTCTAGTTTCTCTGGTTATGCTTTTGCTTATTTGGGTTTAAGAAGAAACTGATTTAATATATATATATATATATATATATATATATATATATATATATATATATTGGTTTCTACTTTTACTGGTTTTTCGGTTCAACCAGTGAAACTAATTATTTTATTTCGATTGTTGGCAGTTTGAATCAATCTATAATTGTTTATATTCATATACTTTTTGGGCAGGTTGATACTCATTCAATTAATAAAACTGATACCATGTTTCAGTTTTAGTTTCTGGACATACAAAACAGTATAATTATATACTAGTTTTAACAAATAAAATTGATACAAATCCAATTTTGGATCCTGGTTGAATTTGGATTCTTATTGAAATTCGTATCCAGCAGTATTACTCTTATACTAGACATTTTTTTTTTTGGGATAAAGAACTGAATAATAATAAAATATTGGAGTAATAAAATATACTGGATATACATTTGAATAGATCAACTGTTTAAATTGTTTAAGATTTTAAATTGGTGTCTTGGAATTATTTGCTAAAACAATTGTTTTGGTTTCAGAAATGGCTTCTGAATCAACATCTGCTGCCAAAACTGGGGAGAACCCAAATGTGCCTCAAGTGACTACCCCTGCTACATCGGTTTCAGTTCCGGTAGTGAACCCAGGAGTACCAGTTTCAGTTCCAATGAACTATATGGAGAAACCAGAGAAATTCAGTGGGCTGAATTTCAAGAGGTGGCAACAGAAGATGCTCTTCTATTTGACCACTCTGAATCTTGCGAGATTCTTGACTGAGGAGGCTCCAAAGCCAAATAGTGATGAGCTAGATGTGCAAGTCTTGACTGCCATTGATGCTTGGAAGCATTCTGACTTCCTATGCCGCAACTATATTATGAATGGACTGTCGGATTCGCTTTACAATGTGTATGCTGCGAAGAAAACAGCCAAGGAGTTATGGGAATCCTTAGACTGAAAATATAAGACCGAGGATGCTGGGGCCAAGAAATTTATTGTGGGCCGCTTCCTGGATTATAAGATGGTGGATTCTAAAACTATGATCAGTCAAGTGCAAGAGCTCCAGGTAATTTTGCATGAGATTCACTCAGAGGGAATGATCCTAAGTGAAACCTTCCAAGTAGCTGCTGTGATTGAGAAGCTACCTCCTGCATGGAAGGACTTCAAGAACTACCTTAAGCACAAGCGAAAGGAGATGAATCTTGAAGAATTGATCATCAGACTTCGAATTGAAGAAGACAACAAGAGATCTGAGAAGAAGGGGTCAAGTCAATATGAGGCGAAGACCAATGTTGTGGAGCTTGGAAAAAATTCCAAGTTCAAATCAAACAAGTCAGGAAAAGGGTCCAAGCTGGGACCAAAAGGAGGAAGCTTTAAGAAACAGAAGTTTCAAGGAAAGTGCTTCAACTGTGACAAGATGGGTCACAAATCTTCTGAGTGCAGATTGCCAAAGAAAAAGAAGAATAATGAAGCAAGTATGGTGGAGGAAATCTCCAAGGATGTTTCTGATATCATCCTCTCTGCGGTGGTCTCTGAAGTGAACCTGGTAGGGTCCAACCCGAAGGAGTGGTGGATTGACACCGGTGCCACTAGGCACATATGCTCAGATAAGGCATTGTTCTCATTCTTCGAACCAGTAAAGAATAGGGAGAAGCTATTCATGGGGAACTCGGCGACCTCTGAGATCAAGGGCCAAGGAAAAGTGGTTTTGAAGATGACTTCTGGGAAGGAGTTGACTCTGAACAACGTACTGTACATGCCTAAAATTCGCAAGAACTTGGTGTCCGGTTCACTGCTGAATCAACATGGCTTCAAAATGGTGTTTGAATCAGACAATGTTATTTTATCTAAATTTGGAATGTATGTGGGTAGGGGTTATGTAACTGAGGGGCTTTTTAAGCTTAATGTAACCGCTATCAAGTGTTTAAATATTAATAAGAATAATTCTTCTTCTTATTTGCTTGAGTCTTCCAATTTGTGGCATGGTAGACTAGGACATGTTAATTATGATACTCTACGGAGATTAATTAACTTGAATCATATTCCCACATTTAATATTGATTCCAAACACAAATGTGAGATTTGTGTAGAGGCAAAAATGACCAGGTCATCATTTCAAACAATTGAAAGGAACACAGAACCTCTTGATTTAATTCACACGGATGTTTGTGATTTAAAATCTGTACAAACAAGAGGTGGTAACAAGTATTTTATTACTTTTGTTGATGATAGCACAAAATACTGTTATGTGTATTTGCTAAAAAGCAAGGATGAAGCGATAGAAAAATTCATTCACTATAAGAATGAAGTTGAGAATCAACTCAACAAAAAGATTAAAGCGTTAAGGAGTGATCGAGGTGGTGAGTATGAAGCACCATTTGGTGAATTCTGTGCACAACATGGAATCATACATCAAACCACGGCTCCTTATTCACCTCAGCAAAATGGTGTTACTGAACGGAAAAATCGTACCTTGAAAGAAATGATGAATGCAATGCTGATAAGTTCTGGGGTGCCTCAGAACATGTGGGGAGATGCTATTTTGTCTAGCAATTACCTTTTAAATAAGGTACCACGAAAGAAACAAGAAAAAACTCCATATGAATTATGGAAAGGAAGAAAGCCTTCCTATAAATACTTACGAATGTGGGGGTGTCTTGCTAAAGTGGCTGTAACTATACCAAAGGAGGTGAAGATTGGTCCAAAAACAATTGATTGCGTTTTCATTGGCTATGCACATAATAGTAGTGCGTATCGGTTCCTTGTGTATAAATCTAAAATCCCAAGCATACACAATAATACAATAATGGAATCTAGAAATGCATCTTTCTTTGAACATGTATTTCCGTATAGATCCAACGTAGAATCGAGTTCGTCCAAACGAACACGAGAGACTCCAATTGAGGAGAGTGAGGACCAAGAACAAGAACAAGAGCAAGAGGTTGAGGATGAACCTAGACATAGCAAAAGAGCTAGGACAGAAAAATCTTTCGGTCCAGATTTTCTGACCTATTTGCTAGAAGGTGAACCTCAAACTTTTAAAGAAGCTGTAAGCTCTTCTGAAGGACCTTTATGGAAAGAGGCAATTAAAAGCGAAATTGATTCCATCCTTCAAAATCACACTTGGGAACTAGTGGATCTTCCTCCAGGTTGTAAACCTCTAGGATACAAATGGATTTTCAAAAGGAAAATGAAACCAGATGGATCAATAGATAAGTATAAGGCCAGGCTTGTAATTAAAGGCTACAAACAACGAGAAGGCTTAGATTACTTT
This sequence comes from Xanthoceras sorbifolium, assembly GCA_003430845.1. Taxonomy (NCBI): domain Eukaryota; kingdom Viridiplantae; phylum Streptophyta; class Magnoliopsida; order Sapindales; family Sapindaceae; genus Xanthoceras; species Xanthoceras sorbifolium. Next base: position 2,994,376 of record CM010620.1, on the reverse strand, counting down.
GATACATATTCTCCTATGACGAGAATAACTTCCATAAGGATGATAATTGCAATTGCAGCATTGCAAAACCTTGAAATACACCAAATGGATGTGAAAACAACCTTCCTAAATGGAGATTTAGATGAAGAAATCTACATGGAACAACCCGGGGGTTTTTCTGCTCCAGGAAAAGAAAGGAAAGTCTGTAAATTGGTGAAGTCTTTATATGGTCTAAAGCAAGCACCAAAACAGTGGCATGAGAAATTCGATAATGCTATGATGGCAAACGGATTTAAAATCAACGAGTGTGACAAATGTATTTATGTAAAAAACACAGAAAATGGATATGTCATTTTGTGTCTTTACGTTGATGATATACTTATTGTTGGTAGTGATGATAAGATAATCAAATCTACTAAAAATATGTTGAATTCAAGATTTGACATGAAATATATAGGACTAGCGGATGTAATATTAGGTATAAAAATCTCAAGAATATCAAGTGGTCTCATTATAAGTCAATCACATTATGTAGATAAAATTCTTGAGAAATTTAACAAAGATGATTCTGGAGTGTCCAGAACTCCTGTAGATATGAGTCTACACCTATCCAAGAATAAAGGTGAGAGTATATCTCAACTAGAATATTCTAGAGTGATAGGAAGTCTGATGTACTTAATGAGCTGTACAAGACCAGACATCGCATACGCAGTTAGTAAACTGAGTAGATATACGAGTAATCCAGGGGCTGACCATTGGAAAGCAATAGTAAGAGTACTTAGGTACTTACGTTATACTCGTAATTATGGGCTGCACTATACTAGATATCCAGCTGTCCTGGAAGGATACAGTGATGCAAACTGGATATCTGATATGAAAGACTCAAAATCTACTAGTGGATATGTATTTACACTAGGAGGTGCAGCAGTATCATGGAAATCCTCTAAGCAGACATGTATTGTCAAATCCACAATGGAATCTGAATTCATTGCTCTAGATAAGAGTGGGGAAGAGGCTGAATGGTTAAGATAATTTTTAGAGGATATTCCGATGTGGCCAAAGCCTGTGCCAGCAATCTGTATCCATTGTGATAGTCAGTCTGCAATTGGAAGGGCACAGAGCAACATGTATAATGGTAAGTCTAGACATATACGTCGTAGACATAACACCATTAGACAACTACTCTCAACTGGAGTTATCTCTGTCGACTATGTGAAGTCAAAGGATAACATAGTGGATCCACTAACCAAAGGGTTAAATTGAGAGTTAGTTGATAAATCATCGAGGGGAATGGGACTAAAGCCCATGAAAGAATAAGTTGATCATTGGAAACCCAACCTAGTTGACTGAAGATCCCAAGATCTAGGTTCAAAGGGACAACCTAAATGTAAGACTTAGTTGAATCACTGTAGGGGGTAATCTTAAGTCCATTCCTATGATGAAATAGTGATATCCGTTGGAAAAGGATAAGCTATGCTTTTAATGATTCTTATGAGTCAGAAATCCGAGCAGAGTAATACGGGTTACTCTTAACTAAGAAATCACCTATGTGAGAGAGAAGTGGGGCCGCTTCGAAAGAGAATTGTGTAGGGCTCAATTCTTTAGAAAATCTCACAGAACCAGGCTTATGTTCATGGCCAAAACGAACATAATAATGAGAACTGAATTATGTCAGGAAAGATTCCTGTGTGAGATATGTTATCGTTTACAAAAAATGGCAGAACAGTTCAAAGACATCATGTCTACTGGTCAGTCAGTAAAGTCTATGTATTCTCACAAGGGAAGGTTCAAAGGGTAACACCTACCTATCCTATGCAGGTTTCGACCGTTGAACTCTATCACCAAGTCAAAGCGTTATTTCGTTTTATCTTGTCTCTTCCGTCAATTTCATTCATGTGGGGGATTGTTAGAAATGAATGAAAAATTATGATTATTTAATTTGTAACGGAAAACTGATATTGTAACGGTCAAATATAAATGTCATGAATATTTTATAACGGTCATATAAATGTCATGAATGTTTTATAACGGTCATTCTATTAATTGTTTATATTTTGATTGTTTATATATTAGTATGAAATGATTTTGAAACATAGAAAAAATTAGAAACACAATCATACACAAGTAATTCCGAAAGTTATTCGTTTCATTTCTGAGTAGAGTTCAAACAGTATTCAGTTCGCCGGAGTTGTCTAACGACAATCACTCGAAGCTGTTGTATCCTGGGAAACATACGTACCCACGGTAGGGGACGAATATGTTTTAAGGACACCGTGTGAAACACGGGCCTCGGTTTCAATTTTATATTACTGTTATAATAATTGTTTGTAGTTTTATATTCAATTATTGTTTATCAGCATCTGTTTGATTTGTTATATTCGGTTTGACTAACATTTCTTACTTTGTTGTCTCTGGAATGATAATAATAAAAATCAGTGAAGACAAATCGGAAGAAAATGCTGCAGTGGCGGAAGAAGAAGATGGTGCAGCGACGGAAGAAGAAGATTCAACGGTGGAAGAAGAAGACGACTTCGTTGCTGCAGCGGAAGAAGAAGATGCGGCGGAGGACAAAGCAACAACTTGCGGCGGAGGAAGAAACAAGAAGACTTGAAGAAGAACTTGAGCAGAACAATAATAGAGGGCAAAATTGTTGACAACAGGCGGTGGAGGAAGAAGAACTTGAAGAAGAATTTGAAGCAAAAACTTACGATTTTGTGTGGGTGAGGTTAAAGTCAAAAACAAGAAAATAAGTGAAAGAAAAAAATTTTGTGTGGGTATGGTTAAATGAGGGCAAAATTGTCCAAAAAAAGGGTTTGGGTAGTCTATGCAAATATTAGTAGAGGGTGGGTACATTTATAATTTATAATTTTTTTTTTGGACAATTTTACTAAATTCCCAAGTCGAAAAGCCCCAAATTTTAAACCAAAAAAGAGAATAATTTAATAGCCGAGCGATAGACCTCTTTTACAAAATGATAGTGAAGAGAAGCTATAGTTTCAACTTTCATGTTTTAGAGAACAATAATTATTAAAAAAATTAATTTTTGATTAATCAAAGAAATTACTTCAAAATCTAAATCTTTTCTTTTACTTTTTTTTATGGGACTTGTACTTTTCTCATTTTGATGGGTGGTCCTAAACAACCCAGTCTTCAAGTCTAACATCATAAGCACTAATGCAAACCACCTTAATTGAACATCATCGTCACCACAGATCACACCATAAAAGCCATGAGACAACTTCAAGAATCAATAAAAAAAGAAAACTATAATCAATTCTAGTACAAAATGAAAAATAAAAAAAGAAATAGAGAGTATCTTGGATCTACCTTATGAATTCTATAATCAATTTCAAGTACAAAATGAATTATTGTCGCTACTCAGAGAAAACTATAGCTAGAAATTAACAATCTTATGATAAATTTGACATACTATGTACAGCACACCAAAATGGCATAGCTAATACCATATATTCATCTAGAGTGCAAATAAATAAACTCTTTACCAAAAGTCCACACATATTCGGAGAAGATCTTTTTCCTACATATACAAATCTTACATCATCTGAAACCATAAAATATGCAGTAAAAAAAAGTACAGTTTTAACTGATGAAGAGAGACAAAACTAACAACTCATTAAATATTTCAACAAAAAAGCGTAAAAGAATAAGTACATGACAACGAGAATATTAAGGAAACGTGAACAAGAACACAACATAAGAAAATATATGGAGAAATAGAACGAAAATTTTAGGATTATTTCACAGGCACCAAAAAGTCATAGGGATAATTAATGGAATTGTCAAAAATATATGCAGAGTTCTTTTATTTATTTTTATTTTTTTTAGGTTGAACCACGGGTGTCCGGGTCAAACCTGACTAATCCTGTTCGAGGCGGGTCACACTTAAGACTTAAACTTCTTCCAACGAGTGTATTTAGCGGAGATCGAACATGTGGCTCTTCCCACATACTCAGCAAGTGTTGCCAACTGAGTCACAACTCATTGGGTATGCAAAGTCCTTTTTCAAACTTACACAAACATGTCAAAATAAATTTTCTTTTCTCTTTATTCGTAAACATAAAAGGGCAGACAATTTATAAATGTAAATATGTTTATTAAGCTACTAAGTTACGATATTACAAAATCTTCAATAAAACATGAAAGATTCAAAACAAAAGAAATAATTCCTCAATGATGTAAATCATTGTTACTCGTTCCAAAAATTTAAAACAAAATCCCTAAATTTCATCGGCCAAGGAACTTAATTTTTTTTACCCATAAAACCTAATTCATTCATTTCGTTCAATACAACAAAAATCCATGGAAAACAAATCATTTTTCAACTACTGTTACAACCATAAGATGTTCAAAACAAACAAATAATGTACCTTTTGTGCCGACTGCGTGTTCCAAAACATGCAAGCCTTGCAACGCCTGAAGTTTCTAGAGTGAAATGAAGTACGACTCAAAGAACCCTTAGTAATCTGAGAGAGAAAGATAGAGTAGATAGAGAAAATGAGCGCGAGTAAGTGGTAAAGGGCGGCAAATGGTGTGGGGAGGTGTGAGGCAGCTGCTGTGATGGTGACTGATGGGATGGGTAAGGGCATTAAGGGTATTTCAGATGGATGTTAATTTTTTGAGTTAATTGCATGGACCTCCCCTGAGGTTTTGCCAACTATAAGAGAAATCAACTTTATCGTTTATTGACAAACACTTCCCCTGCCCTTAGTAAAATTTGGTCAAATATAACAGTTGACCGGGGGAGGTCTTTGTTAAAAAATTCAAAAGTTGAATAACGGGAGGGGAGGTCTTTGTCAATAAACTTAAAAGTTGACTTCGCTTGTAATTGAGCAAACATCAGGGGAGGTAGGTGTTGGTTCCATTTCTTGATAAAAAATGGGCCTCCATTTTTACCTATCCTCACCAACTTTTGTTCTATTCCCGGGTAATTATCGGTTGATTTTAATGTTTTTCATTAGTGTGTAGGTATAAGGATCCAAGTGAAGATTTTATAGAATTTTAGGGTAAAAATGCAATTTATGTAACTTGGTAATGAGGGCCTAGTTGAAAGCATCTCAAAAAGTCAAGGAAAAAAGTGTAATTTTATAAAGTCACACCAACTTTAATGAAACCTCGTCGTTTCGAAGCTGGAAAAGAAAATATATATATATATATATATATATATATAAGGCACGTGCAAGCCGCGGCCATGCAATTAACAACCCTAGTTGGTTGTTTTAAAAGAAAAATATGTAACAAAGAAGAATGAAAAGCTGGACAGGGGCAGTGAGCAGGGATTGGACCAAGAGAAGAGAGGGTTGTAAGCTACGGCCAAGAAAGAAGAAAAACACCAGCAGCTGCTGGAAGAAGAAGAAGAAGAAAAATACCAAGACCACAGCATGTCTTTCTAGAAGCTTCCGGAATAACCCGGATGAGTGGTGAACCTTGTGGAAGAACCTAGAAGGATGGATAAACTCCTAGAGAATCTAGTTTTTGAGACATTCTAGAATGTTATGGAGACATGTAGGATGTTCAAGACTTAGAATAATCTAGAAGCTTGTACATTGTAAAAAAATCTTGTACATAATAGAATTATCTAGAACATGGTGGATAGGTAAGAAGACCTAGAATGTTCTTTGGTGCCTATAAATAAATGGCACTCTCATTTGTACAAACCATCTCAAAATTCATTCAAGCATTCAAGTATTCTCTCAAACACTTGTGCTCTCTTCTTTTCTCTCTTCCTACTTAGCTTTCTTAAGTTTCGCTAGCAAGTTATTTGCTTAGCTAGTGGGGATTAAGGCTGACTTAACCTCTTCGATAGGAGAAAGTGTGTTAAGTGTCGCACGGTTGGCTTAGAAAATACTAAAACTGTGACAAGTGGTATCAGAGCTTGGTTACTACGTGCTCAACTAAGGAAGAGATAGCATAATGTCGGAGGTGGAAGAAGTTGTCATCCAAAAGCCACGCCGTGGAAGGGATGCCAACCCGAGTAGGTCAAGGAATGACAAGTCTCGTGATGCTGTCTTAATCTTGGAATCACGGTTAGCCAGGATTGAGCTTACCATAGCCGATTCTAGGGAACGGTTTGATGTGTTGGAGCAAAGCATGGAGAGGGGTGTGGGTGGTCTTAAAGACAAGATCGAGGACCTCAAGAGGAGCATGCTATCCATTAACTCAGCAGGGCAAGAATCACAAGAGGGGAACGAGATTTTTCAAGCTCGGTTGGAGAACACGGTCATGGGAAAGCTCGCAGAATTCAAAACTCTTCTTGAAGAAGTACGGAAAGATTGGGCATTATACAAGAGAGCCATTAGTGGTGGGGCTTTCCAAGGTGCTCCAAAGAAGGAGATACCTAAACCGAAGGAGTTTGATGGAAAACGAGATGCTAAAGAAGTAGACAACTTCATTTGGCATATGGAGAGGTACTTTGAGGCCGTCAAGATCACCGATGATTGAGAACAAATAAGGATCGCAACCCTTTACCTTGCCGATACAGCTACCCTATGGTAGAAGAGGAGACATGCCGACATTCAGAGAGGTACGTGCTCCATCAATACTTGGAAGGATTTTTAAAAAGAGCTTAAAAAGCAGTTCTACTCGAAAGATGTTGTATATCTTGCTAAGAAGAATCTGAAGAAGCTCAAAAAAATGGGCTCAATTAGGGATTATGTTAGGCAATTTTCTAATCTCATGCTTAAAGTTCCTAACATGTCGGATGATGAGCTGTTATTCAACTTCATGGACAACCTACAACCATGGGCGGAAGTAGAGTTGCGACGTCGCATTGTGAAAAATCTCGTTGAAGCCATAGCTGTTGCGAAATCCCTAGTTGATTATCGGAAGAATGAACCACCCAAAAAGAAACCACCTCAGAAGAATTATGGCAAAGGTGAGAGAGACAAGGGGAAAGGTTCCTACAAGCCTCTAAGCGGGAAAGACAAGGGAAAATAGAAGGAAGGTCAAGGCAAGAAGGACTTCAAGCCAAAAACCAAATGTTTCCTTTGTGACGGACCTCATTAGGCAAGGGAGTGCCCTAAGCACAAGGCTATCAATGCATTGGCAGAGGAGCGCGAGAAAGAGATAAAGGAATCTCACATGGGCTCTCTCCGAATGCTCACTGCCATCAAGGCTCAATCAACCCCTAAGACCCGAGGGAGTCAGGGTCTAATGTACCTGGATGTATACATCAACGAAAAAGCTACTCAGATCATGGTCGATACGGGAGCTACAAACAACTTTGTCTCGGAGGAGGAGGCAAAGAGACTGGGACTGAAGGTGTCCAAGGAGATCGGATGGCTGAAAACTGTAAATTCCAAGGCAAGACCGCTTGTTGGCATGGCTCGAGGAATGAACATAAGCATGGGTAGTTGGAATGGAAAGATAGACCTTACAGTTGTGCCCATAGACGACTTTGAGGTAGTACTAGGCATAGACTTCCTCAAACTAGTCAAGGTAGTTCCCTTACCTTTCTTACGTTCGGTTGCTATAGTGAAGGATACTCCCTGCATTATATCAGTCGTTGTCAAATCCGGATCCAAGACCCCTCACCTTTCGGCCTTGCAAGTCAAGAAATGCCTTAAGAAAGGGAAAGTGACATATTTGGTCGCTGTAAAGCATGACGAGGAAGGCGTTCCATCGGAGGAGCTACCCAAGGAGATTAAGAAGGTCCTTGAGGAATACAAGGACGTCATGCCCGCGGAGTTACCTAAAACGTTGCCACCTAGGAGGGAGGTGGATCACCAAATCAAGTTGGAGCCGGGAACAAAGCCACCCGCCAAAGCCCATTATCGGATGGCACCACTAGAGTTGGAAGAGCTGAAGAAACAACTAAAGGACTTGTTATATATATAATACAATCAGAAAAATTAGAAGAAGAAAACAGAAATGAAAACAGAGGAAAAGGAGAGGCGGTGGAGGAAGAAAAGAAAGAAGAAGAAGAAGAAGAAGAAGAGAGAGAGAGATAGATAAGCTTCGGCCGAAAAGAAAAGAAGAAGAAGAATGTGCAGCCGAAGAGGAAGAAGAGAGGGAGAAGAGCCAGCAGAAGAAGAAGGAGAAAGAAGAGACAGAGAGGAACTGTCGGCTTGGAGAGGAAGAACACACCAGAAAACAGAGCAAGGAAGAGAGAAAGAAAAAGAGAAAGTGAGCACCAGAAAAAGAAGAGAGGAAGGAGAAAGAGAGAATAAGGGATTTCGGCCAAGAAGAAAACATAAAAGGAAAATAAATGAGGGAACAGTCGGCGGAAGAAAGAAAGAAGAAAAAGAAAAAAAAGAAAAAAAAAAGGAAGAGAAAGAAGAAGGAGAAGGATGGGTCCAGCAAGAAGAAAAGCAAGAAGAGTAGGGAGGACTTGGGTAAGTGATTTATGAAGTTGAATTAGTTTGAATATTGATGAAATTGAATTGATTTAGAGATTAATTGAGTATTGAATTGTGTTGAAAGTTTGATTGTTGAATATAAAGTGAAATTGGGTTTATGGAAGTAAAGAAAATTATGGATTTTGTTGATTTAGTGTTTGATTTGAGTTTTGTGGAGTTTTATTGGAAATTAGTTGGAATTGAGTTGATAAAAATGAAAATTAAGAAAATTAGAAAGTTAAATATTTGGGGATTTGATGATTTTAAGTTTAAATTAGTTAATTGAGATATTAATTGAGTAATTTGAGTGTTTTTAAGTTAATTGGTGATATGAATTTGGAATCGTTAAGTAAGAAATCAAAATGATTCTCAAATTAGTGACTTGTATTATGGAGTTTTTGTGATGTTGTGTTTGGAGTGAAATTGAATTATTAGTTTTGAGAATTTTTGAAATTAAAATTAAAATTGAAGTTATAATTAGTTTAATCAAGTTTAATGAGATTGAATTGATGTTGTTAAGTGAAAGAAATTCATTTATGTTAAATTGATGAAGATTAGAATGAGAATTTGTGTAGAAAATTGAAGTTGATAGTATAGAGATTTCAATTTATGTGTAATTAAGTATTAGAAATTGTATTTGTATGAATTGATACAAATTGGAGATTAGAAATCCAAGAAAGTATGTTGGATTGTGTTGTATGAGATTCGATGTAAGAGAAATTGAATGATTCAATGTATATTAATTATATGGTATAGTATAGTGACGTAATTTTTAGTGGATTGAACGTAATCGATTCTATTAGAGTAGAAGAAATTAAAAAAAAAAGCGTAGAACGTGTTAATTGAGTTTTGTTTAAGTTGATGGTATTTATATTAACGATTTATTTGGCAATATATTACTTTAGGGAGAAATCTCCATAGTATGGAAGAAAAAAAATGTTATGAAAATACAAGAAAGGTATTGAGACGAAGGAACCAGAGCGCCAAGCTTATTTTAGAAAATCATAAACCAGTAAGTGTAAATTTATTTTAAAGTAAAGTATACTTTATTTTAGAAATATGTTTTATCTAAAGTTTAGCCAGTTAATATTTTTATTCAAGTTAGTGAAACATCATATCTTTAGTTAAAATATACTTTAGTATGTTTTCCAGTTTATTTTAATTGTTTATAACTTTATATATACGTGCATTTACTTGTATCTATGTTTTATAATTTAAATAGAATTTATACTCAAGTGTATTTTAATTAAAATATTTTTATATCTCAGAGATTTAGAAATTATATTCATTTAATAAATATATTTTATGTATATTCCATGGTTTTTATTAAAAGCTAGTGTAAAAAATAAAGAAAATAGTTTTCAAACCCATAGATTACCCTATGGATTGTCAGATTATCAGGTCAGTTATCAGCAGTTAGACCCAGCCGGTACATCCCAATTGTGTGGGACAAGTTAAGGGGGGACAGTCCGTTAACTCCAGGGGGGTTGAGTCTATCGAGTCTGTCAGTCGCCCACATATTGGGGTGTTGTCTCGCTATATGTATGCGACGCAGCATTCCGCACATAGACAGTGAGATGTCTTTTATCAAATGTCACGTTGATCGCATCAATTAGTCGCCTCATGACTTATATCAGATGTCACAGTGGACGGCGCCAGTTAGTCGCCCTGTGACCCACTCATATGGTACGGTGCCAATTAGTTAACCTATGAGTTCAGTGATACGCACAAACGCGTGGGAATAAATCCCAAGTATAAGATATGTCGAAGTAATAAATTTCCGTGAGTACGGAGTCGAATCCACAAGGAAGTGGTGGAACTAATTCTAGAACTAGAGATGTAATATAAAGACAGAAATTTAAATCAATGATTTTGATAATGATGTTGGTGAAATTAAACTTAATTAAAGCTATGATCTATTGAAAAATGTATCCAAATGTGAGAAAGCGTTAGGCGGTCAAATGGAACCACTCATGAGACTTTGGTAGTGTAATCAACTAATTGAAGTACAATATATATTCAAGATTGAAATATTTCGTAACATTAGCTCATCAAATAATAGTTCATGCATTGATGATTTGAATTCAATCAACTTCACCTATTGGTCCTAGAGTGAAGCGATCAAACACCCAATGTAGTGATAATTCTTAGGTCAATTAGCACTTTCATGTCTTAATTAACCTAACTTTTATTGCTAAACTTTGACTAAACTCAATTACAACCTATTGATTTCTCATAAAGATTATAATTTCCTTATTAATAATAATTCAAAATTCATGCAAACACTTTCGCAATGCAAATAATAAGAATTATCAATTAATAGCATTAAATTGTCTAACAAGATATCTTGAAATATATATACAAAAATGTTTAGTCAATTACACCATTAAATCTCAAGCTTGGTCCATTGACCACCTAACTAGGAAATTAGTTCAATATACTAATTAATAAAACAACAAAAAAGAGATAAGAGATTGATACAACCTATTATGAAGAAACCGAAGAACAAGCAAGGATGGAAGATTTTTCATACTTTTTAAATGAAGGAAATGAGGTATTTATAAGAAAATCTTCAGGACTATTCATATGCACTGTTCACGTATACGTCACTGCTGACGTATACGGTACTGTTTATGCCGATATTCCAGTGTTTACGTATACGTCACTACTTACGTACGTACTGTTGATGTCACTGCTAACGTATACGGTATTTGTTTATATCACTGTTCATTAGCGGCGCCCACCAGGCTGTTCACTTTGACTTTTCACTATTCACGTATACGTCACTGCTAACGTATACGGTACTGTCGACGTCACTGTTTACGAGATGGCACTGTTCATGTATACGGTACTGTTTATTATACACTATTCACGTGTACGGTACTATTCACAGGCGGGGCCAAATCTTCAATTTAGTCCACCAAGGCTTCCTTGGTAAGCTCCTGCACCTCATACCAAGAATACATGTCCCGAATTGCCCAATTTTGACTCAACTCATCGTGTATTCGTACTAATTCACAGGGCTCATCTAATAGCTGAACATACTCACAAAACACATTAAACGTACCAAGAATACTCAAAAATACAATTAAAAGAAACGATCCAAGGGTTGTAAATATATAACAATAAATGACTGATCAAATACCCCCAAACCTATCTTTTGCTTGTCCTCAAGCAAATCGGCACACAGCACAACAAAAATAAGCAACTAAAATTAACAATAACAAATAAATAAACTAAGCTATATCCATTTTCGTAGGATGAAACGATGGCACTTAGCACATGCCACAAGCCTTTAAACCCCCTAGGTGGCCTTAGTGGACGAGTTATAGTCTCGTGAGGGTTTACAAGCTACGATACCCACAAACGTCCTAAGCTAACCACATACATAGCTACACATCAAATCAAGTATATACACAAATACAAAGGCATAAGAACATCACAAAAAATAGAAATCTAAAACACTGCAAATAAGTCTGAACACTCTATATCACACAAGACACTGACATGTAATGCATTTATAATCGTGACACCTTCCATACTAACAAACCATTGATGTAATTCGCCTCGACTCTAGTCTCACAAGTTTTCACTCAATGACACTCAGAACCTAAGCTATCACACTTTCAACTGCATACGACTGGAATTTATGAGCAAAAAATTACAAAATGTGTCGTATGCATCAATAATTAGAAAGAACGCACAGATTAAGCAAAGGATCTCATGAAAGATATCAAATGTTAAGAACGGAAAAATCAATATACATATATGTCAAATATTACAATTAAGTTTCCTAAGGAGATCAACAGGTCTTTATATGGTTGTAATATGGCTTAGGGTGATTGGCTCAAAAAGAACGGAAATCGGGTTCAACTCACTTGGAAACCTATTGAGAGACTTCATAAAATTTTCAATTCGTGCAATTTCTCTCACGACAACCAAATTTGCTCAACTTTTCTTCCCTTTCTCTTCTACACCTTTCTCTTTCAACCTCTTTTTCAACCTTCTTCAATTTTTTTTTTCTTTGTGCACTTCACTCATTTTTCTCATTTTAGCCAACTCTTTTCATATATATATATAATTTTTTTATTTTCTGTTAGCTATTGTTTTTTTTATTTTTCTGCACATTTCCACATTCATTTCATCTTTTCTACTTTACTCCTTTTTCTCACTCAACACTGACACATTCCCTCTTTAATTGTCTCTAGTTTCCAAGCGTCAAAGGTAAGGCCTTACACTTTCGGCTAGGATTTTTGAACAGTGTAGGTCATACAATAAAAAGCTAATGTGCTAGTGTTTGGCCGCGAATGGGATAGGGAGCACATAATTTAAGGACAGGAAACCAAGCTATTTAGAAGTTCACACACAATGCTTGGATCATATCTCCAAAATCTACTCAACTGAACATTCAAAACATACATACAAGATTTTTATAATACAGTTCATTAACGTCCAATGCAAACCTATAGAGATCAATCTACTGACAATAAAGCTCAAGAAAGTGTTTAAGAGTAGAAACAAAAATTCCCTCAGAATGAATACGCGAAAAGCTCAAAATCTCACTAAGGGTAGTCTCCACTATTAATCAGGACTACTAATTGGAAGTTTTCACATACTACAATGCAACAATGTCAGACCTATATGATTAGATGGAAAACTTACCGGCATTATTCTAGTTAACAACTTTGTACACTCAAATGACCTAAGCATTTACATATTATTACTCAATTATCTGTAAAGCATGCATATGATTTGGTATCCTAAAACAAATATAACAAAACACGAAAAATACAATAAAAGACTCTAAAACTGGTGTACGTGGCATTGTTATGCCTAAGTCTTCCAAACGCAGTGCGTATGAGGAAAGTCTAGGTTTCCAGCCTATATACACCAACAAAACATAAAAGCTCACAAAAGATAAAAATACCCCCAAACCTAAGATAAACATTGTCCTCAATGTTTAAAATCCTGGATTCAAGGGAAACAACAAAACACACAAAATATGAACACAGAACAACAGTCCTAGTATCCACCACTAACAATCCTAAATATCAATAACTATCACTTCATCCAACCTCACTCTCCCGTACTTCGTTTTCTCAACACAAGGCATATCACTTCTATTAGAAAAGCAAAATTGAATGAAAATGATAAAAACACAATAAATAAAAAACAAAACAAAAATAAAGGGTTACCTCCCTCCTAGTGCTTTATTTAACATCTAGGCAAGACGTCGTACTCGAGCTATCTCTCAAAATACATCCCAAACTCTGTTTCCTACATGACCTGCAATCAACTCATGCCTGCATGATCGTACACGCTCTCCATGGACCTCAAATAATAAGGAGAATAGCTTTTTCAACTTAACGCAATCTCCATCATTTTCATATTTAGTCCCATTATCAGATGGTTTAGTCGAAACGGGTTTGGGCTCCTCTTTAGGTTTGACTTCCGTTTTAACCCCCAAACCTGTTTTCACCTCTACTCTCACCAGCTGAGTACCTGTACCTGCAGCAAAATTAATAGAATCAGAAAGTTCATCCTTAACCCTATCAGTAACTGTCGTACCATTCAGAGGAATGGTAATCTCCTCTGCTTGCTCTAACTGGTTGGGGAACTCTTCGGGCACTTTATTTTGCAATGCCTCGACCAGTTGGCCGAGTTGTGCCTCTATCCTGCCAGTTATCTGATTGTTCTGCTGCATCTTTTGCATGAGTTCGTCAAGCTTGTCATTTTGCGATGTTTGAACCTGCTGAGATGATTGATCAGCTGGTTGATCAAAATAACTTTGTGCATTGGCCTGGTGCTGGTACTGATGCAGTGGCTCAAACCAACTCTGTTGTTGGCACTCCTAATACTGCCATGGTTGCTGCTGACTATCTCTCCAGGAGAAGTCTGGATAATTACTCCATCCTGGATTATAGCTGTTGGAGTATGGATCATTCCCTGACCACGGAGGATAATAATTAAGCGCTTGTGCTTGTTCATACTCATACTCCGGGAAGATCTCCCTGGATGGACACACAGAAGAATCATGTCCACCAACTCCACATATATAGCAAGCAACCCCTATGCAGTTTTGCCTAGCCTCAGCGGCTATCATCTGCATTTGTCTAGTCAATTCTTTCGATTGCATGGCTAATGGCTCGAGCACCTGACAAAGAAAAACAAATCAAAATAAAAATAAAAACAAGAAAAACTAATAAAAATAAAACTACTAAAATAGAAATAAAATGATAACTAAAAAGAAAAATAAAAACCTAGAAAAGAAAATAAAATCTAAAAATCTCTAATCTAAAGAATAAGTTACCGAAACACTTCCCCGGCAACGACGCCAAAAACTTGACACGCACAAACGCGTGGGAATAAATCCCAAGTATAAGATGTGTCGAAGTAATAAATTTCCGTGAGTACGGAGTCGAATCCACAAGGAAGTGGTGGAACTAATTCTAGAACTAGAGATGTAATATAAAGACAGAAATTTAAATCAATGATTTTGATAATGATGTTGGTGAAATTAAACTTAATTAAAGCTATGATCTATTGAAAAATGTATCCAAATGTGAGAAAGCGTTAGGCGGTCAAATGGAACCACTCATGAGACTTTGGTAGTGTAATCAACTAATTGAAGTACAATATATATTCAAGATTGAAATATTTCGTAACATTAGCTCATCAAATTATAGTTCATGCATTGATGATTTGAATTCAATCAACTTCACCTATTGGTCCTAGAGTGAAGCGATCAAACACCCAATGTAGTGATAATTCTTAGGTCAATTAGCACTTTCATGTCTTAATTAACCTAACTTTTATTGCTAAACTTTGACTAAACTCAATTACAACCTATTGATTTCTCATAAAGATTATAATTTCCTTATTAATAATAATTCAAAATTCATGCAAACACTTTCGCAATGCAAACAATAAGAATTATCAATTAATAGCATTAAATTGTCTAACAAGATATCTTGAAATATATATACAAAAATGTTTAGTCAATTACACCATTAAATCTCAAGCTTGGTCCATTGACCACCTAACTAGGAAATTAGTTCAATATACTAATTAATAAAACAACAAAAAAGAGATAAGAGATTGATACAACCTATTATGAAGAAACCGAAGAACAAGCAAGGATGGAAGATTTTTCATACTTTTTAAATGAAGGAAATGAGGTATTTATAAGAAAATCTTCAGGACTATTCATATGCACTGTTCACGTATACGTCACTCTGACGTATACAGTACTGTTTACGCCGACATTCCAGTGTTTACGTATACATCACTGCTTACGTACGTACTGTTGATGTCACTGCTGACGTATACGGTATTTGTTTATATCACTGTTCATTAGCGGCGCCCACCAGGCTGTTCACTTTGACTTTTCACTATTCACGTATACGTCACTGCTAACGTATACGGTACTGTCGACGTCACTGTTTACGAGATGGCACTGTTCATGTATACTGTACTGTTTATTATACACTATTCACGTGTACGGTACTATTCATAGGCGGGGCCAAATCTTCAATTTAGTCCACCAAGGCTTCCTTGGTAAGCTCCTGCACCTCATACCAAGAATACATGTCCCGAATTGCCCGATTTTGACTCAACTCATCGTGTATTCGTACTAATTCACAGGGCTCATCTAATAGCTGAACATACTCACAAAACACATTAAACGTACCAAGAATACTCAAAAATACAATCAAAAGAAACGATCCAAGGGTTGTAAATATATAACAATAAATGACTGATCATTCAGCTCAGCTTAGGGGTTCATTGGAAGTTTTCAGATATAGAAGCCAAGCCAGAAATATTTTTTAGATTTTCAGTACAGAATATTAAATTAAGAGCTTTTGTACGATAGGTTTGGCTAGAGTTTCAAAAAAACAGATTTCAGTACAGTATTCAGCAAACAGATTATTAATGACTTCAAAATAAGTTTTCAGAAAAGTATTTTATTAGAAAAGTTTTATTAGAAAATTTTATTATCAGAAAAGCATTATCAGAAACATATATTATTTTAGTATTTCCGTTTTCATAAAGATATATTATTTCAGCTTTTCAATTATTATAATAGTATATTATTTCTCAGCTTTTTAATTTTCAGAAAAGAATAAAAATATATTCCATTAGTACAGCTTTTTAGTTTTCAGCAGAAGAAACGTATATATATTATCAGTTTTTCAGTTTTCAGAAAAATAAAAGTTATTTTATATTCTCATCTTTTCAATTTTTAGTAAAGTAAAAATATATGTATATATTCTTAGCTTTCAGTTTTCAGATATTAGATTTCAGAATAGTTTTCCGTTTAGATTTCAGAACAGTTTTCAAAAAATCAATTTCAGTAAGATTTTCAGAAAGTAAATTTCAGTATAGTTTTATGAGAAAGATTTTAATATATATATTTCAGACTAGTTTTTATAAAAGAGATTTTAGTACAGTCTTTATTGGAAACAGATTATTAGTTATTTCAATATAGATTTCAGAAAATAAAATTCTATTCTTTTCAGTAAAGTTTTCGGGAGGTTAATTTAGAAATGTTAAAATTGTTTAGTAAAATGATAACATTCACTGAGCTTGTTTAGCTCATTATAGTTCTTATATTTTATAAACCAACATCCCAAGGTACAGGTACAGGTGCAGACGTTGCAGGGACTCCCAGGATTAACGGGACCCGTCAAAGGATGTTGTGACTGTTTTACAAGCATATATAATGTTTTAAATTGTTAAGTTTGTATTTTAATATTGTTTTAAGTGTATAAGTATTTTATTTAAAGATTTGATTTATTTATTTTTTATAATAGTTAATTTTGATATTAAACTGTTTGAGTTGTGGTTTGTGGAGATAGATCGGAGGTCCACAGTAGTTGAGATTTGAAAAATTAAAGAAGTGTTCAAGTTTTTATGTAGGTCTCCAAGATTTGGTAATCTCAGAAAAACAGAGGAAATTCTGCCGAAATTTTAATAAAGTAGTTTCGTTTTTAAAAAAAAAAAAATTTCCTACTCAGATTTCCAGTTATAAGAAACGACTTAGCTTCACGGAAGCCTTTCAATGAGGTCAGCCTAGACTGGGAAGCTACCGTGGAGTGCCGGCAGGCTACATAATGAGATATAGTAGGTTATGGGCCTGTCAAGGAGAATCATCAAGGACGTCAATAGCCGTAGTAACCTCCTACGACAAGGAAGTATATGAGATCCTAGCAAATCGAATCGTAAGGAAAAGGGGTGTTACTCGAAGTAGCGAGTATTTGATCAAGTGGAAAGGAATTCCTGTAAGTGAAGCTACTTGGGAATCGAATGAGGCTCTATGGCAATTCTCGAAACAAATTGAGGAATTCCATAAGGAGACTACGATGAGGACATCGCCGGATTAGGTGGGGGAGAATGTCACGATCTTTCTAGAAGCTTTCGAAACAACCCGAATGAGTGGTGAACCTTGTGGGAGAACCTAGAATGATGGAGAAGCTCTTAGAGAAATCTAGCTCTTGGGACATTGTAGAATGTTATGGAGACATGTAGGATGTTCAAGACTTAGAATAATCTATAAGCTTGTACATAATAGAATTATCTAGAACATGGTAGATAGGTAGGAATACCTACAATGTTCTTTGGTGCCTATAAATAGATGGCATTCTCATTTGTACAAACCATCTCAGAATTCATTCAAGCATTCAAGTATTCTCTCAAACACTTGTGCTTTCTTCTCTTCTCTCTTCCTACTTAGCTTTCTTAAGTTTCGCTAGAAAGTTACTTGCTTAGCTCGTGGGGATTAAGGCTGATTTAACCTCTTCGACGAGAGAAAGTGTATTAAATGCCACATGGTTGGCTTAAAAAATACTAAGGCCGTGACAAGCAACTGTGGGAAGAGAAAAGAGAGGGCTGGCTGCGAGAAAGAAAAGACAGCAGCACTAAGGGAAAGAAGACAGCAGACCACCATACTTTGGAGGCAGAAAAGATAGCATAGGGAGAGAAAGAAGAAGAAGGGATTCTTAGCAACTAAGAGACTAGAAGCCACTTGGATTTCTCCACACAGAATCAAACGAGAGTTATTCCGTTTAGAGTTTTTGTTTTCCTTTAATATTTGTTTCCTTTATACTTATTTGATGTCTTCAAAGTTGATTATTATGTTTTATTATGATTATATGATTATGCACTAGTTTTATATACTAGGATGATGATGGATCTATTTATGAAATTTTGAATGGTTTTATAAATTGTTTTGATTGTTGATTATTATTTAGTTAAGTGGGTATTTTGTTTTTAAGTGTAATGGCCTGCATTTAGTTGATTTTGTAGTTATGAGTTATCAACCGAGAGGTGGCACTCACAACGTGTTCATTAAAATGGTCACCACGATTTTGGAGTTCAATAGAGATATATTAACTTGTTTTGTGTGATCATTATTAGTGTTATTATTGTTAATGCATTCGTATATATTTGGATATTCATCGAGAGATAGGATATTAATGTATTTGGGAATAAGCTCGATTTATCTCGAGAGAGGACTTTGAATAATTTAGTTAACACGATCATCAACCGGTAATAACTCATTTTCATTACATTTTTATTTATATTCATTTGGACATAATTAGTGAAGTTGGAAATCCTAGCTAGTTCTCCCTTCGATCCAACTCTCATTTTTTATTTTGTTTTGTTTCTTATTTTGTTTAGTTTTAATTAGTTATTTTCACAACCTTCTTGATTTATTCAAATAGATATAGACTTAGTTAATTTTAGTACTCAATCTAAATATCGTTTCTAGTAAATTTCTCCAAATCAGCCTTGTGCTTTAGTCGCAGTTCTCCAAGCTCTATACAGACTGAAATTGCTTGCATCCTTAATGTTAATACAGTGTCGTGCCATACTCGTTATTTGGGACTCCCCAGTTGTTCGGGTCGAAATAAATTAAACTTGTTCTACAGCATCAAGGAAGCTATTTGGAGAAGAATCAAAGGCTGGAAAGGGAGGGTGTTCTCAGCTGGAGGCAAAGAAATCCTCATCAAATCCATTCTTCAAGCCATTCCCTCATATTGCATGAGTCTCTTTCGCATTCCTTCTTCCATTATCCGTGACCTCCATCGGATGATCGCTAGGTTTTGGTGGGGCAGCTCGGCGGAGCATAAATGAATGCACTGGGCATCTTGGGATAAATTATGCTGTCATAAAAAAGATAGGGGGCTTGGGTTCAGAAATCTGTTCTTGTTCAATAAAGCGCTTCTTGCTAAACAAGCTTGGCACTTAATTGTGAATCCGGATTCCTTGGTTGCACAAGTGCTTCGAAACAAATATTTCCCTAACAATTCTTTTTTGCAGGTCTCCAGCAGTAACTCTTCATTCTTATGGCATAGCATTCTTTGGGGAAGAAAATTAATTGAGCAAGGGAGTAGATGGTGCATTGGAGGGGGTCAATCAGTTTCCATATACCACAACCATTAGATCCCAGTTCCTTCTTCGTTTAAGGTGGTCTCCCCTCAGTCTCTCCCTAGTTCGAGCCTGGTTTGCAGCCTCAAATCAGCCTCGGGCGGTTGGTGCAAGGAGATTGTCACCCAGAATTTCTTGCCGCATGAAGCAGCTGCTATTTTAGCCATGCCTTCGCTGGATCCAGACAGCCCGGACATTCTTAGTTGGTGTTTCGATCGCCTCGGGAATTATAATGTTAAAAGCGGATATTGGTTCGCAAGAGACTGCCAACAGAAGCCTAGCTGTTCGGACCCCTTCTCTATCTCATCCTAGTTGAGCCATTTTTGAAATATGAATATTCCCTCTAAGGTTCAACTCTTTTTTCTGGAGAGCCTGTCACAATTGGATTCCTTGCTACAACAATTTGATTCGTCATGGCATTGATGTGAGGGATCTCTGCCCCCTCTGTTTCAAATTTAAGGAATCAACGTTCCACTCTCTTTGGGGATGCTCATCGCTGGACATGATCAAGGAAGACTGCTTTATCATTCGATCTATTCCTTCTGCTGCATACATGGATTTTTTCGATTTCGCCCTATCCTGTTACCATCAGCTGTCTCAAGAAGATTTGAATTTT
The DNA here is from genome assembly GCA_003430845.1 of Xanthoceras sorbifolium. NCBI lineage: Eukaryota > Viridiplantae > Streptophyta > Magnoliopsida > Sapindales > Sapindaceae > Xanthoceras > Xanthoceras sorbifolium. The sequence continues at coordinate 2,973,997 of CM010620.1, read as the reverse complement.
TTGCTATCTTAGTGTGGCGTATTTGGTTCCATAGAAACCAATGGGTGAAACTAAAGGTAAATGTACCGCCTCAGGATGTTTATGAGTGGGCTAAAGCTTTTCTTGATGATTTTCGATCTGTTAACAGCTCCTCTCGCAAGCTTTCTGATGGTTTTTAGTTAAGTCCAAGGGGGACAGTTTCTGTGAAGTGGAAAAGACCCCCTCCAGGCTGCTACAAAATCAACAGTGATGCCTCAACAGCTTACTCTAGCAATATGGTGGGAATTGGTGTCATCATCCGCAATGAGCAGGGGTTGGTGATGGCAGCCTATTCTTGCAAAATTGATGCAGGTCTTATAGTAGCTAACGCAGAAGTTATGGCAATCCTCTCAAGTATTCAGTTTGCCTAGGAGGTGGGACTTCATCCAGTTGTAGTTGAATCGGACTCAAAACAGGTGGTGGATTTGCTTAATGGGGTTGGTTGCTCTAGAACAGAATTAGGCTTATTACTAAACAAAATTCTATGCCATCCATCTAGAAATCTTATAAAATCTTTCTCTTTCATCCCTCGGGTGTCGGATGCAGCTGCTCATGCTTTGTCCAGATTAGCTTTGGAGTTAGAGAAGAGGTCTGTTTGGCTGGAAAAGGTTCCTGATTCTATTAATCAGATTGTCCTGGCCGAGTGCCATGGAAGTTTGAAAGTCTTGTTTTGGTTTCCAGTTTGGTTTATTAAAAAAAACACGATAATTTACTCTCATTGTATTACTTGTACCGACCTCATATACTTGCGGGTACAAAAAGGCATAATAGTAGGCATTATTTACTCTAATCTTTTTTTGCCAAATGAGGATTAAAAGACTAATATACCCTTCTATTAGACTAACCACAGTTAAGTATGAAGGTCAATGGGGTGGTAAACGGTACTTGATTGTCATTTAAGCAAAAGTATGATCTGGTGGCAGTTTCACCAAATGTCAGGATAGTTTATTGCAATTTGCCCTATATATATTATAAAAATGAAATATAATAATAAAATTACAATATATATATATATATATATATATAATTACAATATATATATATATATATATACATTTATTATTATTATATTATAAAATAAAAATATAATAACAAAACTATAATATATATAAATTTAGTATATATATGTATTAAATTACTAAATTTTGAGTTTTATGAATATTCATTGAATTTTATTTTATTTTTAATAAATTATATTACTTTTCATATTTTTTTAATTTTTGTATTTATTTTTTATTTTTAATATATTTTATCATATTTATTTTATTATTTAATCATTTTTAAGTATTTTTAAAAAAATTAAATTTTTATAACACATATCAATTTCTTATTGGACTATCCAAATAAGTAAAGTTATTAAAAATTAATGGATAAAAACGTCATTTCAATTTAATAATTTAATAAAAAAAGGCAAGATGGTTAATTTATACTTTATGTCAGGTTTGATCATCAAAATTTTAGTCGTAGGGACTAAATTGTTATATTTTGAAAAAAGTAGGGACCATATGAGTTAAAAAATTAAAAAGTGATATTTTCAAAACATTAAGGATCAAATTGATAATTATTCGAGATACTTGGTTGTAGTTTAAGGAAAAATGCGATCTCATTACAATATGACCAAACGTCAGGGTATTCCATTGCAATTTGCCATGATTTTAATATTGCTCTAAATGTGCATTTGAGATTACTGTACATACTTATCCATAATTTAAGATCCAAGAAGTGTTTAGTAAATTAATTAAAAATTAATTATGTCTTAAGTTGTTTTTAAAAATCTAATATTAGACAAGCAACGGAAGAAATAATTAACTTTTAATTAATTTACCAAAACTTTTTTTATCTATATTATGAAATAAATTATTATTTTATAATCTCAAACACACCCTAAGAGCATCTCCATTACTATTATGTATTTGGAGAAAATTGAGCGTTACATAGGATCTATATTGAAAAATTAAGAAAATGTTCTCCAATGCAATTATCTAATTTTAATATTGATATGATGTAACAAAAAAAAGTTAGAGAATATCAAGTGGAGTATCTAATTGTAGATATCCTCCTTGATATGCTGACTAGGATTTCTAATTTTTCCCACCAATAAAATTTTAGCATTTTGTCAATACATTTAATTATCATATTGAATGGAGAGAGAATGTAACAAATAACTTGTGGTGATTGGTTTAAAATTACTATTTATATATTCACATTGGAGAAGTGAATATGCATTTCTATAATTTTTTTGACAAGGGAGATCTATATTATTTAGAAATGCTGATGTGGCACTATTTAGATACTCAAAATACATATTTGCATTGGAGATGCTCTAAGTAGTTGCAAAGATATCTGCACGTAGTGGTAAAACACAATAATCTCAAACACACACTTGTTGATGGTAAAAATTAGAATGGTGAAATCAACAAAGGTCAACCGCGCCACGTGGGTCAGCCAGGTGGTCAGCAACAGCAATGGATGAAAGCTTTGTTTGATTGAGTTCTCGAAGGAGGTGAGAATTCAACTGGCTTGGCCCGTTTGAGGGTGATAACTGAAATCAAAGAAAAATCATAAGGAGTGCCGGACTTGCGGCAGCGATTGAAGTCCGACGATCACGTCAGTATCGGTGTAATAAAGGGTTAATGCTCAAAAAGACAAAGTTTAGGTTCAAAGAGTAATAATAAACATACTTTGTTCTTCCTCTTGTGGTAGTATTTATAAATGTCCCAATATCTCCTGATATGCTCTTTTGTCCGTGTATGGTTATCCATCATATTTGTCAACATCACCCATTTATCCCCTAATCGCAAAGTAGGACATTCTCGGAGTGTGATTTTAGGGACGAGACAGCTTTACAGGTTGGCAGACAACCCAAAAGATCTTGTAATTAATGCGTTGGATTATGGACCTTAACTTAGGTTGCATGTGTAATCGATGCGGTCAGGTGCACTAAGTGCATGTAAAATCTCTCTGAGCATGGTCATCCCTGACATCATTAATATTGACTTGACAGGTAATAAATGTTTTACAAGATGGAGACAGCGTCAAGAGGGTTCCCGACATTTGCAATGTACGAGTGTTGTTAAGGGAGTGCTCGGTGCAAAGGGTGTTAGTAGGGGTAGGCAAAAATCTAATGAACCGAACCGGTCCAAACCGATTTTGGATCGATTCAAGATTCTTAATGGATCGGTTCGGTTCATTTTTTTAAGGAACCGGTCATTACCGGTTAGGATTTCGGAATTGCGATCCGAACCGATAACCCGGTATATAAATTAAAAAAAAAAACCTAATCTACTGCCTCACTCATTCAGTAATTTTTCACATCCTCATAAACACAGACAGAGCACGATCTCTCTTCAAAACCATCTGGTTTGATTCTTCTGTTGTTTATTTAGAATTTTTATTATTATTTATGTATTGATATTTGGATTATTATATATTATTTAGTAGTAGTTTGTAAACTGTTATTTATGAACTGTTAACAGTTATGTTTGTTATTTATAGAATGTTATTATGTTGTAATAGCTAAGATTTCAAATTCATTGGAATGTTATTTGAACAGGTTTATATTGAGGACTTAGAATGTTATTTGAATTTCGAACAGGTTTATAATGAGGACTTGGAAAGTTATTTGAATTTTGAGCAGACTTATAATAAGAACTTGTTATTTGGAATGTTATTTGGATTATTATACAACTTTTATATAGTTGAGGACTTGAAACTTAAATTAATAGGCTTAAAATATTAATAACAATGGAGTAAAAATCAAGTCCATTTGTATGGCCCAATAGGTCCACGAACCGATCAAACTGAATCGAACCGAACCGGTCCAATTTGGTTCGAATTAGTTTGGATCACTTTAGACTTTTCAGTTAGATCGGATCACTTTTGAAAAATCGATCAATTGTCGGATTGATTCGAATCATACAAAAAGTAATCCGATCCAACCAACGCCTATCCCTAGGTGTTAGCAGCATCAATCGGTTGCTCGACTTTAAAATGGATAAAACGGTAACACTTTATTCTTTTAAATAGTTTGTATTTTCTGACAGGTGGTGACGTGTCATTCAGCAAAAAACTACCCTCAACAATGTACAATAATCTCTAACACAAGCTAAATAGTTGTAAAAATATCTGCTAGATTTTTATTAGTAGCTTTATTAAGGTATTTATGTAATATAAAAATTTAATAAAAAAAATAGGTATATAAATAAGCTTGACGGGTGGCTATATTCGCACCCTATTTTTCTTCAAAAAAAAAAAAAATTCAAAGTTTCTTCCAATTTTTTTATCACATAGAAATCGAATCTTTTTAGACAAAGAAAACACGATGGAATTTTCTTATGCAAAACATGAATCCATGAAATCAACATTTTCTTAAATGATAGCAAAATAGGGTTAATAATTTATCAAAAATTGAAGGTTGTGGATTCTAAATTCCTCATTCGATTTGATTTTTTTTTTTTTTGTTTCACTCTCCACTTGATACTTTGAACACCCAAAATCTTTATTCAAATGGTTTACTATGTCAGGTCAATTGTACAGTTAAATTTCCTGAAATTTATCTTTTAATAAATAAGAATTATTTTATTATTAATTGATGATTCCCTACCCTTGGTGGCAATCCATGACTCGAATGACATTTACTTCGTTTCATAAATGCTTTGACTAGTGAATTGTGCACCCCACTCTATTCAGATAAAGTTAATGAGTTAGAATTTAAAATAATAAAACTAAAAAATTTTAATCTTGGTCGGTCCAATTTTTAATCTCGGTCCAGTAATTCTCTGATCCGAAAGGTATCAAATTTAAAAAAAAAAAAATTAAAAAAATTAAAAAAGAAAATTAGAAAATAGAAAATGAAAACAAAAATATCATCAAAGCACAAATGGATGCAAAGGTAAATTGGTAAATAATATTGTAAAAAGTTAGGGCGTCTGGGCAGTCACATAAATGCAAAAATGTAATTCTTTTATAAAAATCATCTTATATACACACTAATAAAAATGAAATATGCTTGGAGAAAAAATTTCAAAAGCTTTTGATTTCAGAAACTATTGATTCCGATTCTTTCTATGTTCCTCCATTTTTTTTTTAATGATTTAACTTTAAAAATTAAGAAAAAAAATAGTACACAAACTCAAAAAAATTTTAAAATATTCTCATAAACATGTCTCATTTTCTTAATATCTATACAAATAAAAAAACTTATTAAAATTCACTAAATATCATCATGATGATTGGATATAAAATAGTTTACACAAGACTATATACATATATTGAAGAAAAAAAATTATTTAGGACTTTAATTTCACGACATTTGTGAACTTTTTATAATATTACGGGATTCGTTAAATAATTGATATTATATATACATATATTTAAATCATTGATATATTTCACAAATTCTTCTATATCATATATGCCACATATTAGACCCGTTCTCCAAAAATTTTAAAAAATAATAATAAAATAAATTGCAGATATTAATTTAGACCCCATTCTATTCCGGTACAGCATAAATCAATAGCCAAACAGTCGCTGAGATAGAAAGGAGGACAAAAAAACGGAAACCCGAAAAACGGATGGATACGACAACAAACCCTTAAATCCGAGGTTTCAAGTTTCTTAAACCCATCAAATAAGAAACGCAGGTTTCTTCAATCCGCCTAAAATCACCATCAGGTAAATTAATCAATCAACTTTTTCACTTTTCTTCTTTTCTTCTTTCGAATTAGATGTCAAAAAGCCCTCGAATTTCTCACTAACATATTTTTCAGACAATTTACATGTCATATTTTCTACGTTCAGTGATGTTTGGAGAATTACGTCTCTAACTAATTTACAAAATCACCTAAAAAAATAATATTTTGTGCTCTGTTTGTGCAATTTGAAGAGTAAATTGGTAGTTTGGTCACCAACTTTCACTTGCTTAATTTTTTTTTTTTTTTTTTTTAGCGAACTTGTACGTTTATGAGAGTTGAGATCATAACTATAGTCGAATCAATTTGCTTTTATGTTTATATTTGAATGCATGAAGTGAAGAAGTTTATATGTCAAAATAAAAGGCTGCTTTGTTTTTTTGAGTTTGGATATGGAGAAGTTGAGTGTGCAAAAGAATGAGAACATTAAGGAGGATGAGTGAAAAATGATACAACAATGTGCAAATGATGCATCAATTGAAAAAAAAAGAGGCGGGGGTGGGTAGTGTTGAGATCAAATATAATGTGGATGTACTGTGGGTTTACATATTGCAATTAAGGCATTGTGAATTGGAGTTGTGTAGAGTTTGCAAGTTATGGCACTTGTGAGGTGAAATTCGAGTGTACAGAAAGAGAAGGTAGTGAACATGTCTTGATAGAATTTCATTCATTTCTGTGGGTTGCATTAGCATAAACAGATGGTGCAGGATGGAAATTCAATGCCTTTGTTTTAGATAGAATTTCTGTTTTCTTTTTCCTTTATGTATTAACTTTCCTATTTTATGTGTATAATAATTTATCTAATTGGTCTGCTAATGACATTTGTTTGGAGAACGTTTTAATAAACTTAAAAATATCATCAGAAGGTTGGAGACTTAAGAGTAGAAAATCATGTAATTTCTCTTGGATAAGGCACAAGGTATGCTTGACCTTGACTTAGAACATGATTTCCTTATAGTTTGGTTTTTTGCTCCCAAGACCCTCCTTTCCTTCTGGGTCCGAGGATAAATTACGATTTAGATGGTCAAACATTATGCATGTAGTAGATATAACATTGTGATGTTATTTATAGCGATAATTCTGAAAGATTTTGGTTAGGATGAGATGAACTTTCTGGACTGCATTCTTAACTAAATGACAAAGTATCACTTCATGAAGCCTTGCGGAATTTGATTGATTTATTTATTCCCTATCTACATGGGGCAGAAGGAAATGTACATTTAGAGAACAATCAATTCAAGGTTTCTTTACCCTATTCTACTTTTCATGATAGAGTTTAGCTTCTGTTATTGTTCTTTTGAAAGTTTCTCAAACCCACCTGAAGATGATACCATTTGTTCTCTGTCAACTGATAGCTGACAAACTTTGTTATTTTGCGACTGGTATTGGATAAAATGATTGACATAGTATCAAATGAAAAGGGCGAGGGTGTAAAAAACATGCTGAACTGCCTTCTTTCTTTAGCTTCTGTTGTTCTTCCTTTTTAAAAGTATCTCAAACCAACCTGAACTTAATCAATGCCATTCATCCCCTAATCAACTTTCAACTGGTAGCAGATGAGCAGTAAATTTGCTGCTGCTAATAGGATTAAAATTACAGTTATAAAGATTGCACTGTACTTGGAAGAGTACATTTTAAATTTAGTTTCTTTGCTATTAGCTAGCTACTTCACCGGTTATGCCCTCTAACTGTGTTCCTACCAGTATGTTTTCATCTGTCTTTTTCTTTTTCTTTTTCTGAGTAAGAGGTGATTATCCATTTAAAACATGGGCTGCCGAAAGCATTGTTACAACACATTTTTTTAGACTAAGAGCTGATGCCACTAAATAGCTTGGTTAGAGGAGTGTATTCTTTTTGGAAACAAGACCTAGACCCGTAGCACGTATAGTGACAAGAACATCCATATTGTGAGGGATTAAGTGTCCTAGACAGTTTAATATTTATCTTTTATATAACAATTTTATTAAGTAATAGTCTTATGGGCAAATCAGTAATTTTATTTTTTTTGGATGGAATGTTTCTAAGTCACTTGGGTAACGTTTGGTTTCATGATAATTTATTAGGTCTTTACTTGACTTGTGATAAGTATTTTCTGTCTTTCCGAAACAGCTACTATGATTCCTGGTGTTATTAAAGACATATTATATAACAGTTGCAACTTATTTAGTCCAAATCATGCTGTGATAATACCAAATGTTGTTACATACATATCTCTGTGAAATACCTGCTTAAAGACGGGTACTATTTTTTATATGTTTTTAAGAAAGATAAAAACTATCTTGTATTCAAAGTCAAGGATGGCCAAGACAGAAATGTCCTATCAATAGGGAGATGAACATGGTATGCAGATCACTAGATGTACATAATCAGGTTACCTGTACAAATTGTTATAAATGGTTGTTTGTAATTGTTATACACGTAGTAAATGTAATGTTGCATCCGATATCTAAGCATTATTAGATTTATGGGTAGATGCATGAAAAGAGTTACTTCTTGTTTTAATAATGAATAGGCCTAATGTATTCAGCTGCTGTCAGAGTAAGAGGGGCTGATATTTTCTTGGCTTGTTGCATTGCCTCCACTAATTCTTTTCTCTTTATTCCTGCAAAATGCAATGTTCTGAAGTCAAAAGGGTTCTTACTGCTTTATCTTTGATTGACTCCCTTAGAATTTGGAGAGATGTATTTGATTACTAGGTTTTGTGTGTATGTGTTGTGGGGGGTGAGGGGTTGTAAAGGATGATGAAGCAACGGGTTATTAAACTAACTTGTTAGTGTCATCTATGGAACATCTGCGGTAGGTTATCCAGATCAAGTGCTCTCCTAAAACATCTTTCCTTATTTTCTTTGCTCTATCTTCTTTAGCATGGAGACCTCATTACATCTTTAGTTAAAAAAATTGAAAGAGGAATGGCTTTTTCTGTTGTTCATATGCTGAACAAAAAACGTTCTATTAACAGATTTCTGTTGCTTTATATGTATATAAGAATTTGCTTTTCTGTTTTAATTAGAGCAGGCCCTACATCATGCCATCAGAATCGGATAAGTGGGGATGGGAACACGTTACGGTGTTCGGGGGTTTTGACAGGGGAACTGGTACTAAGAGGTGGAAATGCAACCACTGCAATCTTCGATATAATGGATCATATTCACGTGTTAGAGCCCACCTTCTTGGGTTCACAGGTGTTGGGGTCAAAAGCTGTCCTGCAATAGACAGGTCACTGAGAGAAGCTTTCCAGATCCTAGAGGAGGAACGCCTTGCTGGGAAAAAGAAAAGGATTCCTGGGAGTGCAAAGCCTGGTAAGCGCATTCGTACTCCACGACCAAGCCTAACATTGAAAACTATTCCGAAAGAAGATGTAGATGACATGATTGCTAGATTTGTCTATGCTGATGGACTGAATGTCAATGTTATCAACTCTCCTTACTTTCATGAAATGGTGAAAGCAATTGCTGCTTCTGGCCCCGGGTATGAACTCCCATCAACAGAAAAGTTGTGTGATTCCTTGTTAAGTAAAGAGAAAGGAAAGATTGAGAAATTCCTGGCTTCGGTTAGGGAGTCTTGGCCTCATATAGGATGTACAATATTGTGTGTCGGTTCCTTAGATGGCACTCTTGGGTGCTTCCATATTAGTATATTTGTGTCAAGTCCAAGGGGACTCATATTCTTGAAAGCATTAGATATAGATAGTGACGAGGCAGAAAATTTGTTTACTAGCGTTCTTAGTGATGTGATTGTAGAGGTTGGGCCCACAAATGTACTTCAAATAATTTCACATCTTGGCCATGCCTGTAAATCTTCTGAATCCCTTGTATTTTCCAAGTTCCCTCATATATTTTGGTCTCCTTGTACTTCACATTCTATCCATATGTTGATGGAAGAAATAGCTGGCATCGAATGGGTAAAACCTGTTGTGTCATGTGCCAAGGGGATTGAGCAAAACATGATGTATTATCAACATGCCTCTCCATGTCTTTTTACTCATCTCAAAGAGAGCTCTGACTCACTTTCTATCAAATTTGCACCTTCGTACAGCTCTGTCCAGAGGATCGTTGACCTAAAGCAAGCACTTCAAGAGGCGGTTGTTAGTGAAGAGTTTAAGCAACTGAAGCTTAATATGCCAGGGGACAATGAAATTGTCGAATCTGCCATTTTAGGGGATGATTTCTGGTGCAAGGCTCATTTGTTCTTGCAGTTATGCGAACCTTTTGTGAGATTACTTGCTACATTTGATATTGAAAAGTCTGTCATGGGTGCTGTATATGATTGGCAGGTCCAGGCACTCGAAGCTGTTAGAAGTAATGGAATTGATACCACTGTATTAAATCAATTGGAAGTTCTGATAGAAAACAGATGGGATGCATTATTTTCTCCCCTTCATGCTGCAGGTTATATACTGAACCCTAGCTATTTTGGAAAAGGCCAAAACAAGGATAAAACTGTAATGCGGGGTTGGAGAGCCACTCTAGAAAGATACGAGTGTGATGGTGCAGTTAGACGGATTCTTAGAGAGCAGCTCAGCTCCTATTGGCGACTAGATGGATCCTTTGGGGAGGAAGATGCTGTGGATTGTAGAGATAAAATGGAACCAGTTGCATGGTGGGAAAACTTTGGTTTCGAGACACCACACTTGCAGACACTAGCCATAAAGGTTTTGAGTCAGGTTTCAAGTGTTTCAACGTGCAGAGAAATTTGGCGAGATAATGATTTCCCATGTCGTGAAGCAATCAACAGGTTGGGCGTGGAGAGAGTAGAAGATCTTATTTTTGTTCGAAACAACCTCAGACTCCATAACCAAAGAAGCGGGCATTCAAGTTCCTCATCCAGTCAAAGAAATCTGAGTTTAAGGTATCAATCTGGATTGAAGTCATGGGATGGGGTTCATGTTGATGAAACGATGGCAATTGTAAGTGTTCATGACAAATTGTGATAAAACATGTGCCATTCATTTCAGGGCTCTAATGCTTGTATATGATTATGATTTTGAGTGATGGACTCTCAGTTCATGTATCATTTACCCCAGTTCATCACCCATGTAGAGAATAATTACAATGTCAAATTACTGGAAGAACTAGCATAGATCAGATTGCACATTTGGTCAAAATTACTTTCTGCAGAGTTTTTTCAGGTTGTTAATGGTATATGCAAGTTATAGAATCTATATTCAAGCCAAGTAGAGATACTGTACCTGCGATTTATTTGAACAGTTTTCATAATCTCCTATGCACTTAATCACAACTTATCCATACAGATAAAGATGATTGTAGTTATAGAACTATGGTTTTTGTTTCACTTAATGTGTACTTTAGAAACATATTTCTTGCTCTCTAAGCATGATGATATCATTATTTGCATAATGAATTAGTTATTTTGATTTTATTTTTTTATTTTTTTTTCTTTTTATTTTTTAATTCTTGATAAGTTATTTATTTATAGTAAGTTGGATTGAATTGATGGGCTTGCAATTATAGCAGTAGCTTTTAAGATTACTTGTCTAAGAAAACAAGATTTAAGGGCATAAACATGAAGAAAAATTTTAAGATTGTAGTTGAAGTCATTGTTAATGATAATTTTTTTCTCTCACATTTAGTCAAAAACTATAGTATTTTGTTGGAAGAAAACGTTAATTAATGAGGCCAATGTCATTTTCAAAATATCAAAGTGGGGTATTTTATGGGGTTGATTTTATGATTCTCTGCTCCTTCAATCCATTGCACAAACCAAACATGATTTGTAAATCTCTTTTGTCACAATGCATTTGGATGTGATGATGTGGGTTCTCAGCTCATTTTGTTGGCATTAAATATGCAAATAAAAAACGTGTACTATAGCTAAGCAAATGTGTCGGTGCAAAATCACCACCAAAATTTTGTTTTTGTTGCTATTCATGTTTGCTGTCAATAACCAAATAAAATGGTGTGGCATGTTCCCAAAAGAAAGCTTTAGTTGATTGACATATTTAATGCGATAATTTAATATGCCAGTGTACAAATTTTAACATAAATTTTCTCCCCCATATAGGCTATATTCGATTTCAGATTTTGGATTGTAAATATAATATACTTGAATTTTACAGTAGAATCCATGGTGCGAAAATTGTATTTGAATTTTTTTTTTTTTTTTTTCATTGTTGTAGTGGGAGGAGGTTATTATATAATGGGTGCGTAGAGGAGGAGTAGGGCATCTGCTTTACTTTGAAATTAAGGAAACTTAAAGGCAGTATCAGGCTACAAGCAGCAGTGGATAGTGAAGCTTTATTTTTTATGAGGAAAAATGCAATTTGTAAGATTTAAAAAAAGTGGGCATATAATAAAAGCAATAAAGATATGCAGAATTGAAGAAGCTTCATTTAAGATTGAACTTGAAGTATTAAAAGATTATAGAGTTAATTGTCCGACGCTCATTTAATCTGACAATGTTTCAAGTTCAAGTTGTTACCGTCGCAGGTGTTATGTTAAAAAAAAAAAAAAAATTATAGTGTTACATTGTGTGGATTGAAAAATATATATGTCGTAAGGTTGGTATATAATCAGCACTTGAGTGTTTATACAAGCTATAAGCAGTGGCAGAGTTAGCTTCAATAACAATCTGGGGTCAATTTGAAAATAGATAAAATTTTAATAAAAAAAATTCTCCAAATTGTCATTTTATTTTTTTTTATTTTTAGTATTTAAACTAAATAGTGGTTCTACTAGTTTTCTTTGTCAATTCAACTTATTTTAGGCAATTCCTCACTAACAACACAACATCAAATTAGGGTAAATTATGGAATTTTACCATTAATAAATATAACACATTATCACCATAATTAAGCTTTATTCTTTTTTTCTTTTTCTTTTTTTTTTGAAACGAATTAAACATTATTCTTGTTCTTTAGTTTCTCCATATTTGATTAAAATTAATAGTTTTTTTTTTCCTTTGTCATTTGCTATCCAAGCATGGAAGTTTTTTTTTTTTTTTTTTTAAAGGGGTACAATCACAACATTAATAACTGCTGGGACCTACCTAAATCAATTACTAAACGTGCGACCTGAATATCTACTTTCATAACGGAAGACATCTACTCCCACAATAAGGGAAGAAAACTACCCACACATGCTGATGTTAGTGTATGTTTTATTTTTATTGCAATCTTTTGCTAATGGATACAAAAGTTTGATTGGTATGTTTAATAATTTGTAACAATTTAATGTACAAAATAATTAGTCGGATTGTATGATTGTATGTAGCGGAAAGATTAATCGAAAATATTGTTTCAAATTTAATAATTTTTTTATATTTAACTCAGTTAAGAAATTATAAAGCATGAATTCAATAATAATTCATTTTATATGTTTTCATTAAAAAAAAACCTTCTGTTAAATCAAAAATCAAAAAATCAAAAGTGGAAGAAAAGTAAAGAAAGAAGACCTGAATTTTCAAAAGTTGTGAGTAGTTAGGTTTTCAGTGCACCAATTTTGACTTCCAAAAACTCACCATTTATATATACAAACTACATTAAAGGAGAGTCTCATGTATTATTATTTGTTTTCCTTCTCTTCATTTTACTAATACACATTTTATACAACTACACATATATTTATTAAGAGCCAAATTAGAAACTAGGGCTGCATATTATTTTATAAGAGTCCCTACTACAAATTTATCTAATCAGATCACAATAAATATATATATATATATATATATATATATATATATATGTGTGTGTGTGTGTGTGTGTGTATATGTATCAGGTTCTAAATCAGCATCATCACCTACCAATCATCCATTTTTTAATTTAATTAATTAACTTGGTATACATAATACAATGATGTTTTAACAACAGCTGCAAATTGCCTAATTTCCTCTAATTAATAATAATAATCACACACAGAGACATTATGTATCAGACTCCATTAATGCAAAGGAAAGCTGATTCTAAAACATTTGCTATAAGTAGAAGACAAACCATCGTCCCTATATTTAGTTTTCAATATCATTAATAGTTTATGATTTGGAGATTTAGGCCTATATTCTCTGGATAAAATATTTTTATAAAAAGAAAAAAAAGAAAAAAAAAAGTAAGAATAAAGAAAAAGTAAAAAAGCAATATTTGTGCTCTTGCTTTGTCTTCACTTTCCATTGTCCACTAGTATAATCAATGTTGGTACTTAGTACTTTGTTTAATTAGATATATTCCTCTAAAATAACTATAGATCATAATAGTATTGTATTTATTATTAACATTATCTACATATTATATATATATATACTCGTACGGTGGTTGTGGCGACTCGAACTTATAACATAGCCGCCAGATTGAATGAGTATGGAACATTATGTACATGTCAAAAAGATTAAATTGAATTTCTTGTTTATATAAAAATATATATATAGAGAGAGAGAGATGTTTGATTTGGAAATTGGGATGCCTAAAGAGAAAGCCAAAAAGTCAAGATTGCACCAATTCTTTGTAGAAAACACAGAAGAGAGAACAGGTTTTTGATGACCTCTTTGTTTAGTTCATTAAATCTTTTAAAAGAAAAGAAAGATAAAGAAACCCTAATCACTGCCCACTTATATAGAATTATTGTATACAAATATACATATTATTTCCAAAAATTTATTGGTCTCAACAGTCAACAAAAATATTTAATGACCAAAAACTATTTCTGAGGTCAATCAAACTTCAAGGTCAAGACATACATGGATGCACCACAACCACCTTTCCATGGTTTCATCTAGATTAATTCTAGCTAGCTCAATACTTTAGTATATATTATACAATTTTGACTAGCATTTTTAAAACAATAAAAAAAAACTCATCTTATAAAAAATTCTATAAATTAAGTTGTATGTGAAGGATCATCGTATACCCAAACTTTCATTTATATTCTAATTTCTAAAAATTATTTTCGGCTACACATAAAAGAACTACTTGATTTGTAATTCGTATAGAATTTGTTTATTTCTGAAAACAAGAAATAAAAATATTAAAAAATAATAAGATTAATCCTTACATCAATATGTTTATCTTTAAGAGTTTTTTATTAAAATTTTGTACCTTATTTAGTCTAAAATCAACACTGACATGCTATAACAAAAGTTAAGTTACGTCCACACGTTAAGATTATAGCATTGTGGGTTTAAATTTTATCCCTCTTTTTCTCAAATCTTAAATTTGTAATACAAAAAATAAAATCGTATTCTAACTATAGTTTTCGAAATATATTCCAAAATTTCAAATCCCATCTTAATTTTTAAAAAATGATTTCCACATCAACTACTATATATATATTATTATTATATAGTTCTCACATTGTGTAGACCACACTTGAAACTAATGTTAGAAATAAACAAATTTGAGAAGGCAATGGACATCTCTAGAGTTGGTGATTTCCATCGGTTGATCAATCATTATTTGCTGAGCAGAGAGATTCGAATATGAATTTTAAAAAACTATACTCTTATAAAATTTTAAATGACAAATGAACTCATGCATATGGCCAAATTGGAATATCTTTAGTTGAGAAGTCAATTATCAAGAGTAAATATTAATGTCAATTCAAAATTGGCAAAAAATAAATAAATAATTAAATAACTGAAAACCCAACAGGGCACGGTAACCTAATTCTAGACTTTTTTTTTTTTAATTTGATGGTTGATTATATTAATTACAGAAGACTTGTTTTAACAAGTCCTTATTAGATTGAATTAATTATTTCAAGTTGGTTAATGAATATATAAATAAAATTACAAGTAGTTGTCGGCAGTGTTTGTTCACTAGCCTCCTATCTCTCGCGTACAACACCACATTTTGCATGCATCGTATTCATATTCATGCATCAATAATTATGTGACAAAAAATATATATATGTTAGTGGTTCATTTTAATAAAAATGTGGTTCTTTACTTTGACCACACGAACTTTTTTCCTTTCTATACAATCTATTTTTGTTTTTTATTTTAGTATTAAGAGCAAGTGAAAACTTGCACACAAAGTACAAAAGAACTGAAAAAAGAATCCAAATTAGCGTTTGTTGTTGATAAGAAGATTCAACTATTGGTGGTTTAACATTATATATCTTGTGTGCACTCGAAGCTCAAGTGGTGCGCACCTTTTCATCCACTTTGTGGTGGAGATTTAAGTCTCATTATATGTGTTTATTAGTATGTGGAGTAAATTTTCTCATCGTATTATGAAAGTATATTTTTTGACCGTAAATGTAGTGATCGACCTCCACAGATTTGGATAAACCTCTGTTTGATGTCAGATTTCAAAATAATATTAATAATTTGTATCGGTTAGAATGGAAAGCGTATTGCCTTGGTTAGGAAAGTAAAGAGTCGCCCATAGAATATATAGAACCTTCACCGGTTATGAAAAATTAATTTATTAATTATGTTAGTTGTGTACTTGTGTTACGTTATACTAATTAATTTAAATATAAATATAAATGCTTGTTTAATTTTAATAATTTTCAATACCATGATTCTCTATACACGAGGCGGCATATAATTAAAAATATATATATATATATATATATATATATATATTTCAAGAGGACCCTGTGATTACTGATTATATTTCTAGTGAGTTTTGTTCTTTGAATTGAATGCTTCAAGGCTTAAAAGCCCACCAACTGTTTTTTTTTTTTTTTTTTTTTTATAAAAGAAAAACTTCTGTCACGAAATTACCAGGCAAACTGGCCAAGTAATAATTACCAAAAAAGAAAAAAAAGTACAAAAAAGAAAATGAATAATAATAATTAAAACTAAATAGAAAAGACAAATAGAGTTGGCTCCACAACCCACTCTCAATAAGGAAAGAATAGGTCACAATGTCTAAACTTTTGGTACATTATTATCGTGATTAGCTTTACTTCTCGTAAAATCTAGACTAGCACCGCCCAATCACTCAAGATATATATGAAGCTCTAGTCGGGTTGCCCTGTCAAACTCAATGTAGTTAGGATTTTTATTCGAGAGAACGTAACACAAGAATAAAATGTTTAATAATTTATGAAAAATAAATTTATAGATAAATTATTTATCTTTTGAATTCTCCTATCTTTACCGCCGATTAAATTAATTATCTTTCTATTACTTCTAAATCTAGAGTGTTTATTTCGAGTCGCTATTAATGTAAGGGGTACGTGAAAAACAAAATGGTTATAAACCAAATCAGAATTGCATGAAAGTTTTCAAATGCCTTCTATATATCAAGGAGGACAATGATCAAAAGGAAAAGAAGAACAAAGAAAAAGCAAATTTCATCTATATATTTCAAGGGATATTCCTAGAATTTATTGAATTCATCTGTTATTTTAGGGTTTTTTTTAATGTGGTATAGGAAGAGAAGAGAGAAAATATATTTATTCACTTTTTTATAATATAAAATTATCGTTTTCTAAGATGCGAAATTGCGGATCGCAGACGCAGAGGATATTTTTAATTTAATTTATTAAATTCATTCGGTGACACACACACATATATATATATATATATATATATATATATATATATATATATATATATATATATATATAGGGTTTAATTTTAATCCAATGATTGACCTTTGGAGTTTCACATAATTTGATAAATGAGGTAAAATTGAAGTCTGAAAATGGCAGTGACAGACATGACTATCACATGAAGGGGTTGGGGGATGCTTGTATGTTAGAAAAAAATATAATAAAATAAAAAAAGCTATCATTTAAGACATTTGCAGACATTACTGAGCCAAAACCCTAATTAAGTTTCGTGTCATTTAAATCTCTACACATTAGCAATTCCAATGGGCTATTACCAAATTTAATTAATTAACATTGCAATTTGTGCTTTTCATTATATTATTATAACAACATATCAACCACGATGTCAAATAAATATATAATAAAACACACACACACACATATATATATATATATATATATATATATATAAATAATCGAGAAAACTAGTAGATTATGTTTATAAAATTAAATGTAATATTAATGGTTCTAGTAAATTACTGTACTAACAACCTATAATGATCAATAAAATAATATCGAAGAATATGAGATTAAATCATGTAAGTACGGTCCGAACAACTACTCCCAGCAACAGAAGACGAGAACTATAAGGATCAATGACCTGGATAACTACTCTCAATAATGGGAGAGATCTACTCCCAACACGGGAGAGAGGTCTATCCACGTAATTACGTTTTTATGGATAATGACGAGAATATATATTTACATGTCTACATAAGAATTTGAATCTCAAAAGTTTTGAGAATTTTGAAGCGTCCAACCACCAAATCAAAAGACCTTATTAATAAGCGTGTATACTAGTACCACAAGAAATAATAAGGGTGAATTGCACTCAAGTACCCTGACTTTTATCATAATTGCACGCTTAATGCCAGTTTTGTCATAATTGCACTCTAGTACCCGGTAATCCGTTGACCACCGTTAGGGTAACGGTTGACTAACTGGGTTCAGGGGCAAATTGGTCTTTTACATTTAAATTTATTTTTAAAAAAATTTAAAAATCATCCAACCAATAAGAACATGCCACGTCATATTTTAATTAATTTTAAAAATATTTTTTTAAAAAAAATTAAATTTGAAATCAAAAAAAAAAAAATTAATTTTTTTTTCTTCGAACACGAACCCAGGTGCTGGGTTCGTGTTCGAACCCATTTCTGGGTTCGAGCACGAACCCAGCACCTGAGTTCGTGTTCTTCAAAAAAAAAATTAAATTTTTTTTTTTTCCTTTGCAGGGACAGTTTGGTCATTTTACCTGAATCCGTTTGGTCAACCGTTACCCTAACGGTGGTCAACGGATTACCGGGTACTAGAGTGCAATTATGGCAAAACTGGCATTAAGCGTGCAATTATGATAAAAGTTAGGGTACTTGAGTGCAATTCACCCAAATAATAATAATAATAAAGTTATATAGTAAAAGTTGATATGATTTAATAATAATTCTCTAATCCACAAGATTAATACGTCGTCGTACACTGATGCCAAGAACAATAACAACAATAATATTAAACATTCAAGAAAAAAAAAATACAGGAAAAAGTTGATAATTTTACAAAATACGACTCTCATTTTCTACGATATACATGTAGTGAGTGGGATCTTTTAGATATGTATGCGATTTGATCGGCACAGATAAAACAAACTCAAGAGAAGATGGCAGAGTGACGGCAGACCGAAAACATGGCTCGTCACACTGCTCTAGGCCACATAGACAAGAGTTCCACAATTTCTGATTATAAAGTCATTGTTTTTTTTTTTTTTTTTAAACGCTATAAATTAATTAAAAAGGGAAATAATTCTGTTTAAAGTTGGTAATAAAAAGACGAAAAAAATAGAGAGGATTTTGTTGGTCAAATATAGACGCTAGTTTAAACGCCTCGTCTAGTGGCATCACCTGCGGAGAGATTTCATGTAATACAAACAAAAGTATAAATGTTGCTATCCTCCGTTGATTATGTCGAGCCTATTAATATTGTGATTTTTACTCAAATAAATGGCTTTTCAAAACCGTCCCAATGTGGTATATTCAATCATAATTTAAATAGTTAATACTAGTATACGACTCCCTTCTACATTAGTGATATCGATTCAAATCTCACCACGTATATTTACCAGTATGAGTGGTAATTTCTCCTTTTATTGTAGGAGTAGATGTCTCTTATTATGGAACTAGGTTTCCATTGTGGAAGTAGATATCTCCCGTTATGGAAGTAAATATTTGGGACCGAGAGTAAATGTCTCTCGTTATGGAAACAAATATTCATTGTGGAAGTAAATGTCTTCCGTTATGGAAATAGATATATAGGATCAGGAGTACATGTTTCTCGTTATGAAAGTAGATATTTATTGTGGAAGTAAATATCTCCCGTTATGGAAGTAATATATGGGACCGCGCGTTTAGTAATTGATCCATCATATTTATAATTAATCTTATAATTTTATAATTTTTTTTTTTTTAAAAAAAATGTGGTTTGGTAGTAAAAAGAGCTCATTCAACCTAACAATGTTCCACGTTCAATTCGACATACGGTGGGCGGTGTGTATATATATAAATTCTTTTATTTACCAAATTATATGTAATTATTAAAAAAAAAAATTAGTTAGAATCTTAATATAATGGTTAAAACATTTGAGTTCTTGCATTCTAAAGAGTACAATAAACTTGCTAAAAATTCAATTTAATAGTTACTTTTAAAATAAAGAAACTAGATTTAAAAAAATAGCTTATAAGTTATAAAAGATCCTTGAACAATATTGGAATAATAACATAGTTAAACCCTAATTTAAAAGCCATAAAACTAGTCTTATATAAATTTTCTTTCTCTTATTAAAATTTTAATTTCTCTGTTAGTAATTTGTAATGAACAAATTTAAAAATCTTTATAGTTTAGATATTTGGCAAACATTTACACTAATTATATATATATATATATATATATATATATATATATATATATATATATATATATATCAAATTGATCATGTACGAAATCTCGTACGTTTTTTTGAGTGAAATTCGACTTTATTACATTATAAAATCACTTTATAACGTTACAAAGTTAAAATCATGCCTAAAAAACTTACAGGATTAACTTAATAATTATTATATAAATGATGAGTACCCAAATATTTTATATCAATTCATACCAAAATGATGTATTATGTAAAATGTAATTAGCGCGTCATTTTATGATTGATATCGTGATTACAACTTATATATCATATTATTTGGATAAATATTTGGACAAATTGTTGGAAATCTATAATATTATTTGCATCATATCTTTATTTATTTATTTATTTATTTTTGATATCAAAAAAACTTCTATTACAAAAGACCAACAAGAAAGTTAGGTTCAGGATTGAACCAACAAAATTCCTCCTTAGAGGAAAAGGCTAGGGAAGCAAGAGAATGTGACATACCATTCCCAGAACGGGGAATGGCATGACAGTTGGAAACTCCCACAGCCCTAAATAAAGTCTTAACATCAGAAATAATAGGATCCAAAACAGAACTAGAAAGAGAATTAAGTACCATAGTCACAACATTAACTGCATCTAACTCAACCCACGCAATAATCAAATTGAACTCCTTCGCTAGCAGCAACCCCTCTCGCAACGCCAGCAGTTCGCCAAGCTCAGCAGGAAAAAACCCCACGAGGGGCTTAGCAGAAGCTGCAACCACCTTGCCCTGAGAATCACGCACCACTGCACCAGAACCCAATACAGAACAACCAGACTTCACAGCTGCATCGGTATTTAACTTCAGGGAGCCTGCAGGAGGAGGCGACCACGGAGAAGAGCGAGGCTGCCTGGGGGGCTGGAGAGGAGAGCCAAAGACCTTCTGGGTACCCTGAAATTCACGAAGCAAAGAGAGAGACCAAGAAACCAAATCAGCACTAAACCTGGGGGATTTAGAATGACAAACAGTATTCCTTTCAGACCAAACCCCCCACAGGATCATGTAGAACTCCTCGAGCTCTGCTCTCTTCGCCCTAACAAAAACCCACAAGATCAAATCAAAACAAGAGATATGGCACTGCAAATTGGGAATGTCCCAGAAAACAGTGGACTCCCAAATAGGGCGTACAGAGCTGCACCAAAAAAGGGCATGGGCTGAACTCTCGGGAGCATCACCGTATCTAGAGCAACACGGGTCAACCACAATCTTCCTAGAGCAAAGATTACAAAGAGACGGAATGGCGTTGAGGCAAACTCTCCATATGAAGATTTTAATCTTGGGGGGAATGTTGAGATTCCAAAGGGCAAGCCACCATTTCGAATCCGGACACGAGGAAGAACCTTTGAGGGCGAGTTTTTCCTGCGCTGCAACTCTATACCCACTCTTCACAGAATACTCCCCATTCTTATCAAAATGCCAGATTAAGGAATCATTACACTCACCAAAACTCAGAGGAATTTCCAGAATAGAATCCCTATCCGCCGCCACAAAGACCTGATCAAGCTTAGCCAAATCCCAAGAATGAGACGAAGGGGAAATGAAAGATGCGACCATGAGATTATCCACAGGGGCATTTGAGAAGGGTCTGAAAGTGGATTCCCTTGGGATCCAAGGGTCCTGAAAAGCCCGGATATTCTTACCATTACCTACCCTCCAACGAAGGCCCTTAAGAAGAAGACTCCTGCCCCAAACCAAACTCCTCCAGAGATGAGAACTCCCCTGTTTCAGCGGGGCATATAAGAAATCCTCCTGCCTGAAATACTTTGCCTTAAGAACTCTAAAAACCAGCGAGTCTTTATTCATAACAATTCTCCAAGCCTGCTTGCCCAGAAGAGCTTGGTTAAAAAGAGATAAATCTTTAAACCCAAGCCCCCCACAAATTTTCGGAGAGCACAGCTTGTCTCTAGAGACCCAGCACATTTTCTTATTACCATCAGAGGCACCCCACCACAAGCCCATAATCATAGAACACAGCTCATTACACAGAACAGACGGTATCATATCTTTATTTTGAATTGAACATTTAACGTGTTACATTGATGTAAAATTTTTTATTTTTTTTTTGTTAATGCATTAGTCTACAGCAACAAAGCATTATATCGTGCTGATTATTTTATCACTAAAAAATTAGAAAAGATTTGTAAATATGTTTAAAGAAACAAAAGAAGTAAAAAAACAAAATGTAAAAGAGAAAAAACACAATTTCATATGTCCCATGTAAAGTTGACTAAAATACTGATAGATTTGACTTGGTTATTTTTCAGTAACCGTCCATGTGTTGTATTGTTCTATAAAAAAAATTTAATACGTTATAAAGTTGACGGGACCTACTCAAATACGTCCTTATCTAGCCATCAACGAGATTCTTATAAAGTTTTTTTTTTTATTTAGAAATCTACCGGTATGTGATAAATTCTAACATAAAATTTTAACAAATTACAAAATATGATTACATGTTTTTTTTATAAATATTGAAACCATATCTATTATCATCGTCCAATGTAATTTGGTGGTAAAATCGCTCATTTAACCTGATAATATCTCAGATTCGAATAGCGACCACCATATTTATTATTAAATTTACCCCAAAAATAATTAGATGAGATCTACTTAGTAATATTCTCATATCACCTATTGTATAAAGTCGTATTTTCCATGTGAAAATGGTTTCTCAAAAAGATATGTGAGCGAAACTTTGACCCTCTGGTAACATGATTCTTGCTATGCCCTCACATGTGTACTTTTTTTTTTCTGTGAGCTTTTAGGTACAAGAAGTTAATGACACGCACACCCCCCCGACAGTGAAAGTCAAGCTTTGCCCTTCCTTTTTTAACCATTTACAGCAATCACATGCCATAATTTTACAATGGTCAAAATCTCAAGTCTCAACTCCCAAAATATTGCTTATATAGTAATTTCAAAAATGACAAATTTTGTCCCTACAGAATTCCATGTAAAATTGTAATCATGCATTATTATTATAATAATTATTATTATAATATTTGCAGTAATTAGAGGTCACTTAATTGCAGTTGAAGTTGGATCAACGATTTTAGAGTTTATATGCTTCAATGGGATGCCAAAAATAACAATAATAAACAGGAGAGAGAGAGAGAGAGGGTAATTAAAATCGAAACAGGACCAAAAATGACTATAAAAAGACCTCTGTTTCTCTCTCTATCAATCTATCACTCTTCTACCTCTCTGAAAATACTGTTTAGCCTCTCACTTTCTCTCTCTACAATGTCTCAGTACTGGTCTGTTTCTTGCTTCATTTTGATATAGAAGAAACAGAGAAAGTATTGGCTGGTACAGTTTGTGAGAGAGCAGGCATTGCTAAAGATCTCTCTGCTATTGCCTAAACTGGTATTAGTACAGAGAAGAGAGTGATTTAATAGGCTTGAATTGGGTTTTAAGTTTTTTTTTACCTTTTCTGTCTCAGTTTCCTTGTAAGAACAGCCTTCTTGTCACTTAAATACACACTCTCTCCGTCACATTTTGAGAGCAATTCAAGCCCCCATACGAAGAGAGTTCTTTTTTTTTTTTTTAATATATAAATTTTTTTGGTCCCAAAGTCTTGACTAAAAATGCCTCAGATTTCACCAAAACTTTTGATACCAGAGTCATTCCAGGTGTCGAGAGATGACATTGCAGGTCAGATTGGTTTGATATGGGAGCTAATCAAAGTGCCATTGATAGTTCCTTTGTTGCAACTCTGTGTCTACATTTGTCTGGCCATGTCACTGATGCTCTTCATGGAGAGGGTCTACATGGGTATTGTCATAGTTCTTGTCAAGCTTTTCTGGAAAAAACCGGAGAAGCGTTACAATTGGCACGCCATACAAGATGATGTGGAGCTTGGTAGCTCTAATTTCCCATTTGTTCTAGTGCAAATCCCAATGTTCAACGAAAAAGAGGTCCGTTTACTCTCTCATTCTCTCTGTTTTCCTCTGTTTTGTATCTTGTGGAATTGGGATTTCTTTTTTTTTTTTGTTTTGGTATAATATTCCTGGGTTTCTGAAAAAGTTGGTCATTGAAATAATATTTGGTGCTTTTGTTGTCTGTTTTCGTGTTTTTGTTTGGCGCACACACACAGGTCTACAAGATCTCCATTGGAGCAGCTTGTGGTCTATCTTGGCCGTCCGATCGTCTCGTGATCCAAGTCCTCGATGATTCAACTGACCCTGCCATCAAGGTACCAATCTCTTTCAATACTTTTTTATTCGTATGTGCCTAATTATTATTACAATAGCAATTTGTTATTTCTATTCATGCGTTACAATGAAGTTCATTTGTAAATCGTGACACATTTTCCTGCCTGGGTCAAGTAATTTCAATCTGTCTGATTTGGTTTTTGCTTCCTTTTTAGTAGCAAATGACTAACCAACAATTTTAACAAATCCCCATCTGGGTTGTGCTAAAAATCAATTTCAAATTTGATCATGATAGCAACTGGTGGAATTGGAGTGCCAGAGATGGGCAAGCAAAGGCATAAACATAAGGTATCAAATCAGAGAGACCAGAGGCGGCTACAAAGCCGGTGCTCTAAAAGAAGGCCTGAAGAGAAGCTACGTCAAACACTGCGAATACGTGGCCATTTTCGACGCCGACTTCAGGCCCGAACCGGACTACCTCAGACGAGCCATTCCTTTCTTGGTCAATAACCCTGACATTGCTCTGGTTCAGGCTCGCTGGAGATTTGGTAAGCCAAACCAAACCCAATCCATAACCAAACCAAACCACCTACACACACTCACACTTGCTCTAAACTATACTAAAAATAAATAATTAGTATCATTATTATTGATTTAGCTATTAATATCGGGTCACTAAATGACCTTAATTATCTTTGTCTCAAAATTAATGAAAAGTGTCGGTGGTGAAGTGGTCCTTTTTTTTATTTTTTTTAATTTCTACTAATGTTTTAAAGTATATAATAATAATAAAATAAAAAAAGTGAATCGGTTCTGTTATCGTCGGCGCTCGGCGGAATTGGTTTTGCTAACTGCATGGACTGAGGTAGGGTCAACATGGAAACCCACCAATCACGGTGTGGGGACCACTCTTTGCCCCCCAGTCTGACATTTTCCACATTTGATATGACACTTGTGTCTCAAATCACCTCACCGTAGTACATTACCCACTTCGATTAAAAGTTTAGGAGTGGACCTACTCTAGCAAAACTCACTATCACCATGCCACGTACACACACTAATTTCACCTGTTCCTCATCTATCAACTCCAATTAAAGAGTTTCTCTAATAATTGAATCAAAAATAGATTAGTACTCAAAATTAAGTTTGTTTTTCAGGTTATGTCGAATGGAAATTATATTTTTTTAATTAAAAGGGTAGAAGGGTATTTTTGACAATCTATAATTTATATTTTTTTGAGGTGATTAGTGGGACCCGATTACAATAAGGGTAGTAAACATATTCACTAGCGTGGACCGACACTATACTTACCGACACTCTAATTATTGAAAAAGAAGATTATTTTTTATTTTACAAAAAAAAAAAAAAAAAGAGGAGAGTTGCATTGGTTACCGAAACTTCCCTCGTGCTCCTTCTGACGTGGCTGATTTTGATTTGGGTGACATGAGCGTGTGAAATGCATGTGGATGCAGTGCTTTTTTGTTTTTTGTTTCTTTTTTTTTTTATAATAGTAATTTGAAATGGTGTTAGTAGCGATACTAACTTCTATGGTGATTGTCTATTTTGACAGTAAATTCAAACGAATGCTTGTTAACAAGGATGCAGGAGATGTCGTTGGATTACCATTTTAAAGTGGAGCAAGAAGTTGGCTCTGCAACTCATGCCTTCTTTGGTTTCAATGGTAAATACCAAATATCACCTTTCCTCGCTCATTTTTTTAGCTTCTTCTTTTTTCTTTTTTTTTTTGCAATGTATTATTATATATATTAAATTTTTTGCCTGCCATTTGGTTGACATGATCTGAAACATTGGAACTGGTTCAAAATTTGTCATTTCTTTGATGGGAGAATAATACAAAATGGTAATTGGTGTCAATGGTTGAATGCAATTGATGAAAAAGATGTTATCTTTATTGTCATAATCAGAGTCATTGTTTTATGGTAAATGTAAATAATTTCAAATTTTACTGTCCAAGAAGTTGTTTAACTAATCTAATCTATCTTCTGCTTGAACTTGCAATCTATTAGATACTACTTTTGTGATCAATGTTAGTTTCAAGTAAAATTACTTCCAGGGATGTGCTTTGCAAGTGCCATTGAATTATAGCTATATATGTATTTGAATTTTTGAGCATATATAAAATAAATGCAGGAACTGCTGGTGTATGGAGAATTGCTGCTATCAATGAGGCAGGAGGCTGGAAGGACAGAACCACAGTGGAGGATATGGACCTGGCTGTTCGAGCAAGTCTTAGGGGATGGAAATTTGTGTACCTTGGTGATCTCCAGGTATTGTACATGTATATTTGTACAATGACACGTTGTATATCCATCTTTCAGCTATATCGTAAGCTGTAAAGTCGATAATTTTTATAATTTTTGCTAACCATTATGTTCCATGATAGGTGAAAAGTGAACTTCCTAGTACTTTCAATGCCTTCCGTTTCCAGCAGCACCGATGGTCTTGTGGTCCTGCTAATCTATTCAGGAAAATGGTGATGGAGATTGTTCGAAATAAGGTTAGTTAATTCAAAATTGAAATGGAAATTCTAAACAATTTTACTATGTTTCCATCCAAATTCGATATATCATCCTAATGCTAATTTATTTTTATATGCATATTGCTGCAGAAAGTGAGATTTTGGAAGAAAGTGTATGTCATCTACAGTTTCTTCTTTGTCCGGAAGATAATTGCCCATATGGTCACCTTCTGCTTTTACTGTGTCGTACTTCCCCTCACCATTTTGGTTCCTGAAGTTAAAGTTCCAATTTGGGGAGCTGTTTATATTCCCTCCATTATCACCATTCTGAATTCAGTTGGAACTCCAAGGTCTAGTCTACTGATAAATGATTATCGCATTCTATTGTTATCTCTTACATTGTTGGTTTTATTACTAACAAAGAATGTATCTTCTTGAACTTTCAGGTCAGTTCACCTATTGTTTTACTGGATTCTTTTCGAGAATGTGATGTCGTTGCATAGAACTAAGGCCACATTAATTGGCCTTTTTGAAGCTGGGAGGGTCAATGAATGGGTTGTCACAGAAAAACTGGGAGATGCTCTCAAGAATAAGGCAGCTGAAGCAAAGAACAAAACAACCACCAAAGTATTCAAAAGACCTCGATTCAAGTTTGCAGAAAGGTAAGACTTCATTTTACTTAATTTTATCTGTGTAGACATTTTAAGCATCAGCATTTCATCGGTACTCGTTATTAGTTCTTTTGTGCAAAATTATAAATAGTGGTTAATAAACACCCAATGGAACAGAGAAAATGCATGGCAATTTACCAAAATCCTACAAGTCTTTAAATAAATAAAAATAATAACAATATGATTTTGCTTCTTCTACCATAGTAGTTGAGAGTGTCTTTGAATCTATAACATTAATTTTTAAATTTTATTTTTCTTTCATCTTTCCCAACAGAATGCATACTTTGGAGCTGGGATTTGGAGTGTTCCTCTTCTTCTGTGGATGTTATGATTATGTTCATGGAAAGAACAATTACTTCATATACCTCTTCCTCCAAACTATCAGTTTCTTCATCACAGGATTTGGCTACGTCGGCACCATCGTTTAGGGATGGTACTCCAAAGTTATATACGATATATAACCGGTACAAGCCTCTTCATGTTTGTCATGCCATATCCATGTTTTCCTTCTCTCCAACCAAATATATGTTTAAGTGGGGTTCTGTGAGCAACATTAGATTGCAATTATTAGACAATTCAAGCTTGTTTAAGCAAAAATAGGTCATTCAACATGTTTGGCATAGAAAAAGTTATTGCCATGGCTTCCTCAGAAAAGTTCATGTGATTCATTGAAGCAAAAAAAGAAATTAGAAAAGAATTGCTGTTAGCATTTGAACACAATATAGAGGGTAAAACAGCATATGATTTAGACAACAGTGAGATTATGAAGTCATTTTCTTTGAATAGATTGCTTGTGATTGTGAGATTTTCTTTTCTTTTCTTTTTCCCCTTGGTTTTCCCATTGATTAGTTCTCCAAGTTTTGAGGAGAATAATAAGTTATTGTAATATCAAAGTTAATTTATCTTGATCAAATTTTCAAGTATTTTCTTTTGTCCTAAGATTGTATTATATCTCTTTTGATATTCTTGAATGAAATTAGAAGCTGTTTGACAGGTTGTCAATGCTCTCTTTGTGGTCCCTTTCTACTGAATCCAACAGCTGCTACTTAAATTATTCATGGAAAAAATTGCTCATGATTCTTCCATAATTGTAGTGTTCCCAGTTACTTAAAGTTTGCCACTTCACTGCATTGAATTTCTCTTATACATTAAATTCTCAAAATTTCCTTGAATTTCATACAGACATTCATCTAATTGAATCAAGTCATATCTACATTTTTGTATACATGTCATGTACCAGTTTCATACTAAACAGCCAAGTATGAAGATCCATGATTTCCTGATTAGCCGGGCTGTTGGCAGAGAATCATAACCAGTAGTGTTGTTTAAAGAAAGTGATAAACAAGCATTTGGTTTTGGTCCTCATTATTCCTGATCTTTATATTACAAATTTTATTAGAATTAGACATATGGGAAACATTTCCATGTGTACTTTCCATGCCTTGTCCCAATCATTTGTTGGTCTGTGACATGAACTATGAGTTTTTTACCATTTCCATCTAATCTCTGGACCCTTTCTTTATTATAACTTTCAAAAGTTACACTTGAAAATGATAGTTTCTTGCAGTAGAAGTGTCATTATCTGTCTCAAGTAACCTTTTTTTTTTTTTTTAACTCTAAAACAATGGAACATAAAAACAGTTGCAATCTCCAAAGGTGATACAATAATAATTATTAACAATAATAATAAATATATAATGTTGCTTGAGTGCTTTGAGAAGGCCAACAATGATATAAAAGTGTGTTGTTTTTAATTTAATGTATATCTTTAGATTATGGAAACTTCCAAATCAAGTTTGGCAAATTATAAAAAAATATATAAAGTTGCAGAAACAAAGGGCTCAGAAGCAGTAACTGCTGTAAATGATATGAAAACTGTTCTACAGATTTGTTTTGTTATCTTTTTGTTGCCTTAATCACATGTATGTCTCTCAGTCCAAAAGCTCAAATTAGCAGCCAAAAAGCAAAAGAAATTATTCATATTACCATCACATAAAGAAAACATCCGGACCACCACTCAATATATAGCTTGGTGACAGTATACTCATTCAGCCTGACAATATTCTGTGTTCGGATCGATATATTAAAAAAAAAAAAAAAAAGAAGCATCCAAGAATGGTGCATCGATCTCATCTGAGTATGAGTAAGTTAGCTTTGTTTAAACACGGGACATGAGTCAAGCTCTCTTTCTATGGTCATAAATTAATTCATAATTCATCACATGTCTCCCTCTGCTCTCCATTGCTTCACATCCAAATTTTCCAACATTTATATTTCTGTCCACCCACTGGCATTTATGTTAGGATATACATATAATAATTCTTTAGGTTGGACATTTGTTTCAAAATATTATAAAATCAGTTTTATAATACTATAAAACTGAACGTCTAATTATTTAACATTAAAGAAATAATTTCATAACGTTATTTTCACAATATATAAAAATAAGTTACTAATCATTTAGGATCCTGAGACATGTGATAAGAGTGGAGAAGAAGCTTTTGATCCCACATTGGTTCTGAGCTTGTGATAATAATGAGAGAGTGATGTGATGAACAGGGTACCTTTCAAAGATAGAATTCTATGCCTTATTGGGACAAGAGTGAGCTGCATATATGGTTCAGCTATAGCCACCCACCCTTCAAACAACCCTACCAAGAATGAAGAACCCCAACTGTCCAACAAAGAAAGTACCCTTATAATTTCTGCACTCATCTTCTACCTCCAGTTATCCAAAGTAAATTTGATATTATTATATTTTTCTATCAAACATATTATAATACTAAGATTCCAAAAGTAATTAACTTGTTGCATTTTTTTTTTTAAGTTGGGACTTCTAAATTTGACTTATACATACACTACTACTCATGTGTGTACTAATAAGCAATTATTAGTTTTCTACTGTCATTACAGCCTTTGAGATGACATTAAATGACAATTGAAAAAGCTTTAGTTTTGACAGATGATCAGCATGCGAGGTTGCTGGATTCTTCAATATTTAAATATATATATACATATATATGTGTAAGATCGGTCCACAGTGTCCCCAGTTTTTGACAGCCGACACAGCGAGAAATTCTGCCAACCCACATGCAGTGTGGTTTTCCATTGCAGTAGCTTGGGTCTTTCATGACATTACTACTCATTATTCACCAAAGTTTCTCTTTTTTTTTTTTTTTTTTTAATTTACCAAAGAAAAGAGTGTTATTATATTATTTTTTTCTTCAGCGTAACCTGGGTAGTTCTAATTCTAATTTCTTTGACATATAGTAGCTCTTCCTCTCTCTATTTGGACATTAAGTTAGAGATATGTCGAAACTTAATGAGATTAATCATTATAAATACGATGCGAAAAGTAATTAGGGAAAAGTTTCCCTACACATTATTTAATTTTTTATAATGACGAAATTAAAACCTCTATCACATATATAAAGAAAAAATATACTAATCGTTTGAGTTATGACGTGGACTTGTACTACAATCTCTCTCTCATCACATGAATACTAACAACAAACAAACGAATTATTAGTGGGATTAAAATATGATTAGTAGAGAGGTCTATTCTGTGCCCTGGTGTTACATTTTTGGAACCATCCTGTGTGTTTTTTTTTTTTTACAGTACTACTAGCTCAAAGACAATTTTAAGTTAAGACACATCAAATCAAAAATTGATGCATCGGGTTCTCTTTTTTATCTCAATGTCCATAATTGAGGAAGCTTATAGGCCCATGCCTCTGGAACATGGGGACACCCCCGTCCTTGTTTGTTTTCAAATATTCCATTGCCATAGCATCTTTTCCAATAATATTCTCTGCTCCTATCAATAACCCACATGCACAATTCTCTCTTCTTCTTCTTCTTCTTCTTCTTCTTTTTTCAGTTCAATCTTCTGATGCAGCCGACAAATGATTGTTAATATTAGTGGGATTTGTATTGTAGTACAACTATTTAGGAGTAATTTTATGTTAGTACTGGCTAGCTTTGTTTGTTTGTGAATACCAGATTTTGGGATCTGATTCCAATCACATCATGATTTGTGAGATTTGGTTTGAGTTGTGTTGTGTTAATTTTTTTTTTTTTTTTTTATATAAAAAAAAATTAGAAAGATTAGCTCTGGCATTGTTTCCTGATACATCCCAAAAAAATAAAATCCCAAACTAGTGTTGGTTTGGTGATTTACAAACCAAATCAATACAAATCGGTAATACTTCGATTTAATTTGGCGGCTAATAATTATTCTAAAATAATTTAATTTTGGGTTTTGTTTTTCATAGTTGTTTCGCCACTATTAATAATTATGGATTAATAATGTAACATAATTATATTAATTTTTTATTTAAGCATATATAATAATAGTTGCATAAATAGCTTAATTCATTACATAACACCAAGTTTAGGGTGTGAGCCTGTGAGGACTTAGAAGTGATGGAATTGAAGAGAAAGAGATAAAGGTTGAAATTTGGAATGCGGAAACGTTGAAAATAAAATATAGGATAATTATTAATTTGGTCCTTAATTTTTAGAGAATTATTAAATTTTTAATATAATTTTATTTATTGGTATTTTTGGGCCCTAAGTTTTCGTAAATGTATTAATTTAATCTCTTTGATTAATTTTTTAACAGTCAAACTAATTGAAAATATTGAAAAGACAATTTTACCCTTTTCATCATTTAAATGAGTTAAAATTATAATTTTACCCGTAAAATTTTTAAAAATATTATTAATAATTAGAAGGATAATATAATCATTTCATATTAATTTTTTAAAAATAAAATTTCAAGAAATTAAAAAAAAATTTTAAATGGATCTCCACCGTCCATGAAGATTGATGGATGATAAAGATTATATTGAAATTTTTTTTAAAAATTAAAAATCAAATTTTTTTTAAATTTTCTTTTTTTTTTTTGCTATTCATAAAAAAAAATTGTAAATTTAATGTTCTTGGTGGAGATCCAGGTTGGAACGGTGAAGGACCAATCTGGATCTCCACTAAGAACATCAAGTTTTCAATTATTTCTTTTGATGAACAACAAAAAAAAAAATTAATTAAAAAATATTTGATTTTAATTTTAATTTTTTTTAAAAATTCCAATATAATATCTAACGTCCATCAATTTTAATTGATGATGGAGATTCATTTAATTTTTTAAATTTTTTAATTTAATTTATTTATATTTTTAATTATAAGTAAGTTTAAAGATAAAAATACTCTTAGAACAGTTAAGTTTGACTAACGGTTGACTTATAGAAGGACCGAATTAATATATTTCTAGAAAATTAGGGTCCATAAATACTAATAAACGAAACTGTGTTAGAAATTTGATGATTCTCCAAACGTTAGGAACCAAATTGATAATTGCCCTAAAATATAATACAAAATTAAGTGAAGTTTAGCCATTTTTTTTAATTAATTAATAAACTCTTTTTTTCTAGTATGTAACAGTTTGGTTGGGTTGGGATATTCTATTTGATAAAATACAACCCACAAACCAACCCAAACCAATTGGGTTGGTTTAATAAATTTATTTTATTTAAAAAAATTAAATTAACCCGTATAAATTGATTTAATTTGAGCGGGTTAATCGTTTTACCAGTTTAAGCGCCCACCGTAGTCTCAAAGTTAAATTAGGCTTATGCCAGAACTAATGCTATATTAGAGTTTTAAAATAATATATAGTGTAAAGTGTCAAATATAACTACTGTATATAATTTTTGTAATATTTAAATCCATAAAAGTACAATTGTATTATTAGACCACTCTCTATATTAAGAGTTGACGGCTTTTAAAATGAACGTAGATATCTGAACTGTAGTTGTATAGTTTAATTTTGGTAAGTTCTGGTAGTTCTCTGGCTCGTAAGATATTACGTATATAAAATATATATATATATATATATATATATATATATACTTTATAAAGTCTTTATGGGATTGGGGTTTGATTGACAATGTCATTTTGATTGGTAGGATAAGAAGTACGAGATCTAAATAAGGTTGACCATCTAATAAATAATAAATGGGATTCCCATCATCTTCAGATTTCCCAGATTTGATCATGAAATTTTCCTTTGGTTTGTTCTTCATCCCTGAAATCAAATTGAATATTGATTTGGGCTCAATAAATCCACCTATGCTATCAGTCTATCACTAAACATAGAGATCAACTCAAATTGTATTGGTGTGGACCCAACAGTGGGCATGAAACCCACTCTACAACTAGAACTGGGCCTACCTTATAAAAATTTTGTAAACAATGGACTGAGCCCTTTTGAATTGAAATACCAACTCTAAACCCTTAACCATTACATCTTTTTTGGCTACAGTGAGCCAAACAGTGTAACCTAAGAAATTCTTGATTAATATTAAGAGCCTCAGGGTCGTGTGTTCCTTTTTTCCGAGTATTGAACAGTTTTGAATTCTATTGAATACTGAAACCTAAGATGTCAATGACATATTTATTTCTTTTTTTAACAGTTCTCTTATGCATTCATAATCATATTGGTCTGCATTAATCACCAAAAGCGTTTGTAGTCCAACGGTTAGGATAATTGCCTTCCAAGCAATAGACCCGGGTTCGACTCCCGGCAGACGCAAAAGCATTTATTTTGTTTTTCTTTTTGCAAGAAATATTGAAAAAAAAATTTTTTAAAAAAAAAGTGGTGGCTGTGGGGTTCGAACCCACGCGCACTTATGTGCAGAAGATCTTAAGTCTTCCCCCTTAACCACTCGGGCAAACCACCAATGTTTGATGCTTTTTTGTAACCAATTAAATATATGAGATAAAGTCTCAACTTACGAGAAGAATCTAGAAGAGAACATCATTTTATAATGATAGATGACTCTCCTTTGTTGCTGATAGTAAAAAGAGCAAATTCTGCATTTTTTGTGGAGTTGCAAATGGCGGAACACTTGGCATCAATATTCGGTACAGAGAAAGACCGCGTGAACTGCCCCTTCTACTTCAAGATCGGAGCTTGTAGACACGGTGACCGTTGCTCCCGCCTCCACACCAAACCCACCATCAGCACCACCCTTTTGCTATCCAACATGTACCAACGCCTCGACATGATCACTCCTGGCGTCGACGCTCAGGGAAACCCTCTCCACCCCCGCACCATTCAACAACACTTCGAGGTACTACTCTTTTCTTCTAATTGCAACATTTTTCAATCAATATTGCTCTCTTTATTAGCATTCTTTTTAAATGATGGTGTGAAATGTTTTAGGATTTTTACGAAGATCTTTTTGAGGAACTGAGCAAATATGGTGAAATTGAGAGCCTCAATGTATGTGACAACTTAGCTGACCACATGGTTAGTATTTCTTGTCAACCCGTTTTGCTCTATATATTTCCTGTTATTTGTGTTAGTGTATAGCTTTAGCTTAGTATTGGCCCATTGGGCTCAGTCCATGTATTAGCCCATTGGGCTCAGTCCATTCCTTGTATATTGCCTATATAAGGCCACCTCTGTTGTACATTCAATTACACAATTAATATACAGAATATACAAAATTATCATGGTATCAGAGCCGTGTTTTTGATTTTCGATTTATCATGGATTTCCGGCGAATATTCCGCTGCCCTCTCTTCATCCAGTACTCACTGTCAGAAGAGTGACCGCCGTCACCCACAGACCTTCATCCACGCTTCGTTCGATCAGCCTCGAATCAACCAGCACAGCCGCTCGGCCTTGACCACAGCCGCTCTCGGCCTCCGCCCGCTGCCCAGATCTTGTCGTTGCTGCTCGAACTCGACGTCGCTTCGTTCGATCAGCGTCGAATCAACCAGCACAGTGGCTTGCTGCCCCGATCCGCTCGCTGCTCGAATCAACCCGCACAGCCGCTCTCGGCCTCCGCCCGCTGCCCAGATCTTGTCGTTGCTGCTCGAACTCGACGTAGCTTTCGCCATTTGCTTCCTGCGACGCCGTTTTCGCCATTCGCGACTGTTCTGTATCGCCCGCATCTCGCCAACTCGCTGCTGGTTCTGTCTTCCTTCGCCGCTGCTGCTGCCTTCTACGTTCACGGCGTCATCGTCTCGGCCTTGCACACCTTTCACGCCGCTGCTGCTCTTTCTTCGTTCACCGGTTCTGCTGCTTCCTTCACCGCTGCTGCACCTGGTTCTGCTCGTCCCACGGCGTCGACTCTGCCTTGCACACCGCAAACGACGCCATCGGAGCTGCGCCGCCAGTCAACACCACTCCGCTGCATCGCCGACGCCATCGCCCATCGCCACCGCTGCCACCTTCAAACCAACAAGAGCAAAAGTTTGAAAGTTGACAGAGAGGTGTGGCTGCCAATTTCAATCTCATTTGATTGAAATTGGTTTGGTTTGGTAAATTACCATTTTACCCCTGAGATTGGTGAATTATTAATTTGTACCCTGCCACGTCAACCCTACTGCCACATCAGCGCCTACTGCCACGTCAAAAAAAAAAAAAAAAAAAAAGGTCTGTCTTGCTCAGTTTTTCGCATAGATTTTCATTTTGGGCTCCGTTTCTCCAGTTGAGGTCTCCATTCTTCATTATGGCTCAACCAAACGACCGAGATATCATTCGTCCTATCAACATTGTATTGGATGGACCTACTAGCTATCATGCATGGTCTCAAAATATGATTGTCTTTCTCAAGGGTCGTAAACTATGGAGATATGTGACTGGTTCAATCCCTAAGCCAGTACCAAGCCCTCCGTCCAGCGACACAGCTGCTGCAGACACTTCGAAGAATGCTATTACAGTAGATGATTATGAAGATCGCTTGGAGGAATGGGAAAGTATTCAGTGTAAGATCTTGTCTTGGTTTATCAATACTTCTATTCCTTCCATTCATAATCTTCTTCCTCGACTTGAGACTGCTACGGTTGCTTGGAAATTTCTGGCCGATCGTTATAATTGCACTAATGATTCAAGCTTGGAATTCCACATTGAATCAAGGCTTTATCAAATGCGCCAAGAGACAGGTCAGTCTATTTCTGATTTTTATTCTCAGACTTCTACTATGTGGGAACAACTCTCTGCTGCAGATCCTCCACTAGTGTGTTCTCAGGACATTGAGCTCTTTGTCAAATATCGAGATCGTCGTAAATTTATGCATTTTATGATGGGATTACGTGAGGATTTTGAGCCTACGAGAGCCTCTTTGCTTAGTCGGTCTCCTACTCCTTCTCTTGATGCTGCAGTTAAGGAGCTCCTTTCTGAAGAGAACCGTCGGCCTATTCATCACATGTCATCCTCTGATCATGTATTGGCTACACCATCTCCACAACCTCCCATTGTTGCATTCACTGCTTCTCCGCGTATAAACTCTGGGCGTCCTACCTCTCAGCCTTCCAAAGGTACTCGCTGTGAGTTTTGCCGTGCTAAAGGCCATGTCATCTCAGTTTGTCGCAAACTGCAGAAATTTGTGCAAGAGCAGAATAAAGCTTGTATTCCTCAGGCAGCAGCTGTATGTCCTTCAGCTCCATCCGCTCTTCCTGGTCCATCTTTGGAATCCCCCCTGACTACGGCTGATATTGAGGCAGTAATTCAACAGGTTTTATCCCGAACTTCCACTGCCCTTTCTGTCACCTCAGGTAAACAACCTTGGTTTTTTGATACTGCATGTTGTAACCATATGACTCCTGATGAATCTCAATTTTCTGATAAGGCACCCTTAGAACATCCTATCACTATTTACACTGCTGATGGAACTCCTATGCCTGTCATATTTTGTCATATTTGTGGATGATTTTTCTCGATATACTTGGATTTATCTGCTTCATCATAGGTCTGAACTTGTGTCTATTTACCAAACATTCCATAAAATGATTCACACACAGTTCAATCGCACCGTCAAAGTTTTTCGATCAGATAATGCTCAAGAATACAATGATAAATCTTTCCTATCCTTTTTAGACAGTCATGGGACTCTTACTCAGCGATCTTGCCCTTACACCTCTCAACAAAATGGTCGTGCAGAACGAAAACATCGTCACATTCTCGATGTTGTTCGCACCCTTCTCATTTCTGCCTCTCTTCCTGAGCGCTTCTGGGGTGAAGCCGCACTCACTGCTGTGTACACCATTAATCGTATTCCTTCACCAACCATTCAAAACAAATCACCATTTGAGCTTCTCTATGGTCAATCTCCTGACTACTCATCTCTTCGGGTTTTTGGTTGTGTTTGCTTTGTCTCTCTTCCTCCTCATGAACGCACAAAGCTCCAGCCTCGTGCTCGTCTATGTTGTTTTCTTGGTTATGGCTTGTCTCAAAAGGGGTTTCGCTGCTATGATCCCATTTCTCATCGTCTTCGTGTGTCTCGTCATGTTGAGTTTTGGGAACATCGTTCTTTCACGAGTCTTCAACAGTTTCCTACGTCCTCTTCCTCCGAGTCTCCCATTTTTACTGATATTTTTATCCCTCTTTATCCTGAACTTGTGGAGGATTCTTCGACATCGGCTGCCTCTCCAGACGACTCATCTCCGGCGCTCTCCCCGGCATCTGACCTGCCTGTCTTGGATCCTGTGGCACCACCCTCTCCTGAGTCTCTTGTTAATCCTGAACTCCGTCGTTCCACTCGGGTAAGCATTCCTCCCCCCCATCTCTCTGATTATCACTGCTCTTTTGCTCTTGCCACCTTTTATGAACCTCACACCTATCGTGAGGCTCATACTGACCCTCTTTGGCAGCAAGCTATGCATGAAGAACTAGATGCCCTTCAAAAGAATCATACTTGGGATATGGTTGACTTGCCTCATGGTCAGTCTGTAGTAGGTTGTCGATGGATTTACAAGATCAAGACCAAGGCCGATGGATCTGTTGAACGATACAAGGCTCGCCTAGTGGCCAGAGGTTTTACTCAGGAATATGGCATTGACTATGAGGAAACTTTTGCTCCTGTTGCTCGCCTCACATCTGTCAGATGTCTTATTGCTGTGGCTGCCGTTCGCCGTTGGCCTCTTTATCAAATGGATGTGAAGAATGCTTTTCTAAATGGAGATCTCCAAGAAGAAGTGTACATGCAACCACCCCCTGGCTATCCACACTCCGGCAGACAAGTTTGTCGTCTTCGCCGTGCTCTTTATGGCCTCAAACAGGCTCCTCGAGCTTAGTTTGAAAAATTTAGCTCAGTTGTTGCTCAGCAGGGTTTCACTTCGAGTCCCCATGACACTGCTCTCTTCATCCGACGATCTTCTGCTGGTATCACTCTTATTCTTCTTTATGTTGATGATATGATTATTACTGGAGATGACTCTGCAGGTATCCGCTCTCTTCAGCGCTTCCTTAGTCAAGCATTTTGAGATGAAAGATTTGGGCACTCTCAGTTATTTTCTTGGGCTTGAAGTTACCACATCCTCCGATGGATACTATCTTTCTCAAGCTAAATATGCTTCTGATCTTCTCACTAAGGCTGGTATCACCGACAATAAGACTGTTTCCACTCCCTTGGAATACAATGCAAAGCTCACACCCTTGGATGGTGAGCTTATATCCGATGCTACTCGCTATCGTCAGTTGGTTGGTAGTCTGATCTATCTCACTGTTACGCGTCCAGATATTTCGCATGCTGTAGGTATGGTTAGTAAGTTCATGGATGCCCCTCGTTCTGTCCATTATGCTGCCGTTCTTCGGATTCTCCGATATGTCAAGGGCACTCTTTATCATGGTCTACACTACTCCTCTCGGTCTTCTCTCGAGCTCCATGCTTATTCAGATGCAGATTGGGCAGGTGATCCGACTGATCGATGTTCTATCACAGGTTTCTGTTTCATGTTGGGTACTTCTCTTGTTTCATGGCGTAGTAAAAAGCAGGATGTTGTTTCCCGTTCCAGTACCGAGGCTGAGTATCGTGCCCTTGCCGGCACCACCTGCGAACTTATCTGGCTTCGTTGGCTCTTGGCTGACATGGATGCTCCACAGCCCACTGCCACTCCTATTTATTGTGACAATCGTAGTGCTATCTACATTGCTCATAATGATGTCTTCCATGAACGCACCAAACACATTGAGATCGACTGCCACATCACTCGTCAGCATCTCAAGAAAGGCATTCTAAAGTTGTTCTCCATCTCCTCTGCTGACCAGCCTGCTGATACTTTCACCAAGTCTCACCCGCCTGGTCGTCTTCGAGATCTTATATCCAAACTCCAGTTGGCTTCCTCATTGCCACCTCGAGTTTGAGGGGGGATGTTAGTGTATAGCTTTAGCTTAGTATTGGCCCATTGGGCTCAGTCCATGTATTAGCCCATTGGGCTCAGTCCATTCCTTGTATATTGCCTATATAAGGCCAGCTCTGTTGTACATTCAATTACACAATTAATATACAGAATATACAAAATTATCAATTTGGATACGAAAAATCTGTTCATTCGTTAAGGTTTTACAAATACGTTTCTATTTTTTTTCAAAACGAAAATAATGAAAACGTGTTAATCAGCTATGTTCTTCTTAAAAGAAAACGAGAAAAACTGAAAAATGCGTTTTCATAGTTTTTAGTACTCTCTGTAAATCTCTGTTAAACCTCTCTATGCAGGTCGGTAATGTGTATGTTCAGTTTAGAGAGGAAGAACATGCTGCAAGAGCACTTAAAAATCTCAGCGGCAGATTTTATGCGGGTTAGATTCTTTTTTATTTTTTGGTTGATATTTTAAGTTCTTGGTGTAGTTTGATCCATCCTTGAATGGAATCGTTGTGCCCCCACATTTTTGTAGTTTACAATCATGGTGTTATGGTTGCTCAATGTTTTCATTTGGTTTTAGTGTTATTCGAACATCAAAAATGGCAGGCCGTCCTATAATTGTTGACTTCTCCCCTGTGACGGACTTTCGTGAAGCTACCTGTAGGCAATATGAGGAGAATACATGCAACCGTGGTGGGTACTGCAATTTTATGCACTTGAAGATGATCGGCAGGTAATTGCAGAAACATTTTCTCAAAGTTTCGTATTAGCTGGCAATATGAGATAGTATCATCTGATTTCTTTTTGGTCCATTTACTTTGTTGTCATTAGGGAGTTGAGGCGTGAGCTATTTGGGAGATACAGAAGCAGGTATAGCCGCAGCAGAAGCAGAAGCAGAAGCCCCTACAGGCATCGTAGCCATGAAGAACGTTCTCGCAGACATAGTTCTGGTAGAAAGTATGATGACAGGGAACTATATCATGAAAGTCGGAGCAGGAGGCATAGAAGCATGAGCCCTAGCCGTAGAAGAGGGCGAAGTAGAAGTCCTGGTGTAAGGCGGAACCGTAGCCCTGTGAGGGAAGTCAGCGAAGAGAGACGTGCCAAAATTGAGCAGTGGAACAGGGAAAGGGAACAGCAAGAAGAAGCTAACAAAATCAATACTTATGGTGGCAACAATAACAATGAGAACATCAGCAACAAATACATGTAGAAAGGAGACTGTATACAGATCCACTTTCTAGTGCCTGGTTTGTTTTTCTCCTCATTAAAGTTTCTGATTCAATATTTTGTGTCTTCTTAGATGATGTTGCATTGAGATTGAGTAGCAACCTCTCGCTCAATAAATAGCTTATAGCCATTTTCGGCTGTGCAGGTGGTGTCCAGGTTCTGTGATATGGCATGTGAAATTTTTCTGCTGCTTTTTTTTTTATATTTTTTTAAATTTCGTTGTGGCTGCTTTTTCCCGTAACTTCCTAAAACCAGCTTGATTGTATACTTCACTGCATGTTGGCCTTTGAAGAAGCACCCCATTTCCAATTGTTTTCAATAATTTAATTCTTGGAATTATGTCTTTTCTTCAACCGACATTGCTCGTGTCAAACTGGTTAATTTATCATCCTCTCTTCTTTTTCTTGTTTTCTCGACTTGTGTGTGCATGAAGATGTGCTTACAGAAATTCATGACTTGTAGAAAATTTTAGATTGAGATGGATTGTTGTTTGCTAGTATGTGTTTTGTGTGTGTATATACATGAATTAACAGTCTGGAGCTTTGTTTCCATCATCCATCCAGGCTATCAAAAGATGAAATTTTCATGGTTTCGAATTGGGTTTTGTTTTTTTGAAACTCTCCGATCTTTCATTTAAACAGATTATAATTTTACTTTTCTTACGCATATTATTGAGTTTTGCAGGTGCAGATATCCCTGCTTCTAAGGAACAATCAAGCTGTTATTTTTATTAATTGCAGCTCATAATGAAATTTTTGTACAGGTTTTTGGTTGCAGTATCAGGCGTTAGGGGGATGGATTTACAAGATTAATTAGATTAAAGATTAGAAAGAGCTGAGGAAGAACCTCCAACCTCCAAAGTCACCGATGCCACCAGATAATTTACTGCCGTGGTTTCTCCAAGTTGCTAGCTTTTAGCTTGTATGTTGCACTACAGGTTTGAAAATGGCAAAATGTCGCAGGAACCTTTGGCTTTGTTGTGTTTTCTATTTCCTTAAATTTGATTAATGTCCTTGGATCCTGGAATTTTTATTAGAAAATAGTATATTAAGTGTGTGAACATTTCAGTTTCTAATCATCTTGCATATTGTCAATTGGTTGTCCAATTAAAAAAAAAATAAAAAAATCTTCAAGTTGTTAGCTAAGGTTGTCAATGACATTTTCACCTAAAATTATTCTCTCCAAAACCTTTTACTCTATGCAACCGGTTTCTAAAATACAGAAACAAATAACTTACTCCCAATTTTAACCCCACACGGTAATTTGCTAGTTTCACTGGATGGCGAATATCTTTCAAATCGAGTATCCACACACAATGAAAAGTTCACTGGACTAGGTGGCTTCGTGAAGTCGCCAAGTTCAAATATGAAAAGAACCTGTATTCATTACGAAAGTCACCATCATTTTAACCTTTTTAAAGTTTCATTTCTTCAGATTTTTTTGGCCCAAAATAGTGTTTGCGGCGTGGTATTACTTACCAACTCTAGATGAGGGAATATGCATCTTTTCATTTCTCTTGTTTAGAAGGGTGCTCAAGTAATAAATTCTTTTATTTTAGGCACCCAAACTTAAAAGATGTATTGCAAAATTAAATAGCATTACAATATATTTCAGCGAAAACTAGCTGACAAATTCACAACATACTGCGGATTACAACATACAATGACCACACGTTTTGTAGCAGAGAGAACGAAACAGAGAATAGAACGAAACAAAATAGATCATATTGACAACATCACAAATGGATCATATAGACAACATCACAAGGTGCAACATCTAAATATCCGAAAAACAAGTTTAAATATAAATCCAGCAAAAATGAAAATTAACCATTAACATCAATCATACTAAGTAATAATTTAAACTACCATTAAGCCTCCCTCATTTCATTTTTTTTTTGCTCAAAACCCTACCCAAAACCATAAAACACATAGAGCTCTCAATAGTTTTCATCACAAAATTAGACATGCTATTGCATGTTTTAAAATATAACATCATTCTTCTCTTCTATTTGCCGGAATGCTTAGCCTTTGTGTGGGATTGTAGAGCACCATCAGACCCGAATGTCCTATTCGTACACACAGGAAATCAGTAAGTTCCTTAATAAACTCGTAATATCTTAGATACAAGTTCTCAAGGGATATTGACATACTTGGTGCAGGACTTGCAAGAGAGTTGGCCACCAGATTTTGGTGTCTTTTCACCATTTGCTGGAGTTTTACCACCTTGCTTTGATGGGTAAGGAGTTGCAACATGAGCTCCCTTCTTACCATCTACAGCAGAAGCATAATCTCAGCTTATGCAAAACAACATATAGTTACCATAACGCACATGCAATCTTGTGTCAAGAAAATTACCAGTCTGAGGAGTGCCTGCTTTTGCTTTCTTAGCTGAAATAGGGGTTTTGGTTGCAGATCCAGCAGGCCTCTTCTTTCCTACGTCAACCTTTACAGCAGAACACAAAACAAAGTTATAGCAAGAGAAACAAGTTCAATGCATCATCAACACATCCACATCTTAAAACCAATAGAAGCCTATAAAGCACGTATAATACAGTTTTCGCATGTATACCTTCTTAGGTGTCTCCTCCTCATCCTCATCTTCATCTTCATCAGAGTCATCCTCATCTTCATCAGAACCTCCTTCCTCATCAGAGATCTGTTCGATAAAAAATGTCATCAAATTTTCATGGGACAAACAAGTTTGAAAAGAAATTAAAAAAAGAAAAGAAAAAGATAAACAGAGATCACTAAGAAATCAAAGGTAACTGCTTTACAAAAGACAGGAGTAAGGTAAACAAAATACATGAGACAAGCTATACAAAGTTTCAGGTATTAAATGGCACTTAAACGAATACATCTTCAATCAGACTTTCTAATAGTAGGTATGATAAACTTGGGTGTGATGTAAAGCATCAAGACTGCAACGAAGAAAAACCTCAGCAATAGCTAATTAAATCCATTACTAATCACAAGCAGCTACTAGATATATACCCCACTGCTAAATAGACTATCCTAATCACAAAATCAGAAGCCTCAGCCCCCTGTGCACATCAGGTACATCTTAAATGCCAAGGACACCACCCAAATACCTCCATGAGTAGGGACACGATGCCAAATAAAAATAACAATTTGAATTTCCCATGTAATCATACCATGAAAAAATACAAAAGGGCAGCCAATACAAGAAGCCTCAAGTTATGGCATCTTATTATCCTTTCTTTGTAGATAAGGATCTAAACGTCAATGGCATTTAAAGTACGACAGATTACCTCATCAGAATCGCCATCTTCAAGTCCATCCTCCATTGAATCATCTGAGTCACCTGAGTCAACATCTTCATCTTCCGTGGGTTTGATAACCTTGTTTGGCTTAGCAGAAGCACCAGGCTTGGCAGCAATAGCCTTAGCGGCAGCCTTTGCATTCTCAACCTTAGGTCCAGCTTTCCCTAAAAGATTTGCCAGAAGAAATTAAATAACCAATTACATTTATTTATCATTCCCTGCAGGAAAGTGTAAGAACAGAACCAACCATTTGCTGCAGGGATTGTTGGAAGCTCATGCTCTTCTTCCTCTTCCTCTTCTGACTCGTCCATATCAAACTCTTCTGTTTAAATCAAACATTTTCAGTTAAGCTTTAACAGTCGAGAAACATTCAACTAAAAAGTGTGTTAGAAGATTCACCTGAATCATCTTGCGGTAATGGGGTCTGATAACCACAGAAGTACACACTCCCATTTTTCCAGTTGTGAGAAAGCTCAAACTCTTTCTCAAAAACTAAATCAAAAGACAGTTGAGGGATATTTTCGGGGATAAGAGTCCCAAGGACAAGTTTCTTGTCACCAAACTTCACAAAGACAGGCACAGAGTCATGTCCTCCTTTCTTTGTCTCCCCAAGTGATGCCTGGAAAATAAAAATGACTCTACATATGAGATA
Organism: Xanthoceras sorbifolium; assembly: GCA_003430845.1. Taxonomy (NCBI): domain Eukaryota; kingdom Viridiplantae; phylum Streptophyta; class Magnoliopsida; order Sapindales; family Sapindaceae; genus Xanthoceras; species Xanthoceras sorbifolium. The sequence continues at coordinate 2,929,192 of CM010620.1, read as the reverse complement.
AACAAACTACTCCAAATGGCATTGGAAGACTCAGCAATTTCAAAAGTAAGACAAAGTCTAACCTGTGAAAGATGGATGATATTGTCAAATGTAGGCTTTACTTTAAGAGGCTGTCCAGCCTTAACTTCAACACCTATATAAAAAGCGCAAAATTTTTAGAAATAGTATAACTGACTACTATCGCTATAAAGATACACCTTATCAATACAAAATTATCAGACAACCTTGATTTAATTAAGGAGCAAGTATAACAAAACATGCCAGGAGATACAACAAAATAATAACCCCACAAACATATACCAAGGTATCTCCTAACATCCAAGTACACAACATAACACAAAAAAATAATAACTAAAATAATTGGGCATGCTCTTAAAGACTTGTAAACACCAGAACCAGCATATTGCATCTCTGAGTATAAGCATATTGCATCTCAGAGAATAAAGATGATTAACAACACAGAATCTAAGAATCAAAAGCGTATACATATAAAGCAGATTAACTAAAGAGGCCAACACATACAAATAAGAGAAAAAAAAAATTTCACAATATGATATATTGATACATAAACCTCTATTAAAAAGTACAACCTTTTTAACAACCAAACTCTCAAAGTGAGAGTGGTTTCAGTACTTGTTCAAAGTAATGAAAAAATAAAGCGATACACGCACGGAAACACGCAACTCGGATAAAAACTAACCAAAATTTGAACTTTTGTACCTAAAAGCACATTGACTTGAGCAACAAAAAAGAAAAAAAAAAAACAGAGAAACCAGCAAAATCAAAACAAAAAACACGAGACCTTTTACCTGTAAACTTACAGACAATTCATCTTCATGAAAAAAAAAAAAAAAAAAGAAGCATGATTATTTTTACTATAAAAATAAGACGAGAAACTACGTATCTCGTAGATTTAACCCTAATAAGGGTCAAACAACATACGAGCGAAAATACAGTGTACATGAGAATGTAAATAAAGAGTGAAAAACAAACAAACGAAAAGCAAAATATACAGAACAGTTGGAGAAACGCAAACATAAAATAAAATAAAATCGCGAATAACAACAAGATAACTAAAGAGGAAGCTCACCCCAGAACTCCATGGAAGATGATAGTGTGTATGACCGTGTGAGTTGGAGAGCTGATAAAGAGAACTAGGGTTTTTCGAGAGAGAGAGAGAGAGAGGGAAGTAAAGAGGCGTCAGAGAAGAGGGTTTGGAGGGAATTTATAAGAGAATTGCCGCATATTTTAGAGAGCTCAAGTCTAGGGTTTTGATTTTTTTTTTTTTTAATTATTATTATTTTATTTATTTTGCATGGCTCTAGGGTTTCTGAGGTTTTTGTGTGGGCATGGGCTTGGGCTGGGCTTCATATCGCTGATTAGGTCGTTTCGGTAATAGAGACATTAATTCTACGGCCTGTTTGTTTTTCTAATTTTAAGTTAAGGATATACATTCCGCCTCAAATTCCAATTTCAATCCGAATATAGAATCAATTTTTTATATGAATCCATTTAACAAATCAGCTGCCATGGCCCATGTGTGATGGAAATTTGAGGTAGGATGTTTATTTTGTTTATTTTTTTCAAGTAAATTGGAAAAAGGAAAAAAAAAATCTGAAATTAATAAGTTAGAAAGCTTGAGGTTTTTTTAAAAAAAAAAGAAACATACTTCATTAATCAAAGGAAGAACCTCACCAAATCAGCTAGATCTACTAGCCAGCTAGGAAAAATATCATTCCAAACAATAAGACTAGAAAAACTTAAGCAGGTGTATTCAATAAAGACTTTTGAAGAGTTTATAAAAGTCATGGAGTATTCAATATAGACTTTTAACGATTTAAAAAAAATCTATAAAAGTCACGAGATATTCAATCTAAACTTTTTAAGAGTCTACGAAAGTTACGGAGTATTCAAAATATCAATATGACTTTTATAGACTTTTAAAAATGCTAGATTTTTATAGACAATTATTCACAAAAATGTTCAAAATTTCTCTTCCACTTCTCTGAAAGACTTTTGAAGACTTTCTAACAAATAATTATTGACAACTTTTATTATTACTTGCTATTGAGCATATTATTCGAAAAGAATAATTCAGAAAAAATTGCAATCACTCTGCAACCTATTATGCAGACGATTAAAGTAAAAAAAAATATGTAATAATTATTTCTGAATATATACTATATCTTTTCGTTATTCAAGACTTTAAAGTATACTTGAAATATTTTGTTAGCACTTAACAAAGCTATAAAAATGAAAATCAACTTTGATATTTTCAAGATTAAAAAATAAGTTAAAAATTATTTTTTTTTAAATCTAAAATACATTAGTAATAGATGGGTGAAAAATTAGGTCAAACATTATTTATAATTATTCGCCCCTATAAACAACTTAAATAATTTAATTATATTATGATATATATATATATATATTTATAATTTAAATGGATTGATATAATGTATTTATTCATTTCTTTTCGTCTTTTCATGTACATGCCTTATTTTATTGATAATAATGAAGATTAGTTTTTTTTTCATTACAAACATTAAAAACTTGTATTTTGGTTATCTATTTGACTCTATTTTTTTTTTCTATCATATTTGTGTTGTCAAATTCCTAATCATACCCATCAATAATTATTGCTAAATAAAAATTGAATGAGTTGTTAAAGTTAACTATTAGTTTATTTGTAATTTACAAAAGTTAATGAAAATTTACAAAAGTCTATGAAAATCTATAAAAGTCTATCAAAATCTATAAAAGTCTATGAAAGTATTTTTAACAAAGTCATTAAAAGTCTATCAAAATCATTTAAATGAAAGTTTATGAGATTTTACGAAAGTCGTTCATAAATCTTACAAAGTCTATAAAAGTCATTAGAAATCCATGAACTCTACAAAAGTTATTCACTTAAAAAAAGTAATTAAAAGTCATCCAAAATCTAAATTGAATACACCCCCTTTAATACCCACCTAGCAATGCCATGGGCTACAGAATTAAAAACACTAGGCACATGACAAATAGAAACAACATCAAAACAGCCTAGAGCAATCCTAATATCAGAAATAACATTCTCAATTTCACATAAAATGTTCTCTCTACTATTGCAAAGATTCACTACTTCAAGGCTATCAGATTCTATTAATGAAGGGCAAAATCCCTTGCTGCCAGCCAGCACCAAACCTTCCAGCAACGCCCTAGCCTCTGCCACCGCCACAACAATGCCTCCCTTAAGAGAAAGAGCAGCTACAAACACCACTTCTCCCCCCTCCTGCCTCACTACCATGCCCAGCCCAAACCTACAACCGCCTTTGTCCCAAGTAGCATCCACATTTAGTTTGAAAAAACCAACAGTGGGAGTCATCCAGCCAACAGGCCTGCACCAAACAACAGCTCTAAACATCCTACAAATAGCCTCTGCAGACCTGCAACTTGAACCAGTCCCAACATAATTGCATCCAGAAACACCACCAACATTACAGCAAGCAACCCTATTAGACTCACCTCCAGAAACAGACCCAACAGATCTGCAAACAACCCCAATAGCCCCACAACCAGAACCAGCCTCATCATACCTGCAAACAACCCCATTTAAGAAGCACCGATATGAATACGGACACGGGGATATGATACGGGATGATACGGGGATACGACAAATCTTAAAAAATTAAAATACGAATACAGTAATTAAAATAATATATATTTTATATTTATATTTAAAACATAAATAACTTCATTCATTCATAATTAAACTAGTCAATTCATAAAACATAATTTATAAAACATCATTAAAAAACTAGTCAATTCATAAAACATCATTGAAATAAAAACATAGTCATAAAACATATTCTTAAGTTCTAATAAAATAACTTCATTCATCAACAATAACACTGTCACTGGAACTAAATAATACAGCCTCTAAATCTGGTTCATCAAGGGAAAGGTCTAGGATCCCAGAATTCTCCATGTTCATTGAATCAAAACCATCACCTCCAACATCCCACTGTTGAGATGGACCTTCATTGTAGGTTGGGGATCTCCTTGATAAAAGGCAAAGATTAGTATGCACATATACCAAATCTTCAGCTCTTTGTGGTGTCATATTGTTCCTCCTCATAGAGTGTATGAAATTGTAGGTGCTCCAATTTCTTTCACAACATGAAGATAAACATGGTTGTCCAAGGAGCTTGAAAGCTATGGATTGAAGAATTGGTGTGGAAGCTCCATGAAAAAGCCACCATTTCATTGGAGCCATAAAACCTCGATCCTCCAATGAATCAGAACTTGCAAAATCTTTAATGGCTCCAGAAAAACTGGCAAACTCCCCATAGATCTTTCTTCACTCCTCTGCATTAGAAAAATATCTCTTAAGACATTTTTTTTCTTTCCCTTGTAATCTCAATGTCTTTATGTGGAGGAACACAACCGGGACACTCTTCAAGCCATTGCTTGTGATAATACCTAGAAATATAGTAGTAAAACAAATCGTAAAAATATAATGGTAAAGAAAAAAATTAATAAAGGAAAAATAATAAAGACTTTAAAGAATAATTGAAAATTACTTTAAGCAATGGAGTGGTGTACTGCTTTTGGTCCATCGCTCCACCAAAATTCCATACACCACATCAAAGAACCTTGATTCTTCATTTAATTGTTTCCGCTCTTTTCTGAAGATAACAATATTCATTTTTTCTATCATAGAATCCCACCACTCATAAACTAAGTGAAGACAAGGTGTGTCCGTGTCGGCTATACCAAGCATCTCATATATGGGAGCTGTAAAGTTAATAATATAGTCCACATCAATCCAAAACTATTCATTTAATATTTTTTCCTTCACAACTCTCGCCTTCTCCGTATCATCCTCTTTGTACAAATCTCATCTTTCTTTAATCACCATGTGCTCTAAGCTTTGCTTTATTTGCTTAAATCTCTTAAGCGTCACAATAGCATAAGCAAAACGTGTTTCGGCAATTGAAAGCAACTTCAACTTCGAATGATCATTAAACATGACCAATCTCATACTATGATTCATAATAAAAAAATTTATGAACATAGCATCACTAGTAATATTTGAAATCCAACCACATTGTTTCATCACATCATCATACCTTGGATGTAACGATGGTGAACAAATATTCTTCAAAGCAAGATTGAGGGTATGGACTACACACAGTTTCCAAAAGATGTGTTGAAATTTTGCCTCAACAAGAAGTCTCGCTGCCTTACAAGCTGCAGCATTATCAGTGATTACTTGCACCACATTTTGTGGACCAATTTCCCGAATGGACTCAATGAGCAAGTTGACGATAAAATGCTTGTCTTTGTACTCTCATTCACAATTGACAGCCCTTAAGAACATTGGCCCACTTTCACAAACTGTCATAATGTTGATTAGGGGTCTTCTCTGAAAATCTGACCATCTATCACTGCATACACTTACACCTTTATCTTTCCAACTATCCTTGAATGGCCCTAACATCCGCTCAATGCTAATCTTCTCTTTTTGAAGAAGTGTAGTTCTTAAGACATTGTAACCTGGAGGAACATAACCCGCAATTGGATTGTTATAAGCTTTTGTGAATGCCCGTACATAGTGAGGATTTCTTGCAAAATAAAATGACAAGCTACCTGTATAAAACATTCTTGCAATTTCACCATCCAACTCTTCTCTAGCATTATTATTGAAGGCTTTTTCAAGAGGTCCTTTCATTCCCTTCCTCTTCTTTGGCTCAACATTAGGCAATTGCATTTGCAATCCATAATAGTTACTAGCACCGGTAGAACAAGTCTTGTTTGAGGATCCAAAAGCTATAGTATAGGGTAAAGGAACTTGTCTAGGTAAATATTGTTTCACCCTTAGCTCAGCTTCTTCCACTACTTAATTCAGTTCCAACAAAATAGCACTTGTCACTTTGGATCAACTTGCAATCCCACCTCCTTTAGTTTTCAACAAGTAACACTTCACTCTAGAATAGGATCCTCTGTAAACTTGATGACAAAAGTTACATTGAAATGCAGTGTTTCCCCCACCAGTTCCCATTTTCTCAATCTTTGTAACATATTGCCACAAGGGAGTTTGATCCCTAAAATTTAACTGTGAAGCTGAAGTGTTTGATGCATCGGCAGCAGTATCACTCATTTTTTGAAAATAAAAAAAAAAAAAATCTCTAACTTCTAAACACTATGTAACAATATATAAAATTTAAATTCAGTTCTCACTCATATTATATAAGAGTTACTAAATGTAGGATCCACGACTTCTTTCATGTGTGATTCCACTTATGTATTATATTGAATAGTTAATGTTACATTACATAAGTAGAATCTCGCATAAACAACCTTCAATATATATGTATATTGTTTAACGTTACCTATTAGGATCAACCTAACAATTTTTTGAGTTAACTTAAATTCTGTAGAATTAAAGCCAGATAGTCAAAATTTGCTGCTGCTTCTTTCTCTTGAGTCCTAATCTCATAATAAACTACAATATTCAAGGCATTAATCTGAATTAGCATATAGGTTTATACTTCGTAATAATGCCCCACAAAAAAACTTTGTCCAATTGGTAAGGTCACTTACCTCTCCAGAATAATTTATTAGTTTTGACTTTTGTCTTTTTTTCTAAGTGTCAGTATCATGTACCCTTGACCTATCAAATTAGAGATCTTCGACAGAAGAGAAACAGAGAATATACCCATCAAAAAATGCCCATCAAATAGCACCCACTCATGAACAACACTAGGTCTGCTAAAAAATTGAAAAGCAAAAGCATAGAGAATAGAAGAAAAGCACACCTTTGGCAGTTCGACTTTCCTTTTCTTCTTCTTCCTCTTCTCTTCTCTAGCAGTAGGTCGGCAGTTCAGCAGTTCGAGAGATTCTTCTTCCTCTTCCTTCTCTTTCTTCTTCTTTCTTTTCTCTTCTTTCCTTTTCTTTTCTTCTCTTCTATTTTTTTTGGTGGACTTGAAGCTTTAGAACAAAATGATGGCTTCATTTCTTCATAAAAAATGGGCCTCCATTTATATCTATCTTTACCTACTTTTGTTCCGTCCCGAGTAATTATCGATTGTTTTTAATATTTTTTATCTAGTGTATAGGTAATAAGGTTTTGTATGTAATTGAAGAGTCTTGGTGGAGTAAATTGAAGATTTGAAAGTGCATAGCTGTCATCTTTTGGAGGCTTCCATAAATTCTACAAGATGAACTGGGTTGAAAGCCTTATATTTCTAGAAAGGTCACAATGTCTACTTTCCGGTAAATTTTACGGTTTGTGATTCTGAGTTTTCTAGAGGAAGTTATGCTCATTTTCACAACAATGCGCAGACTCACGACTTTCATGTCGAGAGTTAAGTCACGAGTCATGTTTTGGAGGCCGTCATAAATTCTAGAAGATGAACTGGGTTTCGCGCTTTATATGTATGGAAAGATATAGATGTTTACTTTCTAATGCATTTTACGGTTCATGATTTGGAGTTTTCTAGAAGAAGTTATGGTCATTTTCGTAACAGTGCGCAATCCTAAAATTTGGACCAGTGAGCACTGCAACCGCAGGTCGCGATGAGCCGATCGCGGTGAAACTTCAATTTTTTGGCAATGAGCACCACGACCACAGAGCCGTGACTAGCGGTAGCAACCCACGGTCGTGCTGGCGATGCGAGAAACCTTATTTTTAATGCCTATAAGTAGAAAAGGGCTCTAAAGAGGGGGAATTCGGCTATGGGCTCTAAGGAGAGGACCAAGAGGAGACCAAGAGAGAAGAGAAGAGGCAAAGAAGGGAGAAGAAGATCATCTTGAAACCAAGAGGGATTGGATTCAATCCTTGAACCAAAATCTAACCATCAAGCTTGGATTTGGAGAAAGTGGAAGTTAGACAAATTCACAATGAGGAGGAGGACGAAAGTTCATCACACCTAGAGTTTTTCTATCCCTTTCCTTCTTTATTTTCATGCTAGTAACTCTCTTTATTAATTGGAAAACATGTTTAGTTGTAAATCTTTGATTATGAACTAAATTTATAAGTTAAGGTTTTGATGGATCTTATTCTATGATGATTGAATGAATTGATTGTTTAATTTATTGTGGTTGATTATTATATTGTTAAGTGGTATTATTGTGCTTAATGCTTTTGAATGTGAAGGCCTACATTTAGATGATAAATTGGTTGTGTGTTATGTACCGAGAGGAGACGCCCACAACATGCTCGATGTAATGTCCACAACAAGTAGAATTAGAAAGAGATATACTAATTTGCTTGTGTGATCACATAGGGTGTTTATTGTGACTAATGCATTTTCATACACTTGGATATACCATCGAGAGATAGGATATTAGTGTGTGTGAAATATGTCCGATTTACCTCGAGTGGGGACTTTGGATAATTTAGATAAACACGATCATCGACATGAATAATTAAATTACAACAATTTGCTTTCATGAAATTCAATTGGATGGATTAGGTGAATTCAAATACCCTAGCTCATCTCTTAATTTGGTTGTTACTTTTACGTTTTATGTTTGTTAGTTTTATCTTTCGTTTTCTCATTTTAAACCTTTCGATTATCCAAATAGAAGTAGACTTAGTTATTTTTAGTACTCAACGCCTAAATATTCCTGTGGAAACAATAATATACTCATCATTTTATTACTTGTGCCGACCCCGTATACTTACGGGTACAAAAAGACGTGTCACAAAAGAACTGAAAAATCTGAAAACCCAATTACACAGCACTCAGCCAAAGTTTTAAATTTCATTTTTTGATCCTATAATTTTTAAATTTATAAACGGACTCCTTTTTTTGAAAAATAATTGAAAAACAACCCCAACTGTATCCTCTCCATACCTCCAGTATCCCGTCGTATCCCCCATGTATCCCCGCCGAATTCGCTGGTCAAACATCCTCTTTGGCCAACGGATGCGCGTATCCTCGCGTATCGGTGCATCCGATACAGATACGGGTACGATACACGAGGGTTTTGAAGTATCTGTACTTCTTATAACCCCATCTGACCAGCACCCAAGAGCAAACCTAACAGTCTTGCACCCAGAAACAACCCTAGCAGGCCTGCAAATAACCCCAACAGACCCACCTCCAAAACCAGCCCCAACAGACTTGCACAAAGCCCCAACAGACCCACAAATAGGAACAACTCCATCAGACCTGCACCCAGCAACAACCCCAACAGGTTTGTACCCAGAAACATCTCTAGTAGACCTGCAAGCAACCCCAGCAGACCTACAACCAAAACCAGACCCAACAGAAGAAGAAACAGAATAAGGAACCATAACAGACCTGCATCCATCAACAACCCCAATAGTGGAAGAAAGAGAACAAGCACAATCAAAATTCTGGATAAAAACAGCAGCCATATTCCAGCAATCCTCAAAAAGAGGGCAAACCAACCCATGAAGCATGAGATTTCTCCTATTCCACAGCAACCAACAAGCTACAATAAACCCTCTCACCTCAACCAACATTCTAGAAGATAAAATGTAGGCTAAACGATCCATAAAATTCAACACCTTGAGCTACTGAACCTCTGTCCAAAAAGGATAGTCCCTTCAAGCCCTAGCGTTCACAGCATACTCCCAAAAGATATGATCCACACTCTCTAACCCCTTCCCATAAAGGCCACACCTACCATCATTAATGATCCCTTTTTTAGCTAATAAAGCCTTAGAAGGAATGATATCCTTACATGCCTTCCAGCAAAAGATTTTAATCTTGCTTGGCAATTTTAATTTTCATAAAGATATCCACAAGAAATGAGGACCATTAGAGGAAGAAGTTCTCTCACAAGTCTGCAAATCCAAAGCAATACGATAGGCGCTTCACACAGAAAAAACTTTCTTCTTGTCAAAATGCCAAAAAATGGAGTCTTGCTTCAGATACACACTTAGGGGAATTCCTAGAATTAAATCAGCCTCTTCCGGTTCAAAACACCTGCTAATCAGCCCATTATCCCACCTTTTAGGACTAGATATCAGCCCCCCAACAGCATCATTAGTTGGCAACACCCAGGGAGACAAGATTTTAAAAAAGCAATCCCATGAAACCTATGGATCCCCATAGATGGAAAATGCACTTACATCCCTTATCCTCCACCTCAAACTCTTCACCAAAACAGCTATATCCCAACAAATATTCCTCTGTATAAAAGAAGGGGCAGCCCCAACACCACAATCAAGAAAAGAGGATGAGGGAAAATACCTTGCCTTCAAAATTCTGCACATGATAGAGTTAGGATAGTTTAAAATCCCCAACCCTTGTTTGGCCACCATAGCTTGATTAAATTATAGAACATCCCTAAACTCCATTCCTTCTCAATCTTTCGGACTACACATTTTCTCCCAAGAGAGTCAATGAGCCTTCTTCCCACCCTCAGACAGCCCCCACCAAAAATTAAAAAAATAATTTCTACAGCTCCAAACATAGAGACACGAGCAGTCTAAAACAACTAGAGTATGTGGGAACCGCTTGAGCGACTGCTTTGATAAGCACCTCTCTACCTCCCACCGAGAGCAATTTATGCTTCTAACTTTGAAGTTTTTGCCACACATTATCCTTTATAGCACAAAAAAACTTTTGTTTATTCCTCTCAATCATCGAAGGTAACCTCAAATACTTCTCATGGCAAGAAATTACATCGACCATAAACACTTTTTTAATGCAATTCCTGATCGAACCAATGGTATTCGGGCTAAAAGTCAAGGCAGGCTTATCATAGTTAATAGCTTGCCCTGAAGCTTTCTCATACTTCACCAACATGGCTTTCAAAGTCTCACACTCCTCAATAGTAGCCCTGACAAACACTAAACTATTGTTAGCAAAGAATAAATACGAGACCGAGGGAGTACTCCTAGCAACCTTGACACCATGGATAAACCTTAAAGCTTCTAAATAAGAAAGTAAAGCTGAAAGGCCCTCCGCACAAAGAAGAAACAAATAGGGAGAAAGCGGACATCATTGTCTCAGACCCCTAATAGGAACCACCCTATCCTTCGTTTCCCCGTTAATAAGGAAATCAAAGGAAGTCGATTCAACACACCTCATAAACTTATCCACCCACACCCTATGAAACCCCATACCTTCTATAACCTTCCGCTGGAAAACCCACTCCACTTTATCATAGGCTTTGCTCATATCCAATTTTAAAGCAATTTGACCCTTAGAACCCATACGTTTGTTTCTTATTGCATGTAAGCACTCAAACCCTACTACTACATTATCAGTAATCAACCTCCCAGGAACTAATGCACTTTGATTCAACGAGATTACCTCACTCAAAACCCTTTTCAGTCTGTTAGCTACCACCTTGGCCACCAATTTGTAAATCACATTGCACAAGCTTATGGGCCTGAAGTCACTAACCCTGACTGGGGTCTTAATCTTAGGGATTAAAACAACAATCGTTTCTCTCAAACTACCCAAATCATCCAGCAAACCTCTGCTGCAACACACCGATACCTTATGAACATTACCTTACTCCCTTTGGAGTTTCCATGCATTTGACATAGTCACCAAAATAGACCACAACACAAACAACATTGTTGAAGCATTCAATGGATGGATGAATAGGTATAGGGTACTCCCAATGCTCACTATGATGGAGAGTGTGAGACGAAAATTCATGAAATGTTACGTGAAAGATATGAGGTAGCCTTGAGTTGGGAGACCAACATACCTTTAATGGTTAAGAAATTGCTTCAAAAATCCTAGACGAAATGGAGGTATTTGGATCCAATGAGGTGTTGTGAATATGAGTTTGAGGTCCTTGATGGTGAAAGGCAATTTATAGTCAAGCTTGATGCTCATAGCTGTGACTGTGGGCTTTGGGTTGTCAGTGGAATACTTTGCAAGCATGCAATGGCTTGCATTATTAAGAAGAGGGATGATATTGAGCAGTATGTGCATGTCTACCTTAAAAAACCAGCATACCTAAGAACATATACAAATATCATCCATGCAATTCCTTATGAGCATAATTGGCCACAACTTGAGTTCCAAACTATTTTGCCACCAATAAAGAAGAAGAAGGCTGGCAAACCAGGAAAATTAAGAAGAAAAGGTGCAACAGAACCTGCAAGGCTACAACGACCAAATGTATTCCAATGCATCAACTGCCAACAGCATGGGTATAACAGTAGGACTTGCACAAATCCAATTAATGCAAAAGGGAACATAAGTCAAATATCTTACCTATTATTTCTTTGTTTTGCTAACCTTTAAAATAAATTATAAATTTACTAACAACAATGTTATCTCAAGATTAGGGTGTCAGCACCTCTACTGCATCGGTAATAAACTCAAATGTAAAGAAGGCTAGAAGAATGGAGGTAACTTTCAATATCTGCAGATTTTAACATATGTTTGGGCTTGGTTAGAATACACTTTTAATACAATGGTTAATTAACTTCAACATGTTGGAACAAGCTTACATGCACCTGCTTTAAGGTCTAGCAACACACTAACCAGTATAGTCACAAGGCCTAGCAACACAACAATATATACAGTAGCAAGGGTATTTTATTTGATTTTTAAAATTCACCATGTATGCTATATTATATATGAACCATTATCTCACTTTAATAATTTCCTTCTTTGTGACTGTTTAGGTACTTTGGTTTCCATCGACTCAAGGTACTACATCAACTCATGCTTTTGAACCAACCCAATCTCCTCTAGGAGTCCAAGGATGGAAAATTGACTTTTTGTTTATTGTTTGTGGTCCTCAGCCTATGTGACTTCTCCACAACCTTTTTTTTAAAAAAATTTACTTTAATTTATAATTATTAAATTAAAGGCTTGGAAATTACTCTTCTGTCCATGAAACTTGATTCTCATTCATGCAATTACTTCATTACCCTTCACTACTAACAGTCATTGTGCCCATTTAATGGAAAAGTTGATTTTTATGGGGTATTTTGACTAAAAAATAAAACTATAGAAAGAAATTTAGCCATAAATAAATCTTTATTTTGTCTAACACCCTAAACTACAGGGGTAATAATGGTTATAACCCAAAAAACAAACATTACCTAAACTTATTTAATCAAATTTGGTGTATTCAGCAATATTGTTAAAAAGATGACTAGATGAGCCATATCCTACACTTCAATTTTTATTTCTCTTCGAAAAATTACATGGACCTATAATTCTAGAACCCACAACTTCATGGATATGGGTATAAGAAAATTTATCATCACTAGACTACTTCAACTTCCTCTTGTGCCTACATTTTGAAAATCATATTTAAGTTTATTTAAAGAATAGCCTAGCAATGTAGGGTGAGCAGTGTTTGGTTAAATTTTTTTGTTTTGAATTGGAATTATGAAATTTGGATAATTTAGAGGTGATAGAGTGCTTAGATGGCATGCATGTCGTAATATATAATTTGCTTTAAAATGAAATATTTGTACTTCATTTATGCATATTGCATAAAATGCATAATGATCATTTATCCTAACTGTTATTGGGCCGCATCTAGACTGGTCGAGACTTGCAATTAGGGGTGTAACTGAAAGTTTTTAAACTTATAAATACTAAAAAGTCATTATTAAAGGAGCTTTAATGCACTCATATGAAAGTTCAGGGACCACGTCTTAATTTACTGCTACAACTGTAAAAAAGGGCAAGTATTTTTTTCCTATAAATTCAACACTTCCAGCTATTTTTTTTTTTTTCCTTTTCTAAGAACTTTCAAACTTTCATATCATCAACATGAAGTTCCCTGGTGATATTTGAGCCAATTTAAGTCATCAAATTAATATCAAACATACATAAGATCCCTTGCCTTTGTGGTTAGAGGTTCAAACCCCTCCAAGCCACTAAGGTTCAACATCTGTAAATATATAGTCTTAACATTGCCTATAAAAACGTAATCGTGCGGGTAAACCCCTCCCATTGCTGAGAGTAGTAGTCTGAGTCGTTGGTCCCAGTATTTCTCATCTCCCGCTACTGAGAGTAGTTGTCCGGACTGTACTTATATGATTTAATCTCAGTTGGTCCCGGTAGTCCTCTGACCCGAAAGGTGTCAAATTTAAAAAAATAATAATAATAATATCAAACATAATATTGAGCTTGTATTTTCATATCTACTCTTACTGTGAGAAGTTTCCTTATACATAATCTTTCATATCTTCCATGTTTGCATTTCTGTGAGAAATATTTGTAAGTATTAGAAAACACTTGTAAGTGTTGAGATTCTAAGCATGGGGTATCATTTGGACGAAGTCGGTATGAGTTGTCACCAATTGTTTGTAGTTTGTAAAGATTAAGTCGTACGGAACTATGATAGCGGAAAATAATCAAAGCTTGCGAGAAGTTTGGAAAAAGTGTGTTTAGGCAACAGTTGAGACTAAACTAGCAAACTACTGTAATTACGGTATTTGGTTTTCTTAATTTCTTATATCATTAATTTTGCTATTCACTTCACTTTAATTGTTCATATTTATATTTGCATAAACATTTTATAATTGTATTTTTTGGTTAGGAATTTACTTGAAACTCAATTCACCTCACTCTTGGATTTTCTTTTCCGACCAACACACACACACACATATATATATATATATATATACACTAAAAAATTCAATGGAGTGTCCTTAGTAGAGAGAGATGCTAAAATATAAAAATGGTTTTGAAAATAAATTTAACATGTAGCGGCAACAAACCAAAAGGTTATAGTTTTTGTTTTGTTTTTCTCTTTATCTAAAACAAGCTTCGAATTTAATTTCTTTCTTTTTTTGGTTTAATTCACGAGGTGGTCCCCATATAGATTGATATAGGACTAATTTCCGCTCGACTCAGGAGGTCAATAAAGACTTGGCCACAGGTGCACTCCACCAATATGGAGATTACACCGGCTAAGAGTCGAACTCGAGCATTACCGAAAGGATTCACTCCTTATCTGGTATGTGGTGACCAACCACTTTACACCTAATGGTTTAATTTCTTTCAAAACGGTGTTATGAAATCACTTTCAAATAAAGTTTTAAAAATATAAAATATATACATATATATTTTAAAAAATTATTGAATTATTTTCAACAGTATATAAAGTTCATTAAAAAGTTAGCATTAAAAATTTACTTTAAGTCAGTATATCGTAACAAATACACTTGAGAATCGGCACAAAAATGGTCGACAAAGGAACATACCAAGCTTCACAAAGACGTGAGCTTAACATTTTTATGGGCTAATCGTACATACAACTCCTGAGTTAAGGTCTAATTGAATGTATATAGATCTTTAATCAAAAATTCTCTACCGTTAGTGGTCAACCGTTAGATTATAACGGTCAAAGGGTAAAATGATATTTTTAGTTTTTTTAAATAGACAAATTATATTTTAATTATTTGAAATTATTAAATTAACAATAAAAAATGAGGGGAAGAGATTCAACATTTTCTCAAATGGATGGAGGAGATTTCATCTTATTTCAAAAAAAAAAAAAAAATTTGAAAACTCCATGGATGCGCTCCATGAGCAGATATGAACAAATCGACGAAGGTTCCTTCATTGAAGGAGTAAGGAAGGAGCAATATGATCAACTGAAGCAGATATGATCCTTTCATGAAGGAGCGATATGCTCTAAAGAAGATAGATCTCTTCCATCTAATCAAATCAGATAGTGAAGATTCATCAGATCCGTGATATGATCCTTTCATGAAGGAGCGATATGCTCTAAAGAAGATAGATCTCTTCCATCTAATCAAATCAGATAGTGAAGATTCATCATATCCGATCACATAAGATCCATCTAATCCAATCAGATGGTGGATAGATTCTGTACCATTGTCTTTTTTAAATTTTTAATTGACTTTTATATAAATAATTTTTTTAATAATTATTATGGATAATAAAAAAATTAAGGGTATTTTAGATATTTTATCCAAAAATGTGGTAAGCAATTAGTTTGGACGGAAGTAAACTAATATTAGGAGATGTTTATAATAATTTCGACAAAAAATTCACATACGTGTAATTAAAGCTATACTTGAGAATATTTCTATAATTACTGTAAGCAAACAAGAATCATAAATGCATTGTCTTCTCATTATATAAACAACAAGTCAACAAGAGCCCATTGTGAGCCCAACATCCATTTTGTGGGCTCTCAGCCTGAGCAGGCCCAATTGTTTACAAAGATGGATGCTCCGGGTTAATTGGAGCCAGTTTCACACTTCCCATTCCATTCCATTCCCACCAAAACCAAAGTCTGAACTCGATTGGAGAAACGGCTTCCATGTTTTTAACCATAACCATAGAATTAGCCCGTTGAGAAATTTCAGTTCGGATTGAAGAAGTCGTCCACCGAGATTAACCAATATAAATACGGTCAGAAAAATAACCGTAGAATCTCTTTTATTTTTAGCATAAGATCTATATATTTTGAAATTCACATAAGTAGTAAGCTCACTATATGAATTTTTCCCTTATATAATTACTATATCGTGAGGCGTTGTACTAGTAGAGACATTTAAAGACTACAATTATTACAAGTTTTTCACATAAAACTACTACATATATGAATTTCAAAATATAGAGATCTCATGTTATAAACATAATAGACGAATTGAGTTGTTTATGTAAATATGTTCTCGAACAAGTACATGTCAATATAAATAATAGTAAATTATCATACATATAACTAGGGTCATATGCATATCGGGATCGACATTATAGAGTAATATCATGAATTCATTGTCACAAATCATTACAAATGAAAGAAATTCATACTTCTAAATTAATTAATCTACTAAAGACGATCTCCAATTGACAATCTAACCCTTTTTTTTTTTCTTTTTAAAAAATATTTATTTAAGATAGCATTCAATTGATTTGTTAGGTTATATAATTTTAATTTTAAGTAATTATAATGAAGATAACAACGAGTAATACTAATATGCTGATTGGAGTTTACACAAAACTAATTTAAATTTGACTAGTTAAATTTTTTTTTTTTAACCATGTTTGATTTTTTTTTTTTTTTAATGTATGATTTTCTAATGGGAACTCTCTACAAAAAAAAAAAAAAATTTCAAAGCAGACCCCGGTCCAATTTACAAATGTCACATACTATACCACAAGAAGTTATTGTGATTCCTTACACAGTTACACCACATTGTCCATTCGAATTATAAAGATTTTTAAAATAAAAAAAAAACGTTTGAAACGTTTCGAGAAATAATCCAATTTAATTGCAGTAAGGGTGAATGAACTGTATATACTAAATTATTTACACCAAACAAGAAAAAAATGGGGCCACTGTGGAATGTGACATGAGAATTTTATGAGCGAAAGTAAAGGGAAAAAAAGTCATACGTGTGAATAATTAGGACTGGGACCATCACAATTATAGAATTTTTTTTTCCTTGTAATTAGGAATGGCACTAAAACTAGAACCTAATTTACTGTATATTTGAAAAAAAGTTTATTTATTGGTTAAAAAGCTTATTTAATCTTAAAAGTTATTTTTAAATTTTTTTATATTGTCTGGTTACAACCTCAATAGGATTTTTGGATGATTAAATAAGTTATTTTAGTTTACTTGTTAAATTTTAAATTTTGAGTTTTCTAAATATATATTTTTTTAAAAATATTAAAATATCTTAGTATATTTTATAATTTCACAGTATCCTTTTAAATTATAAATCATAATAACTTAGTTTTTTAACATGTGAAATAAAACTTCAATTATTTTGGATAATGAATGGGATCGAATTGCAATTCTTCTCATGTACCGAAAATAATTAATTTAGATTATTTATTTTTATTTTCATATTATTAGAATAATTTGTCATTATTATTTTAATAATTTTATTTAAAAAATTATATTTTTATATTCTTTTATAATATTTTACAATTATTTTTTTAATTTGAAGGAAATATATTTCTCATATTTTTTTATTATATTTTAAATTATTTTATATGTCCTTTTTGGTAAGAATTTTTTTAATTAACAACCAAACGGTCAATGGTTTTTTCTTAAAAGCTCTACTTCTAAAAGATCTACTCGGAGAAACTCTTTCAAACGAACCCTCATTGACTTGGAATTGATTTGAAAATCAAATTAATTTCAGGTCAAACTGGTTTTGAGTTTTCAAAACCGGTTTGATTCGCTAAAACCGTTTATATAAAATTTTATATTTTAATTATACATTTATTTATTTATTATTTTTAGGTTTTCTCAATAAAAATCACCAGCCAAAGGATAAAAGAGCCTAAAATTAACATTTAGAACATATAAATTTAAATATATGTGAAAAAAAAACATATTAGGTTTAATAGGTACTAAACCAAAATGAACCGCACCACATTTAACCAAAATAAAATTAATTGGGTTCAATTAAGTTTAATCCAATTTTAAATTTTAAAAAATAGAATCGAATCATGTCCGCCGTAATTACAATTAAGGAAAGGTTTGAATTTTGGACATTCAAGATACATAATTATTGTGGTCACAAATACATCTTAATTTGGAACCACACTTTGTACTCCAAATATGAACGAACACTTCGTGCTCCAAATATCAACGAAGAGTACAAAGTGAAAAATAAATTATACATAATTATTTGGACAATACAAAGAATATACATATTTTTTAACATGTAATTGATAAAAAAATAAATTATTTTTTTATTATTTTTTTAACATACCAATTTCAGTATTAACAATTCAAATATAAAACTGAATGATTACTTTTAACACCGCACTATCTCGTGCGTTAAAAAAAAAAATAGCTTTTAAAATGAATACGAGAACGAAATAGATAAGTTGAAGGCTTGAAACTGTACATATTTCGATTACGAATATTGTAGTCCATTAATGGTTATAAATCTACAAGCATTTGGCAACTATTGCATGCTTAATATGATATTAATCTAAAAAAAAAACATAACTAATCCAATCATAATCTATTGTTTTTACAAAAACCCAGATGTTTCTTGATCGAAGACAGAAGAAACCAGCAATTTTTATTTTTTTTAATTTACAGCAAAAAATCCATGAACTTGAGCCAAGGAATCCCCGTCTTGCTTGCCTTTTCTGCCTCCTTTGAACAACTTGAAGACGATGACGTCGTTCTTTCGGTGCCGCTCCCACCGTCCGATTCCACTTTCTTTGTACAGAGGAAAAAGTTCCTCGATCCCAATTCCATCAGCTTCTCCTCCTTCTCCAATCCTGAAAACAAAACATCAAACCAACAGCTCCGTCAATTACTGCCGTACACGTCTTATTTTACCAAAATAGTATTCTAATCTAACGTTTAAGTGGAACAGAAAAATAGAAGAAAAGATTGGTTTGACGATTCTTACTTTCTAAACTAAACTGCGAATAATGGAGGTCGAAGCCGGAAGAGTCGGTGATCCGCAAGATTGGTCGTCGACATTCCTTGACGTACTGTCTTATGGCGGCCGCCACCAGATCGGCCACCGTGTTCTCCGGAGACATCAACACCTGTACAGCACCCACGCTTCCCTGGATCGTGACGTTCAACAGCAGTTTCGTCAGCTTCGGCCTCGCCTCAGGCGACAGCGTAGCGACGGCTGGAATGGGGAGCAAATTCGGCAACGTCTTTGGCCTCCTAAGCTGCTGCACCGCCGGCGGCATCGCCGGAAGTCTTCCATGAAATGACGATGACTTTTCCGATAACTTTCCTCTTCGGATCGACTCCTGTCCTCTCCGGTTATTCTTAGAGGTCGGCATAAAACCTGTTAATATCTTTACAGAGCCAAAGTATTGCAAATTTTTTTCTTTCTATTTCTTGTTTCCGATTAGACGGATTACCTCAAGCGCCGGTATCGGAAGAACCAGAGTCGGGGGAAACCGAGAGCTGCGAAGGAGCTTGGGCTCTCAGGTTTCCGGTCACCGTACGCTATCATAAAAGGAAGGGTACAAGCGTAAATAAACAGCAAACTAGGGGACCAAAAGCAGAGAAGAGACTCGAGGGAGGATGCGGATGCTGAAATGAGCCTTGGCTGAGGACGAATATATAATACGAGTTAGCAGATGAGCAGCTCGAACGATTTTTCTTGGATGTTACCGTCTGTAACCGGTTGCTGGGAAGGTTGATTTCGAAGGTGACCGGCTACAGCCGGTGGATTAGGACATGTATTTGGATGTGGTCTTGCTTCCAGTCTTTCAACTTTAACGGCTTCGTTCTAAAGTGCGCGGGAGTGGTACACTGGTGTGAGTTTCGGTACGTGGGTTTGACACGTGTAAACGTGTTGTGGCTCGGCATACACGGTGATTTGCGTGGAGTTGCTCGAAACTGTGAGACGTTGCGCAGACTAGTTACTATTGGATCAAGGCGGCTATGCGATTGCCATCACCTTGCCAATGCCTATGAAATTTAAAGCATCACGTGCCTCGCTCGTGTGACTTTAGGTCTAAAAAGGTAGCTGAACCTACTTAAGCTAGTTACGATTTGACACCTGTTGCAATTTTGTTGGATTGGCGACCGTCCACCTCACTGTCAAGGGTTCAACCACGCGGGTGACGTGGCAGACAACTAGAGGAAATAATTGGTGCGGCGGCCCCGGAGTATGTGCCATGTGGACCTATAGAGGTTTCGGGACTCGGATTCGAAAAATGCTGACATCATATTGGCAATTATTATTTTGTCCTCGTGTTAGTTAATAGTTGAAATAAGAATTACACATTAACGTAAGGTTCCACAGCTGACCTGGATGAAACGAGGCCACAGTTGATCGGTGTTCTTTTACGAAGATCAGACGGTGATGAGAGCCTGCTTGCTTGTAAGGAAATGAATCAGAGATCGTCCACAGTCCACTGCGAAGTGACAATTAGTGATTCAACTTTTACTTTGGTATCTTTGAAATGGACATTTTAGCTAACAAAACATATGATTTAATCAATATATATTTCAAATTTTCTATATGTTTTCTAGTGCGATAGTCACTTAGTCAGTGTTATTATTATATATTATTGACAACTTTTAGTACAGTTATAATCAGGATAAATTTGTATAATTTACAATACTATTTGTTTATTAATAATTTTAAATTTAAATTTATATATTAATATAAAAAACTTTCTCGGAGTGGAGGTGGATTCATGTCTTTGTTAGATTGAACATATAATTAATGAAAGCATAGAAAATAAATGTAGAAAATTGTAGAACTTTAAGGTAAGAAATTGGTCTTCCACACAATATCTAAATTTAAGAAGTTAAATCATGCATATACTGCTAGGTCTCATTTTTGTTTGGTAGAAATATTCTTATTTGTTTGGTAGGATTAGATTTAATAAAATTTTGTTTGTAAATCGATTTTAACTACTTCCAATCAAATAGTTTTTTTTTAAAATATTTATAATATATTTTTTAAATAAAATATATGTTTTATGATAATATAATATTGACTAAGTGGTACGTGTCTCATTCTGTATATTAATATGCTTTTCTATTTTAAAAAAAAATCAACACTTTTATTGTGCAGTTAAAAAGAAAAAAATAAATACGTCATTTAGATTTTACATTTCATGTTTCAATCAGTTCAGTATTTAAAAGAATACAAGCATGTTCAGTCTTTCAATAAAAAAATAAACGATCCTAAAGTTCGAATGTCTTCCGACTCTCCTTTCCTAAATTCTAATTTTATCTTAATAGCTCAAAAAAAATAAAAAAAAAATATATTTGATTGATCATTTAAATAATTTATATATACTTTTTATATACGTTACCAGCAGTTCGATAATTTAAATATAATATATCGTCAGACTGAATGTACATTCTTTATTATTAAATCATATTACTATATTAATCAATATAAATCTATATTATTCTTAACACTATAATAATCATAATTTTATTTAACCTACTTACAGTTAGTTTTACGATGTATACCGTAATTGGAATTAAAATATTTAAGAAAAAATCATGGCACGTTGTCGTTGAGCTGACCCGATACGTTGTTACTTGTCTGCCATCCAATAAACAAATTAAGAGATAAAATGGTTTTCAAAATAATTGAGGCAAGCAGTGAAGCACGCGTGACTATTGCAGACAAACGATGCAACTGTTTGTTTACTATTATTCCTCCAAGTTTCAAATCAATCAAGTCTCGACAAAAATAAATAAATAAAACAACATTATAATATTTGGATAGTGAGAAATATTCAAAAGGTAGGCAAATATTAAATCAACCGCTCTTTTATTTTTGAAGATATTTTATTTTAATATTTTATTGAAGGCATGAATCATGATCATGACCACCATTTTGTTCAATATATTTTCACCGGTTTATATTTTTATTTTTATGGAAAAATTTTAATTTAATCTCTATTTTTTAATAAAATATTATTTTTTATTTAAATTTTTTTTTCAATTCCCGTAAATTCTAATTTTTTATAAATAAATCAAATTAATTATTTGACCAACTATTTAACTATCAACCATCACTATTTAATAGTTTAAATAATTAATAAAATTACAAATTTATTTTTTAATTAAAATATAATAAAAATAAAATAATATTAAATTAATTTATAAAATCTTAAAAATATAAAATCTATTAAAAATATTCAAATTAAATTGTGTTATTAAAACAATTAATATTTAAAAAAATAAAAATTTAAAATTTAAAAAATACTATAAAAATTAAATTAAATTAAATTGAGAATTAAATTTTATTTTGTTATTTTTTAAATATTAATTTTTTTAATAAAATAACCTAATTTAAATATTTTTAACAGGTTTTATATATTTAAGTGTTTATAATTTAGTTTAATATTATTTTATTAATTTTTTCTATTTAATTATTTTAATTATAAGGTGTTGACATGTGAATTAGGTCAACGGGATTAATCAGTGAATATGTATGATTTGAAAGATAAAAAGAATTGACACAAATGATTTTTAAAAGTGGTTTGACTTAAGAGAATGCCTACATCCACTGTTTTTTATATTCAAGTTGAGCTCATTGGATGTAATCGCAGAGCTCGCATATATATGTATTTTATGAAAAAATTGGTAACATTTATAACAGTGGTGATTCTTCCCTTTTATAATGTGAAGGGACTAGAATCTAATTACATAAATCATGTATGAAATTCTATTCCTTAATAGACGTAGTTTAATTCAAATACAAACGTTGAGATCCAGGTATTTGAGGTTGATTGCGAGTCTGCTAGTTGATCTAATGCAATCACTATATCTTCGGGATTCTTCATTTGATTGGGGTTTCAAACTGCTAACTAAATGCCGTTTCATCTTACGACCAGATAGCTAGCGATGAGCGATACTTGACTTATTTGTCATTTGTGTAGAGTTTTTTCCTTCATGATTATTGGGTTGGCTCCCTTTTGATAAGCAGCAATCCATTGGTTTCCTTTGTCTGTTAGACTTTTTTCGATTATTTTTGTCTTTTTGGACCTGTTTAGGTTTATTGCAATTTGACACATAATAGAAAGTAAAATTATAATTCTATTAATTGAATTCTTTAAGGGCAAAATTATTTTTTAGAGAATTTTGTGATGGTTGATTATAAAAAAATTTATCAAAAGAATTAATTTGATCTATTTATAAAATATTAAAAATTATATAAACTAAAAAGATATATATAAGTAAAATAATGATGTTTTATTGAAAAAGGGAGTAAATTGAAGTTTTCCTATTTTTATTAATAAACACATCACACTGTTAACGTGACCCAGTTGCACGTCAATGTCTTCAAAAGTAAAATGCCAAAAGGTTTTTTTTTTTTTAATTAATTGCACAAAGATAGCATGACGCCATGACGTTTAATATAATATAATATAATATAATATAATATTTTAACTTTATTATAAGGATATTTTCAACCTTTTAACTCTTTACAATTAATGATTAAAAGTCTAAAAAGTCCCACATTTATAGTATTGTAAATCTCGTTCTCACTTTGGAAGAGTTTTGGAAGAGTTTAATTTTTACCGTATATATTTATCAGCATATCATATATTATAAAAATAGTTATACGAACTATATATTTAATAATTGATATAAATAAGTCATAATAATTATTATTTTTATAATTGTAATTTTTTAAAAAAAAATTAAAATATTTTGATTTTATTATTAAAATTAATTAATAAAAAAATAATAAAATCAATATATTTGATTCTCCAAATTCACGTCAAACTTCATCCGACTATCTTTACCAAATTCAAAAAAAAAATAAAAATCTCCAAATATCAATCCACATAAAAACAATCTTCTTATAAAAAAAAAAAATCAATCCATAATATGTCCACCGATTCTCTACATAAAGAGAAGTAAGGGTAGTTTTATCCAAATATGTCCACTGATTCTCTACATAAAGATTTGTTTTAAAATATATATATATATATATATACAATATTAAGGGCGTATTTAATACCATTTTTAAAATAATATTTATAAAAATTAAAATTATGTTTTACAAATACAAACGTATTTTACATTATATGTTAAAAGTACTGTTCGATATAAATATATTTAATATTATTTTTAAAAATGGATAAAATAATTGTTTTGAAAAAAAAATTGTGATTTGTTTTCAAATTTTGTTTTGAAACAAATAAAAAACAATAAATTGTTATTTTTAATTATAAATTTAAAAATATTTTTTTAATTTTTAAAAACACATAAAAAAAAACAACTTTACACTTATTTTTTATTTCTAAAAATAAAAAAACATTTTTTTAAAAACACATCCAAACCGTACCTAAGTTTCTTCGTCCAAAAGATCCTAGAGGTGAAAACAACTTGGTACTTATCTAGGCTTCAACTGTCAACTTGGATAGCAGGAATATGGATAAGAACCTCCATAATTTATGTTGGGTTTGTGCAAAATAATAGCATCTCCAATACTATTATGCATTTCGAGAAAATTGAGTGACAGATAGGATTCATATTGAAAAAGTTAAGAAAATATTCCCCAATGCAATTATCTAACTTTAATATTGATATGATGTGGCAAAAAAAAAGTAGAGTTTCTAATTGTAGATATCCTTTTTGATATGCTGACTATGATTTCTAACTTTTTCCACCAATAAAATTTTAGCATTTTGTAAATGCATTTAATTATCATATTAAATGGAGAGAGAATGTAACAAATGACTTGTGGTGATTGGTTTAAAATTACTATTTAGATATTCAAATTGGAGAAGTGAATATGCATTTCTATAATTTTTTTGACAAGGTAGATCCATATTATTTAAAAATGCTGATGTGGCACTATTTAGATACTTAAAAATACATATTTACATTGGAGGTGCTCTAATAGATTCATCAAGGCTATTTACTTCATATTTATTAATTAATTTTTTATTTTAAAAAAAATCAATACAATAAATATTTGGATAAATATAAAATTTTTTAATTATTAGAATTTGAGATTTTTAGGACGAAAACATAGTTTAATCTCATAATCTGATTAATTCATATGTACATAAAAGATACACTGTTAGACCAAACTTTATCTCCTTTTTAGATACAATCTTAAAAATAGTAATTTAAAATATGAAGATAATAGAAGGTGATTTGTAGTATTTTAAAATTGTCATTAATTAATGGGAACCTTTCGATTGATTGGGAATGAGAGGAAGAAGGTGGTAAACAACAATGGTAAAGATGGAGACTCACGAAGGTGACCAAATAAAATTATATTTTTAATTAATATTTGAATATTCAAGAGTAAGTTGTTCCTTAACGGGACTCTAATTGATTTATCAATTTCTGTATATAAATACAAATTCAAAGTCACCACCGTTTTCTTGAAGATTATTCTCTTATCATAACATCTATCAATTCAAAGATTCTTCTCTTTGGTTGGTTAAGTTGGTAGAAGTCTCTTCAACCAAAAAAAAAATGTTGGTACTTGGTAGAAGTGATAAGTGATAAGATTTGCTTCCAAAAATATGTAAACCATTATTATATAAATATATATTTTTAAAAATTATATAATTATAAAATTAATTATAAATTTACCGTGATATACCGATATCAATCAATTAACGAGCGGCCAAATATATACTCTTGTTATAAAGAGACATCTATTCCCACGTCTGTGTAAGACTTGAATTCTACCATTAAGGTTGATGAGGAGATTCACTAACCAATTGAGTTGATAAGTGGATTTGCATATAATTTAAGAGTAATGCTAGATATCTCACCTCAAATCTCAACTCTTCAATTTCAACACACATGGGAGCTGATGTGTCAATTAGGGAATAAATTTACAATTAATGTTGATTTATCTTACTTGTTATATGAATCTATTCATTAATTGACGCCTCAGCTGCTATGTGTGCTGGATTTGAGGTGAAATGTCTAGTATTACTCTTAATTTAATATTTTAATAATATATTAATCTAAAATCTAATTGATTTCTCTTATATCAATATTATTAATGGATGGTTCAGTTTTATTTTTCTAATCACACACACACACACACACACACACACACACACACACACACACACACACACACACACACACACACACACACACACACACACACACACACACACACACACACACACACACACACACGTATGTAGTGGTTGGATCTTTTATTTTAATTTTCATAAAGACGTTGATGAAATTTTAATAAATTTTGACGTGTTTTTTTTAATGATAAATTCAATGAAAAAACTACTTGTAAAAATATCTTGAACACACACACACACACACGTATGTAGTGGTTGGATCTTTTATTTTAATTTTCATAAAGACGTTGATGAAATTTTAATAAATTTTGACGTGTTTTTTTTAATGATAAATTCAATGGAAAAACTACTTGTAAAAATATCTTGAAATTATTTTGAGCATTATAACTATTTTTCACTATTTTATTGAATATAAAGCATCAAGAACAATGACTGAATATTGGAAAAATGAAAAAAAAAATAGTTATAGTGCTTAAAAAAATTATTTTTTTTACAATTAGATTATATTGAATTTATTATAAAAAAAACACATTAAAATTCACTAAAATTGATTGGATTTTATCAAGGTTCTTACAAAGTTTATTAAAAATAAATTTTTAAAAAATAGGAAAATATTGAAAAAAAATAGTTTACGAATCCAAAAAGTTTTCAAATTTTTACAAAATATATATTTAAATTTACATATGATGCATACAAAAACTCCCTATATACTTAAGAGTTTGGTGTGCATAGCATAAAATATCAATTCAATCATCACAATTTAGTTTGTCCAAATAGACGTAATAGTGGCCATTAAATAACACAAAAGAAATTTAAAAAGCGATTCTTCTAAACATATACTTAATTGTAAAACTTTTTAATATAAAAAGGAAAAAGATAATAGAAAAAACTAAGTAATAGAACATCTAGTGCAGGCGGTATCCACATAATTGGCGGCAAGACACAATCAGCCCCAAAAGAAGACAGAAAGAAGGCAATAACTAGGGCAGGTGGATCTGGGCGACACTGGGACTTGGGTGTAACTGCTGTGCAAGCAACTTGCACATGTGAGAACAAGAGTCAACAAAATCAAACATCAAAATTCTCACGAGTTTTCTATTTCAACTCATACCTTAAATAGTCAGTTTATTTTCCCTTACCTATATGATAGGACTTCGAATATTATTATCATTAATAAATAGATAATATATGGAGAGACCTCTTTCCAAATGGGAGTTACTTTCTGAACCGTAATCGAGATTCGACAAATTCTTGACTCATCCGTTCCCTAAAAAATAGAAAAATTAAAAGTTACAGTTGAATAGCTCAATTAGTTAGTATATTTATTTTTTCACTTAAGTAATAAAACTTCGAATGTCATTGTTGTCAACAAATAAGTAATATATAGGGAGACCTCTTCTTATAATGGAAATTGCTTTTGAAACCATACTTATAATGATTGATTTCGATAGGACCCAATAAATCTCTGATCCCATCCATTCTCTAAAAAAGAAAAAGTCACAGTCATCTCTATCTGCCTACTTGAGCCGAGCCATTTGTGTTTTTGTTGGTAGGTAGTCAATTATAGTTCGGTCGTGGCCGGTGGGGCAATAATAATAATAATATACACATATTTGGATTTTGCTTGGATCAGCTTAGATTCCATTATTGATTTGTATTGTGCATTTTGTATGGCTGCTGCTGCTGCTCACAAGAGAAGACTTCTTCTATCCAAACTCCTCTTCTTCTTCTTCTTCTTCTTCTTCGTGTTGTTTGTTGTTTGAATTATCATTGACCAGAATTCTGACACGTTTCTGGACTTAATTATCAACCATATTAGGATAATTTGGTTTCGTTCGGCATAATTAGAGTCGTGTTTACTCAGGCTTAATTTGTTTAATTAGTATACAGCATTTTTAAGTATATATATTTAAAAATCAAAATCACGCTTGTGTGTCACCAAGTTAAAAAAAGAAAAAAAAGGAAAAGAAAAACTCGTGCTTGTGTGTCGTGTTGAAAGACATTTGATGTGTTTAATTGGGTTTTGTAAATAAAAAATTATGAAATGGAATGGAAATAGAATAATGAGGCCATATCCTAATCAATATATACAAATAAAATTGCCACATCATTTGTATGACTAGGAAAATAAAATTTGTAAAGCATATATTTTGTTAATATAGTATAAAAAAATAAATAAAAACTATTAATTGACATAGTGGTGACAAAATTTGTAATCTCCTACCTGAGGAAGATTGTGGGTTTAAATCATTTTCTTTTTATTTTTTAATTATTAAATTTATAGTTTAAAAAACAAAAAAAACAAATTAACATTGTGGTGATCATGATCTCAGCACATATGGAGATGGTATTTAATTGGTTATTCTCTAGCCACTTAGGTCTACGATATCAATCAATTCATATCAGTGTTCATAAGTTCGAGTGGATGCATTGTATGCAAGGACGGACCCCTTTCTCCCTACCCCGACCCACCTCAACTCGTATAATATTGAAAAAAAATTTACCTATATATGTTTATAAATATTTATAATGAAATTTGAATTCTTATTCTACAAAATATGAAAGGAAAGATGTAAACCAATCAACTAAGAATAAATGTACCAAAGGATAATTTTATCAATGTAAATAAACACGATTTGACTAAATTAGGTAAAAAGAAAAACTAAATTTAACGTCAAACATATTCACTATGAAAAAAAAAAATTTATTCTGCCCAATATAATTTTATCGTAAAAAGTAATTATTATGTTAATATTTTAAATTCGAGTCGCGTCAGATATATATATATATAAAAGGTTTTTATTATTTGAACTAAAATAAGATTATGTTTTAGATATGTGTTGATAGTTAATAAAATAGTGAAAAAAAATCAATAAGATATATTAAATTCCAATTCAGGTTGGAGCTCCTTGAAAAGATTAACCCTTGACCTCAATTAACTGGAAATTGCAATGTGTAAATTGTGGGCCATAGAACATGATATAATATTAAAAGAAAAGTTATAAACTCACTGCTCCCATGTGTGACAACATCAGTTTCCAAGAAACAAGTTGAGAGGCTAAATACACTGTTATTGTAGGCATCAATGATCAAACATCTATATTATTTTTATCAAGAGAGAAAAAAAAAAAATACATGACATTATTCTTGCTTTTGTTTTGTCTGTTCTGGTTCACGAGCTTTTTGTAGTGTGATGAGATTAAAAAAAAAAAATTCGAATAAATAATATTCAACCTACTTAAAGTTTGATAAATTACACTTAGAATTAAAGTTTATATAAATTTATGAGTGAATTCATTTATTAAATTTCATCATTAAAAAGTAGGTTCGAGCCTTTTTCTGATGTTCTCGCTTTTTCTTCTATTTTTTTTTTAATAATTGACTCTCTTTTTTAACGGTCAAACTTAATGACAGAGGAGTTCAGTGTGAGTTTCTACAAACTTTAATTCGAGAGTAATTTAACAAACCTCAGGTAGGTTGAATGTTATTTATTAAAAAAAAAATCTAAAAACCCTAAAACGGTTTTTTTTTTATTTTTTTAATTTGATCTTTCTCATTGTTATTTTTTATCATAATTAAGGAAATAAGTATCAATTTTGGTCAGGGTTCTAATTTTTAAAAATTTAGATGAAAATATTATAATTATTGCCAAAGCAAGACTTTGAAACAAAAAAATCCAAGATTTCATAGAAGAAGGAAAAATCAATGAGACCAATCGGAAGTTGATAGTTAAGGTGGTGTAATTAATACCTAGTACTGGCATTTGGCTTTTTCTTTATTTATTTAAAAAATGAACTTTTCAATATTTCAGAGATATTTAAGGATGTTTTTGATATTAATTTCTTCAAAACATTAAAAATATCAAAAATATTTCGGTTAAATATCGATATTAACTTTCTAAATAATATATGGGTGAGAAAGGTTTACTAGTAATCAATGGCGGATCCCTTTAGGGCTGGGTTATATTTCAATCCATTTTTTGAAAAGAAAAATTGTTTTAGTTTTATATTTTTTTTAAAAATAATTTTAATAATAACATAGTATCAATATTAACTTATAAAAATTTTGATGTTAGTCCACCCGACATAAAATTTTTAACTACATCCTTGATAGTAATGCTTGGACAAATTGAATATCTAAGGTTATAAATGTATTCTTTTAAGAGGTAGATCGATTTGAATATAATCACAATTTTAGCTAAACTAACATAATATAAGCTAGACATATTCATTCATAGTTCAAGTGGTTAGTGCACTTTCCTTTCACTTTAGTGGTGAGGGTTCAATTCCCATCATGTACATTTACCAGTATGTGTGAGTAGTTTTCTCCCCTTATTGTGGAAGTAAACGTCTCCCATTATGAGAATAAATATCTGAATCGTACGTTTAGCGATTAATCTCAATAGGTTCCGATAGTTATTAATCTTATAATTGTACTGCCTTAAAAAAAAAATAAAAAAACATAATATAAGCTAGTCATTGCCTCCAAAAAGTTGACCAACAATATTAATCAATTTAACCTTGATTCAATTTATAATATATGAGGTTCTTTACAATCTTGTCCTATCTCGAAATTGTCCTTTTTTTTTTATAAATAACAAAAGTTATCAATAGGGTAGATGTAACACATCATTTATATATGTTTATAATATAAAACAAATACTGAATAGTAAATTTAAATGGTTATTGAGAACGTGTCAAATTTATTTCATAAATAAATACATCACAGATTAGATGGAAGATTTTTTTTTTTAAATACGTACATGTGATTGGATATTTATATATAAAAGTAATCAATGACATCTTTCTTTCAATTATTTTCTTACCTTGTTTGGAAGGACGTGGAATCCATCTTTGTGGGATGGCATGTGAAAATTATGGAAAAAGTAAAATAAATAATTTAATTGAAAGTGTTAGAAATTAACGAGTAAATGTAGATGATAAAATTGAAAAGTGTTAAGAGCATCTCCAATATAAATATGTATTTTTGAGTATCTAAATAGTATCATATCAGCATTTCTAAATAATATGGATCTACTTTGTCAAAAAAATTATAGAAATGCATATTCACTTCTCCAATGTGATTATCTAATAGTAATTTTAAACCAATCACCACAAGTTATTTGTTATATTCTCTCTCCATTCAATATGATAATTAAATGCATTGACAAAATACTAAAATTGTATTGGTGGAAAAAGTTAGAAATCCTAGTCAGCATATCAAGGAGAATATCTACAATTAGAAACTCTACTTGATATTATCTAACTTTTTTTTTACCATATCATATCAATATTAAAGTTAGATAATTGCATTGGAGAATATTTTTTTAACTTTTTCAATATCGATCCTATGTGGCACTTAATTTTCTCCAAATGTATAATAGCATTAGAAATGCTCTAATAATTATATAATGCTTGTTAGATAAAGGTAAATGAGTTCATGTTAATAGAAAACGACATTAATTGAAATTTTAATTTTTAATTAGAGTTAATTACACTCAACCTTCCTGAGGTTTGGCTAATTACATTCGGAATCAAAGTTTGTATTAATGGACACTAACCTCCCCTCACGTTAACGTTGACCGTTAAAATAACCGATGACTTTTTTCAAATTTTTTAAATGACCAAAATACCCCTGTCACAATTTTTTTACTATTCATTAAAAAAAAATTTCTTTGTGGAGATCCAATCAAGAAAAAAAAAAAAAATTTTTTGATTGTTCATCGTCGAACCCAGAGGGTTCGAACTCAAACCTTTCTGGGTTCAATCTCGAACCCAGAAGGGTTCGAATCAAACCCTCTGGGTTCGTGGAACCTAGAGGGTTCGAAGATCGAACCCTTCTGGGTTCGAGATCGAACCCTCTCGAACCCAGAAGGGTTCGTTCTTCGAACCCTTCTGGGTTCGAGATCGAACCCAGAAGGGTTCGATCTTCGAACCCTCTGGGTTCGACGATGAACAATCAAAATTTTTTTTTTTTCTTGGTGGAGATCCAGATTGGATCTCCACCAAGAAATTTTTTTTAATGAATAGTAAAAAATTGTGACAGGGGTATTTTGGTCATTTAAAAAATTTGAAAAAAGTCATCGGTTATTTTAACAGTCAACGTTAACGTGAGGGGAGGTTAGTGTCCATTAATACAAACTTTGATTCCGAATGTAATTAGCCAAACCTCAGGAAGGTTGAGTGTAATTAACTCTTTTAATTATTATGATAATATGACGTAAAGGTAAGGTTTTCCATTTGAATCCCCTTACTTTAATATAATGAGCACTTTTACTTAAATTTTATCAAATTTAATATATTTTGCTCATATTTTTTGTATGCATCGAAAGTAAATTAAAATACATATTTTGTAAAATTTTAAAAAATCGGCGAACGCTTCCAAAGGTGATCCTCTCGAGTTTCCAGCTGATTTTTTTCAAATCTGTGAGATATATTTTAAATATTTTATCTTTAAAAAAAAGGAAAAAATACTTCCTATAACCAATTTTTTTTTCACAATTGTATTTTATTATTTTTATAATTCATACAAAAAATCATATGGAAATTAAATAAATTTAATTAAATTTCATTAAAAGTGCTTAAAGTGTGAATTGTAAAAAGTCCTCATTAAAAAATTTATAATAACATAAATATATATAAATTGAAGCCATTCCAATCTTTCATTGTCGATATATTTTTTACATAAGATAATATTTTTCAAGTGCAGATAATTTGCGTAAAAGATGATGCTCGTATGTGACCTGAACACCTTGCTATGCCATTTGTGAAGATTTTTTTTTTTTTGAAATCTGACACTAGAAAGGTTAGAGGACTACCGGGATCAACCGAGATTAAATCATATAAACACGGTCCGGACAGCTATCGGGACTAAAGGCCCGGACAACTACTCCCAGTAACTGGAGGGGTCTATTCCCACACGAGGGAGAGGTCTATCCACACAATTGCGATGTTATAGGCAATGGTGAAAAATAATTATTTACAAATCTACACCACCAAAGTTTGAACCTCGGTGAAGCAAATGCCTTGTGTGTTGCCATTTGTGAAGATTATCCATATTTGAAATGCGCTTTATATAAGAATTAAATTATCCATGCTTGATCAAATTCATTAGATTTGATTGGATTTTAGGGTATAATTGGATCAAATTGGATCCATTTTTAAATCCATTAGATTGGATCGAATGGTAAATTCATTTGTAGATCAGTATTAATACCTCTCAGTAAATGAAACTGGCATCTATTTGTTTAGCAACTCATTGTATTTGATAAAAATTTTAAGAGTTGATGGTTATATTTTAAGACTTGGGCTAATAACTATGTTTTTATTTAGACTTATCGGCTTTGTCTATAATCAAATTTGAGCCTTTTGTTATATTTTTATGTTTGGAATCTAAACTTAAGTTAAGTTATCTTGACTACATAATAGTTTTTTGGTATTTGGTTATTTATACTAATAATGTTTAATTTTACTATAATTATTTATTTTATTGAATTGTAGCATAATAAAAATAGTTTTAAATAATTGGATATAGTTAAATTTAAGAATTATTAGAATGGATTGAATCGGATTAGATAAAATCTTATTATCGAATTGGATCAGAAAGTAATTTTTTCGATCCAATTGCATCGTATTTTATTTATGCAACATTCAGTAGATCTAATCCGCCACAACCCCTGCTTAGAAGCATCGTGTAGTTGTATACCCTATTGGCCCGTTTGTTACATGGGATTACACAAGATTTGACTAATTTTTAGTCCAATCCTGTGTTTGGAGGTATTTATCCAATCCTCCTTTTACTTTTTTTTTCTTTTTATTTTATTTATTTAATTAATTTTTATAATATAATATATTTTAAATATCAATAAAAATAAATGTTATTTTATTTAAAATTAATTGTTTTATTTATTTTTTAAAAATAATTTATTTTATTTTATTCAAAAATATTTATTAAATATTTTTACTCCAATTCATACTGTACTAAACACATCATAGTACTAATTTAGTCCAATCCATATAACACCAAATACATTACAGTACTAATTTAATCCAATCATATCCTATAAAAATAGTTCAATCCAATCTCGCGCACCAAACGCACCCTATGTTTTAAACATGATCTAAAAAATCAAAGATAATTGTAAAATGGACCATCAAAATAGTTGGGCTGCCATTTTAGAATTCTACTAGTTTGGGGCTCCATCTGCATAATTACAGGGATAGATGAGTGCATTCAATAGAAAAGTTAAAATGGGGTATTGTCACCGTCAACAAAACACACATCGAGTATGCTGTGTTGTGTTGTTTTTGTTTCTGTCTCTTACTTATTGTTCAAGGTGCAATGCCTTGTGGAATCATTGGCCCCATGAAATGTTGTTTTTTGTTAACAATTTGCCAATTTGGCTCTCAACACTTGCATATTGTTTGACCATATCCATTTCATGTATTTAGAGAGAAAATGATTTGTGGGGGAGACATTGATAAAGAAGGTTTAATTTACACCATTACTTCTCGTCTTAAGTTCCAACCAGAATCAGCCTTCCAAAGTACGTATTTATGTCAATTTCAATAATTCCATGTATTTCATATAGATATTTGTTTACGTGCGAATCTGGTCAACGTAATTAACAATAATTTAAAGGGCAAAAACCAATAAAAAGGATTGACACGAGAGTTTTTAAAGTGGTTAGGCTTAAAAGAATGTCTACATCCACTATTCTTGATATTTTGGACGAGCTTGCTGAGGATATGCGAGGAGCTCGTTTTTATATATATTTTTTTGTAGGAGTTTGTAACCTTTGTAAGGGTGATGGTCCACGGTCCGCCCCTTTTATACTGTGAAGGGGCAGAGTCAACTTGTTCTACATGGAATGTAGTTACAGGAAATTAGGGATTAGAGTATATTCCTGAAAATCACAATCTAATTGAAATACAATTACTAGAATTAGGGAGTTTGAGATTGATTGAGATTCCGCTAGTTGACTGAATCAAATCCCTATATTCTTGGAATTCTTCATTTGATTGGGGTTTCGAGCTACGTATCATGCGAGCTGGGTGTTACGCGAGCTGCGATCAAGCTGTTGGTGAGGGGTGGAGCTTGATTCCTTCAAGTGTTTATTGTTCAAGGTGCAATCCATTGTGGAATTATTGACCCCATAAAATGTTGTTTTTAGTGAACAATTTGCCAATTTGGCTCTCAACACTTGCATATTGTTTGACCATATCCATTTCATGTATTTAGGGAGAAAATGATTTGTGGGGGAGACATTGATAAAGAAGGTTTAATTTACACCATTACTTCTCGTCTTAAATTCCAACCAGAATCAGCCTTCTAAAGTTTGTATTTATGTCTATTTCATTATTCCATGTATTTCATATAGATATCCTACCAGTTAAGAAGTCGAGACTTGAACATTCATTTATAATTCAAGTGGTATGTACCGTTCCCACCACACTCGTGATGGAGTATTCAAGTCTCACCATGCCCAATTATTATCATATTATATCATCTTTGTGGGATGGCATGTGAAAGTTATGGAAAAAGTAAAATAAATAATTTAATTGAAAGTGTTAGAAATTAAAGGAGTAAAATCAACAAGTAAATGCATACGATAAAATTGCTAAGAATTATATAATGATTGTTACATAAAGGTAAATGAGTTCTCATGTGAATAGAAAACGACATTAATTGAATTTTTAATTTTTAATTTTTAATTATTATGATAATATGACGTAAAGGTAAGGTTTTCCATTGTGACCCCCTTACTTTAATATAATGAGCACTTTTACCTAAACTTTATAAAATTTAATATATTTTAATAATATTCTTTTGTATGCATAGAAAGTAAATTAAAATACACATCTTGTAAACTTTTAAAAAACCAGCGAACGCTTCCAAAGATGACCCTCTCGAGTTTCCGGCTGATTTTTCAAATTCGTGAGATATTTTTTAAATATTTTATCTTTAAAAAAAAGGAAAAAATACTTCCTATGACCAATTTTTTTTTTCACAATTGTATTTTATTATTTTTGTAATTCATACAAAAATTCATATGGAAATTAAATAAATTTAATTAAATTTTATTAAAAGTGCTTAAAGTGTGAATTGTAAAAAGTCATCGTTGAAAAATTTATGTTAACATAAATATATATAAATTGAAGCCCTTCCAATCTTTCAATGTCAATATATTTTTTACATAAGACAATATTTTTCAAGTGCAAATAATTTGCGTAAAAGATGATGCTCGTACGTGACCTGAACACCTTGCTATGCCATTTGTGAAGATTATCCATACTTGAAACGCTGTTATATAAGAATTAAATTATCCATACTTGATCAAATTCGTTAGATTTGATTGGATTTTAGGGTATAATTGGATCAAATTGGATCCATTAGATTGGATCAAATGGTAAATTCATTTGTAGATCAGTTTTAATACCTCTCAGTAAATGAAATTGGCATCTATTTGTTTAGCAACTCATTGTATTTGATAAACTTTTTAAGAGTTGATGGTTATATTTTAAGACTTGGGCTAATAACTATGTTTTTATTTAGACTTATCGGCTTTGTCTATAATCAAATTTGAGCCTTTTGTTATATTTTTATGTTTGGAATCTAAACTTAAGTTATCTTGACTACATAATAAATTTTTGGTATTTGGTTATTTATACTATTAATGTTTAATTTTACTATAATTATTTATTTTATTGAATTGTACCACAATAAAAATAGTTTCAAATAATCAGATTTAGTTAGATTTAAGAAATATTAGATCGGATCGAATCGGATTAGATAAAATCTTATTATCGGAATTGGATCAGAAAGTAATTTTTTCGATTCAATTTGATTTATGCAAAATTCAATAGATCTAATCCGCCCGAGCCCCTGCCTAGAAGCATTGTGTAGTTGTATACCCTATTGGCCCATTTGTTACATAAGATTACACAAGATTTGACTAATTTTTAGTCTAATCCTATATTTGGGGACATTTATCCAATCCTCCTTTTATTTTTTTTATTTTTATTTTATTTAATTAATTAATTTTTATAATATAATATATTTTTAATATCAATAAAAATAATTAAAAATAAATGTTATTTTATTTCAAATTAATTGTTTTATTTATTTTTAAAAAATAATTTATTTTATTTTATTAAAAAAATATTTAATAATTAAATATTTTTAGTACAATCCATACTGCACCAAACACATTACAGTACTAATTTAGTCCAATTTATGCAGCACCAAATACATTACGCTACTAATTTAATCCAATTCTATAAAAATAGTTCAATTCAATCTTGCACACCAAATGCACGCTATATATTTTAAATATGATCCAAAAAATCAAAGATAATTGTAAAATGGACCATCGAAATAGTTGGGCTGCCATTTTAGAATTCTACTAGTTTGGGGCTCCATCTGCATAATTGCAGTGATAGATGAGTGCATTCAATAGAAAAGTTAAAATGGGGTAATGTCACGTCGGGCATGCTGTGTTGTGTTGTTTTTGTTTCTGTCTCTTATTTATTGTTCAAGGTGCAATGCGTTGTGAGAATCATTGGCCCCATAAAATGTTGTTTTTAGTGAACAATTTGCCAGTTTGGCTCTCAAACACTTGCATATTATTTGACCATATCCATTTCATATTTTCATGTATTTAGAAAGAAAATGATTTGTGGGAGAGACATGATAAGAATCAGCCTTAAATTCCAACCAGAATCAGCCTTCCAAAGTCTGAATTTATGTCAATTTCAATTTATATAGATATCCAACCAGTCAAGAAGTTGACACTTCAACATCCATTCATGACTCAAGTGGCATGTATCTCTCCTACCACACTTGTGGTAGAGAATTCAAGTCCACAATGCCCAATTATTATCATATGAGAATAGATTTCTTCCGGATATTTTGTGAGTAAATATCTTTAGATTATAAAAGTAGATATTTTGACAGCTCATGTCATGTTTAATCTCGATACTGTCATGTTTAATCTCGATACGTTCGACTCCTAACCCATTTAATGTCAAATTTCACCAAAAAAAAAAAAAATGCTGTGGATTGATAGGCAGTCTAGTTTTTGCAAAAATGTTAGTACATCCATACAATAATATTATGTCATATGACGTGAATGGATATCTCTCATCACAAAGTAAGTTTCATACCACATAGCCTAATTCTATGGTCAGATGCACTGCTCTGGAGGTGTGGATGCTTTTTTATCCTCCTAATTATGAAAGTGGAAGTATATAAATGTGTGAAAAATACAAATCCTTGCTTGAGATAATGTTATTCAACAAATGGAATGGATTTTTGATTTAATACACACAAATCCACCTCTAGTGTCCAAGTCCAATTGACTTGCATTATATTTTAAGTTCGATTATTGATGACAAGAAAAATATCAAAATGTCCCTTCAATTTACTAGCTAAACAATGCAAACAACCTTACAAAAAAACCCATATCAAAACTCCAAATAGTACAAAACCACCATTTGTCCACATCCAAACCAAAACCCAGTCTCAACAAACCCATACATTATTGTGAAGCAAACACCATCTACTCTCAACTACGAGCGACAAGAATCCAAGAAAAGCAAGTAACCTCTGATGAACAAAACCTCAACCCCAATCTAAAATAAACCCATAAATTATTATGAAATCGAAAACTCAAACCTCTGATAAACAAACCCATAGATTATGGACTCAAAGTACAATTATTAAGAGAAAGGCAAATGAGAGGTTCACGGCGGTGACAATTGACTACTTGCCATGGAGGCTTCAACTTAAGAGGAACTGTGGTTGCTGATATAAAAAGACAGAATGTACGTATAACACGCTTCCACAACGCACATTTTATGTGCATTGCGATAGATGACCTTTAGCAACATGTAGCTTCTGTGCATTGTCTATACTCTTATTGTATATTTTTAAAATAAATGCATTATTGGTTAAATTTCTAGACGATGAAATCTTACGTACAGCTTTTTGAAAGCAACGCAATACATATAAACAATATATTCCTGATGGGTTCATTCTTACTAATATTAAATATAGCATTGTTCTTGAACCTAAAGAAAATTATGACAGGTTTTTTGAGTAAATGCAGCTCTGACAGACTAGACAACAGATTCCAAGTCTTGCCATTCTTTCTTCAACCCAGGTTTGAGGCAGCAAATTGAGAGTAACAAGGAGATGATGAGAGCCAAAGATTTTATTTCGACCATCTTAGCTTTTAAATAACCAAAAATTAAAAAACAAAATCCATCTGCCCATCTTAAACCAGGCAAAGTTGAAAGTAGATACAAAAAAAAAAAAAAAATTGGCTAGAATAGTGAGGTGATGTTACAACAACACTGACCTTCATGAGCATATATATCCAGTTACTGTATGATGCTAAAGAAGATGACATCGGTGCTCAATGCCTATAGTATCTTTATATGATTCCAAATAACAAATTGGAGTCTGCAAAGATAATATGCTGTCTAAATCACACTTGTCTGCTCCGTGCGTCCAACTTTGGCTATGTGGTCTTGATGCTTTAGGAGCTCTCTTCAGGCTAACAGAAGCTGAATGACATGATAGAATCTGAGAAGAGGATTGGAATTGAGATTTCTTCTCATTTGAGGGGTTTCTCTTTTGATACTTCTTATGTGATGGAACTATTGCTCTCATGCGCCCCTTTTGGCTAACCACTAACGGGAAACTGACTGAATTGACTGTTACCAAGTGTTGCTTTGGGTCCTCAACCTCAATGAACGACGAAGTAGCTGGTCTCAGTGGCAATCTGCCTTGCTTCCATGAGTAGAATGACTGTTGTAGCCTAGATGGAACCTGCAAAGTACAAACAAAATAACAGCAATACAATCTCAAGTCAAGGACTTACTCAATTTCCATAAGTTCAAAATAAAAAAGAATCAATTCAGACAGAAAGGAGAGGAAAGGAGTATCATTTAAAACCAATAAAATATGGTTTCAACTTTTTGATGATTCAATTTAATTCAAATGAATGAATATCTCATCAAATTAAATGCCCAAAAATATTAACAGAACAACTGCCAAACAAATATGCAATGTCATACGATTCTAAAGTAATTTATCAAGTGAATGACATCTAATATCTAAATAATCACTATAAAGACATCTAATATCTAAATAATCACTATAAAGTCAAGAGCACTTGTGAATCATGTGTAGTAGCTTTTATATTGCAATGCTGCATCTATTATCAACATTATCTGCAAAATAATTTTCCTACTTTCATTTTCCAAAAGAAATATTTCATGAAGGTAACTAGTTATCAAACACAGATATGCAATTTTGAATCTTCTTTATGACTCTACATTCTTAAATTGTTAACAAATAAGAGAAAATGTGAAATATAGGTTAGTGGAAAGATTGAGTTAGTGCTGATAATCATGGTCAAACAAGCTGCAAAGAGGATACTATTTGATATACCAAGATTTCAGTTCTTATGATCCGTTAGGCAATCTCCATTTCGTGGTTAGTTTTACCTTTTAAATTGAAAAGGAAAAAGAAAAGAAAAAGAACATGATAAGAAGGAAAACAGATACACAGAAAAAAAAAAGGAAAAAAAAAAAAAAAGCTGTCCACAGAGAAGGTGAACAAGCTAATTACAAATGACAGCCACTAGAGCTAAACACAGGACCTTCAAGACACAATACCATTAAAAGCAAAAACAAAAACAGAATAGATAACAAAACAGCCCCGCATTCAGTGCTTAGTCTCACTTTAGAATATTTCATCAAAGTTTCTCTATTAACTGCCCATGTATAAAGTGCAAGTCTATGTACCATATCTTCAATATACCTCCACCCAATACCCAATGTTTGTCCTATTTGTACATCAAATTTGTTCTCCAGTAGCATATTATGCACGAGTGCTTATCCACTCTTTTGGTCAAAGTTTATAAGATTAATATCTATTTAACAAAAAAAAAAAAAAAACCCATATATTTCATATTTTCAAAGTTAAGATTATGACAAGGTTTATAATCAGACTGAAGATGGTGTAATTAATTTAAAGCTAGATTACCAACCACAAAAGAGCAGATCATAACAATTTGGGAATATCAGTTCAACAACTGCAGCAAACAATTACTCTTGTAAATGAGTTACTTAAATTATTAATCTTATAGTTAATTGATTTTGTCATGTCTTACTATAATGTCTACTATCTAAAAGCATAAATGAAAGGAATCAATTACCAACCACAAAAGAGCAGATCATAACA
Organism: Xanthoceras sorbifolium; assembly: GCA_003430845.1. NCBI lineage: Eukaryota > Viridiplantae > Streptophyta > Magnoliopsida > Sapindales > Sapindaceae > Xanthoceras > Xanthoceras sorbifolium. Next base: position 2,887,508 of record CM010620.1, on the reverse strand, counting down.
GTTTGGGAAATATCAGTTCAACAATTGCAGCAAACAATTACTCTTGTAAATGCGTTAATTAAATTATTAATCTTAGTTAATTGATTTTGTCAGGTCTTACAATAATGTCTACTATCTAAAAGAATAAATGAAAAGCATCCACAAATGTAAACCCAAGATATTAAACACTTTTGAAGGGAAGCAAATGACTTTTCTCAATGATTATTATTTATTATGCTAAAGAGACACTGAAATCATAACTCACCGATGATATAAGGCTACAAGAAGCAAAAGACAATGATGATGAAGAAAATGGAGATTCCCCTGGCTTTTTATCCTTATCGCCATCCTTTGTTGAGCTCTGATCTGCAGTAACAGTGCCAAAACTGGATGGCCCGTCATCATCCTCTTCTTCCTCTTCCTCTTCCTCTTCTTCTCCATCTCCATCTTCCCCTGCCACTTCCACTTTATCTTCATCTCCCTTCAATTTTGCTGTGGCATTCTCAGCTTGTCTGGCCAAAGCAGAAGTATCTTCTTCCTCCTCCAAACTCATTTCCACTTTCTTCTCTTCCTCTTTCTCTTCTCTTTTCAATTCCTCATCCATTTCCTCAATAGCCTCTTCCAGACACAATTCAGCTTCTACTAGATCAAGTTCTTTTTCAAGAATCTCCATTTTCATCTCACTAGCATTTTTCTGCTCTTCAGCCCATTTCTCTAGTTTATCAAACACTGGTTTTAATGTATTTCCTACTGCCATTACAAGACGCTTCCACATATTTGGACTTTCCTCAACCTCTTCTTGTCCATAAAACTCATCAAAACCCAGCGGCAGAAACTCAATCTTCTCAGGGTCCACATCTTCCCCTTCTTTCAAAGGTGGCTGCCAAAATAATCGAATTCCATATTTCTCATCTTCAATATAATTTATTAATCGTCCAGTTGGTGTGTGTAGGATGAGGGGATCTTCAGTATAAATAAGCTTTGACGGATCTTCAGGATCAGGCTCTGGTTCCTTGTTAACGACAACATATTCAGGAGGTTCATCTGTTAAGGAAAAAATTGTAACAAACATCAAACATAGCACATGCATCTCTTGCTGAAGAACTCAATAAAAAAAAGCAGCAAATGCATCTGATTTACCAAAAATAAGACTGCTAATTGTAAAAATGCCAACCCACGTCATTGTTAGTTCATTTTAAATCTCTGACTTCATGTTAAAAACAATATATATCCTTTTTACTCTTTTTTACCTCTCATCCATTTTACAGTAATTATTAGCAAATCATATAGAAGAAAGACTCAAGATACTTTTTCTTTGTGGCATTCAAGAAATATCACTTGTCTTTCTTATCACATTAAATACCAAACCTTGATGTGAGTTGGATTTGATCTCAGGACCTCTTACACAACAATAAGCGACCTTACACATCACTTGTCTTTCATGAAATTAACTTTGCAAGAAACAAAAGCCACTAGGTTCTGAGGAAGGAAGAATCAAAGGGAAAAACTAAAAGGAGAAAAAGTAGAGGGAGAAGGAAAAAATGCTTAAGACTCTGATAGAAGGAAAAAGCAATGGCTGGATCAATATCTCTTTTCCTTTTGGTACATAAAAATCTCCAAGCCCTTCTTTATTTATTGTTCTTTAAATTGGGGATTACTGTCAAACCCTACAACCTTGATAGTCAAGAAGTTTGTGGGATATAATATATCCCACATAGGTGGCCCCAATGAGATTTTTGAACCCGTGACCTCTTCGTTGGAGCCAAAGGCCTTTCACCGCTCCACCTCCCTTTGGGATTAGATGAAGCCCTTGAGGAACGTTACCACCAGCATGGCAAGGCAAGTAAATTTTGATGGAGAATATATATATATATATATATATAAGAGTTAGAGGAAGTGGAGATACCTTTTTCCCACCAGTACTCAAGCTCAGCAGGCATAGGTATCCTAAATGGAGATTTGTAAAAGGAGTTTAACCACATTTCTCTTTCCTGATCAATCTCATGCACGTATAATTTCCAATAATCGGGGACCTGCCAGATGAACGTACTCATTTCTCATTTCCATATATGATCTAGAACTGAATCCACCATACAAAAATGAAATTCAATTTACCTCATAAAACTGGTTAATGAAGCCTGGGGCCATCCACACATCTTCTTCCTCATAAAAATAGGGATGTTGGGGATCACCATAAGGACCCCTCTCTTCTCTAACCACTGTGGCAGGTAATAACATATCAAGTCATTGGCAAAGAGTTGAAATTTTAAACATTTTCAATGGTCAAAATTTGGAAAGCAAATACAAAAATTAATCACTCCAAAATTATGCACATGTTAAATTTCAGTGAAACAGCTACATATTTTATAACAGGGCTCAGTCCAGCCCCAAGCGGAAAAGCAAAACTTGATAAATTGTGCTCAAAACCCATGATCCATGGAATGTCCAAAGCTCCATTAAGGTTTTCTGATGATCTTCCTTCTTAGCACCCCGTATAGGAGAATATAGTAATGTTTTTAATCATTCAACAGACAACATCTCAGAAATTTTATAACTATCTTTACACATAAATCGGGCATCACATATGTGCCTCCAAAATCAACAACTTCAATGATAATGCTGACTAATATATACATAAAATGCCCACAGTAATATTGTCCCTATTGGCCTGTTCCACATTGCATTTCATAATTCTTCAGCACTTGATCACCAAGTACAAAATGACAAGTTATAGGGTTAACGTTTATTACAAGTTATAGGTTTAACTGCAAATATACTAAACACAGTACTCTGCAACTAAAGATCGCTCTTCTGATGCAAATGTGAAAGATACTTACTTCCATCTGGTTTGTTAACGAACATCCGTGCTTTAGCAGCAGCTACTTCTGCAAGACCTGCATGCAGCTGAAAGACCCACACTATGAGCACAATATCTCTTTTTTTCCTTTTTCTTTTCCCCAATAAAATTCATTAAAGAGAGAATAATGTAATATACCGCACAAGTGTCTTCATCACAACCCTCAGAATCCTCCAACAGCTCCCCGAAGTAAAATCTACCCTGCATGTATATAAAAAACATAAAGCTAAATATTTAAGCCAATATGCATCAGTTTAAGTTAATTACTCTTTAGAAGGCGGCTATGTAACAAGGCATATCAATTGCAAAAGTCAAGCACAAGATAGATATGGACATCCACCCAAATCTTAACATAATAAATCATGGATACTTTCTATAACTATTACTTAATAAAATCTTTTCATCTGTAATTCTGACATAATATCTTCGGATCTTATTTTTGCAAAGGCAATACTCATAAGAAAATGAGACTTAAGAAGTATACATATCTAGTTATCTATTACCAATTTGCATCCTTAATAAATCAAAGGCGAGTCCCCAAGTTCATAAAATTTGAAAACAGGGCAGGATTAAATGTGCAAGTATTTGAGGGACCTACATATATGGGGCGCTCGTTGACTTCATATAAACCACATCCATGCATTCTTCCAAGCTTCCACTGACCAGCATACCGGTACCGACCTTTCTCCCTGGAACAAAAGTAAGGAATATACTCAAAACATAGGGAATCTTTGCTTACTACAACTTGACCTCCCGAACTACCCTGAGTGCCTTGTCCGTTGGCACACATCATAAGAACATGAATGCATATTGAAACACAAATACAAAGACAATGAGACAAACATTATACGATGAAATGAACGAACAAAAAAAGAAAGGAGAGAACTATAATAATTGCGATTGAGAAGAACAGAAGAAGACAACTTGAAGATAAATGCTATATTCAATATCCATTTCCAGCCAAAAGTGTTTACAGTAATTGTGATTGAGGACAGGGAATCTTACGGTTTTCTCCCAAATTGTTTAATCCACTCGTCATTCTCATAAAAAGGGATTTCATACTCGCCCCCAGCCAAACGAATGCTATCTTCAATATCCATCTCCAGCCATCTTTTGTCTTCTGGGGACATAAAATCTCTTTTTATAATTTTCCCTTCAGCACGCATCTTTTCTTCAAGCCTTGGAAAATGGTCGACGAGCAACTCAATTCATTTAGATTATACAGAAAATAATTGAACAGAATATAGCCACCAAGTTACAGTACTATGATATGGTAAATAGTTAGGGATCAATAAACATACTTGGAACCTGGAATAGGTTCCATATCAGGTATGTCAACTTCAACAACCCCATGACCATCCATGTCGTTCTGAAGCCATTCACCTTCATACCTGAAAGAAATGTTTGGTAAAAATTGCTTGTGTTTAACAAAACTATAACTAGTCTGCACCAGAGCTCTGGTTCAGATATCAGTTAACTCAGATATTTGGTGTCCCATCAAATATCAGTAAGCCATAGTCCACTGTCATATGCTAGAGACATACACAAGTATGTAGGAGCCTAAAGATAGCAAAACAGAAATAGAAGAAAAGAACCAGAATTGCAACTACTAAGAAAGATGACAGACGAACCTGACTAGCCCTTGCTCAGCAACGTAAACACCTTTCCCATGAGCTAAGTCATCCCAAATAGTGCCTTCATACCTTGAACACAAAGCATAATAGAGTAATAAGGGATGGGATAAATTGAAAGGGCAGTAAAGTGATTTGTATTTGTACTTCAATTATCATGAACTATTCTCCTATACCAAAACAGCAACAAACTCACAAGAGGTTCAAATAGACAACTAAGAGCAAACCTTGCTAAGTGAAACAATGGAAGTAAATCAACAGGCACTGAGCAACTTGTTAGCTTGTTTAATAGCATCATTCGAGTAGTATGATACTATGATATAAACCAAAACTCATAGACAAACTACAACCATAATTCATGGCGCCAAGACACAGTCAAACTAACATTAAATCATATTATCATACACCAGCAAAAACAGATTACAGCCCAAGTTTCATGCTACAAAACCAATTTAAAAATCCCATCATAATAACTTCAAAAGAAACAAAAGTATGAACCGTCCAACTAAAAATATGTTGAATTTTAAGATAAACTATTCAAACATGCAGCTGACACTTTGAGAAAACTCTTAATACCATTAAGCCCTTAAATTACCGAAGTTTGAGTTTCATTGTTAGTTTCTTTTTGATTGTTATAGCTGAACTAAACCAACTATCACTTAATTCAATCAAATGACAAGTAAATAGCACAGAAACAAGATAAGTGATAGAAAACATACGTGCTCCCATCAGGGAAAATGTAGCTGACCCAGCTCAGAAACTCCTCAATCCTATCCAACTCCTCCACCACCGCCTTCGGACTCGAAATATCGAAGTGATTATCCGGTATGGCCGGGTAAGGCTTCCGGTAGGGCAAAAAAAAGGGAGCAATAGGCGGGTCCCGACCGGCGGCCTTTTCTTCTCTAATGACCTCCCAGTCGTCCTCGTCAGCCCAAACCGGGTCCCAACCAGGTTTGGTCATCTCCACGGGAGCATCGGCCCACAACTCCTTCAAGTCCTCCTCCGTCCACTTCTCTCGATCCTCTGGAAAATCAAACAGGTCTTCGTGATAAATGTAGTCCTCGTCCTCTTCTTCTTCTCGCTCCTTCACTGTTTTGCTGTCAAGGAGCCTCGTGAACCGCCTTATGTTGATCTCCGGTGTGTTGTCCCACTCCGGTATCTCTTCACCGGGACGAATGTTGGAGAGTTCTTCGTTTTCGTCCGCTGAAACGTAGTACTCTTCGCCATCGCCGTCTTTAGAGTCATCTGACGAGTCCGATTCTGAATCCGACTCATTTGATGGTTGTTCTTCGTCCTTGTCCGAGCCATTTTCTTGTTGCTGTTGCTCTTCGTCTTCTTGGTTAGCCATGAGAGCGAGAGAGTGAGAGTGAGAGTGAGAAGATAAGGTGTTTGAAGTGAAGACGACGTTTACAAAGCAAACGTGAGTACTGACATTTTTGTGGAAAGGGTTTTGGAATTTTGTTTTTTTTTTTTTTTGGTTTTCACTTTCTACTACTTCACTAATAATTGTAGATGAATCTGAGTCACATCTATTAGATGAAAAACCAATGGGATCTCACTTTATCACTTCAAATATTGTTATATAATATATTATATAAACAAAAATAAGATTAAAAAAATTAGAATTTAGTCACAATTTTGTAGTATCGTGATTTTTTCTAAATATAATGTTGTTTTTTTGGATGCCTCTTTATGATAGATTTTGATAAATAAAATTGACAAAATTAAAGGGATAGTAATTGTCATGTTATTGTCTTTTGGTTATGAGGTGAAATATTTGTACCTCATATGTAATAATTAATCTCAGTAGGTCTCTATAGAATTATAATTAGTCATGTAATTATATAATTAAAAAAAATGTATAAGGTTTAATCACTTAATCACCTTAGCGCACATATAGTAATTGATATCGATAGGTTTTAATAGAATTATAATTAATTGTATAATTATATAATTTTAAAAAAATGTATAAGGTTTTATTATTCAATCACCTTAATTTTTGGAGTAACTAAAATAACACCAAGAGCCTCTTAGCTTTGTTCTTCTATAAGTAGAAACAATATTTAGTTTATTGATAAAGACATTCTCTACCATTAGTCAAATTCCATCTAATTTAACGGTTGACCAGGTTTGATTGTAAAAAAAGACCAAAATACCCCCAAAATAATATATAAAATCACTAAAGTTTATTAAATAATAAATAAAAATAAAAGTTAAGAACTCTACTATACATCTCAACTATATCTTGTTTTTCTATTTTTATTTAATAATAGTATATATTATTTTAAGGAAATAGAACAAACTTTAAGGCCTCGTTTGTTGCATGGGATAGAATTAGATTATTTATATGGGATTAGATAGGATGCGATTGGATTGGATAAATTTATAAGTAATCTCATGTTTGATGTAACATAGGATAGGATTAAAAATAATGTATAGCTGTGTTTGGTAAGTTACAGGATTGGACAAAATAGTGCAAACCCATGTTTGTTATGAGTATGGATCGGATAATAATTAAAATAATTTAATTAATGTTAAATTATTTTTAAATATAAAATTAAATTTATCTAAATAAAATAATTTATTTATTAAATAAAATAAATAAATAAATAAATGTATTATAGATATATCAAATTATAAAATTTATTAATGATTGAATTATTATAGATTTATAAATTGGCAAAAACAATTATAAATTTAGTTCGAAGCTCATTTAAAATAAGAATGATAATTTTTTTTGTTTTTTGTAGTAATTTAAATCCCATTTTTCTTTCACAATTTGAACCCACAAAATAGAGACTTCATCTCTGAAATTATTACAAAACATACTAATTTTCATAAACCTAATTCGAATAACATATATCCATATTTCCTATTAAAAACATAATAAACTTATAAATATTTAATAAAAAATTAAACATAATAACATTAAATATAATCATCAACTCATTAAAAAAAACTGAAATATAATCCTAAAACACATAATAATAACAACATTGCAATAGTTACATATCTCTATTGAATATAATATTGTATCATATTACAAACTTAGTGATATATATATATACATATATATATATAGTGTTGATGCAATCAACCAAAAACTAGCATCAATCATGTATGGTTATCTATGGTCCTATAGTCATCATGTACAGAGTCAAAAAGTTTAAAAGTTAATAGTTATAAGCTACACATGAACAAAAAGTTAGCTTCCATAATTACTTAATAATATAATATATTAGTCATCCATCAAATGCACCACTAAGAATTGATGCAATGAACTGGAATTTCTGGTCCTCATTAGATTGTGCCTTAAAAACCTCTGCAATTTCTGGTTTTTGCATAAACTTTTGCATAATATGTATTTGATCCGCGAGAGGAAGTTGCATTTTTTGCAAATCAGTAGCTAAAAGAGAATTTTCATTTACCTTGTTCTTGGCTAACACTGGAGCAAATTTATCCAATGTCTCATTTGTTTTATCCATAGCCTCATTCAGATACATTTGTAAATCTATCCATACTCTGAATTATTGGATCCCCAGATCTAGACCTTTTCCTGCTTGAGGGTTGAGATGAAGCTTGATTCAGGTCTCATTGGGTAGAATCTGTTTGATTAACTGACATAAGAGAAAAGTTTCCAAGCATCTCAACATCATTTTCAGAGTTTTCATCCAAATCCACATTTGTTGCTAGATTTTCTAGAGTATATGCCGTTTTCCCAGTAGCGCGGTCTTTTCCAAATATGTATTCCAACCTTTCATACAGTGGAAAAGATTTATCTCTCCATCCTTTTGCTTGTTTATGGTGCTGCAAAAAGAAAGAAAAAATAAATACCTCATATATATTTTAAATTATGTCAAAAAATTAAAATTTTTAAAAAGTAAACATCACCTATACATATGAATTCCATGTTTCATTACTATCAACTTCAATACACTGTCTTTCATGGTTCCAACCAAAACCGCTGGTATTTTTCATATCATATATCACTCCATAATCTTTCTTCCAACTCTTCACCTTCGACTCAATGTGAGGGCTAGCTCTCAAACCACAATTTGGTAGGATATTTGATAATCGCACTTCCATAATTTTAAATGTTCCAGCTTTAAAGGAACCACAATCTGCACGACCTCCATTTGCTACAATTTCATCCATGATACCTAATAATGCTTCTTCTTCTTTTTTTGTCCACACCCGTCTACTTGCTCTTTTTTCATGCTCATTTGGTTGGCTAGAACCTCCAACATCCATTCCTACACACATATAATCATAAAACAAATAAAAGGAACCAAACTATTATATTATAAAAAAATTGTAATTAAACAAAGTTAAAATAAAATAACTAACATAGTGTATTAATATTAGACTCTGTCAAATATTGTGTGCACTGATTTTTTGGATTGATTTGTCAAAAAGGGTGGCTTGAATTTTTTCTCCTTTCCACCGAAAGTTTGTTTGTCATCTTGCTCTCTCATTTGCCTATAAATAGGCTTGTATTCAGCACACACACAACACACAATTGAGAGGGAATAGAGAGAAGAAAGGGAGAGAAAAGAAAGAGAGAATTTTGTGAGAAAATTTTGGGGTGTGAAATATTGTAAGGGGTTTTGTGAGTTATCCTCTTGGGGTATTAGAGTGAGATCTCTAATTGTGTACACACCATAAAATTTTCTGATATAGTGGAATTGCTCCTCCTGGTCCGTGGATGTAGGCTTGTTTTTAGCCGAACCACGTAAATTCTTGTGTCATTTATTTTCTACTATTTTAATTTTGTCGTCTATTTAATACATGTACTATCTGATCCTGCTCCAAGCTTAACAAACTGGTATCAGAGCTTCCGGTCGTATTCCAGGCTGCTAGAAAATTCTTAGTATGCTCTGTGGTTGCAACATTGTCTGATCTTCCACATCAGAAAAGAATTATTCTTGAGATTTGCTGATTTTGTGCTGTGGTGTGGAAAGTACATGTCTAGGAAAAGTTCTGGCTAAGGAAAGACTTGATACTTAAGCGTGTCCGTTGTGACCCACCTCTCTTTCCTGGAAACTTACCTGGTGTACTGTTCACTACTACGTACACTATTCAGTATACAGTATTCGTAAATAGTGCATTGCCTAGTGGGCCCTACGTGGAATAGTACACGGTGAATAGTGCACTGGTGAACAGTGTTGCATTGAATATTGTGTTGGTGAATAGTAAATTCTCTAGTGGGCTCTACACGGTGAATAGTGCCACGGTGAATAGTGCGCTGGTGGCCCCATGGTGAATAGTGACAACGGTGAATAGTACATTATTTTGCTCCTATCCTTGTTAAAATTAAGGATGTCGACGGCAAAATTTGAAGTCGTGAAATTTGATCGAAAGATTAATTTCACTTTATGGCAAGTTCGGATGCGTGCTGTTCTTGTTCAAAGTGGAGTTCAGAAAGCTTTGAAAGGTGATAAACCAGCTGATATGAAAGATGCAAATTGGGAGGACATCGATGAAAAGGCCCGTTCCGCTATTCAGTTATCTCTCTCTGATGAAGTTTTACGTGAGGTCATTTCTGAAAAAACCACAAAGGCGTTGTGGGAGAAACTTGAATCTCTCTATTTGAAAAAGACCCTCACAAATAAACTTTACAAGAAGCAGTGTTTATATTCACTCCGCATGAGTGAAGGTACATATCTTGGTTCTCATATTGATGAGTTTGAATCTCTCATCATGGATTTGCAAAATCTTGATGTCAATATAGAAGACGAAGATCAGGCGCTGCTGTTGCTGTGTTCGCTACCTTCCTCATATAGACATTTTAGAGAAACTATGTTATATGGAAAAGACACAATTTCTCTGAAGGATGTCAAAACTGCTTTGGAGACTAAAGAGAAGATTGACCATGATATCACTGGGCAATCTTCTAATAGTCAGGCACAAGGTCTATATGCTAGAGGAAGACCTGAACAAAGGGGAAGACCACAAGATCGAGGCAAAAGCAGAGGAAAGTCAAAACACAGATCAAAATCTAGAGGCAGAGATGTCGTATGCTGGTACTGTAAAGAACCAGGTCATGTTCGAAGTAAATGTGACAAGCTGCAAAAGAAAAGAGAAAATAAGGTCACTCCACAGAATGAAGAGACCGCCCAAGCTAGTGTTGCTGAAGAAAGAGCTGATGTTCTGTTCGTGACAGAATACCGTTTCAATTCCAATAATGAATGGATTATGGATACTGGTTGCTCCTATCATATGTGTCCCAACCGAGATTGGTTTTCGACATATGAATCTATTGATGGAGGTATTGTTTTGATGGGAAATAATGCCCAATGCAAAACTGTTGGCATAGGAACAATTCGTATCCGAATGCACGATGGCATTGTGAGAACATTGTCTGATGTGAGACATGTTCCAGACCTAAAGAAGAATCTCATCTCTCTTGGCACTCTTGATTCAAATGGGTGCAAGTTTTCAGCTGAAGGTGGAGTACTAAGAGTTAGCAAAGGTGCATTGATCGTGATGAAGGCTAAGAAAGCTGGTAGCCTTTATATACTGCAAGGTTCCACTATTACAGGCTCTGCAGCTGTTTCAGAATCATCTATGCCTGATTCAAAAGTTACAAAATTATGGCATATGAGGCTCGGGCATATGAGTGAAAAAGATCTAACTCTGCTAAGCAAGCGAGGACTTTTGTGTGGCCAAAGTACCGGTAAAATGGACTTCTGTGAGCACTGTGTGTTTGGAAAACAGAAGAGACTAAGCTTTGGTACTGGAATTCATAGAACTAAAGGGACGTTGGATTATATTCACTCTGATCTATGGGGCCCATCGCCAGTTCCATCAAAAGGAGGAGCTCGATATTTATTGACCTTTATTGATGATTTTTCAAGAAAGGTCTAGGTGTTTTTCTTGAAGAACAAAAATGATGTTCTTGACACTTTCAAAAGTTGGAAAACTCTGATCGAGAAGCAGACGGGAAAGCAAATCAAAAGACTCCGAACTGACAATGGTTTGGAGTTCTGCAGTGGAGATTTTAATAGATTTTGCGAAGACGAGGGGATCGTTAGACATCGTACAGTAGTCAAAACTCCTCAGCAGAATGGTGTTGCTGAACGCATGAATAGGACTCTTTTGGAAAGGGCCCGGTGTATGCTTTCAAATGCTGGACTGTCTAAAGACTTTTGGGCTGAAGCAATTTCCACAGCTTGTTTCTTGGTAAATCGCTCACCGTCTACAGCAATTGAGTTCAAGACTCCTGAAGAGGTATGGTCTGGTAAACCTGCTGATTATTCAAATTTGAGAATATTTGGATGCCCTGCATATATGCATGTTAGTGAAGGGAAACTAGAACTAAGGGCAAAGAAATGTATTTTTCTTGGTTATGCATCTGGGGTCAAAGGATATAGATTGTGGTGTTTAGATCCTAAATCACCCAAATTTGTTATTAGTAGAGATGTTACTTTTGATGAATCTGCTCTACTAACGTCGAAAAAGGAGTCTCCAGTTTCTTCTGATACAGATAAGATAGATGGTGCATCGAAGCAGGTGGAGCTTGAAGTTCCGTGTTCACCATTGATGCCTCAAAATCCTAATATTTTAGAATCTCAATCAAAAGAGGAGATTGATGTTGAAGATGTGCCTCAAGAGGCAAGTCATAGCATTGCTGAAAATAGACCACGAAGAGAAATAAGACCACCACAAAGATACACAGATTTTGTTGCATATGCTTTGACCATTGGAGAAGAGACAGACTCTGTTGGAGAACCTGTCATATACTGATGCTATTTCTTCTGTTGATTCTGCAAAATGGTTAATTTCTATGCAGGAAGAAATTGAATCACTTCACAAGAATGATACATGGGTACTTGTGAAACCACCAGCAAAGCAGAGGATTGTTGGCTGCAAATGGATCTTCAAAAGGAAAGAGGGAATTCCAAGAGTTGAGGATGCAAGGTATAAAGCACGGTTAGTAGCTAAAGGCTACAGTCAGGTACTAGGTATGGATTTTAATGATATTTTCTCACCTGTTGTAAAACACAGTTCTATTCGTGTCTTGCTTGCATTAGTTGCCATGCATGATTTAGAGTTAGAGCAGTTGGATGTTAAAACAGCATTTTTGCATGGTGAGCTGGAGGAACAGATCTATATGCAACAGCCACAGGGTTTTATTGTTGAAGGTAAAGAAGATCATGTTTGCTTGCTGAAGAAATCATTGTATGGTTTGAAGCAGTCTCCAAGACAGTGGTATAAACGATTTGATTCGTTTATGATTGGTAATGGATACTCAAGGAGTAACTATGATAGTTGTGTCTATTTTCGAAAAACGGATGATGGCTCATTTGTATATTTGCTTCTTTATGTTGATGACATGTTGATTGCAGCTAAGAAGTTGTCAGATATTGACAAGTTAAAGAAGCAGTTGAAAAATGAGTTCGAGATGAAGGATCTTGGTGCTGCGAAGAAGATCCTTGGCATGGAAATAAAGAGAAATCGAAAAGAAGGAAAATTATTCTTGACCCAGAGAGGATATATTGAGAAAGTTTTGGAGAGATTTGGCATGAAAAATGCTAAACCGGTATCTACTCCATTGGCCGCACACTTCAGATTGTCAGCAGCTTTATCACCCAAGACAGAAAGTGAAAAGAGGTATATGAGTCGAGTTCCCTACTCCAGTGCAGTTGGTAGTATTATGTATGCTATGGTTTGTACGCGTCCAGATATTTCACATGCAGTTAGTGTTGTTAGTAGATATATGTCTTGTCCCGGGAAAGCGCACTGGAATGCAGTGAAATGGATTCTGCGATATCTACGTGGAACTTCAGAAGCATGTCTGGAGTTCAGTCGGAGTAGCAGTTCTCTAGTCGGGTTTGTCGACTCTGATTATGTAGGTGATCTTGACAAAAGGAGATCACTTACAGGATATGTATTCACTCTTGGTGGAAGTGCAGTTAGCTGGAAAGCTTCTTTGCAACTTGTTGTAGCATTATCAAGAACAGAGGCAGAATACATTGCTATTACAGAGGTGATAAAGGAAGCACTATAGCTTCGAGGATTGTATGGGGAGCTTAGTTCCTGTTCTGATGCCACTACTATTTTCTGTGATAGTCAAAGTGCTATTCATTTGACTAAAGACCAGATGTTTCACGAAAGAACTAAACATATTGATATCAAATTTCACTTTGTTCGAGATATCATTGCCCAAGGAAGAGTCACAGTGAAAAAGATAAGTACTCATGATAATCCTGCAGATATGCTGACGAAATCTCTTCCAAATGTAAAGTTCAAGCACTGCTTGGACTTGATTAGCATTTCAAACTACTGAAGTACTTTGCCAAGGTGAAGCGATACTGCTGTTGATCAAAATTCAATCCAAGGTGGAGATTTGTCAAATATTGTGTGCACCGATTTTTTGGATTGATTTGTCAAAAAGGGTGGCTTGAATTTTTTCTCCTTTCCACCGAAAGTTTGTTTGTCATCTTGCTCTCTCATTTGCCTATAAATAGGCTTGTATTCAGCACACACACAACACACAATTGAGAGGGAATAGAGAGAAGAAAGGGAGAGAAAAAAAAGAGAGAATTTTGTGAGAAAATTTTGGGGTGTGAAATATTGTAAGGGGTTTTGTGAGTTATCCTCTTGGGGTATTAAAGTGAGATCTCTAATTGTGTACACACCATAAAATTTTCTGATATAGTGGAATTGCTCCTCCTGATCCGTGGATGTAGGCTTGTTTTTAGCCGAACCACGTAAATTCTTGTGTTATTTATTTTTTGCTATTTTAATTTTGTCGTCTATTTAATACATGTACTATCTGATCCTGCTCCAAGCTTAACAGACTCCATAAATAATATGTGCATTTAAATATAGTTATGTAATCTTTCAATTAAAAATCTGTATTAAAACAAAATAATAATAGTGCATTAGTAAATGTTATACAAATATATAAAATCCCTAAATCATAGATAAAACTCTAAGTACAAAAATATTTGCAAATCAAGATTAAGTAGATCGATTTCCTCTCCATCCATTAAACATTTATTGTGCTAAGTTATCTCTCTATGTTGTCCATTGTGTGGATGAAGACATTTGCCCAATGACATCATTATCCCTTTCATCCTCATTGACTTAATTTAGCTCTTGCTCCATTGGATCAATTGACATTTCTCGTCTAATAAGATTATGCAGAAGACAACATGCAACTATGATTCCACATTGTGTTTTGAGAGGATAAAAAGATGGGCTCCGTAAAATTGCCCAACATAGTTTTAGTAGTCCAAAACAATGTTCAATTACATTTCGTGCTGATGAATGCTTCATGTTAAAATATTCTTCATGATTAACAGGGGCACAACCAACTCTCCATTCAGATAAATGATCTCGTGTTCCTCTATATGGTACTAGAAATCCTTCACCATTTGAGTGTCCACCATCCACAAGATAATAACAACCTATTGGTCACAAAAGTTTGAAAAAATATTACAAAATATAAATATATAACTATTCGTATGCATATGTCCTTATAGTAACCACTTGTTAATGTTTACCAGTAGGAACTTTCAACCCAGTTGGTTTAGATAATGCATATCGAAGTACTCTAGAATCTGAAGTCGAACCTTCCCATCCCGGGAAAACAAATGTGAATATCATATCCCTAGAACAAGCACCTAATACATTTGTTGCAATTTCACCTTTTCTCGTTCTAAATCGTGGTTTGTCAACTTCAGATACATGCACTCTAATATATGTCCCATCCAGAGCCCCCAAACAATTCTATAAAAAAAAAAAAAGCTATAATGTAAAGGGCGATATATGATGGGAACATAAACTAAAATTAGTTGATAGTTATATGTATTACTAACCTTAAACCATTTCCATCTCTCATCAGTGCAATTTTCAAGCACAGGAGTTGGTGAAACTAATAAATCATTGTATAGTTGTAAAACTGCACATAAAACTGAATTAAAGTATCGACTAATTGTCTCTCCGGATGTATTTCATCAAATAGATATATGGATAACGACGTGGTACACCTATCCCATAGGAAATTACTAGAAAGAAAGAGTGTGATGCAATCAAATAGTGGGAGTAATCTTAGTTAAAATTGACACAAAGTAACCTCAATAATCTTATCTTTGGTTACAAACATCATCTTTTCCAATCTCCAGTTGAGATGTTGCGCCATTCAGTTCCTAAATCCAGAACAATACCATACCAATACAATCTTATTCAACATAGAATCACTAGCAAAGCGAAACAATCAAATATAAATCGATACTAACATAGAACAATACTATACAGTTTCATTATTTTCAAATAGAAATATAAATCAATACCAAAAATTGAATCGCTATTATTCAACTGGAAAACCATTTGATTCGAAAGCGAAACAATTAACAGATGATATACCTTGCAGCAAGAAGATCGGCGATGGCAGCAGCGCGGAGTGCAGGGTCGAAGGTTAATGGATTTACAGAGAGGTGAGCAGACAGAGAGGAGACGAAAACAGGGTCATGGACGCGGGCGACGGTGACGGCAAGAGAAGATCGGTGACGACGGCGCCGAGAAAAGAAGAAGGTGTTGAGAGAGAGGTGGAGAGGGCAGAGGGAAGAGTTGGAGAGAAGAGGATTGGATTTTTTTAACCCCTGTTTTCGATGGGTTGCAATTATCTCGTTTTGATGGGATAAAATAGAGTGAGGTTAATTTTAATCAAACCCATTTGCAAGCACTAAACGTGGGTTTGGAAAAAAAAATAACCCAAACCCATTGCAATCCCACCAAACAAACAAGGCCTAAGGGATCTGGATATTATTTATTCTAAATTTTGTTATAATTTTATGCGTACTTATGTTTAAAAAATTTATCATGCAGTTAGATACTTTTTACTTCAACGTAATAGCTCTATATCCCCTTAGCTATCAATACAAACTTTAGCTATTAGGGTACTACTACCTATTTTCAACTTTTCTTTTAAGTTTTAAATTTTAAAAATTTTCATTTATTATTATTATTATTTTGAGTTATTACAATTAATTTAAAATTTAGGATGATGGACACGGTTCGATCTCACAATATCGAAATATAAGTGTAACGGTATACCACTTCATCAACATTATATTGTCAATTTTTATTTATTTTAACTTATAGATTTAATATAATGGATATAAATTACCCAGTATAGTTATAGATATTGTACAGTATTATAACTTAAGGGCCCATTTGTTGCATGGGTTTACCTTGGGATTGGATTATTTTTTATCCAATCCCATATTTGGCCCATGCAACAATATTGGACAATAATATTTCAGATGGGTTTTTAACCTATTCAGATGGGATAATTTAAACCCATATCCTCAACAAGTTAAATTTAACCCATCTCCTCTCTCTCTTTGTCACTCGATTTCTCTCTCTATCTCTCTATCTCTTCAATTTTTGCTCTCTCTCATTGGGGCATCTGGTCCATCTTATTCTTCTAATTGAAGAAACAGAAATGGAAGGAGCTGAAGCAATCTTCATCGTCGTCATCCGAATCACCAGAAATTGAAGAAACAGACATGGAAGGAATTGGATCAAACCCATCACCACCACTACCATAATAACAACAACAGCAATCTTCATCATCATTCGAATCACACCCACCACCAGTTTTCATCATCGAAGCCGTCTCACCAGTAATCCTTTTTTTTTTCTTAAATGGGGTTGAAAGTGGATATGCTTGTAAATTAGGTTTTTGGAGGGATTGATGATTTGATTTGGATTTGGGTTTGTGTATATGTTTGGTTTTGTAACAATGGTATAATCTGTAGAAATGAAAATATTAATCCTAGAGAGAAATTTCGCGAGAGAAATGGAAGAGAAGTGGGATCAGATATTTTCAATTCTGATCTCCACAGTAACGACTTGCAATATATATATATATATATATATATATCTGTAGTTAATAATAACTAGAGTTAGCTAACCATAGTTTCAATAGTAGCTAACTTATAAAATATTAATCATATCCTATATTACACCAAATATGGCATTACTTATAAATTTATCCAATCCAATTCCATATAATCCAATTCTATCTCATGCAACAAATGAGGCCAAAGGTATAAATATATCACCGCCCAATATAACTTAGTGGTAATGACACTTTATTCAGATAAATAAATGTTACAAATTGTTTCTAAAATCTATATGTAGTATTAGGAAGCCCTTATCTATATTCAACTTATTTTTAAAAAATTCTTTTATTTATTTGAATCGATATTTTTATAAATTATGCATTAAATGTTTAACATTAGAAAAGTGGCTCATAGAGAATCGCTGTCTGCATATTATTATCATTAGAACCAGGGGCGGATCCCTATGGGGGCCGAGGAGGACCCTTATCCTCCCATAATTTTTTTTTTTAAAAAAAATTATATATGTATAAAAAAATAAATTATATATATTAATAAATTTAGAATTTTAGACTTAGCCCTTTAAAAAAAAATTATATATATATAAAAAAATAAATTATATATATTAATAAATTTAGAATTTTAGACCCGGCCCTTTTAATTTTTCTCTTTACATTCTGCCCTGATAAGAACTCCATACTTGAAAAGTATACACATCCTCACTCATCTCGGAATGGGATAATACTAGATTAAGCACAGAATTAAGCCAAGAAAGAGTGGGGTGGAGTAACCCACATTACCAAACACAAACAATCCAGTAAGGATTTCCAGTAAAAGCCATGCTGGTTTTGGATTTTGGTTTCCTAGCAAAAGTTGGGTGCCTTTAGAAACCCAACTAAAATATCTCTCAGGTTTCGATGGGTTCGGTTAAAAACGTTTCTACTTTCTAACTAAAACACCCTGAAAACTTGGTCCAGTCCAGACCAGACCAGACCAGACGTTGAACACAAATGAAATGACAAACCCACATTTGTATTTCCAGTAAGTAATAAAAGAGTTTCCTGGAAGAGAAGAAATTTTCTATTTTCGTTTTCTGCTAATAAAAGTTACAAAACCCAGAAAAAAGGAAAAAAAAAAAAAAAGGTTTTTCTACCTGAATCCACATAATCGAAATGTTAGATTTGATTTTGGAGGTATAGATTAGAGGCTCCTTCTCCGGATTTTTCCACTTTCACTTCCCCAGAATCGGACTCGAACGAGGAAAAATCTTGCTCAGGTCTTCCGCTTCTCTCTCATTTCTGGTGTTTTTTTTTTTTTTTTTTCTATGTTGATTTAGATTTAATGATTTCTTTTGCTTGGTTTCTGAGAAATGAGAAAACTGGAAAATGTTGTTTTTCTTTGTTGATAGTTATTTTTAAGAATTGATTTGGTTAGGACAATGGTTTGGGACCGTGTCTGCCCCACTAACATCAGGTCACAAAGTGTCACTTGTTAATCCAATCACATCGTGTCACGCGTGGTCACAGAGTCACTTATTAATCCAATCACATTGTGTCACGTGTTAATCCAATGTAATTGATTGAGCACATCACGTGATATTCTGTGAAGTTATATAGAATAATATATGCAAAAACTAGGGTCACATGGTGTGACATGTTAATTCATGTGATAGATTGAGCACGTCAAGTGATGCTAGTGAAGTCAAGTGGAATATATAATAATTCTCTAGTGTAACTCCTCTTATATTCAAACCATGTACATGATAAAATTTAGATGTTATGAACATTAAATAAAAATGAGGGCACATAGAAAAAATAGTTTCACGATCTCACAAACTTTTAATTTTTTTTTTTCCAAATATATATATTTTTTCTTAACATCCATAAAATAAAACAAAATTAATTAAATTTCTTAATGATCTAGACATTACCATTTAATAAAAAAAGAATTTGCAATAGATAACCTTCACCACTAAAGTGAAAGGAAAGTACATTAACCACGTGAGCTATGAGTGGATGTACAGTATTGGTTCTTGAATATATATATATATATATATATATATATATATATATATATAACTCAACTTTTTTATTTTAATACAATGAGTACTTTTGATTAAATTTTTTAAATTTAATATATTTTGATAAAAAAAATTTTATATGCATTATAAATAAATTAAAATTTACAAATTGTAAAAATTGGAAATCTAAACGCACAACTGTATCTAGTTTAAGGGTCCAGTAAAATTTTTAGGAGTAGAACTTTTATAAATAGAGTTTTTAAGGAAAAACTTGGTCGTTAAAAAAACTCTTTTAAGCTGTAGATTGTTTGGTTGTATTAAATTTAAAAAACTCTTTTAAATGATAGAATTATCAGAAAGGACATTAAAGAATTTTAAACATAATAAAAAAAATATATAAAAAAAATATCTTTCATTGTAATTTTTTTTTAAAAAAAATAATATAGAGCAAAACACATATGTGTAGCATACATGCAACATATATTGTAAAATAAAAAATAAAAAAAAAAACCATAACAAACACATGTGCGATACCATATACAATCATACACAGTAAAACAAAATTTAAACAAGCATAACACATAAAACTATACACGTACGGGCAGTACGACAACATAGACAGTAAAAAAAAAAGAAAAAAAAAGCTGAGCAAAACATATATATGTGCAGACAATATATATTGTAAAAGAAAAAATAAAAAAGACATAACAAACACATGTGCGGTAAGGCAACATATAATGTAAAAAAAAAAGCAGGCAAATATATATGTGCGGTAAGGCAACACCTACTGTAAAGAAAAAAAAAAAAAAGCAGAACAAATATACATGTAATTAGAAATATATAAGATAGAAGAAACTCACAGGTTAAAAATGAATTTTTGAAAATCCAATGCGTTGAGAGCAGTGAAGTTATGTTTTATATGTTAAAAAACTAAGTTATTAAGATTCATAATTTAAAAGGGCATTGTAGAATTATAAAATATACTAAGATTATATAAGATATTTTTTTTAAAAAAGTTCAAAAAGATCTATTTAGAAAAGCTCAAAATTTGAGCTTCTCCGAGTAGCCGTAAAACAACTTATTTAATCACCAAAAGCTATACTGAGGTGGCAACCAAATGATAAAAAAAAAAAAAAAATAGCTTTTAGGATTAAATAAATTCTTTTGGCCAGTAGATGAACTCTTCCAAACGTACACTAAGAATATCAAATTTTAATTTTATTTATTGTAATGTGGTATATTACCCCATTATAAATTAAATTTTTATATGATATATGTGACTAACAAACTTGTTGCAAAATGCCATTTTTGAACTGTAAAAAGAATAAGTATTGTTTTTTTTAAAAAAAAAATACGAGATCACATAACTCACAGATTCTTCTCTTTTTTTTTCTTTATTTTTTTTATAAAAAAAAAATAGTGTATCCTAATAACAATAAGATTTTATTTGATGAGATGGTATTAGTCTAATAGTATATTTTTTTACCCTAAATAGCTGAGTTAGAACAAGGACAATAATCCCATATCTTTCGCCCAAAATTATTAATAATTTTTTTTATTGCAATACGGTTTTTTGATAAGGGCGTTCATTATGTTACTTCACCAAATATCTAGATGAGCATCGAGTCCTTATAATTTATTGAGAAAAGTTTTTTATTTTATGATCAGTACAATTATAATAAAATACTACTACGTTGTAGTTTGAAAGAAGTAAAATAAAACCACACATCCTTTGAAAAATAAAAATATAATTTGGATAAATAGTATTTAAAACCTGAAAACAGCTTTTTAAAATATTTAACAGATAAATATTGTTAACGTTAACGGTTTTTTAAAAGTTAAAGGTATGTCTTTTAGTTATTTAAAACCTGTAAATAAGAGTTTTCAAATATTTACCTATATTTATAGTTAATATTAACGGTTTTTTAAAAGATAAATTTTATCTTTTAGCATTTGAAACCTGTAAATAAGTTTTTTCAAATAACATTAATAGTTAAAGTTAACGGTTTTTCAAAAAATAATAATTTTTTTTCTTTTACTGATTTGAAACATGTAAATATTTTTTTTTTCAAATATCTAACAATATTAGCGGTTTTTTACGAGCAAATAACACTCAGAATCGTTAAGGTTTACTCATTTACAAGCGGAATCTACTTTTGAGTTTATTAACGAAGATCTTTCATGCCGTTAGTTAAATTTCATCCAATTTAACGGTTGACCAGATTTAATAGACCAAAATACCCCTAAAATAATATTTAAAATTATTAATATTTATTAAATAAAAAAATTAAAATCTCCACCGGCCATCTCACCTGAGATGGATGGTGGAGATTTTTACCATTTTTAAAAAATAAAATTATTTTAAAAAAATTAAACTTCAAATCTTCATCGTACATATTTAAATGAATAGTGTAGATCTGAAATTTATTATTTTTATAAAGAAAAAAAAAGAGTCGGACATAGAAATGTGGAGATTCATAGTGGATCATGGATCCACCAACAGGGAGGCTCGCCTCCCTTGATTCGAACCGTTCGATGATCCCAAAACCTGGATTCGTCGAATGAACCCAGACAAACCCAAAAGATTATGGGTTGGTTCGACAAACCCATAATCAAACTAGATTCATTGAATGAACCCAGATCAACCTAGTGTCTAGGTTCATTCGACTATAAAAGATTCTAGGTTTGTCGAATGAACCTATGGTTGGAGATGAAGATCTAGATTAGATATCCACCGTTCGTCCATTTCATGGACGATAAAGATCCAATCTTTATTTTTTTTAAGATTATTATTATTTTTTAAATAAATCCTAACTGTCCATCATTTCAAAGATGGAGGGATGAGATTTTTTTTTAATTTTTATTTAATAAAATAAAATTTAAAAAATATAAAAAGATAAAAATACCATTGTGCATATTAAGTTGGGAGATTTTTGTCAATAAATTCAAAAGTTGACTCCACCTATAATTAAAAAAACCTTAGGGGTTTAGGTGTACATAGTATCTATTTAGATATTATATACCCTTATTTTGGTCTGGTCCGGTATGAAATAAACTTGTAATCATAGAATCGACTCGATCATCAGATTATAGAGATAGTGTGATTTGATTTTTTTTTTTTTTATTTACTACTTTTGGTCTTAGGAGAAAGACAGATGATTCGGGATAGAGGTATTATTTCGAGACGTTCTGTATATAAACCTTTTCAAACATGACTTTTTGCTATTGATTCGATAATCCCTATCGGACGCGGCCAGCGTAAATTAATTACTGGCGACAAACACACTGCTAAAACCGTAGTAGCCGCGGCTAATGGGTACGATTCTCAATCAATAAGGCAAAATGTAATATATGTTTATATAGCAATCGGTCAAAATGCATCTTTTTTGTTATTTACACTTTTTTAGAAGATAAGTTTCGGTTATTTTTTTTTAATCTGGAGTTTTGTCTTTTAGTATAATTTGAAATTGTAAACAATTTTTTAAAAATATTTAACTGATATTTGGTTAATGTCAACGGTTTTTCAAAATATAAATTTCGTCTTCTAATGATTTAAAACCTTTTGTATTTTAGTGATTAGAAACCTGTAAACAAAAAATTTCAAATATTTAAGGGATATTTATGGTTATCGCCAACTGTTTTTTAAAATATAAATTTAATATTTTAGTGATTTGAAAATTGTAACTAAGGTTATCGAGTTTATCTTAAAATTTTGTACTTATATTTATATATATATATATATATATCTATATCTATATCTCTCTCTTTTTCCACATACAAAAAATGACGGGGACTCGAATCTCCAGATTGAATGAGACCCTTACCACTCAACTATATTAGGCAGTAAAATAATTTTTTGTATATATATTTTGTTGTGATCTATTTTAGATTTTTTATCCTTTAATAAACTGTCAGCATGTGATAAAGGACAATTATCAATTTGATCATTAATTTTTAGAGAAACATTAATTTTTTAACGCAGTTTTGTTTTTTAATGCATTTTTCAATTGATTTGACTATTAAAAAATTAGTCAGAGAGACCAAATTGATACAGTTACGAAAATTTAAGATCCAAAAAAATTAATAAATAAAACTGCGTTAAAAAATTAATAATTTTTTAAAGTTTAAAGACTAAATTAATAATTACCCATTGATAAATGTAATTACGATACCAAGAAATTAATCAACAAAAGCCCATTCTACAAATTATGCATGTTGTTTATACATTGGTACTCAGCCAATATAATTGTGCTTGGTGCAAATTAACTTTATATTATTTAAAAACATAGAAAATTGTGGTTGTTATTTTTGTTTGAATGGTTGCTCCCTTATTTTTTTGTCTTTTTTGTCATATTGGGTGAATGAATTCTGTTTTTTTAAATATAGTATTTGCTATCCACAAACCATTCAAACCGCACCGAATCGGTTCAATTTGGTTCGGTTATGTTCAGTTGAAAAATTTCGGTTGATTCAGTTTACTTTTTTAAAAACTGATCAATTATTGATTTTATCAATTAATATGGAACTAAACCAACTGACACCCATCGTGTATGTAATGATTAGTCTGTACCACTTAAAAAAAAAATATTATTTTTGTTTTTGAACAAATTTATAACTATACAAATATGCTGTCTTAGGTTGTTTTTCTTACGGATCCTCTAACATTATTATCATCTTTCTAGTTTTTTTATTTTTAAAATTTCTTGTTTATTTATTTGTGTTATTGAATTGAAATCTAACGTATCTAAACCATATGCCTATTAATTATATGTCCTATATTTAATCACAAATCTTGTATAATACAAATTAACATATCTAGACCTCTCTTCGTATTGGGTGTAGATCTCTCCTGTTGTTGGGAGTAGTTGTTCGGATCGTTGATCTCGACAGTCCTTACTTCTTGTTGGTGGGAGTAGTTGGCTTAATTTGGTTGGTCTTGATAATCCTCTTACCTGCTGTCAGATTTAAAAAAAACAAAAAAATAGTCTTGTACAATAGCATAACCCATCGTTACAAGTACGGAAAATTTAATTTTAGCATTTAGAGTATTGAAATTCAATTAGCATTACCAAGAAACTCTTACAATTCAGGTGATTAATCATATTTCATCTAAATGTTATGTTTTTTACACTCTCATATTAATCTTAACTGTACTATATATATATATATTAATTATTTAATTTTCAAATTGACAAACCATTTAAAAAAATTATATTTGGAGAGGAAAAATTCGATCTCGAACCTCAACTTTATTAATAGGTACGATAGCTATATTTGCGACCACTATAGTGACAAACTTTTTTTTTTTTTTTTCTTTTAACATACCAACTACCAACGATTCGAACTTAAAATATTATTAGACTGACTGAACGCTGAGCCACATAGACGGCGGTTTAGTGAAAAACTTGTTGACCAATCATTAACCTACAACTGTATATGTGTACAGTAATGCTATTTATAGAATGATTAACACTTATGGTAACATGGTCAGCTTTTAATTTATTTTTTTTGTTTTATTTTCCAAATTTGTCACACAATAAATAAAAATTGAGCACACAACAAAAACTAGACTACTTGAGTTTCACTAAATTAAGATAAATTATCTCTCCAACCTCAAAAACCTTTTTTCAGGGATTCCGATTTCTGACTGACCAATACCAACAAAATAAACTACACCTTTTTGTGACACACTAAAAATCAAACACCTACTACTTAAAAACTTCCAATCACGCTAACCGCACCAATTTCTTTTTTGTTTATATACAAAACCATGCCCGGATTCCCATCAAAAATTCATAAAACAATTTTTCTCACTATTTTTTTGTTGCAATCACTTTTTTCTAAGGTTTGTGTTTGATATTCATTGATGGGTGGTTTTTTTTTTTTTTTTTTTTTAAATATTTGTTTGTTCGATCAATATTTTTTTTTTTTTTGTGTGTGAACAGGGTTGATTTATGGTTTGCTGTAGGATGTATGATTATAAAGTTTACCAGAGGAAAACAAGAGGTGGTATTGACAAGGCATTGAAGAACAATGAGTTGCAGAGAGAGTGTTCATGGATTCCAGGGACCCCTGCAAAGCTGCTTTCTCGTCCGCTGGAGAGAAACCCTGTTTGTGGTTTTCCGGTTGTAAATTCTGAAGAGGGAGAAAAGGAGGCCTGTAATGAGGCAACGCAGACTTGTTCTTCAGATGAAGGTAGGACAGGAACAGGAGGTCTGTGTTTGTATTCCACTGGGTTGATAGATTTGAACAAAAGCTGTGATGAGTGGCAGGATGTTGATGGTCGTTTTCAGGCCAAGGCTTCTTCTTCGGCTTGTGACAAAGTTGTAGATGATCCTGGAAAAAAACCAACAGGTTTTGGTTTCAACGGCTGTAGAGATTCAAGCACTGTTCAAGTTGATGAAATTTCTAAAGATTCAAACTTTTTGATTCCTGGAGGGTCAGATGATGGTCTTGATGAGATGGAAGGCCAATTGTCTGTAATTCCTCTCACTCAGCTCTTGACTTCATACAATGTAGTCACACAACAAGTAGTTGACTGGACCATCACTGTGGATACCCAGATTGACACGAGCACAAAAGAGTCTGATGTAGTGTTCAAAGGAGTAGATATCTCGATTCCAGGAACTTTGAGTTCAACCATAGTAGATGCTTCATATTCTCAGGAATCTGCAAATTCAACAACACATGATGTTGATGAAGTAACTGCTACTTTCTCTTCTGTTAAGGTTTCCCAGGCTGACAGCAACACTGAAGAGCCTGACAGAAGAAACTATTTGCTTGCAAATTCTGATGTTTTGCTCGGCCACAGCCAACTTAAAGATACCAACATTGCAGAAAACCTGAAGAAGAATACAAACAATGCAGAAAGCATGCAGACTGATAACAGCACCACAGAATCCTGTGCTTCTCCAAGTAAGTGATGCGAATTCTTCTCTTGGATTTTAGTAAATTTAAATTATTACTTGTCTGTATGTAAATGTTCAATGCTTGCTTAAACTACTCCTTCATGTAACAAAAAAAAAAAAAAAAAAGAAGAAAAATCAATAGTTTTGTTGAGGGTGATATTGGGCTTGAAACTCTTCGACGAATTAATATTATCTTTTTATAATTGGGAGAATGCTCAATTGAAGATTGAAATTTTTGATGCAGATAGCCAACAGAATGTGCAAGAGGATGTGGTCTCTGGTGCTGGAGTTGAGAATTTGAATAAGCAATCAGAAAAAAAGAGAAGAACACAACAGAAACCCAAAAGGAAGAAGCATAGACCTAGAGTGGCTGTTGAAGGTAGAAAACCAAGGAAGGTTCTTCAACCTAAGACACCAAAGCCTGTAACTCCAAAGCGACCATCTTCCAAAGAAACCGCGCCCTCTAAAAAAAGAAAGTATGTAAGGAAAAGTAGCCAACAAAATTCAGTTCCGGAGGATTTCATTGATGAAACTTTGCCCAAGAGAAGAAAGTCTTCCAGGAAAACCAACAAAAACGAGCCAGTTGTCATCAGTGAACTTGCTGAAAAAACATCAAAAAGGAGAGCTTTCAATTTTGATTGTAGGAGAGCTTTGAGTTTCGATTTGGAGAACCAGTCAAGAGATGAAACAATCACAACCCCTCATCTCCTTGAACTCCAGGTAGTAGATGAATGTCTCAATATCAGTGAACAATCTGAACTATACGTTCCAAACAGATGCAAGAAAACGAGGAGTCAGAGGAGACGGAGATTGAATACATTATTCATGCCTAAGCTAAACTTAGGTGGAGTAGGAATTCCAACTAAAAGGAAGAGGTTGAGGAGATTGATTAGGAGAAGCAACCTGGCTTTATTAATTGCCCCTCCCATATGTAACCAGCTTCCCAGGCTCTCTTTCGAAAAAGCACAAACTGGTGAAAAGGAAAAGGAAGAAGCTGAGGTTATCCGTGAACCAGAAGCCAGGAAAAAGATCATGCTCAGAAATTATTACCATCAAAGGAAGGTAATGGAGAATAGGAGAAAGATGGGACTGGGTTTTGTTGATTTGAATGATGAGATTTTCTTGTTCACTGCCAAAGATAGAGGTAAGTACTTCTTGTTGACATAAATACTACAAATTGTCTCAGATTATAGTAATTCTAATCATTAATACAAATTATTGCTACTTGTATCCCATATACAGGATCGCCGAGAGTCATGCAGGAAGAGAGAATTGCTTCTGCTATGCAGGCAAACCCTCTGGAGATCACTGTGAAATCAAGAAGTATTTCTCTTTTGCATAATGTTTTTAGTATGAGTTTGTTTTCAAGGAGCAGCTGTTACTTCAAACTATTTCTATATTGGAGCTCTAATTTTTTTTTTTTTTTTTTGCATATAGATTCACAGCAAGTCTCACATGAACTGAGAAATGATTCTGTTATGAAGAAAAATTCTTTGAAGCCTAAGGATATATGTCTCACTATATCAAGAAGTACTTCTCTTATATGCACAATGTTTTTTTTATCATGATTATGTTTTAAGAAGCAGATGTTGCATTAAACTATTTCTAACTTTTGGAGCTCTAATAGTCACCTCTATCTCAATTTAGGTTCACAGGAAGCCTTACAGGTGCAGAAAATAAATTCTGTCAATAAGAAAGTCCCTCCTGAGCTAAAGCTTTTATCGCGCGTAGTCAAAACAAGAGGTATTTCTCTTTAGCAGAAAGTATTATTTTTATCTTAATTTGATTTTGAAGAGAGGCATATCACTTCAAGTGTTATCTGTAATTCATGAGAAAATCTAATATCAACTTTAATCTTGATGTTGATTCAGAGGAACACGTACAAGAAGTGAGATATAATTCGTATAATCAGAAATGCCTTAAAGGATCTGAAGATGTCTGGCTCGTTCCCAAATCAAGTGGCAGTTCTCCTGGGCATGAAGTTCCATTTTCAAGAAGTACATATAAGTATGAGAACTTTAACAGCAACTTTAATCCTGATGTTGGTTCACAAAAAGTATCCAAAGAAAAGAGAATTAGTTCTCTTATGGAGGAAGAAGAGTCCAAAGAAATCATTTTCATCTGTGAGCAATTGGAGCTTTTAACGATAAAAGATGGAGGCAGACGATCTAAGAAGAAGAAGAAGCATGGTCGTAATACACAAGGCCCTAACAGCGGGCATGGCACACTAGTTCCCTATCAAGAGCTACCTATTCGAAATCGGAAACGGATATCAGGAAAAGTTGATCTTGACCCGGACACATTGAGGGTGTGGAACCAGCTAATGAACATAAAAGATAGCGATGGTAACGAAGAAAAAACAGATCCAGAAAAGGAGGATCGTTGGAGAAGAGAAAGAGAAGTTTTCCAAGGAAGGATAGAGTCATTTACAGCTCGTATGCATCTAATTCTAGGTACATTTTTCACTAAAAATTCTTATCTACCAGATCAGAGTCCACAATTCTCAAATGCCTCGTCCAAAGCAATTATTGTGAACAATTATCAAAATAATATAGTAATAAGTCTCTACTGTGTGATTATGATAGGTGACCGACGTTTCAAACCATGGAAGGGATCAGTTGTGGATTCAGTGGTTGGAGTTTATCTAACTCAAAATGTATCGGACAGTCTCTCAAGGTATTCTCTTTTGTACTGCCTGGCTCTCAATGACTCAATATCAAATTATAGTGACTTAATATAACTATTGAAACTAACTTTTTTTTATTTCAGCTCTGCTTACATGTCACTTGCTGCAAAGTTTCCCCTTCAGACAACAAGTAACAACACAGCAAACAACCTGGCCTCTACTGGAGCAGCATATGATTTTGAAGGGAACGTGTATTTTGTCACCGAGCCTGAACCAGATAGGAGTTGTGAATTGAAGAACAGAATAGAGCCTCTGGATTCTGGGATTGAAGGGATATCTTTAGTTGAACCTCATACATTTGAGGACTCTTCTAATGTGCAGTTGATTGAAAGAATTGACAGAATTCAGTTATCCCCTGCCTTTAACCCCCAGGCAGGTTTTGTATCTATGAGTAAAACCTGTACCCCTGGTAGCTGTAGCTGTTCCATTGAGCTCCCAGTGCTTGAAAATACTACCTTGCCACAGGATTTACACTATAATGGAGGCAAGATATCTTCCTGTGAGGAGGGCCAAAGAGATATGTATATAGCATCAACAAGGATGGATTGTGGAAATCAAGCATCGACGTCAGGAAGAATTAATGAATTGAATGGTGACTGTGGATTCATCTCTCAGCCAGATTTCTATGATCTAGAAGGCCCTAGAAGTCATATGCAGCAAGCTGAGGTTGCCACTGTCAAAAGCAAGAAAACCCCGAGAGGGAAAGGACCGAAGCCAAAAGATGACAAGGCAAAAAAGGCATCCCCGAAAGAAAAGAAGAAGGATAATCAAGAACAAAAAGACTGGGAACTTTTCCGGAAAATGTATGCTACTGGCGAGCAAACAAGCAGTGATTGCATGGATTCTGTGGACTGGGAGGCTGTTAGGTTAGCAGAACCAAAGGAGGTTGCTAAAGCCATCAAAGATCGTGGCCAGCATAACATAATTGCAGGAAGAATCCAGGTACAGAATTTTTTACACAGAAGTATACTATACTATGGCACAACAAAACTTTCAAGTTAAAGGTTTTCTATCTCTTTTTCTTCCTCATAATATGTTAAATTTTCCCTTTTGCAGGACTTCCTCAACCGATTGATTAAAGTACATAATGGCATTGACCTTGAATGGCTACGAACTGCTCCACCTGATATCGTGAAGTAAGCTACCACAAGTTCATTAAACGTATTTCTAGAGAGTAACTTATATTTGAGATACATTGTGTTTAAAATTATCTGTAATTTCAGGGAATACCTGTTGGAAATTCCAGGATTGGGGCTGAAAAGTGTGGAGTGTGTACGGCTTTTGTCACTTCAACATATTGCCTTCCCTGTAAGATTTAATCGAATATCCTGTTTAACTTGCCTGCATATGAGGGTTGCCTGTATGCCTGAAAATTATTTTCTCCTTTATTTCCAATTTAGGTTGATACAAATGTGGGGCGAATCGCTGTGCGTTTAGGTTGGGTTCCTCTCGAACCACTACCTGAATCAGTTCAAATACATCTCCTAGAACAGTAAGTACATACATCAATGAACAACACTGTTGAAAATTTCAACAAATTTGGGAGACTGATATTGTATCTATCTAGGTACCCGCTGATGGACACCATTCAAAAATATCTTTGGCCACGACTTTGCAACCTTGACCAAAGAACACTGTAATTGCTAAATTCCATCTTCGATTATTTATTTTGAAAGATAATTATGTGCATTTACATGTGTAACTCATTTGATATGTTAATTAATGCAGGTATGAACTACATTATCAAATGATCACCTTTGGGAAGGTATGCTATCGCACGCTTCCTGAAGTTTGATTTATTACACAAAAAACACTAACTGGTGGTCCTATGCTATACAATTTTATACAGGTTTTTTGCACAAAGAGGAATCCTAATTGCGGCGTTTGTCCTTTAAGGGGGGAATGCAAACATTTTGCTAGTGCATTTGCAAGGTTTGCATTTCATTTAAAAGCTCAATTTCTTGTTTTGTATAACAATGTAAAGCTAAAAAAAGAGAGAATGCAGTTCAACCAGACATATACATGATGTTCTCATCTTGATATGCTTGTCAAAAATATTGATATCCTGGAAGATTGTAACAGGGACGGCAATTCTGCCAGACCGTGCAAGTTTGTTGGTGCATTGTAGTAACTGAAATTAAAACATTACTAACCTTATTTTTAACATTCATCTGAAACTTTCTAGAGATTTTTTTTTTTTTTTTTTTTTTTTGTAGTCCCTTTCAAATATTATATTTGTAGTTAGCTAAGTAGTATATGAAACGACTCTTATGTTAAGATGTTGGATGCAGTGCACGGCTAGCCTTACCAGGGCCAGCAGAGAGAGGGGTAGTAAAGATCCCGAATTGGGCTAAGAGAAACCCATCTGTGGATGTTAATCCAATACCAGTAACTTTACTGGAGGCTGACCTGATTTCAGAATCAGGAAACCTGACCAACAACTGTGAACCGATCATTGAAGAGCCGTCATCACCAGAGCCTCAATGTACTGCACCAATGTCACCAGAACTAGACCTTGAAGATTTCAGCAGTGGTGAGCTTGAAGATATTCCAACCATCAGACTTCAAGAACAAGAATTCAAGGAAAATTTACAGAACTTCATGCAGAGTAACAAGATAATGCTCCAAGATTCTAGAGCTTTAGTTGTTCTGGCTGCAGAAGCTGCATCCATGCCTCCACCTAAACTGAAGAGCATCAATCGGTTAAGGACAGAGCACCTAGTGTAAGTTGACGTTTTTAATTACAGTAAAATATCGTGATTAATTGGAGTATTCTATAAGAGTAATACCATACATATCAAATCTTATCTCAAAGTTTTTTATTTCATAATGATGTGACAATTAATTTCTAAGTGCCATACGATTGACCATATTATGTTATCTACATGACAAATTCGAATAAGTTGTTATAGCACTCACAATGAAAAACTTAGAATAAGTAGTATTTTACTAATTCAATAAAGGTGCTTGAATCTTATCACGGCAGTGGATCATACCATGCTGACTGATTTCTATCCTCATGCAGCTATGTACTTCCAGATAATCATCTTATGCTTCGAGGGGTACGCTTACTAACTCTCTGCTAGATATGCAAGTACTTGTATCGGCATAAATGTACTTAAATTCTGATTATGCTCTATGAATATAATTACAGTTTGAGAGAAGAGAACCTGATGATCCATGCCCCTACCTTCTTAGCATATGGACACCAGGTACGCCACGAAGAAAACAAAAAATTATTGATATGGAACTTGATATTTATATAAATAATCCAACAGAAGTCTAGTCAAACACAATATTTTGATTGATATGTTACATAAGGAAGATGTTAATTGATTAAATTATGTTGGGATATTATTTTGTTTCAGGTGAAACTCCAAATTCATTTGAAAAACCTATAAACAAATGCAATTCTGGAGAGTCTGAATTCTGCAACGAGCAGACATGCTATTCTTGCAATAGAAATCGAGAACAAGATGCTGATATTGTCCGCGGAACAATTTTGGTGAGTACTAGCACAATCTTTGCAGTTCTTTACTCTAGACAATTATATCAAAGAAATGAGAAATGACAATTCCAATTCATGAACAGATACCCTGTCGAACAGCAAATAGAGGCAGATTTCCATTGAATGGAACATATTTTCAAGTTAATGAGGTGAACTTTTTTAACAATATCTCAAACTCTTACTGCTTGCTATTAAAATAATTAACATTTATAATCGTTATGCAGGTATTCGCAGACCATGAAACCAGTTACGATCCCATTAGCGTTCCTAGGAGTATGATAGCTCATCTACCAACACAAACTGCATACTTTGGAACCTCAGCAACATCGATATTTAGAGGTAAATAGTATCATTCATGTGCAACGAGTTTTACATTTTCTAAGGGTTAAATAGTTGGCTCACATAATACTTTGTTTGATACAGCTTTAGACTTACCGGAGATTCAGAGATGCTTCTGGAGAGGTATGAATACTTATCATAAATGCCTGCTCAATTTAATTGCTTTGCTACTTATTCTGCATCAGTAGTACTATCTCAAAACATCATGCAAGGCATTATTTTTCTTTTAACTGTAAAAACATTTCACCAACTAAGTGCATTAGTTTCGACAACTTAAATTCTAAACTAGCACAATGTTCTTTGAAAGAAACAAAATGATAAAAAGAGTAGAAGTGAAACAAGACAAAGCTTTACACAGAGTCTGATGAGGAGCAGAGAGTTACCAAGTACTGTATCAAATTCATTTACAAATTTTGATTGTGCAGGATATATTTGTGTGAGAGGATTCGACCGAAAAATCCGGGCTCCTAGATCCCTTGTGAAAAGATTCCATACTTCTCCAAGTCAGATGGGAAAGCCAAGTGAGAAATGGAATGATGAATAGGGAAGATAATACAGCGAAAGCAGGCCAAAAGCGTGGCTTCAGGTTTTGTACATTGATTGATATAGGCAACTTATCTGAATCTTGTGACATAAGTAAAAGAAAAAGTAGTAGAGATGCATGTAGTGGATTGCATAACAAGAGGGCAAGTTTCTGTTTGTTTACTTTCTCAGTTTCAACTTGCTTTGTGTTGATAAAAGTTCAAATTAAGCATTGAAACAGATTTTTGAGAAATCATATACAAGTCTATTTTGTTAGGGGAGAGGGAGGAAGGCAAATTAAACAGTAGATATGTATAGAATTCTGTTGAATTGATTTTATTTATCTATTAATTTGCTCGCTATGTGCATTGAATGAGTTTGATCAAGTTCGATAATCTTTTAATGAATTTTTAACGTAAAAGAATTAATTCTTACTAAATGAAGAAATAATTTAGATGAACTTCGAATGTTAATATATTTATATATATATATATATATATATATATATATATATCATAACCACAAATGTGACAGAAAAATGATCACTTTTCAAGCATAAACAATAAATTCTCTTTTTGACTCATAATATTATTTTCCTGGTTTTTATCCTTTTAATATTGTCATCTATAAATATGATTTACACATATTTTTTGAAATTCAATAAATGGTCAAATAAAGAGGAAGTGAACCTCCCATAATATGGGGGAAAATTACCCACACATACTGGTACTAACCACTTAAGCTATTAGTGAATTTATTTACGAGAGTTGGCAATATAAATATATTTATCTTTTCATTTTCTTCTCCTTTGGGGTGAGTATTGGAAATTTACAAAAATGACCATGTGGAAGCTAAAGCCCAATTCTAATGCAAAGAAGCTTTTTGGTTGGAGGGCCCCAGTCATGGAATAATATTTGTCTTTCTTTCAATTTTATCTCTCTCTTCTATAATTCATGAAAGAAAACTCAAGTTTTTATACTTATTAATTGATAATTTTTTTTTTGAGAAAAAACGAATATCATAAAAAAGGAAAAGATTATAGACTGGAACTAAAATCTTCAAGGAGGAGATCCCTAATACAAGACGGAAAATCTTCCACCTATATTACCTGTCTAATCTCAAATAAAGCTAACTTAGTAAGAGAATGTATCACTCGATTGGCACCTTTACGAATAGAAACAAAATTAATCATACCGAAAAACTTGCAACAAAGAAAAAATATTCTTAATAACAACACTAATATCAGAGCGCAGGTAGCCCCTTCTATTAAGTAAGGAAATAACATAAGAGACATCAGATTCTATCGAGTCAATAGAAAAACCTCCTTGGTGAGCAAGCGAAAGGGCAAACAAAATTGCTTTTGCTTCCGCAATATTAGGAGCCAGAGTCCCATGAATAACATCAATGCCTGATAATAAAACCTCAACATTTGAATCTCGAATAGCAGCTCCCATGCCTGTGTTCATTAGAAAAATCAAGAGCATCATCTGTATTCAGCTTTAGAACACCAGAGGGATCCATTGAGTAAGACGAGCAACCCGCGGCAACGGCTCCTTGAAATTAAATTCAGCGAAGGCAGCCAAGAAAGACTTACATCAAGGAACAATCTCCAATAGAGGAAGAGTATTCTCATTTAGCTGCAAGCAATTTCGAGGATTCCAAATTTTCCAAAGCACCGTCACAAGAAGCAAAAAGTCACCATCGGCCAAATTAGATTTACTCAGCAACAGGAAATCATAAATGGAAGTAACAGCGGTGGATGAAATGGGTGCAAGTATACATACAAATGGCATTATAAAACTATTTGGTCTAGATTTTATATTAAGGATTTACTCTTCATTATAAAAGTTCTTTTCACTATATATTTGGTTCTTATAAAAAGATAAAGCAAAATGAAGAAAAGTAAACGAATAAACAACACATTTTTTTATTGATGTAAGTTGAGGCAGTTAAGTAGTAAATTTTTCAGATTCATATTAATAAGATTATGAGTTTTTCTCCTCCAACTCTTGTTCAAATATATATTTGAGTTTTAGTTGAGTAGTAAAGATATCTAACCTACATTAATAGGTCTATAAAAATAAACAAAGTAAGAACGGCAGAGACAGCTTGTCTCGCTTCAAGAGCTAAAAGACCGTTTGCCCTTTATAAATTATCTCTAAAAAACCTACATAGACTGATTAACCCACCCACCACTAAGTTGGTGTGGACATAAAAACCATAAACGAATCGTATCAACTCCGTATTTTAGTTGAAAATTGTAGTTTAATTCGGTTCAATTTGATTTAATCCAAGCCGATTTGAACCAAAAACCTAGATATAAAAGAAAAAGAAAAAAAAAAAAATCTAAGGGGGGTGTATTCAATTTAGACTTTGGATGGCTTTTTAAAAATGAATGACTTTTGTAGACTTAAGAATTTCTAATAACTTTTATACATTTTATAAGATTTATGAACGACTTTCGTAGACTTTCATCGACTTTATTTAAATGATTTTCATAGACTTTAATAGACTTTATTAAGAATATTTTCACAGACTTTTATAGACTTTCATTAACTTTTAAATTTATAAATAAACTAGTAGTTAATTTTACCAGTCCATTCAATTTTTATTTAGTAATAATCATTGACGTGTACTGTTAGGAATTTGACCACAGAAGTATGACAGTGGGAAAAAAAAATAGAGTCAAATAGATAACTAAAATACAAAGTTTTTTTTAAAATTTATTATTAATCATATACTTGATGTCTTTAATTATAAAAAAAATCACTAATCTCCATTATTATCAATAAAATTACGAATGAACATGAAAAGACGGAAATAAATAAATAAATAAATACATTATATCAATCCACTCAAATTTTATATGTATCATAATATAATTAAATTATTTAAGTTGTTTATAGGGCGAATAATTATATATATTGTTTGAGCTAATTTTCACCCGTCTATTACTAATGTTGAGACGAAATTACTCATTGAACCCTAACCCTTGAGTGCAGGGTGTCAGGTTGAGTGAACTGTCGCTCTCACAAGGTGCTGTACCCGTGGGATTTTAATTTTGCTTCCCCCACCCCTCGAACCTGTAACCTTAGAGGTGTTTAAGTTGAGAGATGAGTACCAACCACCTTAGCTGCTCAGATGATTGGTACTCATCTCTCAACCTAAACACCTCTAAGGTTACAGGTTCAAGGGTGGGGGAGGCGAAATTAAAATCCCACAGGTACAGTACCTTGTGAGAGCGACAGTTCACTTAGCCTGACACCCCGCACTCAAGGGTTAGGGTTCAATGAGTAATTTCGTCTCAACAAAAAAGTACCAACCACCTGAGCTGTTGAGACGAAATATCGCACGACCCCTCAGTGCAGGGTCGACCCTAGCCATTGGGGCGTCGGGCTCTCACAAGGTACTGTTCCCGTAGGATTTTAATTTCGCCTCTCCCACCCCTCGAACCGCTAACGTTATAGGTGTTGGGTGTTAGAGGTGAGTACCAACTGAGCTGATCAGGGTCGACCCTGCACTCAGGGGTCGTGTGATATTTCGTCTCAACAACTAATACATTTTAGATTTTAAAAAAAATATATTTTTAACTTATTCTTTAATCTTGAAAATATTAAAATTGAATTTCATTTTTGTAACTTTGTTAGGTACTAACAAAATACTTAAAGTGTACTTTAAAGTCTTGAATAACAAAAAAATATAGTATATAGTAAGAAATAATCATTCCATATTTTTTTTTCTTTTTACTTTAAGCACTTTTTTTTCTATTTGTCAGAAATATTTGTTAATTTTTAAATTATTTTTCATCCGCATAATAAGTTATAGGGTGATTACAATTTTTTTGAATTATTCTTTTCGAATAATATGTTCAATAGTAAGTGATAATAAAAGTTGTCAAAAATTATTTGTTAGAAAGTCTTTCAGAGAAGTGAGAGGAAAATTTTGAGTATTTTTGTGAAGAATTGTATACAAAAAGTTTACAAAAGTCTAGCATTTTTAAAAGTCTAAGAAAGTCATTGATATTTTGAATACTCTGTGATTTTCGCAGACTCTTAAAAACTCTAGATTGAATATCTCATGACTTATATATATATATATATATAAAGTCATTAGAATTCTAAATTGAATACCTTAAGACTTTTGTAAACTCACTAAAAGTCTAGATTGAATACCCTATAACTTTTGTATACTTTTTTAAAACCTATAAAAGTCTATATTGAATACACTATGAATTTTGTAGACTCGCTAACATACATTTTACTAACCTACATTTCACTAACCATTATTATTACCAAACGTTTCACTAACCTATATTTCACTAACAAACCTTTCACTTACTAACATTTCACTAACATATATTTCAGTAACTTTTATTTCACTAACCTACAATTCACTAACACACATTTCACTAACAAACATTTCACTAACCTACGTTTCACTAACCTACATTTCACTAACAAACATTTCACTAACTAACGTTTCACTAATTTACATTTCACTAACTTACAGTTCACTAATACACATTTTACTAGCCTACATTTCACTAACCAACATTTCACTAACCTAAATTTCACTAACAAACCTTTCATTAACTAACGTTTCATTAATTTACATTTCACTAACATATATTTCAGTAACCCAATAACCTACATTTCACTAATCTACATCACTAACCAACATTTTATTAACAAACATTTCAGTAACCAACATTTCACTAACCAATATTATTACCAAATGTTTTACTAACCTACATTTCACTAACAAACATTTCACTAACAAACATTTCACTAACTAACTTTTCACTAACATATTCCATAACCATTAAAATTTCACAAAAATAAACCCTAATATCACTCAAATTCTTTCAACCACAAATCAAACACAATATACAAATAAAATAAAAAAAATAAAAAATACTTAAAAAATCCATAAAATACATTCTAAATAAAATACAAAAAATTCCATAAAATTACCTCCAATTTTTGATTTTATTGATATAATAAAGTTGGTAAAGATAAATAAAGGTGTGTAACTTGTTTTAATGAAATAGATAAAAAAAAAAAAGAAAATAGTAAGAAAGAACTGCTGCGTGTGACTTGTTTTAATGAAAAAGACAAAAAAAAAGGAGAAATTACGCTGAACCTACCTGAGGTTTGCAATTCTACAGCTAGAAATAACTTTATCAAAAATTGACAGCAAACCCCCCTCCAGTTAACTTTGACCGTTAAATATTGACAGTTGACCAACTTGAACAGTGAAAAGACGAAAATACCCCTAGAAAAAGACAAGGTCAGGGGTATTTTTGTCTTTTTGAATTTTTTAAATGTAATTTTATTAAATAAAAATTAAAAAAATTAAGAAAAAATCTCATCCCTCCATCTTTAAAATAACGGACGGTTAAGATTTATTTAAAAAATTAAAATAATAATAATAATAAAATTAATTAAAAATAAAAAATTAATTATAATTATATAAATCTATTTTTCAGATTGAATCTCAATCGTCCATCAAGATTAGTGGATGGTGGAGATCCAATCTAAAAAATAGATCTAAAAAAAAAAAAAAAAAAATTAAAAATTTTTTTTTTTGAAGAACCCATCTGGGTTCTTCGAAGAACCCAAAAAATGGGTTCTTCGAAGAACCCTTCTGGGTTCGTCGAACGAACCCAGAAGGGTTCGAATCATTCGAACCCTTCTGGGTTTGAACGAATCGAACCCAGAAGAGTTCGATTCGTTCGAACCCTTGGGTTCTTCGAAGAACCCAATGAGGGTTCTGGGTTCTTTGTTTTCAAATTTTTTTTTTTTTTTTTTGAGATCTATTTTTTAGATTGGATCTCCACCGTCCACTAATCTTGATGGACGATTGAGATTCAATCTGAAAAATAGATTTATATAATTATAATTAATTTTATTATTATAATTATTTTAATTTTTTAAATAAATCTTAACCGTCCGTTATTTTAAAGATGGAGGGATGAGATTTTTTCTTAATTTTTTTAATTATTATTTAATAAAATTAAATTTAAAAAATCTAAAAAGACAAAAATACCCCTGACCTTGTCTTTTTCTAGGGGTATTTTCGTCTTTTCACTGTTCAAGTTGGTCAACTGTCAATATTTAACGGTCAAAGTTAACTGGAGGGGGGTTTACTGTCAATTTTTGATAAAGTTGTTTCTAGCTGTAGAATTGCAAACCTCAGGTAGGTTCAGCGTAATTTCTCCAAAATAATAATAATAATAATAATAAAAAAGCGCTGCTGACATAGAAAGTAAAAAAATATATAAGTGGGGTTGAGTTGGCACAGTTTTAAGAAGACAAAAAGGTGTTTTTGTTTTGA
Source organism: Xanthoceras sorbifolium (assembly GCA_003430845.1). NCBI lineage: Eukaryota > Viridiplantae > Streptophyta > Magnoliopsida > Sapindales > Sapindaceae > Xanthoceras > Xanthoceras sorbifolium. Next base: position 2,847,868 of record CM010620.1, on the reverse strand, counting down.
TTAGGTTAAAGTGTGAAATGAGTTTTTTTTTTTTAATTTTTGATGGGTTTTTTTTATAATATTCAATTTTGTGGGGTTTTTTTTTGTAACTTTTCAGTCAGTGGGTGGTTGAGGGTTATTTATGTTATTTTTTTTCTCCAATTGACTAAAAACGATTATTTTTTCATGTGGCTAAAAATAATTTTTTCAATAATTTTTAGACCGTTTTTAACAATTTTTTCTTTAGGGAGTAGTTCTTCTACTTCTATTGGAGTTTTAGGATTCTTTTCTCTTTGAGTTTTAAGTTTTTTTTTTCCCAGAGTTTTTATTTTTTATTATTTTTTTAATCTTTGAAGATGAGTAGTAAAAAATGTGGCGATGCTGTATTCTGTGAAAGAAATGTCATTCATGGTGTAGTACTATTACTAAAAGACAAAATCGAGTTTGAATATGATGGTGATGGTGATGATGATGATCTAGATGATTATATTTTATCAATTATTGAAAACATCAGAAGAATCATAACAAGCACTCTGCAACTCTAATGTTGACCAGGCAGCTTTTGATATTAATTCATCAAAAAATCATGAATGAGATGAAGAGGAACGACAAAAGAAAGCAAAGGCATAAACTCAAATCAATATTCATAATTCATATTCAACACTTAGCATATTATTATCTTTTTTTGAGTAGTTCTTCAACTTCTACTGGTGTTTTAGGGTTATTTTCTCTTTGAGTTTTAAGATTTATTTCTCTAGGGTTTTCTTTTTCTATTTGTTTCCGATCTTTGAAGATGAATAGTAAGAAATGTGGCGACGCTGAATGTTGTGAAGGAAACGTTATTCATGGTGTAGGTCTTTTAGAAGATGGAATCCAATTTGGATATGATGGTGATGGTGATGATGATGATTTGGATGAATATGTTTTATCCATAAAAAAATCTTGAAAGAGATATGGAGAAACTACAAAAAGAAGCAAAGGCACGTACACAAATCAATATTCATATTCAACAATACTTAGCATATTATTATCTTTATTTGAGTAGTTCTTTTCTCTTTGAGTTTTATTATTTATTTTCTCCAGAGTTTTCTTTTTCTATTTTTTTTTCGATCTTTGAAGATGGGTAGTAGAAACGCAGCGATGCTGAATGTTGTGAAAGAAACGTTATTCATGGTGTAGTAGTTTAAGAAAAAGGAATCCAGTTTGACTATGATGATGATGACAAATATATGGATGAATATGTTTTATCAATTATTGAAAACATCAACAAGAAAGAATCACAACAAGCACTCCTTAACACTAATGTTGACCAGGCAGTTTTGATATTTATTCTTCAAAAAATATTGAAAGAGATGTGAAGGAACGATAAAAGAAATCAAAGGCACACAAACAAATCAAAATTCTTATTCAACACTTAGCATATTATTATCTTTCTTTGATTAGTTCTTCAATTTCTACTGGGGTTTTAGGTTTCACTTCTTTTTGAGTTTTAAGATTTATTTTCTCTACAGTTTTCTTTTTCTATTTTTTTTTCAATCTTTGAATATGAGTAGTAAGAAATGTGGCGACGCTGAATGTTGTAAAAGAACCGTTGTTCATGGTATAGTACTTATATTAGAAGATGGAATCGAGTATGAATATAGTGGTGATCATAATGTTCTAGATGAATATGTTCCATCAATTATTGAAAACATTAGCAAGGAAGAATCACAACAAACACTCCTCACCACTAATGTTGACTAGCCAACTTTTGATATTTATTCTTCAAAAAATCTTGAAAGAGATGAGGAGAATCGGCAAAAGAATGCAATGGCACACACAAATCAATATTCATTTCAACACTTAGCATATTATTATATCTTTCTTTGAATAGTTCTCAACTTCTATTGGTGTTTTAGGGTTCTTTTCTCTTTGAGTTTTAAGATTTATTTTCTCTAAGGCTTTCTTTTTCTATTTCTTTTTCGATCTTTAAAGATGGATAGTAAGAAATGTGGCGACGCTGAATGTTGTGAAAGAAACGTTATTCATTGTGTTGTATTTTTATTAGAACATCAAATAGATTTTGAATTTGATGGTGATTGTAACGCCCTTAATTTTGCGTAAATAGAATAAATATCCTTGGATTATTATTAATATGTGATTTAAATTGATAGAAAGTATATTATTTTCATGGTGCATTTGGAGAATAATAGGTCCAATTGAATATAGGGGAAGTCAATTTGGTAATTGGATAAGTGTGGAATATTTTTGGAATATTATTGAGATGGAGTGTGGTTGGTGGGTTAATTTGATAATTAAAGGAAAATTGGTAAATTACATGTGATTAAGAGTAAATTTGTGCTATTGTGGGATTTTAAGAAGTTCAAGGATGCATTTTGAAATTAAGAAGATATTATATATATATATATATTATTAGTGGAAAAAAAATAAAATAAAAATAAAGATGGTGAGTTGGCATGGGAAAGAGATAAGAAGAAGAAACAAAATAAAAAAAAATTAAAAAAAACAAAAAGAGATAATGAGTTGGCGTTAAGTGATAAGAAGAAATAAAAAAAAAAAATCAAAGCAATCTTTAAATAAAAAACAAAAGCAAAACAAAAACATATCAGAGGCGTAGAAAGAAAGAAAAAAAGAAGAAGAAAAAGGCACAGCGGGAGAGAAGAGAGAAGAGGAGAGAGAAAGGAAAGAGAAGAAGAAGGAGAAGAAGAGTAAGAAAGAAATATTGTCCAGAAATTGTCCAGGTTTGGTGTACACTAATTTTTATATTTTTCAAAATTTTCAGAACTTTTCGGAATCGTTATATTATATTGTTTTTAGTTTATTTGTGATATATTATTTATGATTTGTCGTTTAAAATTGATCTTGGGATGATTTGATATATATATTGTTTATTATAAATTGATTTTGAATATATATATATATATATATATATATATAGATAGAGATATATATATATTGTTTATTATAAATTGAGTTTGAATATTATATATATATATATATATATATTGTTTGTGATAAATTAATGAAACGATTTTGGAGCAATTGGATTTGATATTGATTTGTGAAATAAATTTGAATATAATTTTGAGTCTCTTTTATATGATTATTGATGATATATTTGGATTTTGTAAATGTGTGTATTGAAATGGTCCTAGGGTATTTGGACATATATACGGATATAGGAGGTTGGTATACCAGTTGGGTTCATTTAGCAGTACTGCACCGACATTGATATTGATATTGATGATTTATTATGTACCTCCTTATGGATTCATCCAGGGGTAGGGAGACACGTACCTCCTCACGGATTCGTCCTGGGGTAGAGAGACACGTACCTTCCTAAGGATTCGTTATGGGATAGGGAGCTATGTACCTCTCTAGGTTCCGAACACTCGGTCCTAGGGTAGGGAAATACGTACCACCATTAGGATTTGTCCTAGGGTGGGAGTTATGTTCGACAGACAGCCACTGTGGTCGAACGACCCATATTCCAGTCCTGGTTTATGTTGAGTATTCCAGAGGGCCAGAATTGAAGTGAATTGAATGATATGTTTATAAGTGAATTTAGAAATTGATTTTATTCGTTTATTTCAGTATCGAAGTTAAAATGATTGTAAAAGAAATTGAGATTTTCATTTGGTATGAATTATTAAATTGATTTAGTTGTTTTTTTTTATTAAACGGATTTCATATGATTTAAATTAGTGACTGAGTTGAATATTGTACTGTTTTATTTACGTTCGTATTGTGCTATTTATAATATGAAAATTATGTTATGCTTTTGATAAATGAGTTTAGTGTACACCTACTAAGCTATATGCTTAGCGCGTCGGTTTTTATCGCACGTAAGTCATAGGGATACCGAGGCAGAGAAAGAGTAGAGAGGAGGTACCTGCAGCTTGAAGAGTTCAGAGTCACCACATTTATTGGGTAGTTATATAGTTTTGTATGTTATATTCTGTAAGCATGCATATACAAAAGTCTATAACTTCGATGAATATATATATGTTTTGTAAATAATTTTATAATTTCGGTTTTCATTTTTAAAGGTTTGTAAATATTGAATTATGAAAACTGTTGGAAAGTCGCACTAAACGGCAGATTGCGCATTTGAATGAAATGATATTTGAAGTGTTGTTGTGAAATTTATTGGATTGGATTTTTATTTGAAATAGGTTTTAGGAAATCAGAAAAACAGAGAAAACTCTGCCGAAATTTTTGAAAATAAAGTTTGTTGGGCTCACTAGAAACATATTTTTAAATTACAAATTTATATGATTTTATATGGTTTTCAGTTTATAAACAGAATTAAGAAAGTATTTGAAAACCCGGTAACGTTCCCTGAGTCGATCCAGTAGGGTCGGGTCAGGGGGTGTTACAGTGATGATGATGATCTCGATAAATATATTTTATCAATTATTGAAAACATTAGTAAGGAAAAATCACAACAAGCACTCTTCAACACCATGTTGACCAGCCATCTTTTTATATTTATTCTTCAAAAAATCTTTAAAGAGATGAGGAGAAACGGCTAAAGAAAGAGAAGGCACACACACAAATCAATATCATATTCAACACGTAGCATACACTACAAGAAAAATGACATACCGCAACACACAAAATGTGTTGCCGAAAGTTTTAGCAACAGACGGCCAAACATTGCTGAAGGCCATGTTGCTAAAAGTCTAGCTACTTTTCGCAATGTACATTAAATGTTGCTGTAGGCTTTTTGCAATGCGCATAGTGTATTGTCGTATATTTTTCGCAACATGCATCATCATTACTACAACGAATTCTGTACATTGCTATAACCATTTAAAATAACATAAACTGTACGTTGCTGTAGCACTTAAAGACAAGATTAGACGTACGTTGCCAAAAATAAATTTAAAGCAACGTTTGATGTGTGTTGCCAAAAGTATGTGTATGGCAACATATAACGTATGTTGCTAAATGGTTATATATAAGGAAACATCAAATTGCATATTGCCAAAAAGACTGTATAATGCAACTTTGTTTTGTGTGTTGCCAAAAAATATGTATAAGGCAACCTACAATGTGTGTTGCCAAAAGCCTGTTTAAGACAACTTTTTATGTGTGTTGCCAAAAAAGTTTTTATTTGTTTTATTTTTAAAAAATCAATATTATTTTTTCGAATATTTTAGATTTTCAATTAAAAAATACCTGTAAGAGTTACGAATTGTACAAGTACAAGATTATAATTCATATGATAAAATTAAAATGTACAAATTATAATTTAGTTCATCAAATTCAATATATCAATATAATCAATGTCACCATAATAACATATCCAAACAAAATTCTCCAAGTGGCAAGTACCAAAATCAATTTCTCTAAGTGTTAACCCCAAAATGTGTTAGACAAAATGACAGCAACAACAAGATTAACTTTACATATGTCAAAAGTATATTCACATATCCTCCATCGTAACTTCATGTCACCCATCTTTACTAAAAACACAATTACTTATTCTACAATAATTTAATGCAATCTTTGAGCCATGCAACACTACTTCCAACCGCTTGTGAAATCATTTCGTATTTATCTGTAGATCGGCATACCTTAATATCAATGAAAACAACATCGATCCAAACTCTCCAATAACCTCTTCCAAGAGGCATGTTGTGGATTTTATCATTTGGATTTGTATTTGAAATCCTGCCTTCAGCAATAATTTGAGCTTCAGAATCATCATATGGGTACCAATGTAACAAATGACATTGTGCATTTTCAAATTGTGACATGTCTTGTGTCATTGGAACACTCCCATGTTGGGAATGAAAAAGCAATTAAAATAATAAGATACAAGTGTCAAAGCACTATATTTAATTAAAAATATAAGGAGAAAAAATGCAAAATTTAAACCTGAGGTGTAAATACATGAGGAGGAGTACATATATAAGAACCCACGACATCTTTCACTTGTACACCTCTATTTAATAACTTAATTAAAGAAATACATTTTTTTTTAGTAAAACTAGAAATAAAAGAATTATTTAAAATGAAATTTTACACATACTTCACATATTACCTACTCATTTTGCTTCACTATCATATTTATCATCTCTTTAAGACTTGCCTCTTGGTCATTTGTAGCTTCCAACTCCGCCTCCAGCTGTTTAACTCTTCCCCTGGATTGAATTTGTGTCTGTACCCGTGATAGTGTAGCTCCAAATCCAAGGCCTCTAACTCTCCCACGCTTCTCTGCTCCTAAGATTTTTGTAAGAGTCTTCTTTGATATTGTTGTCATTTGGAGGGCATGTTGACTCTTGCAATTGATTAATTTCATCATAATAATAAGGGTCAATTTACATGTAAGTTGTAATAGTAATTGTACAATATAATATTTGTAAATATTTTACCATAGCAATTTGCACTACTTCACCTAAAGGCATGTTTTTCTTTCTTTTATGCCCTTCAATCCAAACATCAACCCTTAACCCTTGTAATCTTTTCTGGATCTTTTCCTTTCTCTTTAGCTTCACTTTTCTACATTAAAATAATCAAAATGTTAAGTAGTAATAATAACAATGACAGTAATAACAAATAAAAATTATGATTTCTTATATATTTATAATTCGTAGATTATGAAAATTCAACCATGATATGATGCAATCGAGCATAACCCCTTCTTCCTGTGGTGTGCTGTGTCTTTCAACTTAATTGCACAGCACGAAAATTCTTGCTTTTGTCCTATAATAAGTAAATACAAGAAATTGATAGACAAAGTAATAAAATGATATTAAGGAAAGCAAAATGTTATTTACTTTATGCAAGAGTTTAATATTGCTTACTTTAAACTCTTCTAATGTTCTTTGTTTAACAAATTCATTCTAATCTTTAACAACTTGAACGCGCATTTTTTTCCAGGCCCCTGACTTGCTTCTAAGTTTTTTCGTGATACGAGACTTATATTGTCTCCATCGGCCCCCTATTTGTTTAAAAATGTAATCTTTACTAGAGTCTAGTAACTTGAAGTTTTGCTATATAATAAAAAAAAATAAAAATAAGAACAAATGTTATAATTATTTAAAAAAGTAATCAAACTGTTAAAAATTAAGAATGAAATCTTTGTCAATATGTTAAAAAATATAAAAAAACGTACCAAAAGAGATGGCCACATCATATCTTTCTTTTGCTCATCAACTTTCTTCCAACTCTCAAGTGTAATGGGTACATGCTCTCTTGCGAGAATCCCAATATACGATGCAAGCGTGATTGAAGAACCATCTATTGTTTGACTATGCAAATTGAAATCAACTTCAACAGGTTGATTAACTTTTAACTTTACTATGCGAGTTACACCACAAATTTTCTTTTTTGTTTCACTATTACTTTCTTGGGTCATTTGTGTGTTTGGCGTATCTTGTATATTTGGGTATACACTTCTGGAACTTGAATTTTTTTGTAATAGCAATCCCACGATTTCTACTTCGAGTTATCGAAGCATAAATTGATTGACATTGCTTTAATGCTCTTTTAGCGGCCTTTTTTGAAAACTACAAATAAAAAATAAGTTAATTAACGTACTCACTTTTACAAATTAATATTAAAAAGAAAATAACATACAGAAAAGTGTTTGGCGTCACTTGTGTATTTAGCGTATCTTGTGTATTTGGGTATACAGTCCTGGAACTTGAATCTTCATTTGTAATAGCAATCCCACGATTTCTACTTCGAGTTATCGAAACATAAATTGCTTGACGTTGCTTTAATGCTCTTTTAGCGGCCTTTTTTGAAAACTACAAATAAAAAATAAGTTAATTAACGTCCCCACTTTTTACAAATTAATATTAAAAAGAAAATGACATATAGAAAAGTTACTTACTTCCGCCATTATTATATAGAGTATATTTCTGGCAAGACAAGCTTCTCACTTGTATTTGCAAAAAGAAATAAATAAATACATATATATATATATCATATCACAATTATCAAACTACAAATGTATTTATAGCACATGTGAAAACAAAATTGTTGATGTAAGAAAATGGTTTTGTATTAACACGTAATATTTTTCGAATAATCTAAGAGTAGATTACAAGCAAAGGTCTTGCCAAAGCATTTCCCTTTGAAGGCAGTAAGTTTTTTTTAGAGATACAAGGACCTTAGGCCAATTGATAGAAATTGTGCAAAGATATTTCCCTTCGCTGGTAATAGACCTGAGATGGTGTAAGGGCTCTTAGGATGAATGGCGAAGGTCTTCCAATGGTACTGCGAAGATGTCTGCCCTTGAGATCACAATCCTTCTAACGCGTGATAACCTTAATATGTTCGTTCGATAGCCTTTTCCTGAGAGAAAACACGGAAACAGAGGTCAGGGGTCACAGGTGTTTCACCGGTGAAAACCCTCCGACGTCCAAGTCAAAAGGGAGTTCTAAGGTGGAGAAAAGGTATGAAGAGATGAGGTTGATGTCAAGAATGGTTATAGACAACATACACACTAGTATTTTTAGAAGAACACCACTGGGGTTTTCCTCTGCACACTAGGGGCCTTATATGCCAAAGAATTGCTTACCTTCTGAGTTACTCTACTGGGGTTTATATAGACCTCCTTTCTCCTTCTCTTCCCAGCTCCAGCTGTCTCCCTTTGGTCAACCTTCTTTCGCAGGTTGTCTGGCAGAGGTTTTTATCCCTTTTCTAGAAGTCGTATCTGTAACATCCCTAGCTTCAAATAATTGATTTTAAATATGTGGATATAAAATTTATAATTTGAGGGGTGAAAAACGTAATTTAAATATGTGTATATTTTTATGGTTTCCAGGTGGACCAGATGGAGCGGTATAGAAATAATGTATGTAAGAGAAGAAAAAGTTGGCAGTGAGTACCGCGACCAGAGATCGCGATGAGTCGCTCGCGGTGAAAAATGGTGATTTTTGGCAGTGAGCACCGCGACCAGGGATCGCGCTGACTAGCTCGCGATGAAAATGTGGATTTCGGACAGTGAGCAACGCGACCAGGTACCGCGATGGTTGATCGCGATGAAAGTAGTGAAATCACTCCAGTGAGCAACGCGACCAGGTAGCGCGTCAAAATTTTATAAAAAAATATAAGAGGCGGTGAAGCTTCTCAAAGAAGCAAACCAGAAAAGAAAGAGATAAAACGGGAGAGAAGAAAAAGAAAGAAAAGAAAAAGAAAGAAAAGAGAGAGAAAGGAAGAGAGAGAAAGAGAAAGAAGAAGAAGGAGAAGAAGAAGAAGAGAAGAAGAAGAAGAGAAAAGGAAGAAAAGAGAAGAAGAAAGGAAAAGAGGAGGAAGAAAGGAAAAAGAAAAAAGAAAAATCTAGAAAGGAAACTGTCGTAAAACGGTATTCAGGTTGGTGTACACACAATTTTCACACGGTTTAATTGAATTGATTTATGAATGTTTACTAAAAATGATTTTAAATTAGGTAAAAGTGATTTATATTGAATTTCATGATTTTAATTTCTGTATTCTGTTATTGATATGTTATAAATTTCTTGTTTTACAACTATTAATGAATATTGATTTTGGATTGATTGAGAGAATTTTTGATTATCTGAAAGTTATTCGAAAAGTGAATGAAATATCTGTAAACTCTGAACTTTGATTTTATGGCTCTGATATATGTATAGGGATATATGGATATAGGAGATTGACATGTCAATTGGGTATATATATGACAGTACTGCATCGTGATTCATTATGCCTATGATGTTGATTTTACGGATACCATTTTTTTAGAAATGGGAAACCGACTGTGAAATACGGATACAATTTCATTCTGAAATGGGAAACCGACTGTAAGAACATATGGATACCATTTCCTTGTCAAATAGGAAATCGACTGTTTATATAGGGATATCATTTCATATGAGATGGGAAACCCGACTGTAAAACCCGTAATCCAGTCCTGTAAACCCTGTTATGTGTATCAAGGGCCCAATTAAGAATTGAAAGCTAGAAAATGATGTAAAAATAAAGAAATGTTATTACGATTGAAACCCAGAAACTTTTGAAATACTTTCTTTTATAAAGATTCAGTAATTGAAATATGATGGTTGTTTTATATATATATATATATATATATATATATATATATATATTTCTGAATTTCTGAATTTAAGATTTATTGTTTTATATTATATTGTAATTTATTTTAGTGTACAGCCACTAAGCATTATTGCTTAGCACGTTGATGTTTATAGCGCGTAGGTAACAGAGATACCGAGGAAGGAAAAGATTGAAGAGAGAGTTGCAGACAGAGATTCAGAGTCACCACATTTTGGGGTATTCATATATTTCTGTATATTACGCATGCATGTACAAGAATATGTAAATGTGTTATATATTTGTGTTTTGTAATTAATTGTTTTATGATTTCTATTTTTCATTTTCAAAGGATTGTAAATAATGAATTATGAACTGTTTTATTTTAAAACTGTTTGGAAAGTCGCACTAAACGGCAGAGTGCGCATTGGTTTGAAAGTTTGATATAGAAGTGTTGAAATTCTATTGTTTTGGACATTTGTTAAAAATCAGGTTTTGGGAAATCAGAAAAACAGAGGAAACTCTGCCGAAATTTTTAAAACTGATTTTCAATGGGCTCACTAGAAGAACATTTATAAAATACAATTTATATAATTTTCAATGGTTTGCAAATTATAAAGTGAGTTAAGAAAAGTTTCGAAAACCCGGTAGCGCTCCTTGGGTCGATCCAGACGGGTCGGGTCAGGGGGTGTTACAGTATTCCCTTCGCGACACGCGGCACCTTTGGTAGTTCAGAGATTTCGACTGATGCTCCCTCCAAAGGGCTCCTCCTGATTTGATCCGTACGAATAGGTCCATGGCACCTAGGGGCTGAGAGGCAAGGTCGTTTTTCATGCAGGCTGGTGTTCAAAGGTGCATGCTAGCTGTTAGTTCAGCCTTTCCAGTCCAAAGATGCCTGACGCGGTCAGACCTGCATTTGTGCAAGTCATGTCATGTCACCATCAAACCTCTGTTACCATCTGCTGCCTTTGGGCTTTGGGCCGTTGTGTTCTACAGCTCACGCTTAGCTGTCTTCCAACTCTTCTTTTTCTCCTCCCTAGGGGATGTCTTAATAATTCTTAGGACGTTTTATTGCCCGAATTGGTCCCTATTGCTTGATATGCGAAGGGCCCCCCTCATGGTATGGCGAATTCCCAAAGATCCTTGTGTTCTTCCTTTAGTCTGGTTCCCTTTGGATTCCCTTCGAATGTCCTTTGGTCTGGTTCGCTTTGGATTCTCTTCGGATCCCCTTTGGTCTAGCTCCCTTTGGATTCCCTTCGGATCCTCTTTGGTCTAGCTCCCTTTAGATTCCCTTCGGATCCTCTTTGGTTAGAGGTTCCCTTTGTATTCCCTTTGGATTCCCTTCGAATCCTCTTTGGTCAGAGGTTTATTGATTCGATCAGGGTCTGATTAATTTTTGCTTTGTTTAATAAATATTTTCCATTAATTTTAGGATTACCATTTTGCCCCCAAACAAAAATAAAAAACCAAATGCTAAAGTAAAATGCAACATTACAAAACTCAATACCATAACTTAAATGCTTTCAGATCATAAAAATAAAATTTAAGATAATAAAGCAATGTTACATAACAAAATATCTTTGAAGAACAATTAACAATAAGAATTAAGGAAATCAACACTAGAAAAGTACTAAACTAAGTATCACACAATATGCCTTCAAAATTAACTCGCATATTCAAATCTTTGCTCCCATTGTCGATAATCGTTTCCAGACCACCTAAATTCCTAGGTATTGATGGCATATAATTCTCATCATAAGTTTGTAAATCATGATAACCTCTTGATGGTGCCTTGCCAACAACATACCAATTAGACGTTTCATTTTCCCTACAATAAAACACTTACTTTGCTTGTGAAGCCAAAATGAAGGGATCCTTTTCAAATTGGCTTTGACCTTCATGGAGGTTAACCAAAACAAACCCATCATCTACTTTAACACCGTTAATAATAGTTTCCCAATCACACTTAAATAATGGGACTTGAAACATATGATAATTAAGAAGTAATATATCTTTCAAAACTCCATAATAGGCAACTTGTCCAAGGATTTGAGTATTATCTCTTGCACTAGATCTACACTGTAACATCCCGGATTTCGAATTATTAATTTTGCATATGTGGATATAAAAATTTATGATATGATATGGTTTCCAGGTGGACCAAATTGAACGGTCGAAAACGATGCACGAAGGGAAGTGTGAAAAACTGAGACAGTGAGTATCGCGACCACAGATCGCGATGAAAAATGGTGATTCTTGGCAGTGAGCACCGCGACCACAGGTCGCGATGAACTGCTCGCGATGAAAAAAATAAAAATTCGGGCAGTGAGCATGGCGACCACCAGCGCGACCAGAGCACCGCGAGATGTGCTCGCGATGAAGGCGGTAGAGTTGCTCCAGTGAGCAACGCGACCTGGTGGCGCGACCACAGGTGGCGACGACGGTCGCGATTACCGAAATAATATATAAAAAAAAAAATTAGCTTCTAAAAGAAGCCAACGAAACAGAAGAGAAAAAAGAGAGGGCAGAGACCGAAGGAAAAAGAAAAAGAAAAGAAGAAGAAGAGAAGGGAAAGAAGAAGAAAAGAAAAGAAAGAAAAAAAAAGAAAGAGAAAGGAAAGAGGAGGAAGAAAGGAAAGAAAAGAAAAAGAAAAATTTAGAAGGAAAAAGGCGGAGAACCGGTAAAACGGTATCCAGGTTGGTGTACACGCATTTCTGAACTTATTTTTGATACATGTTTTGATTTAGTACGTTTGGAACTATAGTTCTGGATTGTATATATATTCGTATGAATTGGTTTATATACTCGTATTTCATATTTGCATATTGTTGGACTTTTTATGTGATATTCTGTTATTATGAAAATTTGAATAAAAACGTATGTTTTCAAAACCTGCTTTACACTTATTGTTTGATTTTCTTATTTATGGATTTTGATTTAAAATGATATTCGTTGATTTCTGAAACCAAAGAAGTAATTTGTTATGAGTTTTAAACGGCCCTGATATATATGTATAGGGATATATGCATATAGGAGATTGACATGTCAATTGGGTGAAATTATGGCAGTACTGCACCGTGATGTATAATGTCTTTGATTCTGGATTATACGGATACCATTTCCTCGTGAAATGGGAAACCGACTGTTTAATACGGATACCATTTTCTTGTGAAATGGGAAACCGACTGTGAAAATATCCGGATACCATTTCCTCGCGAAATGGGAAACCGACTGTTTATATAGAGGGATACCATTTCATATGAGATGGGAAACCCGACTGAAAAATCCGTAATCCAGTTCTGTACACCCTGATATGTGTATCATGGGCTAGATGGAGAATGTATGGTTTGAAAATGTTATGCAAAATAAAGAAACGCTACTGAAATAGAAACCCAGAAACTTTTGAAACACTGTGTGTTATATAGTTTTTGTTATATATAGTTATATTTCTGAAATTCTATTTTTAAGCTTTATTGTTTATTTATATATATCGTCTGAATTTCTGAATTTACGATAGACTGTTTTAAATATACTGTTTTATATTATATTATCATTATTTAAAGTGTACACCCACTAAGCAATATTGCTTAGCGCGTTAGTTTTGTTTCTAACGCGTAGGTAATAAAGATACCGAGGACGGAAAAGACTAAAGAGGCACTAGCTGCAGAGGAGAGTTCAGAGTCACTACATTTGGGTAGTTATATATGTATTCCTGTATAATGTAGTTACATATGCATGCATATACAGAGAATTTGTAATTATGTTTTGTAATTAGGTACTGTAATTAATTATTTATGCTTTCTGTTTTGCAAATTTTCGAAGGATTGTAAGTAATGAACTGTTTTATAAACTGTTTGAAAGTCGCACTAAACGGCAGAGTGCGCATTTGAATGAAATGATATTTAGAAGTGTTTGTGGATTTAGTGTGAATTGAATTTTATTTAAAACAGGTTTTGGAAAAGCAGAAAAACAGAGGGAACTCTGCCGAAATATTTAAAAACTGAAGTTGAATGGGCTCATTTGAAAAGGTTTTAACTTATAAATTATAGGGTTTTCAGTTTATAAACAGAATTAAGAAAGTTTCGAAAACCCGGTAGCGCTCCCTGGATCGATCCAGACGGGTCGGATCAGGGGGTGTTACATACACAATGTAGTTGCTTCAACTAAAACACCACTATTTTGTCTACTCTTCTCCGCCTCTTTGGTGTGAAATCGAAGGCCATTGATAATATATCCAGTAAATAACATGACAAGATCTCTAGGCGCATGTGCAAACCATTTTAATGTATTAGATACACATGATGCGTTGTATTTGATTTCATCAATAATCTATTAAAAAATAATAATAAGAATAATTTGAATTTCAGAAAGAAAAAAAAATAATGAAGGAGTTTATAAATCATCTTAAGGGTCATATGATACAACCTTATTACTAAACCATACAATAATTGTGTCGATGTATCTATTATGTAACTGATTATGATTCCTTGAGAGTCGCATGTCCAAACTTCTAAGTTCTTGTAAGTGCAATCTAATATTTAAATAAATATAATATTCAATCAATTATGCATAATAAGTTAAGCAATACATCTAATAGTGTAACAAAGACACAACTCTTACTCCACATAAGTTGAACTTCTGAACTATTAAATAATATGTAGCGATGAGCAATCTGTAACAATTCATCTAAAAGAATTATGGACTTCCTAGTAAATATTGGACACCCTTCAAAAATCAAGTCATTCTCCATCTCTTGATTGCGACCATAACGAATTCCTACTTCAGATGCTTGCTTAAAATATTTTCTACAAAGTGAATTCAACTTTCACCCATTTTGATTCTCGTGAGTCATCAACCAATATAACTTTTTTTTTTTAATTTTTTTTTATTATTATATATGTTGGGAAAATCGGGTATTTTTCCCTATCCGAAGTAGTTACCATTCACAAATACCAGTTAATAGAACTCCAAACAAACCCGACAAAATAATATTGAGAGAAACCGAAACAGATACTAAACAAAAATACAAAAGCAGGAAAAATAAAGAACACCAAAAATTTATGAGGTTCGGTACAAATGTTACCTTCGTCCCTGGGCGCTGCTGACTATTTCCACTATCTTCAAATATTGGATGAACTCCAAATTACAACTTGGGCAAGATTGAGCTTATTAATTACCCTTTACAAGAGAGAGGAAGATATACAAATATTTTTGGATGGTTTACAAGTGAAGAAATGAGGCTTATTTATAGCCTCCAAAAGACAAGCCCACCATGTAATTTAACCAATGTGGAATATTCAAAACTCACTAAGAGCCAACTATACAACAAATCTCCACCTTGGTGACTTAGTGATTTTCAATCAATTTCTTCAATATCTAGATCAGCGACGCCAACGCCACCTCAAACTTGTAGGATCTTAAACAAGCTCAAACAATGTTTGAACTTGATCGCTGTCACCACCTTGATCATCATATCTGCGAGATTCTCTGCAGTGTGGATCTTCTGAAGTACTACTTCACCTTCTTCAATAATCTCTCTCACGAAATGATAACGAACATTGATGTGCTTTGTACGTGCATGATAGACTTGGTTATTTGCTAAGTGAATAGCACTCTGATTGTCACAATACACCTTGATGTGCTTTTGACCAATTCCCAAATTTTCAAGCAAACCTTGTAACCTAATAGCTTCCTTCACAGCCTCTGTAACTGCTATATACTTTGCCTCAGTGGTAGACAAAGCAACTGTAGATTGCAAGGTAGACTTCCAACTGACTGGTCCTCTAGCGTAGTTGACCGACGCTTGTCTAAATTTCTCGCGTAGTCAGAATCACAATATCCAATAGCACCTTGACCAACTATATCATCCCGCTCAAATACTAAACCAACATCTATAGTATTTTGAATATACCGTAGAATCCATTTCACAGCTAGCCAATGTCCTTTACCAGGATCATGCATGTATCTGCTCACAGCTCCAACTGCATGTGAAATGTCATGCCTTGTACACACCATTGCATACATCAAGCTACCAACCGCATTAGCATACAGAACTTTTGCCATGTAATTGAGCACTAAGCTTGAAATGAGGAGCAAGTGGAGTGCTCACAGGTTTTGTCTGTTCGTTCATACCAAAACGTTGTAGCACCTTCTTCAAATATTGACTCTGTGTCAAACAAAGCTTGCCATTCTTCTTGTCTCTGCTTATCTCCATGCCGAGAATCTTCTTGGCTTCTCCCAGATCTTTCATCTTGAACTCCTAATGCAATTGAGCCTTTAACCTCTCAATCTCTACTTGGCTCTTTGATGCGATCGACATATCATTGACATACAATAGGAGATAGATGAAAGAGTCATCTTGTAGCTTACGAAAATACACATAATGATCATGTATGCTTTTAGTGTACTTTTGCTGCAGCATAAACTGATCAAATCGCTTGTACCACTGCTTCGGATATTGCTTCAAACCATACAACGATTTGTTCAGCTTGCAAACATAATTCTCTTTACCAGTAACCTTGAAACCTTCTGGCTGAGACACATAGATTTCCTCCTCCAAGTTACCGTGTAGAAACGCGGTCTTCCCATCCAGTTAAACTAGTTCCAAATTCAATTGTGCTACCAAGGCCAATAAAATTCTAATGGAGGAATGTTTTACAACTAGAGAAAATACCTCATTATAATCAATTTCCTCCTTTTAACCATAGCCCTTAGCTACCAACCTTACCTTATAGCGAACACCATCTTTGTCAGGAAATCCTTCTTTCTTTGCATAGACCCATTTGCATCCAATTGCCTTCTTGCCTTTAAGTAGTTTTGCCAATTGCCACGTATTGTTCTTTTGAAGAGATTTCATCTCTTCATCCATGGCTTCTGGCTGAGACACATAGATTTCCTCCTCCAAGTTACCGTGTTGAAACGCGGTCTTCACATCCAGTTGAACTAATTCCAAATTCAATTATGCTACCAAGGCCAACAAAATTCTAATGGAGGAATGTTTTACAACTGGAGAAAATACCTCATTATAGTCAATTCCCTTCTTTTGAGCGTAGCCCTTAGCTACCAACCTTGCCTTATAGCGAACACCATCTTTGTCAAGAAATCCTTCTTTCTTTGCATAGACCCATTTGCATCTAATTGCCTTCTTGCCTTTAGGTAGTTTTGCCAATTGCCACGTATTGTTCTTCTGAAGAGATTTCATCTCTTCATCCATGGCTTTTGGCTGAAACACATAGATTTCCTCCTCCAAGTTACAGTGTAGAAACACGGTCTTCACATCCAATTGAACTAGTTCCAAATTCAATTGTGCTACCAAGGCCAACAAAATTCTAATGGAGGAATGTTTTACAACTGGAGAAAATACCTCATTATAGTCAATTCCCTCTTTTTGAGCGTAGCCCTTAGCTACCAACCTTGCCTTGTAGCGAATACTATCTTCGTCAGGAAATCCTTCTTTCTTTGTATAGACCCATTTGCATCCAATTGCCTTCTTGCCTTTAGGTAGTTTTGCCAATTGCCACGTATTGTTCTTCTAAAGAGATTTCATCTTTTCATCCATGGCTTCCTTCCACTTTTCAACTTCGAAACTTCTGATCGCTTCTTTATATGTGGAAGAAACATTATCATCTACAATCGAAAGTGCATAGGCCACCGTATTTTTAAACTGAGTAGGTAAGTTTTCCATATCCTGGTATCGAGCAAGGATCTTGACATTCTGTCATCGTGGTCTATCAACTGCAATGTTTTCTTGTTGCTGTGGAGGTTCTTGGGTTAAAACCTTTTCTTCTTCTGATTCGTCTTCTACCAACGGAGAATCAGCTTCTGTTTTACTTTTATCAACTGGGTCAATGATTTTACTTTCAAACTCCACCTGCTTCGGAGTTTGCTCCACCTGCTGCGAAGTTCCATCGATCTTCTCAGTTACCTTTCTCAACATGGCAGATTCATCAAAGGTAACATCCCTACTGATGATTAACTTTCTTATTTCAGGACACCACAAACGATATCCCTTAGAACCATATGCGATCCCCATAAAAGTAGCTTTCTTGGCTCTTGGATCTAACTTTGATTCCGTAACATGGTAGTATGCAGCGGAACCAATCACATGTAAGGAATCATAGTCAGTTGTAGGTTTTCCAGACCATACCTCCATAAGTGTTTTGCCTTTAAGTGCAGACGACTGTAGATAGTTGATGAGATGACATACGTCACAGCCTCACCACAAAACTGCTTGCCCAACCCAGCATTGGACAACATACACCGAACCTTCTTAAGCAAAAGTCCGGTTCATACTTTCTGCAATCTGTTCTGTTGTGGTGTTTTTCGAACCGTGAAGTATCGCACGATGCCTTCATCTTCACAGACTCTCATAAATGGGTAATTTGTGTACTCAGTCCCATTATCAGACCTCAGTCGCTTGATCTTTCTACCGGTCTGGGTCTCAATCATCTTCTTCCATTTGAGAAAAATTCCTAGCATTTCATCCTTCTTCTTCATGAGATACACCCAAACTTTTCTTGAGAAGTCGTCGACAAATGTGACATAATAATCTTTGCCACTTATAGACGAAGTCCTTGTTAGTCCCCATATATCAGTATGAACATAATCCAAGATACCTTTCGTATTATGGAGTGCGGTGTCAAAGCTCACTCTTTTCTGCTTCCCCAGAACACAATGCTCACAGAAATCCAACTTGCCAGTTCTTGCACCTTTCAATAAGCCTTGCTTCACCAGTATCTGCAAAGCCTTTTCACCAGTATGTCCCAAATACATATGTCACAGCTTGGTAATTTCTGAATCTTTCTCCTCTTCAGAGACTGCTGTTGCTGCTGTCCCAATAAATGTACTACCATGGTAGTAGTACAAGCTATTCTTCCGAACGCCTTTCATTGCCACAAGTGCTCTAGAAGTAACTTTCAATATCCCATTCTGCATAGTCACAGTAAAGTCTTTAGATTCTAAGACTCCCAAAGAGATGAGATTCTTCTTCATATCTGGAACATAACGAACGTTCGTCAGAACTCTGGTTGAGCTATCTTGATTCCTCAGTCGAATTGTACCAATCCCCAAAATTTTCCATGGACTATCGTTGCCCATGAAAACATCTCCACCATTTAGTTCTTCAAGGGTAGAGAACTACTCCCTATTAGGAGTCATATGGAAGGTACATGCTGGATCCAAAATCCAATCATCAGGATGGGATGCCGTTGATGATCCAACCAGTGCAAAATCTGAATCGTCACAGCTTTCGGCTACACATGCACCAGACGATACAACTTTTCCTTTCTTCTACAGCTTTGGACAGTCTTTCTTCCAATGACCTTTTTCGTGATAAAAGGCACATTCATCTTTACCAAGTCTTCCTTTTGAGCGAGATCTTCCTCTCCTTCTTTTTTGTTGTTTTTGTGGACGCCCTCTTACTGTCAGTGCCTCTGCTGCTTCATTCTTGCTTTCTTTTTTATCTTTTTTTTCTAATTTCATGACTATACAAGGTAGTGCAGACTTTATCAAAGGACATTTTATCCTTTCCAATAAGTAAGCTTGTAATAAGGTGATCGAACTCATCAGGAATGGAGGCTAACAACATTAAAGCCAAATCTCCATCCTTGAAAGTTTCATCCAAATTTAACAAGTTTGCTACTAACTGATTGAAAGCAGTAATGTGGTCGTTTATCGTGGTACCAAGAAGGTAATCAAATCGGAACAATTTCTTCTTCAAATAGAGGTGATTCTGGCCGCTCTTCTTCATGAACTTGTTCTCCAACGCCTTCCACAACTTACTTGCAGATGTCTCCTCATGAACGTATACTTCTGTTCTCTTGAGAGACATGAAGGAATTGTACCACATGTTAAGCGGTTGATATTTTTCCACTCAATTTCATCTGCTCCTTCTGGTTTCTCTTCTTCAATGGCGATGTCTAGACCTTGCTGAAAGAGAGCATATAAAACTTCACTTTGCCACATACCGAAATGGCCGGTTCCGTAAAACTTTTCTACCTCAAACTTCATTTTCATTACAGATGTCCTGCCCAGTATAGATGACGTGGATGGCTGGAAGGATGACTGGCCTTTGAATGAGATAGACTTTTCTTCCGCCATTTCTTTAAGCTGCTAAACTAAAAAAAAACTGCAACAGTACTGTATTTGTGAACAGTACTCGTATACTGAAATAGTGTATGTAGTCATGAACAGTACACCAGGTAACATCCCAGGAAAAAGAGGTGGGTCACAACGAACACTCTTAAGTACCAAGTCTTTCCTTAGCCAGACCTTGCCTAGACATGCACTTTCCACACCACTACACTGACTTCCAACAACCACCAAGTCAGCAAACTCAAGAACAATTATTTTCTGATGTGGAAGATCATACAATACTGCAACTACAGAACATACTAGGAATTTTCTAAAGAATCTGACACCTTCAGCAGCTTAAAACACAACTGTGGCTTTGATACCAATTGTTGGAAAAATTGAGTATTTTTCCCTATCCGAAGTAGTTACTATTCACAAATACCAGTAAATAGAACTCCAAACAAACCCGACAAAATAATATTAAGAGAAACCGAAACAGATACTAAACAAAAATACAAAAGCAGGAAAAATAAAGAACACCAGAAATTTACGAGGTTTGGTACAAATGTTACCTACGTCCCCGGGCGCCGCTGACTACTTCCACTATATTCAAATATTGGATGAACTCCAAATTACAATTTGGGTAAGATTGAGCTTATTAATCACCATTTACAAGAGAGAGGAAGATATACAAATATTTTTAGATGGTTTACAAGTGAAGAAATGAGGCTTATTTATAGCCTCCAAAAGACAAGCCCACCATGTAATGTAACCAATGTGTGATATTTAAAACTCACTAAGAGCCAACTATACAACAATATATATATATATATATATATATATATATATATATATATATATACACACACACACACAC
This sequence comes from Xanthoceras sorbifolium, assembly GCA_003430845.1. Taxonomy (NCBI): domain Eukaryota; kingdom Viridiplantae; phylum Streptophyta; class Magnoliopsida; order Sapindales; family Sapindaceae; genus Xanthoceras; species Xanthoceras sorbifolium. The sequence continues at coordinate 2,826,912 of CM010620.1, read as the reverse complement.
ACACATCAATGACACATGTATAGTCTCTCACCAAGGGAATCTTATAAGAAATATGTCTTATTGATGTCCATGGCATCATAAAACAGTACAAACATATTTTGAATCTCCTGAATTAGGATTTTGTTTTTGTTTCATCTTATATGAAAGACATTACAGACATTTGAAGTTTATTTATTTATTTATTTTCTACATTGTGACTGTGATTCTTTAAACTCGAAAAAATCTGCATGCTGTTAACGTATGATATATTACACATATGGAACATTTAAACTTCCAGATATAAGAATTTCATGACCTTTGTCTTATAATGTTTTGGAACTAGTTTCATAACGTAATAAAATTGAACATCTGATATTATAACGTTACAAAAATGGTTTCATAACTTTATGAAACAAAGATCTCAATATTAATCGCTATAATCCATGTTTTTCTTCTGTTTTTTATCACTTTCTCAGGTACCCTTCTCTTTTTGTTTGTTTTCTTTTTCTTTTCTTTTTTCTACAAAATTTGCAATTTTGATATTGCTATTTTATAATGTTTAAACTGATGTCTTTATGGCTTGATTTGCAGATTATGATTTTCTACAAGGTGAAGATTCAATGTCTTGTTAAAGAACATTTTTTTAAAAAAAAAGAATGATCAAAAGGTGTGGAATGGGTTGGAACCGAAAACTTACTTGTTACCCAGACGTCGTCGACGCAACTTTGTGCTGTTTGGAGTGGTAGGCCGATTCGCCTTCTTCGTCCATAGAGATAGTTTGGCGTGGAGTTTTTTTTTTTTTTTCAAAAGGAGGTGGGGTTTGGTTTAAGTGATCCCAATTCTAGCACTAGACTTTGTTTTTTTTTTCTTTTTTCTTTTTTTTTTTAAAAAGGAGTGGGCTTCGCCTCCACTTGTGTTTGGGGCTCCACGTCGTGACTTCAATCAAAAACACAAAGAAAAGGAAAATATTTTTTAAGGGATACAATTCTATAAAGATTAACTACTAAATGCACGGTCCGAATATCTCTCACATTCCTCATCTATTAAAGGTGTTAGATAAACCATTTTCTATTTATATATTTTCGCTATGTCAAAATATGATCTTATAATAATTAAAATTAGAGAATCTATGATCTTATAATATTTACTTAAGTAATGATAAAGTGTTCTTAAAGGGAATATGTAACACCCCCTGACCCAACCCAACTGGATCGACCGAGGAAGCGCTACCGGTTGTCAAAACTTTACTTAATTCACTTTATAAATTTCAAACCAGTAAAAATCATATAGCTTATAGTTTAAACAAAACATATGTTTCTAGTGAGCCCATCAAATTTCATTTTCAAAAATTTCGGCAGAGTTTCCTCTATTTTTCTGATTTCCCAAAACCTGTTTTCAATAAAACAAATACAATACAATATACTTTCAACACTTCTATTCCACATTCAAATCAATGCGCACTCTGCCGTTTTGTGCGACTTCCAAACAAGTTCAAATAAAACATAGTTAATTAATATTTACAAACGTTTGAAAAGAATATAAATCATAATGCACTTGTTTACAAAACATATGTATACATGTCGAATTACAGATTTCTGTATATGCATGCTTAACTAAATACAATATATAATTAAAATTCCATTATAACTACTCAAAAGAAACTGTGACTCTGGACTTTCAATCTGCTGTTACTTCTTCTCTATTCTTTGTTTCTCCCATGTGTCTCTGATACCTGCGCGTTATAAAATCAACGCGCTAAGCAATAATGCCTAGTGGGTGTACACTAAACTCAAGTTTCAAAATCAAGAATCATTTCGTAATAAAAACTATACCAATATTATCGAATATAAATCATTTACAGAAATAAAACTGGATACAATTAATAATCCATGCAAAACCAAATTATCAATTCTTTTCTAATCATTTCTTTACGAATCATTCTCAATTCTGACCCTCTAGAATACTCAACATACTTTCTGGACTGGAATTTGGGTCTAATCTCTGTAATATCAGTGTGACGTCCAGGGTTGCCCCGCAACAACAGTCACTAGTATCGGTGTGATTGTCCGAGATTGCCCCGCAACAACAATCACTAAAATCGGTGTGATTGTCCGAGATTGCCCTGCAACAACAATCACTAGTATCAGTGTGATTGTCCGGGATTGCCCCGCAACAACAATCACTGATCTCAATGTGACGTCCGGGATTGCCCCGCCACAACAGTCACAAGTAATAATGGTGCAATATAACAGTAATAACCCAGCTGGTATACCAACTTCCTATATCCATTTCCTATGTCTAAGTATCCTAGGGTCGTTTTCCTCATATCATATATTCAATTTGTTTTCTTTTCATTTCAAACTAATTCAGATTCATGTTCAACATATTGTTCATACAATAATTAATTCGAAAACTCACTTCATAAACGAAATTCGATTCTATTAGAATGTTCTGAAAATTACAATCATATAAACACATATATAATAACGTAATTCACACAGTTATTGGTACCAAAATTATTTTCAACTCATTACAAATCAATTTCCATCAATTAACACTCTCAACGGATCCAAATCATAATTGCGTATATTTGTAAAACGAAATATTCAAAAACATCTCAATATCAGAAAACAGAACGTTATCAATCCAAATCATAATCAAAATCATAAATCAAAATCATCAAAATCAAAATCACAAATCAAAATCATCAAAATCATTAAAATTAATCTATTCGAATTCCTGAAATTTGAAATCAATCAAATCCATTTGAAACGGAAAACTAAACTCAAATTAACTTCAATCAAATCCATTTGAATCTAAATCCTAAACTCAACATAGTAGTGTACACCAACCTGGTTTCTGTTTTTCGCACAGTTTTTCTTCTGAATTTTCCTTTTTCCCTTTTTCTCTTTCTTTTTCCTTTTCTTTCTCCTTCCTTTCTTCTTCCTTTCTTCTTCTTTCTTTTCTCTTCTTCTTCTCTTCTTCTTCTCTTCTTCTTCTTCTTCTTCTTCTTCTTCTTCTTCTTCTCTGCCTCTTCTTCTTCTTCTTCTTCTTCTTCTTTCTTTTCTTTCTCTCTCGGTCTTCCTCAGTCTCTCTTTCTCTCTGTTTCCTCTGTTTTCTCTTTTCTGGAGACTTCACGTCTCTATTTTTTTTTATAAAATTTTGGTCGTCGCGACCTGTGGTCACGGTGACCAGGTCGCGTTGCTCTCTGGAGCAACTCTACCGCCTTCATCGCGATCACCCATCGCGGTACCCTAGTCGCGCTGGTGGTCGCGATGCTTACTGCCAGGATTTTCTCGTTTTCATCGCGAGCCAGTCATCGCGATCTGTGGTCGCGATACTCACTGCTCAAAATGTCATGTTTCGTCGCGAGCAGCTCATCGCGACCTGTGGTCGCGGTGAGGGGTCGCGATACATACTGCCCCAATTTTTCATTTCTTTTCCTTCATGCATCAGTTCTGGACCGTTCCCTCTGGTCCACCTGGAAACCATAAAAATACACATACATTTAATTATATTTACACCCCTCACTCACAAATATTTTATATCCATATATTCCATATTAATTATCTGAAATTTGGGATATTACAGAATAATTAAACTTAAAAAATAAAATAAAATAAATATAATTAAACTTAAACTACTAAAATAAAAAAAAAAAATTAAATCCTAATCAAACTTAAACTACTAAAATAAAACAATAAATTAAATCCTAATCAAACTTAAAAAGGACGAGTTGTGAGCACTATATTTTGAATGCTTGAAAAATCATGTAAAAAGCATGCACTTAAAAAGAATCAAATGGTACATTCATTGAATGATTTGATTCCTTTAAGAAAAAAGAAATATGACATATCACTCACAATATTTGATTTTGAATAGTAAATTTATTGAACAAAATAATTATTGGTTTATATATATAAGGAAATAAATTAATTAACGTATAGCATATAAATTAACGTGTAGTAAATTTATTTTTGTCTTTTTAATTATTTTTGTAGACCAAAATCTCCTTTAAATTATTGAAAAGAGCAATAGTATCAAAAAATTCAAACAATACAGATCAAAAGGTAATTAATGGGGCATATGAGTTGATTTTTTATTTTTTATTATTAAATCTGACACTATCAGATTATATTGAGACCAATATGCCATATTTGATATATAGGACTAGAAGTGAGATTGAATTATTTAGTCCTAATCCTATGTTTGGTGTGGAAAAAGTGATTGGACTATTTAATCCAACATTTCAAATAATCCCATTGTAAAGGGATTATATAAATCCACTCATCACCATAGGATTATATAATCTCATGCTATTGGGATTAATTTTTTTAATATAATATTGTTAAATAAATTTAAATAGTTTATATAAATAAACTACACTTTTATATTAAATTAATCATTTATATAAATTGAAAATATTTTATTTAAATATTCATTTAAAATAAATAGTTTTATTTATTTTTAAAAAATAATTTAACTAATTTATTTTATTCAAAAAATAATTTTTTAACTAAATTTAATTTAAGCATTTTATTTTTTATTTCATTTAAAAATGATTTTTATTTTTATTTAAAATTAATTATAAATTAATTAGTGTCCAAAAAGAAGTTGTTCAGGAGCTTGCCAACCTGGACTTCCATAAATCCTAATCAAATTGTAAAATGAAGATAAAAATACAAGTAAATCGATAGAATCTGTTCAAATTGTAAATTGATCTGTTTAGTTTATTATCAATTTTACTTGAGGAGTTTAGAGGGATTTTTGGTTAAGAAATGCAGTCATCGTGTAAAATATAGAGTGGATATCTGGTTCTCTTTCCATCTACAACATACTAGAAGAAATTAAACCAAAAATAAAATATTTATTGAAAACAATAATAGAAAGTAAAGAAACAAAATGCATACACCAAGTCAAAGTGCGTTTTTTGCTACTCTCATCAACTGACCAATCTAATTTAGATGTGGCTATGTCATATTCGGAAAGAAAGATTTCTAATTGTTCAATTAACTGATGAACATTAGAAGTAGTGACAAGAATTCGTAGAGCTTAAAGTAAAATAAATTATTTTTGTGAAACCAAGTAATTTGGTTCGGTTCACCCTCAAACCGTGAAGCAAACCAACAAACCAACCATATAAAAAAAAATTAAAAAAGAAAACTCACGTGGTCAGGGACACGGGGGTCACGCACTCATCAGTCATCACTGGCATTCAATCATTTCATTTGCACTAAAAGATTGAAAAACCTAATTTTTTCTCCTTCAGCTTCCCTCTTCATCGTACTGCGCAGTTCGCACGCCTTGCACGCAGCCACGCAAAACACCGCTCCTCTCACGCATCGCCTTCGCACGCCTCGCCGTCGCACACCTTTCCCTGGCTTTCGCCTTTCCACTGCGCCGCAGCTTCTTCATCGCAGAACAGCAAAGAAGAACAGCTTCTTCGTTCTTCATCGCAGAGCGCCTCGCACCAGTCCTCCAGTCGCACCGTCCACCTCCACCTTCACGCAGCTTCTTCATCGCAGAACAGCTCTTCTTTTGTTTCAACAACTCTTCCACCTCAACTGTACGTTTTGTTTCAACTGGCACCAACTTTTTATATATATAAACTCTCAACCAGAACAAGTGCCTATTGTTTTAGTTTCATTTTGGGGTCTTTGCGTGTCTCATTTTTCCTTCTCTCTCTCTGTTTCTCTTTGTCTTTCAATTTATTGTTCTGGGATAAGTGACTGTGAAGAGCAGGCATGGGAAGAGCACCATGTTGTGACAAAACAAAGGTGAAGAGAGGACCATGGTCTCCTGAAGAAAACGCCACTCTCATTCGCTACCTTGAGACTCAGGGCACCGGTGGTAACTGGATCGCTTTGCCACAAAAAGCTGGTCTCTCTCTCTCTCTCTATGTATTTATTTGTCTTCTTGTTTTTTCGCTTTTGTTAAACGTTTATGATATAATCACAAAGAAGTTAGAAGAGTCATGGTCTGATGGTCAGGGACGATTTCTTCAAAGATGGTCTTTTTTTTTTTGAACAGCCGTTTTGTATGATTTTACTGCATATGGTTTTTTTCTCCTCATTTATTTAATTCTCTGAGAATTTTTTTACAGGTTCTTGTTCATCGCCCCTTCTCACGCCTCAGCATCTTCATCGCCCTTCGCACGCCTCAGCTCCTTCATCGCAGAAGTCAGAACAACAAAGAAGAACAGCAAAGCTTCTTCATCGCAGCTTCTTCAACGCGCCTCGGTTTATTGGTAATTGATCTGATGCTATTTTCAATTAATGTTGTTTCTAAGTGGTGCTTGTTGTTTCTAACCTGTGCTTGTCCTTCATTGCATCTCATCATTTTTTTCTGAATCTTAGGTATTACTACGTGTTCTGCAGCTAGATTTGGGGCTGCATCTGTGAGTATATTTTAACTAATAAATAATATATAAAATATTACATCCAATTTAGCATGTAATTAGAATGAAAATTAATTATCTTGTTATTTGTTGCCATGCATAATATAAATCGATGTAATGAATTTGAATTTGATAATATTATTTATTATTTAGACTTGTATTTATATTTTGAATTATATTTTGATTATATTTGGACTTTTATTTATATTGTTGATTAGTTTTTTGATTATTTAAATTATTAAAGATTATATTTATATTTTGGATTGATTATTAGATTTTTATATTGAATTTGTATTTTTTAACTTTTGTATTATTAGTTTTTAACCGGTTGCTGGAGCAAATTTGCGGGCTGTGCTTTTTATTTTTTTTTTCCACCAATCATACATCGACTTAATGCTTTTTTTATTTTTTATTTTTATGTTTGATATGATTTGAGTTTTTTTGAAAAAAGGAAAAAGACAAAAAATAAAATAAAAAGAAAATAGGGGTCTACATGTTCCTCACTATTATTTTGACCTTTTTTATTGTAATAGTAAGAAAAAAAAAGTCACTTTTGCCAACGTGCTACCTTGTTTTTTTTCCTTACTCTATCTCTCGTTTACAACAAGAACAAGAACGTATGTAAAAAATCAAAATAATAGTGGGGAACATGTGGACTTTCCTATTTTTTTTTTTTTCCTTTTTTGTTTTTTTTTTTTAAAAAAAAACTCAAATCATATCAAACATAAAAAAATAAAAAGTATCAAGTCGGTGGATCATGGGTGAAAAAAAAAATAAAAAGCGTCCGTAAACAGTTTGCCACCAACATAGCACGTAAATCTGCTTCGTTTACCGGTTAGAAACTAATAATACAAAAATTTAATAATCAATCCAAAATACAAATATAATTTTCAGTAGTTTAAATAATTCAAAAACTAAGACAAGTCCAAATATATTTCAAAATACAAGTGCAAATATAATTCAAAATACAAATATAAGTTCAAATAATGAATCAATATTATTAAATTCATTGCAATGATTCATATTCTGCATGAGCATCAAACAATAAAATAATCAATTTTCATTCTAATAATGTAACACCCCCTGACCCGACCCGACTGGATCGACCCAGGGAGCGTTACCGGGATTTTTAAAACTTTTCTTTATTCTGTTTATAATCTGAAAACCATATAATTGATAATTTAAAAACCTTTTCGAGTGAGCCCATCAAAATTCATTTTTCAAAATTTCGGCAGAGTTTGCTCTGTTTTTTCAATTTACCAAAACCTGTTTTCAACAAAACGATTATAATACAATATAATTTCAACACTTCTATATCAAATTCTCAAATCATTGTGCACTTTGCCGTTTAGTGCGACTTCCAAACATATTCAAAATAAAACATTTCACAATTTAATACTTACAATCCTTCAAAAATGAAAAATAGAAATTATAAAGCAGTTAATTACAAAACATAAATAAATACCACAATTACAAATCTTTGTATATGCATGCAATCGAAATATATTATACAACAATATATTTATATATCTACCCAAATGTAGTGACTCTGTGTCTCTGTCAGCAACTCTCTCTTCAATCTTTTGCCTCCTCAGTATCCTTGTTACCTACGCGCGATAAAAATTGACGCGCTAAGCATATAGCTTAATGGGTGTACACTAAACTTAATTATCAAAATCATAAATAACTTTCCATAATAAAAATATCACAATATAATCATATATAAACATATTATTCAAATCAAACACGGAAATAAATCATATAAAATCAATTCAATAGAAATAACTAATTTCAATTAATAATCCATACAGAACCGAAATATAAATTCTTTTATTATCATTTCTTTTCAAATCAGTTTCAATTCTGACTCTCTGGAATACTCAACATAATCCAGGACTGGAATATGGGTCGTTCGACTTCAGTAACTGTCTGTCGAACATAACTCCCAACCCTAGGACGAATCCTGAGGGTGGTACTTATCTCCCTACTCTAGGACCGAGTGTTCGGAACCTAGAGATGTACATATCTCCCTATCCCAGGAACGAATCCTTAGGAAGGTACGTGTCTCTCTACTCCAGGACGAATCCTTGGAGAGGTACGTGTCTCCCTACCCCTGGACGAATCTATGGGGAGGTACATTAAATATCACATCAATATCAATATCGGTGCAGTACTGCTAAATGAACCCAGCTGGTATACCAACCTCCTATATCCATTTCTATATCCTAGGGCTGTTTCAATATAATGTTTTCACATAACAATTCACAAATCAAATTCAAACTCAATTAATATAAAAATTCTATCAATATTCGAAAAATATATATACATAATTTCATGGAAATTCAACGATTTGTTCATTCGATATTCTGAAACAATTTATTTCAACAAATTCAACAAATCAAAATACGATTAAAACATAATACTCAATATACGATTAAATCGAATCTATTCAAATAGAAAAACGATATAAACATATATTCACTAAATCACCTAAAAATCTCAAATTCAAATCAAAACACATAAACACTTCAAAAACATGTATACACCAACCTGTATACCGTTCATACACCTTTTTCTTTTTGGGTTTTCCTTTTTCCTTTCTCTTTTCCTTTTTCTCTTTCTCTCTTTCCTCCTCTTTTCCTTTTCTTCTTCTTCCTTTTCTCTTCTTCCTCTTCTTCTTCTTCTTCTTTCTCTCTCTTCCTCTCTCTCTCTTCTCTTTCCTTTCTTTCTTTCTCCCTTTCTTTTTCTCTCGGTCTCTCCCTCTCTATTTTCTATCTGGCTTTTTTTTTCGAGAGGCTTCCACGAGAAGCTTATTTTTTTTTATATAAATTTGGTCATCGCGACCATCGTCGCGACTTGTGGTCACGCTATCAGGTCGCGTTGCTCACTGGAGCAATTCCACTGCCTTCATCGCGATCACTCATCGCGTTACCATGGTCGCGCTGGTGGTCGCCATGCTCACTGTCCGAATTTGGCATTTTCACCGCGAGTTAGTCAGCGCGATCTGTGGTCGCAGTGACTGGTTGCGGTGCTCACTGCCCGAAAATACCATTTTTCACCGTGAGCGACTCATCGCGATCTCTGGTCGCGGTGAGTGGTCGCGGTACTCACTGTCCAGTTTTCACCCTTCTCTTCATGCATCATTTCTGGACCGTTCCATCTGGTCCATCGCGGTACTTTTAATTACGTTTTGCACCCCTCAAATTATAAATTTTATATCCATATATTCAAAATTAATTATTTGAAATTTGGAATGTTACAAATAACAAACTAAATTGGGCATAATATCTTATATATTGTTTACTAGTTAAAATATACTCACAGATACAGTCCCAAATCTAGTTCCAGAACTCGTAGCACCTAAGATTCAGAAAAAATGACGAGATGCGATGAAGGACAAGCACCGGTTACAAACAATACTAATAAACTGAGGCGCGATGAAGAAGCGTAGTGGGGTGCGACGGTGATGAAGAAACTGAGGCGTGCGATGGCGATAAAGATGCTAAGACGTGCGAAGGGCGATGAACAAGCTGCGGCATGCGAAGGGCGATGAACAAGCTGCAGTGCTGTGTGAAGGTGGAAAAAAAAATAGGCTTTTCAGATTGTGAAGGTGAAGAAAAAAATTAGGTTTTTCAGTCGGCTTGAGTGAATGGGAAAGTGTGAGTTTTACTTTATCAATAAGCTATTGATGTATGTCCTTGAATTGGAAAGAGTCTGACGTGTGAGTTTAACTTCTAACCCCACTAATTTTCACAATTGAAAAAAATTTTGGTACCCACTCAAAGTTATGAGAAAGAGAACAAAAATATGATGAGCAACAGTGGAAATCATTATCTTCAAATATAAGTGGGATCCACCCACTTTTGATTTGGCTATTTCTGATGGGTAGCAGTTGATGATGATGCCGACGATTATGAAAGCTGTGACTTCACCTGCGTCATCACTTCTCCAAGACTAAAAAGCTATCACTTTTCAACATTAAAACAATCATTACATTAAATTAGTATTTATTAATTCTAATTTCAATTTTACTTTTTATATAACAACTCTAATAAATTATATTCCTTCTATATTTTTTAACTAATTTAATTTATTTATATATTTTAATAAATATATAAATTAATTTAATATAAAAAATATATTATTAAAATTATTTTATCGAAAGCTTCAAAATGAATACAGTATTAATATATATTATTAAGTTATTTAATCAATTTTTTAATTATATATTTAATTAACTTATACCTTTTAATTTCACTTATAAAGTATGACGTATAATGTATAATATATAAAGTATGACATATGAAGTATGACTTATGATATATGATATATGAAATTTGAAATTTGAAGTCTGATGGACTTTGTCCAAGTTAGCATTTATTAAAACTAGAGGAAGATGTGAGCCACAATTATAACTACTTGTATAGATATAGGTCAGTCACTCTTTTTGATAATTTTATACTCTAGATTGACATCCATGTCCAATGCCGACCTAATCATATAGCTTTCATGATTTCATCTTCTTTATAAACCCTATAAATCACACTTCCTTATCTTTTCCGGTTATCATAAATCTACAAATTTTTATAAAACCAAAAGAGAGAAAAAAAAAAAAGAGCGTGTATAACAATGGAAAACGCCATCTCGTGCTGTTTTAGCAATATTTGTGTTTTTTATGGGTTTAGTTTTGATAAGAATAGGGAATTTGAGGAAGCTGCTGAACAGCTTAGTAAGGTATTAGCAGAGAAAAAGATCTATTTAGTATATGGGGGAGATAACCTTGGGTTGATAGGACGTGTCTCAAAAGCCCCTTATGATGGCGGAAGTCAAATTTTGGGTATCATTCCAAAAGCTTTGAGTGTAGATGGTGTTACAGGCAACACAGTCGGGGAAGTGCATATTGTCTCATATATGCATGAACGTAAGGCTGAAATGTTTAACAATGTAGATGCATTCATAGCTTTCCCCCTAGAACCTTGGAAGAACTCTTTGAAGTTCCCTCATGAGCCCAACTCAAAATCCACCAAAAATCAATAGCCTTGTTGAATGTTGATAGTTTTTATGATGGTCTATTATCTTTCCTAGATTACTCTGTGGAAAAAGAATTTATCTTACTTCAAGCTCGATGAATCCTTGTCACTGCTTCTGATGTTCATCAGTTGATTGAACAATTAGAAGCATTTGTTCCTGAATATGACAAAACCACATCTAAGTTAGATTGGTCAATTGATGAGAGTAGGAAAAAGTACATATTGACTTGATGTATGCATTTTATTTCTTTACTTCCTATTATTGTTTTCAATAAATATGTTATTTTTTGTTCAGTTTCTTCTAGTATGTTGCAGATGGAAAGAGAACCAGATACACACGCTATATTTTACACGATGACTGCATTTCTTGACCAAAAATCCTTCTGAACTCCTCAAGTAAAATTGATAATAAACTTAAGCATATCAATTTACAATTTGAACATATTTCATTGATTTACTTGTATTTTTATCTTTATTTTACAATTTGATTAGGATTTATGAAAGTTCAGGTTGGCAAACTCCTGAACAACTTCTTCACGGATGCCAATTAATTTATAATTAATTTTAAATAAAAATAAAAATCATTTTTAAATGAAATAAAAAATAAAATGCTTAAATTAAATTTAGTTAAAAAATTATTTTTTGAATAAAATAAAATAGTTAAATTATTTTTTAAAAATAAATAAAACTATTTATTTTAAATGAATATTTAAATAAAATATTTTCAATTTATATAAATGATTAATTTAATATAAAAGTGTAGTTTATTTATATAAACTATTTAAATTTATTTAATAATATTATATTAAAAAAAAATTAATCTCAAGAGCATAAGATTATATAATCCTATGATGGGTGGGTTTATATAATCCCTTTACAATAGGATTATTTTGAAATGTTGGATTAAATAGTCCAATCACTTTTTCCACACCAAACATAGAATTAAGACTAAATAATTCAATCTCACTCCTAGTTCTATATACCAAATATGACATATTGGTCTCAATATAATCTGAAAGTGTCATATTTAATAATAAAAAATAAAAATCAACTCATATGGCCCACTAATTACCTTTTGATCTGTATTGTTTGAATTTTTTGACACTGCTACTCTTTTCAATAATTTAAAGGAGATTTTGGTCCACAAAAGTAATTAAAAAGATAAAAATAAATTTACTATACGTTAATTTGTATATCACGCGTTAATTAATTAATTTATTTATATATATAAATCAATAATTATTTTATTCAATAAGTTCACTGATCACAGTTAAATATTGTGAGTGATATGTCATGTTTCTTTTTTCTTAAAAGAATCAAACCATTTGATTCTTTTTAAATGCATGCTTTTTACATAATTTTTCAAGCATCCAAAATATAGTGGTCACATCTGTCCTTTTAAAGTTTGATTATGATTTAATTTATTGTTTTATTTTAGTAGTTTAAATTTGATTAAGATTTAATTTATTTTTTTATTTTAGTAGTTTAAGTTTAATTATATTTAATTTATCTTCCTTTTTTTTATTTTTTAAGTTTAATTATTCCTTTTAAGAACACTTTATCATTACATAAGAAAATAGTTTACTTGTACATAATTTCTCTAATTTTAATTAGGAGAAATTACGCTGAACCTACCTGAGGTTTACAATTCTACAGCTAGAAACAACTTTATCAAAAATTGACAGCAAACCCCCCTCCAGTTAACTTTGACAGTTAAATATTGACAGTTGACCAACTTGAACAGTGAAAAGACGAAAATACCCCTAGAAAAAGACAATGTCAGGGGTATTTTTATCTTTTTGAATTTTTTAAATTTAATTTTATTAAATAAAAATTAAAAAAATTAAGAAAAAATCTCTTCCCTCCATCTTTAAAATAACGGACGGTTAAGATTTATTTAAAAAATTAAAATAATAATAATAATAAAATTAATTAAAAATAAAAAATTAATTATAATTATATAAATCTATTTTTCAGATTAAATCTCAATCGTCCATCAAGATTAATGGACGGTGGAGATCCAATCTAAAAAATAGATCTCAAAAAAAAAAAAAAAAAAAATTTGAAAACGAAGAACCCAGAAACCCATCTCTCTGGGTTCTTCGGCCGAAGAACCCATCTGGGTTCTTCGGCGAACCACAGAACCCAGATTGGAGGGTTCTAAGAATTAGAAAAAAAAAAAAAAATTTTGAAGAACCCAGTTTCTGGGTTTCTTCGAAGAACCCAGAAACTGGGTTCTTCGAAGAACCCAGAAACTGGGTTCTTCGAAGAACCCTTCTGGGTTCTACGAACCCAGAAGGGTTCGATTAAACTGGGTTCTTCGAAGAACCCAGAAACTGGGTTCGATTCGAATCGAACCCTTCTGGGTTCGTTCGACGAACCCAGAAGGGTTTGAATTAGTAAAAAAAAAAAAAAATTAAAATTTTTTTTTTTTTGAAGAACCCTTCTGGGTTCGAACGAATCGAACCCAGAAGAGTTCGATTCGTTCGAACCCTTGGGTTCTTCGAAGAACCCAATGAGGGTTCTGGGTTCTTCGTTTTCAAATTTTTTTTTTTTTTTTTTGAGATCTATTTTTTAGATTGGATCTTCACCATCCACTAATCTTGATGGACGATTGAGATTCAATCTGAAAAATAGATTTATATAATTATAATTAATTTTTTATTTTTAATTAATTTTATTATTATTATTATTTTAATTTTTTAAATAAATCTTAACCGTCCGTTATTTTAAAGATGGAGGGATGAGATTTTTTCTTAATTTTTTTAATTATTATTTAATAAAATTAAATTTAAAAAATCTAAAAAGATAAAAATACCCCTGACCTTGTCTTTTTCTAGGGGTATTTTCGTCTTTTCACTGTTCAAATTGGTCAACTGTCAATATTTAACGGTCAAAGTTAACTGGAGGGGGGGTTTACTGTTAATTTTTGATAAAGTTGTTTCTAGCTGTAGAATTGCAAACCTCAGATAGGTTCAGCGTAATTTCTCCTTTTAATTATTATAAGATCATATTTTGATATAACAAAAATATATAAATAGCAAATGGATTATATGAGACCTTTAATAGATGAGTAATGTGAGAGAATAAAAGAATTAAAATGATCCCCTAAAGCCAAAAGTGAGAGAAAAGCAGTCAAAAAAAAAATTTAACAACAAAGTCCAAAGTATTGCTTCTTTATCATAAAGAGTAACTAAATATTTATTATTATAATCAGAAGAAAGGAATGGAGCATTTTTTCATAATAAAGAAGTCTTTTCATTGGTGAATTTTTTCTCTGGAGTAAAAGCAGGTGGTGGTTCTTTGTAACCATAGTTTTTTCTTTTTCTCTGGTTGGTGTGTTTATCATTTTAGTTGTTTTTTTTTTAAATTTTTTGGTGCCTTTAATTTCCTTTTCTTTGTGTTTTTGATCGAAGTCACGACGTGGAGTCCTAGACACACGTGGAGGCGGAGCCCACTCTCTTTTAAAAAAAGAAAAAAAAACAAAGTCATAGTACTAGAATTGGGATCACTTAAACCCAAGGATGGCCAAGGTTCCAGAATTGGCGGTTCCGATTTTGGAACCGTCGGTTCTGATTCCAAATTTGAAGCAAACCGGAACTGGGACCGGGGAGGTCCCGGTTCCGGTCGGAATCGGGGAGGAACCGCCGGTTCCGGTTCCTCCCCGGTTCTTTGGAACCGGCGGTTGAACCGCTGATCCCAAACCGGCGGTTCTAAAAAAATAAAAAAAAATTATAAAAATTAATTAATTAAAATTAAATAAAATTAAAATTTATAAATTAATTAATAAAAAAATTTAAATGTATAAATAAAATGTTTCATTTGTTCAACTTCAACAAAAAATTTATTACGATAATAATAATATCATAAATGATAAAACTATAAAATTGAAAAGAATAAAATAAACAAATAAGAAATTAGGGCTTGCACTTAATTTTACCTCAATTAAGCTGCCTACGTATCCTCTAGGAGGAATCAAAGCCTACGTAGTTCTTTTACCTGTTATGTTCCGGAGGTGATCAATCGTCGCTTGTTCCTTCGGTAGCCGTTGTATCATCGTTGATGTCGAAAAAGTCATTGTCATCGGATACGAGATCCAATTCTTGTTGCCGGTAGGAGGCCTTGGTCCAGTCGTCAACACAGACCTGAATCTGTATTGAGTCAGGACTGAGCAATGCCCGTCTCTCATCGAGAACACTGCCACCTGCACTAAATTCCTGTTCGACTGCCACGGTCGAGACAGGGGTTCCAAAAATTTGCTTGGCAATGAGGGCCAAAATTGGAAAGTTAGTTTCGTGTTCCCTCCACCAATGTAGGATGTTAAAGTCTTCGCTGTCCAAAAATTCAAAAGAGGTGTTTACGTAAAGATCAACCTCTGAAACATAGGTTGATGAAGACGAAGAACTCCCCTGTGCCCTTGATTTTTTGGACAACACACTTGACCCTAACTTCCTTAATGAGGGAAAGCGAGAACGAGAATGACTACTTCCGCTTGCAGTCGGTTGCTGAACATTAATGTTCAGCGAGGGACCGTAGACAGAACGGTATTCGTCATACAATGAATAAAATAATTGTCTAACATTATTATATAAAGCACTAATATATACGTTGTGTAGCCCTAGAGATTGATAATAAAGTGTTAAATATTCATATAAACTATCAAATTTACACCTAGGGTCAAAAACTGAAGCAACAGTATAAATCGAAAGAATGTCCCTATAATAATTTAACCATCTATCTCTCATTACAGCAACACATGCAGATAGTTCTATTACTTGTGCACATTCATTAAGTGCATCTACAATATTAATGGCTTCACATAAAAATAAATGCGAAGTTGGATAATATATACCGGATAAAGAGGTGGTTGCATCATGAAAAACTTTTAAAAGCATGCAAATTTTAGTACAAACATCCCAATGATGAGCATACAAATTAACACTACTAACATTATGCTGCATAAATCTAACTAATAATTCTCTATAATCATAGCTTTCACAAAGTAATTTATATGTGGAGTTCCAACGAGTTGGAACATCACGGGAAAACCTAATTGGATGTTTCCCGTTAGATTTACAATACCTAGCCCACTGTTTCATAGTGCTAGGATGTTTCCACAAAAAGTATAGGGCATCCCTAATTGGTGTAATCCATTCTTGAAGTGTTTGCAAACCATGTTGTATACATATATTTAAAACATGGCAAACACATCTTTGATGAAAAAATCTGCCGCCAGAGTAAGGTTGACACAATTGAATTAATTGTGGAACGACGGCAGTATTGTTTGCAGCGTTATCAAAACCAATTGCAAAAATTTTACTTTCAATACAATATTCTTCAAAAATAATTTTCATTAATTTGTAAATATTATCGGCAGTATGTGTGTCGTCAAAAACTCTAAATGCAAGAATTCGTTTTTGCAATTCCCATGATTGATCAAAATGGCAAGTAAGTCCTAAGTATGAATGTTTTTGCCAATGATCGCTCCAGATATCGGCACAAACAGACACACGACCCATATAATTTTGAAAATATCTAACTAATGCTTTTTTTTTTTTTTATAAAGGTCACACATGGTACGTTTTAATGTGGTCCTAGGTACTCTACATGCAGCGGAATTTAAAGCATTATGACATTATTTTAAAAAACCAATTTTTTCGCCAAAACTAAAAGGAAAATGTTCAGTCGCTACCATTCTTGCTAGTTGTTCCCTATTATTTACATCACTATATTTAAATAAAGGATGGTTAGGAGATGTGTACCTGAAAATTTGGTATTGTCCTCGGCTACGCTCATGCTCACCTTCGACTGGATGCTTGGTGTTGATGTGCTTCCAGTACGTCCCGTACCCTCCGGATTTGTTCCACTTAAACTCTTTGTTGCAATAGTTGCAAGTGACCACAACTTCCCCCGATTCCTTTTCCACCCTCCTCATATAAACTTTAAAAAGTTCAGATTTGTACTTTATCAAATCTGGCTGTGGACCTTGTACGGTTTCACTTGGGGGTGGAGGGGAAGGGTTTTCACAAGAGGGACCAGGGGCCCCAGACCCAGAGAGATGGGGATGAGAATATTGAGGAGTAAAATTAGGAGGAGTATCATTACCAAATATTACCTCCTCAAATTGTCTATGTTGTAGGTACTCATCGAAATTTGCTTCTAGGCCAGTGGTACGGCGACTTTGCACTTCTCCAGCATTTAAATCTGGTAGCTGCTCAATGTCTCTACCGGAAACGGACCTTCTGGAAACGGATCGTCGGCCTCCAGAAATAGACGGTCTTGATTGTGATGCCATTATAAATTTATAATGGTAAAAAAATACAATTTAAATAAATAACAAAAAAAAATTGCAGTATTGAAAAACAAGAACAAGATTGAGAATTAACTGAATGAAACTTTGAGAGAATTAAATAAAAATTGAGAGAATGAGAGAAATATTAAGAGAATGAGAGATTGAGATTGAGAGAAAATGGTGTGAATTGAATTGAAGATGAGTGGAGTTTATATAGTTTTTTGGATTGGAAAAAAAAAATATTTTTTTAAATTTAGGGGCATAAAATGTAATTTTGCAAGGGTGCAAATTGTAATTTTGCACCTAAGGAGCCGTTGACAACGGCTCCTTAGGTGTCAGGCTGCTGCCACTTGGCAGCAGCCTGACATTCTTCCTGTGTGTGGCCGTTGGGCAACGGCCACACACATTTTAATATATATATATATATATATATATATATATATATATATATATATATATATATATATATTTTAATTTATATTTTTAAATTTAAAAAAAATAAAAAAAAAAAACCGTTAGGAACCGGAATCGCTGGAACCGGGCGGTTCCTTGAACCGCCGGTTCAATTATTTAAGTTAACCGAAATCGGGACCTTGGGTCCCGGTTCCAGTTTTCGGTTCCGGAACCAGTTTTTAACCGGAACCGGTTTTTAACCGGAACCGTCGGTTCCGATTAAAAACCGCCGGTTCGGTTCGAACCGCCCGGTTCGAAC
The DNA here is from genome assembly GCA_003430845.1 of Xanthoceras sorbifolium. Lineage (NCBI taxonomy): Eukaryota > Viridiplantae > Streptophyta > Magnoliopsida > Sapindales > Sapindaceae > Xanthoceras > Xanthoceras sorbifolium. The sequence goes on along the minus strand of CM010620.1, from coordinate 2,808,502 downwards.
CGAACCGGGGCCATGCCTAAGTTAAACCAAACCCCACCTCCTTTTTAAACAAAAAAAAAAAAAAAAAAAAAAAAAAAACCTCCACGCCACACTATCTCTTTGGACGTAAAAGGCAAATCGGCCTACCACTCCAAACAGTACAGAGTTGCGTCCACGATGTCTGGGTAACAAGTAAGTTTTCGGTTCCAACCCATTCTACACCTTTTGATCATTTTTTTTTTTTTAAAAAAATGTTCTTTAACAAGACATTGAATCTTCACCTTCTAAAAAATCATAATCCGCAAATCTAGCCACAAAGACGTCAGTTTAAACAATATAAAATAGCAATATCAAAAATGCAAATTTTGTAGAAAAAAGAAAAGGAAAAGAAAACAAACAAGAATAGAAGGGTACCTGAGAAAGTGATAAAAAATAGAAAAAAAACATGGATTATAGTGATTAATATTGAGATCTTTGTTTCATAAAGTTATGAAACCATTTTTGTAACGTTACAATATCAAATGTTCAATTTTATTACGTTATGAAACTAGTTCCAAAACATTATAAGACAAAGGTCATTAAATTCTTATATCTGAAAATTTAAATGTTCCATATGTATAATATATAATATGTCAACAACATGCCGATTTTTTTGAGTTTAAAGAATCACGGTTACAATGTAGAAAATAAATAAATAAATAAACGTCAAATGTTTGTAATGTCTTTCATATAAGATGAAACAAAAACAAAATCCTAATTTAGGAGATTCAAAATATGTCTATACTGTTTTATGATGCCATGGACATCAATGAGATATATTTCTTATAAGATTCCCTTGGTGAGAGACTATACATGTGTCACTGATGTGTTTATGTGTGTATATATATAATAATAAAAAAAATATAAAAAAAGTTATAATGGTTGACGACTCACGAAAATCAAAATGGTTGAAAGTTGAATTCACATTGTTTTGTAGCAAATATTTTAAGCAAGTATCTGAAGTAGGAATTCGTTATGGTCGCAATCAAAAGATGGAGAATTACTTGATTTTTGGAGGGCGTCCAATATCTACTGGGAAGTCCATAATTCTTTTAGATGAATTGTTACATATTATTTAATAGTTCAAAAGTTCAACCTTACTTGGAGTAAGAGTTGTGTCTTTGTTACACTATTAGATGTTTTGCTTAACTTATTATGCATAATTGATTTAATATTATATTTATTTAAATATTAGATTGCACTTGCAAGAACTTAGAAGTTCGGACATGCGACTCTCAAGGAATCATAATCAGTTACAAAAGAGACACATGGACACATTTATTGCGTGGTTTAGTGATAAGGTTGTATCATATGACCCTTAAGATGATTTATAAACTCATTCATTGTTTTTTTTTCTTTCTGAAATTCAAATTATTCTTATTATTTTTTTTAACAGATTATTGATAAAATCAAATGCAACGCATCATGTGTATCTAATACATTAAAATGGTTTGCACATGGGCCTAGAGATCTTGTCATGTCATTTACTGGATATATTATCAATGGCCTTCGATTTCACACCAAAGAGGCGGAGAAGAGTAGACAAAATAGTGGTGTTTTAGTTGAAGCAACTACATTGTGTAGATCTAGTACAAGAGATAATACTCAAATCCTTGGACAAGTTGCCTATTATGGAGTTTTGAAAGATATATTACTTCTTAATTATCATATGTTTCAAGTCCCGTTATTTAAGTGTGATTGGGCAAATATTGTTAATGGTGTTAAAGTAGATGATGGGTTTGTTTTGGTTAACCTCCATGAAGGTCAAAGCCAATTTGAAAAGGATCCCTTCATTTTGGCTTCAGAAGCAAAGCACGTGTTTTGTTGTAGGGAAAATGAAACATCGTGCGACGAGTGCTTTGTAGTGCCTGGATCGTTGGTCGCCCAAGCCTTAGGCCATGTAGGTTTATCACCTTTGGCTCTGGGCCGGGTCACGCGATGTGATTGGGCTTTTGGGCCGGACCTTTACTTGTATTTAGGCTTGGCAGATTTTGATTATAACAGTATGTTATTGGCAAGGCACCACCAAGAGGTTATCATGAGTTACAACTTATGATGAGAATTATATGCCATCAATACCAAGGAATTTAAGTGGTCTGGAAACGATTATCGACAATGGGAACAAAGATTTGAATATGCGAGTTAATGTTCAAGGTATATTGTGTGATACTTAGTTGAATACTTTTCTAGTGTTGATTTTCTTAATTCTTATTGTTAATTGTTCTTCAAAGATATTTTGTTATGTAACATTGTTTTATTATCTTAAATTTTATTTTTATGATCTGAAAGCATTTAAGTTATGGTATTGAGTTTTGTGATGTTGCCTTTTACTTTAGCATTTGGTTTTTTATTTCTTTTTCACATGTGCTACAAATACATTTGTAGTTTAATAATTGTGATATGATATATATATATATATATATTTATTTATTTATTTATTTATTTATTTCTTTTTGCAGATGTAAGTGAGAAGCTTGTCTTGCCAAAAATATACTCTATAAAATAATGAAGGAAGTAAGTAACTTTTCTATATGTCATTTTATTTTTAATATTAATTTATAAAAAGTGGGGACGTTAATTAACTTATTTTTTATTTATAGTTTTCAAAAAAGGCCGCTAAAAGAGCATTAAAGTAACATCAAGCAATTTATGCTTCGATAATTTGAAGTAGAAATCGTGGGATTGCTATTACAAATGAAGATTCAAGTTCCAGAAGTGTATACCCAAATACACAATATACGCCAAAACACACAAGTGACCCAAGAAAGTAATAGTGAAACAAAAAAGAAAATTCGTGGTGTAACTCGCATGGTAAAGTTAAAAATCAATCAACCTGTTGAAATTGATTTCAATTTGCATGGTCAAACAATAGATGGTTCTTCGATCACGCTTGCATCGTATATTGAGATTCTCGCAAGAGAGCATGTACCCATTACACTTGAGAGTTGGAAGAAAGTTGATGAGCAAAAGAAAGCTATGATGTGGCCATCTTTTTTGGTACGTTGTCTTATATTTTTTAACATATTAACAAAGATTTCATTCTTAGTTTTCAACAGTTTGATTACTTTTTAAAATAATTATAACATTTGTTCTTTTTTTTTATTATTATTATTATATAGCAATACCTCAAGTTATTAGACTCTAGTAAATATTACATTTTTAAACAAATGGGGGGTCGATGGAGACAATACAAGTCTCGTATTACGAAGCAAGTCAAGGACTTGAAAAAAAAACGTGCGTTCAAGTTGTTGAAGCCCAAAAATGTAACCAATGTAGGAGATTGGAATGATTTGTTAAACAAAGAACATCAGAAGAGTTTAAAGTAAGCAATACTAAACTCTTGTAGAAAGTAAATAACATTTTGCTTTCCTTAATATCATTTTATTACTTTGTCTATCAATTTCTTGTATTTACTTATTGTAGGAAAGGAGCAAGAATTTTTGTGCTATGCAATTAAGTCAAAAAACACAGCACACCATAGGGAGAAGGGGTTATGCTCGATTGCATCATATCATGATTGAATTTTCATAATCTACGAATTTTAAATATATAAGAAATCATAATTTTTATTTGTTATTACTGTTATTGTTATTATTACTACTTGACATTTTGATTCTTCTAATGTAGAAAAATGAAGCTAAAGAGAAAACAAAAGATCCAGAAAAGATTACAAGGGTTGATGTTTGGATTGAAGGACATAAAAGAAAGAAAAACAAGCCTTTAAGTGAAGCAGTGCAAACTACTATAGTAAAATCTTTACTAATATTATATTGTACAATTACTTTACAACTTAAATGTTAATTGACCCTTATTATTAGGATGAAATTAATCAATTGCGAAAGTCAACATGCCCTCCAAATGATAACAATATCAATGAAGACTCTCTTGCAAAAGTCTTAAGAGCTGAGAAGCGTGAGAGAGTTAAAGGCCTTAGATTTGGAGCTACACCATCACGGGTACTGACACAAATTCAATCCGGGGGAAGAGTTAAACAACTGGAGGCGGAGTTGGAAGCTACAAATGACCAAGTGGCAAGTCTTAAAGAGATGATAAATATGACAGTGAAGCAAAATGAGAAGGTAATATGTGAAGTATGTGTAAAATTTTATTTTATATAATTCTTTTATTTCTAGATTTACTAAAAAAATGTATTTATTTAATTACGTTATTAAATAGAGGTGTACAAGTGGAAGATGCCGTGGGTTCTCATGTATGTACTCCTCCTCATATATTTATACCTTAGGTTTAAATCTTACCTTTTTTCCCCTTATATTTTTATTAAATATAGTGTTTTGACACTCTTTTCTTATTATTTTAATTGCTTTTTCAGTCTCAACATGGGAGTGTTCCAATAACGCAAGACATCTCACAATTTGAAAATACACAATGTTATTTGTTACATTGGTACCCAGATGATGATTCTGAAGATCAAATTGTTGCTGAAAGTAGGATTTCAAGTACAAATCCAAAGGATAAAATCCACAACATGCCTCTTGGAAGAGGTTATTGGAGAGTTTGGATCGATGCGGTTTTCATTGATATTAAGGTATGTCGATCTACAGATGAATACGAAATGCTTTCACAAGCTGTTGGAAGTTGTGTTGCATGGCTCAAAGATTGCAAGTAGTTGTGTTTTTGGTAAAGATGGGTGTCATGAAGTTACGGTGGAGAATTTGTGGATATACTTTTGACCCATGTAAAGTTGATTTTGTTGTTGTTGTCATTTTGTCTAACACATTTTGAGGTTGACACTTAGAGAATTTGATTTTAGGTACTTGCCACTTGGAGAATTTTGTTTGGACATGCTATTATGGTGACATTGATTATATTGATATATTAAATTTGGTGAACTAAATTATAATTTGTACATTTTAATTTTATCATATGATTATAATCTTGTACTTATACAATTTGTACCTCTTATAGGTATTTTTTAATTGAAAATCTAAAATGTTCGAAAAAATAATATTGGTTTTTTAAAAATAAAACAAATAAAAACTTTTTTGGCAACACACATGAAATGTTGTCTTAATCAAACTTTTGACTACACATATTGTATGTTGCCTTATACATATTTTTTGGCAACACACAAAATAAAATAGCCTTATACAGTCTTTTTGGCAACATGCAATTTGATATTTCCTTACATATAACATTTTAGCAACATATGTTACATGTTGCCATACACATACTCTTGGCAACACACATCAAACGTTGCTTTAAATTTGTTTTTGGCAACGTACATCTAATCTTGTCTTTAAGTGCTACAGCAACGTACAGTTTATGTTATTTTAAATGGTTATAACAATGTACAGAATTCGTTGTAGTAAAGATGATGCACGTTGCAAAAAACATACAACAATACACTATGCGTGTTGTGAAAAGCCTACAGCAACATTCAATGTGTGTTGCAAAAAGCAGCTGGACTTTTAGCAACATGGCCTTCAGCAACGTTTGGCCATCTGTTGCTAAAAAATTTGGCAACGCATTTTACGCGTTGCAGTGTATCATTTTTCTTATAGTGGTATTTTTATATTTCTTTGAGTAGTTCTTCTACTTATAATGGAGTTTTAGGATTCTTTTCTGTTTGAGTTTTAAGATTTAATTTCTCTAGGGTTTTCTTTTTCTATTTTTTTTATCTTTAAAGATGAATAGTAAGCAACGTGGCGACGCTGAAAGTTGTGAAAGAAACGTTATTGATAGTGTAGTAGTTTAAGAAGAAGAAATCCAGTTTGAATATGATGGTGATGATGATGACCTGGATGAATATGTTTTATCAATTATTGAAAACATTAGCAAAGAAGAATTACAACAAGCACTCCTCAACACTAATGTGACCATATTGTTTTGATATTTATTCTTCAAAAAATATTGAAAGAGATGAGGAGGAACGGCAAAAGAAAGCAAAGACACACACAAATCAATATTCATGTTTAACACTTACCATATTATTATCTTTCTTTGAGTAGTTCTTCAACTTCTACTAAGGTTTTAAAGTTATTTCCTCGTGGAGTTTTAAGATTTATTTTCTTCAGGGTTTTCTTTTTCTATTTTTTTTTCGATCTTTGAAGATGAGTAGTAAAAAACGTGGCGACTCTGAATATTGTGAAAGAAACGTTATTCATGGTGTTGTACTTTTATTAGAAGATGGAATCGAGTTTGAATATGATGGTGATGATGATCTAGATAAATATGTTTTATCAATTATTGAAAACATTAGCAAGAAAGAATTACATAGAGCATTCCTCAACACTAATGTTAACCAGCCAGCTCTTGATATTTATTCTTTAAAATATCTTGAAAGAGATGAGGAGGAACGACAAAAGAAAGTAAAGGTGCACACACAAATCAAAATTCATATTCAACACTTAGCATATTCTTATATTTCTTTGAGTAGTTCTTCAATTTCGATCTACTGGGGTTTTAGGGTTCTTTTTTCTTTCAGTTTTAAGATTTATTTTCTCTAGAGTTTTCTTTTTCTATTTTTTTTTCGATCTTTGAAGATGAGTAGTAAAAAACGTGGTGACGCTGAATGTTGTGAAAGAAACTTTATTCATGGTGTAGTACCTTTTTTTTTATGATGGAATCAAGTTTAAATTTGATGGTGATGGTGATGATGAATATATTTTATCAATTATTGAAAATGATAATGAAACTGAGAATTATATTACACAGTCTGATTGTTCATTACAATTGGAAACCTATTTATAAATAGAAATAATAATATAATAATATACATAGAAATACTATAATAATATAATATAGTAACTACACTATATATTATATTAACATCCCCCCACAAACTCAAGATGGTAAGATAGAAACAAGCTTGAGTTTGGAAATCAAATCGCGAAAACGTCCAGGATAAAGAGCTTTGGTGAAGATATCAGCAGGCTGATTAATGGAGGAGACTGAAAGGAGCTTAACAGTACCTTGAGTGACATGCTGGCGAACAAAGTGACAATCAATTTCAATATGTTTAGTACGTTCATGAAAAACATCATTGTGAGTAATCTGAATAGCACTACGATTGTCACAGTGGAGAGGAGTAGCAATGGACTGTTTGACTCCCAGATCACCAAGTAACCAACGTAACCAGAGAAGTTCTTGAGTAGCATCAGCAATTGCACGATATTCAGCCTCAGTACTAGAACGTGCAGTAACAGTTTGCTTCTTACTACGCCAGGAAATGAGAGAGTTTCCAAGAAAGAAACAGAATCTAGTAGTAGATCGTCGATCAGTAGGATCACCGGCCCAGTCAGCATCTGAGTACGCTTGTAAATCTAGAGATGAGTGAGCAGAGAAATGAAGACCATGAAACATAGTGCCTTTGAGATACCGGAGAATATGAAGAACAGCTGCAAAATGAGTGGAGTGCGGAGCGGTCATGAACTGACTAACCACATGTACAGCATATGCAATATCCGATCTAGTCACTGTTAAATAAACAAGACTACCAACAAGTTGACGATAAAGAGTAGGATCACGGAGCGGTATACCCTCCAAGGGTGTTAGTTTGACATTGGCCTCCAAGGGATTTGCAGTAGTCTTACTATCAGTCAAACCTGCTCGAGCAAGGAGATCAGAGACATATTTGGCTTGAGAAAGATAAAAACCATTAGAATCAGAAGAAACTTCAAGTCCAAGAAAAAAACTAAGATGTCCAAGATCTTTCATTTCAAAGTGTTGCCGAAGAAAGTCTTTGAGATCAGAAATACCAGTAACGTCATCTCCTGTGATAATCATGTCATCCACATAAAGTAACAAGAAAATGCAACCATGATCAGTCTTGCGGATAAATAATGCAGAATCATAAGCGCTAGAGAGAAAACCAAATTGCTGGATTGTAGTGGAAAATTTGGCGAACCAGGCCCGAGGGGCTTGTTTGAGGCCATATAATGCACGTCGAAGTCGGCACACCTTATTTGGAGGAGAATCATACCCTGGGGGAGGTTTCATGTAAACTTCTTCAGTAAGGTCACCATTAAGAAATGCATTTTTCACATCCATCTGAAATAAGTTCCATCGTCGAACTGCAGCAACAGCTAGTAAGCTGCGAACAGATGTAAGTCTAGCAACTGGTGCGAATGTTTCTTCATAATCAATCCCATACTCCTGTGTAAAGCCTTTTGCAACAAGGCGGGCTTTATGTCGTTCAACGGAGCCATCAGACTTAGTTTTGATCTTATATACCCATTTATATCCCACTGCAGTCTTATTTGAAGGAAGATCAACCATATCCCAAGTATGAGTTTTGTCAAGAGCCTGTAATTCTTCTGCCATAGCTTGCTGCCAAACAGGATTAGAGCTGGCCTCCTTATATGATTGAGGCTCATGCAAGGAAATAATAGTAGAGAAGCAATGAAAATCTCGAAGTTTAACAGATGGTGTTCTTACCCGATTAGATTGACGAACATGAGGGACAGAATGATGGGAAGACTCTGGTACAGGATCAGCAAGCGGTTCAGATAACTCGGGAGTTGGCAAAGTACAATCAGAAGCACTTGTTTGAGTCTCATGGGATGTATCTGGGTTAATGTCATCTGGGAATAAGGGAATAGTGGGATCGATGAAAAAATTTAAAGATGCATTATGTGAAACATGAAATTTTGACATAGTAGAAAACATTTTATGCTCCCAAAAAACAACATGACGAGATATGCGAAGACGATTCGAAATGGGATCCCAGCATCGATAACCTTTGTGTTCAATACCATAGCCAAGAAAACAGCACAAACGAGACCGGGGTTCTAACTTGGTATGCTCATGAGGTTGAAGGAGAACGAAACAGGAACATCCAAAAACTTTAAGATTTTGATAAGTTGGTGGAGTACCGTAAAGACGTTCATAAGGAGTCTGATTATCGATGACAGGAGAGGGAACTCGATTGATAGTGTATACTGCAGTTAATGCAGCTTCCCCCCAAAAACGTTCAGGACATGCGGAAGAGATAAGAAGGGCACGAACAATTTTAAGAATGTGTCTGTGTTTGCGTTCTGCACGTCCATTTTGTTGGGATGTCCCTGGGCATGACCTATGACAAATGGTACCATTCTGATGCAAGAAATTTAAAAAAGATGCATCCTTATATTCCATAGCATTATCAGTACGAAAAATTTTGATAGTTTTAGAGAACTGAGTTTTAATCATATTAGCAAAGTCAAAGTAAGTTTTAGATAACTCAGATCTACTATGCAAAAGATAAAGCCATGTATATCGAGTATAATCATCCACAAAGATAACAAAATATTTGGATCCCCCCACGGTAGTGGTGGGTGAAGGTCCCCAAATATCAGAATGGATCAAATCAAAAGGTGCATGTGAAGTTGAATCACTGTTATTAAAAGGAAGAGCATGTTGTTTTGCTAATAGACAAGAAATACAATCAAAATGTTCATTTGTGACAGAACCCAAGTGTCCACTAGATATTAGAGAGCGCAAACGACTAAAGGAAACATGACCTAACCGTGAGTGCCAAAGACTCAACGAGGACAATACAGAAGCAGCAGATTGATGTGGGGAAAGGTCTTGAGAGGGCAGATGAAGACTAATAAGCTCAAACAAGCGTCCAACTTTACGGCCTATCCCAAGCGTCTTTCCCGTTTGCGGGTCCTGCACACGACAACCAGAAGAGGAAAAAAGAACATCAAGACCAAGATCACATAATTGACCCACAGAAAGAAGATTTAATGTAAGTTGAGGAATGAAATAAGCATTAGACAATGAGAGATTATTGGTAGAAATGTGACCAACAGTCTGAACATTCATCGACGAGCCATCAGCAGTATAAATGACAGGTAACGAGGGATTAGATGATTTTTTCAAAAATAGAGAAGGATCAGAAGTCATATGATTACAACAAGCAGAATCAAAGTACCAAGAATGAGTACCTGCAGATACTGATGAAGCAGAAATGGAGGAATTACCAGACTTTGAGAGAATTTGATGCACCATGGATTCAAGATCATGAATGGAAAATGAAGATGGTTCTGGATCATGATCAGCAGTACCGTGCGTGTTAGCAGCAGTGGCAGCAGAGAATTGTTGACTGTTTTTGAATTTACCCAAAGGAACACCTTTGGGTTTGGTAGAAACACCTCTCTTATCAGGATTGCTGGGACAATCATCAATATAATGGCCTGGTCCAAGCTTATGACAATGTTTACAACGTCTAGTGGGACAATGTAGAACTGAATGTCCTGGCTCTCGACAATATCGACAAAAGAGTTTCTGTTTGAATGACTGTTTAGAGTGTGTAACTAAAGCAGCATCCGTGTGTTGACTCTGAAATGTGGCAAGGCGAGTCTCCTCAGAAATTAGCTCAGAAACAGCTTGCTCAAGAGTAGGCAAGGGATGTCGATGAAGGAGAGATGCACGAGTAGGCTCAAATGTGTCATGTAGAGCCATAAGGAACTGTATCAAGTGCTGCTGATCTTTGTAAGTTGTGAATTTAATAGCATCTGTAGTATCTGTCCAAGTAGGCTCCGAAAGAGCTAGTTGATCCCAGATAAACTGCATTTTAGAGTGGAAGTCGGCAATAGACTGACTAGGTTCCTGTCGCAGTTGATGAATAGTGCGTAATAATTGATACTGATGAGAAAGATCAGAGGCAGTGTACCTTGTAGCTAAGAAGTCCCAAAGAGATGTGGCGGTTTCAAATCGACCAAACTGGAGATTGATAGATTGAACCGAGGTATTACGAAACCAGGTAATAATTTGATGATGTTTGCTATCCCAATCATCAAGATGCTCAAAAAATTTGGCATCGGTCTCAGTGGCATCAATCCCAGTGGTTGTTCTAACGGGTTTTGGAATATCTCCAGTGACATAACGCCATAATTTTCATCCTTTAAGAAAACTCTGCATTGCTTGAGCCCATAAAATATAATTGGGTCCATCTAAAATAACTTGAATAGGCTGAGACACATCCATTTTCCAGGAATTTTCCATAAATAATGAAAAATAGCCAAGTAATGTGGAAATAATAAAATAAGGGAATAATCAAGCAATGTAGGAAATTATAGGGGCTGATGCTGTAAGAAACCAAATCAGGGCAGTACCGTAATTAACCAATTGTTAAATGGTTGAGACTGTAATTTGCCGTCAAGGGGCTGAGACTGTAATTGCCGACTGAAGTAGTGGAGAGGCCAACAGCAGTCTCAGCGGCGGTGGTGGAGGCACGGGGAAGGAGGGCGGCCTCAAAGAAGACCAGATCCAGGAAGCTCGTCGGCCGGTGAGTCTGAACGTGCCGGCGGTGAGGAACAAATCGCCGGGAAACGGCGGGATCGGGCGAAGAAAGGGAGAGCGACGCGGCCCTAGTGAACACCGCGCGTGGAGCTTCTGCGGTGGTCCGATGGCCGAGTTTTTGGTGGTGGCGGAAGCGAAAGAGGACGACGATCCAGGCGGAAGTGGTGGTGAGCTGAGAAAGAGAAGCTACGGCGGCGAAGCGGGGAAGACAGTGTCGCCGAGCGGGGAATGCAGTGGTGAGGGAGAGACGATCTCGCGTGGGCAGATGCGTAGTAGACCTGCGATCTGGAAGAGATCTGGAATGAGATCGGATCTGTACCAGAGATCTGGAATGAGATCGGATCTGTACCAGATCGGATCTGTGAATGAGATCGGGAAGAGAGATCGCCGGAAAAAAAAAATTAGAATTTAGATTACCATAGCTCTGATACCATGATAATGAAACTGAGAATTATATTACACAGTCTGATTGTTCATTACAATTGGAAACCTATTTATAAATAGAAATAATAATATAATAATATACATAGAAATACTATAATAATATAATATAGTAACTACACTATATATTATATTAACAGAAAACATTAGCAAAAAACAATCACAACAAGCACTCCTCAATACTAATGTGGACCAACCAGCTTTTGATATTTATTCTTCAAACAATCTTGAATGAGATGAGGTGGAACGAAAAAATAAAGCAAAGGCAAAGAAGAAGAAGAGTGAACTAATGGAGAATCTCTTTCTTGATGATTTTCTTGGGCCTCGCCCTTTTCATGTTTTTCTTCACCAACTTTAATTCCATCATTAACTAATAATAATGCAAACCCCTTATCCATCTATGTATGACAATGAAAATGGTTCCCTTCAGATTCGATGTAGCTACCATTAGAAGCTAAGAGCTAATCATCACTCGCTTGTATTTTATTTTTTATGATTTGGGAAAGTTCTGCAATGAATTGAAATTTATTGTAAATAGTAATAAACAAATCTCATGCATGATTGATGAGTGATGATTACTATCTAAATATTTTTTTTTTAAAACAAATCTGTAATAATTAGTAGTCACAAATCGATCGTATTGGAAGTTTTATATGTTTTCGAAAGAGTAATAACAAGATTAATCAACTAATTTTATATAATAAGTTTGAGAAAAAGAGAACTAAAATACATCATCTGAAGAAATATTTTCTGCATCATTCGGTTGTACTCAATACCCATTTGATTTAATAACTACATTTACAATTAATGTTTGTAATATGATCTGCTACGTACATACCAACAAATTCTGGCTTAATTTTTCATCCTCTAAGTTCGTTATAATCATTATCATCACCTTTTCTTTTCTTCAGTACTTGCCATGGATTCTTGTAAAGAAATGGCAAAATATGATGTTAGAACAAGAATTTTGCCAATTTCTTCTGGGTTCATTTCAGCAACTAGCATATTCAACCTTCCCCCAAAAACATCAGCTCTTTCGCCACACCAAATCGAGCACGAGGATTAATTTTGTTGCTGTTCTTGAGCTAACAAAACTGTAATAAATATAATGTTAAGACAATTGGTAGTAAACATGATCACATTACATAATTCAAAAACCATTTCCTATTTTGAGATGCAAACTTACATACCAACTTCAACCTTACCTCTGTATTTATATACACACACGTACAAAGACTTTCCACATAGTCAAACAACTTGAGAAAATGCACACTTTTTTTTTTTCTTTAATGCCGATAGTTTAGAAGTTGATCCAAGAGAGAAATGGAAAAGATTATATAGTGAGAGTTTGAAACTGAGGAAAGTAAAGGGATGAGAAAGAGTTTTGATTACAACTAAAACAGGACAACAGTTAAAGGAGGTTTAATGAAGGGTATACGGAGGAGTTCATGTAAATAGATGATATTTCTACAAAATTATTTAAAGTGGTGTCAGTGTTATTAAAAAAAGGTTAAAATAGATGTTATTTTCCATCAATTTCTCTACGTCGTATACGTACGAAGGCAAAATGAGAGTAGTACATTAAGTCCGGTATAGCAATACACTTTATTGTGATCAATGTATGTAATTTATGAAATTATAATAAATTAATATCTCAATTGTTTAGTGCACCTTCCTTTTATTATAATGGTGAAGGTATAAGCACTAACATATATATTTATCAGTATGTGTGAGTATTTTATCCGTTTAATTATAGGAGTAGATGTCTTCTATTATGAAAGTAAATATTCGAACCATGCGTTTAGTCATTAATATCAATAGGTCCAAGCAAGGAGGTGTGCGTTGGGATGAAATGCTTATATCTTTTATTTTAATTATTAAATAATTTATTAGTTTATGGTATTTAACTAAAAACTAACATAAAGGATATTTTTAATTATAACGAGTTTTTTTCTTTTTTTCTTTAAAAAAAAGAGTTTGTTTTAATTGTACTTTTAAGTGAACAAGCAAACCTTAACAATATTTTTTTCCAAAAACTAAAAAAATAATATTAAAAGCTTAAATGAGTTTGATATTACAACGTTAAAATAATAATATTAATAATAATAATCTTCAAGAAGTTTTTATGCATATAACTATTAAGTAACGTTTCATCTTTTTCTCTTCAAAAAAAAAAAAACACTATTAACGTTTTCATATTACATGCAGAAATAACTATTTATACATTTGATTTAAGATGATAAAAATAGAATCTTATTTCATGTACAATTAGGAGTAAACATTTTATTTAAGACAAAATAGAATCCTATTTCATGTATAATTAGTAGTAAACATTATCACATTACATAAATTAAGAAACCTTTTCCTATTTTGAGATGTAAACAACCCACGTACCTACTTCAAGCTACAAGCTAATCTCTCTCTCTCTCTCTCTCTCTCTCTCTCTCTCTCTCTCTCTCTCTCTCTCTCTCTCTCTCTCTCTCTCTCTCTCTCTCTCTCTATATATATATATATATATATATATATATACATACACAAAAAATCAATATTCATTATTTAACACTTACCATATGATCGTTATATTTCTTTGAGTGGTTCTTCAACTTCTGCTGGGGTTTTAGAGTACTTTTCTTTTTTAGTTTTAAGATTTATTTCTATTTCTTTTTTATCTTTAAAGATGAGTAGGAAGAAATGCGACGACACTGAGTGTTGTGAAAGAAATATTATTTATGATGTAGTGTTTTTAGAAGACGGATTTGAGTTTGAATATGATGGCGGTGATGATGATCTAGACGAATATTTTTTATCAATTATTGACAACAATAGCAAGGAAGAATCACGGCAAGAACTCATCAATACTAATGTTGATAAGCTAGAGAATCTTGAAACAGGTCATGAGAAACTGCAAAAGAAAGTAAAGGTGAAGAAGACGAAAAGTAAACTAGTGGAATATCTTCTTCTTGATGATTTTTTTGTTTTGAGCCTCGCCATTTTCATATTTTTCTTAGCTAACTTTCCACCATTAACCAACAATAATGAAACTCTTTTACAATCCGTCAAAGACAATGAAACATATTCCATTCGGATTCGGTATAGCTACAATTAGAATCTAAGAGATGATCATAAATCACTTTTATTTTTTTTTTCATTATTTGAAATTTTTTTGCAATGAATTGAAGTAAAACTTCTTGTAACATAGTCCTTCTTTAAGATTGTTATTTTTTTTTAATTAAAATTGTATTATTTCCTGTATTATATTTATTATCGATTTTAGTTTATATAGTCCATATGTTTTTTTTAATGAAATTATATATTCCACGTATTAAAATAAAAAACTTTATATTTTCTTTTTAAGAAAGGATAAGAAATGTTACAAACCTAATATTTATCATAATCATGCGGAGTATTTTGTAATGTTCTTTTTCCTATTTGGAAATATTTACAAAACATTGTTTTGGAAGTTTCATATATTATCACAAATCATGATTGATGAAACTCATTACTCTCTAATTTTATTTTATTTTTTAAAAACTGTAATAATAAATTCAAAAATCGATCATATTGGAAGTTTTACATGTTTCCAAAAAGAGTAATAATAAGATTAATCAACTAGTTGTATATAACAGAAAAAGCAAACTAAAATACATCATCTCAAGAAATATTTTCTGCATCACTCGGTTGTACTCGATACCCCATTTGATTTAATAACTACATTTACAATGTTTGTAAAATGATCTGCCACATACACCATCTAAGTTCGTTGTAATCATTATCATCACCTTTTCTTTTCTTCACTTGCCCATGGATTCTTGTAAAAGAAATGGCAAAATAAGATGTTAAAACAAGAATTTTCCCAATTTCTTCTGGGGTTCATGTCAGCAATGGCATCAACCTTCCTCCAAAACATCATCTCTTCCGACACACCAAGTCAAGCACGAGTTTTGTTGCTGTTCATGTAGTCAATGGCAATTTCCTGTCACGCGGTGCAGGACTGGCTTGTGTTCTGTTTGCCGCCCTGCCTGAATACCAATACAAGAAAGCCATTTTCCATTAATAAATAGTTTTACAAGGTGCTACGACATGATAAGATGTTGATTTTCTCTCTTTTCTCATTCTGTCTCGAATATTCCGTTATGTAATATCTTCTACATGGAGGATAAAATATGCGGAAACATAAAACAATTGCTTGAAATGAAAAGTTGATCTCTCACATGAACTTGACCGATACAAGGTTTGCCTTGAACACCTTGCGGTGTGTATAGATTTACAAAATAATTTTGAGAAGAATGCCAAATTTCTAATATAGATAATTGGTAGCATTTTAATAAATAGATATAAAATTGTATGCATGCAGTGCAAGCAACCATGTGAAATGAATAATCTTCAAACAAGCAAATGCATTCTTGAGCTAACAAAACCGTGATAAATACAATGTTCAAGACACGGTTGAACTGCAAGAGCTTATACTGACCTTCATTCTTTTCCATTTTTCTTCTGCTTCGCCAAAGCAGTCGAATTGGAGTACCGGCAAAACCAGCATCTGTACGCAGTTGCTTCTCCATGTAACGCCGGTAAGTCTCAGGAAATAGTTTTGCATCATTTACAAAGAAAACAAATGTGGGTGGCCTGATGGCAGCCTGCAAAAGGAAATGGAAAATGTGTTTGTTGAGTGATTCTGTAGGACCACATGAATCCTATCATAGGATTAAAGTTGTATAGATATCTAAAAAGAGAAAAAAAATAGTTGAAAGTACAATTTAATGAAAACTGCTTTGGCTTTCAGCATAAATTAGTAAAAGAACAAATCCATTTAATAAAGCATAAAAAAGTCACGAGTTCATTTGCCAAATAACCCATAAGAACTTGACTACCACAGAAGCAGCAAAAAAATTATCAAGAAGAAACAACGTATTAATTATTTTTTGGAATGATAAAAAGACCTGAGTGCAATAATATACACGTCCTCTCTTGCCACCTCTTGTCCTAGGAGGCGATTTAAAAGCTAGTGCTTCTTGCACCACTTGATTTAATATGGCAGTACTTAGCCTTCTAGATCTCTCCTTTTCCACTGTGCTAGCAGCGACAATGATCCTGACCAGAAACAATGGCAACATAATTTATTGTTTATATATACTTTTTATGTAACAAGACTATAAGATTGTCTTTAGGATTGCTATTTTCAGTCTCTTAAGTGAGAGGCAATGGAATTGTAAGAGCTAAGTAGTTCAGCTAGTAAGTCTCAATACAATTGGTCTGGCATTCAAACCCTACACACATTAGAATTTGGGGGATTTGAATTATTACATTTATGGGGGTCGGATGGGGTGCAATCTAAAAAACAAATAAATAAATAAAAACAAAGGAATCATGCATAATACAAGGAGCACGAGTACATGCAAGCAAACCAATCTTATCAATATAGATGCTTTCACATCAAGCCAATGGATGATATTTCTATTAATTCTATTTCAGGAGTGGGAAAGAGAACACAAAACAGTCTTTTCTTCCACAGCTATTTTTTTGGAAATCAGGATAACCGTCCAAAAAAAAATGAATTCGTTGTTAATGATAAAACTGTGATGTCAGGTAAATAACTTAAAAACAATAAATAAAGTGACACTGCTAGGTAAAAAACATACTTATCGACACTATGACCAGCTATCGCGGTTGAATACACTATAGGTGCCCAGTCAAGACTGCGAAGCTTCTCTCTAACATCTTGCTCATAGTATGTTGCAGTCTGCTGGTTTTTGTTTGGTATGGTATCCCATTTGTTCACAACAATCAGACAACCCTTTCCTTCTTTTTCAATCCTTTCAGCAATCCTGAAATCCTAAGACAATCAGGAAACATATTACAATATAACTAAATGAGAGATCATCAATGGAAAGAAAAGAGCCAGCAACTTAACGAAATCATTGTATATTTCATTGGGTAAAGCTCAGACTCAGATCACCAATGACAACATGTCAGGGCAGCACAATCAACTTAACAAAGTAATCTCCTAAGGAATGTTTTGACACGGATACATGTCATGTGCTCAAACAGTACAGAACACCAAGTTAGACAACAAAATTCCAGACTGCATCTACAGAGGATCTGAAGCCAAAAGTAAAGAACATTAGGTGGCCCCATAAAAGCTGCGGATGAAGTACCTGTTCTGTGATACAAGCCAAGGCCTCAATGACAAGAGCAACAACATCAGAACGACGAATGGCACGAAATGCTCGGTTCACTGACAAAGCCTCTGTAGTACTACCTGATGAAGCTATAGCTGCCCTTCTTCTAATTCCAGCTGTATCAATAAGTCGGAACTTCTGCAAGAAACAATACCATTGTATTAGTTTCCAAGAGTAATCAAAAGCCAGAAAGCAAACACAACATGACTAAAATGAGTAAATGCCTCGTCCAGATGTCCTTTCTAGCTATAGCTTTCCTATAAACTATTCAACTCATTTATTTGAAACTTTGTTAATCTCTCAGCTGATCAAACTCAACAAGTATTATGTATAGATCAATAAACCGTGAGGTAGAACTGATACCCGATAAACAATTGAAACAGAAGTATGTAAATTTTGCAACTAGCCTTACCTGGCCATCAGGTCCTGTAAATTCACTGTCAATAGCATCACGAGTAGTACCACTAATAGGGCTAACAATCGTTCTATCTTCTCCAACCAATGCATTCAAAATGCTACTTTTACCAACATTTGGCCGGCCAACAATTGCAATTGCAGGAACATGATTTGCTTCTTCATTTGGATTCTGTATACCCTTCAAATTGCAATTAATAAAAGACAAATCATCTGGTTACAAAAGCTACTTTTCACAAATGCCCATCAAAGTTGCAAATTAGAGCAGCATCAATCAGTATAATGTAAATGCGGGCATTTGATTGGGTAACATTCAAAAGTAATTAGTAGGAAAGAGTTAAATTGATAGCCAATTTGATTCAATTTTGTTTATTAGGAAACAAAAATAAATTATTAATGAATGAGAAGTGGATAACCAGTTTAATTAAACCTTAGCAACGAATTGCAAAATTTCAGTCAAAGCAAGAAACAGAAATGCTAAAGTTCCAACTCTGTAATTACAAACCTCTACTTTTTTCAGTTCCGAACAAACAAGATCAAGAAGCTCTCCAGTTCCAGTCCCAGATATGGCAGAAATAGGAAGCGGCGAGAACCTTTAATCAACCAAAAAGTGTGATCAAAACAGCTACGTAAAGGGACAAACCAGCTAGTCTACCACATTTGCAAAATCTATAAACAAAGCCTACTTTTGTTTATGATAGAAGATAACATTGAACTGTTAAAAAAAAGTTACACAGAATCTTAGATATCATATCCTATAGACAATTAATAAAATTAGGACTTGACATAAGGATACAGATATGTAAATCTCCATGAGCAAAAAGCCACTAACTTGATTATCATAACTATCAAACCCAATATTAAGGCACGTGTCTTATGTGTATAGAGTCTTGCCTTAACTTGGACCAAACTTGCAAAGCTCTTAAAATAGGGTGGCACCAATCAGAATCATAAAATTATAAATAAAGAAGAAAGAGTACATTCATTAGAAAGAAATTTTATATCTTGTTTCTTTTTGTTGAAAGCTTTATTTGAATAATGAACAAAAATAATCTCCAAATCATTGACCTGAACTTTACCTAAAAGACTGCATAAGCCTAGACATGCACCACCACAATTAGCAAAAATTCAGCGAGGAAAAAAAAAGACTACAATAGAGAATACAGAAAACTTAATGTCATTTCAAGTATGTTTAACTTAAAACTGACATATGATCTAAAAGTAAATTGTCTTACATAATTAGAGAACTCACAGGGACATGTATTCACATACAATTGAAGGCCAAGAATTTTCAAGAAAAGAGAGAATATCTCACCCCATGGACCAAAATTCTGACACTTGCAAAATCCCTTTACGTGGAGATTCACACTTGTTCACAGCAAGAATAATAAACTTATTCATGTAGTTCTTACGCAGCCAGTCAGCTATCTCCACATCAGTTGCCGTTAGACCGGCCTGTCAGTGATTACAATATCTCTTAGAACTATGAAACCAGATATGTTTGCCTGTCAGTGATTACTTACTCCTGATAGAGGTTTACAAAGAATAATTTAATACAACATAGAAATTTTACATAGACAAATCTTCAAAAAGAATGGTCCCACCCCAAACAACCTCCAATTAACATGATCAGGAAAGATTCCGATAAATAGTTAAATCAAAAGCAAAAATATTATTCTCCAGTCTCACAATCCTGACTTCAATAATTTAAACTTTCATCCTTCCTAAACAACCTAGGGGTTCAACCAGCCCAACCATAGGACTGATCCTCCCAGCTCTATGGTCTTCTAAAAATCCTAGCTATGATTTTGATGAGATAATAACATCAAAATTTGAAATTCTGTATAGTACTCTAAAAAATGTAACTCTTTCATGATTCAACCAACCACATTCCAAACCTATTTTTTGTTCTTCACTATCACATATCCACTATATGCAACCTCATTATTACCATAACAGCAATACTTCCCTCAACCACACCCCTCCCCTCCCTCCCCCACCCAAAGCATGCAGGAGCATGCACTATCCAAGTTCAATGAATAATGAAGGAGCATGCATTGAATGAGTTCAGTGAATGTTGAAGTTCCTAGACTTATCTTATTCTAGAAGTCATAAATAAGTTGATGTCTTTTAGGTTTCTAAGAACTATCATAAATGTTTCTTGAGTTACTATCTTAAATGTTCTAGATCCTTCTAAGGTAGTGTAAAAGGCTACTTTGCCCAGGTCTGGAGGCAGTATCTTTTGATGAATAAAATCTATTGAAAAGGTTCTTAGAAACCTCAGCACTTTTCTAACGTTCCATCTCCAATCTAGCCTATTCTAGCCTAGTTTATATTCTATTCTTGCTGTTTCCCCACTTCCCCGCGTCAAATTGGTACCAAAGTCATGGTTGGACGAGGAAGAGGTCGCGGTGTAAGAGGAAATCAAAACCAGCAAGTAGAGGTGGCTGAGTTGAGGCAAATGATTGAAGATCTATCACGGGCTGTGCAAGCTTTGCAGTGCCAGGAACGTGTGGGAGCCCATATGGAGATTAATCCGGAAGGTGACCACAGACTTCTAGACATACCGGAAGGTGATCTAGAAGATGAAATTGATTCTGACGAAACTTTAAACCCCTTTCATGAAGTTGGACGCGCAAACAATGCGGTAAGAGGCGGATTGGAAGATTGGTTGGTACATGCTCTCGACTTAAATGGTGGAGGAGTTAAAATTGAAGTTGCTGATTTTTCTGGTAAGATGCATGTTGAAGATTATTTAGATTGGGAAGCTACCTTGGAGAATTATTTTGAGTGGAAGCCTATGTCAGCCGAGAGGAAGGTGCTATTTGTTAAGCTAAAATTGAAGGGGCCTGCACTTCAATGGTGGAAGCGAGTTGAAGAGCAGCGTGCTCGACAAGGAAAGCCGAAAATTAACACATGGGAACATATGAAAGCAAAGTTGTGAAAGCAATTCTTACCTGCTGATTATGTCATGGAATTATACGAAAGGTTTCATTCTCTGACGCAAAGAGGAATGACCGTGGAGTACACTTCGGAATTCAATAACTTGCTGAATCGAGTGGGGTTGAATGAGAGTAATGAGCAGTTGACAGCTCGTTACCTCTCTGGTTTGAATCAGACCGTAAGAGATGAATTGGGTATTGTTCGTCTGTTCAATCTCAAAGATGCTAGACAGTATGCCTTGATGGCGGAAAAAAAGTTATCGCGTTATGAAGCACGAAGGCCTATCTCAGGACGAGCTGATAATTCTGTCCAGAAGCGTACAGCTACTGATTTGGGTGTTCGAGGCGAGAAAACAGCCCAGAAATTCGATTGAGGAGCTGCCATAGCTAGCAAAAACAGAAATAGTGAAAAAGGGAAAGAAATTGTTGGGCTTGAAGGGAAATATACTGTTGGTTCGGGGTATATAAAATCTGGTAGCAGCGAATTTGAGCTCACAAATTCGCTGCTTTACTTGCGGGGAGAGAGGCCACACCTCCTATGCATGTCCAAAAAAAAGAGTGAACCTGATTGAAGTAGAGGATGAAGAAGAGGAGTTTTCTCAACCGGTGCTCGATGATTCGGGAGAAGATGATCAAAAGGTGGATGTTTTACCTGTCGAAAGAGAATCCTTGGTGGTGAGGAGAGTGATGACAGCCCCAAAAGTCGAAGATAATGAAGATTGGCGGAGGCATAATATTTTCAGAACTCGTGTGTTTTGCAATGGGAAGGTTAGCAATGTTATACTAGATGGAGGTAGTAGTGAGAATATAGTGTCTAAGGAAGCAGTGGAAAAGTTGACGCTGCCGGTGGTGGACCACCCAACGCCTTACAAAGTTGCTTGGTTTCGGAAGGGAAACGAGATACCGGTCACTTCTTGTTGCTTAGTTAAATTTAACATGGGCAATGACCTTGAAGAGGAGGCTTGGTGTGATACTGCACCCATGGATGCATGCCACAATTTATTAGGAAGACCTTGGTTATATGATAAAGACATGGTTCATCACACGAGAGCCAACACATATACTTTCAAAAGGGGTACTAAAACGCTGATTTTACAGCCCATGAAGGAAGAACAGATTGCTGTTAACAAAAACAGCAAGGTTTCTGGGTTCTTAACTGGCCATCAATTCGAAGAAGAAAGCAGGGAAATGGGCGTCATTTATGCGCTGGTCGGAGAGGATAAAAGGGAGGAGCATTTGCAGGAGTTTCACGATTATCCATATGAAATTTAGCAGCTATTGAAGAGTTTTAAAGAAATAACCTGTAACGAGTTGCCTAAGGAGCTTCCTCCAATGAGAAGCATTCAGCATGCCATTGATCTTGTGCCTTGAGCTCCTTTACCAAATCCGGCAGCATATAGAATGCCCCCTGCCCATCGAAAAGAGATGCAACGACAAGTCGAAGATCTGATTTCTAAGGGTTTGGTGCAAGAAAGCAAAAGTCCATGTGTTGTACCAGCTTTATTGACACCAAAAAAAGATGGCTCATGGAGAATATGCATCGACAGTCGCGCGATCAACAAAATTATGGTAAAGTATCGATTTCCGATTCCTCACTTAGAAGAGATGCGTGATATGCTTGTGGGTTCTAGAATATTTTCTAAAATAGACTTGAGGAGTGGCTATTACCAAATAAGGATGCAGAGTGGTGATGAGTGGAAAACTGCTTTTAAAACTCCCGACGGACTATACGAGTGGTTGGTGATGCCATTTAGGCTTTCAAATGGGCCAAGCACATTCATGCATGTTATGACGGAGGTACTTAAACCTTTGTTGGGTTTATTTGTAGTTGTTTATTTTGACGACATCTTAATATAAAGTAAAACACAGGAAGAGCATTTGATGCATTTACGACAAGTCATGGATGTTCGTTGCAAGGAGAAACTATATGTCAACTTGAAGAAGTGCTCGTTTTTGTGCGACAAAGTTGTGTTCCATGGCTTTGTTATTTCAGCTACAGGAATGCAGCCGAATCCAGCAAAAGTTCAAGCAATTAAAGACTGACCAACTCCAAAATCAATGGGAGATGTTCGAAGTTTTCATGGATTGGCTTCTTTTTCCCGGAGATTTATACGAAACTTCAGCTCAATCATGGGTCCAATCACTGAATGCTTGAAAGGAGCAGTTTTTAGGTGGTCAAAGGCAGCACAAAAGGCTTTTGAAGTAATAAAACAACAGCTAACAGAGGGTCCAGTACTTGTCTTACCAGATTTTGAGAAGTTGTTCGTTGTAGAGTGTGATGCCTCACACATGGGGATTGGAGCGGTTCTCAGCAAAGAAGGGAAACCAGTGGAGTTTTTTAGTGAAAAGTTGACTGATGCGAAGCGGCGTTATTCAACTTATGATATGGAATTTTATGCATTGGTACGAGCAATACAACATTGGGAGCATTATCAAGCATATCGAGAGTTCGTGGTGTATTCAGATCACCAAGCTCTAAGGTACTTAAATTCTCAAAGCAAGTTAAGTCCTCGTCATACAAAATGGAGTTCTTATCCTCAAGAATTCACATTTTCGCTTCGTTATAAAGCTAGTGAGTCCAATAAAGTAGCAGATGCTTTAAGCAGGCGATCTCTATTATTAACCGTGATGAGCACACAAGTTATAGGCTTTGAAGAGTTGAAAAGTCAATATGTTGACGACCCAGACTTCAGCTCAATTATTGCTGAACTGCAGGGACCAACAGGTTGTAACAATCTGCCATATAGGTTGCAGGAAGGATATTTATTCAAGGGCAACCAGCTTTGCATTCCTAGAGGTTCCCTACGTGAGCAAATTATTAGGGAGCTTCATGGAAATGGGTTAGGAGGCCATTTTGGCAGGGATAAGACTATAGCAATGATGGCAGATCGTTATTATTGGCCTCACATGTACAAAGATGTGGAAAAGATTGTCAAACGTTGCCAAAAATGCCAGCTTGGTAAGGGCAGCGCGCAGAATACTGGTTTGTACCTGCCATTACCAACTCCAGAAGCTCCTTGGGTTCTTCTTAGCATGGATTTTGTGTTAAGGCTTCCGAAAACAGCTAAGGGATTTGACTCAATCTTTGTCGTAGTGGACGGATTTTCAAAAATGGTGCATTTCATTCCCTGTTCTAAAGCTGCAGAAGCTTTGCATATTGCTGATTTATTCTTTAAGGAGGTGGTTAGGCTTCATGGTTTACTGAAATCTATTGTATCTGATAGAGAAGTGAAGTTCATGGGGCATTTTTGGAGGACTTTATGGCGGAAAATGGGAACTGAGCTGAAATATTCCGACACTTGTCACCCACAAACTGATGGTCAGACTGAAGTAGTTAATAGGAGCTTAGGAAATTTGCTAAGGTGTCTTGTTGGGAAGTATGTGAAATCCTGGGACTCCGTTCTTCCACAAGCTGAATTTGCTTATAATAATTCTATAAATAGAAGCATCAAGAAGACTCCATTTGAGGCTGCTTATGGTCTTAAACCTCAAACTGTTTTTGATTTGGTCCCATTGCCTCAAGACACTAGAGTGAGTGATGAAGGGGAAGCTTTTGCAAAGCATATCCGAGCCATTCATGAAGAGGTGCGAGCAGCAATTAAGGCCAGCAATGAATCCTATGCGGCAGCAGCTAATCAACATCGAAGGGTGCAAGAACTCAAAGAGGGTAATATGGTATTGGTGCATTTGAAGCGGGAAAGGTTCCCTAAAGGAACTTACCACAAGCTTAAGGCCAGGAAGTTTGGACCATGTAAAGTGATGAAGAAAATCAACTCTAATGCCTATGTAATTGAGCTGCCACCTCACTTACAAATTAGTCCAATCTTTAATGTTCGCGATTTGTATCCTTATGAAGGGTCTGATGGTGACATGAGAGCAATTACATATCAGATTTAGCAGCTTCCAATTGCGACCAAGGACACTATAGAGGGCATCTTGGATGTTAGAGAAGTGAGGTCAAGAAGGGGTAGCCCATATCGGCGTTTTTTAGTGAAATGGTTAGGTAAACTGGCTAGTGAAAGCACTTGGATTGCTGAAGAGGAATTGAAGAAAGTTGATCCAGAAATTTATGATGAATACCTCAAAGTCTTCTCATCAGACCAGATTTCGTTTCTTACCCAGGGAGATTGATGCAGGAGCATGCACTATCCAAGTTCAATGAATAATGAAGGAGCATGCATTGAATAAGTTCAGTGAATGTTGAAATTCCTAGACTTATCTTATCCTAGAAGTCATAAATAAGTTGATGTCTTTTAGGTTTCTAAGAACTATCATAAATGTTTCTTGAGTTACTATCTTAAATGTTCTAGATCCTTCTAAGGTAGTATAAAAGGCTACTTTGCCCAGGTCTGGAGGCAGTATCTTTAGATGAATAAAATCTATTGAAAAGGTTCTTAGAAACCTCAGCACTTTTCTAACGTTCCACCTCTAATCTAGCCTATTCTAGCCTAGTTTATATTCTATTCTTGCTGTTTCCCCACTTCCCCGCATCAGCACATAAAAGAAATTTTAAAAAATTTATAATATATAATATATAGTATATAACAAAACAAAACAAAACAAAAAGGGTAAGCCTTCCCTCAGATGGTTAAGTATTCAGTATCTACAACTTTACTCCCTCCAAAATCCTCAAGCATTGCAAGTAGTATCCAACTGAGACTACTTAACATAAAGGAACCTCAAAAGGATTTCTCAACACAGGAAAATGCTTTATTAGGAAGATTTCTAGACCTTTAGGTTCATTCTTTTACTTTTTTCTTTTTTCCCCAGAAGGATGGATCTTCTGCATTTCAGTTGATGCCAAAAATTTTCAAGGCACATACAAATTTAATCACAGAAGTACTGTAAAGTTCCTAAATTCCTAACAATAAAACATATAAACCCACCAAGATAGACATAACTTCCCCACACCGGAGTTTAAACACTTAAAAGAGTACTAGAAATCAAAGAATTGCTATTCATCACATACAAGTTACAAGACAACAAACTGCACCTGGCCATCAACAAGGAATATAATTACAGATGATTCTTCCACAGCAGCAGTAGCTTGTCTCTCAATCATTGAGGGCATCCTAGCAACGGCTGCCTCCCGAGAGGCAAGCGGAATCCCATCCATACCAATGGTTGTGGTAATAGCTAAATCTTCCATAACATTAGCTTGTGACTTTGACACATTGAGAACTCCTCCAGTATCAACCACCATAAACTCATTGTCTCCCCAAAACGATCTACCATACAATCGATCCCTAGTTACCCCAGGTTCATCCACCACAATAGCCCTATTACCCTGCCACATATATTAAATGAAAGAATAGTCAATAATCCTCAATGTAGAAACTTAGAGTATATGTACACTTGAAATTCTCAAATTTGATTTCCTGAGAACTGGAAAGTGAATTTGGAGTAAAGGTTACAATAACAAAGGGCAAATTTCATGATTAAATACCCCAACAAGACGGTTAAATAGTGCTGATTTACCAACGTTTGGCCTTCCAACAATTGCAACTCTTGGCAGAAGATGATCAGGGATCTGCAGAAGGAATTTCACAGGAGTGGTAACTACAAAATTGTATTCTCTTCAAATAACAAAGACCTCAATACACATTACAAAGAAATATTAATTAGACTAAAAACTTTAAACTCATTAATTCATTATATCTGAGTGTTCCATAATCTCAACATGATAACTTGTAATAAATAAATTGTACACATATATAAAGAAGAGAGAAGTAAAAATGAAATAAGAGGACGAGACAGTCTATATTTCATTCATTTTGTTTCCTTTGTAATACATTCCTTAATGTTCATAAGTTGTGCAAGCCTCCCACCAAAGCCAATAAAAATCTGTCATCCATTGAGCCGAAGATACTTGCCTCCTCACTTGTAAATGAAAACTTGCAATTTCAAAAGCAAATAATATCTGCCTTCTAATAAAACAAATGAAAATGGATTGCCATCATATGCAGACTCATCATATTATTGTATTTCTTATGCTTACGATTCTATCCCACTAGGTCTTTTTCTAGCAAAATTTGTAAACAATTATCTGACAAATGATGGACTTCCAAGGTGGAGTATTGTGAAACTATTAGTACATTTTCCACCATTTGGCCAACAGAGTTAAGTACGATGAGTAAACCGTTTTCATTTATTCCACTGAAAGGCAGATATTACTGGCTCGTGGAAAGAGAAAATTACCATTTGTTAGTGAGAAGGCAAAGCATGATTGGTTCATACGATGACAGATATTTACAAGCTTACATCGAAGGCTTGTACGGCTCATGAACTCCGTATAGAGGAATGTATTGCAATTGAAATAGAATGAATGGAATATAGACTCTCTTTCGCTTCTTTTATTATCATGTGTTCAATAGTATTGATTTTAAATAAAGCAACTCAATTTGTACTTGTTAAACCATCCACTGTTTTAATTTAATAGTTAAAATACTATTGTGTTCAGAAGAAATAACTCTGATTCTAAGTCCACCCAATTTGTGTGAGATAAAAATTCAACCCAAGTAAATAAGAAATGAAAATGACTCGAACAATTATGCTTACTGCATTTCCTGTTGTACTTTTATGCCTCTTCTGCTTTCTACCAGAATCCTTTAGATCATCTACCTCATCCTCTGCAATCAGTAGACAATCGAGAGCCAGAACAAATATATCAACTATAATTCCACACCAATACATTTTTGCCAAATAAATAAAGAGACAAAAAGTAAACCAAAACGGAAAACATTAAAATCAATCAATGGTATTAACGAGAGGTCATCCTATCGTCCAGCTGCTGTATCGGTGCAATGCCGTGGATTGAGATTGCGAATTTCGTCGCCAGTTCCAAATAATTTAATGTTATTAAAAAAACCACATTTGTTGCAAAACGAAACGCACCGATTCTCAATTGGCGAGACAGAGAGTTGGAGTATTCGAAAGCGGCGTGTCTGGCCTCCTGCTCAAGCTCGTGGAGGTCAATCGCGTAAGCTTGACCATCGGATTCTTCAGCATCATCGCCGTCAACAACGTCTTGTTCGTAGTCATCGCCTTGTTCTAACTTATCCTCCTCTTCGTCGTCTACCAGTTCGGCACCGTGGTCTGCGGAGGATACGACGGCGTTTTGGCGAGAAGAGAGGAGAGGGAGAGGTTTTTGGTGGAGAGAGAGGGAGAGAATGGAAGGAGAGAGAGAGAGGAGAATTTTCGGAGAGGGAGAGAGTAGAGAAGGAGAAGAGAATGGAAGTTTGAAGAGAGAGAGTGTGTTCGGATAAAAGAGCTCGCGAGTAGCACTACCACTAACAGCTGACATTTTCATTTTCTCTCTTCTGTTTTGGTTTGGCGGTTAACAGTGGAAAGGAAGAGGAGGTTTATCCCCTTTTTTTTTTTTTTTTTTTTTTTTTTTTTTTTTTTTTTTTTTTTTTTTTTTTTTTTTTTTTGAGGGGTTTTCTCTTTAGGCATACTTTTTTATTGCATAAATCTTTTTTAGTCAGTTTAGAGGTCTAATAGGAGTCCAGGATTAAAATCATCTTTTTACATATAAATAAAGCTAAAATTTTTTTTTTTTTTTTTTTTTTTGTTTGGAGGATGGATTAGAGGGGTTTTCTCTTTAGGCATACTTTTTTATTGCATAAATCTTTTTTCGTCAGTTTAGGGGTCTAATAGGAGTCCAGGATTAAAATCATCTTTTTACATATAAATAAAGCTAAAATTAAAATAAATCGCAAAACATCCTCAAATAATTTTTGAATTACTAGTTTACTACAAATAATATTATAAAATAAACTAATAAATCAACAAAAAAATATATAATTAATTGTGCTAATACTATTGAGTTAGATAAAATTGCGGTTGCTTTAAATAAGTTGTTACGCTTTGTCACTCTTGTGGTCCTACCTGATTCGAATCCAAATTAGTGAGGGCCCAATATGGTCTATGGACACTGAATGGTTTAATCTAAAAAAAAATTGCACTCTCAAATAAGTTTTTATTGTATTATACAAACTTAATTAGTATTGACTAACTTTTTTTTTTGTGAGATCGTTATTATTCTAAATTAACTGAAAAGTTAATAAACTAAAAGTAAAAATATCTTTTTACACAATAATATAATTAAAACGATAAAAAAATTAAAAAATAATCCTAAACATTACAATAACTATAAACTCAACCAAAAATAATTATAAAAAAAGCCCTAATATTTTGTTAAAATTTAAATAAAAAAAAAGTCACCTCCATGAAAGGAGATGAGCAAACCTCCAATCCTTTTTTTTTATCTTTTTTTTGAAAATTTTAAAAACATAATAGTATTTCTTAAAATTTAAAAAAACATTTAACGTGAAATTTTATATTCAAAATTTTATGTTATGTTAGCTCTAAATTATAAATAAGGGTATTTTTTACTAGTGTACTACAAATAAAATTATAAAATAAATTAATAAATCAATAATATAAAAATAGGATTAATTGTGCTAATACTCATGAGCTAGATAAAAATGCACTCTCAAATAACTTTTAGAGCTCATTTGTTAGATGGGATTACATGGGATTGGATTATTTTTAAGCCCAATCTCATGTTTGGTGTGAGGTGGGATTGACTTTTGCCTTGGCAGGACTGTTGTATCCCGTTAAAGCAAGTGAAAAATTTAATAAAATATTAAAAATTAAGGCGATTATCATTTTGATTTCTAATTTTTTGAGAATTATCAATTTTTTAAAGCAGTTATAGCTAACGATATTCTTAGACCCTACATTTTATTAAATGTATAAATTTGGTCTCTCTAACCAAATTTCTGTCAGTCAAATCTAATAAAATTAGTAAAAATATTGTTTTGACTTTAATTCTATTTAAATGAGTTAAAATTACAATTTTAACCTCAAATTTTTTAAAAGATTATTAATAATTAGAAGGGTAATATAAATATATTAGATCTCCATTGTCCATCAATCTTGATGGACGGTGAAGATTATATTGGAACTTTTATAAAAAATAAAAGTAAAAATTAAATATTTTTTAAAAATAAATTAAAATTCGAAATGGTGGTCTGGATCTCCACCAATAAAAAAAATCAAACTTTAAAGATCAACGAACTCAGAAAACTGGGTTCGTTGTTATTATTCAACGAACCCATATCACGAATCAACGAACTCAAAAAACTGAGTTCGTTGTTATTATTCAACGAACCCATATCACGAATTCAAAGTTTGATTTTTTTTTTATTTTGTTGGTGGATCTTCACAAAATTTTTAAAAAATATTTAATTTTCACTTTTATTTTTTAAAAAAATTTTAATATAATCTTCACCGATCATCAAGATTGATGGACTGTAAAGATCCATTAAATTTTTTTAAAATTTTTTAACTTTTTTAATTTAATTTATTTTAAATTTTTAACTAAGGGTTGAAATATTATTTTATTAAAAAATTTAATATTGACCCATTAATAGTTTGCGTTTATGTTTTTTTTGTTGCTTGTTTTTACTGCTTCTTCATTCAGATCTTCAATTATTAACAAGTTTTAAATATAATTGAACCGAACAAACAATTACTCTTACTCTGCTCTCCTTATCTGCTTTAAATCCAAAAACTCTCTCGCTGCCTCCGCGGTTTCACTGTGAGTTATCTTAGAAGCAACAACACCCTTTTGTAGTTCACTATGTTTGCTGGTTGTGTTCTGTGGTTGATTTTTCGTAATAATAATCCCTATTATATAGGCCTACCTGATGTGGGCTACTAAGTCTGGCGGCAGTTTTTATGGGCCGTACTTGGGCCCAATTACTTCGTTCCTTGGGTACTTAAAAAAATTTTAAACTCGCCTTGCTCCCAACAATAAACTAGGGTTTCTCCATTCTGGTAACCAGCAGAGAGTTCAGTCGAAAACCCCTCCACCCCCAAGAGGATAGACAAGAGTTTGTGTCGATAATTTTCCATAACAATGGCAAACAGTACGTAAACCACTCACTTTTTCTCTCTCTTGATCACTTACTATTTATGTAAAAGTGATTTGTGAATTAAGTTTTGATTTTTACTTTGCAGCGATGGCTAGGTCGTTTCTACAAGCGGTAGCAACTGAGGAGGTTGCTCCTCCTCTCAGAGTTGTCCAGATCGAGGGGCTGGTATCTCTCTCTCTCTCTCTATATATATATATATGGGTTTGGCAAGAAAGTAAATATCAGATTCGATGAAAATAACCTGGTCAAAGCATTGATATTTACTTCTTCTATCAATTTATATTAATAAAAATCTTTGCTGTAAGGCTTTTGATTTTTGTATTTATTTTTGTGAAACAGGTTATATTAAAGATAATTAAACATTGCAAGGAGTTTTCACCGGCTTTGGTAACAGGACAACTTCTTGGGTTAGATGTTGGTACCGTACTTGAAGTTACTAACTGTTTCCCCTTCCCGGTAAGATTCGTCTTCAATTCCTTCGATTTGCATGTTCATGTTTGGATCATTCAATTTTATTTTAAATAAAAAATTCATTATGAATATAAAACAGATCCAGGAAGAGGATGAGGAAATTGAAGCTGACGGTGCTAATTACCAGCTTGAAATGATGAGGTGTTTGAGAGAAGTTAATGTGGACAACAACACTGTTGGATGGTAAGCTCAGCTAAATGCATTATTGCATTGCGTTGTGTCCATCTTTTGTTTTTTAAATGTTAAGTTTCAAATACCAAAAAATGTAAGATTTAGATTCACGCTGAATTCTATGTTTGAGGTTCGAAGTAAGTCCCTTAGATACACATTTTCTTGATTTTGTAAAGAGGTGATATTGATTTGTTTATGCCACTTAGACATTTTTTATTTAGTTGGTCTAACTTTTGATGATTCAGCATAAAATGGTGTAAAAGATGTGACATATGCATGCTGAAGTCATATTATTTAGATTCATTGGTACAAAAGCTTTTTATTGGCGTTTCATTATTTGACAGATGTTGATTTCTTAATCTCCGTGACTCAACAAGACAAGTTTAAATAATAAATTCAGGAAAATAAGTATTTAAAGATAATTCATTAGTTTAAGGTCCGCTTTGTTGTTTGGATTGATGAAAGCTGAGAGCAGTGGGGATTGTAAGGTAGATCTTAAATAAATAAAAACTATGTTGATAAGGTCTTGTAAGTTCTACTTGCTTAAGAAGAATATAGAGCTCGACCTCAATCTCATTGCATGCTTACCTTGCCATCATCAACTAAGAAAAACATTCTGCAAGCTAGACATTGTTTTGGAATCTTTTGTAATGTATTTGAAAAATATATAGTTATATGTATGGATATGTAATTTAGCTTGTTATCACTTATCATGGTTGAATAATGTTAGGTAGGTTCACTTAAAAACTATTGAGAATATGGAAGAGATAGTACGAACCCAATGCAGGGTTAGATAAGGAAAAAGAAATGGAGTGACACGAAATGTAGGTAAAGCGGATCAAATGATTAAGTAATTTAATTTCAACTAAGATCCGTTATGCTCTTACATATTTAATTGAGTCCTTTGGTGGGTTTATTCTAGTTGCCCACACAGCCTTTTTTGTGAGAAGAGGTCAAGGGGCTAAGTGACTCTCGAAAGTCGTCTTTTGTATCGCGTCTTAAAGTAGACACTTATAAAGACCCTGAATCTACTACCCAATTATGTTATGGCATAGAGTGACACGAAGTTAGCCAAAAGTAGGTTGAAATATGAAAATTTTAATGCAAAAGCAGGCAAAATTTATTGCCTGTTGTACAGATTTATCTTGTGCCTTGTATAGTGTTATTTTCTACTTCTAAACACACACACAAAAAAAAGCAAAAGGCCTAATCATATACTCAATAATGTTTGTATAGCACAAAATTAAAGTAGGTTTAAATGTGATATTTTTAATGCAAAATAGTCAAAATTTGTTGCCTGTTGTACTGGTTCACCATGTGCCCTGTATAGTGTTATTTTCTACTTAGATACACAGAGAAACACAAACAAAAGGCCTAAGCATATCCTCAATAATGTTTGTAAGGCACAAAATCCATCAATAATACTAAATTATGTTGTAAGAGTAAAGTTGTCCGATTTTTTCACATAATAGTCAACATAGAATTTGGATATATCTCTCATAAATAAAAATGGGCAGTTCTTTCATTTCTTTTTTCCGGTTCTTTTTCTTAAATTGCGTCCGTTTTGGTTGAAAAATGGTTTGATTGTCAGTAAACTAGGTCTCATTAGTCTGGCCGTTTGTGATTCTTTAATCTGTTTCTCCATGCAATGACTTTTTATTGCCAATATTTTTAAGGTACCAATCAACAATGCTAGGTTGTTTTCAGACAGTGGAATTGATAGAGACATTTATGAATTACCAGGTAAAATTTTAAATTCTCCTCCTGTTTCTTTATGGAAGGATGTGCACACCAAAACCACAGTTATAGTACTGTCCTTTTTATCCATCTTTCATGTGCATTACTGTGGTGCTGCAGTTTGTAGTAATCTGACTGCTATCATGAATACCGTTTCTGAATATGGGTGCTTATATCAAGTAACATTTGTCATGTTAAAACTTGGACAAGCCTGGCCCTTTAACTAATGTGACTTGGCTCATTGTGATATAAAGTGGAAATTCTATGCTTTATAGGACTCTGTTTTCAGTACTCTAGTAAGAGTTTGGAGCTAAGATGAATGCTGATTTGTTTTCATTGCAATTAGAAGAAGGAAAACAGTAGAAGATAAAGAAAGCAAGAAATTAAACAAAAGCCTAGGTAATTATACTTGGGGTTTCTAAGCAATCTTTTCGTAGATAAAATGCTGTCAGATCCTCAAACAGAACTTCATAGCTGCTGAAGGTTCTTTATTATTCTCTCGACGTTTTGGGACATTATATAGAAGAATTAGAGTATAAAAGTGAACTGGCAGCTGTTCTACAGGAGCTAAAACTATGGAAAAGCAGCAACAAATCTGTCAGAAACTATCTATTAGTGTACCAAAATTAAAATATATATATATAAGATGAGCCATCCCAAAAATTATACTAAGCTAACCCGAGAACCTTTCCCAATTGAGATGTAAGAACAAGTAAACTTAATTTATTTATTTTTTTAATTGAAGCTCATAATGATTTTAATAATTGAATTCTTTCCCACTACTCATTACTATTTCCCTCCATGCTACCTGAAAAATGCAATTATTCCTTTCTATCATGCACAAAAGAGTAAGAGCCTAGACTGCACATTTCCACAATATTTTAGCTTTTGTTCCCCACTACCAAACACAAAAATTGTCTATATCTGTAGAGCACTACTTGATTTCGGGACTGCCCATAAGATTTTAGCCTCCTTGTGTAACTAATCTCTCTAAGAAGAGGCAATATGGCAATGAAGGAAAAGATGATTAATTCTTAAACCAAGAGAGCAGAAGAGGTACTGTTGAATATATCTTAAACCAAGTAGGAGTATAATTCTTAATTAGAAAACTAGATCAGACTTTGTTTGTGAAAGATCATTTATTAATTGTTATACTGTGAGAAAAGTCATTGTTATACTGTGAGAAAAGTCAACTTAGGTAAGATGCGTGGGCACTAGTGTAGCTTCTCCAACAACTGTGGAATTACAATTTTACTTTTGATTCCTCAAAATTAATAGATCTTAAACATACTTGAGCCGTCAAACTCCAAAGGTACATAAAATAGGACTTTAACACTAAATTGACAATCTAAATTAACAAGTAAAAATCTCTTATCACTTGATGATTATACACATTCTTTGTCAACTTCATGATGTAGGATAATAATATACGGGGTTCAGTCATAGCTTTTGTTGGAATTATAATACATAGCTTGTAAATTTTCAATCAAGATTTAATTTAGATATATTTTTAATGAAGATGAATTATTGTTTCGTTTTATTTATTTATTGGACTGCCTGTTAGCTTCTATCTATCCTATTAATTTATGGTTTGTATAATTTGATCTCCATTTCCAATAAAATTTAATTGATAACTCAGTCCAAATAATAAATTATATCCCTGGCCACTTGTTCTCGAGGAAGCCAAGTTTAATGCATCATATCTATAAAAACCTAGTAGGAATGAGTCAGCGTTAATATTTGCCAAAAATGAAGTTTAATCTTCACTTCCTTGCATCCTAGTTGTCTTCCTCACTTGTTCTCTTGTTTTTTTTTGTACTTGCCTTTGGGTGGTAGCAGGAGAATATCAGACGGTGTGTGTGCATAATATATGATCCTTCAAGGTCCAATCAAGGTGCCTTGGCTCTCAAGGCTTTGAAGCTTTCTGATTCATTCATGGATCTTTACCGCAATAACAATTTTACTGGAGAGAAGTATGATATTTTGATGTTCCTTCTGCAAAATATTGTTTGCATATTGACTATATGGTGCAATCTAATTTTCTCATTGGCATTTATGTTCCAATAGGTTGAGAGAGAAAAACTTGTCATGGGTGGATATTTTTGAGGAAATTCCTGTAAGCCAATTGATTTTTTCTTTGGATATAGTTAATGATTTTTTTTTTTTTTTATGTCTTCATTATTTCCTGTTAACATTCTCCACTCTGTTTCCCTAAATCCTTGTAAATGCAAAATAACAATATATGCAGTTGTTGCCACAATTTTGGAGGTTAAAAGAATGAAAAGCACTTCTGTTTCTAATTGGCCTGTGAGATTGTGTTCTTTGATAATTTTATTCCTGTATAAGACCTGAGTTATGACTGACCTAATAATTGGATGAACTGGCAAGATATGTGCCTTAGTTTTTTGCTGAATTCGATTTAGCATCTATCGTTTATCTAAAAGTTCCAAGTATCATTAATATCATGGCAGTAGACTGTTTGGGATTTATTATCATCTGTAGATGTTTTTTGTGGAGTTGATACTAAAGACATATGGTTCTTATTTGTTTTTGTTTTCTTATGACACAGATCAAAGTCTCAAATTCTGCACTTATCAGTGCCTTTATGACCGAGTTGGAACCTGATACACCAGTTACCCAGGTAAAATTGCAACTGTTACTGGATACCTTTCACTGGGATCAAGTTTACAAATTTAGAATTTGATTTGATTTTGATTTTACTCTATTTTTTTTTTCCTGTTAGGGTGATTATGATCGGCTGCAGTTATCAACCAATCCGTTTTTGGAGAGGAATATGGAATTTCTGATTGAATGCATGGATGATTTGTCCATGGAGCAGCAGAAGGTTTGTATCCACTTTTCTTAGTATTTGGTTTTTCCTTAGTCTAGTAATTTTTTTAAAGAAAAAAAATCTTTTGCTGGCTGATACTAATATATTTCCTGCCTCTTGTCCAGTTCCAATTTTACTACAGGAGCCTGACACGTCAACAAGCCCAGCAGCAGGCATGGCTTCAGAAGCGAAGGTAACATGTCCACAAGCCCAGTTCCAATTTTGTTTGCTTGTTGTATGGACATATTAAGTTTTAATATTTATTTGGTGAGTTTTTCTGGTTTCTGAATTTCCCATACTTTACAAGGTGATAAATTACATAATTTCTTTTAACTTTAATATTCGTACCTGATTATAAATGGATATATAATAGATAAGTGAGATTTTATTCTGATCTGTATGCTGCATCCTCCACTTTTACACTGAGGGCACATGGCAAGATGACTATCCAAGACCATCTTCTTTTTTGAGGTTATTATTTACACATTTATGTTCACAAACATACATTCATATATAAATAATATGTTGAATTATGTTGTATTTTTAGGGATGAGAACAAGGCACGCAAAGCTGCTGGAGAAGAGCCTTTGCCTGAGGAGGATCCGTCAAATCCAATCTTTAAGCCAATCCCTGAGCCTCCTCGTTTGGAAAGCTTTCTTATAACTAATCGAATTGCCAACTATTGCAACCAAATCAATGGGTATGTTACCATCTTACTAGACTTGGAAATACATTTCCTTGCCCTTTTGTTTCTGTTAAAAATCCGTAGAAATGTTCTTATGGGAATGCTGTTGCAACTTTCATGAATCTGGTTTAATATCCACCCTTTTACAGCTTGAGCAACTTTTTTATTTCAGTAATTCGAAGTGCCTTGATTACTTCACTAAAAATAATAATCGAGTAACTCTTAATAATGGCATGCGTATTTCTAGCTATACATTATAACTTGAAAGCAGTGGAGAAATATTTCAAATTTTATTGGTTCTCGACACAAGTATTTTATTGATCCTCCATTTTCTTACACCGATTAAGACATGATGCGCTCACGAAGCCTGTTTATTGTCATTAAGGATCAAAGTTTTTGCCCTCTTATTGATGTGTGTAATATTTGATAAGGTGATTGATAAATTTTGTGAATCTGCGTGCAGAGTTACGGGACAGAGCTTCAACAGATTATATTTGTCGAAGGCTTTACATGATAACTGATGTAAAGGTTGATAAAATCTGGGATCCTCATTTCCAGTTTTGATGTGTTCATTATTTATCTCTCTTATAGATGCGATTGGTTGGTTTCACTTTTAGGAAGTTGGAAGATTTTGTCTGTAACTTGGTTTTATGATTTTTGTTCAGATTTAAGCAGAAGCAAACCAAATATTGGTGAATTTATATCTCTCTCTCTCTCTCTATATATATATATATATTTCTTGTTCGAAAACCTATTATATTTTCAATGTAACTACTTCTAAATTTGGAATTCAATAACTAAATAACCTCATAATCTTAAACTGGGAGAAATTCCCCTCACCAAATCATATGCTAACTAATAAATTAATTATTTTAATACTAAATTTGTAGTGGTAGTTATTGAATAGATAATATTTAACCCATTTATCTGAATTATACTTAAAAATTAAAGTTTATCGAAATATATATTGAATTTTTTTGAGTTAAGGTTACATTTGAGAGTTGACTATCTGCAAATAATAAAAATATGAAAATACTCTTAAATTTAAAAATAATAAATAAAAATTTATAAAACCAAATTTGAGATGAATGGTGGAGATAAGGATGGCAAAAATTTCTGACTCGTTTCAAATACGAGGGTACCTGCTACATTTGGTATGGGTATGGAGTAACGAATTCGGGTAATGAATCTGAACTGGGTCTCATTTCTTCATTCAGCCGAGCAATTGGGCCAGGAACGAAGCCGGTCATTTTGACCTGCCCCGGCGCCGTGCCCCGCCCCGTTGTACCCATTAACTTATAAAAAAAAAATTAAATCAAATCAGCCATAATTTCCCTTCCCACCCAGATGGCCACAAATTCCACCCACTTCCTCACACATCATTTTTTTTTCCAACATTATTTTTTACTTATTTTTAGTTCATTGAAGTTCTAAATTATCATAATTAGATTAAATTGGCCCATCTAACTAAATTTTTAACTGTCCGTCATAAAATTCATAAAATGTTTATTTTGTCCATTATTAAATAATAAATTAAAATTGAATAAATTACAATAAAATAGTCAAAAGGGTAATATGATCATTTTATCTTAATTATTTTAAGAAAAATTAAATAGATCTTTATCATTCATCAATCTTGATAACCGTGTAAATTATATTGAAAAAAAAATATTAAAAAAATAAATAATTAAAAAAAGGGCAATTATTAATTTAAAAAATCATCAATTTTTTAATACAGTTTCGTTTATTGGTATTATTGGGCCCTAACTTTCTAAAAATGTATCATTCTGTTCCCTTTGATAAATTTTCTAACGGTCAAACCTCACAGAATTGACAAAAAGACTAATTTATCATTGACTCTATTTAAATGAGTTAAAATTATAATTTTAAATTTAAATTTTAAAAAAATTATTAATAATTAGAAGAATAATATAGTAATTTTATATTAATTTTTAAAAAATAAAATTAAAATTTTTTTAATTTTTTTTAAATAAATATCCACCGAACATCTTAATGGACGGTAGAGATTATATTAGAATTTTTAAAAAAAAAATAAAAAATAAAAAATAAATATTTTGCTATTCAGCAAAAAAAAAAAAAAAATTTGAAACTCCAAATGAATTGGTTCCCACCAAGAACAAAATAAAAAAACATATTTAAAATTTAAAATGGTGAAAATTCAGATTAGATCTTCGCTGTTAATTAAGATCTATCTGGTGTAATGTAAGATTCAAAGAGAGAAACAGAGGACCCTCGATTTGCGAAATCGCAGCAAAGCGAGCGAGAGAGGCTCGCCAAAATGCTTCCCTTGCTCTTGTTGGTCTTTCACTCTCACACCTGATCTGCAAAACCTCACCAACCACCACAAAACAAAGCAACATGGGCGGAGGAGGTGGTGTAAGCAACAACACCAAAACCAATACTCTAGAGACACATGGCAGCCAGAAAATTAAAAAACTAAAAATTATAAAATTATAAACTACAGTATAAGAAACCCAAAAAAAACACACACAAAACACTGGAACAGAGAAAAAAGGAAGCTTGAGCTAAAGCTGCAATGGCGGCCAAGAAACAACAAGGAACCGAACAACAAGCCCAACAAAAAAAAAAAAAGTACAGAAAAAGAAAGTTCAACTTGGGTTCCAAAACCAAGCCAAACGACAGCTCCACTTCCAAGAAGCTATAGTTCTTCGGCTAAAAACCCTCCAAGGACCACAAAACAAGGATCTGAACAAGACTTTTTCTAATACAACTAATAAACTATCGATGTGCTTTTCTTTTCTTTAAATTTTTTCACAATTTAAAACCAAGAAAAAAAAATGATTTTCAATTTTTTTTTAAAAAATTCCAATATAATCTCCTCTCCAACTAAATTTTTTTAAAAATTTTAAATTTTTAACTAGGGGTATATATGTCATTTCACCAAATTTTACTGTTCACAAAATTTTACTGTTGACCCACTGATAGATTTAAAGATAAAAATACATCTATAACCATTAAATTTAACTAACGGTTGACTTACAGAATGACCAAATTAATATATTTCCAGAAAGTTAGGATTCAAGGATACTAAATAATAAAACTGCATTAAAAAATTAATAATTTTTTAAAAATTAGGGACCAAATTGATAATTACCCTTAAAAAAATTGTTCTTAGTTGAATGAAGATCCAATCTCCAAAATAAAAAAAAAATAAATGAAAATTGAATATCTCCAACTATGGAGATGATCACTAAAGATGGAAGACCTCCATTGTTGACCCCTATCTCCATCGCTGGATTAGGCATCCAGCAATGGAGAAGCATCATCTCAAGTATTTTTTTTTTTTTTGAGTTGGATGGAGATATTTGATCTCTATCCGTCCATCATTAATTTTGATAGATGGTGGAGATTAAATTTTCATTCAACCCAAAAATATTTTTTTAAAACTTCATTTAATTTTTTTTTTTTCAATTTGATCTCTACCGTCGAGTATTAATAGTAGACATACATTTTAAAAAATTAATTTTTAATTATTTCTTATTTTAATATTTAACATTTTTTTATTTTTTTTAATAAAAAATATTTATATCATTTCATATTAATAGATGATATAACATGTTCTGATTGAATATATAGCTTTTTTTTTCATATATAAAAGATCAAAATATTCCTAAATCTGTTAAGTGTAAATAATAATTTACTAATAGAAAGATCAATTTAATCAATTTATAAAAATTTAGGTCTTATGGACTAAAAAGGAAAAGATAAGAATCAATTTGATCCATTTATGATAATTTAAACGATAATTTAGGGACCCTATGAACTAAAAACGAAAAAATAAGTGAAAAATTAATGTTTTAAAAAAACCCAATTGAATTTTCCCTTTATAAAATTGAAAAATAAAAAACTTGGTTTGTAAATAGAATTATCCATAGGCAAAATTCGTTTTGATCCCTATTTATTTTTAAATTATTATTTTTTAATTAACATTTTTTTTTTAACTTTTATAGTTTCTAATTTTTTAAAAATTTATCATTTTAATTTTTCTGACAAAACTTTTTATAATCAAACATAATAGAATATATATATAAATTATTTTATCTTTAATTTTAAATAATTAAATTAAAAATACAATTTTACCATTTTAATATTTAAAATTTAACGAATTAACCTTAACTTGTACATCCAATAAAAATCTAATATGTGTAAGTGAAAAAATTAAAATTATAAAATACTCAAAATTTATAAAAAAATTTCTTAAATATTAAAAATTAATTAATTAATTAATTAAAAAATATTTTTTAAAAATATCAAAAAAGGTGGTATTATTATTTTTGAAGAATTATAAATTATAAATTATTATTTTTAAAAATATAAAATATAAAAGCAAATTTTGATTATTTTTTAAAATTATTTTTTTTATTTTTTTATTTTTTTAATTATTATTATTTTATTTAATATTTATTTATTTATTTTTTAATTTTAATTTTAATTTTTATATTTAAAAATTAAAATACTGTAAAAATTAATTAATCGTTAATTAATTAAAGGACTAAATTAATAAATTTTTAAAAAATTTAAAAATTATGTGAGATAAAAAAAATTAATAAAAAATTAATAATTTTAAAAAAAATTAAAAACCAAAATAATTTTTACCCTTGATTAATATCCATAATTTAAATATATAAAATAAATACACATCGTTAACAAGAATTTCCAGTACAATAATAGTACTGGAAAGAAAACCTAAGAATAAACTCATAATATATATTAAAGATGAAACTGATAAATAAGCCTTTTTTGTTCTACATAGATTCTACTCTCTCTGGATAATATTACAGTACAGACAACATACTTCACTGACAATCCTCACATTGATATCACAAAATATAAATTAAAAAAAAAAAAAACCATTGAAAAAAAACATGCGTGGTCACCTAATTATAATTAACTGAGATGCCAGCATTGTGGATTCGATTCTCTCTGTGATCAGATCTTCCTCTAACATGTCTTTTCTCTTATACATGGTCGTTTTCTTTTCAGTTAATAACACGTTAAATCACATTTTTTTTTTAAATTTTATTTAATTTAATAATACCTGGACCTTGGGTTGATGATGGCGGTTTTGAGTCGCTTCCAGGGCTGGAGGAGGACGGAGTCTCTGTACCTGTGCGGCAGAATCTGGCTCCTCCTCCTCCTATCTCTCTTCGCTCTCACCAACTCAGCGGACGTGTCTTGATCCTCATCCACCCTCCAATTTTTTTTGTTGTTTTTGATGATCTCGTCATCATCATGACTCATCATCATCACTTGCTTGTCTCCACTCGCTGAACCTGACTCGGTTCTCGAAATCAGCTCTGCTGCTGCAATAAGCAAACCCAGACAATCAGTGCTTCCTCTTTCTTGCTCTTCCTCCCCACCACACGCAACCGTTTTCACATCTTCTTCTTCTTCTTCCTCCTTTGTGATCACTGAACATACCTCTGTTGTTTTCTCCCCCTCTTCTTCTTCTTCTTCTTTGCACACAAAGTTACTAGCACTCAAATCTCCATTTTCAACTAAAGACTCTGTCGAGTACTCTCCCGACTCCCAAAACGGACCCGGTACCAAACTCAGGTTCAAATCAATATCAAACCCTTTTTTACCACAAGAAAACCCACCAACTTGAGATTTCAAAGACGGGTTTCTTACAGGTGCTTCTTCAATGGAAGAGATTATCTCAAGAATCTTCTTCAGACACGCTTGTGCTTTTGAATATCCATGCCGTTTATAAGCACAACAATCGCCTACCTGATTCGAACAAAAACCATCCATTTTCTGAGAAATCAAAGACAGAGACCCCAAAAAAAAAAAACACCAGAGAAAATGAGCAAGCGAAGAATGCTTTAGTCTTTTAATATTTATTAACGAGCTAATTATATCGCCTACCCGGTAGTAAATTTTATTGTTTATTAATAAATAATTTTTTAATTTTTAATAAAATTTAATTAAATATAAAAAAAAATTATTAAAATTTTAAAGAGACAATAAAAGTTAATTTTATATATAAAAAAATATTTATTAATAAATTTAAAAGTTGAATGCTAAGAGTAAGTGAGTATATAATTAAACAAACTTCGAGCGTTATTTACTATTTATTAATTTATATCCTTAATAATGAGTACTGTACTGAAGACTGAAGTGGGTAAGTTGATTTGATTTGATTGGACCCTTTATTGACGTGTCAAAATATGTTGGAGGATCAAAGTGGGACGTGGTCGATTCTGATTGGTAATAAAAAATGGTTTGACACGTACGTAACTGATGTGACCAAAGTTTTTTTGTCTTTTTCATGGGCGTTTTTCTCTTGTGTTTTTCACTACTAGAAAATAGATGTCGAAGTAGAATGATGTCTTCTTCTCTTTGTACTTTTGCTCAATCAAGAAATTAACTAATCTTAGTTCTTCAATTATTTGATACACAATTTTCATGAAACGTTTTTTTTTTTAATACAAATCATTAACTTTATTTGATAGGAAAAAGAAGCAATGTTTAATTAAATTAATTAATGGCATTCTACAACTTGTTTCCAGAAAAAAAAAAAAAAAGACTTGAAGATATGGTGTTTTTGAAAATAGCAGGAAAAGAAAATAAAGCAGAAAAATGATTTTTTTTTATTTTTTTAACATGCTACTTATAAGTGGTGTTGGCAATTCGAACTTGAGATATTATCAAACTGAGCGTCTTTACCATCAAACCACAATAAACGAAAGAATAAAGTTGATGTTTAGAATCGGACAAGCGAGTGCAAATTATATATGATAATGATGACATGCACAGTTTCTTAATTTCGCGGTAAATAACAGAAGCTTTTCATCACATTTTAAAAATATTTCCTCATCGTGCTTTCTTGCATGCGTTCCTATAGAATTGGCCCACAATTATATATATCTCGTTCCTTATCTCTGATACAATTTCTCCCACTATTAAAAAGGTGCCATTTACCATAAAAAAATATATATTATAATCTACAGTAAAAAATATTATAAATATTGTTATAGTAAAAAAAAATTTGTCACTGATAATAATTATTGTAAAAATATATTTACAGTAAAAAAAAATTAATATGTACTATTAA
The DNA here is from genome assembly GCA_003430845.1 of Xanthoceras sorbifolium. NCBI lineage: Eukaryota > Viridiplantae > Streptophyta > Magnoliopsida > Sapindales > Sapindaceae > Xanthoceras > Xanthoceras sorbifolium. The sequence continues at coordinate 2,764,327 of CM010620.1, read as the reverse complement.
AAATTTAAATTTTTTAATATTTATTAAAAATTAATATGAAAATGACAATTCAAGAAATCAATAGATAATGGATGCTAACAAATAATGTAACTAGTGTTATCAAAACAAATATTTTGAAAAAGAAATAGATTTATAAGAACTATCATTTTGGTTTTAAAATTTAAAATTCTAGCCTAATCATAAATGTTTGATTACTTTAATTTTTGTGTTGTTTTAATTTAATCTGTTTTACTTTTGATTGTAATGATTTTAAGCTCTTATGAGTATAGAAGATCTTTAAAATACACTATCCAAATAATAATCAAAAGGTTTCAACTTTTGGTTGTTAATTGTGCTTATTTGGTTTAAAGCAAAATTAAAGTCTAAGCTACGCACCATAAAATCATGCATTTAAACTAACAATATTAATACATAAGGTCTTTTATCTTAAGGCCGACTCATAGCTTTTTGTGGTCCTGGATAAAAAAAATATATTAGGCCCTAAAATTATATATAAGTTATATAAAAATGTTGGACCTCAAAATTAATAATATGTACCCTCAAGATTGTTGGGCCTTGAACGACTGCCCTGTTTTCCCTGGACCTGAGTCGGGCTTGACTTTAAACTCCTCCAAGTCACCAAGGTTCAACATCTTGTGTAGGTATGTAAATATTTATTTCCATCATTATCCATAAAAATACAATTGTATGGGTAGACCTCTTCCTCGTATTGTGAGTAGACTCCTCTCATTGCTGGGAGTAGTTGTCAGACTGTACTTATATGATTTAATTTTGGTAGTTCTCTAATGCCGTAAGGGGTTAGGTTTAAAAAAAAAAAAAAAAAAAACTTACAATATTAATTATAGGGTGTCCATATTTCCACTCATTATAGAATTTTCAAAATCTAAATACCATAGAATTCCGCAAATAACCCTATAAAACTAACCCAAAATTTAGCCAAGTACTGTTTGAAGAGGAAGTCAAAACCAGCTCCCACCAAATTTTTAGCCAAGTACAAATATTTGACTACATTTGTGTGTCTTAAGTCTTAACTCTTAAGGGAGATAATTTTTTACTTTTTGGTTATTATTTGGATATTGTATTTAAAAGATCTTTTATACTCAAAAGAGTTTAAAAGTTTATTTGATTTTTAATTTTGATGTCTGGTTTTTAATAATTGTTAGTTTTTTTTTTAATGTTTTTTATGATTTAATGTTTATATTGGTATTTAGATTTTTAAAATTCTATAATGAGTGTGGAAATTATTTTTATTGGACGGCAATATGGACACCCTATAATTAATACTTAATAGAGCAAATAACAGCTAGATTCCCTGAGATTTATTCATCTACAAGCAGCAGAATCAACTTTTAGATTTATTGACAAAGACCTCCCCTGCTGTTAGTCAAACTCCATCCAATTTAACGGTTGACCATATTTGACTGTAAAAAGACCAAAATATCCTCAAATAATATATAAAATTACTATTATTCTTTAAATAAAAAATTATAAAAAATAGTTAAAATATGAGATGAACTGTGAAAATTTTAACTATTTTATATTTAATAAATATTATTAATTATATATATTATTTGGGGATATTTTGGTCTTTTTAACAGTTAAATATGGTCAACCTTTAAATTGGATGGAGTTTGACTAACAGCAGGGGAGGTCTTTGACAATAAATACAAAGGTTGATTCCGCTTGTAGATGAAGAAATCTCAAGGGATCTAGGTGTTTTTCGCTCTAATTAATATTGTTAGTTTAAATGCAAGATTTTATGGTATGTATCTTAGACTTTTTTGTTTCATTAATAGTTATATTGAAGTTTGAGAGAGACACGACACAGACTCGAATCCACAATCTCAATAGTTTTAGATGTGAATGGTATACCTCTAGACAACCTCATCTCGTGAAATATAGTTTAGGAGTAATGTTAGGTTGTTCAAAAAATTTATCCAAATGATGTGGCATTTGAATTGTAAACAACACATCATTTAATAATTTATATAATATTGATAATTCATATGGCACATCACTTAGGTATAAATTTAGATAAATTTTTTGAACAACCTAACATTACTCATCTTAGACTTGTTTTTCTAATAAATTTGAACTGTTATCTATGTAGGGAAGAAAAAGAATAATAATTGGGTCACAAGGTAAACAGAATTGGGCTTGGGCTAAAAAAAATATAATCTCTCACGCAAGGGGACCGTTTCCACTTTCCAAGCCAATTCTCAACCTCGCTGTACAACATATGATTGATGTTATGTTACATTACATACATGATATATATATATATATATATGAATCCGAAACGTCGTTTGAATTACTGCTAAGTTTGCAGTTTGTTTGTGCGCTTAGAAATTTTATGCATAGGATTGTTTCTGCAATTCAACACAAAACCAAATATTTCTATCTTTACTTTCGTGATTTCGGTTTCAAAATCTTGTATTTCTTCGTATCGAGAGACAAGAATATATTGCGCACTACTGATATCTAATGTGTCGACATATAAATTGATCTATGAATATGGCATTAAGATAACAACACACACAGCACAGTTCGTGCACACTTTGGTGACAATGTTGACTAAGCATCTGTACTGTATCATTAAACCAGTCAATGAAAAATGATGAATATGGATGGCATCGATAATTAGTGGGCAGATTTTTTTCAGGTAGAATAGAATCAGCGACTGTCTCATGTTACTTGAAAACTTATGTAATTTTAGTACATCATGTGACAATTGACACACCAATTTTGCATGCATTATTTTTAATAGAATTGGTGGGTAGGTATCTAGGAAACTCTTCTCTGGAGCATGGAGGCATGCATGCCTATAGAGTATAGAGTATAGACCCCATCAAATCAATAACAGAATAACTCACAGCGTTTCTATATGCATGCATGAGAGACAGCAATTACCCAGCGGTGATGGCGGTGGTGTGATGTGGTGTTATATTGCTGAAGAAAAAGTGGAGTCTGAGTCATGAAGATTTGCTTCATATCTTGTCATATATATATAGATGCATATTATGATATAGGAGCACTTCTGTCCTGTGTTATTTTCTTTTTCTTTAGATAATATAACTTATAAGATGTCTCTATAAGTGAGGTCAATTGTGTCGGTAAGCAAGAGTGAGGCTTTTGCTAGTTTACATATGGGAAGAATTGATACAGAATTTTTTTTTTATATGGGACGTACAGTTATAATACTAATTACAAGTTTTTTAGAATTTGCTACGATCAATTAATATATATACGGTTCAGATATCTATTATCATAATCGGGACATATCTACTCCCACAATACTAGGCGAAAACTTAAAATACTTACTAGTAAATGCGCATCTATTTGGGTTCAATTACTATATTTGGGTTCAGATATCTATTTTCATAATTGTGATACATCTATTCCCACAATGTTAGGCGAAAACTCAACACACTTACTAGTAAATGAGCATGGTGATATTTGAACCCTCAATACTAATGTGGATAAGGAGGTACACTACCTAAACTATGAGGAAAAAATCTATCTTTGATTTTGATAACCGAAGTTGTAATTATATTTGATTGAATTCAAAGATAGGTTTTTTTTTGGTTGCATGATCGATCTTTGTTTAATTGCCTTGTTGCATCAACTAGTGGCCACTAGGGACCTCAATATTCCATGAGGGATTTTTTGGGTCCCATAACTAATTCAAATGCTATGATTTGAGGGAGGTTGCCATTGATGCTGGCATAGTTAGGTGAGTTGTCTATTCTTCTTTTTTACATTTCTTTGATCAATCTCTCACAATTTTAACACTCATGAAGCCCGATAGAGGAGAGAGACTGGAAATTTTTACAGAATCTTATAGTAACATATCCCATTTAAATCAGTGAAAGAAAAACACATCTTGTCCATATTTAGAATAACAAGACAATGGAAATGGACCCCCTGAATTCTATTATTACATTATACGTCAGTTCATTAGACCACATAAGTTAAAACAACTCTTATCAGTACTATCTTTAACTTCAAATTATTAAGACAAAGGGCATCAAACTTTTGTTTTGGGAAACATTGGAATTGATGTGATGTTTTCTTTCTAAAATGAAAATGTTGGAGGAATCTTCCTTGTTTTCATTTTCTCAGCAACCAAACAAACAGAAATGAGATGATTTAATTTCCCTTGAACCTGGCTCATTTAGAAGGGACTTTACTGCATTTCAATAGATATACATATATATATAATACATTATATTTGTAGTACCAAAATGGCAAAAAACAGTACCAAAAAGAAATTGAGTAAATAGTTTTGGTGACATATTTATGTAATGTATGGAAGTTAAAAAGCAGTTTTATCTTATCTACAAATAAGAACTCCCAATTGGTGTGAGTAAATGACGTTGAAATATGCCACTAAATTCATTGACTGTAACTTCCAACTGTCTATTAATATGTGCTTTATTTCACCTACCAAGATTTGATGATTTGGTTGGAACCATTTGTATTGTAAACTTTAATATATTATAAATAACTAATTAAATTTAATATGATATATCAGAAATTAAATTTAATATGATATATCAGAGTTTCTCTCAACTGACACACAACAAAGAGTAGTTCCCAGATCTTTTTTTATTATTTATTGCTGTGAAAAGACTTTCTTACTTATTCCAACAATTTCCAAGGAAGTCATGAGTCTAAGGCTTGTGCTCATCATCACAATAAGAGTTACAAATATATATATATACCAAAGAGAAAATATTATAATAAGCTAAAAAACCATATTAAGAATATTTAAAGTACATAATCAGAGATCATGATGAAGTTGAAGAACAGAACAGAAGCCTTGAATCAAATAAAACTTCAAATCTGTGACATGGAATGGAAAGTATCTCTCAAGGCTTATGGTGTTGGGTGTAGATGTAGTCCAAGTGAGCCTCTGAAATTATTCTTCTCTTGAAGCATTCTTCATCTCCATTTTCACATGTTTCCATTCCCATTAGCTCCTGTAATATTCCCCAAAAACAATTGAAAAAAAAAAAAGAAAAAGAATTTAAGTTATTTTTCTTCTCTTCAAATTTTTTGATGTGTAGTTTGAATCTATAGGCTATAAAGTAATAACGTAACACATGAATATATATACCTTTATTTGTTCAATGTCCTCCATCTCTTGCAAAGAATCCTTGAGCTTTATCTCCTCTTGTCCTGTAAAATGTGCAATATTTAGTTTCTGAAACTGAAAGTAAAAGAAGAAGAAGAAAGAAGTGGCAGTTTGGTTACCTTGTTTGGTGACAATGAAACGTGCAGATACTTTCCAGGAGGAAATAAGAAGGAAGAAGAAAACAACACTTAAATGTAAGTTTTGCTTCATGGTGATATTATCTGATTTACACAGTCACAGAGGTGGATGGAAGAGATCAGAGAGAGGGGGGAATAGTAGAGTCAGTAGAGGGGTTAGATTTTGGAAGTTGGGGTGGTGGAAAAAGATAGGAGAGGGTGGCTATAAATACATGCAAAGAAAGCTTAAGTGCTGTAAAGTCACATGAGTGTCCCAAAAGAAGGCAGTTACCTTATAGTGTGGACCAACACCCCACACTCAACAGTCAACACCATCCCTCTTATTATTGTGATTATTATACAACAATCCATGCTTGTATGACAACACACCACTCACTATTTGATAGAGAGAGAAAGGAGAGAGAGAGAGCTTTACTGCTTTAGTTACTGTCTGCCATAGTAGTGGTCCTCCCATAAAGAAAAAATCTATGTATGTAAATAGTGGTTGACAGTTGACAGTATCACCCAAGTCAACCTTTTGAAACATACTGCTGACAGCTGTTGCCCATCATCAGCTCTTGTTTTAACCTCTCAGTACATTTGATGACAGACACGTATAATGAGTTTGTGCGTGTCTAGTTATATAAGAAAAGAAAAGACATAACATAAAAGCAAAACATACTTTGTTTGTTCTTTGGTCACAGTAAAGCAAAGCAGCACTAAGCCACTAAATTATACATACTCTTTAAAAAATCTCATTTATGCAATGCAATTGCATACCACATGTAAGCAACCGGTACAATGAGTGGCATTACCACCCATTTATATATCTTTATATCTTCTGTGACATCTTTATATATTTCTCTCTCTCTGTGTCTGGCAGAGACACAAACAAACAAGTGGGCTAATATTGTGTCTCCAGAACAAGATTCTTGAGTTGATGATTTTCTAATCCATGCTTTGATTTGGTGCTTGGCAAGATTATGAATCTAATCAATACATGTGTCTTTCAAGTGGAAGCTTTGTTTTAAAACTAAAAGTCTGATATCCTTTGAATAATAATACATATGCATGTGAGTGTGATGAAGAGAGTGATGTTTCATTAATAATAATTTAGTGCCTCTGCATTTTTGGAGGTGGAAATGCAGTTGTCCTATCTGAATAATAATAATAATGACTTATTTTAAAATAACAGGAGATCATGCTTCTCCTTTGGATGATTTGAATCTTTGCTAGAGTAAAAAAGGTTCATTAAAAGAAAAAGAATGGCACTGAAGGGGTTGGATTGTGTGAAGACAGATGTTTAGTGCTCTTGAAAATTGAGTTTGAATATTGATGACAATGGTGTCTGCTAGTACCAGACAAATTCAATGGGAAAACATAATATAATCGAACCCTTGATAGAACTTTGGATCATTATCTGACATTGGCATTGGGAGGTGATAGTGTTATTTTATGAATATATATATTACATTATAATTAATCCAATCAAATTTTGCTTATTGAAAAATCTAAGAGGACATTATATAATATATATTATTTGTTGAATCTAGGAGTATGATTTTGCTAGCATACGATTAAAATTGAATGATAATGCTTGAACAATTCCAATTATGATAGTTGGTGTATATATTTTACTTTTTCTTTTTTCTTTTTATAGTTGACAAGATTTGACGGATACTATATCCATGAATAGACCCAGTAGAGCAAGCATTGCATGCATGATAATGTGAATTTGATGACCGTGACATCTCACATCGATCGCATAGAATGATCAGTGACTTGTTTGGTACTGTGCTTACTTGAAAAATGATAGCAGAAAAGTCTATCATTGCTTTTAAAAAAAGAAAAATACAGTTTTTTGGTAATCGAATTTGCATTATACAAAAATTAAAGTCATAGAAATTGTCCCAGAGAGGTCAAAATTCAGAGTCACAGATTGAGTTGCAGACACTGATAAAACTTGACATGTCCTTTTCTTAATTATGTCTTCTTCTTTTTTCCTTTTTTTTTTTTCCCTTTTAATGAGAGTTGATATATGTCTTCGTTCCTCGTGACTTGGAACAGTTTCTTGGATTGTAGTCTACGTGAAAAATGCACCATCAAAATTCACAGCTATACACCTCGCACTAAAGATAATATTTAAGGTATTATGAGATACATCTTTTTAATTTTGGTTTTTGGTTGGTGAAAATATTGTACCTATTTTTTATTTTATTTTTTAAATCCAACAATAATTGGATTAGAGATTTACCGGTACGATCAAATATTACAAGTTTAATTCGGAATGACCACTCTCACTACAAAAAATGAATCTCTCCTCACTTTGCAATTTAATGACGAAATTAGTATTCAATATTATGACTATAGAGTAAATCACTCTATAGTCATAATATTGAGACCAAACTAATTTTATTACTATGAGAAGATTATAACTTAATAGAGTTGTAGGTATAAAAATGACTGACTTCAACAAGAAGGTGTTTATACTAATAAGTTATTACATACTTATAAATTTAAAAATGTGATAATAACTCTAAAAATAAATCATTGTACTAATTATTACTGTATAAACCCAAGTCCCTTAAAACAGGTTTTAAAAAAATTATAGTCTATTATATCGTGTAGTTTGTTCTTATTTATAACTGTTTTAAATTGAGATCGAAATTTTTTATTACTATATGAAGAATATTTCTATATAGAGTATCACGCGCGTGTGTGTATATATATATATATTCCAAGTGTCTTTATTTATTTCTTTTCTCTTATAATGATTGGGTAAAAAATGCAAAAAAAGGCAAACAGTGGGAAAACACAAGAGAAATGGAATGCAGTGAAACTCTCACGTGTTAAAACCGGAGAAGATAGACAATAAATAAATTATTTAAGCAGAGAAACTATTTTGGTTGCAATTCATTGGGATTTGGGTCATTGTTTTTGGCTGTTTCAGCTGACAAGACACCAATTTCCTTCTATTTTCCCCCAACTTTGTATTATTTTGGTTATAATAATATGATCAAAACCAAAATAAAATAAATAAAAATTGTTGACTTACCAGTCTGCTCCCTCTCCTCTTTTGGGGTTGCAATAATTTACAAGGAGACAATTTTAAGATAAGTGTATGTATCCATCAATGGCAGTTCAAGGTGTGGTCCATTTTTATTTTACATGTTTTTTTTTTATTGTTATTATTGTTGTTCATAGAAGAGGTTTTATTGGTTGGGGGGTTGGGTTTCTTGAGGTTTTTTATGTTATCTTTGCCAATTAAAATGTTATGGGATTTCAATTTCATATCATTAGATGGAAATTAAATAGTTATTGGGTTGATTGCTTCAAGTAGGAGAATTCTTATCAATTTGAACTTAAAAATATATTTGCAAAAGAAGAGAGTCCGTGTAATTTATATATTCACGAACTAATCTCATGCATAACTAGTATAGGCTTTAAACTCGGTCAACGTGAGATTCTAATAGATTAATATTATACTTAGTTAATGTAGACGTTAATTTATCATATAAAATTCATTATGTTCTACGGTTATTATCCATGATAATTCATCATTTTCAATTGAGTAAGGTTATAGTTCTCGTCTTCTTTAAGTAAAATTGGAAACCTTAATCAACAATCTTAAATCTTAAGCGACTATTAAGTAAACTAAGCGAGAGACTGAAATATAAATGAAGCCATATGAACCAACAGCAGGTCATTAATAAGAGTAGGACTCGAAATAGCAGCAAGGCACACAATGACACAAAAGCATTGCTTTGATCATAAAATTCAAAGGCACCCCTTTTCATTTTTCAATGACATAAATATATAACCCGGTGGTAAAAGGACGAGTGGTGCTTTTTCTTTACTGCTTTTGGGTTTTGCTTTTGGCTTTTGTCAGAATCACCAAATGCGAAGTGGAATATGTATTGTTCACTATTAATAAGTCCCCAACTCCAATGCAAACACATTTTCCATAAAAGACCCAAAGGCACAAAATCTGTCAGTGCTTTTTAAGATTCTTGTACCCACCACCCACCACTTTCTTACTTAGTAGGATGCCTTTTATTTTGTATCACTATCTCACAAGTCTCATCACACACACACACACACACACACACGCACACACACACACAGAGGGAGGAACACAGGAACACAGTTAGTGGGTGGTCTTTCTTTTGCAGTCCACTTTGTTTGCTTCACATCTTGTATAAACCCAAAACCCCTCAATTATTGATGCATATTAACAGGGGCATATGCCTCAATGAAATTACTTTTATTTAATAAAATTATTAACAAAATAAAAAGGACACAAATCTATTTGATTCTAATTGAATTTGACTTCTTAAATGAATAACAATAATTAGTTTAAATAGAATAACATCAAAATATCATAACATGTGAAACTCCATCGTGATGATTCCTGATGAGCCACATTTTGAAAATGTGATTATGTGAATTGTCGTTGTCAACAAGAGTAAATTTTTTTTTTATTTTTTATAATTACAATTAATTCAAAATTCGCATTAAGAATATGATTCGAACTCACAACTTTAAAGGTGTAAGTGTGAGGACAAGAGTAAACTTTTGATTCATAAAAAACCCGCAAGTATATATATTTATATATAACTTCATGTCCATATTAATTCCTCTAGAAATTTCAGGTTCCATAATTTTCTCATTATTATTATGGAATATAAAACCCTTACATCTTAATACATATACTTATTCACTGCTATTTGAATGAGATTAAGATTTGGCATACAATACAAGTCCTACGTAACAATTAAATTATAATAAAATTTAGGACAAATTGCAATAAAATACTATGACGTTTGACCATACTTTAATGAAATCGTAAGTTTAGTCTGAATTACATGTTAGTACCGTACCGTTAATTGACTCAGTTAAAAGTAACAATTCGACCATAACTTATGTGTGAAATGATATAATTACCACCAATTAAAAAATAAAAAATAATATTAAATATTAAAATAAAAAAGAGAAAAAAAATTTAAAGGAATCTCCACCATCAAGATAATGAATTTTTTTAAAAAAAATTTTTTTACAAAAATTAAGAAAAGGAAAAAAAAATCTTGGAGGATGGGGATCCAATCTCCGAATCTAGAGCAGACAAAAAAAAAAAAAAAAACTGAAAATTTGGAATTTCCAAATCTACATTATTGGATCTCCTGTGATGGTGGGTATCCATCGCTAGAGATTCAACGATATTTAATTTTTTTTATTATTTATTTTTGGTTCTTGGTGGATGAAGACCTAATCTCCATATTGGATCTCCACCGTCCATATCAATTTTGATGGACGGTGGATATCCATCCACCAATATTTATTTTTTAATTATTTTTTTAATATAATCTCCAATGTCCATTAATCTTCATGGACGTTGGAGAGCTATTTAAATTTTTTTAATTTTTTTTAAATAAGGAAAGATGACCATATTACTCTTCTGATTATTGGATTGTCCGTCAACTCTAACTGTCAATCAGTTAGTCAAGGGTACTAACGTGTATTAAAAGTAAACTCACGATCTCGTTGTAATACAGCTAAATACCAGAATACTTCATTCTAATTTGTCCTAAAATTTACTGAGTCAAATTCAACAATTTTCACATTCATGTAATTTTAAATAGTACATCTTCCACACGCAATCTGTATAGAAATTTTCACTAATAGATTGAAGGATACATAATTCGATGCATTCATTTTTAATTATTAATAATACTAGATTCATATCATAAAAAAACTAGCTCAAATTGAAAGGATGATATAAAATCATCTTACTTCCAACATCACATTTATAGTATATATATATATTGACAATAAGCATATTCATCATAATTTGAAGCTTTTCGGCTCTCTACCAAAAATTTCGGGTTGATATCAACAATATCACACCAATATCTACATCTGAGTTTCTATCTAAATGACCAAATTTGATATTGATTTCAACTAGTAAAGTGGGTAACAAATATTAAAGCAATTTAGAAAGTAGGAGAGTTGAGATCATGCCGTGCCTTAAATTTCAATACAATAAATAGATAACTTTACATTTATGTTTTGGTACAATAACTATGAAGTTTCTTAATCCAACAACAAAATTGAAACCAGAGTCCTATTACAAATATTCTATATTCTCTCCCAAAATTGACTATGAAAATTGAATTTCGACCGTTAAGTATAGGGCTAGATTGGCAGAAGGAGTATCAAGTTCTGCAGGTTATGGCAAAGCTTGCTACGGCCAACAAGTAACATGAATTTTTTTCACGTTCTTCACAAAAATGCAGGCGAAAATAATCAAAGAACAAGAAAATTTGAATAAAAGTCCTATAATGTGATTACTAACCAAAGTATTGTCAGCACTCAATTCGAACAGCTCCGCTTTCTGATGAAATGAACTTGGGTTTTCTATTCACTTGCTCCATGCACTGGATGATGTCTCCAATCTGGAAATCATCCCAATCACGGATCACCAGTCCACACTCGTTACCCTTACCCACTGTCTCCACATCTTGCTTCTCCCGTTTGAGAGAGAGGCAAGATCCTTCGAACACAACTTCTCCGCTCCTCAGAAGCCTCATGGTCGATGATCTGGTAAAACAACCATCAATAACTCGGCAACCAGCAATCTTCACATCATCACCTTTGGCCTTGCTCCTACCTTTAAGCTCAAAGATATTCAACACCTCAGCCTCCCCAGCTACCTGTGTCTCATTAGTACCAGGGGCTTTGGCTACAATCATATTGCCAATGTCCTCCAAAAGGTGATAGATCACACGGTGCACCAATATCTGCAACCAATTAGAAAATTAGTAAATAAGTTCTTCAAGATTTCTATTTTGACTTACTTATCAGAAGATTGAGGCAAATATTGGAGATCACGAGCAACAAGAATTAAGTACCTTAATACCAGCACGAGTTGCTGCCATACTGACAGAAGAAGGCGGATTCTTTATATTGAAACCAATGATACACGCCCCACAGGCTAGTGCTAAGTCCACATCAGACTGAGAAAGAGGCCCAACACCAACATGGACTACGTTTACGAAAAGCTGGTAGAGAAATTAAGGAGCAATAAAATTAGTAAAAATATTTTCTGCTGTTCTTGGAGTGGCAAAATGCATTTCAAAGTTAGATGTATTTCTTAAGGTCCAAATTCTACACACACACACACATATCTATATATATATATGAGCATTTGATTCTCATAAAATTTCAAGGGAAACACTACAGAGGATCAGCAATCATAGCACAAAGTTAGAACTAAACTAAAGTTCTCAATGCATACCTGGGGACTATTTAAAGTTTTCAATGCATCTGTAACGGCTTGGACAGTGCCCTGCACATCTGCTTTTACAATTACGGGCATTTCAACCCTTTTAGGCCCCTCTTCAGATGGTTCCAGTGTTTCTGTTCTCTCCTCATTAATCTTTATAAGCCTGTCTTTATCATACTTCCTTTTTCGCCCTGAACTAAGCATTCTAGCTCGTTCCTCAGAGTTCACAACAACAATATCATCACCAGCCATTGGAAGCCCCTTCAGTCCTTCGATCTCAACAGGCATTGCAGGTCTTGCTTGTTCTGTCAACTTTCCTGCCGTATCCCTAATAGCTCTTATTCTGCCCCACTGTGAGCCAACAACCACATGCTGCCCACACCCCAAAGTCCCTGCCTTTACTATTGCAGTAGCCAATGGACCTCGTCCTTTGTCAAGTCTTGCCTCCACCACATAAGCTTGAGCAGGCCCATCAATACGAGATTTCAAATTCATCATCTCAGCCTGAATAAGCAAAGCTGTCTCCAAATCATCCAATCCAGTTTTCTTCAGAGCTGAAACCTCAATCACCTGAACATTTCCACCCAAGTCCTCCAGCTCCAAGCCTTCTGAACCAAGCTGAGTCTTGACCCTCTCCGGGTCAGCAGCTGGTTTATCACATTTATTAATAGCAACTACAATTGGAACATTAGCTGCTTTTGCATGGGACATGGCCTCAAGCGTTTGAGGCATCACCCCATCATCAGCAGCAACAACTAGCACAACTATGTCAGTGACTGCTGCTCCTCTTGCTCGCATTGCACTAAAAGCAGCATGCCCAGGCGTGTCAAGGAATGTGATCGATGCCCCTGATGGCATGCTGACAACAAAAGCACCCAGATGCTGAGTTATGCCTCCAGCTTCCTTTGCTGCCACTGATGTTTGACGCAGAGAATCTAAAAGGGAAGTTTTACCATGATCAACATGACCCATGACTGTTACAACCGGAGCCCGGGGTTGAATTTCTGCACCTTCATTGGAGTGTATCCTCCTAACATCAAGGCCAATTTCCTGCAAAACCACTCACAGTGATGTTTCTCCACTGGACTTAATCTTGAAAGATCTACCAAATGCATATAATAGAATACAGTATATAGTTCTAAAAACATGCGCAACAAAAAAGAAATATATTTTATAGGGTTAGGATCTCAATCAATGATAAGGAAACATGTATGCGATTCTTTTTGTGGGTTTTAAGAATTAAGCATTTTTGGATTATTAAATTACACTTCTGATGGTTATTCCTGCGGTGTTTACATTGTCAAAAAACAATATAAAATTATTGCATCCAAGAAGGGGAAATACCATTGCAACCAGCTCAGCAACATCAATGCTTAGAGGATCAAATTCTGAGGCAACCTTTTCCCCAACATTTACAAGAATATCCTGCAAAGTGGTTATTGGCTCACCAGCATGCTTCGCAAGCTCAACAAGTGTCATGCCTTCAAATATGTCAACTGTTTTTTTTTGCAACGATTTGGTAGTTTTTTTTGGTTTAGGAGGCATATATGGAGCTTCAACGGGTGCGCTCCCAGTTTCCCTTTTCCTAAACTTTCCTTTGTTTGCTCGCTTGGCCGTCTTTAGACCAATTGGCTCTTCATTTCTTCTCTTTGCCAACAGTTCTGGACTTGCATGAAACCACCTAAATAGGATCAGGAAGCAATTATTAAATCCTAACATTCAGGTAAAAATAATCATTACATAATCTTCAGGTATCCCAAAGCAAAATAATGAGACTACTCCACTTTCACATTCCATTTTCAAAAGTTCTTCCCATCAAAGGCTAACAGTTGTCAATATTATCCATTAAGAAGTTATCTATCAAAAAAGAACCCCGTTCCGTTGTAAATATCACCATAAAAATCAAAATGGCAGTTAAAGATGTATTACGTGCCCACAAGCAAAAGAATAATAAACTTTCAGACGTCCACTCCCACCATCAGTTCTATTTCTCATGCAAACATGCATAGACAATGGAGGCGCAAATGATCACTGCCAATCAAAAGAAGTGATATGAACAAAAATTGGTTTTCTGTTACATTAATATGTCAATGCTCAAAGGCATGATATGCATGAGAGCTTTCAGTCTTTATCTCCAGATGATTGCTGATTTCATTAAATGACAAAAGGAAGCAGAAGCCGAAACGTTTTTTTTTTTTTTGCCTTATGTATGTTGAAACTTGGAGCAAAACTAGAAAAATGAAAAATCAAGGAAAATTTTTAATCATATGATGAAGGCAGCAACCCTAAAGAGCAAAACCAATTTGCTTTGTAAGCAGAGCAATTTCTGTAATTTTTCTTTCAGTTTTGTTTTTATAAATTTAAGATTTGTTGGCTATAGGGGTGGGCATTTTCAACCCAACCCGACTGACCCGAACTTATCAGGTCGAGTCGGGTTGGCTGAAAAGAATGAGTGCATTTGGGTTAAAATGTTATAACCCGATTTTATCTCGGATTGGGTCGGTTTATATCTTCAAACCGATGACCCGACCCTATTTCACTTAAAACAAGGAAACCCTACAACCCTAAAACTCATTCTGAATATCAGACCCTTCTCTTCTTTCACCAACATTTCTTCTCCCTTCAAAGTTCTAAGCACAGCCACACCTAGGCCATCTCTCAGCCACGCCTCTACCAAACACCACCAACTTCACGCAAAGCTCCCATTTTGTTCACTATTATTTTTCCTTCTCTCTTTTTTTCTCTTATTTTTTATTTTTGCTTTTTGGATTTTGTTGCTCTGTTTCGACTATGAGTGCAACAATTCTTCCAGATCGGCCACACCTTTGCCACGCACAGTTATGCCTCGCCGGTGCTGCTTTTCAATCCACCACGCAACACCACTGCTGGCTGATCTTCACGGTCCCATCGAATCCATGCTGCTAACAACTCTCCGTCTCTCTTCAATATTTCATTCTTCTTGTTTCTCAATTTATTTTTTATTTTTTAATTAAAGAAGTTAAAACTCTCTGTTCTTGGTTTTCTTTTTTTCCAGTTTTTATGATATTTACTTTTGTTTTTGTTAGTTGTCAAGAAACTTTTGTTTTTCGCGTGATTTTTGTTTTGTTTTTGTTAGATTTTTGTAGCTTAAAATTGGTTGGTGGGTTTTGAGAAAAAGCCAATTTGAGGCTTTCATTGGGCTTGTTGCTCAATTTCTTTCATCTTCATCAGCTATATGTATTTATTGCCATTGATTTATGTTCAACTATATATTTTTCATGTTATATTTTGTTTTTGGGGTGTCTGATTTGTATTATGGATAGTGTATTGGCATATTTTCATCAATAAATAGTGGCATACTTCGCAAGACACCATGGAAATAATGGTGAAGTACAAAAGTTGATTTCAGAATCCTTAAAATGCTAGTTTTGAAATTGGGGACTTTTTTTTTGGTATCCGCTAAATAAGCTTAAAGTCCAACCCGACCCAACCAGATAAATATTGGGTTGGGTTGGTTTGAAACTTTACGTTGGGTTGGCTTGGGTTGAATTTTTTTCAACCTGATTTTTGTTGGGTTGGGTTGGGTTCACCTCTAACACGACCCAACCCGTAAACGCCCACCCCTAGTTCGCAATCATAATTATCAGGTATTTGATAATGATTCTAGCATATCTCATTCTCATTCTTATTACTTTGTTAAATGTATATATGACTATTAAGAATCATTTTCCCAATTAGATTAGGAGGTAGAAACAAGTCTTGTACAAACAATTCAAGTACACTAGAGGCTTTTTTTTTTTTTTTTTTTCATTTGGCTTGATAAGAAACAGAATCCTTTAATTATTTGAGGAAGAAATTACAGAGGAAACATAAGAAAGAAAGTGAATAAGCTGCCCACCATTCTTATAAAAAACAGAAGAAAATAATAGACAGCACCATTTAATGGTGAGACTCTATCAATGGTTCTAGCTTGGACTTGTAAAAGCAATACTACTCTTTATGCTCAAATCCAATCCACAACCAAATAAAAGCAAAAACCACCAGAACGTTTATTATTTTCTGTTGACAATTCCTAATTCATGCTCAAGTAGTATGACCCTTATATCAAATCTTAATTTTCATACAGTAAGCAGAAACTGAATCAAGACACATGGATAAAGAAAAGCAGTTGTTTGTTATTTATCCTATCTGCTCACTCAGTCGTCGATAAGGCATCCAAACCCAACAAGGTTGTGCACCAGCCGCCAATGTGTTTTGATGTTATTCCTTATGACTTTTCTTTTGACACCCATGAGGAAGGCTGGAGCTGGCACTCACTGTATGGACGCCCTTTTCTTAGCCTTTTAATCCAATTAATTCCAACATATTCCAACTCAATATTTTTTTCCTTTCTTGCACCCTAGATTCCAGCTTGCCCCTTCCACCCAGTCTAAAATTAACGATATGTATTCTCCAATTAAGTTCATCTCCAACCCTTAACCTAACTTTGCCAAAGGCTTAACCCTAAAATCAAGCCTTTAGCTGTTTAGCAAGCCTGCAATGCTCTTATAATGGTTATCAATCACGAGCTCGCAAAATGATGAGTGGATGTTGTGACCGTGTCAATGTGAATTCTGGTATTAGAATAGTGTTTGATAAGGATTTTTCAGGCAAGACAACATGATAATATTTCTCCCACTTCTCTCATCTTTTGAAGGAAAGAGAACTTTTACATGAACACCACTACCACTAGGATTTACAACTGAAGATTGGTGACTTTTTTTCAATTTATTTTCTTTACAATTCTAAAAAATCATGAAACGTAACTGAACATACCCTATATTCTGATCCTATGAATAATAAGTTTCAGATACCTTTAAGATTCATCATAAAACAAAAATCAAATAGATGCGAGGACCAAATGATGTTTTCTCACAGAACACAATATTTAAATTTTTTGTGCTTCAAGAAAAAGAAGTCAGATAAGCCAAGGCTTCCCTGAACTAGTAAGCATGTCAATAACATTAAACACAAACCAGAAAGAACGATATCAAATTACCGTATTAGGGGTTCTCTTGTCAATACTTCATGATAACGAGACCTTTGTAACAAAGAGCTGAAAGAGAACTCTGCAACACAAGATTTAAGAAATAAGTAATCAAATTTTTAGTTATCATCACATATATGTGTATCTGTGAAAATTAAAATATTTTCAATGCCCTAATCACTCAAATAAGATGTGCTTTCACTCTCCAGGCCACACATTTTTTAAATAGATTGATAGCATGAATCCATAATCATATGCCCAGTAGTAATATTTTTCAAATAAAAATAGTGGCAATAATAATAATAATTAATCCAGAAAAATATAAATAGTCAATCTCATACTAACTGGTTTCAACTCACACTACAGAAACACCATAAATAGTTACTTAGGCTCAATGGGTTATTTTTTTATTTTATGTTCTGTTTTCTTTTATAAAAAATAGGACATTGAAAGTTTTATAAGGTAATGTTTCTTAGAATACAAATCACCTCGAACAAAATGGTATTGCTAAAAGGCCAAAGCATGCCCTCATCCATACGGTTTTGAATATTCAGTATATATCTTAAAAAATGGAAATGGTGGAAACCCAGTTTGAGACAACATACAAATAAGTAAATTGAGATTACCTGGTATGCTTTTGGCACAAGTAGAAATGGATTTTCCGGGAACCTCAGTTGGTCCAAAAATGTAACTCCGTCCATGCTTTAGCAGCGTTGAAGACGAAACGCGAGAACGAATGCCCTTTCAAAACAAAGTTCAGGTCAGAAACATATTGATTTTTCAATTTTCTTCAGCAAATACATCTGTTCTAATTTCTAACAAAAATTGCCCACAGCGAGATAAAAATTGATTCAAACGAACAAAAATAACCCAACAAAAGAATAAATTTTGGATAAAAAAATAAAAATAAAGTTGTTTACTTTTTTGATAATCTCTCTCAAAGCCATTCATCAATGTTGTGCCAAACCAAGTTTAAGAGGGTGGAAGAATCTCAGCAGTCCATTAATTAGGGTTTAGAATTGGAATTGAGAAGTTGGGTAAAATGGAAGAGAGGAGGTTCAGGGATAGTGTCACAAGAAAAATAAGTATTCTGAAGAATGGTCTTTGGATGGGCAGTTCAATAGGGGTAAATCAAGCAAAGGATTGGGGATTCAATGGTGTTACCAATCACCCAAGAGGCCAAGACTACCTGTTCTTCGAACGCGCAGGGCTCAAACTGCATTTGTCTAAGGCCCCAGTTGGATCTGATCTTCTAGGCCCGTAATAATTATTATTATTATTACTCCTTATTTTTTTAGGACTGACAATGGCTCGTTTAGGGATGGGCACGGTTCTGTTCGTTTCAGTTTTCGTTCGAATTGAAAACCAAACTAACTAATGTTCACTTTTCAAAATCTTGAACCGGATCTGACTGAATAAGTTTGTAAAACGGAGTCACACCGAACATATTTGATATGGTTCAGTTCAATTCAGTTTGGTTTGGACCTTTTTCGAAAAAATTGTTTAAATTGTTCAAGTTTAGATATGAATTGAGTCCTTTAGCATTATGTGTTAGGAATAGGATTCAAGAGTTGAGATTTTGGGTGAAATGAGTAGTATTACTGTTAATATTATTATATTCATTCAACCTAAGCTGGAGAAGAATTTCCACCTTGTAAAGCACATGCTATTCCAAAATTATAAAAAGAGAAATACAACATAGAGTAAATACCTAGTCAGCAAACTACTGACAGTGGACGTGTATAACCATTCAATCAAGGGTAGACGTGCGGTTAATATTTAGTTTTAATTGACAAAAAAATGATACCTATGGAACCCAAAGTGGTGAAATGAGACTCTCACCACGGGCTCTAAACCTAACTTAATTAGCCCAAATGATTGGGCCTGTTTGTTAATGGAGATAGATTAGGCCATTTTTGGATTTAAAAGCCTATACAGAATTTAGCCAAATTGGGTGATAAAAAATTATGCTCAATCAAGGTCTTAATCATTTTTTTTTTAAAAATCAAACTATGATAGCTTCTCTAAAGCATAAAGAAACTAAACATCTCAACTAATGTTGTAAAACTACAAGACGACTATTTAATCTGTTAATATTTTAGGTTCAACTCATGCGTCTTAACATTTTTCATACAATTAGTGTAGCAATTAAGTTATTATTGTCACATCATCCTTTCTTTCTTTTTAGCAATTGAGTAGATAAATAATGTGATAATGCAAAAATAATCATATGACATTAATAAATATAAAAATATTAGAATACTAGCTGAGGTAGGATTGTTGTAACTTATGAAATAATTATTTATTTAATAATTTAGGATCCCAAAAATATTTGATAAAATTTAAAAGTTATTTATTTTTTATATTACTTTTTAAAATATGATATTAGAGAAGCAATTTAAGAAATAATTAAATTTTAATTGATTTATGAAATACTTTTAAATCTAATATTTTAAAATAAGTTATTATTTTATAAGTTATAACAATCTCAAACACAGTCGATTGAGTGGATTTTTTAGAAATTGGTTGTTTTAATATTGTAAATTATTTTTTTTAATATTGGGAGAATGTCTCAATATTTTGTATTTCTTTATTAAAGGAAAAATTGTAATGGAATAACCTGATATTTGGTTATATTGTAATGAAAATGTACTTTTACTTAAACTATAACTTAGCACATTGGATAATTATCAATTTGATCTCAATTTATTTCAAAATTACTTTTTTACCTGCTTTTACTTTTTTGACTCACATGGTTCCTAACTTTTTTAAATACATCAATTTAGTCCCTATAACCAAAATTATGACGGTCAAGCCTGATATAAAATATAAATCGACTAATTTATCCTCTTTTTTTTTATTAAACTATTAAATTAGAATGACGCTTTTACCCTTTAACTTTTAACAACTTTACATATTTGAATAGTCCAATAAGAAATTGATATATGTTATAAAAATTTAATTTTTTTTAAAAACACTTAAAAATTGATTAAATAATAAAATAAATATGATAAAATTTATTAAAAATAAAAAATAAATGTAAAAATACTATAAAATTAAAAAAAATCTTAAAAGTAAAATTCAAGATTAAATATTTATAAAACTCAAAATTTAGTAATTTAATATATATATATACACATACATATATTATTATTATATTGTAAAAATAAAAATATAATAATAAAACTGCAATATATATATATATATATATATATATATATATATATTGTAACTTTATTATTGTATGTTATTTTTGTAGATGCTGAAATCTACGAAGTGGATCCGGAGATCTACGGTCGGATGTTTGTAGGGCCAACAACCTGTAAAATGAGAAAATATAGTTGAACTCTTGGGACACAGGGGTGGTGCCAACCAAATAATTTTTAACGTTCAAGTCAGTTAACGAAGTCGAGTAGAGAAAAGAAAATGAAAGAGATTAAACCTGAAATTGTATAATGTCAAGTGTAGCGTAACAGACAATATGTCGAGCGTACAAGTATTGCGTATCGTTATGAAATATCGATGTCGACTTGGTCGAGTAGAGGCTAGGTTGTTCCAGTACAAAGTGACAATTTTTTAGCTTCGAAATATAATTCGCGTGACCCTTACTTATGAAGCTTGGGTTCGTATTTATAAGGGGGAATATCATCTGTTGAAGTTAGTCGAGAGAACCTCGCTCCGAGATACTAGGAAGCCCTGTTATCTCAGGGCAGTTAGTCCGTTGAGACCACAATTTTGACTAGGTCTTTGTTTGACTTAGCCTTTGAATGTTTCGGCTTTAAATGACCATTGGACCTTAAATGTTTATGGACTGTTTTTTCAATTATATATATATATATATATATATATAATATTTTAGTATGTTAGATTTATTAACTAAATTTTGAGATTTGTAAGTATTCAATCTTGAATTTTATTTTTATTTTTAATAAATGATGTTACTTTTAAGATTTTTTTTTAAATTTTAAATTATTTTTAATTTTTAATGAATTTGATCATATTTATTTTTTTATTTAATCATTTTTAAGTTTTTTTAAAAAAAAATACAAATTTTTATGATATGTTATTGGAATATTCAAATAGGTAAAATTGTTAAAAAATAAAAATTTGGAGGGTAGAATCATCTTTCTAATTTAATAATTTAATAAAAAAATGGTAAAATAGTCAATTTATACTTCATATCAAGTTTGACTGTCAAAATATTGATCATGGAGACTGAATTGATGTATTTTGAAAAAGTTAAGAACCATGTGAGTTAAAAAAGTAAAAATAGGTCAACAAGTGATATTTCCAAATACATTAAGAACTAAATCGATAATTATCCAATATGCTAAGTTGTAATTTAAATAAAAGTACGATTTCATTACAATATAACTAAATATCAAGGTATTTCATTATAATTTGCCCTTTATTAAATTGACAAACTCACACTTTTTTGTTTTTATTTTTAGTTTTACCCAACACAACACCCATTGTATGGATGCAAAATATTTTACAGGGGTATACGGTAATTCCATTTTATTTTTAAATATTAAAAAATGTAAGGTAATTGATATGCTGTAATTATACAGGAAATGAATAAATTACCTTTCATCGGTCAAAAAATAATTGCAAAAGCGGACTTCAGTAGTTGAACGGTCACTAGTAAGAAGATGATCACTGAATCGAAAAATCTTCTCTAATTACAATACAAGAACCATACTCTGATTACTATGTTTTGTTTGATTGAAAAAAATAGAGAAATATTTTTTCTTCTCTGTATCTTTTATGTATTTTTCTCTACTGTTTATTTTGCTAGCCACACACCCACTTTTATAGGTGATGATCGGCAACATCCAAAATGGTGTAACTGCATGAGCAGTTGTTTTTCAATTCAAACTTTTTCCTATCTTTGGGTGCTTAAACCAATAGTATTATAATCATTTAGGCATGTTGGGATCAACAAACCTCCAATGATAGAAAAAGTGAACGTAGAGCACTTTGGTCACTGGGTGGTTCGATGATATAGAACAAGTAGAATATAGAATAAATAAACTGTAGATCGACGTTGGATGTCAAATGGAGAGTCGTGGGACCTAGGTGAGACGACGTAGATCGTAGAATGATGGGATGAAATATGGTGGCTGGAACCAAGAGTTAAATGAAGCTGATGGAGGTCAATGTTGTGCTTCGTTCAACCAGGATGTAGATGTCGACCGTAGTTTATGCTACGAATCAGTATATAGCTATTAACTAGAGAGAATTAGAGTGTCAATATGTGAGCCCCCAACTCCGAGATCTAAGCCTTTATTTATAGGAAGATTCTTGAGCCTGTTAGTGTGATTAGTGGGATCATAGGCCGAGATTGTAGGTTGATCCTGTGATCTTGAAAATAAGGATGACGTGATTGATTTGGTTAGTGACGCGTTTAACTTGGTCCAAGTTGAACATGGAAGATGTGGTTTGGGCCTTCGATAATTCTTTTAGGACATGTTTTTTCATTGGGTTGCTCTATATAAGTAAATAATGGGATCCAAGCCCATTTTTGAATACATGACACATGATAAATTATAAGTGCCTTAATTCAATTCTTAAGAATCTAATGTTGTTAACACCTTCAACTAACTTTGAGCTAGACTCCTTAATTATTATTTGACATTCAATTAAAAATAGTTTCATTTTTAATTGGGTGTATTTGAAACCTCATAATCTCCTTTTAGGTAAATTAACACAATAATGAAGACAAAGGCAAAAGGACAGTTACGGGGTAGATAGCATTTGTTGATATACAATTACAAGGCAACATATTTCTTTTAAAAATAAAATATATATGTTGATCAATACACATCTTCCTTTGTCACTCTCACTCATCATGATCCAATCTACTTCATTTTTTCTTTGTTTGTTTATTACTATAAAGCAACTACTCAACACGGACCATTTTAATTTATTTAATTTAAATTTATCAATGTGAAACTTGTTTGTTTTGGAAAATATTTAAAAGAAAGAAAGCACATGAAGTAGTCAAAAGTATGAAGAAGCAACACAACGATTCTTTTGACTCAAAAATTAAAAAAAATTGTGATTATGAGATAAGAAGGAAGGGTGGTAGTAATTTCTCAGTGTATTGAGGTAGCTAGGTCCACTTCAATTGTGCAAAAAAAAAAAAGGTTGGTGATATAATATTTGCTTCCTCAAATAAAGTCCAAGAGAGTCTTTAATAAATATTGCTAAGTTGTTTGGTTTTAGTAAAAAAGGAATCCACAATACCACTTTTCTTTTATCTACTTTTTTCAAGATATTCATCACCTCCTCCATCGCAAATTATTATAACTCAAGTGGTATACACCTTCCATATATTTATATTAGTAGTGTGAATTTAAATCGAATCGTGCACATTTGCTAGCATATAAGTGATGAGTTTTCTACCAGTATTGTGAGAATAAATATCTTTTAATTTACAAAAATACATGTCTTCCGATTATAAAATATTAGTTATTCAGGCTGCGCATGTAATAATTGATCTAGGCTGGGGCTGCTACCTGCTCATTTGCAGTCGGATTATCTTAGTGTCATGAATGATATTCATCATCCCCCTTCGTTGGCTGATCTAGGCCTTGTTATTTCAGATATTCATCATGTTTTTATCTCTTTTTCCTGGTTCGTTTGTTGGGTTTGTCCCTTGCACCACTAATAAGGCGGCTCATTGTTTAGCTAATTTTGCTTTTATATTTGGAGGATAATCGTTTTCGGTTAAATGGTTATCCTCCTTGCCTCTGTAATCCTTTGTTTGAAGACAACCAGTTTGGTGGTTAGTTGCCTCGTGTTTTATTGATAGTTTCTTTTCTCAAAAAAATAAAATAAAATAATAATTGATCTCAGTAAGTCTAGATATCTGACCGATTTAGTGTGAGTTTTAAAAAGAAAATCTTTATTTTGAGGAATTAATTACTAGTATGCATATAAATATATAATGATGTGTAATGATTTTTTATTTTTCATTTTTGTGTAATACACTCCAACTTTTATTTTTTTTATTTTTTTTTTACTTCTACTCCTAGAGCTAAAATTAGTAATGTTAGTATAATAATCTATAAAATTCATAATCACATGCATACTTTTAATGCAATCATTTTATCGATAACATCATTTCCTTCTTTTATTCAAATAATAAAAATTTAATTCAATAAAATCAAAGATTATTATTTATTGTTAAAATAAATATATGTTACAAATTGTGTGCATTGATGAAACGAAAAAGTAAATATGTTGGCCTTATGAGAGGTATCAATCTATGGACTTGCTGCTATGCATGGGCATGACTTGGTACTTGACTTATCAACTAGCCAGTGTCACATGGCACCGCAAAAGCCCCTTAGGTCAATCCATAACACCGATGGATATGGGGCTTTGCCCTATTAAGGGTATAAGAAAATAAAGTATCGCTCTTTCTAATACCTTAAACTTATAATATAGTGGTAAACGTTTGATGCTAATAAATTCATACAAAAAATATGGTTGAAAAACTAATTTTTGTAAGAGTTTTTCAGACTTTAAAGTCCTTTCATATTCTTTTTCTATTTTTTTTTTACGTAAGACTGTCATGCTAGTAATATTTTATATAAAATAAAAATTGAAATTAAAAATTCATTTTTTTTTAGATCTGACACCTTACGGGTTAGAGGGTTACCAAGACCTACCGAGATTAAACTCTTACTAGTATAGTACGAACATTTACTTCCATATCAGAACCCGTCTACTCCTGGCACGAGAGAGGTCTACCCACACTAAGCCGTTTTTGCTTTTTTTATTTGTTTATTTTTCTGAAAACTATTCTTTTGAACTATTATTATTAGGTGAATTTTTAATTTGATCCCTAATTTTTGGAGAATTATCAATTTTTTAAATCAGTTTCATTTATTGGTATCATTGGACCCTAACATTTTGGAAATATATCAATTTGGTTCTTCTGTAAGTTAACCGTTAGTCAAACTTAGTTGTTCTAGAGGCATTTTTGTCTTTTAGCCTACTCCATAATTAAAAAATTAAATAAATTAAAAAAAAAAAAAAATCTCCTCCACCGTCCATCAAAATTAATGGACGGTGGAGATTATATTGATATTTTTTAAAAAAAATTGAAAATTGTAAAATTAAATTTTTTTCAATAATTTTTTTTTTGCTCTTCATTAAAAAAAAAAAAAAATTAAAACTTGATGTTCTTGGTCTGGATCTCCACCAAGAACAAACCAAAAAAAAAAAAAAATTTGAACTGGAATTGGATTCAAAGATGAACCTTTTTGGGTTCGTCTTCGAACCCAAATGTTCAACTTCAAATTTTTTTTTTGTTTGTTCTTGGATTGGATCTCCACCAAGAACATCAAGTTTTAATTTTTTTTAACAGTAAAAAAAATATATTGAAGAAAAATTAATTTATAATTTTTTTACAAAAAAATTTGATATAATCTCCACTGTCCATTAACATCAATTTTGATGGACGGTGGAGATTCATTTAAAAATATTTTTTTTAAGGACATTTAAAAATACTTTAAAATTTTTACTTAAAAATTAATTTAAAATGACCATACTACCCTTCTAATTATTAATATTCTTATTTAAAATTTGAGGTTAAAATTATAATTTTAACTTATTTAAATAGAGTCAAGGGCAAAACAGTCTTTTTATCAATTCTATTAAGTTTGACTAGCAAAAATTTGGTCAGAGGGACCAAATTGATATATTTCTTAAAAGTTAGGGTCCAACGATACCATTAACCATAACTGGTTTAAAAAATTGATAATTCCCCAAATGTTAGAGATCAAAATGAAAATCACCCTTATTATTATTATTATTATTATTATTATTTGTGAGAACTTGCTCATTTATTATGGATCAAAATAATTATTAATCTTAGCTATAATTATAAGCGCATGAATCGCTTGATCAAATGAATCTTTTTTTTTTTTTTTTTTTGAATCTTGTAATATAATGAGAAATCATTTAACAAAAGCTGCAATTGATAAAGAAAATCTTAATTTCCAACCTATATTGTTCTCTATAACTCTTATTCTATATTATCTTTTTAAATCTATTAACTTTCTTTTCGTTTCCAAATTACCACAATTAGTGAAAAATAAAATCATAAATGCTAAATCATAAAAAATACGAATAAAAAAATAATTATTCAATTGTTTTAAGTGGAAATAACACTCACAGCCTTAAGGTTTGGCATATAACTATGTTTTGTCTATCCTATACTATACCAAACAATGTACGAGATTTGATGGTATGTGCTCTTATATCCTTTTTAAATTATTTATTTTTTTTTATATTCAATATTTAATTAATTAATATATTATATTTTATATAATATAAATATACTTAATTATTTAAAATAATTTTAATATTTAGATTTATTTTAAATAATTTTGTTTTAATTATTGTTATAGGTATAATCTTTTAAAGAACAGCCACCTAAGCAACCAATCACCGAGAGAAGGAAAGAGGAAGGATTATTTCCTCTTATCTCCCAAAACTGCATCGTTTAACCTTCAAGGTCACAGGAAAGATTGAGCTTGCTGCGAGAACCATGCCTGCGACCATGATGTCTCCCCGAAGAAGTCTTGAACAAGAGACAGAAGTACAGGCGACACGCTGAACTTGAACCTAAACCTGAGTGCTGCAGCGCGCCAGTCTGACACCTGTCACAAGCGCAGTCGGTGTCAGAAACCTGTCATCAAGGGCAACAGAGAAATTTAATGCCTAGGCAGCATAGGTTACCGTTCTTTTCACTATTTTTGTCACTGTCAGGCGATCTTCTGCAGGAGATCAGAAATTACACGTTTAAGGAAACGATCTCCTGACCCTTCCCTGAAAAGAGACCTGAACATTCCCAACAAAAGGGAAAAGGTTCAGGATATATAAGGAAGACGATAACAGCAGACGAGGTAAGCATATTATTGATCATAAAAAACCCGAAAAGAAAAGTATATTTGCCCTCTGATTGAAAGAGATAACTGACTTGACCGTCGGAGATTGATCGTCAGCTTACTTCCGGCATCTCTCACGATTCTTTCTTTCTTAGCAGGTAGCAGATTACAAAAGCTCACTCCGAGAAGTCTGCGTGTCCCGCGAAAACCTCTTTAACAAGATTATTTAAGATAATCTCATTCAAATCACTCGACTAAGCCAGTAAACTATCTTACTCGGCTTCGTTAACTTTCGTTGACTGTAGAATCCATTTTTTACCGTTAACAATTATAAATATTTAAAATAATATTTTATGTAAAATTAATTTAATTCAATCTGATTATGTCCAATCACATACAACATCAAATAAAAAATAATATTATTTTTAGTCCAACCCATACTGCACCAAATACATGACAATACTCATTTAATCCAATCATATTCAATCAAATATAATCTTATTATATACAAATAATTCAATTTAATCTTACGAACCAAACACACATAAAGGGGTGGAAGTATAATTTACTATTGTTTAAATGGTGAATTGTAATGGAGTACTATGACGTTTAGTTATATTGTAATGAGATTGTATGTTTAGCCTTAATTATACATCAATACCCTACCATCAGTTGACTTAATAAAAAATAAAAGCTTAACTAAATTTTTTTATTTAAAATAATAAAAATACTTTTGATTAAAAAATAAAAAATAATATTAATTATTAAAATTAAAAAATTAAAAAAATAAGTTAAATAGATGGATCATGGATATGACCAAATATCTAAATGCTCAATTACAATTCGTACTTGTTTAAATTAATTATGAACGGCAGTTAATATTCAAAGATTCTATTTCATTCAAACAATGTCACTCTCATCATTAGTATCTATCACTCAACTAAAAAATAAATCTATTTAATCTAACTAATGATTAAATTGAAATAGAGAGAGACATAAAGCTGAGAAAGTTTGGTAGACGCGCCATGGGTTGCGCTTGGGGGAGGTGGTGGTGGTGGGGACAAAAAAACAACCGGCCAGGAAACGCCGACGTACACGTCAGAGAGAAGTGAGAGAAGCGTCACTAGAGGGAGAGAAGCTTTCATATCATCAACCACTTACACAAAAGCACTTCTCCACCTACCACGACCCAATTTCTCATCCCCACCAAACCCCCCCTCTCAATTCTATTTTTATTCTTCACTTCATTCAATTAACATTTAACTAATTATTATTATGATTTTGAAAATTAACAAGGAAGGAATTAAAAATCTATTCTGATTTGTCGAGATTAATTACTATATATATATATAAATTAAAATTCCTTATAATAAAAATATATTTATTTCTATATAGTTAGATGAAAATTTCTTATATATACTAATAAATTCGTACGGTAAAATTTGAACCCCATAATTAATGTGAATTGAGAAGTTACGTACCACTTATGTGATACACTAGTCATCATTTTATTTCTAGTTTATTCTTCATCATATCACTTCTTATAGTAATTATACTTTTGTTCTTAGTCTACATCAATATGAATTCATTCTTTTTGAGGCTTTCAATTTTCATTTCATCATGAATCAAAAGTGGATGGGTATTGACGATTTATTTGATGTTTCATTTGCAAATCGCACGTATGTATTCGAATTGATTTTAAACTATGTCAAGTCAGAATCCATTTTTTTTAATGGATGAAGATTTATGTCTATTGATACGACACGTTTTCAAAGAATTATAAAGACTAACCATTTATATGGATTTTAATCAAAGCTAAAAAAATATCATTAATAAGTAATGATTGTCATTGTCACACTACTACCGTCTAATATAATTCGACGGTAAAAACGTTCATCCAATCTGACAATGATTCAGATTCGAGTTGCCGCCACTGTAAGTAGTATGTAAAAAAAAATAAAAATAATAATTGTCACACCACTACCAATATAATTTGATGGTAAAGGACGCTCATTCAGTTTCATAATATCTTAAATTCGACAATTAATTTAGAATTTAAGAAGAGAATACGACTCGAATTTAGAATCTCAAAGGTATAAGTGTGAAGAACAAACCACTAGACCAACTTTATCTTGTTAACGAAATAAGTTACTTTCAAGGCATCTCCCAAGATATATTGTTTTGCAGTATATAAAAATGCTTACAAGTATTTTCAGCTCTTTGGTTGGTAGGTGTAAAGCATTTAAACTGGAAACAGGAAACAGGAAACTGGAGTCTTGTGTATTAAGCTTTGACTCACACACAATGTAGATTGAGATAAAAATAAATAAATAAATTTATTAATTAAAAACTTGTCTCACTCACTTGGGTTGGTGAGCATTGCCTAAATTATTTTCTTATTCAACAGGTAAGCTTGATTATTTCTCCAAGCAGATCCACTTATCTGATATAACAAAACTTAACTTAAAATTTGCAAATTATTTAATTGCCAATAAACAAATAAAAAAAAAATCGTCAAATTGGGTACCAAGATAATGCAATTACCAAAATAAAAAAAATAAATAAAAAAAAAGGATGGTGCAAGTGTCCCACCCATTACAAATATTATTTTAACATCATATAAATAGTTAGAATATAGATATTAAAATGAGATGCGGGTGCGTGCGGGTTTTATAAAACCTGACCAAACCCCTTATCGTCTCTAGTTAGTAGTTGTATATAAAAAAAATATATATCATTAATACATCCTAGTTTCTTAAGTTAATGTGATTTGGTTCTTGGAAAAAGCTAATGCCACGTTTTGTAGATATGAAGCACAAGCAGTGCTATCAAAAATAGAAGGGTACTCTTGCTTTCTGTCATCACAGCACAATTCACAGCAAGCATTCCAAAAACAAAACACATTTGCTTCTCTGAACAAAAATTAGGATGAAAAAGAGATTAAATCAGCATGTTATATTTGTAGTTATCATTTGCTCGTTGTTAAATAGCGGTATTTTTTATCATATTTTAATAGAGAGAGGATGTTATATCCATGGTAGATGCGCATCTACAATGGGTATTACCCATTGTGGATTAAAGCTTTTCTTATAATGGTAGTAGGTAACAAGGTTAATTTTCATTTTTGAAATGGAAGAACCTGAATAATTCTTTGCTCCTTTACCACCAACTTTGAGTTTGAGTTTATCTCCATCTACTTGAATAATTATTGATATATGTGTTTGTTGTAGGTAGATTCCGTGCGCTCAACTACCACGTCACCACTAATGGTCGAATGTCAACGTGCAATCAACGCACGACTGATCCTTAGGTTTTAGGATTCGAAGTCGTTTGAATATGTGTAGACGAGAATGTTTCTTACTATAGCGAGAATTCCCCTAGTGCCAACACATTTTCGGAGTGCATTTATGAATACCTAGCAAAATATTGACCATGAACAGACCAGTTGTGTCAGAAGAGGACCTGACACTGTAGTGCGCCAGTTTGACTTCTATGACAACCCCCAGTCGAAGTTAGAATCTTATCATCATAAAAGTCAGACGAATTAAATATCTTAACACAACAGATTACTGTTCGACCATCCTACTGTGTCCTATCCGCGGTCAAGTTCCCTAAGAAGGCAGAAGTTACACGTTTAAGGTAACACCTTTCTAACCACGCCTTTCAACAATCTAAGCATTCCCAAAATAGATGGAAACAAGGGGAATGTCTGTGGAAGTATAAATATGAGCATTGATGGAGAACTAAGATATGCTATTGAATACTCTCACCAACCCTAAATATTATTTGAAGCAATTCATTAATTCTCTCTTAAATCAAAAACTAACTTGATCGTCAGAGATTAATCGTTGGCTCAAGTCCGGCAACCTTCACTGATCTTTCTTTGTTCTCACAGATAGAAACTTCGCAAACAATGTTCAACGAGTGATCATCCTCGGTGAGAACCTTCTCACAAGATCTCAGGAACAAATATAGTTTTGTTAGGCTCAACGAACCACTAATATCTCAATTTCGATTCTTTAATCTGCAGGGGTATGTATATAAAAAAAATAAAAATAAACCATTTAAATTGTAAGCCAAAGTATAAAGACACATACTATAGATAGGATAATTAATGGATTGTGTTAATATGAGATATGTAATATTAGAAATCTTCTTAACGTGTGTCTTAAAAGCATGCAATAAAAAAGGACTCGCAAGGCTTCCATAATGGGAGACTTCTACTCTATAATAAGAGGAGAAAACTATCTACACATATTGATAAATGTATATGATCACCACTAAAATGTTCTAACTACGTTAACTAAGTAGATGTGGTGCTAATCAACAACTCGTCTAAATGTGAGAACTCAACAATAAGTTTAAGTTATCCCCTTTAAAAAAAAAAAAAGTTTTTAAGTTTTTACTTATTTTAGTCTAGCAATACAATCGATTGTGTCATGAGTACTAATTTTTTTATTTTAATATCAGAACTAGTCTTATGGAGAAAAATTTTAGTCTAGTTATAAGTCCATAAATTATATATAAGTGAATATTTTAAGAAGTGTTTATGACCTCAACTCCAAACACCACCTATTGTTGGAAAGTAACATCAACACTTGCTTAATTCAAGTTTCATTATTCGTACTGATTAATATATATATATATATATAAATAAAGTTTATTATTGAAAACAGTATAATTGAAAAAAAAAATGATTATATATAACAATACCTACCACCAAATAGAATAAACAATTTAAGAAAAGAAAAAGAAAAACATACGAAATCAATAATTTTTTGTTTGTCTCTTTGTTCTTTGCTTCAAGGTTTAAATTCAAGCATATAACATTACATAGATGGGGTGTGAAACGGTATACACATTGTTACACGTAAGACCACCACCACTGCATCAGCCACACAACACATATTTACCCACCAACAACAAATTTTCTTTTTTAAAAAAAAAAAAAGAAAAAAAACTTTTGTAACTAAATCTTCAAAACCATTGTTCAATTAAGAATTTCCCAAAATAATAATAATAAAAAAAAGAAAATGAAAGGAAAAATAAATTAAATTTTCCTTTCTTTGTGCAAATAATAACAAGTATTTAATTAATTAATTAACATTTTGAATTGTTTTATGATGAAAAAGAAAAAGAAAAAAAATCAATCGCCCCTAGAAGGACACCATGGAGTCATGTCCATAGGATAACTACCCAAGACCCTCAAGAAAGAGGTGAACTCCTGAACCTCCGCCAACGCGTTCTGTGCCCTAACATCCGCCATCGACGCCTCGAAATCCACATAGAACATGTACTCGAAGTGCTTCGCCGTTCCCACGTTCGCGTCGTCCACCAGCCTGATCGGACGGTTCCTGTGCGGCCTCGACTCGATCTTCGTCAGGCTTATGTTCCTGAAAGCGAACGCTGACAGCACCTTGAACAGCACGCTCGTCCCCTTGTCGTGGGCGAACACGATGCTCGTCTTGAATGGCCTGTCCGTACGCGGTATTATTGGCTCTCGCGCCAGCATTACGAACCGAGTCACGTTGCTCGAGTCGTCCTGGATCCCGTCCGCCAGGATCTGCATCCCGTACAGCTCCGCCGCGCGTGCCGACGCTATAGCCGCCGTGTCCCGCAGGTTGTTCGCCGCTATGTACTCGGCGGCGCCGGCAGTGTCGTCCACGGCCTCGCGTGCGACGTTGAGCCCTAGCTTCGTGAGCGTGAGCTCGCACTGAGCCAGCGCTTGTGGATGAGAGATGACTCGCGAGAGATACTCCTTTCGAACGCCTGGTAAAGCCAGCAGACAGTGATGTACCGGTAGTTGAACCTCGCCGACAATGTGTAACCGGTGGCGGAGGAGGAGGTCGTAGTTGCGGTGAATAGATCCGCCTAACGAGTTCTCGACCGGCAAGACGGCGCGGTCGGCGATCCAGAGCTCGACAGCTTGGAAAGCGACCTCGAACTGATCACAAGGAATGGCTTCGCAGTTCGGATAAGCTTTACCGGCGGCGGCTTCTGAGTATGCGCCGGGGACGCCTTGGTAAGCGACTCTAAGTTGCGAACCGTGCATAGGAGCCGGGGATAAGTCGGTGATTGTTAGCGGCTTCTGCGACGGTGTCGGCTGAGGCTTGTTGTTGGCTTGGTCGATGGGGACGAGATTGAGGTCTATGGAAGTCTTGTGGCCGTTGACGGCGGCTACATGGTCGGCAGATTTGTCGGATGACTGCTCTTGAGAGACGACCTTACTGGATAGAATGGCGCAAGAGCTTTGCCAGTCGGCACGGCTCAAGCCGATGCCGTTGGAGAAGTGAACCGAGTCGGATCTATACATACATAAGATCCGGCTTGGTTGCTGGCGGTTACGGGTCCGGATAACTGGCTTGTTGAGGTTGTAGGAAGAAGAAGAAGGAGGTGTGAGAGACTGCATGATTATTATCGAAGAATGTAAAAAGAAAGAAAAAGAAAAAAATAAAATAAAAAAGAAGTGGTAGGTGAGAACTGGAAATAGCTTGCTTGTTGTTCTCTCTTGAAAAGGGAACGTCAAGCTGAGAAAAAATGAAGGGGTATGCGGGGTTTTTATATTGAGAGAGAGGGAGTAGACAAGTCTTGGAGGAGGACGGTGTGCGTGCTTGGGTGTGCGCGCGGGGAGGTGGTTCGGTCAATCTCACACCTAACCCCCCACCTCTCTCTCTCTATATATGACGTCCTCATCGATTTCTTAGATTCGATTATATAATTTGTTCCCAATTTTTTTTTTTTTTTTGTATTTTTATTCTTTGCTTATTATAGTATCTTATATGATGATAATGGAATTAAAAAAACAATTAAAATAGTATACAGTTTTTCAAGTTACTCACAAAATTTACTAAAAAACATAATTGTATTTGTACAACTTAAATTATATTTATATTTAAAATGTCTCGAGATTTATTTGTGAGTCTCATTTATGATTTAATGTTACTTGACACGTATTAGTTTGAAAACCATGTCTGTCTACCTACTACTACCAAGTTGTAAGTGAAAAAAATGGTTATTGGTAACTCACATAAGCACATGACATTATATATTGTGAAAAAGGGTACCATTTTATTATTTGATTTTATGATAGCGTCCGAGTTATCTTCTCTCTTGCAACCTTAGGACATTATTAAATAGATGCATGTGATGATGGCAATGAAGGAGTGACACACGAATGGGCTCAAATGTGTATAATGGTTATGGTGAAGCATAAACTCGCTGGCAACGAGTGACGACGGACAAAGGACTGCGACGGGAGCGTGGGACCACCACAGACATTCGATGGAAGCAAATCTCACAGCATTGGGATGGTCGGGAGATGCTGAGGAAGACGATGGTAACGGCATGGTGTAACACCTAATGGTATAGAGCGACGTTTGAAGAACACACACAGCTGAAAATTGGGCAACCCTGGTCGTGGTGCATGGGGTACACGCGCTGAGGCTGGGATCGAGCACCAGTGGGTGCCCACTATGAAGACCAGAAACTGGGGCGTGTGGCACACGCACAGAAGATAAGAAAGTAAGAAAATAAAGTTAAATTATTGTAGTTTTGATACCATGATGTGATAGTGAAATTGAGAATAATTTTATTTCAATATTTATAGGTCACATAAGATTTTTTATAACTGAAAATTAGAATAATATATATATATATATATATATATATATATAAAGTAAATATTACATAATATAAGGTAACACAAGATTGAGTAATATTGACTAGATTAATATGGTAAGAGAGATGATGCAAGGGTTTCCCAAGTTGCAATGTATCACGACAATCAAATCCCAAGTAACCTTCAATTGATACGTGGCAAATGGATGATATCACAATTTTTATGTACACATCTTTAGTATATAAAATTCGGGATAAAAGTTTAAAATCTTAATATTACTCAAATCTTAATATATAATAATTCCTTTTGTAGAAAGTCTCAGGGGTTATTTGCTTGTGTGTTTGAAAATGGAATAAATTTGAATTTTACTAAATATTGAAACTTAAATCATGAAAGATATAATTTATTTATTTTATTTTTATTATGACATTTAAATATAAGTTGATTGTCTATTTTTAATATAAAAATATTTGAAAATAAATAATATGACATGTATATTTTTATAATTATTATATATATATATATATATTTTTTATTTGATATGATACAAACAACTAAAAATAAAAACTTTAATATTGATAATATTTCATTTAATTAAATTTTTTAGGATTATAATTTTATAAATATTATATGACATGTGATTAAGGTGAAATTAGAATATTATCAGTTTTTGGAGGATAATTTTAAACAACTTAATAAATCAAAGTTATACCTATTAAATGATAAGTTTGAAAAAAAAAACAAAGAACCCTTAATATTAGTTATATTTATAATATTGCCTTTTGATTTCATAGGAATCTCTTCCCTTTTTTTCATATTAATTTTTTTGAGCAAATAACACATAGAACCTCTCAGGTTTGCTTATCTATAAGTGGAATTAACCTTTTGGTTTATTAGCGAAGACCTCCAATGCCGTTAGTCAAACTTCATCTAATTTAACAGTTGACCATATTTGATTGTTAAAAAGACCAAAATGCCACGAAATAATATATATAATTATTAATATTCATTAAATAAAAAAACTAAAAAATAATGTTAAAATCTCCACCGTCCATCTCATCTTTTTAACTTTTTTTTTTATAGTTTTTTATTTAATAAATATTAGTAATTTTATATATTATTTAAGGGTATTTTGATTTTTTTAACAATCAAACATGATCAACCATTAAATTGGATGGAGTTTCACTAACAATAGGAGAAGTCTTTATCAATAAACCAAAAAGTTAATTCCGCTTGTAGATGAATAAATCTTAGGGGTTCTAGCTGTTATTTGCTCATTTTATTTTATATATAATCTAGAATAATATAAACTTAATTTTTAAATATTTATTAACTATAATCTGAGACCTAATCTGAATACTTAGAAAAAAAAAATTTACATTTTCTTTTCTTTTTTTTCTTATATTTAAAATTATTTTTTTGTATATATCATTTCACACATAATTCATAGTCAAACCGTTGCTTTTAACTGAATCAACTTACGGAATGGTACTACGTGTAATTAAAGTAAAACTCGTATTATGGATGTAATATTACTAAATATTATGATACTCTATTGCAGTTTACCCATAGAAAGAGAGCTTTTGTTTTTTTTTTTTTTTTTTTGATTTCAACAAAACTTCTATTACAGAAGACCAACAAGAAAGCTAGGTTTAGGATTAAACCAACAAAATTCCTCCTTAGAGGAAAAGGCAAGGGAAGCAAGAGAATGTGCCATTCCATTCCTTGAACGAGGAATGGCATGACAGTTGGAAACTCCCACAACCCTAAAAAGAGCCTTGATATCAGAAACAATAGGGTCCATAAAGGAACTAGGACAAGAGTTAAAAACCCTAGCCACAGCATTAACAGCATCTAACTCCACCCACTCAATAATCAGGCTCAACTCCTTAGCCAGCAGTAACCCCTCTCGCAATGCCAGCAGCTCGCCAAGCTCAGCAGGAAAGAACCCCAAGAGGGGCTTAGCAGAAGCTGCAACAACCTTACCTTGAGAATCACGCACCACAGCACCAGAACCCATCACAGAAAAACCAGACTTCACTGCTGTATCGGTATTCAACTTCAGGGAGCCTGCAGGAGGAGGCGACCACAAAGCAGAACAAGGCTGCCTGGGGGGCGGGGGAGGAGAGCCAAAGACCTTCTGGGTGCCCTGAAATTCACGAAGTAAAGAAAGAGACCAAGAAACCAAATCAGCACTAATCCTGGGGGATTTAGAATGAAACACGGCATTCCGATCAGACAAAACCCCTCACAGGATCATACAGAACTCCTCGAACTCTGCTCAAAGAGAGCTTTTGTTATGATGCACAAATTATACTAATGTCTAATTCCTTTTAGTAATTGATAAACTAAATGATTGCTTGAAATTTTGTTGAAACTTGTCAAAAACCTTAGCTACAAGACATATCATTTTAAAAAAATAAAAAATAAATACAAACTTCACATCCATATTTATTTGTCCTAACAATAATGAAAAGATCATAATACTTCTTTTTCTTTTTTTCTTTTTTCTTGTGAAAAAAATACAATGTTGTAACATGTTATTAAGATTGTATATTTTATTAGGGTATGAATAATTTAACTTAAATTCATAATTTCAACATTTGACTATAATATATTCCTAATCCAAAGGTTGGAAATAGTAAATGAATTAATAGTAAATGACAACTATTATTTTAATTATATATATATACACACACTACCAATATTAATATTATAACAATAATGCTAGACAATTCCACTTGAATTTTAATTTGGTATGTGACAATTCGAAATTTATAAACATGTAAATTTACATTAAATATGTAATTTTATTTATTTATTATGTGTAAGTTGAATAATTACATCACAAGTTGAGATACAAATTAAAATCTCTAAAGTTATTCTTATAATAATAATAAATACATTGAAGTCTTTATCAAATAATAATAATAATAATAATCAAAGTAGTACTTTAATCATAAAATTCCAAAATGGCAAATATATTTTGAAAATCAAATTGAAGATGACATCAGTACTATATTTACATAGCATATGATGCTGGATTAAGATTAAAATGAAAGTGTTATTATTATTATTATTATTATACTTTGAGGAGAAAAGATTTAAACTCAAAATCTCAACTTCGTTGAGAAATATAATTACTATCAGACTATACCTACGCCATAAATAGAAGTTTTATTAAACCACCAACTTTTTATCTAATTGATTTTGCATAATAATTGAAGTAGAAGTAGGGACATTATTTAGTGGTCCAAAAATGTGCTACCATTTTTAAGTGCCACAAAAAAATCTGATCAGCTGATTTATTTGTTGTTTTTAATTACCCGATAATTCTACATACCTTTAATTTATAGAAAAACAATGAAAGTTAAAAATAATTGAAGGAAAAGGAAAATAAAAATAACCTTTTGCTCCATAACTTTGACTACACCTAACATTATGATTCTTTATTTGTGTTTATGTTATGATTATGCAATAAGTTAATAATATTCAACCTATTTGAGATTTAATAAAATACACTCGGAATTAAAGTTTGCATAAATTGATACTGAACTTTTCTCGCATTAATTTTAACTGTTTGACTTAACACCTAAAAAGAGTATAATGGTCATTTGACCATGGTATTTTGTAAACTTGACACGTCAACACAGCACTTAAATGTTTTTGACTTTGATTTGAAATTATTTGAGTTGATTTCAATTTAATAATAATAAAATATGATATTTTAAAAATAAAAAATTGATTAAAAAATTAATAAACTAAGAAAGTTACAAGTCTATCCCTAAAAAAATCTTAACCTTGTATGTTGAAAATACAAAAACACAATTGTTCAAGGCGTGAAGTTCACCGAACGCCATGACTCTCTCGCTCTAAAACCAACCTTTCCCTTTCTCTCTCTAGATTTCGACCAAAACCAGCTACCCAAATCGACACCATTTCATCCTCTAAACAAGCAAACCAAACCCACATTAGATTTTGACCAAAACCAGCCACTCTCTCGGCTCTGCTTTCTGGTAATGAAAGAGCGACTGTTCATCTTCAAATGGTAACAGTGACAAGGTGATTACAACTCTTTTCTTTTTGCATGTGTCCTTAATCATTTCGAGTTTTAATTTATGAGTGTTGAGATTATTGGTATGTGACATGGGGTTAGGTTTAGGGCTTTGTTTTCAAATATTTATTTTTTCTAAAATTTTGTGTTGGATTATGGTTTATGGGTGGAAAAGTTTTGACTCATTATCTAGTTTTGATGTTTATTAAGTTTGAAAATATTGGATTATGATTTTAGGATTCTGATTACCTGATATTTACTTTAAGTTTGATTTTTTTTTAGTGTTATGTTTATGTTTGGTTGTTGAATGTTTTATGCATAGAATAGGTTTGACTCGTTATCTGGTTTTGATGGTTTTGTTCAGTGTCTCTCTATGCTCTATCTTGTGTGTGATTTATGTTGCAGTTCTGTGTGTCTGTCAGTGCTCTGTGGACTATTTTTTGTTGAAAATTAGTATGACTAATGGTGTGTTGTGTTTATAATGAAACTATGATGTTTATGTACAATGTAACTGTCACCTTCCTGGGGCAAAGGCATGAGATAGGCAGATTTGTCAAGGACTACATCAAGTTGAAAATGTTGTGGGACTCTGCCATAAAAGTGACATTGAAGATAAAATGAGCATTATGAGAGAGACTAATCCCACATGTGCCCATTCCACGAAGTGGTGAAAATAGAGCAGTCCACTGAGATTCGAATTTGATGGATGTACTGGCTGAGTTTGAGGAGAAGAAGGTAAGCCAGATCCGTTTCATGTTTATTTATATACCTTTTAATACTATACATCCTAGTGAGCCCAATTATGACCAACTTAGCCCAACCAATGAGCCCAACCCTGATTAGTAGCCAAATCCACTCCAAAACAACTTAGGATCAGACCCAATTAACCTTGAATCTTCTAATAGTGAAATTGGTAGTGATCACAGCCCAAATGAATCTTGTGAGGATCACACAAGTGAGAAAGGGGATCACAATGAGGTTGGTGAGGACCACACAAGTGAGGATGGTAATGAGGGTAGTATAGATAACAATGATGGGTTTACTGATATAAATTAAGATAATATTAGTGAAGAAGTGGTGAGAGAAGTAGGCAGTGAGAGAGATAATAATAGTAATAGTGATATTGAACAATCGCGTAGGGGTACATTAGAAGTTGGCCAATTGTTTAGGAATATGACCCATTTTAGGAAAGTTCTTTAAGATTATTCAATACAAGAGGGGTTTAGACTGAAAAGAATTGAAAAGGAGAGAAAAAAAGGATTACTTGTGGATGTGAGAGTGCAGGTTGTCCTTGGAGAGTACATAGCATCACAACTCAAGATAGGGTCACGTATATATTAAATACCCTAAGAAATGAGCATACCTGCCTTGCAATCACTAAGAACAGGGATGCAAATCCCTCTTGGCTATGGAAGAAGTTCTAAGATTTGATTAAGGAGAATCCCCAAATAAACATTAGAGTCTTGCATGTAGTGGTGTTGAGGACAAGTGGGTTAGATGTGAGTGATCACACATTATATAGGATCAAAAGGTATGCCTTGAAAATAGGAAGTGAAGATCATAAAGTTAGTTACAACAAACTTTACAATTATGGTCATGTGATTAAGGAAAGGAATTATGGGTCCTCCATTGTCATGTCTACCATGTATGTTTCACTACCCCTCATCAATGTTGAACCTAATATTCAACTTCCTGTCCACTTCAATATATATATATATATATATTTTTAATTTTTCATGACAGATCCGTTATACATCCTAGTGAGCCCAATTATGACCAACCTAACCCATCCAATGAGCTCTGTAACACCCCCTGACCCGACCCATATGGATCGACCCAGGAAGCTCTACTGGGTTTTCAAAACTTTTCTTAATTATGTTTATAATTTGAAAACCAAATAATTTATAATTTA
This sequence comes from Xanthoceras sorbifolium, assembly GCA_003430845.1. Classification (NCBI taxonomy): domain Eukaryota; kingdom Viridiplantae; phylum Streptophyta; class Magnoliopsida; order Sapindales; family Sapindaceae; genus Xanthoceras; species Xanthoceras sorbifolium. Next base: position 2,723,298 of record CM010620.1, on the reverse strand, counting down.
AAATTCTTTCTAGTGAGCCCATCAAGTCCATTTTTTTTTTAAATTTCGACAGAGTTACCTCTGTTTTTCTGATTTCCCAAAAATCCTGTTTACATCAAAAACTCAAACAATATATATATATATATATTCAACACTTCAAATTTCTTTTCTCAATCAACCATTTGCGCACCCTTCTATTTAGTGCGACTTTCCCAAACATTTTAATTAAAACCATACCTAATTTATATATTTACAAACATTATAAAACATAAACTATTATACAAATATTTACAAAACTCATTTATTCGCATTTTACAAACTTCTGTATATGCATGCTTAAGTAATTAATTTACAAACAAAGTTTAAATAAAACTACCCAAGTAATGTGACTCTGAATCTTCTTCTACAGATCTCAACTCTTCAGTTCTTTATTCACTGGAACCTCTTTTACCTACGCGTGATAAAAATCATCGCGCTAAGTATATCACTTAGTGGGTATACACAAATCAAATTTACAAATTTCACATAATCTCATTTATAATATATATAAAACAAATACAAATCATAGTATATCAATTACACCTTTCAAAGTAAATCAAATAATCATATTAACAAAACATATAATTAAACAAGACGTTTCTCATATAAAGTCAATAATACTCTATTTAATAAGAACAATAAATAAACTGTTTAAAATTTAAATATCAACAAGAATCAATATATATTTTCATAAGTAAAATTTCAAATCAACTCTATATCAAAATCCAATGATATTCAACTAATTTCAGTAAATCTTATTAAAGTATTCGAAATTCTTTTCTATAAACTTCATTCATTTCTTTTCAATCCTGATCCTTCGGAATACTCAACATAAGTTACGGGACTGGAATATGGGCTTAATATCTGTAACATCGGTGTGACGTCTGGGGCTGCTTTAGAGACACCCGCTAACAGTCACTGGTATCGGTGTGATGTCCGGGGCTGCTTTAGAGACACCTGCCAACAATCACTAATATCAGTGTAATGTCCGGGGCTGCTTTAGAGACACCCGCCAACAATTACTAGTATCGGTGCAGTACTGCTGAAATAACTCAGCTGGTATACCAACCTCCTATATCCGTTTTCTATGTTCAAGTATCCTAGGGTCGTTTCACCATACAAACTTTTACAAATTTCCTATCAAATCATTTTATTCATTTCGAAATCAACAACTTGAATTTGTAAATCAAAATCAGTTTCAATCTTTATTTCAAACAATATTCGTAAAAACAGTTGTATTTGAAAACATACGATATCATAGAAACTCAATGATACTAAAATGATCTAATGCTATATTCAAAATTATTCACAAATCCAAAACGCATCAATACTACTATCAATATATTCTAAAATTAATTTCCAATATCATTTACAAATCAATAATTATATTAAATTATTCCAAAATTGTTTTCAAACATTATTCGCAAAATGATTTATTCAAAATCATACAATATAATAAAAATTCAATTATACTATAATATTCCCTAATTATTTTCAAACAATTTTCCAACAATATTCGTAAACAAAATATAATTATACAAAATCCGTAAATAAAATTTTCAACTCATTTTATCAAAATACGGAAATTCAAATCAAAACATATAACGAAAATTATAACAATTTCAGAAATCAGTGTATACCAACCTGGATACCGTTTTTATGCCTTTTCTCTTCTGAATTTTTCTCTTTTTCTCCTCCTTTCTCCCTTCTCTTTTTCCTTTTCTTTCTTCTTTCTCCTTTCTCTTCTTCTTCCTTTCTTCTTCTTCCTCTTCTTCTCTTCTTTCTCTTTCTTTTTTCTCCTCTCTCTTTCCTTTCTCCCAGTCTCTCTTTCTCTTTCTTCTTTTCCTGAAATTTCCACCGCCTCTTATTTTTTTTTATAAACTTTTGGTCGTCACGACCGCTCCTCGCGACCTATGGTTACGCCACCTGGTCGCGTTGCTCACTGGAGTGATTTCGTCGCCTTCATCGCGATCAACCATCGCGGTGTCTGGTCACGATGTTGGTCGTGATGCTCACTGCCCAAAAAATCAGTATTTTCACCGCGAGCTGCTCATCGCGATCTCTGGTTGTGGTGAGTGGTCACGGTATTCACTGTTTTAAATCATCATTTTTCACCGCGAGCTGATCACCGCGATCCCTGGTCGCGGTACTCACTGCTAACATTTTTTCTTCTCTTTCATGTATTCTTTCTGGACCGCTCCACTTGGTCCATTTGGAAACCTTGAAAATATACATACATTTAATTACATTTTTCACCCCTCAAATCAGAAATATCATATTCCCATACTCCATATTAATTAAATTACACTTTCATATTTATACGAAATTGGGGATGTTACAAGCTCAACCCTAATTATCAGCCAAATCCACACCAAAATAACTTAGGATCAGACCTAATTAACCTTGAATCTTCTGATAGTGAAATTAGTATTGATCACAACTCAATGAATCTTGTGAGGACCACACAAGTGAGGAAGGGGACCACAATAAGGTTGGTGAGGACCACACAAGTGAGGATGGTAATTAGGGTAGTGTAGATGACAGTGATAAGTTTTCTGATGTAAATGAAGATAATATTAGTGAAGAAGTGGTGAGAGAAGTAGGTTGTGGGAGAGATAATAATAGTAATAGTGATATTGAACAACCACGTAGGGGTACAACTTTTAGACCGAGTGATAATGGACGTATTACATTAGAAGTTGGCCAATTGTTTAGGAATATGACCCATTTTAGAAAAGTTCTTTTAGATTATTCAATACAAGAGGGGTTTAGACTGAAAAGAATTAAAAAGGAGAGAAAAAAAGGATTACTTATGGATGTGAAAGTGCAGGTTGTCCTTGGAGAGTGCATGGCAGCACAACTCAAGATAGGGTCACGTATATATTAAAGACTCTAAGAAATGAGCATACCTGCCTTACAATCACTAAGAACAGGGATGCAAATCCCTCTTGGTTAGGGAAGAAGTTCCAAGATTTAATTAAGGAGAATCCTCAAATAAACATTAGAGTCTTGCATGTAGTGGTGTTAAGGACAAGTGGGTTAGATGTGAGTGATCACACATTGTATATGACCAAAAGGAATGCCTTGAAAATAGGAAGTGAAGATCATAAAGTTAGTTATAACAAACTTTACAATTATGGTCATGTGATTAGGGAAAGGAATTATGAGTCCTCTGTTGTCATGCCTACCATGTATGTTTCACTACCCCTCATCAATGTTGAACCTAATATTCAAGTTCCTGTCTACTTTAATAGTTTTTTTTTTAAGTTTTCATGTTCAGAAAATAGGATATTTAGAGGGATGTATACTATTTATAGGGTTGGATGGTTGTCATTTAAAGGGTCCACATGAGAGAATACTTATGTGTGCAGTTACTTTGAATGTAAACTGCAGGGTTTATCTAATAGCTTTGGCAATTTGTGAGGTGGAGAGTCAAAATAGTTGGACTTAATTTTTAACTCTATTACATGAACATGTATGAATGTATGAGAGTAGGAAGATCTGTTTCATGACAGACAGACAAAAAGGGTTAGCTGCTGTCTTAGAACAATGTTGACCTACACATGTATCTAGGTTTTGTGGGAGACACATTTAAAGAACATGATGGGTAGATTTAAGGTAGACTATTTGAGGGACATGTTCTGGTCAGCTGCTAGGAGTTCTAATGCAGTTGATTTTAAGGTTGCTATGGGCAAAATTAAGGAAAATTCATTACCTACATACAACTACCTCATCTAAATTCCAAAACACCGGCTGTCGGTCCATGAATTTGACCAGTTTTGTTAGTCCGATCATAACACAAACAATGTTGTGGAGGCTTTCAATAATTGGTTGAATAAGATACGGGCACCTCCAATGTTAACAATGATGGAACATATTAGGAGAAAAATTACGAAGCACATCCATTAAAGGTATGAGACTGCACTGAAATGGGAGATCAACATTCCACCTGGACAACTAAAAGGGAGATATTTAAACCCTCTATAATATGGTGAGTGGAAATTTAAGGTTGTGGATGGTGAAAGAAGATTTATAGTGTATCTGGACAACTAAACATGTGAGTGTGGGTTATAGGCTGTGAGTGGGATTCCATGTAAGCATGCATTAGCATGCATATTGAAGAGGAGAGATGTTGTTGACATTGGGGTTTTTGCCATAAAGATGTAATTTGTAAATGTTTTTTTATAAATAAATAAAAGAAGAATTCAATTCATTCTAATTGTGTCATTTATATTATATAAACTTGTGTATTATAACATCCTAGATTGCCGGATGTAATCTTGTACTGTGTTTATGATTGTCATATACAGATAGATATAGTAAGAGATGTGCAATCTAAAGAGTTTATAGATAGCAAATAAAGTTTGGTACTTTATTTGTAGTTAATCTATAGTTGCGGTTCATTCTGTATTGTACGATAATTCAATCCTGAATCATTCATATGGAGATATGGGAATGAAGGCACCTTCTATGATGTGATTATATAGGACTGGGCCATGATTTATTTGAATCTATCACCAAGATCCGTTTACCGATGAGATTCATATACATCAACTTATGATGGCTATATGTGGGTGATCTCAATCCTGAGTGTCTTATCGACTCCTTCAGGCTAGATTGTGATTTTTGATATACCATGGGTGAGGCCGGATGATTATTCCCAATTAATATTCTCCGTATGTTGGGATTGCGGTTTGGCTTGTGGCTTGTGGCTTGGAAGGTTTGTACACAATAATGAAATTCACTCCTTCTTGTGAGAAGTAGAGAGTAGTTCCCTTAAGGGTTGATTCGGGGCTTGAACAATATGAGCGCTTTCCTGATTCCGTGAGGAAATAGGATTTATTGTTCATTAGAGAATCAACGGTGTTTAAAGAATATATGTAATTAGAGGGGTGTAACTGACATTGTAACCCAGCTCTAATTATGAACTAATGTTGATGGTCACACCATATGTAATAGCTATATCGATGGACACCGAGTGATATCGGTCTGTGTAAAAACATCTGCAGTTGAGAGAATGCAGCTTCTGGTTTTTAGTGGAATAACACCGGAGTTGATAATCAAGGAATATTAATTAAAGAGTTTAATTAATGATTCCGAGGATTATCGGAGCTCAAAATACTGTGAGTCCATTAGTTCCCCTTGCTAGCCCGATCTATTTAGGTAACAAGGGTCACTATAATTAATTGGATGGTCTAATCAATAGTGTTGCTAAAGCGACACGTGTCAAGAGTTAATTGAGTAATATGATTATTCAATTAATTAAATAATGGCAACTATAACAATTAAATAATAAGATTATTTAATTATGTAATTAGTTATAAGATAAGGGTGATAGTTGATATTTTATTTTGAATAGTGAGATAATAGGATTATCTCATTTATTAAATAAAATAAAATAAATTTAAATTTAAAAAGTTTAAATTCAAAAGTTACTAATAATATTGATATTTTATTTTAAATAGAGAAATAATATGATTATCTCATTTATAAAATAAAATAAAATAAATAAATATTATTTAATTTTTAAAAAGTTTAAATTCAAAAGTTACTGATAAATTAATAAAAAGAGCGTTTATTACTGATAAAGTTTATATTGATAACTTAAATATATATATTAAAAAGAGTTTTTAATATAACATACGACTGAACCAAATTTTTTTTTTGACGTTTAAAGTGTTTATACGTAAAAAAATAGTAAAAACAAAAAAGTGACCGGAGAGATACAGAATCTCTCCAACTCTTTTTTTTTTATTCAACCTCTTCATTGTTCTTGACAACGTGACGCGCACACACGCAAGTTACCGATGCCGGGATATAGCAATGAAGACGTAATGGTATAGACAAGGAGCTGCAGAAAAAAAAATACGAATGAGCCTCCAACGATGGTATGTTCCTTAATTGTTTTTTCTTTTTTAATTGATTACAATTTTCTGTATGTAAATAAATATATATGTGATATAAATTATTTTTATTATTGCGAAAATATAGTTCCAAAGTTGTACTGGTCACAGATTGCTTTTGCGATCTGTATAAAAAATTTTAAATCCTAATTCCGCTGCGTGACCAGTAGAACGGAAAAATGGTTCCTACAGTTGAGGGGTATGTCCATGACTACTTAAAAAAACCATATTATTTGAAGACCTATAATCATGCAATGCACCCTATATCAGATGAGCACTTATGGCCAAATGTTGAATGTGCAACTATGTTACCTCCTTTAAAGAGAAAAAAGCGCTGGCAGACCTAAACAGCAAAGAAGAAGGGGACTCAATGAACCAAGAAAGGTGCTTAGGTGATCTGGTTTGAAGTGCAACATTTGTCATAAACAAGGCACAACAGTAGAACCTGCAAAAAGAAAAATGATGGTCAAGCTGGTGGGAATCAGATATGTTAATATGTGCTGATTTTTAATGTTTTATTGTAACATCCCGGATTTCGGGTAATGAATTTTTGATATATATGAAATATGTGAAAAATAAATTTTTACTATTTGAGGGGGTGTAAATGTAATTAAATGTCAAAAACAGGCAGAGAGCAACGCGATGAAATTGTCAAAAACAGGCAGAGAGCAACGCGACCATTCGCGCGACCAGGGCGCGCTCGCGACGAAGGCGGTGCGCGCACTCCAGTGAGTGTCGCGACCTGGTGCCGCGACCACAGGTCGCGACGGCGGTCGCGGTAGCGAAAAAAATATAAAAAAAAGAAGAAGTTTCTCGCAGAAGCGAGAAACACACAGGACTCAGACAGAGGGCAAGAAAGAGAGAGAGTGACCGAGAAAAAGGAGAGAAGAGAAGAAAGAAAGAAAAAAAAAAGGAAGAAGAAGAAGAAGAAGAAGAAAGAGAGAAGAAGAAGAAGAAGAAGAAAGAAAGAGAAGAGAAAGATAACGAAATCGTGGAACCGCGGTTTGTCGAACGAAAACACGGATTCCAAGTAGGTGTACGTTTGTTTTCGAAAACGTTATGAAAAGTTTCTCGTTATTGTTTTCGTTATCATTTTTGTTTCCGTTTCCGTTTTCGATTTCGTTGGAAGATTTCGTTTTTGATTATTCGTATGAAAAATGTTTATTTTATATGTAAAAATTGATGATTGGTAGATCTATGGTTAATTTCGAACCGTTTTTATGATAGATCATATTTCGAATGTATTTTCGAACATTTCGATTTCGTTAAAAATATTTGATTGAGATTTTCGTAAAACTATTGATTATGTTTCTTGATGAATACTATGTGATTTGGATGTATATTGAATAATTATTGTTATTGATTACTTATTATGTCATTTACTGTGAGTATAGTTTGTCCGAAACGGCCCTAGGATACGTAAACATAGAAACGGATATAGGAGGTTGGTATACTAGCTGGGTTTTATTGAGCAGTACTGCGCCGTTATTATTGTGTGATTGTTGTTGCGGGGTAATCTCGGACAATCACACCGATTTTAGTGATCGTTGTTGCGGGGCAATCTCGGACGATCACAATGATACTAGCGATTGTTGTTGCGGGGCAATCTCGGACAATCGCGATGATATTAGTGATTGTTGTTGCGGGGCAATCTCGGACAATCACGTGATATCAGTGACTGTTGTTGCGGGGCAACCCCGGACGTCACATTGACCCATATTCCAGTCCTAGAATGTTTAGTATTCTAGTGGGCCAGAATTGATTGAAATTCAAAAGTGAAACGAACATTATTGACTTCATCATTGAAATTAAAGTAATTGGAATTGTTTAATGCTTTGATTTTCGAAAGTTAATTGTTTTGAAATGCAATAGAAATGGAATTGTTTTGAAATATATATATTGTGATTTATATACATTTATATTATGATTTATTTAATTGAGTTTTTAGTACACCCACTAAGCTTTATGCTTAGCGCGTTAGTTTGTTTCTAACGCGTAGGTACCAGGAATCCAGAGGAGGCTAAAGATTGAAGGAAGAGCAAGTTGCAGACCGAGTCACAGAGATTGTACAGTTGGGTAGTTATATTTATGTTATGTGTATATATTTTTTGAAAGCATGCATATACAGAAAATTTGTAAATACGTTTTGTAAAATTTTGTATTAATTTATAGTCTCTTATATTAAACTGTTTGAACTATTAAGTCCTTTGTTTTATTTTAAATTGTGATTGAAAGCGCACTAACGGCAAGTGCCATTTTTTGAAATGATATAAGTTTTATGAATTGAATTGATTGATTGTGGAAAACAGTTTTTGGAAAGTCCGAAAAACACGGTACTCTGCGGATTTGTAAAAAGTTTATTAGTTTATGGCTCACATGATTTTGAAACAAGAAACTGATTTAAAATTCTGAAAACGTGGCCTCCCGGGTCGTAGGCCGGTTCGGTTCAGGGGTGCTACATTTATACTCTATCGTTTTATAACTCATTAATTTGACTTCTCTAACATTTGTTAAAATAGGATACGACTACTTCTTCAACCCCCCTCAATAAGTAGGCTAACTAATCACAGGAAAATGGAGGTATCATTCTTTCTAAACTATCTTAGAGCTACAAACAAAAATGTTAAAGCTGACATTTTTTAACATTTTCAGGTTGGTAGAAGCTCCACATCAGCAGCAGTGGACAATAACAACCAAACAATTTCACCAACATCTACAACTGTTACAAGGGTAATACTTGAACCTTATGCTATATAACAAATTCTAAGATTTTTTCTTGTTATTACTTAAATAATGTATATTTTTGCCGATTCTTTGGTATTCAAACACACTAGCACCTTCCTCTAATGAAAATCAATTTGGTTCATCAAGTCAGCAAGATGTAAGCCATATTCCCTTTGATTCTTAATAATTTACACCAAATACACCCCAACCTTCTCAGCAATGTTCAGGTATTGTCACATTGAACTTAAAACTCTTAATTATAGCATATGTTCTTAATGAAAATGTATGTGATGTTTGTTTTGGAATTCAATACCAAGAAATAATAGTGGTGGGACTTAAAGAAGGTGCTTCATGGGTTGCTAGTGATGGGAATGCTAATGATGAGTCCTTTTTGTTATGATGGATGCATATTTTGAACAGTTATGTTGATAATGTTTTGTTTATTTTTGGTGCATTTTACATACTTTCATAGTTATGTTGAACAGTTATGGATGGATAATGTTTTTGGCAATTTTTTATTTATGAGACAGCATTCACTGGTTCAATGCTTGTACCAATGTACATGATTTTTTGTTCATATTGGCTTTTGCTGCTTAGTATAGATAGCAATATGTTGCCAATATACTTGATGCATTTATCAATGATTAATGCAAATATTCATCAGTAGTGTACATGATTTTTTTTTTTTCTTTTAATACTTTGGATCATCAACATTTTATACACAAAAAAATTTGTTTTGACAAGGGCTCCAGCAATATATTAAGCTTGGGTAATCATCACAAAGTGATCAGCCTTTTAAATTTTCCACTTCAAACATATAATTAAGTATAAACTATAGGGGTATTTTTGTCCAAACAATAAGTAAACAAAGGTTATTATGCATTACCGCTAATTTTAAAATTTTTAATATTAATTTTTGTCCTTTTCTAAGAGCAAATAGGTCATATCAGTGTTATTTACCGTTAATAGGGATATGTTGGTCATTTAACATATCTGGTACAAGTTAACTGTTATTTCTAACAGTCAAAGTTAACGCAAGGGGAGGTTAGTGTCAATTTATGTAAACTTTGATTTTAAGTGTAGTTTATTAAACCTAAGGTAGGTCGAGTGTTATTAATTTATTATGTAATAATTATTTTATTTAAAAGTTTATTAATTAATGTCATCTCGAAAAAGTTTCGATAGATTTATAATTAATCTTGTAATTATCTAATTTTTTTTTTAAAAAAAGTTTATTAATTAGTATATTCATGTTATAATAATTACATAATTACGTTGAAGAGAGTAAAAGCTATATAAAAAGTTTAGGACATGTTTATTTGTAATATCATATTATCATTATGATTATTTTTTTTCTCTAAAAAATTTACACCTGAAAAAATTGACAGATATACTTGATTATTCTAGTATTTTAATTTTCAAAATTAATTATTTTTATTTTTGGTGATATTATGTTTAAATTTTATTTTAAAATTATAATTATTTGTTAATTTTGAAAAATATATTTTACAAAAAAAATTTAGTAGTTTCTTCATTATTTTTTTCCTAAGTTCTTTAAAAATATTTTTATTATAATAACTAAGCCCCCGAGTAACCAAGTACAAGCCGCGATAGAGTATATAGGCCGGAAATATTTATAAACGAAAAGTGCTGACTAATTGAAAAACAATCAATTATAATTTTATTTTTTGACAACAAATAATAAATTATAATTAAAAGGACAAATTTCAGCGAATCTATCTGAGATTTGTCAGTTTTACAAGCGGAAATAATTTTATAAAAATTAATAGCGAATCCCTCTGCTATTACCGTTAACCGTTAAAGGATAATCGTTGACCGTTTTAAAAGTTCAAAAAGACCAAAATACCCCTAATTAAAAAGAAAAAATTACAGAGAACTTATCTGAAGTTTGTCATTCTACAGTCAGAAATAACTTTATAGAAAATTGACATCGAGCCCCCATGTCATTACCGTTGACCAGTTTTAAAAGTTTAAAAAGACCAAAATATCTCTAATTAAAAAATAAAAAACAAATGGTGAATTGCACTAAGGTATCTTGAGTTTCTCTTAATTTTTTTTTTAAATTAAAAAAAAATTAATGGATCTTTCATGTTCATCAATCTTGATAGATAATAAAGATCATTTTAAAAAAATAACAATTATAAAAATAAAAAAATAAAAAATAAATTTTGGTTGAATGAAAATGGAGATCCAATTTCCATATTGGATCTTGACTATCCATCAGGATTGATGGACGGTGGAGATCCAATCTGAAAATTGGATCTTCATCAAGAACAAAAAAAAAATTGAAAAAGTAAGATCTCCATCACTGGAGATTGGATCTATTGAGTAATTCATTTTTATTTTTTTTTGTTCTTGATAAAGATCCAATATATAGATTGGATCTTTACTGTCCATTAATTTTGATGGACGGTCGAGATTCAATTTGGAGATTAGATCTCCATTTCCATCCAACTAAAATTTATTTTTTATTTTTTATTATTATAATTGTTATTTTTTAAAAAAAATATTTTTTTAATATGATCTCCATCGTCCATTAAGATTGATAAACGGTGAAGATCCATTAAATTTTTTTTATTGTTTTTAATTTTTTTAAAAAAATTAAGAGAAACTTTAGTGCAATTTACCATTTGTTTTATAAATTTTAAATTATTTTAATTAGAAGTATTTTGGTCTTTTAAAACGATCAACGGTAATGGTACGAGGGTTTGCTGTCAATTTTTCATAAAGTTGTTTCCGGCTGTAAAATGGCAAACCTCATGTAGGTTCGCTGTAATATGTTCTTTTTTAATTATAGGTATTTTGATCTTTTTAAACTTTTAAAACGGTCAACATTTATCTTTAACGGTCAACGGTAACGGCAGAAAAATTCGCTGTTAATTTTTTATAAAGTTATTTTTACCTGTAAAATAACAAACCTCAGATAGGTTCAACTGTAATTTATCTTTTAATAAAAGGTGTGTGAGTATCAAACAAAACAAAAGGGGGTTTCCTTTTTTTTTTTTTTGTAAATACGACAACCTTTCCGAAGTAGCTGAAAGATTTAAAAGCTAGCATTAAATTTTATTCCACAAAATGGGTACAAGAAGCCGAAATTGTACGAAGAAAATTCAAAGGATCCTTCTTCTTATGTGAAAAGATTCCAACTGATTTTTTAAAAAAAAAAAACCAATTTTCTTATATTAGAACATCTGCAATGTAAATATATTTTTAAGTATTAAAATAGTATTATATTGGCATTTCTAAATAATATGGATCTAACTTGTTAAAAAAATTATAGAAATTCATATTCACTTCTCCAATGTAAGTATCTAAATAGTAATTTTGAACCAATCACCCCAAGACATTTATCACATTCTCTCTCCAATTTAATATGACAATTAAATGCATTGAGAAAATATTAAAATTATTTTGGTGGGAAAAGTTAGAAATTCTAGTCAGCATATCAAGGAGGATATCTACAATTAGAAACTACACTTGATATTTTCTAACTTTTTTTTTGCCATATTATATTAATATTGAAGTTAGATAATGGCATTGAAGAGAGTTTTTTTTAATTTTTTCAATATAGATCCTATGTAAGACTCAATTTTCTCCAAATACATTATCGCATTAGAGATGCTCTTAGGTTGCATCTATTTTTTCATCTTAAAACAAAAGATGGATGAATTTGATTAAAAACTGAATAATATATTTATTTTTTTATATTTAAACTGAATATAAGTACTAAGTTGTTAATTTTTAAAATACAAATATCTGAATTTTTTTTTTAAAAATGTATGCCCCTTTATTAATTTTAATATATTAAATACAACTAAACGTAACTGATTTTAAAATATGGAAAATAAAATTATTTAATTTTTAAAAATATGTCTAATTTTTATAACCATTAAAAAAATTTATATGAATTAATTTTAAAAAGGTATTAAGTACTTTTTAATTTTAGAAAAATATAATCATTATGTATAATAAGACTGGATAGAAAATATGTTAAATACTTCATTTTTATTAAATATTTCCTTCTTATGGTATTAAAATAATTAAATGGCAACTATGTTTTTTTAATTAATATTTTGTTTTTTTAAAATTTCTGCTTGATTGGTGTGAAAAAAAAAAACCAATAAAAGAGTCAAATCAATAATCTATAATGGTTTAATATACTGTAAAAAAATGAAAAAAAAATAATTGACTTTTAATTTTTTAAATTTTAATTTTAATTGTTTTTTTTCCCACATGTCTGCCGCTGTCTAGCATTCAACGGAAAAAAAAAAAAAAAAAACTCATACGTAATCCTGTACTTTTTGGTTAAGCGAAAGGAGAAACGTTTTTACTTTTTAAATTAAGTTATTTCTAGAGTTATTTAAGTGATTTTATCACTTTAACGGCATGGGTGTTTTTGGAGAAAAATGAAACTAGATGGGGTATAATGCTATTTTTTGAAACTAGAGGGGCAAAATAATAATTTATTGGGTACAAATATAGAAGGGAATCGGTGATAATGTTAGCAGAAAGTTGTGGTCGACGACTTTTCTTCCTGACGCTTGCCCTTCTGAAAATGAAATGTCTGAAGCTGTTTGTTGGATTTTTGTATAGTTGCTCAAAATTGAATTCTGTCATGAATTGTTTTTTGATCTATCGTTTTTACCCTTTAAGCAGAATATAAATGTGCAACGTATTAATAACATGTCAAGACTCGTGACTGTTGATGTATACATTTAATACACGGAAAATTCATTCGTGAAAGAGGAACCCTGTACTCTGGATAATTGCAATTTAAGTATTTCTCAGACAATATTTGAATATTATATATATATATATATATATATGTGTGTGTGTATATTAGTGAGTATACAATTTGATTAACTAAAATTTTATTTTCAAAATTTTATTCTATTTTATTCATATATTTTACCGTTAGGTCAAAGTTGATACGACATCAATACATAATTTATAATCACTAGAATTTAACAAAGGTCATGTAATGACTGCCATCGCCATACTTGAATTTGATTAATCTTGTAAAACTCCTTTTGTAGTTTAGACATTTGTAACTTTTGTAACGTCATATATGGATTCTATATAATAATTTAATTATAAAGAAGACGGCCTGTTTTTAATCTTTTATATAAACTACTTAGTTCTTAAGTATAAGAAGTTCAAATAAAAAACAATGTTGAATTCCTCATTTTATGCTAAAAAATAAGAAAGAAAAGAATAATATATATATATATATAGAGACATCTATATTATGATGATCAATATTTCTTCTTATCTAAATCTATAATATGTTAAGAGGTAATGCGGTGTGTTAAATCAGTGTCGTATTCGTTTCTGCTGAATGGAGAGTGTCGAGTGGTCTGGTTCGGCCTTCCAAGGGGTTGCGCCAAGGTGATCCTATTTCGCCGTATTTGTTTATGATTTGTGCTAAAGGGTTGTCGAGCTTGTTGTCTACAGTGGAAAGCTTAGGTAGGATCTCTAGTTTTAAATATAGTCGATATGGTCCGACTATTTCTCATATCTTTTTTGCAGATGATAATCTGATTTTTACGAAAGCTTCGGTCTTTTATTGTTCGACTATTAAAGAGATTCTTCTTGATTATGCATGGGCTTCTAGTCAACTAATTAACTTTGAGAAATCTGTTATGTGCTGTAGTAAGCAAGTCAATCATCATGATGCCAGTGTTCTTGCGGGAGTGTTGGGTGTTCAACTTGTTGAGTGTCATGAGAAATATTTAAGGTCACCGAGCTTTGTGTATCGTAATAAGAGTCGGCTCTTTCATAGTATTAAAGACATGGTGTGGAATCGGTTGAAGGATTGGAATTGTAAGCTATTTTCGGCGGGCGGTCGTGAGGTGTTGGTGAATGCTGTTATACAGTCGATCACTGTGTATAGTATGAACCTCTTTAAACTTCCTAAGTCTTTGATTTTTGAACTTCATTCGTTGTGTGCTAGATTTTGGTGGGATGGTGACTCGTCGAATTCATTGAGGTGCTTGGAAGCTGTTGTGTAGGCATAAGAGTGAAGGGGATTGGGTTTTCGAGACTTAAAGGTGTTCAATCAAGAGTTGTGGTTTGATGTGCGATGTTGAAAGAGTTGATGCTCTTCCTTTCTTAGATCTTATTTTACCGTGTTGGTTGCGGTTGAGTGTGGTAGAAATGGAGTTGTTGGGCGTTTTGCTTTAGAGAATTTGGTTTCGTAGAAACCGAGCTGTGCATGGTAGTTCTATATTACTCACGGATGAAGTAGTGTATTGGTCGAAATCGTTTCTAAAGGATTTCTAAGAAGCTAATTCATGTGCCTCTTCGATTGATTCGGTTGTCTTGGGAGCAACTAGGAGTGATCGGTTGAGATGGAAGCCACTTGTGTTGGGTAAGCTGAAAATTAATGTTGATGCAGCATTAAATATTAATAAACATTTGGTGGGTTTGGGGCTGACGATGCGTGATCATTCGAGCTTGGTTATGAGGGCTACTGCGCAAATTGTGAAGGCTGGTTTTGGCCCTGCTATGGCCGAAGCTACAGGTCTGTTATTTGGTTTTCGCTTTACTGTTGAATTCGGTCTCTCTCCTGATGTAGTGGTGTCTGATTCTAGCACTCTCGTTGCTGCTGTTAATTCTTCAGATCCCCCGTTATCTGAACTTGGGTTAGTTGTGGGGGATTCAAAATTTGTTAGTTGAGTTCCTTCACTCTTTCGTGGTTTTTAAGTCTAGGCTAACTAATAAGGTGACTGATTCTCTTGCCAAATCTGCTCTGACTCTGGATTTCAGTTTGTTTTGAATTGATAATTTTTCTTCCTGCATGGAGTCGTTGGTTCTAGCTGATTTGCCAGAATAGGTTATCTTGGATTTTGTTTGCTTTAATATATTGCAATCTTCAAAAATAATAATAATAATAATCTCAACGCTAAAATATTCTATCTAGTTTGATTAGATGTGTTATGTTTTTAAGATTTATTTATAAAGAAAAATACCATTATTAAATTAAATGGATTAAGATTTACTTATTATTATTATTTTTTATTGGACATACCACCCTATAATGGTAATAACTCGAACATAAAATATTGTCAAGCTGAATGAGTGTACTTATCATCTAACCACATTAGACGGCGATAAATAGATTAAGATTTCTTAATCATATATATAAACCAAGATATGTACAGTGGTTGCAAGGCATATTCAATTCTCAATTTATTCAATTGGCACCAAAATTTAAATTCTCATGTCTCCTCAACTTACACAACATTTCAACAAATATGACAACATACCATAATTAGCAAACCACCATCGATAATTCAATTAAAACCCTAAGTTAATTAAATAAATTAAAATTAATTAATTAAGTGCATTAGTGGGGGCTGAGAGAGTAAATATCATATTAAATAATTCTATAAATCCTAGTAGGTGTCGTCAAGCTTGACAAGCCATTTTATATAGGTTTATGACCATTAATCATCACTTGAATTTAATTAATTAATTATCTTAATTAATTATTTTTTTTGTATTCTCTAGATAGTCTTTGTATTGACCAAAAATTTTATCCTACTCAACTACCCAAATGAGATCATATTTTCTTTATATTATTTTTCCCTTACTTTTTTTCAAATTAAAAAGTAATTTTAACTTCAACTTTATCTAGAAGTGCTTTTTTTTTTTTTTTGACCTAGAAGTGCTTTTGATCCAACTTTGAGGAAATTACACGGCAGTGAAAGGAAGTAGTAGGTGAGAATATTTAATCAATAAAAAAAAACATAGAAAAATGGCCCAACTACCATTTCTCATTTTTTTTAAGTCTATAAAAAAATAAGATTTATAATAATAATAATAAAATAAAACAATTTTATTTGTAAGAATTAAGAAGAAATTGTTGACGACACACGTTTTCAAGAGTCATAAAATTAACGTGTGCTTTGTGTTTGTGCTGGGAAGCATTATGTGTACAACACGTGCACCATTGACTGGTCTTTATAAGTGTGTGTACATGAACAAGTTTTGGTCTAACAATTGTAAAAAGTCAACCATTGCATGCTGACTTAATTTCTTTGGATTTTAAAAATATTCCACGCCCAAACCTATAAACCTGCATAATTATATATATATATATATATATATATATATATATATATATATATTACACTTTTTTATTGAAAAATCCCTGAACAAGTTAAAACGATATCGTTTTTACCTAATATATAAAAATATAAAACCTAATTTCATCATTATATTCTTCTTCTTGGTTCCCTCAACTTTTTTTTTTCACCCTTCATTATATCTCACTCTCTCTCTCTTCATTCTCTCATCTCTCTCTATTTTATTTTGTTATCATGAATTTAAATATGAAAAATTTGAAGATGATTTAATTTTATCTTCGATTTGTTTTGGCATTTATGATACCAGGGAATTTAAAGATAATTTAATTTTATCATGATCGTCTTAGATCTTTAATTTAGACTCTGAAACCAATTGTAGACTCTTTGTCCTTATTGATTTGTAATAAAAGGCACTTATTCAGCTTTCCCTTCTTCACCTCTTATAGTTGGAACTTATCTTCTATCTCAATTTCATCACATTTCCTAGCCCATTAGACTTCGTTGACTTCTCTAGGCTTGTTAGACTTTGTTGACTTTTCTAGGCCCATTAGACTTAATGAAATTGTACGCTTAACAGTATGTATATAGTATAATAGTATCATGACTCATGAGATGCACATTCGAATAAGGTCAAATATGTTTTATATGAAGAAGGAAGACTTAATAGTTATAGTTAATTAGTATATATAAAGTAATAATGCATGCATGATACACTTCATTTTCATATATCCACATAATGATACATGCCTTCTTACAACGTCCTAGCTAAGTGTCAACACTACATCGCCATTCTCATATTCTATTATGATAGAGGAAATTGCCAAGCTTGACTCTCTGATTCTCCATGGACAAATCTAGATATTTCTACGAACAACAGCTAGCATATGCAAAAACTAATTATTACAAAAGCACCAGATCGACAGCTGCCAAATTGTCAGAGACGACCTAGCTATAGCTAGTTGTTGCTGCATGCATGCATGTGCTTATCAGTACTTCATATATAGCTTTGAATTCAAATATAGTATTGAAGGTTGAGAATAAAAAGCTGATAAAGTGCTAATGTACACAATTATGTCAACACAAATATATAATAAACTGGGTTTTACTCTCCTGCATGCATGAAAAATATAATTCAATTAATGTCAAAAAACAAATATTTTGTCAAACTCATGCGAGTGCAACTAAAATTCTTCATTGGTTTATATATATATATATATATATATATATATATATACCTTTGGACCAAACCAACCAGTTTGGTTTGTTGGTTTAAAATTAATCGTAAAATAGTATAATTTACTCTCTCTTTTTTTATTTACGTTTAAATTTTCATTTAAACAAATATAATATTATAGTATAATTTACTTCTTTGAGAATTAGGTTCCTCGACTGGTACAATGAATGTAATTGGTTATCATCAATAATGGTGAAGTGAAGGAGGTGGTCCTTGCACTGAAAATTAGGTTCTGCGTGTGAAAAATAATAAGAGTTTTATGCTGATATATTTTGTGAAGAATTTGGACGTGCGGTTGCCAGAACCAGAAGCCCAGAAACTGCAATTTGGTAATTAGAAAATGTCATTTGAAGGCATGGTGTAGGGAATAGTGATGTAAATTAGACAGCTAGCATCATAATTCAATAGTTATGGTTATAAAACAGAGAAAATTACATTAACAGTGTGAATACAGGTAAATCAATTTAATGTATGTGTAATGATTTCTTGAAATTATTTTTAAAAATTATAATATATAATTATATACTACACATAAAAAATAACATTATTTCTTTAATTTAATAATTTTAATTGTATTATAATTTGTAAATAAACATCATTAGAATTTATTTAAAAAAATATTTAATGGGATGTACTTACCAAATAGGTGGTATATACAGATTTAGAGAAGTGTAAATATAGCTACTCTATTAAAAAACCCACTAAAGCCAACAAACTTGTTAATATTAAGGATGTTGACAGTGAAAATCGGATCAGATAGTCAATGATAGTTACCGTGCTAAGCAAGACAAACTATGTGGTCGGCGACAATGGTTGTCGAATAGTTTGGGGATGATCTCCGCTCTAGGGTTCTCGGCGGCAGTAGCAACTCAATGGTTAGGATCGTATGAGAACAATAGCTGGAAACAAAGAATGATCAGTAAGGAGCGTCGGATTTACGCTGACGATTAAACTCCGACGATCAAGTCAGTTTTAGTTTGATAATAATATATCAAAATCACAAAGTGTAGGTTCAAATAGTTAATTAGAGCATACCTGATTCTTCCTTAGTTGGGGTTATTTATAGATACCCAACATTCTTCCGGTACTTCCTTTGTTGAGGTATTGTCAGGTGTCACATAGTCATCGGTCATCCATCCCTTCCCTTAATCATGAATTACCATATTCTCGAAGTGTGATTTAAGGGATGAGACAGCTCGAGTGGCTATTAGGTGGCCCGAGATACTTGGTAATTAATGTGTCTGTGTAGTATACTTAGCCTCAATTGCATATTCATTTAATGTTGTCAGGCGTATTAAACACGTGCAATCTAGACTGAGGTAATGCCTTAATCAGTATCATTAATGCTGATCTGACGGTTAATAAATACTTGCAGGGGCATTTATTGTGGTCGGATGGTTCTCCTCCCAATCAGTTGCTGCATCCGAGAGGTATCTCAAATAGATTTTTAATAGGTTGCGAAGTTTCACCGTCGAGAACTATATCGACTTCGTGGGCCGTTTGTTGGGCTTACGACGTTGCTAGGCCCAACTCATTTATAGGGGCTTTATTCATCACTTATGACGTGGCAGGTTTTATTCGAAATCCACCACAACAAGGAATATTATTAAAATCTCACCTATAGTTTGGTGTATTAGTCAAAATTTCCATTGTAGTTTCATTTATGGTTAAAATTCTCCCTATAATTTTATTTTATAGTCAATTTTTCTCTACCATCAGTTTTAATTATTAAAATACCCTTCACCATTAACTTTTTCTGTTAGGGATATTATTAAAACCCCCCTCTAATTTTGTGTATTAGTCAAAATCTTCCCCTAATTTCATTTATGGCAAAAATCCTCTTGTAGTTTTATTTTATACTCAATTTTCCCCCACCGTCAGTTTTAATTACCAAAATATCTTTAACCGTTAATTTTTTCTGTTAAAAATTTTAGGACACTAAGACTATAAAGGTAAATACCTATATATATTAAATTAAAAATATTTTAATTTATAATATTAATAAAATTTTATTGTCCATCAGTAAAGATCAAACATAACATATTAAGCAGTTTAAAATTTTAAAATTTTAAACAATTTAAAATTTTTAAATTTTTAAAAATTTAAAATCTATAGAAATGGATAGTAGAGGTCTTTCTTTTTTTTATTTATTTCTTAATTTTTAAAAAAATTTATGTATTTTTTATATCAAAAAATTGTGTTTTTGATCTCTACTATCTATTTATGAAGATGGATGGTGGATATCTATCTTTTTATTTTAATTTTTTAATATTTTATATTTGATCCTTATCATCCTTCATATAATGGACGGTAAA
Source organism: Xanthoceras sorbifolium (assembly GCA_003430845.1). Lineage (NCBI taxonomy): Eukaryota > Viridiplantae > Streptophyta > Magnoliopsida > Sapindales > Sapindaceae > Xanthoceras > Xanthoceras sorbifolium. Next base: position 2,702,993 of record CM010620.1, on the reverse strand, counting down.
GATTCATTGATATTATAAATTAAAATATTTTAATTTAATATATATATAGACATTTACCTTTATACCCTTGGTGCCCTAAAATTTGTAACATAAAAGTTAACTGTTAAGGGTAGTTTGTTAATTAAAACTGACAGTAAGGGGAAATTGACTATATAATGAAACTACAAAGGGATTTTGACCATAAATAAAATTAGGGGGAGATTTCGACTAATACACCAAACTAGAGGGGGGATTTAATAATATCCCTAACAGAAAAGTTAAAAATTAAGGATATTTTGTTAGGGGAAAAATTAATTATAAAATAAAATTATAGGATGATTTTAGCCATAAATAAAACTATATTGTAAATTTTGACTAATACATCAAAATATTAGAAGAAATTTTAACAATATCTCTCAATATTTTAAAGAAAATCTCTGAAATGCGTATTTATGAAAGTTAAAGCTCTATAATATATTTGATATGAATACGATTACTCAAATATTACTAAAATACAACCACCAGCAAGTGACCTAGTGGTAGCGCATTGGGATCAGTTTTGGGTTCGACTGGGAGCTCTCCGGTTCGAATCCTGGCAGCTGCAAAAATATCTGGTGGCCAGCGGCTGGCCACTGTTCCACGAACAGGAATTAGTCGAAGTGCGCGAAAGCTAGCTCGGACACCCTGTGGTACTAGAAAGTATCTGGACCAAAAAATATATATATATATTACTAGAATACTTGATACTGAAGATAGGAAAAATTTGTGAGCTCTTAGAAGATTCCGAAAAAATAGTTGAATAGATGTATTTATAGGCATAACAATTAAGTGGCCATTTTGTCACTGTTGGAGAGGAAAATTACGTTTGGGCTCTACAACTTCAAAACCGTTTAGTTGGGCCCGTTTACACATTACAATTGGGTCCATCAAAGTCTAGAACCTTTCATTTATACTCCCAGTAGACTATTATGCACTTTAAGTTGTTTTTTCTTGATTAAATAAAAACTAGTCACAACAAATTTAGATGGGATATGTTGATATGTAAATTCAGTCAACGCAATTAACAGTAATAATAAGTAAATATATATCGAGAAGAAGAGTTTTTAAAAGTGGTTCTGCTTGAAGACAATGTCTACATTCACTGTTCTTGTATTACTATCGAACTTGCTATATATGTTTTTTTTTTCAATTTTTGTAACCCTTGTAACAGTGATGATCTATCCCTTTTATAGTGTAAAGGGATAGAGTCATCTTGTTTTATATGAAATCTAATTACTGAAAATCAGGAATTAAATCAAATCCCTAAAAATCATATTTTGATTGAAATACAATTGCTGAAAATAAGGAATTTAAGACTCTGCTAATTGATCAAATCAAATCCCTATATTCTTTTCTATCAGATGAAAACGTGCTTCGAGCTGAGCATTATGTGAGCTGGACTATACTGTTGACGAGAGGTGATGTGCATAAACCTTCTAGGTCGCTTTGGGGCTATAGCTCACGTAGAGCTCTAGGTTTCTCCCTTCACTTCTCTTCATTGTGGCTTGCTTATCATGTGGGCCTTATTAGCTTCTCCAGTTTGTTGGACTTTATTTCCTTTCACAAGCCTGTTGGGTTTTATATGTATTTGGGCCTATTGGGCTTAATGAAATTAGGCACACAACAGGATACAAGAGTAGTTAGGATGATAAGAGTAAATAATTCTAATATCCAATCTAGGATCATTTTAACCAAGTCGTTCAAACCGCGTCCAAACATAAACTAATCTACCATAATTAAAAGAATAATTCTAGAACTAGTTTGTTTGTTTCAAACTTCAATAAAATTATCTCTTTGATGTTCAAAAACTTGATATTTACTACTTCATGCATGCAGGGTGATGTCTTAACAGGTTTAGATCCTTGCTTGCTGCATTTGCTTACTTTCCAAAACTATTTTAAAATTTTACTATATTATTGATCAAATCAAACATAGTTAAACATTTATCAATTGTTTGTTATCATCAAAATTAAACATTTTGGTCTTGAGGCTAATATGCATTATTGGTTGGACTTTCATCATGACTTGGATCTTGATTGCTGCAGTGGTGATTTGTTCTACCAACATCAGGACAAGGCTGTCAGATTGTGCCCGCTTCTTCCACGAACGCCACAATTAAGTTTCCTTCAAATTGGATCATATTGACTACCCAAGGTATCAGTTTCCCTTATGGGAGAAAATTAAACATACGATTCGAATATCTATTCCCATAACGAAAGACATCTACTTTCATAATAAAGAGAAAAAACTACCCACACATGGTGAAACTTAAACCCTCACCATAAAGGTGAAAAGAATATACACTAACCACTTTAACTATAAATGGATGTACGATATATCTATTTTACTTAATGTTGAGAAACTTGGAGCTTATATTGAAATAACATATGAAAAATTTGAGCATTAACAATCTAAAACAAATCTTAACATTATTTTATTGTAATATTTAAAATTAGAAGAATATAAAACTGTACCAAGGAAACAAAAGATCTCACTTCCAGGAAAGAAAAATTTTAAGAAATGAATCAAGCACTCGTTAAAGAAGCTGATTAAATGAAAATAATGGGAGGAAAAAAATATACATGGCTCAATGTTTTTCTAGGACACAAGTGAAATGCCATTCAAGGCTATTTTCAAAGACTCAAAATTACATACATGTTTTGAATTTAGAATTACAACACCGAAAGATCCCTATGGATCCTCAAATGTACACAAAATAACTCATCTCTATAAGACCTATAGTCCAAAGAAGTTCCATCGTGTAAAGGAAAAAAACAGTTTCCATACTTGCTATTTACCATGCGAGCACCTAAGGGACTTATATTTAGAATTAGGACATGGCACGACACCCCCTAGGATCCGCTATTGATGAGCTCAACGACATGAAGATGGTCAGAATACCGACAAGGAAACCTTCTCTCAAAGTCCAACCCATTTTACCCATCTGAATACCCTACCTACTCTGAAGGGCAACTCATAGTCTTTGGCAACATCCGGATCCCTTCTTGCAGCTTCACGTTCAGACCACTCGTACACTCCACGTTCTAGCTTACCACCAGGGACAGTGTTGTCCAGGAGGACAGCAAAGAGGAATGCAATCACCATGTTTGACGATAATAATGTGTTCATAACATAATTTACCTGCAGCATTTTAGTAAAATTTGTTAACCCAGCTCACAAAATATAAGTTGCTACCAACGAGTTAAATCCTCATCTCTTGACGACAGAAACTGTAACATATTAGTGGTAGGGGATGGCTCAATATTTGGGTGGTTTCCACTAGGAGTATTTAGATGCCAAAAGAAAGTTGCAATTGAAAATTGAACCACAGTCTATTCTTTTCTAAAATAGCTGTCCCTTGTAATCTACCTACAAAATTAACTACTTGGGTCTTTTGAGGGGTAGAAAGGTTACACACAGGATGCACTCGTGCAGCAGAGTACGAGATTTAGTATAATCCTCAGTCCTCACGAGTTTGTTCACATCAATAAACACCATGATAGTGATTAACAAGCAAAGCCACTAAGTTTCTAGTTACAGAGATTAAAGAGATGCATACCCCTACATATTTGCTGCGGATAGGTCCATGAGATGCCACAATATATGGCTGAAAGTAACTTGGAACAGACAAGTTTGTGTTCGGAGAGATGCCATATTGCTGGAAGTAGGCTGGTATTGAAAGGGAGAAAAATAAAGATAACCCAACTATGATAATGTTCCGGGAGCTTCCAGCTTCACTATAACGTAGATTAGACAATCCTAACGCCGCAAGCATGCCCCACATGAAACACAGGAGGGCGGCAACCATGACTTCAGGAATTGAAGCAATAAACCCTCCAACTTTACCTGCTTGTATTCAGAAAAATGATCAAGTTAAATTTCAGAGCATAGAGGATAGGACAGGTAACAAAAAGCCTTCTAAAGATCTATTAGTCGTGAAATCCCCTCAAAAAATCTCTCTATAAAATGTCAGCATCAGAATCAGACTTTAAACAGATGCTCTTTGGTATCCATAAAAATATGAAGGCCCAATTCTATAAAACACCGTGCAACGCATCTCAGTAGTTCAACAGCTAACTAGTTTTTTGGGGCATTGTAATAGCAAATTGTACACTTGCAAACGTTCCTGTATCTACCCTACCATACCTTAGCCACAAATAGGTTAAAGGATTGACCCTCCATTAGACATCTCGCCAGTCTAGCCAAAATGTAATATAAACATTTAATGATAGGAATAAAGGAAATTTATGTCAGATAAGTAAGCAATTTACTTGGATGAATACACATTGGAGTGCAAGCAAATAGAACAAATTGTCATCACCAAATAAATATTTATAGTTCAAATTTTTATGTTTGAGAAGCTATGCATTAATAACTTCTATCTTTTCCTTTTTCCATTTCTTTTAAAATCTGGATTGGCATTTGAAGATTCAGACCTAACACCTAATGTCTTACTAACCTGCTCCTTTGTTGTTAAAGAAACTCACATGTGAAGCTAGAAATGGTGGGAATGAATCCCACATTGAAAACATACAACTCAAGAGAAGGGAATATAATACTAATAGATGTCACAACCATAGGCTAGTCATTTGGGTTATAAGGTTGTCCATCTATATATACACAAAAATACAGCAAATATGAAAATTTAACCATTACAATCTCAACCAAAAGATGGACATGATGAAAAACAAGCATTACGGAATTTATACCAGATTTATTAAGATATAGTACTGAGCTTAGAATTCAGACTAGATGACACGGACATGAATATTTAAGTAATCTGAATTAAATGAAAAAGACCAGGACACCAAAAAATATAAAACCAAGAACACAAGAATTGCACAGAAAATATACGATACAAACATGCAATACTTAAAATAATTTTGCCACACATACAATACTTCAAATGATTTTGCCAGGTGAATCTGTAAATCACCCACTTTTTCTTTCAGTCAAATGTATGATAGGGTAGTTCCAACTTTGACTTGAAATTTGGACTACACAACTTCAAATGATTTTCATTCTAAACTACACTCACATGCAGACATATTTCAACCAAATTGAAGAGAATACCTCTTGGCAGCCACTATAGCAAATTTTGTTAATGACAGCATGCTGAATTTGAGTACCCGGAGAACCGATAAAAATAGATCAATGCAAGTCAGATTTGTTTGGCTTTTAATAATATTTAACTCAATTTGAAGTTTTAATTCTATAGAACCAAACAGGTTTGGTCAGTTCACAGGTTGGGTGACTTTGGATTACCTGAAACACCCCGTGTGCGTTCGTATGTGCATTTTATCATCCTAATTAATACACATTTATAACATTTTTATAACACATTAAACATATTTTATGTTATACTATCAAATTAACTTGAATTAAAATAAGCTAAAAGCTTAAATAATTGAATACAAAATTCCTCTTTAGACTCAACACTCAAATCTAACTCAACCAATTTGTTTCAGTTTAGCTCTTATCAGTTCTCACTGAAACTCAAGTTCAATTCAAGTTTGGTTTTCTGGAACTAATTAAGGTTGGGTCAGTTGCAAAATGCTGCAATCCAACCACAGTTGCACCCCTAATTTGCAGCATCAAACCGTTGGGCAAAATTTCCTTCCAACATCTGACATCTTTCTATCTACTTATGACTAGTTAAAAATTTGTCTCTACACAAGTTCAAATGACTTTCATTGTAAACTACTCTTGACAAAAAGGTATCATTTTGAACCAAAGTGAATAAAAGAATACTTCAGCCACTTTCCAATTTGATTCTTGAAATTTAGAAGATTTATTATATTGTTTGCTTGGAGGTCTGGTGCTCCTAAGGAATGACATATAACAACTCTTCAAAAAGTAATTCACCACATGCTACAAGATAAGTATTTCCCAGAGTTTGCATTGTTATACATGTTTGACTTTGCCCTAAAAAGCATTTTTTTTTTTTTAAGGGGAAAAAAGGGACACTGACCTTCCACAAGTAATTTTGGTGCAATTATATCAATAGCATAAGACAACAGATTGTGCAAAGATATTTTGTAAAAGATTGGGAAACACCATTCCAGAATAGAAAAGCATAGTATGTGAAAGAGGAAATCATACAAATGACACAACATCATAGTAATTTAATTTATGCATACAAGACATGCACTGAACTTATCACACAATCAAGTCTAGTTATGATAAAAAAAAAAAACCAATAGGTTTTGCGTAAACCAGCAAAATCCATGGTTTAGTTTATATGGAGTATGAACATAAAAAATATTAACCCAATTGAACTTACCTACAAGAGATAAGACTATCAGGACACAGGCACCTACTTCAATTGCTCTGCGGCTTCCCATTTTAGTCACAGCTATAGTGTGCACATTTTCTGTAAGAGTTGTGGAGCCAGTTCCTGTACCCCATAGGCCAGCCAAGACACTAGTAACACCTTCAAGACCAATCCCTCGAGTAAGAACACCTGGGGTTGGAGGTCTGGCTGCCACCAGTAACGACGATGCATGGTATGAGCCAACCTAAGAAGTTCAAAACCAAAGCAAAAATCAGGAATACAATAACACGTACTTGTCCCAGATAAATAACATAATAGCTCACATACAAATTCTAGGGAAGAAAATGATAATGCAAGCTAGTATTTTGACCACTAATTAAATCACTGTTGCTCCTGTAACATTTCAAAATCAGTTGACTAATCCACACATGCAAAACTTCTTAGATTTTTTTTTTTTTTTCAAGAAACATTTACAGAAAGCCACAAGACGTGAAGATAATTGAAAACTTGGTGTATTAATAAATCTAATTCTATTATTTATATTCTATCTATTGTCATATAGAGGTTTTGTGGGTGCCAACTTCAAATGACAAGTTTCTTATGGTTGTATAAGAGGTCCCTGAAATCAAATCCCCCTCACACGAAGATTACAAAGATATAGTTTGAATTTATGCGGAAGCTGGATAGGGAGCAAAAAGTTACATATATAAAATTGATCAATATAGATTTTACTAGGTCACAAAAAACACAATCTCATGGAAATAGTTTTCTAAGCCAACATCTCTCATATGATTTACCTTCCTATAGTAGCCTTCTATTGGATTAAATTTATAACATTAGAAATGTGGAGATAAAACAATCATGTATTAATATCACATGGAAGCTGTGGATCTTTCATTATGCTACTTTACAGAATACACAACTTTCAATTTTTGGTAGGCAGCAATGCATCACAGTTCAACTCCATCAATATGACCCATGTATAAATAATAATTCTTGACACTAAATGCAAATTTTAGGATCTTATAAAAATTTCTCTTTTATAAGTAGGACCTTTCAAATATCAAACATAAAATAATTGTACGGTAGAGTAATCATAGTATGAGTCACCATCAGGAGTAACAAACAAACAAATAAAAAAATCTCCAAAAAGAGTTCCAATTGAAATCTCCAAGAGAATGTCACCATAATAGAATGAGGAAACTAACCGAATCAACAGATGAAATTATGGACACCACACACATAACAAGAGCCATTTTCCAGTGGAACACAGGAGTTCCCCATTGCAATGGATAAGGAAACCTAAACCATGGGGAAGATTTCAATGCATGAGAAGTATCAACTCGACAATGCTTCATCCGAGCGACATGCTTTCTGCAGTGCTCAGATATTATATTTGAGGCAGGTACATTTACATCACAACCTTTGTAGTTATAGGCTCCTGCTTCAGTCAAAAGAAATGCAGCTGCCCATGTGATTGCCAGACCCAACGGAACCTGGCAACGCAATAAATACAGCAGCATTAGACTCACAAAACAAACTGTAATAAAGTGATGATAGCATATTAAATTTGCAACCAAAAACTTACCGCATAAATTAGAAAAATGCGATGACCAAAAACAGATATCTTCCGTAGGTACTGCAAAAAGTATGAAGACAAGATTTTAAATTTTGGAACACAACCAAATAGAAATAAATCGCACTAACAAAAATCAGTGTAATAGATTTATCACAAAAGAAGTCATGTGAAAAACCATAATTAGTAAATAGTTAGGACCAAACTTACCAGAGAAAAACTAATCACTAGTACTATCTGCAGTACACCAATCTCAAGGCAGGAACCGACAAGTGGGAAACCATAACTGTAAAAAGAAAGTCCAACAGCAGCAATGGTTGGGGCAACAACCACTGGATTGATGAACCTGAAAAAGAGAGGCAGATGAGATGAGGTTAAATTATTAGTTGTATCATGCATCAAGCCTGGCACTAATTCAGACAACAATTGGAATTAAAATAATTTGTTCTTGGGAATCAATAAAGCTTGAATTGTTTTGTGAAAAGGTAGTACAAGGCCCCACACCATGGGTTATGACTTATGAGTGGTGTCAGATGAGATGAAGTTGAGTTATTATTATAATTTTTGTTTTTTTCCCGAGGTAAGTGACCCTATGAAAAGCACATAGAACTTGTATAGCCAACTGGAAAACCATATATTATCAATATCACCGATTTGGTTATGAGTGGTGTCACAGACTGAATCAAACCCAAAACAAAACACTTCATTAAAAACAGCATAAAGCCATCAGAAACAACAGCAGAAGCCCATAAGTCAGTAATGAAGATACAGGAGTGAAACAATCAAACTATTGGTATGTGAAATTCTCCTATGCTTGCAACCTTGCTCGAGTTAGCACAAGTAATGACTTGCACTAGCACATTGATATCCGTCACATTAATGGGAAACTGATCCATCTCAACACGTTAAAACCTAAGTTTACTAGATCAGCTGACCTGATTAAACTGAAAGATAAACTAATCTTAACCAAGACAATATACAGGTTTAAACCTTGAGCTAAATAACTACGCAAAAACACAGTTGAGCAAGCTAACTAAGATAACTAACTGAAAATACTAGCTGTAGAAGCTAATTAATTAAAGCCAAATAAAAGCGACCCAGAGACACAGCTTCTAACCTAGAGAATCATCAGTAAAATATAATCTTTAGATGCAGGGATACACAGTTAAGTTTCCATGAACTTAAAATGATTTGACACCTGTAATAGATAGAAGCATCCTTTGTGTAACTATTCTCTAACGAACTAGAAACTCCCTTATGCGTTCACGCATATCCATAAAGGAACAGTTATTAGCTACTGGCCAGGACTACTTGTTGATAATTATAAATTAAAATTTAACAGCGTGCTAGCCTTCATCACCGAACTATATTAAATATACTACAGTATCAATGAAAATTTCTCAATGATAAACAACAAAAGCAATTGTCTTCATCATGTTTAAGCAATTAACTTTACAGAAAATTGAAGCAATTTAATCCTTTTCAGTCTGTTCAAGCTTCCAACAGTTACTATCACTTGAAAATCACGTGATACAAAGTAGTAGATTTAAAAACAAGAAAAAAAAAAAAGAAAAGATGCTAGAATTGTACCTCAAAAGTAATGACATTAGTCCACTATATCCCAGTAAAGCTTGAAAAGCCGAGGCTATGATAATAGCCCCCTGTAACTGCTTCATAATATGCTTGAAATTCTGCCATGTTAAGTGATTTCACACAACTCTAAGAACAATTTGATACAATAAAAAAGCTTGAAAATAACTAAATTGCTGTAACATTAAACTAAAAGCAACAAGTGAAACAAACTGAACAAACACACACCCCAGAAAAAAAAAAACCGAACACACCTATAATCATACATCTATATTACTTCCCAGCCAAAAAGGGAAAGATATGGATAAAACTATGGAAATTCCATAGTACTTTAAGTTAAAACTGGTTCAAGAATTTTTTTTCTTTCACAATGACATTTTCATCCATACAAGTTCGAACAGCCAACTGGATATTTGCCACTATTAATTACTTTATGATCCAGACCTATTAATTCTGTGCTCTCCTTCATTTTTACCAGAATTCTAGCCCAATGATTGTCAATATGCTTTTAGTGAATATGGTATCTCCACGGCTCCACATATGCAGGATACACAGCTTCGTGAGAGAAACCAAAGAGACATGCAATAAAAAAAAGTTCACTAATTAAAAACCAGGTCATTAGGAGGGTCATTAGTCAGCTAAAAAACAAAACTATTAGTCAACAATATTTCCCCCTAATTTCATTTAGTATCATTAGTCAATTTATACATTTTAACTTGTGACACAGAAAGGCACTTCACAAATCACAATATCTTAAAATCCATGAGTTCTCAAGCTCCCTACCAAATATTTCAAAAATTAACCAAGCAAACACTTATGTATAAAAGTATAAGATAGCAGAACACTAGCAGGCTGTTTGCCTGTAACCATCATCAAGGAATCCAACATCATTTAAGATACAAATAATTCAAAATCTATTATCTTATCAGCCCAACGCATAATGTACATCTCTGTACAGAAGATATGACGACTGCCACAAAAAGACAATCACTAACTTGTATTATAAGTATGCTATAACATAAGAGTAGATGCATACATTTCCAGTCAATCCTTGGAATTCTGGAGAGTTAATAATAGCCAATGCTGGAGCGAGGTAAACAAATGATGGACCTTGTATCAAAGGTAATCTCGACCCAAAAGATGTATGCAAAAGTGTGGTCACACCCGAAACAAAAAGAACTGTAGAAACAACCATTGAAGTATCCTCCTACATGAAGTAAACAAATCAGCACAATATCTACAAAGACTATAAAATTTATGAATTACGAAAAATTAAATCCACTCACTTGACTGCCACCCATTGCTGGAACTATGACAAGCGGAATTAGAACCAATGAACCCAACATAGAAAGATAATGTTGGAACCCATACAGGCCAATGGGAACTGAAAATCATCCAAAAACTCCAATTACAATCATTCTTTTTGTCAAACAAATAATAAAATTAATCACCAATAAGCAATCAAAACTTTAAACATTAGCCACTAACATAACCCCTTTCAATTGGCCATCAAAATCATGAAAAAAATTCACCTCAAACTGGTCAAAGACCCTAATTATCAACTATAAATAACTAAACTCTTCATATCATACAAACAAAACAAACATACCCATCTCAAACTAGAAGCTCAATAGATAAAACAATAACACCCTAATAAAATATCTTTACATAAACTGACCAGTAATGAAAAAAATAAATAAATAAACACACTTTGCATTCTTAAATATTCTAATTAGCTATATCTTCTATTAAACAAGTACCTAACAATCTAATTATCACCAATATCTAACTAACTACAAAACATAAACCACTTCAAATTATCAACGAAACTAACTACAAAACGTACTTACAACAACCAGAACACCCGAAAAAACACATCATAACAAGTGAGATTGAAAGCTAAAAAATCTCACCAAGACCAGGCGTGTCTCTGAGATTATAATTCATATGAGAGTGCCTAGCCACAAACCCATCATCGTCCACGCCATCAACCACCACGACATCCTCATTCCTCGAAGCCCTCCTCGGCGGTTGCTGATTAGGGTCGGGTTGCCCCACCGGATCCGACCCATTTCCGTTCCCATTTCCATTCACACCCAGGCCCTTGTCCGACTCCTTCCTCCTCTTCACACTCTGATCTTTATTGGAACCTGCCGCTGGCACCTTCTCGGTCTCGCCATTAACAACAGGCTGATGCGCCGGCGGTGGCGGTAGTGTAGGAGGGGGGATAGTCCGGGTCCGACCCGCTTCGAGATCCGGCTGGGTGTCGAGTTCTTTCGTCCTGTGGGTTAAAGTTATCTGGCCGGAGTCACTGGCATTGGTCTCGCCGGAGAATTTAGGGCGGAAGCCAGTGCGTTTAGCCCAGGAGGAGGGAGGAAGCGGAGCAGAGTCGGGCGCCGGTGGCCATGGGCCGGGCTTGGGGCGGGCTTTAGGGTCGGAGCTGGACATGTGTGATGTACCCCAACCCGAATTAGTGGTTCATAACTGGAAAAGTGAAAATGCAAGTAGAAAATCAGTAGATCTGAGTGTTTTGGTTAGGGTTTAGAAGAAACCAACAGTTTTGAAGAAGCCAAGCTGCCGAAAAGTGTTTTCAAAGAGAGTGTTCGTGTGAGTTCAGGAAAGTGAGTGAGTGAAGTGTGCGAGAGAGAGAGAAGACAAAAGAGAGACAACTAAGAGAGAGAGTGGAGGTGCTGGTTGAGGTGGAGGTGGTGGAGGAGGAGCTTAAAACCGCGTTTTTGATGTTTTTATTATTATTTTGTTTTTGTTTTTCTTGTTTTCCGAAATAACGGGATGATGTAATTATTTATACTCGCTAGATTTTCTCCCCTTATCTACTTTCAGTCTTGTCCGAAAAAACACAACTATCTCTGAACCCCGAAAGTTCAAATATTGATCCACCGTTTTATATAAAACCGCAATAATTGTGTAAAGCTTTATCTTAATATTATTTTAATATTAAAAGTAGATGTGCATATCTACTAAAGTGGTTAGTTCACCTCCTTTTCAGATCAGATGTTCAATTCTCACCATATACATACCTAATATATGTGGATAATTTTCTTCGCTTATTTATAAAATACTCTTACAAGTTTAAAACTTATTTTTGTCAAAAGCAACTTTATCTTTAAATCTCATCTATTAGAATTTTCTCAAACATATTTTTTATCTTTAAATCAAGTTACTTCCATCATCAAATACGTGTAAAATATAAAATTATCATCTTATGAAGAGATGATGTAAGCAACATTCAGTAACCTAGCAACACTTTTGATTTTGTAATTTGAAGATTGTATGTGTTAATCTTTTCCTAAAATGCGTTTATAGCCTTTGTAATATAATGCATTTTATGAGTTTTGATTCCATTTGTACTATTTTGTGATTTATGAGCGTGAATTATCAATTTTCTCGATAAAAATCTCCATTGTTGATTTTTTGTGATATAGGTTTATCTTCCCGTGATTTAAGATTGGGTGTTTTGTGATATAGGTTCAGATTTTTATGATATTGACTTAGGGCTCGTTTGTTTTTTTTGTCTAAAGACTTAACAGTCTTATATTTTACTGAACACTGAATGATGACTGAAATTTAAAACTTGAATAACATGTTTTTTTTTCTTTTTCAAATCATTGAATATGATATCAACTTATTTATTTTTAAAAAATAAAAATGTAAGTAGATAATCTAACATTTATACCCTTATTACTATTAATTGTTATATATTTTTATTTGCTATGATACAAACACCTAAATCTAAATAATTTTATAAATCCTGAAGTAATTTTATGTTTATATTAATAAGATTTTATTCATGATAAAAATATAATAAATAATTATATTAAAAAATTATTTTTATCTTAAAAGTTGAGACTAAGATATATATAAAGACTTAAATTGTAGTATAATCATTCCATTCAATCACAATTATAAACAATAATATATATGTATCTAGCTTGCTACTACTGCAATACTATATTAATGTATACATCCCAAATAAAGTTATAATTTTGCATAACAAACAATAAAATTATATAAAGTACAAGTAGTTCGCTAAAGAAAATAAATAAATATTTTTTACCGGATTTTGTTCGGAGATAATTTAATCATTTGATTCCAAACAACTCTGAGCATGAGAAGTGATTAGAGGTTTTTTTTATATATAAAGTCATTTGCAAAAAAAAAAGGATAAAATAAATAAAATTGTATGATAAAAAATTAAATAAAACTAGAAATATGTTATATTTAGGAGAATACTTTTGGAAAAAAAATATTTTTAATATATTTATGTAATTTATAATTAAGTGAAAAGTCATGATTTTTTACTTTTTTTAAGCTATTTTTTAATATTTTTAAGTTGTTTGACCACTTGAAAAAAATAAACAAAATAACTTAATGGATCCAATTCAGACCAATTAAGTTATAAGTTAAAAAAATAAACAATCCCTTTGTTTGCACAGAAAATTCTATGAAGGGTATTTTAGTAAGATTGTGTTTTAATTGATTATAAATGATTTTTTTTAAGACGATGGCTATAAAGAATTTTTACAAAACTATAATGGTTATTTTTTTTCCAAAAAAATATAATAAATAACTGTTTTCATTATTTTGTAAGGGGTACAAATATATAAGAGGAGAAAACTACTCACATATACTGTATGTGCATGGTGGAAATTGAACCCTCACCACTGGAGCGAGAGGGAGGTGCACTAACCATTTTACTACAAGGGGATTATTTTTATTATTTTGTAGTTGAATATAAATACACCTAAATGATACTGAGAATTGGAAAATTTTTAAGAATTAGGATTCATTTAAATTAAAAAAAATAATTTTAAATTAATTAAATTTAATAATATTTATATTAAAAAGTTAAAAAAAATACTCTCTAATGCAATTATCTAACTTCAATATTAATATGATGTGGCAAAAAAAAAAAGTAAAAGAATATCAAGTAGAGTTTCTAATTGTAAATATCCTTATTGATATGCTTTACTCACATTCCAATTAATGATGTGATAATGATAAATGAATATACATTAATAATAATTTATTTCACTTGTTATATGTCATGTGAATTCAATTACCATATTGTTGGTTGGGATATAAATAAGATATCTAACATTACTTGATAAAATTGCATTACTGTTATGAAAATTTTCCATAATTCTTCTCCATCATAAGCATCAATTTTCCTGATAATAATTTTATGTGATGCATATTAGGGTAGTAATTAACACAAATTATTTTAATTTTTATATATAATTAAAGAATATGAAAAGTGAGGTGTCTGTGAAAAGAAAAAAAATTTCCAACATAACTTTCAGTAAGAAAAGTGAAACAAAGTCAAAGAAAGAAATCGACACTGAATATATGCGAGATTACATTGCATTTGCATGGGCCAATAAGATTGCATTAAGCCTTGCTCCATGCCTTAAATTTTGGCACTACACAGAAAAAAAAAATAAAAAAAATAAAAAATTTGTGAAAAGGTGACTTTGCTTTACGTGCTTGTCTTGATAATGACATAATATTAAGCAGATAGAAAATCATGGGTGGAATAGAAAAGCAAATGAATAAACATGAAGAAATAATAGAATATTTAGAAAGTGATAATTATATTTCAAGCTAATAGAAAAGACCCAACTATTTTTTCAAGGATAAACATCAACGTAAATAACACAAGACATTGACTTGATAGTTTGGAGGCTTTAAAACTGGTAGTTATCCGGACCATACCACCAAGTTCCACACAAGCACAAATTTGAAAAAAAAAACGAATGTAATACGACCTAATAAAGATTCCAAAACCTTACAAACTTTGAAGTTTCTTAGTCTCCGCGTTTTAAGAGATAATACGTTACCTAGTAATTAAATCTAGGGCCATCCATTTTGCTTATATGCCATAAATCAACACTCCACTCCAACAATGTCATTTTAGTAAAAGTATAGTCTCATACAGAGCTTGAGCTTGCCCTCATCCCTAAGCCAAAGAAAAGGAAACAATAGTATTTAATACCCATATAAAGCCTTCTCTTTTTTTTTTCATTTTTTTGTTCTTGTAAAACGCTTAGCCTTTTTTTTTACACGAAGTTGTAGAAGAAGTAATTTTCTATTAGTTAATAATACTTGCACATCGTAGTTGCATGAAGAATTTGATAGTAACCACGACTTTTAATAAAGTTGAGATCTCAAGTTCAAATCTTTTAAATACCGCTTCCTTGTTTTCTCTCTCTCATCTTTTGAATTTTGTGGAAGATGATAATTATTTTATCTTACAAGTAAAATGAGGGTAATTTTGTCCTTAATATTAAATTGATATTATTTGCATTAGTATTATTAATACGATGTAAGCTACACAAAAATAAGTATATATAAGTCATGAAGATATATATATATATATATATATAAGAACTTGTCTAAAAAACTGAAAGGAGAAAGACACATGACTAGAAAGATGCACTTTTTTTTTTTTTTTTGGAAAACACTAGAAAGATGCACTGTAAATGAAATAATAAAATGACGAATTGTAATGAAATATCATGACATTTAGTAACCTTAATTATACATTAATACTCTACCGTTAGTTGAATCAATCAAAACTAACAACTTAACATTAATTTATGTGTAAAATAATATAATCTCCCCTAATTAAAAAAATAAAATAAATAAATATTAAATATTAAAATAAAAAAGAGAAAATAAATTAAATGAATTTTTATCATCCATCAAGATTGATGGACGGTATATATCATATTAAAAAATTATAAAAAAAAAAGAATTTTCTTTTAAAAAAATAAGAATTAAAAAAGGAAAAAAATAAGAAATCTTAATGGTGTAGATCTAATCTGATCTCCATCCAAAAAAAAAAAAATTTGATCTCCAGTAATAAAGATCGGCTCTCCATCGCTAGGTTTAGCGATGGAGACTCGCTGGGTTCAACGATGGAGACTCGCTAAGTTTAGCGATGGAGATCTCCAGCAACGGAGAACAATTTTTTTTTTTTTGGAGATCCAATCATCTCTACCACCAAGATTTTTTTTTTTTAATATGATATCTATCAGTCCATCAATCTTAATAGATGATGGAGATCTATTTAAATTTTTAAAATTTTTTTTTTTTTAAAGAATAATAATAAAAAATGACCATATTACCTTTTTAACTATTGGTTGACCGTCAACTCTAACGGTCAATCAGTAAGTTAAGAGTACTAATGTGTAATTAAGGTTAAACTTACGAGTTCATTACAATATAATTAAACAATCAGGTGCATAATAAAAATCATTTAATTTTTGCACAGCATTTTTAGGTTCCCCGTAATGAATTCACATTTCACTTTAATAGTTATACTATAATTGCAAGCAGAGAGCAGTTAATGCACTAGTAGTTGACATTACACCATTTAATTAACATCTCATACAATTGAGCATGCAATTATTAAATTATGGACAAAATAGTAATATTTTATATATATGATGCCCTTACCATTATATATATATATAAATTAATAAGCTCTTTAATATAATAAGTTTTATCGGTCCGAAATTGAGCCAATAAGATAAATTAATTATTCAAATTAAATTATAAAATAATATATTTCAGCAAAATTCTTCTATAAATATGTGTCCCACTCCTTTCATCAATTAATAATTTATTGAAACCTATACATAAAACTGACTATAATTTTTTTTAAATATAAAAAAAGAAAATTGAATTAGATATTTTCTTAAAATATTAATTGATTATTACTTTTTTTTTTCCCGATCTCATCGCTAATTTTTTGTAATACATTTATAAGCTCTCAGATTTACTTCTTATATTGCAATAATAAATTATTTAGTAAATTAATCAACTTTTATTTATTATATTAGTATAGTACAATGAAATTTTTAGCTAGTTACATTAAATTTCAATTGATTAAATGAGTTAAATATATATTTATTTAATTCATTGTCTACTTTTAATTAAAAGGGTATAATTATTTAATTTATTTAATTAAATAGGAATATAATCTTAATTTAATTTTAAGTTTGTTAAATGCATCTTTAGTTGATTAATACATTTTTAATTTGATTAAATTAGTAGAACACAATAAATATTTACTTGGTTAAATGTATATATTAGTGAAATTAAATAATAATAATATCTACATAATTAATAATTAATATCTCGATGTAATTAATAGATTTATATGATCCCAACATTATTAATTTATAGAGATTATATCATACATGTATCTCATTTCATTAAAATGACATTAAATTTTGGCAACAAATTTGTTTTTCCAGCACTGTCTTGAAGTTGTGGATTCAAATCCGATCATGAAGGCCACAAAAAAAGATAGAAATTAAATACTTAATTAAATTATGAGCTATTTAAATTTTTTATTTCTATTTTTTTTTAGTACAAAAGGATCTAGTACAACTTTTAATTATTATATTTTTTTCCTCCTTTTCTTCTTATGTAGTTGTTAAAAATTAAAATCAACACAGCAAAGACAAAAAAAAAAAAAAAATTGGGAATTTTCATGGATTTGTTTTGGTAATGTATCAGAAGAAACATTGAGAATCTTACAAGATCTCAAGAATGAACTATCTCAGTCTCAAGTCATAGATTATTTTCATATCATCGTCCAAACAAAACAAGTCAATTTTTTTTTTTTAGCAAAAAACAAATTAATTGGAATTGGAGAAAAGAATCTTTTATAGTTAAAAGTAGCTAGATTAAGTTGATGGTAACATATCATAAGAAAAACCATTTATCTTGTCTTCTATGATCAGAAGCATCATGGGTGGCTTTCTATCTTAGTAGAGAAGGAATTTCCTAGTTTTCAAATGACATGTTTACCGCATCAGGAATCTTAATGAAAGAAAATAAATTTAATTCCTAATTTGAGATTACTGTATTTATTAAAAACTATTAGGAACCGTAAATCTCCTGTATAAACTATGAATTAAGTTCTTGCTTGGAAATAAACTTAGGGGTCGTTTGTTTGTTTGTTTTTTTTTTTTTTTTAATTTGAAGATTGAATATGTTTAAATTTTTCTAAATACTAAAAATGGACTGAAATATAAATAATATGTTTATTTTTTTTATTCTAATGATTGAATAAAAGTATTGATTGTTTTTTTTAAAGGGATACAATTACAATATCAACAACTGCAACTGCCGGGACCTGCCGAGATTAATCACTAAATGCGCAGCCCGGATATCTACTCCCATAACGGGAGAATACTACTCTCACAATAAGAGGAGAAAACTACCCACACATGCACAAGGTGAGAATCGAACCCCTTACCATTAAGGTTGGAGGGAGGTGCACTAACCAATCTACTACAAGTGGATGTGCAATTGTTAATTTTTTTAATGATAGAAACATTTGAATAAAATTAAATTAAAAATATATTAATACAAGAATGATAGTTATGGAAAAAAAAAATATTTTAATTTTAATTCAGCGATTAGGTGTAAAGTGATAAATTACAATTTTTAACTTTTTATTTTCATATTTTTTAGTATTTTTTTAGTTAAAACAAACAAACAATAACAAGTTAAATTGTCAAATTCAAATCTATTAAATATTAAATAGAAAAAACAAACGTACTTCTTAATTCTTTTATTTCCTTTTTAGTGAAATTAGATATTCCTTTAAATTTCATTTGCCATTAGTAAACGTACACTAAATATAACCGTGGAGAGAAGGACAAGCTCTTTAACTCCATATTATTTTTTTTAGTACAAATGGATCTAGTACAAATTTTAATTATTATATTTTTTTCTACTTTTCTTCTTATGTAGTTGTCAAAAATTAAAATCAACACAGCAAAGACAAAAAAAAAAAAAAATTGGGAATTTTCGTGGACTTGTTTTGGTAATAGATCAGAACAAACATTGAGAATCTTACAAGATCTCAAGAATGAACAAAACATATTTATCATAGATAGTTTTCATATCATCATCCAAACAAAACAAGTCAAATTTTTTTTTTTAGCAAAAAACAAATTAATTGGAATTGGAGAAAAGAATCTTTTATAGTTAAAAGTAGCTAGATTAAGTTGATGGTAACATATCATAAGAAAAACCATTTATCTTTTGTCTTCTATGATCAGAAGCATCATGGGTGGCTTTCTATCTTAGTAGAGAAGGAATTTCCTAGTTTTCAAATGACGTGTTTATCACGTCGCTGAACAGGAACCTTCATAAAAGAAAATGAATTTAATTCATAATTTGAGATTACTGTATTTATTAAAAACTGTTAAGAATCGCAAACCTATTGTACAAACTATGAATTAAGTTTTTGCTTGGAAATAAATTTAGGGGTCGTTTGTTTTTTTTGTTTTTAATCTAAAGATTGAATATGTTTAAATTTTTCTAAATACTAAAAATGGACTGAAACCTGAATAACATGTTTATTTTTTTTTTATGATAAAAACATCGAATAAAATAAAATTAAAAATATATTAATGTATGAATGATAGTTATGAAAAAAAATATTTTAATTTTGATTCAATGATTAAGTGTTAAGTGATAAATTAAAATTTTTTATTTTTTATTTTAAGTGTTTTTTTTTATATTTTTCAGTTAAAACAAACAAACAATAATAAATTAAAGTGTCAAATTCAAATCCGTTAAATATTAAATAAAAAAACGAATGACCTCTTAATTCCCCGATTCATTTTCTAATGAAATTGGATATCCCTTTAAATTTCATTTGCGATTAATAAACGTACACTAAATATAACCGTAAAGAGAAGGACAAGTTCATCAACTCCATATTGTTGAATGAAATTAAAGCACAGCAATTAAGTAAATGGTAAGGTGGCAAATCAATCGTGCATGTGATGTCACATGTTGAATATTTTGCTAGCTGCCTTAATTTGGTGGAACCAATATTATATATTTCTTAAAAGTCATATGTTAATGTCACCCTATATGGGTTCTGTTGGGTCATCACTCCATGTGATCATTAGATTGGAGTTGTTTCAGGAAGACCATTGAATTTAAAACTTGAAACTACTAGTAAACGAAATGTAATTACTTTTTTTTTTTAATTTGACAATTTACGGGTTAAAAGACTACATAGATCGATTAAAATTAAATTTTATAAGTACAGTTCGGATAACTATTTCTAATAATGAAAAATAGGTTTACCCACATAATTACGTTTTTATGAATAATGGTAGTAATATATATATTATATGGTTATATAAAGTGTTGAACCTTGGTGACTTGGTGATATTTTGTACGAAATGTAATCTCAACAGTTGCAGCATGTTATGGTTTAGCATAAAAATAGGTGAGTGGAGACTGGGGACAGACAAATGTGACAATGGGTCATCAGAGTATAAAGAGGAAGAAAATAATTACTTAGCTGGAAATGTTGAATAGACCCAAAAATAGAGAAAGCAACGGCTAATTTTGGCTTTCACCAACAAGGCAGATCAGAAGTCAGTAGTCACTAGTCAGCCACTTGTGAAAAATAAATAAACAAAAATTATGATTAGAAGAAGTAGCCGTTTGTTGAAAGCGATGCTGAGTGAAAAGACCCTATATATCTAAACTCGGTTAGCTCAAGATTTGCCGGAGTTAACGGTTCGAAAAATAATTCTTACGATCGAAAAAAATAAAAAAAAATTTATACTTTTATTTTTTTTATTAATAAAATAATATTCGAACGAAAGTTACGAGCATATGTATAAAAACCCTCTTAAATCATGAATCATAATAGCCGTTGCTTTGTTGGATTTGATGTGGGCTCTAGTCTACCTCTGTGTAGGTGCTTCTAGTTATGATCACTTATGTGGTGGGTGGGTGGGTGGGTGGGTTGCATTGCATGGGTGGAGGCGTGGGCTGGATTTTGCCAACCTTGGGTATCCATACAATTATCATCAATCATTGCAGAGTGCAACCAATTTTATTGATAAATGGAGAGAGACTTGCTCCAAGGACTGGGAACAGATCGGCCCACTAGAAATGGGCTTGTAAGCCAGGAGCAGGACCCCAATGGCTCATGGATTTCAGTTTCTTTCATATGTATGCAAACTATGATTTTTTTTTTTTTTTACGAACAAATTGTACTAACTTACCTATCTCAAGTGATATTCCATATTGGTGTATTTGGTACATGAACGAGACAGAACAGGGGATGATACAGGATAGGATAGGACAACTATTTCATATTGTGTTTGGTATGTCTAAAACAGAACTGTGTACTGTACTGTTATGTGTTTGGTATGACTGAGATATGACAGTACAAGAGGTTTAAATGACTAGAGTACCCTTTTTGTTATGTCTAATGTTTGTTACAACATATTAGTAATAAATGGGATATAACAGAACATAATTTGAATGTTTTTATTAAATAATTTTTTTTATATAATATAATTAAAAAAAGTGTAATTAATAATTTTTATTAAATATAATCCATACCAAAAGAATATGGAATTCCATAAATAAAAATATATGGATGGAGATTGTATTGAAAAAAAAATAAAAAAAATGAATTTTTTATAAAATGACCAATTTGAAAAAATAAAATTTTTTATTTTTTATTTTTGTGTTGTTGGTGGATCTCCACACCAAAAAAGCAAAAACACAAAAAAAATATAATAATAAGGGCAAATTACAATAAGATATCTTAATATTTGGTCATATTGCAATGAGATTGCACTTTTACTTAAACTACAATAGAGTACTTCGGATAATTCTCAATTGGTCCCTAATGTAATATAAATATCACTTTTTGATCTAATTTTATTTTTTTAACTCATATAGTTTTTAACTTTTTTAAAATACATTAATTTAATGTCTATGACCAAAATTTTGACAGTGAAACCTAATATAAATTATAAATTGGTCATTTTGTATTTTTATTAAATTATTAAATTAGAATGATACTTTACCCTTTAATTTTATAATAACTTTATTTATTTCGATAGTCCAATAAAATATTAATATACGTTATAAAAGTTTAATTTTTTTAAAAACACTTATAATAATTAAATAATAAAATAAACATGATAAAATTTATTGAAAATAAAAAATAAAAAATTTAAAAATCTTAAAAGTAATATAATTTCTTAAAAATAAAATAAAATTTAATATTGAATAATTATAAAATTCAAAATTTAGTAATCTAATACCCCTCTCACACACACACATACATACATATATATATATATATATATATATATATAACGGTTTTAATATTATATTTTAATTTTATAATATAATAATAAATGTATGTATATATATTGTAATTCTATTATAATATATATAATGTATATATATATAATGTATATATACTATATAATATACTCTAAAATATGTATATATATATAATATTTTTAACATTATAATTTTTTTTGTTAAACTTAGAGTTTTATAAGTATTTAATATTAAATTTTATTTTTATTTTAATAAATGACGTTACTTTTAAATATTTTTAATTTTTAATAAATTTTATCATATTTATTTTTTATTTAATCATTTTTAAGTACTTCAAAAATAATATAAATTTTATAATAAATAACAATTTCTTATTGATTTATCTAAAAGATTAAATTGTTCAAATATAAAAATAGATCAAATTTTTATAGTATTTTTATTTTTATTTTTAATAAATTTAATTCTTTAATTTAATTTTTTTTAAGTGTTTTTAAAAAAATTAAATTTTTATAAAGTATATCAATTTTTATTAGACTGAAATATGAAAATTGTTAAAAAGTTAAAGGGTAAAAACATCATTCTAATTTAATAATTTAATAAAAAATATAAAATTATTAATTTATACTTTATATCAGATTTGATCGTCAAAAGTTTTTGGTCATAAAGATTAAATTAATGTATTTTAAAAAGTTAGGGACCGAATGAGTTGAAAAGATAACAATAGATCAAAAGGTGATATTTTAAAATATATTAGAGACCAAATTGGTAATTATTCAGGGTACTCCATTGTAGTTTAAGCAAAACTACAATCTCATTGCAATATGACCAAATGTCAGAGTATCTTATTGCAATTTGTCCTAATAATAATAATAATAATAATGAGAATCACATCATCATCCAACAAAAACAATGCTCTTCTTCTTCTAACTATTGGGTCTTCTAGTTTTAGAAGCCAAATTTGAAATCTGAGCAAATTGATTTCTAGCCAAATAAGAAAAGAAAATTTAGAAGGAAAGAAGAATAAAATTACCCAGAAAGAGAAAGAAAAGGTCAACAAACTTCATTTTTAGCTTTTGATTTCACCATCTAATCTTTAAACCTTTTATTTTTATACTTTTCTTTTTGAAAAATCTAAAAATACCCATTTCAAAATAGCAAATCTAGAAACAACAATATAACAAAAATTATAGACTTGTGCGTTACTTGCACAAACCATCCCCACCATTAGTTTACATTGTTAGAATTAACAGTTAATTAGACTTGTACGTGAAAAAGTCACAATTTTGCCCCTAACAATGAGTGATTTTATATTTAGTCTTGTTACTTGTTAGTGTAATTTCTACTAACAAATCCTGACTTTAGGTAAAATTAAACATATATGCAACTTTTACTTTATTATGCAAACCGTCCCTTAAATTCATTGACAAAGAATTGACTATTAGGGGTAAAATAGTTATTTTATTTGATAAAAAATAAAAGAACGTTAATATAAAGGGTGAATTGCACTCAAGTACCCTGACTTTTATCATAATTGCACGTTTAATGCCAGTTTTGCCATAATTGCACTCTAATACCCTGTAATCCGTTGACCACTGTTAGAGTAACGGTTGACCAAACGAATTTAGGCAAAATGACGAGAATGCCCCTCAAAGGAAAAAAAAAAAAATTGAAAATCAGATGATCTTCGAACCCAGCTGGGTTCGATCGCGAACCCAGCTGGGTTCGATTGCTGGTAGCTGGGTTCGTGATTTGGGTTCACCATCGAACCCAGAAATCTGGGTTCGATCGCGAACCCAGAAGCTGGGTTCGATTGCGAACCCAGTTTCTGGGTTCGTGTTCTTCAAAAAAATTTTCAAATTTTTTTTTTTTGTTGTTGATTTGGTTTTTTAAAAAATATTTTTTTAAATTAATTAAAATATGACGTGGTATGTTCTTATTGGTTGGATTATTTTTTAAATTTTTTAAAAATAAATTTAAAAGTAAAAGACCATTTTGCCCCTGAATCCGTTTGGTCAACCGTTACTCTAACGGTGGTCAACGGATTACAGGGTATTAGAGTGCAATTATGATAAAACTGGCATTAAACGTGCAATTATGATAAAAATTAGGGTACTTAAGTGCAATTCACCCTAATATAAATTGTATATATAGCCGTATAGGATAGCTAAAACAAGAAAAAATAGTTTGCAAACTAATTTTCTTCTCGCGGACTAATAGTTTGGGCAATTTTCTTTTCCCTCACAAGGTAATTTTATTTAAAAATAGATGACATTTTTATATAATATAATATAGAATAAATAACGCCTATCTCTCCTTAAGTTTACTTAATTACAGACAGAGATAACTTTTGAGTTTATTGATAAAGATATCATCTCTTTTGAATTTATTTAATTACAGGTAGAGTTAATTTTTAGTCAACTTTTTAAGTTTTTGATAAAGATCTCCTCTGTTCAACTGTTATATTTGATCAAATTTTACTAAAAATAGAAATGATATTTGTCAATAAATAATAAAATTTACTCCGCTTGTAGTTGATAAAACCTCAGATCAGGTCCATACAATTAGCTCTATAATAAATAAGTGATCCTATTTTTTTTAAATTTTTATTTAAATCACGATAATTAAGTACGGCAGGCTTGAAATATTTGTCACCCAAGAAATTATGTTAATGAGATCGTTCTCACTTGTATATTCCATTTTTATTTATTTTTTATTTTAAATAAATATCTCACACTATCGTCTCTAAATCATCGAAGCAACGGTAACCTTAACCTGTAAACATTCAAGCCACACACAATGGATCATGAAAAATAATAAATAATAATAATAATAATAAACAGCTTCAAATTTTTTTTTTTTAAAAAAACAAAAATTCAACAAATTAGCGCGAAAAAATGCTCTCATTTTCCGTCACGCCCTCTGTCGTCCACCGCAATCGTCTCTTTATTCGCAGTTCCTTCACCGTCCGATCGTCCTCATCGAGCCTGCAAGAAATCGAAGAGTCGAAACCAACCGTCGGGAGGGATTTGAGCTCGGAACTGTACGGAGCCGCTCCTTTTCCCGTGATTCGGACGGCGAAGAGAGTGGTTTTGGTGAGGCACGGGCAGAGCACGTGGAACGAGGAGGGTAGGATCCAAGGGAGCTCTGATTTCTCTGTTTTGACAAAGAAAGGCGAGGCTCAGGCTGAGACTTCTAGACAGATGCTCCTCGATGACTCCTTCAACGCCTGTTTCTCCAGGTGCGTTGTTTGCTTTTTTGAATAATTGTTGGTGCTTCTGTGTGGACTGAATCTGACTTCAGCTTTTGCTTGTTAACTAGGACACTATTGCAACAGTTCATTTTTGCTAAATTGGCAATTGTTGTTTAGAATTATTTAGATGAATATATAAATAGCTTGTATGAGTAGTTATCATTTGAGCACCTTTTCGTCTGGGAAAAATTTGAAATTGTTTTGCCTATTAGCGTAAAAGGGAAAGGTGCTTACATTATTAATATAATGTGCTTGTAGTATTAGTTAGTAGCTTCAACTTTTGAAGTGATTTGTTATTAAAACTTGTACTCTATGTTTGGTTGGAAGCAAGGAAAAGGGGAGGAGGGTAATGTTGTTGGGTAGAGTGAAGTGATAAAAGAAAGGAGTGAAAGGGACTCATCTCTCCATCTTTGTTTGATAGGATGGAAGGAAGAGGAAAAATAACATGATTGTCACTTTTAGTTGTTTAGCATCTTCAAGAAGAGAAGGAAAAATAAACCATTACATGCTAATTTGATTATTGCACCTCTAGTGCTAATGGTTTTTCAAGTATCCTTTCTCTTTCCTTCCATCCCTTTTCCCGAGCGAAATGTCAAAGTAACCCGATAATGTAACTAAATAAATAAATAAACAAATAAAAGAATTTAGTTGATTAAAAGTAATTATCGGTGTTAAGCAGTTTTGAGGTTGGTTTGTTCTTTCTCCTTGAGAGAAAGCAAATCCTTTACTATTTTTGCTCCCTTGTTTGACTAACTTGACATAAGGGCTTATTTTTGAATATTAAGAAAGGAATCTATATAAAAACCCCTTTTAGAAATAAAAAAGAAAAAATTGTATTTTTATAGATAATTTGGTGAACTCTATTTATTATTATTAAGGCTCTATTTATTACTATTAAGGGCTTTTTGATGCTCTTTGGAAGATACTTCTATGTATTAAGTCAGAAATACACATCTAGACATCAACATATGTACTTCATTGTCTTGATATTTTGGGTGTGATACTTGTAATTATAGAGGAGATAATAGAGTAACAAAAGGAGATGTGAGAGGTTGATGTCGAAATTTGAAAGTGAGAGCCTGAGAGGTTGATGTCGAAATTTGAACCAATTGAATTTCAGTTTAAAGATCGGCCTCAATTCCAAAATCCAAATCCATGCAACCAAATTTACATGAGCACAATTCTATTGCATACAGCTCAGTTATAATTCAGATAACTCAGTAACAATTTATTTGTAGTAGTTCCATAAGGCTTTTTGTCACGTCACTGAGTTATAAATATTCTTTTCAGCCCCTTGATTCGATCGAAGAGAACAGCTGAAATCATATGGGGCCCCCGCAAAGAGGAGATATTAACAGAATATGACTTGCGAGAAATTGATCTTTATTCATTTCAGGCATGTTTGGCTTTGAAATCTTGTTGTATTATAAATACTCGTAGACAAGCAAGTTAATAATTAAACCTTAGTTCGTTGGTGGATTTTAGGGCCTTCTGAAACATGAGGGAAAAGCAAAGTTTGGTGCAGCTTTTCGTCAGTGGCAGGTAGATGCTGCAAATTTTAACATTGATGGTCACTATCCAGTTAGAGAATTGTGGGCACGAGCCAGAAGCTGCTGGAACAAAATACTAGCCAATGAAAGCAAGTCTATTCTTGTGGTTGCTCATAATGCTGTTAATCAGGCGCTCGTTGCCACCGCAATTGGTAATATCGCCGATATCCATTACTATTTATGTTTAAATATTAAGATATTTATTTTGAGTGCGCTTCTCTCTTTTCCTTTTGCTTCCCAACAATCAGGATTGGGAACAGAGTATTTCAGGATTTTACTTCAGAGCAATTGTGGTGTGAGTGTGTTGGATTTCACCCCAAGAACTGAGGGAGGGTCTCCACATATTTGTCTTAATCGTCTAAATCAGGTATAGATGACGACTCTACTGATGATAATCAATAAATTACTGAATCTTTTATAATAAGTTTGTTGCTTGTAATGACATGTAGATAATTACCAATGGTGTTAGAAGTGGGCTGCTTGGTCTTTGTCTTAACCTATATTTAATGTAGTGTCTGCATGCTGTTTTGAGTTTTTTGTTGCTTTAGCCGCATTGAGGTCTCTTGCCCTCCTTCATTAACAATTCTTGTCCATGTTTTACTTAAAACTGTTTAGTGGCTGCCATTCTGTTGAGGACCTAGGTCAAATTTTCCCAAATTCTCAAATCGAAACCCTAACTCTAGAAACAAAATTCCCAAGATTACATAGATTTGTTTTGATTTAACTATTCAATTAATCAAATATCTAGAATTAGCCCTTTATTAGAGAACCAAACCCCAGCCCAAGCGATCATCGAGTGCGAATCCTAAAAAAAGCCGAATAAATCTAGAACTCGGGTTATTAGCCCTTGTATTAGCCCAAGCTTCCTAAAATCTAAGAAAAACCGAATAGAGAAAACCTCTCAATTTTATTGATAATCTTAATTATATTTGAATTAATACAAACCTATTCTATTTATACTAACACAATACCTAACCTAGTCCTAATAGTAAATAAATAATTTGAATCCTAAAACAATTCTAATAGGAAATAAAATTGAAACCTAATACAATTCTAATAGGAAATAAACAATAAAAGACCTAATACAAAAAGACTAAAATACCTTTAATAAATAAAACTAAAAAAACCTAAAAAACGTAATCTAATAAAACTGAAATTTCGCAACCAACACAGTGAGTGTCGCAACCCCTATGTCGCGACCTTGAGTTGCGACACAGGGGTCGCGGTACTCACTGTCTCTTACTCGAATTTATTCGAGTTCCCTTTCTTCTAGTAGGGTTCGCATCACATTCTAAGGAAGTTTTTAGTCATAATATATTGTGTTACGTAATTGGAACGCGCGTGGAGAAATTCTGTAGCATTGATCTCTATTTCTCAGTGCTCAACATACTACCAGGGTATTGTGTACTCATGAAAGAAACAGAAACATGCATGGGAAATAAAAGCTATATTAACTATTTTGTCAAGCCTTAGGCATGGTTGGTTTGTTGAGTTGCATGGTTACTTTGTGCCTTGTGGTCATGCTTGCCTTATCATTTTTATATGCTATTCCTTTCAAAGCATGCTCATTATTATTTTTTTGAATCATTCAGAAAGTTGTGAGAATACATTTTCATGTTTTTCATTTGACTTCCATTTTTGAAAATTTGTTACCTTTATTAATGTTTGATGGTTCCATATGTTCATATTTGACCCTGCAAAAATGCAATATACTATTCAATAATTATGATTTATACCAAGAAATAGTCATCATATTGGTAAGTTGTCCTTAACAGAGAAAATATATGTATGTATGTGTGTGACCGGGGTTTAATTATCAATTGAACATGTTAATTTCTGGAAATATGACCTTTCAACAATAACAATGGGTATCTTCTATTCAGTTGTTTATGTCATTTCACTAGTTTCATTATTACGTAGGTTGAGCAACAGGTTATGTTGTCCCGTAAACAGTACTAAAATATTGTTGCAGACACCGAATTCACCTGTGGCTGGCGGAAGTTCGGCAGGCAGAAAGACCAGTAAGCGGATTATACTTGTCTGTAATGGGTCCACACAAGTTGATTCAGAGGTATGAAAGTGGCAACTTCGATTTGTATTGTTGTTTTTGTATATGGTTTGTCCATTTCTCTCCAGTTCAGTTATTTTATCAGGTGTAACTGTTCATTTGGTTAACAAAGAACTTCAACAGTTGACATGTTTCTTTCATCTCCATTTACGCTTCCTCTGATGTCCAAGCTATTTGAACATTGGAATATGAGGGTGGACATGTATATCATTTTGTAGAAATAAGGACAATTGTAATGCTGAATCAGTAAGGTATCTCGTTGGGATGACAAATTCCCAAATTGCTGTACCGGGAAGTATTGCAGATCTGGAAATGGGGAATGTCATTGCAATGATTAAGTAACATCTAAGTAGCTGTGGGGTTTCCTTTGAAAACTTGTGTTAAGTTATATGATATACAATTAGTATTTTGATTTCAATACTTGTCCCGAAGAACAAAAAAATTATAATTAACATAATGCAAAATAAAATAAAAGCTGGCATAGATTAAAATAAAATTATAATTAATAGTAGTCTATGATTTGTCTGCTGGCCATGTTCAAAATAACTAGCATATATTTTGGGTAGAGAAGGCCATTATCTAGTGTTGGCCTGATAAAGTATGCTTGAAGTGACAGCTCTGGAGATCTGGAATGACTTTTAGTTGGCAGCTTGAGACTTTTACCATTGCATCTGACAATATTCATAAACCAATATTAGAGATTGAATATCCGATAAATGATGCCTAAACTATTTCTATTTCTCATATCATTCTGCTCTCACATTTGTTGCTATTTCTTCCTTTATCGATTTGAGGGCCATTAATCCCCCTTATGGTTGAACAGGCCAGTTTTTCTTACTCTGTGGATCAGCCAATGAATATGCTCGGGATAATACAGGTACGCCGCTGGTATCTTCTGTCTGAGATATGTTACACCGTCATATTATATAATTCTTCTGCGTATGCTTGACAGTCCCAGAAAACTGCAGAGCTGCTTCTCGATTTGAAACTGAGCTCCATAGTCAGCAGCCCAGAGAATGCTTGCGTGGAGACAGCCAGGGCGATCTCCAGAGTAAGCTTGTAATCATTTTTCTTTATCAAGAAAGTTTGTTCAGAAAGCTGCTGTATTAATTTTGCTTGGGCTGGGTTGAGAGGGAAATTTCAATTCTCCATGAGAGAGCATTATTTAACTACAGTATTTATACGAGTATTTTTTTGTTTCTTTTTCTTCTTTCAATTTACTTGAGGACTCCATTGTAGGTGCAAGAAGCTGCAGATTGCTTGGGTGCTGATTGCATACCACGTTACGTAGAGATGAAGCAAATAGACGACCTTGATATAGAAGACATCCTTCAATCAAAGAAGGCAAGACATCTGAACTTGATATTCCAGAATATCCATAACTTTAATAAACTGTTTAGTTCCTAAAACTGGGAGAAAACTAAAACAAAATTTGGAATCTTACTAGTTATGACTCTAAAGATAATATAAATGTCACGTGATTACATTTTTCTCTGTTTCACGTGTTTATCTCAAATTCACCATGATGTATAGGACATAAATTATGAATGAAATGGATTGTGCTCGCATTCTACCTCCTCTTGACCTGTCTGCAATGTCTGAAGTTTAACCTTTACTTGAAGATCTGTTATATGCATAGTTAAAACCTGAACCTGAAGATTTGTTATAAGCATCGTTAGAACCGTGGTTCTCAAAAGCATCCAGGCTTGATTGCATTGTAGCATTTCTTGCCAAGTGAGACTAGTAAAATAATTTTCTTTTGTCTAATCATTTCTCTGCTTTTCCGGCAGGATAAATTAGAAGTTCCAACTGTTCAACCTGGTTGGTTAAAAAGATTCGAGGATGAAGTCTTGTCAACATTGTGGAATCAGTCCGGGAAAGCATGGCAAATACTGTTGACTGAACTATCCGATGAATCTGAGCCAGAAAAAAATGTTGTTGTGGTTGGCCATCCGGCAGTTCACATAGCGTTGATGGGACACTGCCTAAATCTGACCAAAGAATGGATGGGATCATTTCATCTTGATGCAGGGAGCATCAGTGTTATCGACTTCCCTGATGGACCTAGCGGAAGAGGAACAATCCGGTGCATAAATTACACTGCCCACTTGGGCAGATGGTCGATTCCCATCACAAGATCAACTGTGGATGATGAAGAGTTCTAATTGTTAATGTAAGTAGTTTTTTGTAAAATTAACTGGAAAAGATACTTCAATGTCCAAACAGGAGGAGGATTATTCATAATAGTAAGGTTTATAAACACTGACGAATCCGACTCAAGACGAACCGGAATCTTAACAGATGCGGTAATCCACTGAACACAAGCAACCTCCATTAGAAGCCATTGTAGCATCTGCATTTATCTTATAAACACTCAAGCTTGGAGGCTGGTAACGTATCATTGGCTTGATGAAAATCTTGCAAAAACAGCTTCGACCACTCAATGACTTCTTCCACAGCCATGAGGAAATGAGAAACCAGAGTCCCCATAAGACAACTACATGAACCTACATATATATCTTGCTCTGATAAAAACAGCGTGAAATCCATAAAATAAAAAAGTAACTTATATAAAAAAAAACATATATACTATAATCGCTATAAATTAGTTTACCATATTATTTTGATAAAAAAAATTTAGTAAATTTTTGGACAATATTGTATTATTATTGTTTTTTTTTTTGACATATTACTTGCAGTGCTGCTCACTCGAATTTAGAACATTGTCAGATTGAATGAGCGCCTTTCTCTTCAAACCATATTGTACGGTGGTAATATTGTATTATTGTTATGATTAGTTAAAAAGAATATTATGATAAAAATTATTATTATGTATCCATATTTTATAAAACTTTTTTTTTTTTTTAACGTCAGACAATATAATTAAGGGTGTTTGTGTAATTAAAGTAAAAATTGTGGCTGCACCAAAAATTGGGGGCTGTTACTGCAATCAATCCTCTAGCAAACGCAACAAAAAAAAAATATTGGACAGGCGGGCCGGTCTGGTCTGGTCCAAGCAAAAAGTGATGGGTTTTAGTGAGCAGCCCAGGCCAGTAAAAATGGGACCACATAACATAACAGTGAATTGACGAGGCAGACAATTTGGGAGGGAGGTTTTACGGAGGTTTAGGGTTGGACAAAAATGGCAGCAGCTACAGTTGCTGGAAGATCCACTTCCAGTTTTGCTCGTACTATTTTCAGAACAACAACCAGAAGACTCTCCAAGGTCTCATTCTCCAACGATTCCCTTCCCGCCAATTTCACTCTCCGCTGTCAGACCCGACCTTCTCCTTCCAGGTACGTTTTCTTCAATTACTTGCAACAAATCATGTCAAGTTTTTTATTTTTATTTTTATAGTATATATGATTTTTTTTTAGACTTTTTAATTCTGTTAGGTTGGTTCGACGAGAATTGAGCACCCTTGTGCCCGTCCACAGCGCCATTTCAGCTGCTTGTCTTGTCTCCAAGCTCCCCAGCGAAGCAAGCACTTCTGTTCAAGGTTTCTCATTTTTTAGCTTTTCTTGCAATTTTAGTCTCTGTATTTCTGTCACTAGATACATTATCATAGTGCTTCAAAGTTATAATTGGAATTATACCAGAAAAACTCACCTCTGAGCAAACTAATTCTTTTTCTCTGTTTGTGCAATTCAAATAAGCAAACCAAAACTAAGTAATCAACCAAATAAATAAGCAAATAATATCACAACAAGCCAGAAATAAAATAGAGAAGAAAGATACCTAAAGTAATGGGTTACAAGCTCTTCTTTTAAAAAACTAAAGGCCAATGTGTAAGCTATATTTGATCTTAAATGCGGAAATAAAATATAATAAGGATCGATAACTGAATAATGCACAGTAAACTGACCTCTTGCCATTGATGATATCAATGAACTAAAAAGCGGAGTGTGCGGCTGCCTAGGCGCTAGGGGAGGCCGGCCGCGCCGAACAAGGCCAAATCGGCCATGTTAGGCGGCCTGCTGCACAGAAGGAAGTAGGCGGCCGCCTAGCCGCCGAGATCGTGCCTACCTAGGCAGCCGCATTCTGTCTCCGCGGCCGCCCAGCCGCGGAGACAGTTTAAAATAGTGACCCAACTTACAAAAAAGGTAAATCCAAAAAAATTTGCAAGAATTACAACAAACCCAGAAAAGAAGAAGGAAGGTAATCACCGGAAGCGTTGAAGAGAGACGAAGGGAAAATGGAAGGAAAAACAGAGAAGGAAGCGGAGCGAGGGAACTGGAAGCGGAGTGAATCGATGACTCTGTGGAGGAGTAAACAGGAGAGGAAAGAGAAGGCGAAGAAGAGGACTGTATGTCAAGCAAGAAAGAGAAGTTGGCGTTAGCTTTAGAATCATCCACCCTCTCTTCTTCACACACGTCACTTGATTTGTTGCTCTCCCTCCACTTACACCATTTTTTTTAATAAAGATATACTCCATCCGTTTTGTTTTTATGTGTTGAAATGATGATTTGCGGGGCCCACATATTAGACATGATTTCAATTTCAATTAATTAATAAATTATGTTGTTTTAAGTGAGATGGTCTTGGCTTCTTGATAAATGCTACCTTACTTTTTTGATTTATACCAGACCTATTATTCTAGTCATACAAAAAAAAAAACAAAATTCAGATGGTCAATGGTGCAGTCAACATTGACCGTTGCCTTTCCGAGGAACCGCCTAGACGCTGAGTAATCGGCGCCTAGGGCGCCTAGGCGCTAGGCCGCCGAACGCCTAGCGCCTAGCGCATTTTAGAACAATGGATGATATCAAGTAGAAAAACTCTGTTTCTCCTCTAGTTTTGGCTCTTCCACAACTCTATTCACTCGAATTTGATGGTGTAAATATTGAAGTTGTTGAGTATAGAGTTTGGGGAGCAAAGCCATCATTTATAGCCAAGTTGGTCGAGATTCCCATCAAGTCTCAACCAACTTGGACATCAATCGTGGCTGACAATTACCATGATCGTGGGCTGGATGAGGGTGAACCACTCCTACTATGTAGGTTAGTGGAGATAGACTGGATGAGGGTGGAGGGTGGAGGGTGGACCACATTCAATATTCTCCCACTTGGTCCACACTTCTAACTTAATTTCTTATTATATACCCATCGATAATTCATATTAAAGAATAAATACAAGAAATCAAGGCGGTAAGTCCTCTAAATAACGAGTATTACCTTCCATGTATTACTGTGTATTCATTTCTTAAATATTATACTTTATATGGCAACAAGTTTCTTAATGAATAAACCCTATGTTTATTCTGGTCCATCACAGATGAATTTCTCAAAATTAAATTAAGGTGCACATAAATATGAGAAAAATATAATAATTATTAAGAATTTCATTAAATAACATTGTTAATACAATGAAAAACTACATAATGGAACCAAGTCCCATATTAATTACATGATCCTTGAATTTCAACGGTGGCATTCCCTTAGTTAAAGGATCAGCGATCATCAATTCAGTGCTTACGTGCTCAATGACCACTTTCTTTTCTTTTACACGTTCCTTTATGGCTAAATATTTAATGTCGATGTGTTTACTTCGACTCCCACATTTGTTGTTCTTATCCATAAAAACAGCGGCTGAATTATCGCAATACATTCTCAATGGCCTACATAGAATCCACAATTCTAATCCCAGATATGAAACTCTTAAGCCATACACCATGCAAAGTAGCCTCAAAACATGAAACGAACTCGGCTTCCATAATGGAAGTGGCAGTCAAGGACTGCTTGGCACTTCTCCACGATACAACTCCACTGGCCATCATAAAAATGTAACCTGATGTTGATTTATGTGAATCAACACAGCTAGCAAAGTCAGAATCCGAGTAGCCAATTACTTCCAGATTATCCGTTCGTCGATACATAAGCATGTAGTCTTTGGTTCCTTGAAGGTACCTCATAACTTTCTTTGCAGCTCTCCAGTGGTCTAAACCTGGATTACTCTGATATCGTCCTAACATTCCCACAACAAATGCAATGTCAGGTCTTGTGCAGACTTGAACATACATTAGGCTTCTGACAGCAGAAGCATATGAAATGTTTTTTATTTGTTTCCTCTCAAGATCGTTCTTCGGGCATTGATTTAAATTGAACTTCTCACCCTTCACAATGGGAGTAACACTTGGTGAACAATCTTTCATCCGGAATCTCTCTAAAACCTTATTAATATAGGTTTCCTGAGATAGACCCAAGATATCTCGAAATTTATCTCTATGAATCTTAATGCCAATGACATAAGACGCTTTACCCATATCCTTCATATCAAAGTTTTCAGAGAGGAATTGTTTCACCTCATGTAGCAAACCCTTATCATTGGTTGCTAGCAAAATATCATCCACATATAAAACAAGAAAACATATTTTACTCCCATTGACCGTCTGGTATATACATTGATCCATAATGTTGAATGTGGTCCACCCTCCACCCTCATCCAATCTGTCTCCATTAACCTATATAGTAGGAGTGATCCACCCTCATCCAGCCCACGATCATGGTAACTGTAGGCCACGATTGATGTCCAAGTTGGCCGAGACTTGATGTGAATCTCGACCAACTTGGCTATAAATGATGGCTTTGGTACCCAAACTCTATACTCAACAACTTCAGTATTTACACCATCAAATTCGAGTGAATAGAGTTGTGGAAGAGCCAAAACCAGAGGAGAAACAAAGTTTTTCTACTTGATATCATCAATAGCAGGAGGTCAGTTTACTGTGTATCAGTTATCGATCTTTATTATATTTTATTTCCGCATTTAGGATCGATAACTGAAGTTGAATATCGATCCTTATTTCTGCATTCTTCAAACTAATATCATCAAACTAAAATGTTTGAGTCACCAAAATAAAAACATAGTATATTGAAATTTTTAGATTGGATGATGGATTTTGAGCGGTTAACTGCCAAACAAACCCACCTTCTCTCTTACTCTCTCTCTTTTCGTGTCTTTTGCATGGGTTTGTTTCTTGGAGCTCACATTCCAACTATGAATCTTCCCTCCATCTAAGCGAAATTTTAATATATTGCTGGCTGTGGTCTAAGCTACATTTCTATTGGTTTGGATTATTGTTCCTCTCTTCTATTGCTTCTATTCGTTTGATGCTAACTTTTGAGTCTGATGATGTTTATTGGAATCTACTTTTGGTTAAAAGAGTTGTTAATGATTATTAACCTCTAGTTTTAGTACGATAACTGGTTGTAACCCATTATTTTATGGGTGGAGTTTTCGTTGCATTAGTGTCCCGTGGTTTTCCCTTCACATTGAGGGGTCCTCCATATAAAATTCGGTGTCCATTTATTTTTTGTCTTGTGAGTATTGTTTACTGCTTTCATAGGTGAGTAAATATTAAGATGAAACAGCAGATCGCTATGGAAAAAAAATGGCTGGATTAAATCTAGCTGGTTTTTATGTGTCAACGATTAGTTAAATGTGACTGGGGAACCTTTTGTGCAAGGAAATTCATACTATTATGTTAACAACTAATTAGAAAAACTTACCATGTATAGGCATGGTGGAAGATTTTACTAATATTCTTTATGCTTGAGATTTATTCTGATTTTTATTTCGTGAGTATTGCATCTTCTTACTTCATCTAGATGTATTTTCTGATTTTTTAATATTAAATTTTCTTGTTCCTTGGTTGGTGATGTGAATAACTTAAGTAGATCTTAGGATGTGCTCTGGCCTCTGTGCATGATTTGCTGCAATTAAGGCCACTTGGTTAGCATTAATGCAATTTGACTTAGCATTGGGTGACTCAAAAATAGTAGAGTTGCATTTACA
The DNA here is from genome assembly GCA_003430845.1 of Xanthoceras sorbifolium. Lineage (NCBI taxonomy): Eukaryota > Viridiplantae > Streptophyta > Magnoliopsida > Sapindales > Sapindaceae > Xanthoceras > Xanthoceras sorbifolium. The sequence goes on along the minus strand of CM010620.1, from coordinate 2,665,711 downwards.
CTTTCAGAGGTTCAGAGCTGAAGTTGTTGATTTACTACATCTAGTTTAAAGCTAGTTTAAAGTTATTTAAGTAACTAGGAAAGGAATTTTGCTTTGTCCATGCAAAGTGGAATTCTGAAAAGTAAAGAGGGGCTATATGCTTTACCTTCTGTGTTATCTGTCTGAATTTTTTGGGTTAATTGATAATGTAGTTACTCTTACTGGGATAAATGTGCTTGTGATACTAATTTTTATTTTATTTATTTTTTACTAAATGACAGGTAGATTTGCTAATTATCTCAGTCCCATCTAGCGGCAAGAGCTGGTGAAAATCAAAATTGTCTCCTTTCGGATATGGAATGTTGTTTGGTGCTTCTCAGAAATCAGAATTTCAAGTTTTCTGATGCCTCTGAACATGTTTGTTAACAATGTTTAATTTTGTTCTTGAAATTTTCATACCTGTTATTTGATGAATTAATTTAACATTTGATAAGTGATATGATGTATTTATAAGTTTGCAAACATGTCTGTCGTTACGATAATAACAATTGTATTCACATTAGTGCATATGTCTGTTGCTGTTGTAGTTTCAGTAGTTAGAAACTGCTGCCAGCACCCTTTGGTATTGAAGATATTATTTCTGGGAAATAGTTTTGGAATTAGGTATTAAAGTTGGTATACATGGTTTTATAATTTCCTGTAAATCTGTAAAGTTGCCCAATGTTGGATTTCCCTACTCTCAATAATGATGATCTGTCAATTCTATTGACTTTAACAAGTTTGGCCATTTTTCTTTGAAATCTTTTAGGAACGTTAAACATTATCGACCACTGATTGCCATGCTTCAATGGTAGTAGTATTAGTGTCTCTGCCAAAGTTGATAAGGCAAATCTATGCGCTTCAGTTTGGCTTTTCTGGTGAAAGAAACATAAAGAGCTTTGAAAAAGTATACAAGCTTATGAATAACTGATTTGGTTATTATGTCAGTTAAAAGAATCTTCTCTTTTAGCTTGAAATTAGCAATACCAAATCCAGGCACGTTTCTCTTGACAACAGGGATTTAACCCATGGAGGAAGTACTATGGTGTTTTTAAGTATTAATTCAGTTCAGTGTGATTTTTAGGGGTGTTTAAATTCTTATTCAAGAGCAAAAAGGGATTCTAGTTGTTGCTGTAAGGGTGTTTCACCTGCTTTATACAAGTGATGCTAGGTAAACCTGAAAATTTCAGAAGAAATATCTACTGGCTGACCTTCCCCAAATCCTATCTGAGTTCGGTTTCTAGTTATGAGATAAACTTATAAGTATTCCTAGTGTTTTGATTTGGCATATTCTGCTTTTTTCGTCAGGGTGCTTGTGTTTTATACGTATCCAAGGAAATTGAAAGAGTCTAGGGAGAGAGGAAATTTAAAGTAGGGGTTTGGTGTAAGTAGTGTAGTCTGTAGATGTAAGAGCTTTAGTCTTGTTGCATATTGATGTTGGAAAGACAATTATACTTTCTAACCTAACAGCATATATGCTTCCTTTTGCAGTTGTATCTTAAGCAACAAGTAGCGCCTAAAAAGTAAAAATTCCTTTGTTCTGCAGTATTACTAAATAATTTTTTCTGTTTATTTCTGTTTCTAGTCACCTTCACGGTATAGTGGTTTTTGTGATCAGCATGAAAGAAGCCTGCCTACTTTCTGCATCTACTTAAAGCATTTGTTCCTTTTCAAACTTTTGAAAAGGCCTATTTCTATGTAGTTCTTTTTCCTTATGCATGTAGACCAGGAAGAGCTCTTAAATTTGGTCATAATTGAAAAGTGTATTAGTCGTGCTAATTTTTAGTATCTGGGCAATTTAATTTGTCTAATTGTCTTTACTCTCTGTCCATCACACTTACCTGGACTGAAGTTATATCCTTCCAGGGTAAATATAATGTATTCGTAAAAGAAGACTGGAATCTTTATGGTTGATGGAGACTGTCACCTTGTGTGAGAAATTTTCTGAAGGAATAAATAGTGTTGCTTTCAATGTGTTAATGCCTTGTGGGTACTCAAGTGAGTTTGAATTCTGATAGCTGAATCATATTAAGTCTGTTGTGGGGGCGGGGGAGAGGAGGGGAGGGAGAAGAGGTTAGGTTAAAAAGATTGTGACTTTTATACTATATCAACATTTGAAGCAATAGAATATGTCTACAGAATAATTGTCAATTTGAATGGTTAGGTTGGCAAGTTCACTTGAATAATTGTCAAATTGAATATTAGTAGATGATGAATAAGCTTTGCCTGAGATGATATCTGCATCTGATGCTACATTATATACTAGATAGTTTATTACTTTTATTGTGTCCATTTCTTCAATTAACTTTGGAATTTCAGTTAAACGAGAAACAGGCTCTGAACAGCTTCCAAGAAGCAACAAAAAAATCTACCAGACTTCTCATATAGAATATCTTTTGACTTGTTAAATTTAGGTTGTTGTTAATGCATCATTATAGTTTGTTATTAGCATGAATTACATATAGTAATAGGAATTGACTTGGAAAACTAGAATCGCACATGCTAGTAGTAGATGAGATGTCACATTGCATTTGATTAATGAATGTTACCAGAAAAAAAAAACGAAGAATAATTAATGAGGCTCCTGGGGGGTGTGAAGATTTTAGAAAGAGACTCTGCAGGGAAAGGAGATGGAAAGTGTTGGGTTGGATGTGTGTGTGTGTCTGTGTCTTTGGAATAAAAAAATTGAATAGCATAGAAGACTGACCATGCTGTTTTCTTATTTAATAGTAGCAACTTGTGATGATCAACAACTGAAACTATGTACAAGTCAGCCTTTGCCCTTAGCTTTAGGGACTGGTCTGGAGTTGAGTATTAGGAACTTCATCATCATAGTTTATTAGCTCTGACTCTGATTAATTAAGTCGTGTTCTCTCTCTGTTCGTCTTAGGAAATTCGTTTAGCTCTCCTAACAACCGTACAACTAAAAACTCTTTGCCCTTTTGAAGATCTTAGAAAATTCGTTAGCTAAAGAGTTGAAGATGTTAGAAAAAGATACGATGAATTCTGGGTGTTAAAATAAAAGAAATGAAAGAGACGGAAATGCGTCTCTTGATGATCCGATAAGGTTGTTCGGCATACCTGAACATACAAAGATTTGTGTGTAAATAGACTCATTTGATGATTAATAAATGAACTTTGTTTAGATCAGAGCTTTCTCTATTTTCTACAAAATTTATTTGGCATCATGGAAGTGAGCAAAGCAATTTATGACATCAATTGGAGACCATACCAGAGGTTTTCACATATAAAAAATAGTCAAGAGGCACGTTTCTATACTTGTTTTTTTTTTTATTCTCTTCACTCTTCATTTCCTTTTTTTTTTTAATTTTATTTTATTATTAATTTTTTTTATTCTCATCTTTTATATATTGAGTTCATGTTTGTCAGCTTTGCAGAATCTATTATTCTAAGAAGAAAAACAGTTGGCTCTGAGAGTTTACCGCGTTTTGTGTGTTATTATTTCCAACTTGCAAGTTGCAACATGGAGGACACATTTTTGCTTTTGTGAACAAGCATAGAATTCATTCTCTTATATCAATGAAAGCCATTTTCCATGAGCTGTCTGCCTTCCAAGTACTAGTAGTGGTGCCATGTAGTTTAACTAGTAATGTCTCATACAAGAAATGTTTCAATATGTCTGGGCATATGCGTCCAACTCAAATTATATTGTGTTATGTGACATATATATCTCTCTCGTGTGATTGAATATGATTGGTTATTCATGTCACGTGATATTATTTAAGTGGGTGACGCCAGATGTACTAACCATTTCATGTAGTCGTGTAAAAGATCTTGGATTCAGGTTTCATTTACATCAGGGTTGGGAGCTTAATTTACATTTAAGGAAGCGTTCGGGTCGGTTGCAAATGAAATAAAATCATAATAAAAAAAATACCTTAGAGCAATTACCTGATTTATAATATTGCACAGGTTTTCTAACTATCAAAATTGTAGAATTCAATGATTTTCTCCAAGCATAGAGCCTAAAGGACACAGATGTTGTGACTTGAGAAATATCATAATATGTGTGTGTACACGTTCAGTATAATAATATCATGCTATATGTTATATAACGTAACAATCTCATATGATTTACGTGTCACATTGCATGTTTTTAATTTGAAGAATCATTCTATTCTAAGTGATATACAACTAAGAGTTGCATGAAATTGGTGGTCAAAAAATTGTTGTGAATCGAAGATGGTTGATGATCTTTTGGGTTGGTGAGAATTTCTCGGAAATATGTAAAGCCAAAAGAGAATAAATTCAATTTTAGTGGGATTCCATTTTCTTTTTTGATTGTTGATTTCACGTTTCCTCTTTGTGTTTTAGGTACTGGGAGGGATGGTTCATGGTTGGTTGCCTTTTGAATGCACAACACAATACTTTATCTTAAACTATTGAAATAATAATAGAAAATAAAAAAAATAAAAAAAAAATAAAAAAAGAAGAAGAAAAAGTTTGGAATCAATCTTGAAACTAAACATGGATTATTAGTTAATGATTGACAGATCAAATCAAATATCATAATTATTAATCAGTAGTCTTTGGTTTTCTTTTAGGTTACCAGCAAGCAATCAACTAAAAAGTGGAGGCTAAAAAAATTAATTAATAATCATTTATATTTCTAGGTCGGTGCTTTTAGGTTTGCTCCAAAAGGTTGGATCATTTTCTTTTCATCTTCTAATTGAGTGCTTTTCTTCTTATTACTATTTATTTGTTCAAAAAATTGGAAAATTTTTTATGTTGTCTAATTATCTGCCATGTGAAATACTTAATCAAATAATTAGTTAGGTTTTGTTAATATATAACGTATAATGAAGAACTTTCTGATTTACGAGGAATTAGCAGAGTGGTTAGGTATGTAATTTGCTCCATTCGAATTCTCTAATGGGTATCTATATGGCCCAAGGTTATAGTTTCTTACTTCCCAAAAATTATAGGGTCGGATGGGACTCTAGTTTCAAACTTGGGTGCTCTAATTGGAGGATTTTTGAATTATAAAAAAAATTTAAGAACTTTATGACAAGAGACATACTTTACCAAAACAAGAAAAAAAGGAAAAAAAAAAAAAAAAAGCTGAAAATTGGTGATCCAACTGAAGTCAAAAGAGTAGTTTGTCCGAAGTCAAGAGGATCTTTGTCTTATATAACTAATACAAGTAATTTCTCAAAGAAAGATAACATCCCACTTGCGATACTGTCGAATCGAACTTGAGATATTGTCAGGCTGAATGAGCGTCTTTGCCACCGAATCACATTGTGCGATGGTAAGATTTTAGAGTTGATATTACTTTTTAAGATTTCTAATGGATTGTTTAAGAGAATTAATGTTGAATTTGAGAGGATTTTAACTCACCCATCTAGGTTGTTCTTTATTTTGCATTTTTTAAATTTTTAAGAGAATTTTGAAACCATGCATATCTAATCATTATTTAACTTAAAACATATAATGTATATCAATAGAATTAATCCACTATGATTTAAGGACTTGCTCTATAAATAATTCAAGACAATGATATGGGGTTTTTAAATATAAAAATGGTGGGATATATACAAGAGTATAGACTGATAAATGTGACAGTTGCAAATTGCAATTGCAAACCCCTACATTTCTCACAAGCAGATTCATTGACAGTGATTTGTACAATCTATTTGGGGCCATAATGGAAGGAACATATCCCGTCCCATCCCGCACCTTTCTAGGGTTCATAACCCTAAAAACATAAAAAATTTTCAGTGTACCAGATAAATATGCTGATTGGGGCATCATTCACTAAAAATTTAATATATAACAGTGTCAGTTCTTAAAATTTACGCTCGTACCATTTTTTTTCTTTATTGATTTTCTAATGACCTTTTAGAATTAATACTGCACTTATCAAATTTTCAGTAGAGGGACGCACCAATAAACGGTGCCAATTTATCCATTATTCATTCAAACTTTTTTTTTTTTTTTGAATCTTTCTAATTAATCATCATTGTCTTTCATTATAAATCCTAATCATACCATAATACCTACATACATGCTTATTATAATCACAATCACTTTTATTTCTCCTATCCTTTCATGTCTCCTAAAACTTTCCATTCTTGATACTTTTCATAATTTGAGCAAAGGAATTGAAAAAAAAAAAATGATTTCATAGAGATAGTACCTTGCCAATTTGTGTTACTTATGTCATATTTGTCTTAACCCAAAATCAATTCGTTTCGTTAATTATGTCAAAAAAAAAAAAAAAATCTTAACATGCTAAATTTATCGTGTCTCAAATTGTCCTTAATAATTACGTTTTCATCAAATCTTTACTTTTTATTAATATTAATTTCTTTGATGTAATTAGTAATAGTTTTATTGGTCCGTTGAAGAATTGTTATTTAATCAAATCATACCATCCATTCATAGCTTTCGACCTAAAATTTAAATTCTACTATATTTTACCGTTACCATATTATTCCACGAAGCTACAATGCAAAATCTAAAAGAAATTGATATTCCTACGGTTTTACAACCCGATCAATTCTGTTCCAATAATTCTTAATTAGAAATCCACACAAATGCCCTTAAATAATCGTGTCAAAAATAACAATCGTAACTCAGCTAAAATCGTTTCGTGTTGGTGAATTGTGACTAGGTGTTCATAAAAACTTAATAAAAGGTTCATGGGGCTGGCATTGATTTTAAATGTTCCTTCTTCCCAACTACAACCACATGATATTAAAGTATTAAAGGATGTAACAAGTAGACCAGCTCTACAATTAAAATAGTCACACTACTTTATTATTAATTCATTTTTTTTATTTTTATTTTTATTTTTAAAAAGAATTTTATATTTAAAGTAGAGTTGAGGATCAGAAATGGGATAAGAAGGAGAAACAAAAGGAAAGTCTGTAGGTGATATATTATGCTATGTGCCTTTGCTTTTTAATCATATGTGTGTTGGGGATAGCATAGCAGTTGGTGGGTTCTATACAATCAAATTTATTTTATTGGGCCAACCCTTCACTATCACAATCTTCCCCATAATTTTTACTGCAAAAAATCAGACTACAGAATTGATTTCATCACATTTCATCAACACGTAATCTTATCTATATATCTCACGATCAACCTATCGAGATCAAACATCTAAATATCTACTCTCATAATCGAGAATATATATTCTCAGAATATCTTTTTTTTATAACTAGTTTCTGAGCCTCATTTAATTATTGAATTTTAAAAGGAACTCAAAACTTTTTTAATGGTAAAACGGAAATTTTTTTATTTTAAATTTTATAATTGGGAGATATTTACTCTTACAGATATTAGTATATATTCATGGTGAGATTTGAATCTCCACCATTAATATGGATGATAAATGTATACTAAGTTATAAGTAGATCGAAAAATCTCTCGTAGGAGTAGGAGTTTCATCGTTAATTAATTATTTTAAAATGTTATATTGATCACTAAAGCCAATGTGAGGGAATTAAAGGCAAGCATGATCATGTCACAAACCAGTGCCCACTCAGACCAAGTCCAACTTCTTCTTCTTTTTACTTATTATTATTTTATTAATATTATTTTAATAATATTGTTGAATTTCTTTTGAATATAAATTAGGTAAAAATCATTTGGATCCCTAATTTTTTTTAAATTATTATTTTTTAATCAATATAATTTTTTTTAGTTTGTGTAGTTCTTAATTTTTTAAAAATCCATCAATTTAATCTTTTTATTAGTCAAATTTAATAGTATTAAGGATATTTCAGTCTTTTGGTACAAAAATAAAAATTAAAGATAAAAATAAATTAAAAATTATAAAATAAAAATTAAATTGAAAAAATAGAATAATAATACTTGAAAAAAAAATAGTTTTTAAAAATAATTAAAAATTACTTTAAAATTTTATTTTATTTTTAAAAATAATAATTTATAATTTTTAAATAGTAATGCCTCATTTTTTTGATATTTTTAAAAATACTTTTTATTTTTTTCTTACTTTAATAATTTATTTTATTTCTAATTTTTAATTTATTATAATTCATTTCATACATAAATTTTTTTTTTATTTTTGAAATTAATTTAAAGTGTTATTTTAAATTATTAAATTTTTATAAATTAATTATTATTGTACTAAATTTTTTATTTTAAAATTTTTTTAATTTTAGTGTTAATTACTTAATTAAATTATTTTTAATATTTAAGGACTTTTCTTATAAATTTGATATATTTTGTAATTTTTTTTTGATAAATGTCAGATTTTTACAAGTTAATGTAAATTTATTAAAATTTAAAAAATAACGAGTAAAATTATATTTTTAATTTAAACATTTAAAGTTAAGAGTAAAATTGTCAGTGTACATATTTTGTCATGTTTAACTGTAAAAAATTTAATTAAAAAAATTAAAATGACAAATTTTAAAAAAAATTAGGAACTATACAAGTTAAAGAAAAAAATATTAATTAAAATATAATATTTTAATAAAAAATAGGGACCAAAATGAATTTCTCCCATATAAATATATATGTTATGTGAACTGGCAAAAGAGATTAAAGAAAGAAAGCAAAGTTGAAGGGTTTCTGCCTCAAACTTCTCTTCTCAATTCTTTTTCCTTTCTTATAAGATGCAGGTTTTAAGGAGATAGATAGAAGAGAGAGAGAGAGAGAGAGAGAGAATCATATTAAATACAAACCAGGATTTCCTTGCTTCCCTTCCATTTTTCTCCATAATATCAATCAATTCATTTTGCTTCCTTTTTTATAAAAAAAAATAAAAAAAAAATTATGAAATCAAAGGAAAGAGAGACAGTTCAAAAGCACCTACCTTGTCCAGCTTTTAACCTATTCATTTCCTTTTAGTACATACAACCCATAAGAGAAAAACCTCACAGATCTCTGTCTTTCTCTCTGTCTGTCTCTCTGTTCATAGAAGAACCAACCCATTTCCAGTTGTGTTTTCATTTTCTACAATGAGAGACTTTGTTTCTTGTATTAGTGAAAATGCTGTAAATGTCTCTCATTCTTCTTGTTCTAGTTACACAAACAATGCTTGTATCTCTCCAAGCCTGATTCCATCAGTTCAGAATGCAGTCACTTGTCTCTACAGAATCAGCCTCTCCTCCTCTCGGAAGCGGCTCTTCATCACAGTGAGTTGGTGCAAGAATCCAATTACAGGTCAGGGACTAAGCATAAACTTTGGTGGTGGTGGTGGTGATGATCATGATCATGATCATGACACATCAACTTCTTTCAAGCTCAACACCAATTCACGCTTTTTTAGGAAGAAGAAAGGCAACAAAGTGATTGAATCCAACAACTCGAAGATCCAAGTCTTCTGGGATCTTTCCTCTGCTAAATATGGCACCGGACCTGAGCCTCTCGAAGGATTTTATATAGTTGTCATGGTTGATTCAGAAATAGGACTTGTTCTCGGTAATTTGGCTGAGGAAATTGTCACCAAGAAGCTGAAGAACAGCACCCCAGTCGCCAATGTCTCGTTGGTTTCGCGGCAGGAACACTGTTCAGGCAACGCCCTTTATTCAACCAAGGCTCAATTCTCTGACACTGGCATTGCACATGATGTTTTGATCAGATGTAGTGGAGAAAACGAAGGCCTAAAGCATCCGGTTTTATCCGTTTGTATCGATAAGAAGACGGTGATTCGTATAAAGAGATTGCAGTGGAACTTCAGAGGAAACCAGACCATCTTTGTTGATGGATTGCTTGTTGATATGATGTGGGATGTGCATGACTGGTTCTTTAGTCCCTCATCTGGAGATGCTGTGTTCATGTTTCGAACTAGAAGCGGCATGGATAGCAGATTATGGTTGGAGGAGAAGTTGTTGCAGACAGAGCAAGACAGACTTGAATTCTCTCTATTGATCTATGCCTGTAAGAATCCTTAGAGAAACTGACTTGTTCTTTTTTTTTTTTTTTTCCTCCTCTGGGTTTTTTAGGCATACAAGATACTTAAATTCTTTTGATGATATGAAAATAGAAAAATAACTTGGAAGTGGAAAATTCTAGTTGTTGAGATATGCAGAAAAATGTGAATTCTAAATTATTATAACATTTGGTTGATTTTATATTTTTACCTCTCTCATTCTCTTTCTCTTCTCTGCTTCATTTCAACCCAAATTGTCACTGAAATTTACAAAATTCAAAGGAGCATAATTTGCTATGATTTGAAAAGGCAAAAAAGAAAATACATCCAAACAACCTTTTTGATAATTTTGAAGGGTATCAATGAAGATTTGTTAAAAGGGCACTAGGAGATTTGAAAGATATTGTTGAAGATTGCTTTTGACCTTAAAAGGATAAAAATAAAGTTGAAAATCTCCTGATAATGATCAGCATATTTTGACCATATAATTTCTTCTGATTCTATTTTGCAAATGCTAATAACAATTTTGTCTATCAACAAAAATGACAAACATCTCCAGGATAAATATATGATTCTGTACAATGTTGGCTGCTTTCTAGGATTGGAAATATTTTTGCCTTGTCTTGCTTTGCTTATCAAGTTATGTGGTGTTTTCGTCCTCCGGGGGCATTACCTTAGTGGTTTGGGGGAGTTTTAACACTTAAGAGTTGGTCTGAAACCCGAACTATCTTTTTGCGTGGATTCAATTCTCCATCTCTGCACGAGCTTCTGATCATTTAATTGGTTCGCCTCTAGTTTTACAAGCATAAAAACAATATTAGGTAACGATTTCGAAGTTGTAGACGACAGACCGGAAGGATTATTCTCATTACCGAAAACAAAACACCGAGTTATCTTTCTGACATTTGTGTTCTTGGTTCCCTCCATGCTACTTCATTACACATTCACATTCTGCTTTAACTTAGATCTTGAAACATTAGAGTTGGCTTGATTGATAGTCTGATACCTCTAGTAAACGACACAAGTCAATTCTTCTGTCTTCGGACCAGCCATTGTGTTGTGTCCATGGTCCCCTGCTCTTTCCATTTATTATTTGGTACCAAAATCAACCAAAAAAAAAACAACCAACAGGAAACTTGAATATTCTTTCACTAAACCCAGAATTTTCAGCAAGCTTCTAGGCAATCAAGTAGTTCATTGTTTGCTGGATGTTAAAAAAGTGATTGGTGCATCAGCATCTCCTGAAGAATCAACATTGATTGCTTTGGCTCAAATGCACATAGTTTTCTTGAATATGTGTTCCATAAAATCAGGATATGTATTCAACTTCAAAAACTAGTAATAAACACACTCACAACAGTAGATGGATGGGTGGTGGGTGACCAGATTATTGCTGCTCTCATTTATTCTTTTTCCCTTTTTTGCTTAAAAATCTTCTTTTTTTCTAGCGAGAAGTTTGGTTCCTGTGAGACCCGTCGGATCCAAAATAGACTATATCATATTATTTGGCAAACGCGGTTCGTTACGGACCCAAATTGAAGAGATTTAATTGCAATAGGTCATATATAGTTTACATTTTTGCAAAATATTGGTGGGATACTGATTATAAACTGAGCCCTCATAAAATCATGATTGGTGCAAAAGAAAGACCAAAATTAAATTTCTATGGCAGCATCATGAGTCATGAGATGTACAATGTTCTGTATAATTTATGTTTATGCGGCATTTCTGGAAGCAGACAATGATATATATAAAAGGTCTTTGTGGGCACCATTTTTTCTTTGAGTTAGCTACAAGTTTCTGTTATCAAGAATCTTAGTCAGTTTTCTTACACGATGTTGCTGTTGTAGTTGAGATTTGAATTTGAAATCTCTTTCTTTCTTTCTTTCTTTCTGCTGTTATATAATTTTTTTTTTTTTTTAGGAATGCAATTATGTAAATAGGAGAATAGATTAAGTTATGCGGAAACTCATTTGAAAAAAATAGTTGTCACTGTAGGTATTTATTAGCATATATCCACATGTGTAAGGAATTTTTTTTTTATTTTGTGAGAATAAATATCTTTCGATAATTAATTGTATAAATGAGCTACATTCATTTTCAATATAATTAGTTACGTTAAGTGGCTATTCATATAATCTCGTAGTGTTTTGTGTCAATTTAAATTGAAAAAAGACACGACCAATTTACCTTTGGGGCTATTGGGGGCACAATCTATTTGAACAAATCGTATTAAAATTCACAAGATTAACGTGTTAACCTTCGTTTTGTGTTCATAACGCGTATTTAGGGATTCATCAAATGTTGTCAAACATGTCAACAAGCAGCCTCTTAGGCACCTGTCCATTCTTCTCAACACCCTTCTGGACCCAAAAAGTAAAGGTCACGCCTCTCTCTCTCTCTCTCTCTCTCTCTCTCTCTCTCTCTCTCTCTCTCTCTCTTAAGTTTTCACTTTTGGACCACATAAACTCACTGACTTCATATACCATCATTTCACTTGCATTTTTTCTTGGTTACCTTTCTTTTGGGTATATGAATATCTCACAACATTACATTGGGTGAATAACAATAAAGTACCTCAACATTTATAGTCATATTAAAATAAAATTATAAATTTAGTTTTAATTATACGTTAATAATTTACCGTCAGTTGACACAGTCAAATATAACGGTTTGATCATGATTTATATTTAAAATTACATAACTATCCCCGGTTAAAAAAATTAAATTAAATAAAAGTAAAAAAAATAAAAAAAAATACTTTTTTTAAAAATGAATCTCCACCTTTCATCAAGATTAATGGGTGGTGGAGATTCATTTATTATTAATTTTATTTTACAATTTTTAACATTTTTTTTAAATTAAAGTGAAAATAACTCTATTAACCTTTAGTTATTGGTTGATCGGCAACTCTATTGGTCAACTAGTTAGTTAAGGGTACTAACATATAATTAAAGTTAAACTCACGGTTTCATTGTAATATGATTAAACGTTAGGATATTTTATTACCATTCACCATGAGATGCATATTCAAATAAGTCATCAATAAGAATGTGTCTTTTTTTTTTTTCAAAGACCGGTACTAATTAAATTAGAAATTTGACTAACGAGAACAATCAGTACAAGTATTTTATTTATTTATTGAAAACTTTCTACAGACTAGGATGTACATAAAGAAGACAGATAAATTCATAATTACTTTACTGAGTTTAAAAAAGTGCTACTATTCAATTTTTTTTTTTGTTAATCTTCTCAATAAAGTATGTTTTGTCTTGATTTAGGTAAATGTTTTTAATTGAATCTTTAGAAAATCATTAAATAACTAACAATCAATAATCTGTTTGTTACATCTCCAACACCATCTCGCAAGTCTCCATTCTAGTTGAATTTTCTGATAAGTGGAAGTTTACCAACTCTTATAAAGTTGGTTCTGGGTTGACAAAAATCACACCAAACACTATAAGATAAATTAAATAAATATAAAGATTTTGACTTACAAAGCTTGATGCATTGTATTTAGGTCATTTTGTTCGGTAATTTATATCCTAACTAATAATTAGTTCTTCATATTATAAAGAAGAATGTGCACAAATGGACGCGTATATTTACTCGCATAACAGGAGATATCTACTCTTATAATAAGAAGAAAAAACTATTTACACATGTTGATAAATTCGCATGATAAGATTGTAGAAAATTATTACATAATACAATTCTATCATGCTTTATTGCACAATCAATTACAAATATCAAGAACCCTAATTTGTGCCCTAAAGTATGCATGTAAATCTCAGTTGAATCAAAAGAGTAAAATTAAGAAGCGGAAGCGTACCTTGATCCATAATGGAATTGGAATTTGAGTTATGATCTTCCAATTCAATACGAATTTCTTCCCTAGTTCTTGTTTCTCACTGGTGATGGGGTAGGCAGAGAGAAGAGAAAATACGATTGTATAAATTGGGGACCTAACCCTGATTTGTAATAGTTTAATAAAAAACTATTGATATTTCTAATTTGGCCCCTCATCAAATTAGAAATATCACTCTGGTCTCTACACATTGAATCTATGATAATTTAATACTCAATGTCCAATTAATTAAACATTATACCGATCACTTTAAACGAACTATATTTTAAGATAACAACACACATTTTAACACATATGTACGTCCTGGATTTTTCTAAGAGAGATACACTAACCACTTGAGTTATGAGTGATTATGATGTTACATCCCATTTTAACATTTCCTCCTAAACTTTTTAGAATGTAAACTTGATAGAATTACAGTGAACCACTAAATCGATCGAAATTTAGTTGCGAAAAATAGTTGATGGGTTTAGCTCTATAGGGTTGGGTCATTAACGGGTTAGGTTATTAAAATTCAAAAAGTAATAGTACAGTTTGGGTTTTTATCTTTTAAAATCCATTAAAACCTGTCATCTATACTTAAGTTTAAAAATATTTAATTTTTTTTTTATCCAAATTATAGGTACAAAATATAACTCATGAGTAAGAACATTTTAGAGTCATAGTTTTTTAAAATTATATTTTTTCCTCAACTTATTTTCATATAAGCATTAGAGAAATTACATAGGACCCCTCGATGTTTAGCCTTGGTACACCTAGACGGAAAAGTCTTATTATTTTGTACCCACACCCCTGCACTTAAACGGTGTTCTGTTAACAACAAATATTGAAAGGGTCATTTTGTTTATAATAATATAAAACAACTTATTAAAAAAAAAACCCAAACCCTCTCCGTCTTTCGCATAAATAGTCCTCACTCTCTCCCAAATTACCACTTTCACAAGTTATACCTCTATCTCATAGATTTGGAGACGTAAAAATCGGCGAAGGATGCTGTCTATTCACCGACTTCAACGTTATTCATGGAAATAAAGTTTAGAGGATGGTCTAATGCGTTTTGGTAGGCTTTGAGTTGTGTTTTGGTGGATTTGATGTGTTTGAAGACTTGGATTTGAAACGAGTTGAATGCATCTAAAGATTTTGGTATTAATTGCATAGGTTTGGAAATAAATTTGGGAGTGGAGTAGGCAACAGGTTATCCACTGATTTGTTACCTCTAGTTTTGTTACAATGACCTGACCTGTGGGTTTTCCACTGCCATTATTTAGAGGCCACTTCCAAGTGAGGTGGCCTCCCTTTTTTATTTTTTTATATTATAAATATAATTGTTATATATATATATATTTGAAAGGATTGTGATATATTTTTTTCATTTTGTTGTTTTATTGTTTTGAGACTTTATAATTTGGTCTTTCTATTTTTATGTTTTTAATCTTGGTATTTAAGTTTCTTTTACACATACCACCGTCCAATGTGGCTCGGTGGTAAAGGCGCTCATTCAGTCTGGTAATGTCCCAGATTTGAGTCGTCACCACCGCAAGTGGTATGTTAAAAAAAAAAAAAAGGTTTCTTTTACACATGGTCGATGGAGTTCAATCTAACGGAAGACATAACTACCGTTAATTACAAGTGCATGTATAGAAATATTGCAAATTTTCCATTTAGGTGTATCAAAACCAAACCTCAGGTGGTATAGTGTAATTTCCTCTAAATATTATAAACCCATCTGATGATCAAAAAGCCCAATACAAAGTTGGGCCAACATTTAGGCCCAAAACCAGTTTCCAGTTAAGTGGGTTTGGGTGAACTTATTAGCTCAAATTGGGACTAAAAGCAACCCAATTAGTATCCAACAGGAAGTAATTGTCCAAAAATAAATAATTATCTAAGTTAGATATCAACCATGCTTTAATTTTATTAACATGATATTATCTCTTGACGGATTTATCCTCAATTACGTTTATAGTTTAAGTCGTTAGTGTACAATAATATCTGAGACGCATTTATTAATTCCAATACAACATCACTCTATTGGTAGAAAACAAATAGTATTTTAAGAAAAGTAACAATCGTAACGTGCCTTTAATTTTTTTATTTATAATTTCAACATAATTTCATAATTAGAGTGGACCTCAATACAAAAAAAGTAGAGAATGGATGAAATTATCCCTATTCATAACATGAAATTATCACATATGAAAATTGAGTGGCTCCTCTGTTTTTGCATAGACTGATGAACAATCATATTTTGTGGTACCAATTGCTAGCTGATCGAGAGAATCCACAGTGATATGCCCTTCAAAAATATTCCTTCCCATCTTTTGTTTGACTGGTACCAATGTCTTCTTCTCTTGGATGCTTTCAATTATTTGCCTCTGCCACTTAAACCTTCAACTTATTAAAAATCCTTTTACTGCCCCTCCTAAATTCAATAAAAATTAGTATGTGCTTTTTAGTTCTAATAATTGTTCCATGTAAGATATGGTCTTAAGAGAGCAATTATTTGGTCATATCAATAGTAGCTACTTGCTTTATATAATTTGTTAACAGTCTAATCATCTTATAATCATCAAATTTATAAAAGATCGGCGTATCATAAATTTTATCAGGTTATAACGGTTAATAATATAATATTAAAACTAAAAAATAAGGATATAATCATTCTCCCCCTTCTAGTTTGAAGTATTCTCCATTTTTTATCCTCTAATTTTATTTTTCTCTAGTTTATCCTCTTTAGTTTTCTAAAATCTCTAAAATATAATTTGTCAACCGTTGACCATTAAATTGGTAAGGGCATAATAGTAATTTTAATAAAAAAAAAGAAATAATTTTAAATTAAAACAAATTATTTCAAACAATAAAAAATCATAATTAAAAAATCAAATCAACTAAAAAATCAATTTTTTTCTCTCTTCCCCACCACTCACCCACCTTCTCTCTCTTCTTTTTTCCTCACTCTTCTCCTCCATTATTTTTTGGGATATAATCACTCACCCCTCTAGTTTAAAGTATTCTTCATTTTACACCCTCTAGTTTCATTTTTTTTCCATCATCATCATCAACATTAAACCCGAACCCAAACACCTTCTGTTTCCAACAATTTTTTTCTTCTCTTTCCAATTTTTCTTTCAATTTTTTTTTCCTGAACTACACTAACACAACCCTCTTCATAACCCACAAACACACCACCATATCAGCTAAACAAAAAGAGAGAGCCAAAGGGAAGGGAGACTCACAGAGAATGTTAGAGAGAGGAGACATGAAGAAGTGAGAAAAAATAATAGAGAGAAGAGAGAGAATAGTGATGAAGAAAAGAAGAGAGATGGTGGGTGGGTAAGAAAAAACAATGGAGGAGGAGGAGAGAGAGAGAGAGGAGATCAGACGAGAAGAGAGAGAGAAGAATGAGGAAAAAAGAAGAGAGAGAAAGTGGGTGGATGGTGGGGAAAGAGAGAAAAAAAATTAATTTTTTAGTTGATTTAATTTTTTAATTATGATTTTTTATTATTTGAAATGATTTATTTTAATTTAAAATTATTTCTTTTTTCTTTTATTAAAATTACTATTATACCCTTACCAATTTAATGATCAACGGTTAATTTTTAGACGGAATCTAACGGTAGGGAATATTTTATAAATTTTAAAAAATTAGAGGGGATAAACGAGAGAAAAATAAAATTAAAAAGTGAAAAATGAAGAATAATTCAAATTAGAGGGGAGAATGATTATATGCTTGTGCTATGTGGATTCTTATAAGGTTCAAATTTGGATTCTTATTTATACATACATTTTGCACTGCAACTGGTGGGGTTCTAGTTATTAACATCTATGAGTGATACTTACTATTAGCTCAATAAAGAAAATTTTCTTTTTATGATTTCTTACACTGGTGGGGTTCTTGTCTGATTAGAGTCAAAGAGAGACATCTCACATCTTACCATCATTTCTATGGGGCCGATACTTACATGTGCTATGTGGATGTAGCTACTTTTTTCACTGATTTGAAATCCAATTTTATCATTACTAATTTGGATGCTTTCATGAAATAATTATAAAAGAAAATCCTCAATTAGATGATAAAGAGGTGCATGGTAAACAAAAAACTCACTGTAACTTTTTAGCAGTTAATGAATCCAGAAGAGCATCACAGCAGTGGAAGAAAGCAAAGAGATGAGGACATTACTGGTAGGGTTGAGGGATCCACTCAAATTTATAACCTTATCTTCTGCAAAAAACAACTCCACCAAATTAATTAAACTGTTTTGCATTAAGAAATTTAATGTAATGCGAAACCAGAATTCTACAGGGAAGTGAACTTACTACACTGTTTTGCATGGCAAATGCATCTCAACCCAACACCACAATTTCCATTAGGCTTCTCACACTCTTTACAGACATCTGGGACATGGTTAGGAGGAATGTCAAATGAAACCCTTGTCCCTAACCCAACTTCTTTGTCTTCTAATAAACATCTTCTGTGTACTCTTCTGTAGTGTGAACAATTCAAATCTTTTGGATGAAAATCCATGTCAAGATCATCAACAAGTAAACAGGAACCATGTTGATCAATTTCATGATCAGGAGAAGCTGCAGATGCATCATGTACATGCAAGCCAGAGCAGTTTCTGATAAAAGTTGGCATGGGGTGGTTTCTCTGATTATTTGAGCAGTTGAAGAGAAGGAGTGAGTTGGTGTACTGTGGAGTTGGAGGAAAACCAGCTGAGAGAAGTGAAGGAGAGACATAATGCTTAGAAGAAGAAGAAGAGTGAGAGATGATTAGTGTTTTGGTTGTGTAATCAATAGAAGAGATTGGGAAAAGGCCAAGAGAGGTTCTGAAGTATAGCTTCTCAGATCTGCAGAGAATTATTCGATTCAAGAATGGTGTTGGAATTTGAATTTTCCCACAAAATCTTGTGGGAACATGTGGTGATCCTATAGAGATTGTTGTAACTAGGAAATTGATCATGATCAGAAGAAGAACAAGATATGGATGATAAAGTTTCTTACAATATTTCTTCATTTTCTTTCCTTGTTGGGATGGAATACTGGTTTTTTTTTTTTTTCTCTCTCTTTGAAATGGTGAAGAAAATGTTGGATGATGAATAGGAAGTAACAAGGAAAAAAAAGGTTAGATAGATAGATGATAACAGAGAATCTACTTTCTGGTCTGGTCTAGTAGATATTCTTTATCTCTTGCTGCCTACGTAAACCTAAATGAAAAAATATTCTTGATTCACTGTCTACTTTTAATTTCTCACACCTTTTTGCGTAGATATTTTGAGCCTGTTCCCTCTCTTTTTTGAGCTCAATATTCTTTATAATAGTCTATGATATTTTCATACTTGACATCAATACAGTGGTCACATGTCATGCACTGGTTGGTTCGACTCATAGGTACGTAGCTAAAAGCAAACTTCTTCGATGGTATGATTGGAGGCAGACGTATCATTGTGGCAGACAGGGTAGTTAACAAGGGTTTTTCATGATGAAAAGCTAATCAAATCCTCGATTACACTAGATAAGGTCCAGCAACTAAGTCAAAAAGTGGTTCTATCAACTTTCGAGGGTAGACCACCATACTATATGTTATGTATATTGATTATATAAAACATTTGATGTTAAAGAAAAACTTAATATCACAATACCAGTTGTTGATGAGATTGCATAACCAGTGACAAATTGTCCATAATTATACATGCAAACCCTTAAATTAGGATGCAAATACACACAGAGACACACTTGCACACATGAAACTAATACTAATTATTTATTGTCAAAAGTGTCTTATAGTTCACGCTGCTGGTGGTGCTGATTCTGCTGGTGGTGCTGGTGCTGGTGCTGGTGCAGGTGCAGGTGCAGGTGATGGCTTGACAAGCACAGTTGGGAAATCAAGGAGAACAATCTTTTCAATAGCAGCTGAGAAAGTAGCAGAGAATTCAAGATGGCTGGGATGGCTGACAAATGTGGTGTAGTAATCTTCCTTCTTGTTGAATGTCATCAGGAATACATGAGTGAATCCTTGTCTCAGCATCTCTTGCCCTTCCACATCCTGCCCCCTGTTAATATCAACAAAATAAATTAAACTAATTAAGGACTCGAATCTAGAACTAAGTGAACATAATTTATTTTGTAATTTGTTTGTTAGGGATTGTGTTAATTAGTGAACTAAGTGCACATTAAAGTAGACAATGATCAATCTAAGTGATTCCAGCTATTAATTATATTATTATATTACAAGTGGTAATGACAACTACAGATATCATAAAAAAAAAAAAAAAGAAGAAGAAGCTAATTATGAGATGACTAACCATTCAAAGGATTTGACAGCATCAATCTCAGAAACCAGCTTCTCCATTCCTTTGATGATCTCCTCCACCACCACACCTCCCTTGAACTTAACTATAGCCAAGTGCTTGAACTCTCCCATGACTGCCTCTTCACCCATGACCATGACTCACAAAAACACATGTATTACCATGGCCTGGCCTTCTATTTATACACAAACACCTACCATTGCATTATTTGAGTGTCAACTTCCACAGTCCTATTTGTTTACTGTCACATTCATGACTATGACCCTGTATAATTCACCTTCTCTCTATCTAATGTTACCAACAGTCTCTCCTTTGTGGGACAGAATCTGTAACTCAATATTATTTATGGAAAAGTTCAGAGGTGCATGGGTGTTGTGGACACCCACCAGTCAGCTACGTCTCTGCTCCACCGCACAGTAAAATTGTTTAGCATCATTGTCCTACCTCTAGCTTTTGCACATGAAGGGGTCCTTTTAGTGCCATTGTTTTTCTTTCTCAAGTATGAGTTTTGGGTTGAATTCTTTTTCATATACGGACTTTTTGAGAAAAATTTTAATCCGACATGTTCACGTGCACTTTCTACTCATATCAACGTGTAATCAATTAAATTTATTTTTATTATACATGATATAATCATATTATTAAAAAACGTACCATACAGACATACTAAAACTTTTCTCGACGTTATCATTATATAACATAACATTACTTCATTTATTTATTTATTTTCCTTTTCGTGTTAGGAATCGAAATAAAGGACTTTTGCACTAATAGTAGTAGTACCATCCTTTTCTTCTCAAATCCTGAAAACAGTGTTTATTGCTGGACTTTTCTCCATGTCCTTTGCATGTGAACCATCCAGCAAGGTTATATTATTGGACTTCAATTTCATGGATGACATGATATCACACCATTTGTTTTTAAGGAATCTTAAACAGATAATATGAAGCCAATACTAGTTATTAGGTTATATGTACAATCAAAATTATGATCTGAGAGTTTAGTGGTACTGCTTCTCTTGACCATTAATGGTAAAATGACTGTGATGACCAATTTGACAACTAGTAACAGCTGGATTATTATTGTCTAATAGTGTTTAGTGCACATTGATAAATCCAATTTCAAAGATTTGTTACAGATTCTCTTGTGAATGCGATAGCAGAAGTTATAAGACAACCATTAATTGCAAGATTTGCAAACTCAACTTTCTTTTAAGTCTCACTTAGAATAAATAACGTGCATGAAGTCCTCCGACTTACAAGATTATATTCATCCCTCCGTATAATGTACTCTTAAAATATCACGTGATATATTATGAATGAATAAACATACTCGTGGTCAGCTGCACAGTGCCCTATCGGCTCCCACGTTTTTCTCATCTATCATAATTTTCCAAAGACTTATCCAAATACTAGTTATAAGGGCAACAAAGTTACTGAGATGGAAATTTAATTTTTGAACTTCACCGACAGGATGGGCAAACCTTTCCTTTGTATGCAGGGAATAATATTTGAGTGCACGTCTTTTGTTTTATATATATATATATATATATATATATATATATATATATATATATATATATATCTATATGCACAGTACCGCCATTTACAAACTGTTGAACATTAACAACAATTCTGGCTGCAACACTCATATATTCAAAACCCTCCATCACCTCACTCAGTCACTACTGTTTCTCTCTGCGACCTCCAGAGAAATAACAATACCATCACGACACTCTTCTAATAATAAAAAAAAGCCCCTAGCTACCTGCCCTATATATCTATTTTTATATATGAGAGTTTTATCCTATGTGTTCATTTAATTTAATAAATTCAATGCAAGACTTAAGAGCTATCGATTAAGCAGAAGTAACGTTGATTAAATATAAATAGATGAATTTAGTGGTTGATAGCTGAGGAACTGATTTCATAATGTTCTTGTGTGCCGAACAGAAAATGACTTCTTCTTTTTCTCTCATGTATCATGATAGTATGTCGTGTCACTTTCCAACTTGCATGCCTATGGATACCAAAATTTAACACTAGACTCCTTGTCGGGGTGATCTGAATTCTGATAAAAGAACATTGGATTTGTTGGATACATCTGACATCGAAATATATTCTCAAATTTTTTTGCACTATCCTAGAAGCATAATTGCTATAGATCTTTTATGTTACAAGCATAATTGCTATATCTATAGACAGAGAGAGAGAGAGAGAGAGTTCATGAAAATCATTAGCCCTTCAATTAATGTGCAAATTATATAATCTTAGACATCAAATTTATTTAAATTATGATTTTTTTTTTCTTTTTACCATTCACGCATGGATTGTTGGGTGATAAATAATGAAAAGATAAAGCTTTCATCAGGAGGCAGTAATGGTGCGACCCATAGGTGTTATTCATGGGTCGCGCCGCAAGTCGCAACTAAAAAGGGAGTTTTTTGACAGTAAGCAGCGCGACCAGCAGGTATGACTTGAGGTCGTGCCTGTAAGTCGCACCTAAAGAAGAGAAATTCAACTAGTGTGTAGCGCGAGTTGGATTTACAACCCCACACAAGTCGTATCGAAGAATCCTTATGCAATCAGGACAAAATTTCCTAGGACTTCTTTCCTAATTAGTCTTGGATTGTTTTATGACGACCATTTCCCTAATTTTTTAGTGTGTGTGTGTATATATATTCTTGTAATGTGAGAGATATATAAAAGAGAGAAAAGAAAGACAAAGGTAGATTATAGAGAGGAAAAACTGTGAGCGCTTTTTGTAAGACTTGTAATCGTTATTGATATAGTGGATTGAATGCAGACACGCTCTGTGGATATAGAAATTAATTTCCAAACCACGTAAAACTTTTTGTCTCGTGTTTATTCTTTCTTGCTTACTTATGTGATTGTTGTAGCTTGTGTGTGATTTTGCATTTGACTAATTTTGCTATATAGAGATCGTATTTCCTAACAACTATTATCAAAGTTTAGGTCGAGCCTAGGTTTGCAAAAACACTCAGAAGAAGTTCAACATTTGTGATTTCAGTAGGAGTCATGAGATCAGAAAAAGAATCTACAAGATTGAGAAATTCAACAGATTGAATTTTAGTTTCTTGAAGATGTAGATGGAGAATTATTTGTACCATAGGGACTTGTATCTGTCACTGAATAGTGTGAAGCCAGAAGATATGAAAGAAGAAGAATGGAAGGTATTAGACCGCAAAACACTGGGGGCTATTCGACTCAGTTTGTCAAAATCAATGGCTTTCGATATCAAGAGTCAAGATTATACCGCAACCCTTATGAATGCCTATCAAACATGTACGAACAGCTATCTGTAGCCAATAAGGTATATCTGATCAGAAAGTTATTTGCCTTGAAGATGCCAGAGAATAGAAATTTCAAGGAGCACCTTGACACCTTCAATGAGATCACCGACCAATTAAATTCTGTTGACTTGAAGTATCAAGATGAGATTCAAGCACTCTTGATTCGGGGTAGATGCCAAAAAGTTGAAAGGATACAATTCAATCAATCAATGGTTCATTTAGAAAGGCGAAACTGAAGTTTTAAGAAGTCATGGACATGATTATGATTGAAGAGATCAAAAGACATGAAGAAGAGGCAGTTTGTCATCGGCCCTAAACATGAAAAGTAGAGAAGTAGGCTAAGGGTAATCAGTGCGGTAAATCCAAGGAGAGGTTTGAAAGATCCAAGTCCAAAAGATCGTCAGAGTTCCAATAATTCTAAAGGTAAGAAACAAGTTATATGCTTTAATTATAGGAATATGAGGCACTATCAGAGTGAATGTTGAAGTACCAAGAAAAACAATAATGGCTAGAATAGCGCCAACTTTGTTGCTGAGGAATCTGACGATGCTATCATATGTTCTCTAGAGGGTAGGATCTAGTCATGGGTACTGAATTTTGGGGCGACATTTCACAGCGAAGCTAACAAATATTTAGGAAATCAAGTTTGCTTCTTGTGTTATCCTCCAGGTAACAACATAGATAATCTAAAATCACTTTTTAACTGTGAACAAAACTTTATTTTAGCTCTCAAATTTTCAAGTTTAATTTTTAATCATATTGATTTTATTTCAATCTTCTCATCCTTTACAGCGAGGCTTTACACGCTTTAGTTTTTCAATTTATGATGGTAAAAATAATGTGAGTTATATCCTTTTGTATTAAGTTTATTATTTATTTATAATATTATTAATGGTTTACTATTTTAGTTTTACCATTTATCTAATTAATTGATTCGACACAGATAATGTGTGTTATTATTTATCTAGATTATTATTAATGTCTATTTTATTTTTACCATACTTTAAATCTAATTGCTTCATCAATATTTTAATTCATTAATGTATTTTATATATTATTTATTTAAGGGAAAAAGTGTGTTTTCCCTTCCACCGTTAGTGGTTAATAGTGGTCAACAATTAGTCAACGGTTTTGAACGAAACGTTACCTAATAAAATAATATTCAAATAATATTTGATGAATCTCAAATCCAGAAGGGTTCGTTCTCGAACCCAAAGGGTTTGAAGAACGAACCCTTCTGGGTTCGATGAATCTCGAACCCAAAGGGTTCGAAGAACGAACCCTTCTGGGTTCGATCTCGAACCCAGAAGGGTTCGAAGAACGAACCCCTCTGGGTTCGATGACTCTGGGTTCGAGATTCATCGAACCCAGAAGGGTTTAAAGATCGAACCCAGAAGGGTTCGATCTTCGAACCCTCGGGGTTCGACAATGAACATTCAAAAATTTTTTTTTTTTTTTTTTTTTTCTTGGTGGAGATCCAAATCTGGATCTCCACCGTCCATCAACAACCGTCCATAATTGTTGATGGACGGTGGAGATCCAATATGGATCTCCATCATTAATTTTTTTAATGAATAGTAAAAAAATTGTGACAGGGGTATTTTGGTCATTTAAAAAATTTGAAAAAAGTCAACGGTTATTTTAACGGTCAACGTTAACATGAGGGGAGGTTAGTGTCCATTAATACAAACTTTGATTCCGAATGTAATTAGCTAAACCTCAGGGAGGTTGAGTGTAATTAACTCTATGTAGAAACTTCAATTATGAGATCCAAATTCGACACATCCATTCAACTTTTTACGACGACTTTGATTCATCTACGGCTTAGGAGGATAAACATAAGCATAGACAGCAAATAGAGACTGAATCATGGTGAGTAGTAACAGTATGAGAGCTGCTAAGGCCGACATGAATGACCATGGCGTGTCAAAATAAGTGTGCTTGAAACTTGCCCATCTAACATGCCAATTATTCCTGTAATGTTCATTCACATTCTGAAACAATTCCGACAAATAATTCCGGTGAATATCAAACGCTACATCCTTTCCGACATTGTTGAAGAATCGAGCAACCTCCTCATCGGTTCCAAAGTAGTTCTCAATGATTTTGTGATCGCTTAAAAACCCTGCATCTCCCGGGGTGTTGATCAGGCAGCCCATTAGAGTAGCGTAAGTTGTGACGTGCTTCGTGCAATGGCGGTAACATTGCTCGAAAGCAACGATATTCAGGAAGACTGAGCTTGTCAAATCATCTATTGTCAATGGTGGGATCTCAAGCACTCCATTTCCGAATTTAATGTCCAAGAAACTGTTTGTCCTCCTTGGCTTGAACTGGATTCCAGCTAGATGAAGCTTCTTTGCCGATGGAATCAACTGAAGCAATGGACTACTTTCTCTTGTAGTTTCTTGCGATGGAGGGATAAAGCTCTCCCGAAACAAACCAAGCAAATGCTTCCCTTTAAGACTGTAGTATTGCTCCAGAGTTTTCGCATCCCTTTGCAGCATATAGTTGAAAAAATGCAGGGCAAGCTTGGCTAAGGTGGTGGCGGTTTGTCTTCTTGAAGACAAAATCGTAAGCTCGAACAATGTTTCGAGAACAAAGTAAGGAATTTGATTCTCAAGCCTGAGGAGATCGCGGGTTAGGAAAGGGAAAATCCAGGCCATACTGAAAATCGGATCGTCAACATCCCTTGGCACCAAGCTGCCAACCATGCAGAAAAGTTCAATAACAAAGCATCCATCAAGCACCATCATCTCAATCAGTTGACGGCTGTCGAATGTGATAGTCTCCGAATAACACTCTCTTATGCTTTTCTCTAACGGTTCTATGGCTACAAACAAGTCCTTGAAGCTAACTCCATGGCTTCTTGTTCGAGCAAGGAGCGAACCAAGGTACCGCCATTTGTGTTCTTGGATCATTTCTAAGTGTTGTTTGCCATGGTGATAAGGCCCCATGGAGACTATATGGGGTTGGTAGGCCTTCTCGTTGATTTCAACCAGGCTCTGAGGAACTCTGAAGATGCAACAAGATTCCTCACCAGCTGATCTGCTCAACATCTTTGGACTTGTATCGATCTTCTGTTGCACTAGAGCTATCCAATCCCGCTTGTCCACGACTTCGATGACATGATGCGAGGTTTTCCCCTTACTCATTGTGTTTCTATTTGCAGAATTATGTGACCAGGTTCTGCTTTCAAAGTTTTGAATGGGATCTTGTGTTTGTTTCATTGGAACAATTGTAGAAGACAAGACTTCCATATACAAAGGAGTCCACCCTTAATACTGCCAGGAAAGTGCAGCTGTAATTCGATATTTTGTTTTGGTTTACTTTAGAGTCGGTTTGAGTAGAAATTATGTGTGACATTTCACAGCATTTTGCTAGTGAAAGGGAGACTGGTTCAACGTTTTTTGAGTGTGACTATCAAATATGTAGAAGACTAATTCAAAGATTCTTTGTAAATAATAATAATAATAGTAATAAACCATTAATTTGTTTCAATTGATGATTGTCATGTGTCCAGCTTTTAGATGCTTCATCGAGCATTGACCTGTAACATCATGCAAGTGAAGTCTTCTTGAAGCTTCAGGTAAAATTAATGTTGGAATTTCTTAAATGAAGTTGACTAGGAAGGTTTGATGAGTTGTACATGTTCTTGACTTGGTGTGTTTTTAATTTTCTTTTTGATGTTAATGGGTGTTGGGGGTTGCATTTAAGTATGTGCGTAGCTAATGTGATGATCTATCTGTGATAATGAAACTGAATTTCTGATTTTTGTGTATCTTACCATCTCATTCGAAATTTTCATCAATTTTCTTGAAGTTTGACATAGTATCAAGCAAATCCAAGTGCTAATCATACTGCCATTATGTTAAAATAAAGCGAAAATTCTCTCTAGTAACCTCCATTCAGATTAATTTAACTGGTTTTAAAATTCATCGAAGTCTTCTAAAATGTATACCTAGATTCATAAGATAGGTCGTAAATTAAGGAAATTGGTCTCTAACCACAGCAACGACTTTGTTTTGTTGTTGCTGCTGCTGCTCCAGAAAGCCAAATCCCTGAGTCTTCCTAAGATGAGAAATTCGTTTCCGGTGCCTACGTCCCTGTTTGTGCTGTTCCCACTCATGTGCACCTCTAAGTACCCTGTCTCCACAAGCCTAATAACAAACAAGTTATCACACAAGCCAATACCTTCATCTAATCAACAGGCCTAGGAAAAAGGAGACAGAAACAGATTGGGTTTCTGAGAATGTTAAAAGAACTGCAGACCTTGCATATGTATTGAGTCCACAAGTCTCTTTCAGTTGAGTTTACTGATGTGCCCTCAGGACACTCCAAATTAGACATTGATATTTCATCTTCACCAAGAAAAGTTCTAATTATATCCACAGCAGGTCCAACCACTTGTGAAGCCCATGATTCATCCGATTTGCCTGGAATATAAGATATGAAAGTGATTCAGGCTAGTACCTATAAGATACCATACAAAATCAGATAGGATCCAAAAGACATACAAGAGATGGATTCCGTTGCATCAACATAATGAATGTTCCATCCAAACAATGTTTGAAGTCGAATCACCCTCCTCTTCTGTAGAATGACAAGGTTTGTATCACTAAGGCTTTAACATTGCATACTGCTTTAATTCTAATATATAAGAGTGGGATTTAATCATTGCCAATGATAACTAAATCAGAGATTTGTCAGATTCTTCAGTTGACAAATTACTCTAAAAAAATCACAAAGCTTTGGTATTATTCAACGAAATACTCTCTACAATAACAAAGCTTTAGTATTATTTCCAATACTTATTTTCAACTTGGCAAATATTAAGGCAGCTAAAATAAAATGAATATGCTAACAGATGTTACTTCCAAATAAGCCCACATTTCTGAAGAAAACCCCTGACCAAGAACTGTAAAAGACTACAAATAAGATCATTTCAGATATTACGAGGAATGTTCAGAAATATCTTTTAGCCTTGGATTAAATATTTTCAAAGAATACAAATAACAAATATAGTTCAGAAGCCCCTATTATATGAGCATATTTTTTCAAATGCTCCGTTTCATCATCAAACTCAGTATGGTAATTCAGCAAATGAACTCCACATCAGCATGTGAGTTGTATCCAAATGAAATATGAGATATAAAAGTCGAGGCTTATGCAATGCAAGGTTTCTTGCTTTCCAAGTGCTCTGACCTTTTATTAAGTATGGAGGAATTTTTTAGCAAGAGAGGATAAGGATTCTCAATGGTTTACCTGTTTGAAATCATGTAAATAGGCCTTGTCTTATTCTCATTTGGATAAATGAAGAGAACCGCATGTTGTGGTGTACAAGAGAGGACAAAAGAGAGGAGAGAGAAAATATAAAGTTTAATTTTATTAAAGAGGAGAGAGAATATGTGAGACAGGCTAGTGGAGATATGGTTATAGGGTAGTAACGTGTGTTTTAATTTGTCTTTCAAAAAGTACTAATTACTCCCAACCATTCAAAAACTTTATTCTTAGGGTCAAATATGTGAGAAATTGTGTAAAATAAAGGGACTGCAGTACTTGCTCCATACTTAAATTCTAGAGCTGATAAAGGAAATCAATGAATCAAGGGCCTTTTGCAATATCTTCAAACAACTTATGATTAATATATATATATAAGACAAATACTAACCAATTCTCAAAATAAAATAGCAAAAGCAAACAATAATTAGAAAATTGATATATAGTTGTGAGACTCTGAATACATACTTGACAACGAACGAGTCTTCTGGTGTTTAGTTTCACTTTGTCAATAGCCCCTTCTAGAAGTACTTTAAGTTGATTATCACCGGAGGAATTTAGTATTTCCCTCATATACTCTTTCAATATCTTATCATCCTTGCCTGTTGAGGCAAGGTTATAAGACGCAGTTGTCTTACCATTTCTGCCCGTAGAT
The DNA here is from genome assembly GCA_003430845.1 of Xanthoceras sorbifolium. Lineage (NCBI taxonomy): Eukaryota > Viridiplantae > Streptophyta > Magnoliopsida > Sapindales > Sapindaceae > Xanthoceras > Xanthoceras sorbifolium. Next base: position 2,636,398 of record CM010620.1, on the reverse strand, counting down.
AGGTATACTTTTAGAAAATCCTCAAATTCCCGGATACCAATTGCCTGCCGCAAACCTCGAGTATAGTCTGCATTCACGTTGTAAATGTCGTATACCTCATGAAGCAATCCATCATCTATCATGCAGTCTACTCTTTGTTCCACATATTGGTCCAACACTGGGGTAGCTGCATCAGTACATATAAAGCAGCAATTGAATCTAAAATTGTCCACACGACCCCAATTCTGCCCTGCCACATGCAATATTTTGGAGGAAGTCAAGCATGTCAGTCAGATTGGCTTCAGCTCTCCTTGTCAAATAAGATTCAGCTTGATTTCAGTGCTTTCTAATTGCAATTAATATTTCAATGTCAAATGGGAAAGTGGGCAAATTAATGGCATACAGAGACACGAGTTATGAAATAGAGATTCTAATTACAATAACTTTTGTTTCAAACATCATAAAGGTGTCAAAATAGTATCAGTATTCAATGAAGAAAACATAAAGAATAACATCAAGAGGTTAAAAGGGGGGGAGAGAGAGGGAGAATACAGGTGGGAAGAAGAACTTTGTGCATAATTTAAAGGGTGGAATCATAATTGTAAATATAAAAACAAATAATTGTTTGCAGTTCCTATTTATTCCATTTTATGACAGCTTCAAACATTAAAAACAGAAAAATAGAGGAAGGGGAAAATTTGTTTAACTAACAGTTATAATAACATACATAGAATCAATTAAGACAACCAACCTCTGCTGCTCTTTCTTGATAAAGTTTGCTAGGAAGAACACCAGAGCGAGCATACAAACTAAGGTATTGACTAATCTGCAAAAGATTAAAAAAGATTTCAAATATAACATCAGATTTATTTTTTCTGAAATTAACATAAACATCAGATTTGATATGCCCAAAAACACACTTTTAGGCACATCACTATTATAGAGTAATAGGACACAAGGCATTTCTCACATAAATTATTGGCATAAAAGAGGAAATAAGTAAAAAGATGTCAATGTGGTGACAGCCAAAAACTTCAAATTCTCAAATAAAGAACTCAAAAAATGGATATGGTAATAATTCACAAACAAAACAATCAACTAAGAATTCAAACCCCCAACAACAATACTGAATCTTTGGAATTCAAAATTGTATTTGATTGAAAATAATTCATGTCATAAAAATTCCACTTCCCCAGCAACTATGCCGGTTTATGGATTTCTGTACGTGCTTGCATCCCTCAATTATTCCCATCATCCATAAACGAATTAACATCAGTGAGAATCAATGCATAATTGAACAGGCAGAAATACTCAAAAAGAAAATGGATAGAACAAATTTAGCTTGTCACACTATATTATAAAGGCCCTACTTTTCTGTGGTTATTTGGATGAATTCTGTTTGCTGCAACTGGATCAAGATCTTTAAGATTTTCATAACTATATGCAGAACTGTCACTTCCAAAGTCAGCTTCCAAATCAATTTGCTCATCTCCTGTGAACATGGAGAGGATATAAGTTGTATTCAAATTGCATATACAGGTAACAAAGTAACAGGGCTGCTCTATACCAAGAAGATCGCTAGGACAGCTTTCATTCATATCTTCTGTAGAATCATCTAGAAGGAATGGACTCACAAGAGCCTGAATACATAGAAATAAATTATCAATCCAGTAGGAGACGCTCTTTTAATCTACCAACAAGTTCCATACATAGATAATGTGCTAGGACTTTAGATATCGATTAAACTAAAAATTTTGGAAATTGCAAGGGTAGTATGATAAAATACTCTTTAAGAAATTTGGAAATTGCTACAGATTAATATTAAACATAAAATTGCAAAAACACTTGTTATCGCTTATCTCACTAGTGGTGGATGGTGAAAAAAATGTTAACAAACTAGAGAAAAATGAACCCAAATCAGCAAGGAAATCTGGCAGACACTACATTTTATAGAAGGTAAAAGTTCCATACCTGAATATAGTAATTTGTTCCCCCAACAATGACTGGTATATGGTTGCGAGACAGTATTTCATTGATGATCTGAACACCCAAATGTCCAACCGTTTCAAACAACAAATCCAGACAGTATATGAACAAGAATGACAACGTAAAGTAATCTAAGCTTTGGGGCACTATATATAAAAACCAACTCATATGCTCAGTTATGTGAAATGAACTACATGAACCAAGCCAAGCCAAATAAAAAGTACAGAAAATGCAGACCATCAAAAATACCATCACCAATTCACCAAACTTGAGTACGCAAAATAGACTCACAGTAATAGCAGAATCTCGAAACTCCTTAGAAGTGAATTCCACGTTTGGACTTACAGTGCCCAGAAGATGGTGTGGCACACCTGCACAATAACATCCATTTTTTGCAAATAAAACAAAGCGACACGGAGACAGAAAATTAACATGCATGTGGATAACATAGAGAGAGAGAGAGAGAGAGAGAGAGAGAGAGAGAGAGAGGTAGGGACAGACCGTTTTGGTCTTGAAGAGGAAGCTTGTTGGTGAGAACATCAAGGCCTTGATAGACCTGCATAGAATCAGCGTTGATGATTTCGATGGGGAAGTGGGACGCCAAATCAACAGCTAGCTTCGATTTTCCTGAACCAGTGGGACCCATTATCACCACCACCTTTGGCTTCTCTTCTACGGGTTTTCCATTGCTAGGGTTTAAGGTTCTCTGCTCCCCGGGCAAACTCTCCATCATCTCTCTCTGTTCGCTTCTGCTACGGTTTTTCTTTTAATATATATATATATATATATATATATATATATATATATATATATATATACGTGAATTAAAAATAAATGTAATTACAGTTAATCCACCACAAAACTGTTTATTTACCCCAAAAAACAACTTTTTTGAAAACTCACTAAGACCTTCCCCACCATTAACTTTTGGTAGTTAATGGATAATTATATCAAAAGGATAGAAAACTTATATATCCCTGATACCATTAATTTAATAAAATAAAAAGAAATAGATATCTATTATCCATACACTAGAGATGAATTTTATATTTCTACCGTCAATGTGACTGAATCTTTATCGTGATTTCAAATAGATTATAGAAATTTAAAGATCTTAAAATATATAGCGAAGAGGAGAAGGCTCCTCACAAATCCACTTTTCTTTTTTCTTTTCTTTAGTTTTTGATTTTTTTTTTTATCTCCACCGTCGATGAAATCTATCGGTTAAATTTAATCAAATTTGACTAATATTAGGGGATTAATATTTTTTCTTAAACTAATTGTATAGACCTCCCCTGAGGTTTTGTCAATTATAAACGGAGTTAACTTTATCGTTTATTGACAACTGCTCTTATTAAAATTTAGCTAAATGTAACGTTGACTGGGGGAGTTCTTTATCAAAAAATTTAAAAATTGGCTAATGAAAGGTGATATATTTGTTAATAAACTCAAAAGTTGTTCCGTCTATAATTAAATAAACCTTAGGGGGTTAGGTATTATTTACTATTTTTTCTTTTAGTAAATAAGAATACCGACTTTTGTATAATAATTCTTCAAAATACCCTCCCATAAATGGTAAGTGAATGAAACTCTCTTTATTCTAAAATAGCAACAACAAAAAAAAAAAAAATACTCTTAACTAATTATTAGTTTATGGTTAGTTGTGGTTTCAGGTTTAACCTAAACCTAAGTGGTAATCGCTCTCTCCAAATAAAAAGAAAAGAAATATTAATTAACCATTATTTAACTCGTTTTTTTTTTTATCTCAAGACTAAAACCTAAAAGTGTTGTTTATTATTCTTAAGACATAAACATCTAAAAAAAATAATTTTATATTTTTATCCTTATAACTTCTCATTTTTTTTTACTTTTATTTAAAAATATATTGATAGCTAAAATAAATAATTTAATATATCTTACACCAAATTTAAATTTTTATTGATAATAATTAAATAATAATATTTTAGAAAAATATTACTTTCGTGTAATTTAAAATTATAAATTTGTTCTTTTAATTTATAAAAAGGTAAAATCAAATTACAAAGCAACTAATTTACTAATAATATATAAACCAATTTATTAACAATCTACCTCTCTGATATGATCAAAGGCATGTCATTCACGTCGAAATTAGGGGATTCACAAGAAAATTCCTTGTGGCCTGCCTATGTAGAGATTCGAATCAGTGATTTCTAGGGAGCAAACTTAGGGTCTGACAGTTGAGCTAACTCATATGGTTAACATTGTATTGAAGTTATTTCGGACAACTTTTAATCTGTAATTGATGGAAATTCCATGCAACTTAATTTCATCTCTTTATATATACATATATATATATATATATATATATCATATGCGGTGCGGTGCGGCAATTCGAACTTGAAATATTGTCAAACTGAATAAATGTCTTTTATCACCCAATCACATTGGGTGATGGTAACTTAATTCCATCTTAATGATAAATCAAGATTATTGAAAAAAATAAATGTGCATAATAATAAGTCATACACGTTAGACTGAATAAACGTGTATATTGCATTTTAGTTTCTGTTAAGTTTTCAAAAAAAATTAAGTATATTCAGTCTTCACATAGAAAAACAAACGAACTCGAGGTGTTTAGTGATAAGTTAAAATTTTTAAATTTTTATTTTATTTTTTATTTTTACATTTTTAAGTTATTTGACCATTTAAAAAAGATAGCTAACAACACCCACCTCCTCTAAGGTTTTGTCAATTACAAACGGAGTTAACTTTACCGTTAATGGACAAAGACCTCCACTACCGTTAGTTGACTTTAGTCAAACTAACATGCACATGAGTATTTTCGTCTTTTCTCCTTTTTTTAAATTTTATTTTATTAAATAAAAATTTAAAAAAAATCTCAACCCTCCATCTTTAAGATGATGGATGGTTAGCATTTATTTAAAAAATATATTTTTTAAAAATAACAATTATAAAAAAACTTCAGATGGGATATCCACCAACAAACAAAAATAAATAAATAAATAAATAAAGTATGAAGAACCAAAGAACCCAAAAGGTTCTTCTTCGGGGTGCTTGAGATCTAGCCATGGCTGGATCTCAGCACCCCGTTCAAATTTTTTTTTTCTTTTCCTTGGTGGAGATCCAATCTCCAAATTGGATCTCCACATTAAAAAAAATTTTTTATAAAAAAATTAAATTTCAAATCTCCATTTGAGATGGACGGCGGAAATCTAACCTTATTAATTTTTTATTTAATAAATTTAAATATTATTTTAGGGGTATTTTGATCTTTTTAACGGTTAAACTTGGTTAACTGTTAATTCTAACGGAAGTCAACTAACGGCAGGAAAGTATTTGTTAATAAACGATAAAGTTGACTTTGTTTGTAGTTAGCGAAACCTCAGGGGAGGTTCATGTCATTAGCTTTAAAAAAAATATTAAAACAAGTTCGAACTCATTGCGGTGAAAAAACAATAAAATTTGAAAAGTGGAAAAAACAATCAACCCGCTTAAAAGGTAATCAAACTTGTTAGGTGTAAATAAAATTTTCAAAAACCAAAATCAAAGCCTATTATTTTAGGTCTGATTTCCATACCTAGTAGTGGTGTTTTCTTCTCTTATCCTAAAAAAAAAAAAAAAAAAAAAAAAAAAAAAAAAGCCTATTATTTTAGAAAGAGAAAAATATTATTGTGAAATAATAAAATGGTAATTTAATTATAACGATATGTATATTATAAAATACATAGAAAGTCCAAGCATATTAGATTTGATGAATATGACAAAATAAGATATAAAAGGTTCAAATGGTAACATATCCAACATAATAATGCAGAAATAGAAACAAATAAGATTTGTAATAATTATAAGATTTTCTAATAATGATGTAAACGCAAATAACCCATATGTATTTATTACCACGTACGACGAGTTTTTTTTTTCAAGCAAATGTCTCGTAATTTTAAGAGTATATATTCAGAAGTATATGCAGTGATTAATCTCATATCTGAAGAAACAAAACGATATCACTCCTCTAGAAAAGGTCACGCATGGCCGGCTAGCAATAGCAATCTACCAAATCTCCTCTTTCTTTGAGATAACAAGAGAATATGGAAACCAAAACCCTGCACAGAGGAAGAATTTTGATGCTGCCATGGTTGGCACAAGGCCACATATTACCATACTTTGAGCTAGCCAACAGACTCTCACACCAAAATTTCCAAGTCCATATCTGTTCTACCCCCATCAATCTAAAATTCATCAGAGAAAAATCATATTGCAAGTTTTCCTCTTCAATACAGCTTATTGATCTTCAACTCCCTTCTTCATTTTCCCAAGAACTGCCTCCTCAATACCACACCACCAAAGACCTCCCTCCACATCTTCATGCCACTCTCATGACTGCCTTTGATGCAGCAAAACCAGCTTTTCTTGAAATCCTGAAGGCGCTCAAACCAGACCTGCTCATTTATGATCTTTTCCAGCCTTGGGCGCCCCAGCTTGCTATTCAGCTGAACATTGGAGCCATCATGTTCTTGACTTGTGGTGCTGCAAGTTTGTGTTTCTTGTTACATTACTGCAAAGGTTCAGATATAGAATTTCCTTTTCTGGAAATGTCAATCCCGGAAATTGAATTCCGAAAATTTAACCAGTTTATAAATAGTTCTGTAAATGGTACCGTGAACAAGGACAGGTTCTTGGAGTGCCAGGCAAGATCTTCCAACATGATCTTGATCAAAACATCGAGAGAGATTGAAGCCAAGTATATCAACTATCTTTCTCTGTTATTAGGTAAGCAGATGGTTCCCGTTGGGTTTCTTGTTCAGGAATCTACAAACATGGATCGTGCTACAGCGATCATGGACTGGTTAAGCAAGAAAGAGCCTTCTTCGGTTGTCTATGTTTCGTTTGGAACCGAGTATTCTCTTACAGAGGAAGAGATAAATGAGATAGCACATGGAATAGAGCTCAGCCTGGTTAGTTTCATATGGATTGTAAGGTTTAGAAATGGAGACAAAAAGACCATTGATGAGGCTTTGCCTGAAGGGTTTCAAGAGAGAACTGGTGAGAGGGGTTTGATAGTGGAAGGTTGGGTTCCACAAGCTGAAATTTTGGGGCATCCAAGCATTGGTGGGTTTGTGAGTCACTGCGGTTGGGGTTCAACTCTTGAGGCAATAACGTCCGGTGTACCAATTATAGCCATTCCAATGGTTGTTGACCAGCCCTTCAATGCTAAATTGGTAGTAGATATGGGAGTGGGCACGGCGGTGCCAAGAGAGAATGAAAAGCTGATCAAGAGAGAAGAGGTGGCAAGAGTGATCAAAGAAGTGGTAATGTTGCAAGAAGGGAAACAAGTAAGGAGAAAAGCTAAAGAATTGAGTGACAGAATGAGACACAAAATTGCTGATGAAGAAATGGATGTGGTAGTAAATAAGTTAGTGCAAAGCTTTGTTAAGGAATCTAGCTAGCTCAGTATAATTTTTATGTCTATTGCCTTTTATTATTAGTTATATTTTAAATGCGGATAAGTTCCGTATAGGTTCATATATTCCATACCGATAGTCTGTACCTGAAAATGACTAGTCAATTCTCAAGACACAATTGATACTTTCTTTTAACTTTTGTTGTCGGTCTCTGTATCTTTCTTCAAATCATTTCCACACCATTGATAGGAGAACAAAGAAAAAACATAGAACCATTGCTTCACTAAAAACTTGACTGGTCATTGAACAAAGTAGGTAGGCAAATCAATTTGGTGTTTTGGACAGATGGGTTACTTACATATATAGGAGAAAACAATACACAACTATGAATCAAGACTAAACAATACATAGAGATGAGTTTGGTGTCAAACCTGAAAAGTGTAATTCCTTTCCTAAATCAACAAATTATATCCATGAAAAACCAGTAAAACAAAAGAGACCACAGAACTCACAAGACAATATTGTACCAAATAATAACACACAACCCAGAAGCCGGTTTCTTTATATATAATCAGAGTCTAGCCAAGTAGTTCAACATTTTTGCTTAGCTCCTCCAGCTTCTTCATCCTCAATTTCTCACTTTCACTTGCCAGCTGCCCACCAATTTTTTTTTTTTAAAAAAAAGAGAACATATAAGAAACTATACAGTGTGGTGATATATGGAGTTATTTGTTTACAAAAACTGGTATTTAATTACCTCCATTAATTTGCTGAGCAGTTGAGCCTTTTCCTTATTCTTCTCATTAAAAGCTTCAAGGGCTTCTTTGTATTCCCTCTCCTACAATCACATAAAGTCTTTGAGGAGCTAAACAAGAATAACATAGAAGATGATACTGCTTGCAAGTTCTGATTTTTCTGATCTTTTTTCACAGATATGTAAACACAATTCAGTGTTGTTCATTTTCAAAGACATAACCAAATTGAAAGTGTAGAATTTGACCTTCTTTTGGCAGCTTTGTCCCAGAGGCCTCAACTCCTTGTTAACTGTGTCAATCTTTTTCCGTATAACTGCAACATCCTTCCTCTTTGGATCAGCCAAAGTTTCAAGCTCCTATAAAATGTTTTCATCGGTTTATAACAAGAAACAGATCAATTTCAAACAAACAATGATCTCATATTATAAATATGTATATATATATATATAACAACTTACTTCACGAATCTCAGCCAAGCGCTTGGTAGCTTCTTCGACCCGACCAAGCTGAGCATAGACTTTGTCTCTGACTTCCATTTTCTTCCTCTCAATCTCTTCTTCCTTGGCTCGAAACGAAGTCAATGCGGATCTTGTCATCTCCTCTTCTTTATCATCCTTACCTGGGCTGCCATGGACACTGATGAGCCCCGAGTTCTTCACCTTTTGTATCTGTTGCTGCTGCTGTTGCTGCTGCTGCTGCTTCTGTGTCGCCATTTCCACACAAAACCCTTTTGAGCTTCCTTGAATGAAATTCTCTGCTTTACTTTTTCTTCTTCAAAATGATGGCTCTCTTTCTTCAAAGGTTGGTGGGTTATCAACAAGCCTGGCTTTTCAAGGTATGTTGAAACGAAACCCACTTCTTTACTCTACTACAACACACAACAAATACTATATACACTTAAAGCCAATTAAATTACCAAAATGCCTGGTAGCTTTATAATCATGAAAGTTAGGAGGATGATTTCACCTTTATTAAATTGAAGATGACATACCTGGAATCTCAATGATCTTTCCACCTTTGCTTTAACATGATCTGCTTAATTAAACACCATTATTAGTTTTTGTTTTCAAAAATTTAATTTTTATATTGCACAAACAAGTTATTAGTAATACTGGTCCTTCTCTTGTCCGAACGGTTCTAAAAGAAAAAATTTCAAAACCTTTATTTTATAATGTTGTAGAATTAATTCTATCACATTATAAAATTATACTTTCAGTTTCGTATCGTAACGTTATTTTATAACGTTACGAAACAAAGATTTTAAATTTTTTTTTTCTGAATCGTCATTAACTATAGAACTATTATAGTAATACTTACCTATAGATTTATGTAAACTTGGTTGAGAATCTAGAGTGGGCTCCTGTTGTTAGCTAGCTATTTTCTTAAGTTGGTCTGTTGATAAATTCAACTAACTACTGTATGTTTTTCTCACTTTGGGTATTACTTGTTGTACAAAATTATGCTAAATTAATACAAACTGAATACAAAAGTATCAAGCAAGTACACCCCCTCATATGCAATATGTTCAATCAGTAAACTTATCGTGTAAATTAAGCACATACGTATGGATTGAAAATATAATTCAAGTAACGTGCATCTTCCCATCCGCGTTAATGATATAAGTTTAAGTCTCATCATATACATTTATCAACATATATAGAGAGTTTTCTCCCCTATTGTGGAAGTAGATATTTCCCAATTATAAGGGTAGATATTCATGCCGTGTATACAGTAATTGATCTCAGTAAGTAATTTTATAACTGTATGAATAAAAAATATTTTTTGATTAAAAAAATTCTCAACTCAGAAAACAATATTAAGTTATCAAAAACTTAAACTTATAGGCAAAGTTTAAAGAACATTTTTTAAGCTCTAATAAATTATGCATTTGTGAGAAATATTACTAGATTACATTACACATCACTCAAATACCCATTAGTGTGTACATGAAGAGTTACATGATTATTGGATTACCAATCTTTTTCCCCAATTCAGAAGTATAATATATATCATTTTTGATAATGGGGGTATGATATAACTATGATTTTTTATTGGTTGAGAGGTCTTAAACAGTAGTAAATCTTATTTTTCCAAGCAGAATGGTGCTTTGTGTACAAGTTTTGTTTGTGGAGTGAGGAAAGCCTTAGTGGGCAAGGCAGGGTAGGAGATTGTCAGCTGCTTGATACATGGCTTTTAACATATAATATCATTACTCTTCCAGCTTGGAGGACTTGTAACAAAGAATCTTCACTTTTAATCTTTTATGTTTTCTAATTTCTATTTTATTTTTCTAGTCTGGTGTATGACCATCTGTCCTTAATTTTGATTACCAATCTAGCAAGTTTTTATTCTCATCTTTTAAATATCACTCACTTTTTTTTTATGATTATTTTGTATGTTTGTCCGAATTTTCACATAAAAACGTAATTAATATGGGCAGACCTCTTTTATATTAAGAGTAAATAACTTCCGCTATGAAAATAGATGTCGGACAAAGCTATTTACTCCACTGCCAGACAAGTGACAATTGGTATACGAAAATTCATATTTAAGTTAATAGAATTGGTGATTAATATAAAATTTACACATATCTATGCATTCAAAAAGAACTTTTTATGTTTAATGTTGTCGGCTTGTTTTATTAAATCAAAAGCTTGTGGACCATAAAATATAATTGTTACCAACCCCACTTGCCACTTCGATTCTGTATTCACATAATCTTTTGAAAACAAATTTCCCATTTTTTCTTGCTGGTTTGGTTCCTTAATTGTATAAAACTCAACATAATTTTTAGTGGTTAATCTAATCATATAAAAAAGCAAGAGGTTCTATGTACTATGTAGACCCTCAAATATGTCAACATTTGTTTTTCTTCATTTATGTTTACATTTGTGCTTGATTCACATCATAATTCAGATTATTAAATTGAAATCTATGAGGTGTCTAACGTGTATTGAGAGTCTGAATATTTACTCTTATAATTGGTAGATATTTACTCTCAAATACTGGAAAGAAAATCTCTATGATAAATACCTATTGTGAGACTTGAACTCCCACCATTAAGGTGAATAGGGAGATGTACCAACCACTTAAGTTATGAATAGACCTTACTACTAAGATTAATGAGGAATTACATTACCCACTTGAGTTATGAATTGATACACCTCTCTTAATCTTTATCTTAAATACTATAATTTGGCTCAAGGGCATCTAACGTATGTTCGGCGTCCGTCATCCCTCAACCATTGTCTAAAATACTATAGTTGGACCCTTACCTATCAACCGTGAGCTTTTTAATTTAGCAATTACAATGTACCGTTGCTGCTTGTGGGGACAATTCCTTTGTAATTGTATATATAATTCAATATCAGCTGGCTTATATAAAAATATAGTGCAAAGTATTGTTAATTGGGGTAAAAGGGTTGGCATCTAAAACTCTTATTTTGAAGTTAAACACAAAAGTTTCCAAGCTTGCAAAGAGCCTAGCAAGTGCCGAAAATTTTGAATGGTAGCTTTTAGGGGTGGGTGTGAATCATGGAGCCAGCAAGATCTGCGTGTGTGCTGCAATGGGGACCTTTTTTTTTTTTTTTCTTTCAAGTATCTGGAAAGACTAATATATATATACATTGCCAACTCTTTCTTTTTCTGTAATTGATGCTCCTCCCTCCAACCCAAGGTGGATTCTGGTCAAGTCTCTGCCCGACGTTGGGTCCCTCTACCTCACTCTTTTACTTTCTTTTTTTTTTTCCAATAACTCCTTTCTGCTAGGGGTTTTCATATAAATTATGGGAATAAATTCCGTTAATTATGATTGTTAGTAGCCAATAAATTGAAAAGGTTAAGTTGATAGAAAAAAAAAAAACTAACAGTAAGTATTTTAATATTCTCACGTGGCTAGTAAATAGGGTTGGCCACGGTTCCAAAACTGTCGATTCCGATTCTAGAATCGGCGATTCCGGTTCCCTAAAGGGGAGAACCGGAACTATAACCTTAGATTGAAAAGGTTAAGCTGATAGGAAAATGTCCAACAGAAACACTTTAACTTACTAGTAAATAAAAATTCAGATAACAAATTATAAATTCTAATATAATCACGTTGAGGAGACTCGGACTTATATTCTACTATGTTAGTAACCAATATAGCTAAATGGATAAAAAATGGGCTAATAATAATATTTAAGTATTCTAATAATATTTTTATATTTATAAATAATACTAAATTATTTATCTAAAATCATGTTTAAATAATGTGATATATACATTGTAACTGCCATATAAATAATGAGATAATAGAATGAATGATGTATTAATTAAAATTTATTTAATATATTATTTATATATAATTTTAAATAAATAATTTTGACAGTGTGATATTACTCTTTTATTCGTGATTGAGACACCCGAAAACTAAATTCTAACAATCCCATTATGTGCCTGAGACCGATAGGCCCAAAATTATGGTAGTCCACTAAAGCCCATCCTAATATTTTTGGTGTCTCTTGAGATTTGAAAAAGGTTTTGAATACATATAACTCAAAACATTTATTCAAAATTTATTTTGATGATTTGTCTTTAATACAATATCATAACTCATAAAAGTAGACCAAAATTTATAGGAGATCACTTTCTTTCCCAAAAAAATTCCATCTATCTTTATTGAAGTTGTTTTTATATAAGTAAAATTTAGGTGGCAAGACACGTTAGCTTTCGGTCAAAAAATCAAACTCAAAGATAAAAGAGGCATCAAACATTAGTGAAAATTAATTTTAACTATAACCAATAGACCAACCATTTAAAAGAGAAAAATCAGAAATGGCACAAGGGGCTTGTGACTGGTTGACTTATATTGTAGAGACAGAAAGTGAAAGCATGGAGAGAGATTTATAGTTCAAGTTGAGTAAAAACGTGAGACAAGAGAACAAAAGAAAGAAAAGGAGAGGAGAGGGCAGCAGAAGAAGAAGAAAGAAGAGGAGAGGAGAGGAAAGCGGACTAGTAACGGAGGTCGTGCAGCGCAGGTCGACAAGCAGCGAAGACGGTCGACTAGCGGATCGAGGAGAGAGCAATGAGTGATGGAGAAAGAAAGAAGTTGCGGAGGTGCTCAACTCGAGGATCAGGCAGCGGAGGAGAAAGATCGACGTCAGCATTGGCATGCTCACGGGGACCTCATCGGAGGCGATTTTGGTCATGTATTGGTCAAAACCCGTTTGACCCGTATAGATATCAAAATAAGAGATTAGTTAAATATAGCACAAAACCCAACTGATTTTGTGAAACTAACACCAAATTAATAAAAGTTTGAGAAATGACATCATTTTTTATATAAACCCAATTTTACCCTTGGAAAGTAATTTTTATCTTATTTATTTATTTAATGTCTCATTCAATTTAGTTTGTGTTAGTTGAGTTGTATATTGTTTTTATTTGAGTCTCATTGAAAAATTCTCAAATTATTTTTCATATCGTTCACTCAGTTAATGTCTCATTAAGGGGTAAATTTTTTTCTACAAATTTTTTGGACCGTGATCTAATAATAGATCATGGCCACACTATTATATCATGTATTAATAAGGTTGGCAAAATGAGGGTGCAAACCCTCACCTTATAAAAACCCTTCAAAAACTCTCCAAATTTTAGAGGGTTCAAACACAACCTAAACCCTCAATATGAACTTGTGGTATGGGTTTAAACCCGACCCGCAAAATATAAGGGTTTTATCCAAATCTCATTTTAATCCTCTTTTTTATTTACTTTTTTTTAACTCTCAACTTATTTATTATTATTCTTTAAAATTAATTTTTTAATGGACTACAAATTAAACATACTATTAAAAATGAACAATAATAAATTAAACATACTATAAACAATTTTAAATTTTAATAGACTACAAATTAAACATACTATTAAAAATAAATTAAACTAACTTAATTCAAATAAAATAATTTTTACATACTATTAAAAATTAAAATTAATTAATAAGATAAAATCCAAATCTAAACAATCGTAAATTAATTTTTTACATAATATTAAAAATGAGCAATAATAAATAATATTAAATCCAAATTTAAGCAATGAAAAGAACAAAATCCAAATCAGTTTTACTCTCTTTGTCAATTCATCAAACATATATAAAGCTTGCAATACAGTATTAAAGTTGAAAGAACAAAAAAGACCATTCTTTGGAGGAATTGGATCAAGAAAGCATTTGAAAAGCATCCCAAGAACTTTCCCAGAAAGAAATTTTTTTTTATCTCCTTCTCAAAAGGGCTTTTCACAAAAGTACTCCCAAACACACCCAAACAACCGGCAACCAAACGCTCAATAGAAATTTGGGGAGGCAATTTCACGACGTGAAATGGAGGTCCCCTATTTTTTGTATTATTTAGAAATAAATAATTTGGAAGAAATTATTTTTAAGGCTTTTAAAAATTGTTTATTTTTTTACCATTTATAAAGAAAAAAACAATTAAAAGTGAATTTGATATATTTAGAAAATGAGTATGTTGGATTCAATACAATAATGAATGTATAAAATGGGTTATCATTAATAATAGATTAAACAAATATTCTTTTAATTTTTTTTTAATATGTTATCATTAATTTATTACTATTGATATGTGTTTAAAATTTACCATTAATTTGATTTGCAATTAATATTCGTCTAATTCCTGTGAAATAGAGGATTCTATGGCCTTGTTTGGGATGGCTTATAGAAGTGGCTTTTAGGCTTTTTGAATCAAAAGCCACTTCTAAACTTGTTTGGATGATTCAATAAAAGGGCTTTGAACTTATAAAAACTCTTCCACTATAAGCTAAAATTTGTGGCTTTTTCCAAAAGAGCTTTTGGACCAATGACTGGGAAGCCAAAATTTTTTAATGAAAGTTTTAATTCCCATTTTGACCTTATTTTACTAAATAACAAATTTTCAATTCCTTCCATGTCCTAGCCTTTTAATTTCTCATATCTATCCTTCCATTCATGAATTCTCCATTCCCTTTCATTCGTTTATTTTTTGGATTTCCTATTTGGGGGCCCTGCTTATTTTGGGGCTTCTTTTGTTTTCTTCTATTGTATTTTTTTTATGCTTGTTTTGGGAATTCTTCATTGAATCGACCCAATTTGGATTTTCTGGTTCAAATCCTTTTCTGGGTTTCCTAAATTATTATGAATGTGTGTATCTAAAATTGTAAATGAATTTTAATTATTATTTTTTTCATAAAATATAAATTTAGATATATTATATTATCCCATATAAATTAAATATTTATTAACAATTTTACTTATATTTTTTGTTACAAAGTTGAAATTATGTTGAATAGAGATTATAATAAAATGTTCATAGCCAAACAGTATTAAAAGCTCTTATTGAAGGGTAAAAATGTCCTACTATAATTTATAGACTTTTTTAAATATTTCAGCCAAACAGTCTCAAA
This sequence comes from Xanthoceras sorbifolium, assembly GCA_003430845.1. Taxonomy (NCBI): domain Eukaryota; kingdom Viridiplantae; phylum Streptophyta; class Magnoliopsida; order Sapindales; family Sapindaceae; genus Xanthoceras; species Xanthoceras sorbifolium. The sequence continues at coordinate 2,620,842 of CM010620.1, read as the reverse complement.
AGCTGTTATGTATATAAAAGCTCTTCTGAAATACATCATCCAAACAGTAAATTAAAAGTTCAGGTTTTTACTTCTCTTCTTCTACTGTCAAAAATCATAAGTAAAAACTTTTCCAAACGAGCCCTATTTCATATTGCAATAACCGTGAAATAAGGGAGGTTGGAGAAAGAGATGTTGGTGACACAATAATCAGTAATAAAATAATTAGATGAGAATATTATAGTTCTAAGACAAGTGTATATAGAAAGAACTAGAAACTTGATATATCAATTAAAAAAATGTAACTTGTAAAAATAAAACACTGATTTAAAATTGCAAAGGAATATAGAGGTTTGCAATTTGCACCGTCCTAAAGACATATTTCATCAATTTACAATGCTTAAAGATTTATAGGTAATTGCCTCTTAGGATACAATTATATGTGTTTAAAATTGTAGAACAAAATTTTGAATGCTGACGAACTTTGCATATTTTTCTCTCGGACAGAATGTATGTTAGTGTAAAAATTGCAGATAAAGATAGAGCTTGCCCTTTGCAATGATCTCGATGTGATACGAGGTTGAGGTATAATAAGGTCTAGCATGTTTATGGCCAGATATTTTAAACCTCAAATATGAATTAACCAAATCTGGAGGACTGGAATCTAGGTTGCTCGGAGTACTTTTTCCACCAAGTTGCAAGATAGGTTACCCGAGGTGGATTTTTACCAAGTCATAAGATGGTTGCCCACAATTATCACTCGGGTTTGTTTTCTAATATGTTACGACGTTAACAATAAGGAAGCCTTTAATTTCGGACATCCTCAGCCAATCGAAATAACTACAACTGCTTAACAAGGAGAAGTAACCCACTTATTGCCACGTGGGTTTAAGAAAAAATAGAGAGCAAACACCAGCAGCCTTTATGGTAAGACAAGGAAATCCTATATCCCTCCATTCTCGGGGGTGATTTGTTATGTGAGAGAAGATTCATGAGAATACTTCAAATCCTCTCAGAAGTTGACCCGGTCCAACCTTTAGTCATGGAGTGATACACGGACCCCAAGTGCTGACTTGGTCTGCAACACCACTCCCAGAATAACACTCAGCAAATAGAGAATATAAACAACACATCTGGGATCCAATCAACTACAAGACGTCACCAACACCTGGCTACATCAGCTAACCAACAAACTATACACAGATAATGGTCACGATCAGCTCACACACTACTGGACGAGATTCAGCACAAACACGGAAGGTTTTGACTCATGTTCTTTTCGCATAACCAGGCCTTAGCCCCACAATGCAAAGTAGGAGAAGAGGACAAGCTCAATGCTCACTGAAATGAGCTATAAATACAGGAGACACCACGCTACCACAAAGGTAGACACACATGGATTACTGCTGGACAATATACAAATAAGAACATAATGAAAACACAGACAAACAAGTGCACTTTTCTGTTAACTTTCATTTTCCACTTACACTTTGCTCTCTTAACTTGTCCCCTGTTAATTCCCCGTGAATCATCACCTTTGGTCTTAGGTCACTTACTTGAGTGTCGGAATACGACCGTCGGCCAACCACCGACATCACCTTGACCTGTTTTCTTCCTTTTACAATTCCTTACCTCATCCTGAAAAACCTCACATAACATTCTGAGGTACAAACAAACTTTACTTCGACCAAGCTAATCTAACCCCAAGTCAACATTACCTAAAGTCACCTACAGTTTTAGTTGGTGGAAAATTTATCGTCAACAATAGTATTTCACATCTTCACTGTGCTTAAAGATCGATAGTGACTTTCTTCTAAAATAGTATTTTACCTTTTTACAGTGCTTAGAGATCGATAGTAACTGCCTCCTAGGATACAAATACAATTATATGTGTTCAAAATTATATTTTCTTCTTAGACATAATTGTTAGTGCTGAAAAGTTACATGTGTTCTGGAAGTAAAAAATACACAACTTTCGGATTTAAAAATTAAAGTATAGTTGGGCCCACAAATATAAACCTATAGGTCTGATGGACAATTCAAAGTGGTTGTTGTAATTCAACACTTATAAAGAGAAATGGTGGACTTATTTTTCCATGTGGGATAGGTACTTACGAGTTTCTTCAAACAATCTTAATAATCAACACAACATATCAATTGAGGATCAGAAGATATGCAATTTTGATTGATTGGAATTATACCATGTACGTGGACAGTTGGCACAATCGCCTCATCTCCTATATTTAAAAAGGTTCCCAAATTAGATTTGAGATATATTTTTTACTTATATAAGATTTTACGAAAGAGTAAAGAGATGCATTCAGATATAGTTAATGAATAGTTATAAAAGAGATGCATATTATTCACATTTGATATTTATTTCCCAAAATATGATTTTAACCTCCACGTTTGTGGTAAGAGGTTAAAGCCAATAACATTTTAGAAGCATGTGTGAGGAGATTTATTGTAGTGTTGTGGTATGGGTAGATATTTGGAAAGTGTTATGAGATGGGTAGACCTTTGAGCCGTACATGTAGTACTTAATTTCAATTTATACCTACAAAACCTACTTGTTGGATGTCATATTAAAAAAAAAAATCATACAGGACTATATGTTGTTTGGATCCATTTATAAAAACTATTTTTTGTTTTAATATATATATATATGCAAAGTTGTTTGTTCTTTTTTTTAAAAGAATAGTGTTTTAAAATTTATAATTAAAAAGTTAATAACAATATTTTATTTTTTTCATTGTTTAAAAAGAAAAACTACAATTTTGCTATCCAAACAACTATTTTACCTCTTTTAAAAAATAATATCAAACGAATTTACATTGTTTTCTGTTTTTTAAACTATTGTTAACAAACACTACCAAATACGTTTATATTTTTAAAAAAATAATTTTTCATTTTTAAAAGATAAAATTTTAATTTAGTCCCTAATGTTTGATAAAACATCACTTTTTACTTTCCTTTTCTTTTTTGGTTTGTATGGTCCCTCACATTTTCTAAACAGATCAAATTGGTCATTTGACCAATTATTTGACGATCAACCATCACAATTTTTTTAAAAGATAGTTTTACTCTCGAAGAATTTAATTAATAAAATTTTAATTTTACCTTGTAATTAAAATATAATAAAAATAAATAAATAAAATAAAATAATAAAATAATATTAAACTAAATTATAAAAATTTAAAAATGTAAAACCGGTTAAAAAATATATTCAAATTAAGTTAATTTATTAGAAAAATTAATATTTAAAAAATTAAAGGAAATATTTTTGTTTTTATATATATTTTTAAATGTTTCTTTAGTTTTTTAATTGTCAATTTTATTTATTTTATTTATTTTTAGCCGTTTTTAACATTTTTTATTTATTATTATTTTAAATGTTAATTTTCTAATAACATAATTTAATTTAAATATTCATTTAACAGGTTTTATATTTTTACGTTTTTATAATTTTGTTTAATATTATTTATTCATTTTTCTATTTATTTATTTTTGTTATATTTTAATTAGAATGTAAAATTATAATTCTATTAATGTTTTAAGGGTAAAACTATCCAATAGCGATAGTTGACCATCAAATAGTTGGTCAAATGACCAATTTAATCTAGTTAGGAAACGTAAGGGGCCACGTTAACCAAAAAAGAAAAAGTAAATAAAAAAGTGATGTTTCATTAAACATTAGAGATTAAATTGAACTTCTTCCTTTTTAAGAAATATCATTTTGAAAAGGGTGAATTACAAGAATATCCTGACGTTTAGTTATATTACAATAAAATTATGAGTTTAGCTTTAATTACATGTTAGTACCTTACCGTCAGTTGACTCAATTAAATATAACAGTTTGACTATAACTTATGTGTGAAATGACATCACTATTCCTGGTTAAAAAAAATTAAATTAAATAAAAATGAAAAAAAGAAAAAATTAAATTTTTTTTTTAAAAATGGAAAAATATCCAACTTAATTCAGTTCCAAAGGATAAAGCTTGCAAGAAATTAAAAGTATTTTTCAAACATAGTAAAGCAGGCCTGTAGTGAGAGTAGAAAATTTAGATCTAAACTTGTACTGATCAACAGCTATTTTGGCATATTATTTTAGACTGATCAACAATTAATGAAAAAAAGTATAGATAATTATAAAATAAATAAATATATAAAAATTATAATGTCAATATCCTAAAAGTTAAAACTAAAAACTATATTCTAAATTAGCATTTACAACCTACTAAAATTTAAATACATAAAAAATGTCTATTAAGCCCAATAGATCCAAAATCATATTGAACCGAACTAGTCTAAGTCAATTTTAATTTTTAAAAATCGTATAAATTTTAATTCGATTCAATTTTACAACCATATCAAATCAAACCGATTCCACCCCTATTGAGGTCTACAACAAAGCGCCATATTCAAACATTGTCACTTGTGTGTTGTGTCAATTTTGTTAGAGAAGATCTTCCAATATATTGTGGGTCCTACTCACTCTTCTTTTAAAAGGAACTCACCTCACTCAAAAGTTTTGATTAAGGATATTTTAAAATTTATTTAACAATTAAGTACTATTTTAAAAAGAATAAAGGTGGTTCTAAATAATGCCATTTTAAATCATTTTCCATATAATTTTATTTATTTTTCTACCACTTTAACTTAAATGCTTATTTGATCCCGGAGACGTTGAGCAAAAACGAAATGGTGATGATGGAATGAGAATCAGAAAGAGAAGTCCTGATTCACTCTCTCTGAGGTTTCGAGTTTCAAACACCAATACCCTATATATATATATATATATATAACTTCCTCTACAAGCAACCGACGTTACCTTCACCACCATAAACCGTACAAACACAACTTCTTCGTTCTTCTCACTTCTCTCATTTTCTCTCCGCTAGGGTTTTCACAATGAGACAACTCCCAGCACCCTATTCAAATACCAACTCCCGGCCTCGCCCCAGGTTCCCGGACCGGGAAACTGAAGAAATCCGGCAACCACATCACAGAAGGTCTTGCCGTCCGGTTCCTTCTCGGCCTGAACCTGACCGGTCTCGACCCCTTGATTTGAACCGCTATGACTATGAATATGAGTCTGCGCGAAAACAACTGTCTGAGTTTATCGAGTCGTTGGCTGGAAGACAATTAACTTCCGTAAAGTACGAGTGGACTAATCTCATGCCTGATAAGCCGGAAAAATCTTATTCTGGGTTGACTCGTATTGTTAGTGAAAATGAAAATGTGGAGTCTAAAACACGCTCTCTCTGTCTCACGGAACCCAACAACAGAGATAATGCCACTTTGTCATCGAAAAGATATCATTTGGGTGTCCATGGAATTGAAGTGTTTCTGGACAATGAACTGTCATACAATAAACAAGAAAAGAAGCCTTTTTTTTTGGATTCAAAAGATGCTTCTTTTCCATGTATAAGACAAAATTCTCTGAGAGGTAGCGTTGTGGATTCCATTATAGACAAAATTGAAGTTGATCATGCATTTAATTCTCTTAGAGATGATACGAGAGAGGGCTGGATGTTGGGCCCTCATTGTGTTCATGGTCAATACCATGATGGAGAATATTCTGGTTGTAGAAGTTCTAATATCAGCAGAGGATCCCAGGATATGGAGATAGATGGAGATCATTCGGGTTCTAGAGGTTTTCTTGTTGAGCATGGATTGGAAGTGAAATTGGATGATGGAAGTGTGCAAGTGGGAGAAGATTATGATTTTGGAATAGATAGTGGTGGTTCTGGGACTGGTTCATACAAAGAAGTTTTGTATGAGAACAAAGATGGTCCTCAACAGATATTGGAAGCAGAGGAGCTAGGCATTCAACACTTATCTCGAAGTCGGATATCCTATGATGATGTTTATAATCTGAGAAATGTAGATGGACAGTGCACTGCTGAAGATTTGGAACAGTTATCAGTTTTGAATGATTCTGGATTCAGGGAGACACCTGATGAGAAGACATCTCCATTTCTTGCAGTCCCTAGGCAAGAGCATTCACATCAACTTTTTAAACCTTCTAGTGTCGATATAAAGAAGCGTTTGGGTCCTGCTCAAAATATAAAGGAGCGTTTGGGGTATTCTAGTGGACCCTTCATTAAACCTTATAGTCAAATGGTAAAGAAACGTCCGGGACATCTTTCATTTCCTTGTTCCAAGAATCATGAACAGAACAAGCTCTCCATAACAAATTTGGATGACTTTAATGCTGGTGTTATTGGAGATGCTTTATTAGATGTTAACATGAAATGGTCGAAAATAGAGCCGCTTGAAGACTCCCAACGGTTTGAGCAACTTGTACAGAATGCTTTTCTGAAGTTTGTAAAAGCCTTGTATGAGAACCCAGCTCAACTAAGCAAATTCACAAAGCAAGGAAAAATGAGCACTTTAAAATGCAGTGTTTGTTGCAGGTCCGTCATCTATTTATGTGTTTTAGAGGAAAAGCTCTTCCCTTTATCTTACTCAACTTAGATACCAAGAAATGAATCTATAATTTACTTATTAATTTAGATTTTCTTTATGGAATTTTAGCTGTTTAAGGTATGAATTGTCGATTTTGCTACCTACTGCATAGGTGAACCAATTATCTTAAGTTTTGGATCCATAGGAGGTTGATTATTAATTGGAACATATTTATTTGTATTGGAAGGAGAGACTATCTTGCCATAAGATTATTGCCGAGGAGTAAAGACAACTATCTTGATGCTTCATATATATGTGTCCGAATTGGACTAACAAGGCTTATCATTACTTTTGCCAAGTCATTTTCTAAGGGTTTCTTAGTATGAATAGAGGTGTGCATTGGAGAAGATTGGAATTCTTCGTTTTTGATTATATATTGATGAACATTGATAATTATAAATTCTACCAATTAAATCTTAGAAGAAGAAGAAGAAGAAGAAGAAGAAGACAGAGGGAGATGACTAGAGGAAAGGGAGTATCTCTTGCAAAATTAGAAAAGTCAAATAGAAAAGTTTGGAACGTTAGCTACTTTTTGCTCATGGTAACTTTATTTATGTTAGCTGAGTCGGATGTAGAAATGTATTGCACTAACAACACAAACAACTTGCTGAGCTAGGTGGATCAGACTGTAGTTAAAGTATTATATTGTATAGCAATAAGATTACAGAGTTGTCTGAATTTTGGGCGTTAAAACATATATATATTATGTTTATATAAGATACCATATGCTGGTAGAAAATTTTTTTTTTTTACTTTTCTTTGGTGCCAATATTTGTTAGATTCTTGGAATGATGCAAATATTAAAAGCATCTCATGTGGATATCGAGTTTGTTTGAACAATGAGAACCAGGGGTGGTCAAGACTCGAGAGGGGGCAAATGCTTTCGAATTTGTTTCCGCATGCCTCTTCCAACTATGACTTTAGATGCTACGTACATTGTTATGTATTGAAATTGTCTTGTCGTTGCATTTCACTTTCTCCCCTTAAGGTAGCAATCTAGTTATGAATGATATGATTTCCATATTTTTCATCTAATATTGTCTAAGTTATATCCACTCTCGAATCTTTAATCGAAGTGAAAATAATTAGACTAATTGATCACGTTAAATCCTGTAACTATTCAAGTTACTGGATAAAGCCATTTAATAGCTTGTTTGTGTACTCTTAACCATATTGACATGAAAGGGCATCTGCTAGTGCCATCCAACTAGCGGTTTCGAAAAGGTAAGCATTTAATGTTGAACTATATGCAAATCTAAAATACGTTCTGTTTTGTCATTGTACATATTAATAAATTTGATTACAAATGTTACTATTATGATGATTTAATGAATGCTAGTTTTATTGGATTTTCTACATTGTTGTTCAAGTTGCTTGTGAGAAAAGGAAACTGTTAACCAAATGCTTATGAAGAATTTAGGAATGTCTTAATTCATCATTTAGCTTGTTCTCTCCTCAACCAAATTGTTGGCTCCGCTACTGGTTTAGAGAAATTTTATTCCAAGCAAAGCACTCTCTTTAGAAATTAGTTAGTACATGCATCTCTTTGCAATACATTTTTTTTACTTGGTTCCTTTTTTTTCTCTTTCTCCTTCTAATTAGAAGAAGCTACCTTCATCTTTTTACTTTAGATTGAGGAATAGTAGTCTTAAAGTTCCATCTGTTTAGTAATTTACTTTCCCTGCCTGCTAATTTTAGAAAATAAATTGATCCACTGCAGGACGTTTTCATTTGCTTAGTCTAAGAAATCGATCCATTGCAATACTTTTTTGTTTGCTCAGTTTAAGCAGTTTTAGTCTTTGATCTCTTTACATTGTAAATCTTTGTATCTTATTTTATTATCTAGTCTACTCTAGAATTAGGAATTTTCTATTGTTTTTATAGGAGAATGTTACTGAAATACAGTATAAACTCAGTTCACGTAAGACCATGTGTTTGGTGGTTCAGAGAATGTTTCCAATGTCTTAACGACTTGACCTTCGAAGGAAAATATTAATCTTCATTGTCTCTCATAGCTGAGAAATCTTAGTCTTAAGTGATGATTCTGTATTTGTCCATAGTTGTTGATTTCAGTTTCAGTGTACTTTTTTAATGATTGCTTTGTCGTTCTTCATGTTACATCAGCAACTCCAAAGAGTTTGCAGACACACTAAGCTTGCTGCAGCATGCCTTTATGTGTCAAGCAGCTGGGCTCAGAGCAGAGCACTTGGGATTTCACCGAGCAATTTGTGTGCTGCTAGGATGGAGTTATGAAACAAACCCTAATGGCTTTTGGGTACGGCAAACATTGTCCAATGCTGAAGCCTTGGCTATGAAAGAGGACCTCATTATATGGCCTCCAGTTGTTTTTGTCCACAACAGTTCCATAGCGAATGCTAATCCAGATGAGCGGATGATTGTGAGTATTGAAAAGCTCAAGGCAATTATTAAAGGTAAGTTATCATTTAAACTAATGATCAATCCCACTGTATTTTAATGATTTCAAATGCACTCTTATTACTGTTGGATGGTACCTGGTTGCCATTGCTCTTGCCATTTTAACCGGGGACAATTTTTTAAAGCACCAACAAATTTTGAAACTCATATTTCATAATTGCAATTCTATCTTATTGATTTTTTTATGAAGAAATTGAACGAGGACAAGTTATCTGGGTTCCTTTGCTGGACAGTGGACTTGTCATTTGGCAGGTTTCACATGGATCTCTTGCCTTTACCGAGATTTTTCTTCTAGCTATCCCAAATGTTAAGGGTGATGCCTTTCTTGGTGTCTTGTATTGACTTTCTTCCTTGTTCATTTTATTTTTCATGTCCATACCTTTTAAATTTCAGGTATGGGATTTGATCGGGGAATAAGCAAGGTCTGCCGTGGAAAAGCTGCAAATCAAAGCACTATGGTGGTGAACTTCAACGGCACCCTTTCAGGATTGCAAGAAGCGGAGAAGCTTCACAAGCAATACACTGAGAACAAACATGGGAGGTCTGAGTTCCAGCAAATAACTTCAAGGAGCAACTGCACCAGTGAATCACAAAGCACAGACAAGATAAAAAGTTATCTATATGGCTACTTGGGTATCGCAGAGGATCTGGATAAACTTGATTTCACGACAAAGAAACGGTGTTTCGTGAAGAGCAAGAAAGAGATTCAGGCCATTGCAGGAGAACCCTCTTTGATAGTAAGTAAATGATAGCGTAGGTTGTGTTTTTAACTTCAATTTTTTTTCGAATGTTTGTAAATGGTCATATATAGTTCCCTCTTCCAGGTTTTGTTGGGTGCAAACTCATAGAAAATACTTTTGTTCACAAGTGATAGTAGGAAGAGGACACTAAAGGAACGTAACTTGTCAGCTTGAATGTTGACACTAAAGGAATGCTGATGTTGATAGTTTTTAGCATATGAATTTTATTTGAACCACTGCGTCTTTTCACTTGTTACTTTCGTAGTTCATTTTTTCCAATTAATGTCAATAATACGTGGGTTTTGTTTGGCAGAGTTTTTACTTTGGACTTGTCACTTCTTGAAAACTTTTTCTATAAAAGTCATATATTTTGACTTTGCCTGGAAGAGTTTTTAAAGTTTAAAAACTTTTCTATGGGAACATCTAAATACTTCCAAAAGGATTTTTGAGCTTAAAAAGTTAAAAGCAGACTTTCAAAAGCCCTGTCAAATAGACCCTTAGGCAGTTCACTGTCTTTACTTATAGCCATCGGTATAATTAAACTAAATTAAACTCTCATTTGATACCATTGGTAGACCCACTTGGATTGCTTCAAACCACACGCTTCACTTGTTTTATTTGTGATCATTTGTTTTTTGGATCCGATTTTAAAAAATTTCCTTTTATTATTATTATTATTATTATTATTTTTAAATTAAAAAACTTTCTTTTATTTTAAAAAATAAGAAATAGATTAAATTTGTTTGTCAATATTTTTAAATTTATAATTAAAAAGTTTTAATTTATTATTTTTTATTATTTTTGAAAGCGGTTTTAAAACAAATTACAATTATTATCTCTAAATAATTATTTTACCCTTTTTTTTTTTAGAAAGGACTATTTTACCTATTTTAAAAAAGGACTAGGATCATCTCCTAACAACCCAAACGAAAAGTAAACTTAGCTAATTCATTAGCTATCCCATTAGCCAAACGAGGGATAAAACTAGACTCCCAACATTACAAAGCAGATTTCTAATATCATGCAAAATAAAACTGATCTCAGAATTGGAATCCGAAATAATAAGATGAACCACATTCAAAGTCAGCAACCTCTGGATCAAAACCACCTTCAAACAGGACAAGAACTTGAAAGCATCACCCTGCCAAAACAATCACGAATAATAACACCTAAACCAATTCTAAAGTTGCTAACATCAACTGCTGCATCACAATTAATTTTGTAAAAACCTTCTGCTGGTGGGATCCAAACCGACCGAGATGGAGAAGGCAAGGGAAGGTGATTTCTAGCCGCATGGAAATCAGCAAAGAACGAACGAGACCAGCGGCAGACAAAGTCATCAGGAAGGAGAATTTGATAATGACAGAACTTGTTCCTCCTGAACCAGATTCGCCACAAAATGACAGCAAGCTCCTCAAACTCATGAGATTGAAGGATATCCTTACAAAGCATCAAATAATCAATAACACTTAAATTAACACTCTCTTTAAATCCAAAAATTTAACAAAAAAAACACTTTCATAAAATCTTGAAACATAAAAATGATTCTTTTTATTTACTTTTTCAATTCTCTGACATGTTAACACAATCCTACCTTAATTATTCTTCACTAAAAGCCAGTGGCAGCAAAGGTCCTATAACAACAGAATCCTCCAATTAAACATTAAAAGACCCAGGCACAATCTTAAAATGTCACTATCGGATCTACAAGTTCATTAACAATGATAAGGATTCGTCCTCGGACCTAACAACTATCCTTCCTCTACAGGGAAGTTCAGCTACATCAATGCAAAAGTCAGGATTGCGCACATAGTCAGTTGTGCGACTAGGAGAAACAGAACAGATGACTTGCACAAAGTATTCGATCAATCCCCACTGGCACAGCCCCTACATCCACAATGCACACACTCTACATCTTTCGCTTCCCTCAGCTGCTTGGGGACTCTGCACACACAAGTTGTGCCAAAGTTGTGATCCCTTGGCTGTATGCATTGTAGGCAGCAAAGACGTTCGTATCCTGACTGCATTTCACATAGAAGTATATCAGTAGGAAATATTCTTAAAATATAATGGATAAGAACGCTAGACTCAAATTAATTCAACTAAACAGAGGCTAAAGAGTTTGACTTATTTCCATTTAACGTATGCACAAATCTCTGAGGCAGAAACAAAAGCAAAATTTCTAAAATCAGTGACATAGGCTGGTGGTCAAAAGTACTAGCTGCATGAGTTTATAAATAAAAAAAAAAGGGCGGTAAGATTATATTATTTGGTGACGCTCCTCTAGTTTTAGACCTCAACATTGTTTCAATCACAGATCAGAATGGAAGGTTAACAAGTACAAGGTTTGTTCATATACTGCAGTAGTAAAAGTCCTACACATAATGAATTGCAACACCAAACCTTTTTCCACTTTGCGATTAAGTTATGGTCTCCATAGCCTTGTTCCAAGCAGAACTCATAGAGCTCTTTAGATATCTCATTCCTTTTGTAATAAAGATCAAATATGTACTGACTCTTCTGGTGCGCAATTTTAAAAATAGGCCACAGTGCTTCACACTTTCTCTTTCCGTCATGTGGATCATTTTCAGCTGCCAAACAAATAGTAAGTAGAGCTTAATATTTATAATAGGTTTTCTCCAAAGTCACAGATAAAAGAGCAAGAGACGAGATTGAAAACTCATCTCAGTTTATATAAATTAACCAAAAACTATGAAACTTGTTCATTTGGATATTAGTTAAAAGGCTCATTGCCTCAGAGAGACTAGAATTCTGAAAACTGAGAAACAGGTTCTTTGCTATTTTGTTAGCAAATGCGCGCATGAATTGGAAACCAAAGAGATCCGACTGTGTGGAAAGGAGGAAAAAACATGAAATTCAACTTTCACTACAGAGACATGAAATATTATAAAATTTCTTATCTGGAATAGAATCAAGATATTTGAGATTAGAAATACTTAAAGAAAAAGGAGAAAAATATACAGTATGGTTTAAAACCCTCTTTATATAAAATTATATTAATTAGGAATTAAATTAATTACTATAATCTTTAGAAAAATTTCTGATTTTAAATTCTATTATAATGTATAAAGTAAAGAAATTATATTATGAATGTTTCATATGGAAAATAAATAAACCAACAAATTTCAATAGAATAAGTAATTAACCTTCTCTCATCTTAGCATTTAGCTCACGAAGAGTAGGCTCAATCAACTCCCAGCCATCTGGATACTTGATTCGGTTTGTCTTCACCTTAGGCATATTTGCCACCTGCAAATTAAGCTAATTAACTGCTAAATCAAAGGACTTACTTCAATTTATACATCTAGGTGACCTCACTTCTTAATATAAAATTTAACTGTCTGCTGAGTAGATTTCCAGCAAAATTAGCAATGGGACCTAACGCAAGATTTTCTTTTTCTTTTATCCTCTTTTTCCTACAAAAACTCTTATTTTGCATGACTTTATTCTTGAAGCAAGTGAAAAGGTGACACTGACTCTGAGTAAAGTTAGACTTCTAGTTCCAAGCCTTAATTTATTGAATCCAATTACAAAGGCACCATTGTTCTAACTTCAGTTTTGGAGAGCCATCAGTAGCAAATTGATATTCTAACCCCGAAGCAATGCACTCAAGAACCCCAACTACATTATATTCATCTTCCATGGGATTTATCTCATAGCAAGAAAATAAGCGCATAATTAATTTAAAAAAATTCAATGTCGAGAGTAAAGGATGAGGGATCATTCTTATTCCAATTTTAAAAAAAATTCATTTCTTGAGGATAGCTAGTATTTTAGCGGGTTATTTAGAACTTCAAGTCCTTTCTATTTCCTGAAGAAAAAAAATAAGAACAAAGTGAACTACCTAAAATCTATTTTCTCTTGCTATATTGGTCATTACACCCGGTTCAGATCCACTATCAATGAGATTTTCATCTATCCACCTTATATTAGTGATTTTTAAGATATACCAACATATGCACCACTAACATCCTAAGATATGTAGCCTTCTAGCCACTACTTAGGCTGCTATAACGTAAAATAACATTATAACCCTTAAAACTTATTTGAAACTTAAAATAGAAACAACCAATTTATTCTGGACTGGACAGTCTTCATTATGCATCATCATTCCATCTTTTACCATATGTGATGCATAAAGAGAGTGGCATGAGGTTGCCTACCAACTCAAACATTGGAAGGACATTTCTGGAACTCAACTGGAAGAAACTCAAAGTTAATGAAACATGTACTTCTTAAAGTCTCACATTGTATGGCTATGGCATATACTCTTACCAGGTTTTACTCAGATATGTCTTGATCAAACCTCATGACTTCATTTTTCCTTCAATTCATTCAAAAGGGTCATCTTTAAAGTTCTAAACAATTAGGACCTGCAGAAGGAGGTCTATAAAAGCAGTAACACAACCCAGAAAACTAGGGATCCCATTCTTAAGTATACTGAGACACCAATTAAATCTAGGGTGAATCATGTTTCTGGTAGTAAAACATCAATAAAACTTGAGTATAAATGCTTCAAAGGGCTTTTATGCATAGATAGCAACATCCTAGTCAGCATTAGTAACCACAATGGCTATGTACCAAGAGACTTTTAAACATAAAACACTTTTTCACATGATCAAGGTCCTAGATGCACCTAATGTGAGAAAGGGGTTTAAAAGGTTCAATTGGGAGAGATATCAGAGGTGGGACTACAATATGTTCATAGTTACAGCAAAATTTTTACTTGAAAAGATTCAATCAACAAAATTCTGTACAAATATTTAATACCATTATAAATTCCTTAGACTTGGGAAAAAAAAATAATAGAAAAGTAAATATGGGATATGAGCTTGATTTTTAGCATATATCATACAATTATTTTGCAATAATACTAAAATAAATAATAAATTGGCAAAAAGAAACAAGGCACATAGAAACAATAGTTAGGTTTCATGACAGAAATTTGTTGACAGCCCAAATGGGTTTGAATTATTTCTCAAAGCTGAAACTTGCAATGAAACACCATGAGGGAGGGGATAAAAGCGTACCAATAGTTGCTCAAGTTGAAGACAGCAGATGTTGGGAAGATACTACAACAGCCTTAGATGCAAGAGTCAAGCTACCACCAACAAAGCTTTTCAGTTCTATGGCAGAGTCCACCAACAAAGATTATCAACCCCTATACATACAATCACTACGTGTAATGAAAATAAATTCTCATCAACCTCATATTTATTCACTGCTCAACACTCCACAATAACAGTCATCGCATCACAATCATATAAAACAATGTACCAGCAACCCTTGTTTGCCATCCCTCCAGCCACCAGCAAAAACAATAAACTTCTCAATAAAAATCAATCATGCTATACACAGCAAGTAAGTGACAGTGTAGAGAACAAAAACTTATACACAGCAAAACTCAATATACACAGCAAACCAAACCCCAAAATTACTCATAGGTTTCAACTTTCAAGATCCTAATCCAACACCCAAAAGAGAATGACAGTGTTAGAGAACAAAAATGAAATTCTGCCAACACATTAATATAGCAGTCTGAATCTAACAAAGACTAAAGATCGAAACAAAAATCTAGCAATCTATTAACAAAAATCTGAAACAACAGAGCAGAGCAAAGACTGCAATAAAAAGAAAAGAAAAGAGTAAAGACTATGTATGCTTTGTATCAACTATACAAAACAGAGACAAAATGGGAGAAAAAGACAATAAAAAAAACAATGAATTGAGGAATGAAAATTCTCTCTTCGGCCTCATGAAAAAAAAGCAATGAATTGAACAAAAACAATGAAAGCAAGGGAACAAAATGGACTCTACAAGAGAACACTCAAGCCTCAAAGGCTTGCCTCAACGAAGTTCATACTGGGTTTTGAGAAATCAAAAGAAAAGTACCTGGATTTCTTCTGGGTTTCGAGAAATCAAAAGAAACTATTGCTGTGCATTGTTGCTAATAATCACTCGCCGTACAGGTCCGTCGTTGTTCGTTGGACGACTTAAAATCCTCCAACCTACTAATGTTAAAGTACTTTTGTTTTATAGACGTGTAAATTCATATTTTTACAATTGTCCATAAAATTACAAATGTATGAATAGATCTTTCTCCCATATTGGGGAGTAGATTTTTCTTGCTGTTGAGACTAGTTATTCGAGCTATTAGTTCCGATAGTTCTTGTCTTCTATTATTGAGAGTAATTATCTGAACCGGACTAATCTCAATTGATCCCAATAATACTCTGACTCATAAAAATGTCAGATTTTTAAAAAATATTTTTTTTTTGTCATTGTCACAAACTAAATCTTGGCGTTGCCGAGAAACAAGTTGCATATCAAAGGCCAATACCAAGATTTAGGTCATGTTTGGCATAAGAGATTAAGATCGGATTGGATTATTTTTATCCCAATCCTATATTTGGTGACACATCCCCCACTACCGAACTATTCAAACCCAAGGTAGTCCCAACCTCTATTAGGCTCCGGATTAACCAAAAGGCTGGACTGTATTTTTTTAAAAAAAATACACATGGCTCCACATATTAATAAATCACTTTTCTATCACCTACCCCACTCATCTCTCCACTCTCATCATCCTCCCAAAAATTTCATCTTCATTTTCTTTTGAGTCTCGATTCTGGTATTTTTTTTTTTTTTTCTAAAATCACTTTTTTTCTTTTTTCTTAGTCTCCATTTTTACACATACTTATTCCTTTAATAGCTAACTTTTTATTTTATAAAAAAGCTAAAGTGAAATCTTATTCTTTAAATTATGGGATATTTCTATTTTACCCCTCACGATTCAGTTAACAATATTTTATCCTCTTACGGTTCAAAAATAGACATTTCCCCCCCTGACGTTAACTTTCCATCCAAGAAATTACTGTTCCGTTAAAATTGAAGGGCAAAAAGGTAAAAGTAAAAGGAATAGTTAAAATAAAAAAAAAAATTAGATCTCTACCGTCCATCTGAGGTGAGATGGACGGTAAAAATTATTTATTCTTAAAAAAAATTATTATAAATTTTTTAATTTAAAAAAAAAATAAAAAACTTAAAGTTTGAATGTGGAGATCCAATCTTGAGATTGGATCTCCACAAAAAAAAAACAAAAATTAAAAAAACTTGCTGGAGATGCAGCCATGCGCGATGAACCCAAAAGGGTTCGTCAACGAAGACGAACCCATCTGGGTTCGTCAACGATCTGGGTTCACCGTCGATGGCGAACCCAGATCTAGGTATTAAATAAAAATAAAAAAATCGAAGAACCCAAGAAATCAGATTTGGGTTCTTCGAAGAACCCAGATGGGTTTTTCGATTGAACCCTGATCTGGGTTCGAACGAAGAACCCAGAGAAGAACTCTTTGGGTTCTTCGTTCGAACCCAGAAGGATTCTTCGTTCGAACCCTTCTGGGTTAGTCGAAGAACCCAGTTTCTGGGTTCGATTTCAAACCCAGAAACTGGGTTCTTCATCGAACCCAGAAGGGTTCTTCGATTTTTTTTTTTTTTTTTAATACCTAGCTCTGGGTTCGCCGTCGACGGCGAACCCAGATCGTTGACGAACCCTTCTGGGTTCGTCAACAAGTTTCTTTAGTATTTGTATTTTTTTCTTTTTGGGTGGAGATCCAATCTCCAGATTGGATCTCCACCGTCCATCAGATTAAATCTGATGGACGATGGAGATCCACATTCAAACTTTAAGTTTTTTAAATTTTTTTTTAAGAATAAACAATCTTTACCGTCCATCTCACATCAGATGGACGGTAGAGATCTAATCTTTTTTTTAACTATTCCTTTTACTTTTACTTTTAATTTTTTGCCCTTCAATTTTCACGGAACAGTAACTTCTTGGATGGAAAGTTAATGTTAGGGGGGAAAATGTGTATTTTTGAAACGTGAAGGGGTATAATATTGTTAACTGAATCGTGAGGGGGGAAAGTAAGAATATCCCTTAAATTATAAACTTTTATTATAATTTTTAATAAAATTGAATTAAATTTACAGCATTTTTTAAAACTAAATTTACAATAGATTAATGAGATTTAAACTAATTTTTTATATTATTTTATTTTAAAAAAATTAAAATATTTTTTATTCAATTATTTTTTATTTTAATTTAATTACAATTTATATATCTCTATTTTAATAGACAATTATATTTAAAATTATTAAATTATAATTATATAATAAATATTTCATTACATTATTTTTAGTCTAATCCCTAATCATTTCAAACATAAGATTGAACTATTTTAGTCATATTCCATATTATACCAAACAATAGATTTGACTATTTTAGTCTTATTTCATGTTATACAAAACAATAGATAGTATTATATTTAATTCAATCCAATTCAATCTAATCTCAGTCTAATCCAATCCAATTAGTTTATTGTACAAGTTTGCTGAGAACCTCATTTTGACATGATTTTTTAATATGTAATAAAAAAAATATAAAATTTCAATTTTAACCACATAACTTTTTTAAAAATTTATTTTAAACTATATATATATATAAGTTTAATTGTTACTGACCGACTATAAAAATTTATTGGACAAATTACAGCGAACCTACTTTAGGTTTGCTATTTTACAGTAAAAAATAACTTTATGAAAAATTGACAACGAACCCCTTTGCTGTTATCGTTGACTGTAAAATATAACCTTTGACCATTTTAAAAGTTTAAAAAGACCAAAATACCCCTAATTAAAAAAGGACATATTACAGTGAACCTACATAAGGTTTATCATTTTATAGCCGAAAATAACTTTATGAAAAATTGACAGCAAACCTCCTTGCCATTAACGTTGACTGTTAAAGATAACCGTTGATCGTTTTAAAAGTTTAAAAAGACTAAAATACTCATAATAAAAAAATTAAAAATTTAAAAACAAAGGGTGAATTGCACTAAAGTTTCTCTTAATTTTTTTAAAAAATTAAAATAATAAAAAAAAATTAATGAATCTCCACCGTTCATCAATCTTGATGGACGATGAAGATCATATTAAAAAATAATTTTTTTAAAAAAATAACAATTATAAAAATAAAAAAATAAAAATTGAATTTGGTTGGATGGAGATGGAGATTGGATATCGATCGTCCATCATAATTAATGGACAGTGAAGATCCAATCTGAAAATTGAATTACTTAATAGATCCAATCTTAAGCGATGGAGATTTTACATTTTCAATATGGAGATCCAATTTCCAGATTGAATCTTCATTTCCATCCAACCAAATTTTTTTTTATTTTTATAATTTTTATTTTTTTAAAAAAATATTTTTTTAATATGATCTTTATCGTCCATTAAGATTAATGAATAGTAGAGATCCATTGAAATATTTTTATTGTTTTTAATTTTTTTTAAAGAGAAACTGAAGTACCTCAGTGCAATTCACCCTTTTTTATTTTTAAAATTTTTAATTATGAGTATTTTGGTCTTTTTGAACTTTTAAAACGATCAACGGTTATCTTTAGCAGTCAACGGTAATTGCAGGGGAGTTCGCTGTCAATTTTTCATAAAGTTATTTCTGGCTGTAAAATGACAAACCTCGGATAAGTTCTCTATAATTTGTCCAAATTTCTTTTCACCCCATATCTAGAAAATTACTAAAACATCCTCCAATAAAAAATGACATCTTTTTTCCTTCAATCTCTGTTCATTCTTGCTTATCTCTCTCCATCTCTCCCAAATTTCTCACTCATTCTCAGTAGATCAGTGCGAAAACAACCTTAAATTTGATATGCATAGGAAGAAATCACCTTAAAGTAAATTCATTTTGTAGCATTCATCAAGATCTTGGAACTCCCCCATATTTGGAAAAAATTCTTCAAATCTTGTTAAAATTGTTCCAAGTGTGTAAATGCCTTACTCTTAAACATTATACATTTCATAGATTTTGATTATTTGTTGTAGTATTTTAAGATTTTAAAATTGTCAGACAAAAAAGACGACATTAATTTTTCAAAAAATTTCACCAACTTCTTCATTATATGAATTATTCCCTATACTATGTGAAATCATTTGATTTTTCATTACGTGCAATTATCGGTATTAAGTATGTGAAATCCTCTTAAATGAGAGATATTTTGGTCATTTCATTCCCCAATTGGTTAAAAACAATCACATTTATATAAGTTCGGCGCTGACTCAGAGCAAGCTGGGTGACTACCCAAGGCTTAATAATCTTGGGAGCACTAACAAACTCTTAAGTGTATAGTTTCTAAATGCACTCGCACGAATTTAAATGACTCATTTAGAAATTTTACTAACTAATTTTTTTACGTTCTTGGACCCAATAAACTTTGAAAGGGCACAAATTTTTTTAGGCTCTTTTAGAGATTTTAATATCTCCCTCATGAATCTTGGATCCAACAAACTCTGAAAGGACACAAATTTTTTTTTTTTTTTATCCAAGACCACAAAAAGCTATAAACCCGTCATACATTTATGCATGTGGCTAAAAACAATTTTAACTTATACAGGTTATTTATGAAAATTTTCCAAAAGTAATATATGAAGATAAATAGATAATTAATTAATTTGACATTGAAATTGAAACTAATTACCAATAAGTATTACTTAAATTTATTAGTTATAGTTTATTATTTATTTGGATTTATGAGAAAATTTTTGGACATCTCATGTATATACTCAATTCATATCATATGACATGAACAATTAGTCATACAATAGCCGTTACCACATGGTACATTATAAATAGGTTGGACGTATACACCCAAACGTATAGAATAGATTAACGAATTAACGTAGTCAGCTATATTACACAGCTTGTGCGGTGTAAATCATTTAATTGATGTATCATGTCCGGGTTTTGGCACTTGACACCCGGTAGGCTAAATTGGAATAACTCTTAAAATGCAGCCATTGTTTACAAAAACATGCAAACATGCAGCTTGTTTATCCAACTCAGTTAACAACTTTCCTCAGTCAAGTGTACAATTGTAATCAAAATTCCAACTTCCACCTATCAATTCCTCTGTAACTTCCCCTGGAAGCATTAAAATCTACAACAACTTGACAAAATGATTGTTTATTCCTCCCAATCTCAAGAGTCATGACCATGCCTCCCCTACAATTTTGCAACCACAAAAGCCTCGTGCTCTTATACAACATCTATTAAAACGCACTATAATTTCTACGATTAAAATCTCAACTTGGATAACATATCCACACAAAGTTTTCAGCAGGCCTGCATGATTACATAAATTTATCCATCTCGAGAGAGCAATAATTTAAGCAATGTGAAAAACCATATAAGAAAAAATTTAGACAAAAAGAGGTCCGTCAAACAACTGATTGAAGCCAAAGACTTGATTATGCAGTATTAAAAAACCAATTTGGAAAACAACGCCATCGAAGATAAGGTTTCAACTTCAATTAAGTTGCAACGATTATTAAAAATTTGTAAACAAGAAACTTTCAGAAGGTACCATCCAAGTTCAAGAATACAAAATCCTTTTAACTATGGGCAGGTAATCATTGTTCCCATCAACAAAATGAGACTGCTGCCTCATTCTTTCTTTCCTATCCCATGAGACATGTTATAGACCCCTCGTCCCTGAAAGAATAAAATTGCAAAATACAAATAAGGGTTGAATCACAACAAGAATCTTGATAAATTGAAAAGGCGGCCATAACAAAGAAAGTTACTCACAATTAGAAACAATGAAGTACCAGCCAAAGCAAGTGGAATGGCCACAGAGGTGATCATATCGAATCGTCCTTTCAGATATGTATGTTTGTGGATGTTTTGGAAATATTTCTGCTTCTCAACAAGCTTCTCCCTTGGTCTGAATGGTTGTTCGATGTCTGTCATCCTGCGTTAAGAGTTCAAATATCTTTAAATATAAACTCATCAAAGCAACAACTTCCACAAACTACAATAACCACAACCTCATACCCAAAACACCCAGATCCCTCCAAATCCAATCAGCATGTATTGTAAGTTTGAAAGATGCCGTAACCAGGTACAGCCAAAAATACACAAGGCATAACATATAAATATCATCCTAGGAAAATAAGCACATAAAATCTCAAATATATATATATATATTATAATAATAATAATAAATAAATAAATAAAGGGAAGAGAAAGGGAGAGAGAGTAGCCACTAGCCAATCACCTTCCCATCAAACATTCTTGGACTACTGTTTCCACAGAAACCCTAACATTATACCATACTGAACTAACATGCAACTAACATTATACCATACTGAACCTCATTACAACACAAGTGACTCTCCTATCAAATTTTCAACATAACGCAATACGATAGTAATCTGATAAGTACAATTTATAACCTAAAAAAATAAATTAGTCAAACGGTAAGTACAATCCTACATTTAGAATCCAGGTTATTCCTACAATAGAACTGTTTCTACATTAATAATAAAGTCATTCAATTGTTGAATAATCCACATCCCATCTTAATCTTAAATTCTTAACTATTAAGACTAACCCACAATCAGCAGTAGTCTAATTAGGGCGATAACTGTAAATCATATTGGTAAAAATAATATAAGTAACTTCTGCCAAACACAAAACCGACACGATTCTATAAGGGTTCATGATTACATAGCATCTCCACTATACAGTAATCATTGAGGCTTCAAAACTTACTATGAAATTATGTTAAGTTTCACTAAATTTGAAAAGAAAAACACTAATAAAACCTGGAACAAATAATTGACACCTGATATTTTCACTCTTTTCATTAATTGACAGAACAAATAATGTAGTACAACAGAAACGGAGCGCGTAAATTTTTCATGATTTGATTATTCTGATAAAATTCATCATTTTCTTACCAATTAAGAAATAAAATCATTGTAATATAAACAGAGCATATCATTAATTGATTTGTCTATCCAGAATTCTCAAAATTTTACAAATTAAATTATTTTGCTATTCGTTTTAATATGATAATTTTTTTAAAGAATGTATTTGCAAGCAAGATCTAATCATGAAAAAAAAAACTGAAAAACCAAGCCATCCACAAAACCACCAAGATCATATCAACAAAACCACCAAATAAAAGAACAAGATCCAACACACTTTAAACTAAATAATAATAATAATAATAATAATAGACGAAAAAGGAACTGAAAAAAAAATCAATCGAAGATCTAAAGTAGTGAATCTGCAAAAGGAATGAACTTACATGAAAATGGAAGAGTGCTCTTGGGGTTGATGAAATATGAGAAGCGAGATTTCACGGATTGCGTTTCAGCGACGAGAAACAGGTAGAATATGTCAATTGAGAGGTTGAAACTTGAAATGGGTAGGGATTTTCCTTCTCTGTGGTTATTTATCTACAATTTTTTACATTGAACGCTGATTGTTTGCCACCTGGCGGCACTTTACCAATGTGGCATTTGAATTTTGCCGAAATTAAAAAACTTCCTCTCAAGTTTGGCTTAAATACAAAATTTAAATTTTAATACACAAATTTTCGTACCGTTTGTGATCTTCCATTAAAACTTAATTTATGGTTGGGATTGCTATACTTTTAAAAAGTAATTATTTATAATTTTATTTATTAAATAATTTGCTTAAAATATACGCATACTTATTTATATTACAATAATTTTTTTGCTTAATTGCTAATAAGAAAGTAAATTTGACAAGACGAGGTTGATCCAATAATTTACCCCTCCAGAGACGTAGCTCTGTGAGAGCTAGGGTGGGCTGCCATAATGAAAAAAAAAATATTAGTATTATTATACACTCTATGTTTATTCATCCATATTTATATTTTATCCCACCAAAAACTCATTCCAATTAATATTTTTATTTCATAAAGGTCCAATTTACAATATTATTAACCCGGTTCAATTAATATTTTTATTTTTAAAAGACCCAATTTACAACATCATTAACTCACAATTCACACATTCATGCTATTAGATCTAGAACAAGCTCAGCTCCTCTTATATATATTTTTTTCTTATCTACACAATTCACAACTTTGTTTTTGCTTTCCACAACTCAGAATTCACAACCTTTACCTTCTCTTTCTTTATTTTTTTTCCTTCTCTTCACAACTCACAATTCACAATAATTTTGCTTCTTTTGTCCAATTATGTTTCCACTTATGTTCGGTCACCACTCCTTTGTCCAATAAGTGCTTTTTTAATTATTTAGTAATTTATTTTATTTTAATTATTTAATTAATTATTTTATTTTAATATTGTTTGTTAAAAAATAATAATAATTTTTTTTTATAAAAAAATGGATATTGAGTTCGTTGAACCCTGCTCGAACTATGTTCGAACTAAATGAACCCCAGAAACAAACCCAGAACCTGGGCTCACATTTGAACCTAAAACTTAGGTTCGCGTTCGAATCCAGATTATGGGTTCGTTCCTAGAAACGAACCCAGATCTGAGTTTGTTTCTGGGTTCGTGTTCGAACCTAAAACTTAGGTTCATTGACGAACCCAGAAGTTGGGTTCACGTTTGAACCCATAACTTGGGTTCGTCGACGAACCCAGAAGCTTTGTTTGGTGCTAATTCTTCCTATTTTTACAACAACAGAACGAGTATTTTCAGTAATAAAACTTTTTAAGACATCGCTTTGCAATAAAATAAAGCAAGAGTTTCTAGCAAACTCCATAATTATTTATATTGAAATAGAAATTGTTGATGTTATTGATTCAAATTTTATAATTGATAAGTTTGATATTTTAAATAACCGTAAGCTACGTAGTTTTTTTTGTTGTATGTTTATCTGGTACTGTATTTTTATATTTTATTTTAATTAAAATTGTGTATATATTGTTTATGTAATACATTTTTAGGAGTATGACTTATTATATATTAGCCCACCCTGATCTATGTTCTTGGCTATGTCCTTGTGCCCCTCACACTTCCACTGATTGTGAGTTTGAGTTGTATTCTCCTCTTTTACAAATTCTAAATTAATTGTAATTATTAAAAAAAATAGTGAATTTTTTAACTGTAAATAAATAAAATAGTGAATTTTTAACCAATTCAGACTAAATATATATTTTTTGACATATCACTTATAGTAATGGTGACTTAAACTTAAAATATTATCAGGATAAATAAGCACTTTTACTATCAAGTTACGTTGGACGGTGGTAATTCAGACTAAATATTGAGGTCGTTGGGTTGTAATTTATATTTGGTTGAATTAGTGAGAAAACCCAACCTGAAAAACGCCTTACGTACTGGTTGTAATTTATATTTCGTTGGCAGCAGTACGAGCTCTCTTCCTTTTTCTCATACTTCAATTCTTGTAATGACGCAATTCACATAGTCGGACGACGGACCCGTCTCTCTTTCACTCTCCATTGCTAACATGCGCTCCAAGGACAAAATTGCCTACTTTTACGACGGTACACTTCTCTCCCTCTCGTTTCCTCTTCGTCTTCCTGAATTAGTTGAAAACCCTTTGAATATTCGATTTACCACTATTAAATATTGCTTCAGTATTCGATTTTGTTTCTCTGCTGAAACTAAAACCCTAGTCTTAGTGTTTTGACTTTTTGAATTCTTTTTTCTACGGTTAGTGTAAATGGCTTGGTAGTTCACCAGATAGTTTGTTAGAACTAGGCTTTTATTCAGATTAAGTTGGGTGTTTTGTCAATTGTGGATGGGGCTTAAATAAATTATATGAGAAGGCATTATGTTGCAGCGGTCTAGCCGAAGCATAGATATGACTTTGTTTAATTGCTCAATATGGACTATGGTAATTAGTTATATGCCCTGGATTCTTTTTGTAGATTTCGTATCTTTTTGCTTATATATAGCGTGCGATGCAGGAGATGTGGGTAGTGTCTACTTTGGGCCCAACCATCCCATGAAACCTCATCGGCTCTGTATGACCCACCATTTGGTTCTCTCATATGAGCTCCACAACAAGATGGAGATTTATGTTAGTTGCCTGCTTTAATTTTTCATTTTTAGCCGATTTTCTGTACAGAAGCTGTAATATTTTATTTTACTGATTTTTGTTGCATGATGCAGAGGCCCCACAAGGCTTACCCTGTTGAGCTTGCGCAATTCCACTCAGCTGACTATGTTGAATTTTTACATCGGATTACTCCTGACACTCAACATATGTTCTCACATGAACTAACTAAATGTATGCCCATTTTCCAAAACATTTTCTGCTGTTGCTTGTGTGTCTATGTAAGTGTTTGATGTTATTGTTCATATCATAAGACAATTTTTGCAGGGGTTGTCTTATTTTAAGGTAAAATGAAAATTTCATATTAGATGAAAATACCCTTCAACATGTGTTCCCTTTACTAAAAAACATCCACCTTTTTAATTTTGTGCCAGAGATAGAAACGTTGATTTGTTGAAGGTTATGGTGTTAGCAAAGTTAAAGGAAGCCATAACTTTGATGTCATATTGATCGTTTAATGGTTCTCATAGATTTGTAGCATGTTCAGTTGTAGAAGTTAATTTGATGACGTGCAATTGGCTTTGTTGTTCCCATTCACAATCATTACTTCTCCTTTACTGTCGCTTTGTATTTTGAACGCTTGCTGAATGAGTTAAAGCAAATGATAACATTGATATAGTATTGGTAATTATAACTCGGTAAGTTTAATGTTTTTTCATTTGTATTCATTGGGTCATTATATACTTGGGATAGTTTGGTTTAAGTGATTTAAGATATTGCATTCTGTTGAAAATGCTGATACATTGTTGAGTAGGTTGTCGATTTTAAATAATTGTAGTTTCAGAGCATGCCCTTATCTTGTCTCTTTCTTGTTGCCTTTTTGATTGAATGTTGTTTCATTCCTTTTTTGCATCTAGTTGTATGTTCTTGGCATGCAACAAAACTTGAAGATAGCATTGAAATGATTGATTTGCTATTGATTGAGATTTTCTTTTCAGCTGATGCTTTAGGTTTTTAGTTGCAACTTTCACTAGTTTCCTTCTTGTTTCCCCAGATAATCTTGGAGAAGATTGCCCTGTCTTTGAGAACTTGTTTGAATTTTGTCAAATATATGCGGGTGGAACAATAGGTACTTTACAGCGTTAGTGTTTCTGGTGACTCGGTTTCATCTTCAGCTTTACCTACTGATTTACATTTTCTCATAGATGCTGCAAGGAGATTAAACAATCAGCTCTGTGACATTGCAATAAATTGGGCTGGTGGGTTACATCATGCCAAGAAATGCGAGGCATCTGGTTTCTGTTACATCAATGACTTGGTTTTGGGGATCTTGGAGCTTTTGAAGCATAATGCTCGTGTACTGTATGTTGATATAGATGTGCATCATGGTGATGGCGTGGAAGAAGCCTTTTATTTCACTGACAGGTAGTAGAACATTCTTATTTTATTATAAATATTAACTGCAATGGATTGTAAAGCTGTGAGAAATTTAATTATGTCCAGAGATCAGGATAACTATTTGTAACTCACTGCTAGTGAAATTAAGCTTCTTTAACATGGAGATGCAACAACAGACGTTGATTGTGTTGAATTAATCAGACATAACTTGTATTTATTTCAATTGACAAATGAACATGGTTTAAGCTTAATTGATGTCATTTTAGCTTTTGAGCATCTACTTGGGTCCTTTAGACTGTAGTTTCAGACATGGAATGTTTTGCATTAATGACCAAACTCTTTGTTGCATTTGAGCTCTATTATTCAAACATATAACATGTATGAATGGATCCAGTTCTAAGGGGCTGCTGAACATCTTAAGAATCAACTATTCTAATTATTTGTCAGATAGGTTTATCCATGGTGCAAATTTTTTTATGTGGTGGTATTTTGCCTTTGCTTACAGAACTTATATATGTGATTTATATGTGTTTTTGGCTGGTGTGGAAGAAGGTGATGTGTTATGGAAATGTTTGATGATGACTTTTATTGAGTGATTTGGTCATATAGGAATAGAAGACTCTTTGAGGATTTTAAAGGGAAGTATGTTTTCTGCAGTTATATGATGCATGGGGAGTTCTCTTTTTGTTTTGTAAATTTGCTTGTGTAATTTGTTAGTATTATCTGTGTTTATACATGATTGGTGGATCTTTGGTTTCTCACTCGTTATTAAAAGTTTTGTGTTTCCTATATTAAAATGGTGAAATTAAACATGGCAGGGTGATGACTGTTAGTTTTCACAAGTACGGGGATATGTTCTTTCCTGGAACTGGTGATGTCAAGGTACTTTTTATTCCAACTTTCATTTATTTGCAGTATTCTCACTTTACAAGTCTTACCTTTTATTGAAATTGAAGCATCAACCATCAAGATAGATATAAGAAATATTTTACTCTTAGTTGTGTACTCCTGCTTCAAACTAGAATGTATTTGTGACTTGCATTTAGTTGCTTTTGACTTTTCACGGCTAACAAATCTAAGCTAATTAATCACTGTTACTTTATTTATACTTTATTCATTCTTTCATTGGTATTCTACTATGTATTTGTGTTATGAAAATGATACAAGGAAATCATAATGTATTTGCAGTATTGTCACTTTACCCTTTATTGAAATTGAAGCATCAACCATCAAGATAGATATAAGAAATATTTTACTCTTAGTTGTGTACTCCCGCTTCAAACTAGAATGTATTTCGTCACCTGCATTTAGTTGCTTTTGACTTTTCACGGTTAACAAACCTAAGCTAATAAATCACTGTTACTTTATTTATTCGTTCATTGGTATTCTTCGATGTATTTGTGTTATGAAAATGATACAAGGAAATCATAATGTATTAAGTACTTGTAACATGTGAGAAAATTCTCCCTTGAATGTGTAACATCTTGGTTTTTCTGGGGAAGGATAGTTATATATGCTAGTGTGCCGTGTAGAAAAAACATCCAAATGTAATGGCTGCAACACCAAAAGTTGAAATTGATATTGAACTAGCATATCCTATATCTGTTGTCATATTTTACCCGATACTTTGTGCCGGATCATCATAAGCTCATCCCTTATCTCATAAAAAGCAATACTTTCAATATCAATCAATATACTTGTTGATCCTTTGACTGGTTGAGACCTTCGGTGAAAGAGCAATCTTCTGGAATGTGCAATTCTTCTACTTCTGAATTTGAACCTGCAACCGTACAAACAATAAAAAGGAGCACCGACCGTGGGTCGGTAACCACCCTCCGACGATCAAGTCAGTATCCAGATAACTTTAAACATCGAACTAATCTAAAATCCTAGCTCTCCAAAAAATCTCCCTTTCTCTACCTGCTCTAACCCCCAACTGAGCTAACTAGCTCAGTTGGTACCCACCTCCCAACTAATTAACCTATAAGGTCAAGGGTTCGAGGGGTGGGGGAGTCGAAATAAAACCCCCAAGAGTGGGGACAATACTTACGAATGACACGTGTCGGAGAAGACACGTGTTACCACTGTTGTGAGCTGACTGTAGAGAAACAGCCCTCACGACAAAAACAACCGAGACGAATATCCACCGAACGAAGCACCAAAATGGAGAAGAGGAAAAGTGAGGAAGATCTAAACCTTGGCTAAATATTTATAAAGAGCGAAGAGAACATCTCAACCGTGCAATCGATCAAGATCTAACGCACTGTGGAGCCTCGACATTCGAAAAGTCATCATTAATGGCGGCTTCTTGTCAATCAATCACTCCTCCTCGGGCAACGAACCTACGCGACCCTTCAAGTCACTTGGTCAAATGGCATTAATTGCCTCGTTAGATTACAAAGTTCATCATACCCTAAAAATATCACATCCATCGAGTGGAGGAGTTGCGTCCACCAAGGCGCGCACCCACCAAGGCACGCGTCCTCCGAGACTCACGTCTACCAAGGCACGCACCCACCAAGGCACGCGTCCTCCGAGGCTCACGTCCACCAAGGGATGGACTCGTGGTCCAAGGCGCGCACCCACCAAGGCACGCGTCTTCCGAGGCTCACGTCCACCAAGGGATGAACTCGTGGTCCAAGGCGCGTGGTGGATTGAGTCCACTGAGGGTAGTTAAAGGATTGAGTCCACCGAGTCTCTCACAGAGGACGATTCCCTTATTCGATAATAATAATAATAAAAATTTTATTGAGGGGTGCCACGTGTACCAGTTCCACGTGGCATCACGCTATTGAGTGGTTATTGGCGGTATCACCATTTCCCCCTAATTTCGTGTCTCGGGGGACGTGTACCGCGAGAGATGAAATTATCTTAATCAATTCTTTGAAACGAGATCCTCCATTATTTCGGTGGACGTATCCCATGGGAGACGAATCCTACCATTGGTGGATGAGAGACTTGGGAGGCGAATCCATCCCTTGGTGGACGTGCGCCTCGGAGGACGCGCGCCTTGGTGGATGTGCACCTTGGACCAGAAGTCCATCCTTTGGTGGACGTGAGCCCCGGAGGACGTGCGCCTTGGACCTCGAGTCCATCCCTTGGTGGACGCGAGCCTCGGATGACGCGCGCCTTGGTGGGTGCGCTCCTTGGACCACGAGTCCATTCCTTGGTGGACGCGAGCCTCGGAGGACACGTGCCTTGGTGGGTGCGCGCTTTGGTGGACGCGACTCCACTCGGTGGATGTGATATTTTTAGGGTATGATGAACTTTGTAGTCTAACGAGGCAATTAATGCCATTTGACCAAGTGACTTGAAGGGTCGCGTCGATTCGTTGCCCGAGGAGGAGTGATTGATTGACAAAAAGCCGCCATTAATGATGACTTTTTGAATGTCGAGGCTCCGCAGTTCGTTAGATCTTGATCAATTGCACGGTTGAGATGTTCTCTTCGCTCTCTATAACCTTCAAGTCACTTGGTCAAATGGCATTAATTGCCTCGTTAAACTACAAAGTTCATCATACCCTAAAAGTATCACATCCACCGAGTGGAGGAGTCGCGTCCACCAAGGCGTGCACCCACCAAGGGATGGACTCGTGTCGCGCACCCTCCGAGGCTCGCGTCCTCCGAGGCTCGCGTCCACCAAGGGATGGATTTGTGGTCCAAGGCGCGCACCCACCAAGGCGCGCGTCCTCCGAGGCTCACGTTCACCAAGGGATGGACTTCTGGTCCAAGGTGCGCATCCACCAAGGCACACATCCACCAAGACGCGCGTCCACCAAGGGATGGACTTCTGGTCCAAGGTGCGTGTCCACCAAGGCGCGCGTCCTCCGAGGCGCACGTCCACCAAGGGATGGACTTCTGGTCCAAGGTGCGCGTCCACCAAGGCGCACATCCACCAAGACGCGCGTCCTCCGAGGCGCACGTCCACCAAGGGATGGATTCGCCTCTCAAGTCTCTCATCCACCAATGGTAGGATTCGTCTCCCATGGGATACGTTCACTGAAATAATGGAGGATCTCGTTTCAAAGAATTAATTAAGATAATTTCATCTCTCGCGGTACACGTCCCCCGAGACACGAAATTAGGGGGAAATGGTGACACCGCCAATAACCACTCAATAGCATGATGCCACGTGGAACGGTTCCACGTGGCACCCCTCAATAAAATTTTTATTATTATTATTATCGAATAAGGGAACCGTCCTCTGTGAGAGACTCGGTGGACTCAATCCCTTAACTACCCTCGGTGGACTTAATCCACCACGTGTTGAACAGAGAAACGTCGAATCCAATGTCATATCAAACAGTCACCAAGTGTCAAAACCAGCTTACAATAATGAGTGCGAAATACAGCTATAAATAGAGAAAGAAAAGATAGAGAAAGGGAGATTTTTTGGAGAGCTAGGATTTTAGATTAGTTCGGTGTTTAAAGTTATCTGGATACTGACTTGATCGTCGCAGGGTGGTTACCGACCCACGGTCGGTGCTCCTTCTTATTGTTTGTACGGTTGCAGGTTCAAATTCAGAAGTAGAAGAATTGCACATTCCAGAAGGTTGCTCCTTCACCGAAGGTCTCAACCAATCAGAGGATCAACAATAATCTCTCTCTCTCTCTCTCTCTCTCTCTCTCTCTCTCTCTCTCTCTCTCTCTATATATATATATATATATATATATATATATATATATGTCGAGGTTTCTTTTTGCTTGAAATTGTTACTTGGGTTATACCCTCGTGCAATAATATAATAAAGGGTCATGATCAAGAAAAGATTCCATCACTGTTCGCCTTCCTGAAAGGCTTGTTTTTAAAAATAAAATATTTACTATAAGCTGTTTTAAATGTATAAATACTTCTCAGTTCTCAATGGGAGAGATTCCAATTGTTATACTAATTAGTATGCTGACTCCTGCTATGTTCATTGTTTTTGGGATGTTTTATTTAAATAGAAATTCTATAACTCGAGGATCATTATGACAACATTTTTATTTTCTTAAAACTGTTGCTTGGAAGTATGTTTATAATCCATCACCATTCTGTGTCAAAGAAGTGATAAATTGAAATCATTTTGTATTGAAGGAAATAGGAGAAAGAGAAGGCAAATTTTATGCCATAAATGTCCCACTCAAGGATGGAATCGATGACACTAGCTTCACTCGACTTTTCAAGACAGTAAGTTCCAAGCATCTAAGCACTAGATGATTATTATTATTATTGTTATTATTATTTTCCTGTTTGATGGTGCCAAAGTGTAAACTTGCTTGCAAATACCTCTTGTGTAGATTATCTCCAAGGTTGTTGAAACATATTTACCAGGTGCCATAGTTCTTCAATGCGGGGCAGATTCTCTTGCTGGTGATCGCTTGGGCTGCTTCAATCTCTCCATTGATGGTGCTTATGCCTTTGTAATTAATACTTTTTTTCTCCCCTTCAATTATTAAAATGTGGAGTGTTTTGTTTCTCACCCCCTTGTTAAAGTTATGAAGATTTGCGTAGTCTTTGAGCTAGCTGGCAATATTCAGTTATTAATTTTGATGTTAATGTTTTTTGTGTTGCCTTTGCGAGGTCTTTTGCAGGGCATGCTGAATGTGTTCGGTTTGTGAAGAAATTCAATTTGCCGTTACTGGTATGTGTATTTGATCAAGTTGTACCTGCAATTCATTGGTGTCATACATTTAATGAAAAGAGGAAATCATTCCTGTAGGTTACTGGAGGTGGAGGATACACAAAAGAAAATGTAGCTCGATGTTGGACTGTTGAAACAGGAGTTCTTTTAGATACAGAACTTCCCAATGGTCTGCGAAGATAATTGTTTATATTCTCTTAATTTGATGTTTCTATTCTGCACTTGAATTTTGCTTTATTCTTTGTGTAGAATTTGAGAGAATGAAGAATTTGAGAGAAAAGAGTGAATTCACTTCTTTATTTTCATGAATACAAAACAATGAATATATATACAAAGATTGGATCTAACAACCATTGACAAACTATCTAACAACCATTGACAAACTAGCTAACAAGCTAACAACTATTGACTAAGTTACATTCTAGAAGACAATAACTATTGACTAAGTTACATTCTAGAAGACAACAACTATTGACTAAGATACATTCTAGAATATAGAATTCAACACCCCCCCTCAAGCTGGGCAGTATATGTTGATCATACCCAGCTTGGAACACAATCCTTCAAAAGATGCTCTAGGTAGAGCCTTAGTAAACACATCAGCTGTCTGAGAATTGGTAGGAGTGTAACTTATCTTGACAGACCCTGCTTCTAATTTTTCTTTGATAAAATGCCGGTCTATCTCCACATGTTTTGTTCTGTCGTGGTGAACTGGATTTTTTGCGATGCTAATAGTTGCTTGATTATCGCACAACAGTTCCATTGGCTTAACCATAGGAACTTTGAGTTCATTTAGTAGTCTTTGCAACCAAATTCCCTCACAAATTCCATGAGCCATTGCTCGAAATTCCGCTTCAGCACTGCTACGAGAGACCACAGACTGTTTCTTGCTCCGCCAAGTGACCAAATTACCCCAAACATAGGAACAGTACCCAGATGTAGACCTTCTGTCTACCACTGAACCAGCCCAATCTGCATCTGTGAAGATTCTAACACCTCTATCGCCACTTTTCTTGAAACATATACCTTGTCCTGGTGTCATCTTCAAATACCTTAGAATTCTCAAAACTGCTCCCATATGGTCTTCATTCGGACTGTTCATGAATTGACTAACGGTGCTCACCGGGAATGCAATATCTGGTCTGGTATGGGATAAATAGATCAGTTTCCCCACCAACCGTTGATACCTTCCTTTGTCTACAGGTGGACTTTCTTCTATGAGACCCAACTTCGTCGTATAGTCCATAGGTGTATCAGCCGGCTTACATTCTGTCATCCCAGTTTCTTTGAGAAGATCCAGGATGTATTTCCTCTGATTTATGCAAATCCCTGCTTTTGATCTTGCAACTTCCATTCCTAAGAAGTATTTCATACTTCCTAGATCCTTAATTTCAAATTCCTTGGCTAGAAAGGATTTTAACTTCTGAATTTCTTCCTCACTGTTACCGGTCATAATCATATCATCCACATACACAATGAGTATAGTAATAACACCTGTGGCATGATGAACAAACAAGGTATGGTCAGCTTGACATTGAGTATAACCAAACCTTTTCACGGTTTTCGTGAACCTTTCAAACCATGCTCTGGGAGACTGTTTTAACCCATACAGAGACTTTTTCAACTTACAGACTTTGTCTCCATAATCATTTTCCAAACCTGGAGGACCTTTCATATAAACTTCCTCAGCTAACTCTCCATTCAGGAAAGCATTCTTTACATCCATTTGGTGAAGCTTCCAGTTGAGATTAACTGCTAGGGACAGAAGAACTCTGATTGTATTCAGTTTAGCAACAGGAGCAAAAGTCTCCTCGTAGTCGATCCCATAAGTCTGTGTAAATCCCTTAGCCACCAGTCTGGCCTTGTAACGTTCTACACTGCCATCCGCTTTATGCTTCACTGTGAAGACCCATTTGCACCCCACAGCCTGCTTACCCTTTGGTAATTCTGTGATATCCCAGGTTTTATTTCGCTGAAGGGCTCCTAACTCCTCCATAACTGCATTTTTCCACTCTGGAATTGACATGGCCTCTTGGATGTTTGCTGGAACAGACACTAGAGAAATATTGTGAGCAAAAGTTTTGTAACTAGATGAAAGACCCTCATAGGATATGTACTTACTCAAAGGGTAAAGGGGTTTCTCTCTACACATTCTTACCGGTCTCCTCAGGGCGATAGGTATTTCAGTATCTGAAGGAACTTCCTCACTTGTCTGGTTAGTATCTGGGCTGGTGCTAGGATCACTCAGGGGTTCAGTGTTTGGATCAGATATGTGGACCAATTCCGGTTGAGACTCCTGGTCTTGCTGAGGTACAATCTTGTCTGGTCTATCTTTAGTTGTAATCGGCTTCCTCGAGTATACAATAGGTTCTGCTTTGAATTTATTTGTCATGTCTGGAGGGTCAGAAGGAGACACATTTAACTCACAATGAGGAATTTCAGGCACATTAGGATGATGGGACTCACTGTTGGGACTAGAAGACTCATAATGAGGAATTTCAGGCACATTAGGATGATGGGACTCACTCTTGGGACTAGAAGACTCATAATGAGGAATTTCATGAAAAACGTGACTATGGCTATGATCAAAAAACTGAAATTCATTCTCACTCCCCCCCTGAATTTGAGTTTGTGGAAAAAAAGGTTGATCTTCAACAAAGGTAACATCTAGAGAAATATGAATCTTTCGGGTGTCTGGGTTGTAGCATCGATATCCTTTTTGAGTAGGAGAATAACCCAAAAACAAACACCTAACAGCTCTAGGATCAAGTTTACCCCTGTAATGTGGTTGAACATGCACAAACACTGTGCAACCGAAGACGCGGAGAGGAATAGTGGATATAAGTTTGGTATGAGGATAAGTTTCAAGTAGGGTTTGACATGGACTCTTGAAGTGTAATACTCGAGAAGGTTGCCTATTAATCAGATGTACAGCAGTGAGGACAGCTGCACCCCAAAAACGACTTGGCACCCTCATACAAAACAGCAAAGATCTAGTAACCTCTAATAGGTGACGGTTTTTCCTCTCAGAAATCCCATTTTGTTGAGGTGTGTCAACACATGAGGTTTGGTGGACAATCCCCTCACTACAAAGATACTCTCTCAACCCTTGGTTTACAAATTCTCTCCCATTATCTGATCTGAATACTTGAATATTTGTTTGAAACTGAGTTTTGATCAAAGAATGAAATTTTTTAAAAATATTAGTGACCTCAGACTTTTCTTTCATGAGAAAGACCCATGTGACTCTGGTATGATCGTCAATAAATGAAACAAACCATTTTGCACCAGTAATATTAGGAACTCTGGAAGGGCCCCAAACATCACTGTGAATCAAAGCAAATGGTTTGGAGGCTTTGTAACTAGTAGGATGGAACACAGAACGAGTATGTTTGGATAACTCGCAGAAATCACAATGAAAATCTTTTGGACTGTGATTAAGAAATAAGTCAGGAAACAGTTTCTCTAGATACAGGAAACTAGGATGTCCTAACCTATAGTGCCAACGCATAATAGAACTTTCTTTATTGGACTTAGACTCAGATATTGACTCAAGAGAAAAATTATTGGATTTAGCAGAATGACCTTGTATACCCTTTGAAGCTTCGGCCTTGATGACATAGAGACCAGATTGTATCTCAGCAGTTCCAATCATCTTTCCCGAAATCATGTCCTGAAACACACAATAAGTGGGAAAAAATTTAAACACGCACTTTTCATCATAAGTGAGTTTGGAGATAGATAGAAGATTACAATCTAAAGTGGGAA
Organism: Xanthoceras sorbifolium; assembly: GCA_003430845.1. NCBI lineage: Eukaryota > Viridiplantae > Streptophyta > Magnoliopsida > Sapindales > Sapindaceae > Xanthoceras > Xanthoceras sorbifolium. The sequence goes on along the minus strand of CM010620.1, from coordinate 2,584,515 downwards.
CATATAACACAGATTGCAGAGTTAGAGTTTTTGAAATAATAACAGTACCACACCCTGTGACCTTGGACAGAGAACCATCTGCAATTTTGACATTATAGTTACCTTGACTTGGCTCAAAGGTACTAAACACCCTAGCATCACCTGTCATGTGGTCAGTTGCTCCGGAATCCACAATCCATGTTTTTGAGATCTCCTTTTGCACATTCAAAACAGTGGAGAAGGTACCTTTAGTAGCAATAGACCCAACACCAAACACTGAGGTATTTAAACCAGAAAACGGTTTCTGTAGCTGATCCAATTGCTCCTGAATGTGTGCAACTGAATCTGTTCCAACACCATTTTTTGCACTGGCCGTGTAACCTTTTTTCTCTGTATCCCCATTGTTGTTTGAGTTGATCGGATCTAAATCAGAGACAAGTTTGGAAGAGGATTCGTGAGACATGCTTTTGCAAATTTCGATTAGCCTTTTGATTACTCAAACGGCCTCCGTTGGCGACGAGCCTTTGAAAGATTTTGCTAATTGGCACCGTTCTCACTTTCTGGTGCCGGTGGTGTCAACCGACTTGCAGCAGCCCGTGAACAGTACACGCGTGAACAGTACGCATGAATAGTACTGTTTCGGAATCCTCGATATGCGAAGAAGAAAACAGATCGGCTCGGATTTAGGCTGAAAAACACTGGTTTGATGGCTGATTTGTCTCGGAAACCACCAAGAGAGGAGAACAAATCTGTTATCACCAAAATAATACTTCGCGGAAGTGATGACGAAGCATACAAAGCTTCGGATTTTGGCTGCCGGAATGAGCAGCGGAAATCGCTGGAATAAGCAACGAGGACAATGGTGGCTGTCGAAAAAAAAAAAAATCTCAAATCGAGAGACTCTCTGATACCATGTAGAATTTGAGAGAATGAAGAATTTGAGAGAAAAGAGTGAATTCACTTCTTTATTTTCATGAATACAAAACAATGAATATATATACAAAGATTGGATCTAACAACCATTGACAAACTATCTAACAACCATTGACAAACTAGCTAACAAGCTAACAACTATTGACTAAGTTACATTCTAGAAGACAATAACTATTGACTAAGTTACATTCTAGAAGACAACAACTATTGACTAAGATACATTCTAGAATATAGAATTCAACACTTTGTTTTAACTGGCATGATATGGGCTCAGTTGCATATCATCATAGTGGTTTTATGGGATGTCAATGCAGAACCTCAGTTGCAAATTTTGGTTTATAATTGTGTATGTTCGTCTCTAAAGTTTTTACATATTTTAGGGTTTGACCATTTGTTCATGATATGGGTTAGAGAAAATTTCATATTTCTGCTTGGGGGAATTGTACTGGTGTTTATGAGGTTCCTGTCTTGTATTAGATCGAGGCATCACTGTGTTTTTGAATTTGTTATATTGTGCAGATGCGTTTGCAGGCTGTAAACAACATTGAAATCCTAATTTTACATGAAAGGTTCTCCTATAAAAAAGTATAGTTCTATGAAATGATCAACTAGATCTACAGTTTAGTGGTAGTCAAAGTATCAAATTACTGGGTAGAGTTTCCCTTTGCTTGCTAATAAAGTGGAAGATCTGAGTTGCAGTGGTAAGAGAACTGGGTATAGTCGGAAAATGTTCTGTTGCCATATCTCGTACCTACTGGAAGGAACTTGCCAGTTTATTAAACGCGTGGAATTATTTTGGTGCTTTGGAAAGTGTGAGACGCATATCAGTTTTCTCCGTTTGTGCAACTGCATCTTATGATTTGCGTTTAAGCTCTCCTTCTATAAAATTTGACTAATAGTTCTGCTGATAAAAATTATTTATAGAATAAAGGAAATTGCGGTAGCTTATATGGAGTATGGACATAAGTATTAGTAGTGATTATTCATTATTCAGACAGTCACAAACCACAGTTATTCCTGCTCTACATGTTTAAAGGTTAACATTGTGTCTTTTATGGCATGCTCTGGGTTGGTGCTTCCAAAGGAAGCATGCTGCTGGGATGCTCTATAAAAAATGTCCTCCTTGTATGGGTGCAAACCAATGTTATGATGCCAGCATATATACAAACATATTTTTTTTGTCTCAATTAAATAATTTAATTTCATTTTATCTTAGCTTGTTTGTTTTTATTTAATGTTCTGTTCTTTTTTTATTTGATGTTTCTTGCAGAGATCCCAGACAATGAGTATATAAAGTATTTTGCTCCTGAATGTGCGTTGAGGATTCCAAGTGGGCACATTGTATGTATTATCAATTTTTTTTTGGCTTACTTACATTAAAAGTAATCATTTTTTGCATACTGCAACAGCAATCTTGATGTATGCGGCCTGCCTCATCGTCTTTTTTCATTTTTTGAGCAGGAGAATTTGAATAGCAAGTCATATCTTAGCACAATTAAAATGCAAGTACTGGAAAATCTTCGTAGCATCCAACATGCTCCGAGTGTACAGATGCAAGAGGTGAATAGTCTGATGATGATTGCCAAAAATGGAGTATCCAATAACCCAATTTTTTTATAATAGTTGCAGCACAATGAATGGTATTTTATTTACCATTTTTCTGATCTAATGTCGATAATTTGTGAGATGCAGGTTCCACCTGATTTCTATATTCCTGATTTTGACGAAGATCAGCAGAACCCTGATGAACGGGTGGACCGTAAGTGAATTTGCACCTCCGCAGGCTGCTGCCTGCACACCTGCACATTTTCCACTTGATTATTTGTGGAATTTCCTTTTCAGCGTCTGAAGTTTTTTCTTAGTAGTATAAAAGTTGCCCTTTTTTTTTTTTTTTTTCAGAGCACACTCAGGACAAGCAAATTCAGCGTGATGATGAATATTACGAAGGAGACAATGATAATGACCACATGGATGTTGGTTGAAAGTAAATCAGACCAACTTCTTTCATTTTAGGAAAGATTGTGTTCAGTACCAGATGAAATTATGTATCTTTGTTCCAAATTATGGTTAACATCTGCTGTCAAAGGAAAATTTATGGAGGAGAATTAGCTCATTATTATCAGTTAATATAGTTTCCAGCTTATTATCGATTACTTTAAACTGCATCGTGCTCATGAGTTGTGTACCGCACCTGTACAAATGTTATTCATTATTTGAAATCTGCGGGTTCAAGGGTCATTTGCTGCGAGTATGGTTGATGAAGTTTCCAGCTCCCAATAATTCTCCTATATATGTTGTTGCTTGAGTTGATTAGATCATTTGGTTTTGTTGCCGGCTTATAATGGTAATATGAGAATTTAGCAATCTTTGGTATAATTTATTTGTACATGTTTTGTGTGGCCGAGAAAGATAACTCATGTGATTTTTATGGTTGGTTCAATTCAGCTTCTTCAAAAGTGGCGTATGATCAACTTCCCAAGCAATAGAACTGGATTCAATTCTATTCATTTTAAGCCAAGTTTTCTTGTAGAGACTGTCCCATCCAAGTTCATAAATTTCGCTAGTATCAAAATTGTTATTTTTTTACAATACTAAGATTTATTGCTGAAAATTGTGTCGATATAACAGAAGTCCATTTAAAAAGGTAACGTTTTTTTAAATGAATTTTTCATATGATTTTCGATCGAGAGGTAAGGAGATATAAAAATTTGATAGGTTGAGAATATTTACAATATTTTTATCCAAATTTCTTTAGATTTAAACCCATATATATATATATATATATATATATATATATATTAAGATTTGATATATATTTTTACATCAAAAGCGGTTTATTTTTAATACGAGGAGAGATCTATCTGGTAAAAAAAACCATATACACTGCCTAAATTTTAAAACTTGATAGGTTGAACGACTAGTGAGCCTCCAGCCACTGAGGAATGACACTTGGTTATATTTACTTGGTTATTTTCACACAAATTGATATTTACTTTCTTTAAAATAAAAAAAAATAAAAAAAAGGAAAAAACAAAAAAACAAAAGTGGCACAATTTGTAAATATTGTTATGGTGTCATCTCTGTCCGCCCATCATTCGTGTGTCTGTCGGGAGTTGCTGCTGGTAACGTAAAATTGTTGTCTGGAACCCCAGAAAAAAGTCTCTCCAAAACCCTAATAGAGATTAGAGAGGTGGTTAGCTGTTGTCCACTAATCACTTGGAAAGATGGTTAGATTATTGATATTCATCTCTCTGTCATTAACTACCCATCTTCTGATAAATTCTTAACTTTATTCAACACATAACAGGAAAAAAAAAAAAACAAAGAAAAAAAAAGCAGAGGTGATGATGAAGAGGTAAGCAATTTATCCACTCATTATTTGAAGTTGGAACTACTTGTTTTACTTGAGTTCAACCATCTTCCTATCATGAAATCTCAAGATATAGACTTGTCAGTTGTAACTCTTTGTTTGGTTTCTGAGAAAACTTTGGAAAAGGAAAATAATTTATACTGTCAATTTTATTTTCTAATTTTGCCTTTTTGAGTGGGAAAAATCCACACTTGATTCAAATAAATACAAATTGTAGAGTTTTAACACATCATAGTTGTTTGATTATCAAAGTTGACTCATGGTTTTGTGTTTTTTTGCTTAGGTTGTTGAACTAGATTGGCAGGTCATCCGACATCCGTAGAGGTGCCATTTGAAGAATTTTATAGGATTTCGTTTATATTAGGCCAATGGCTGCTTCTCAGGCTGTTCTACAGGTTTTCTCAGGGGCTTCGCCTCGCCTTCTTTGTTTTGATTCGTGTGTCAACAGTTTAAATTCATCTCTTTCCTTTAAGTTTAATATAAACTTTTATAAAAAGAATGAAGGGATTGGATGCACAGAATTGCATAATGCTTTTAGGAACCGCTTTAGTGTACACGTGTTTCGTGGTGGGGATGGTGATTCCCATGGAAAGACGAGTGGTCACTGGTGGAATTCTGTTAGTTGCAAATGCCGAAGAGCTGAAAATATTGGTGGTTTGACTGCAGATGATGGTAGACAAACATCACTTCCTGTTAATGGTGTATCTAATTTGCCAAATATTCAAGATTTTGACTTGGATCAACAATTGGATAAGAAAAATGGAGATTTCACTGCGAATAAGTTAGATGCAGTTAGAGCAGCTAAACATACAGTTCATAAAGTTAATGCAAAATCAGTTGAGGACGAAGCATGGGATCTACTGAGAGAGTCCATTGTTTACTATTGTGGGAATCCTGTGGGAACCATAGCTGCTAATGACCCAAGTGATTCTAGCATTCTAAACTATGATCAGGTCTTTATTCGAGATTTCATACCTTCTGGGATAGCTTTCCTTTTGAAGGGAGAATATGATATTGTACGGAATTTTATCCTTCACACCCTTCAGTTGCAGGTAATGCACATCTCTTGTTAGTATCCAGATAACCATTATAACCAGTTGCTTGGTTCATTTACATGAGTATCATCTTTGCCTTTGTTTTTCCATATCTACAAATTTAGTTTTAGGGCTGTTGATTTTTCCCTAATGACGACCATCGACTCTTACGCTATTTGCTTTGCATAATGTAAAATGCCTTTCCTTGCCTAATTTTTCTGAATATCCGAAATTAAGGAAGCATTGGTCTTTTATTATCCAATTCTGAACCCATTCTTATTATTCTTATTGGTGATGTTTGAATATACATTTACAATTTGATATGTTTACATGTTTCTTCAATCATCCTAAATGTCTTGGTTTGTAAGGGATTTGGTTTACGATTTTACTTGAGTTATCTATTGATTTGTTATTGATACAGTTAGAGAGTGGATTTGCATGGATGGTGAATTGGTAGTGGATTCCATGTGTCCTGCTAGTAAAGAACTGGGAAAACTATTGAAACGTGTTAGACGGTGACCCTTCTATTTTCAAATCAACAAGTTATGTTTTGTTGTTTCTAGGAGAAAACGTAGAGAAAATAACTATAAAACTTAATATTCTCATGGAATTGCTTAGGAGCTAGTTTATGTTACTAAGAACTCTAGTGGCTAGATCCCATTCTCATGAAGAAGAGGTTGATATTTATACTTAAAAAATCTGGAAAATCATTCTTTCGTAGGAAGAATATTCTAACTAAGGTGGAATCTCTTGATTGGAGGAGAAAGCAGATCATCTTCTATTCAAGAATGATTCTCCAAATTCTTTTGAGTATAAAAAACTAGCCTCTTCTTCGGAGGGGGTTTCAGCCATCAAAGAAAAACCCTAGGAATTATACCCTAGTTTCAGAATTTCTATGATTGCATTGACTTTGGAGTCATTTTTCCTTATATTTCTCCCGACAGAAATAAAACCCAACTTGCTGACTTAAGCATCACAAAATTTGCATCGGAGGGAACTCTAGCGACCCCTTGATATATCTGCATTCTTGGATGACCATTGTACGTGTTTCCAGCAATTCTTATCTCTTCAATAGTAGGACACATGGAATCCACTGATGCTCACCATCCATGTGAGTCCTCTCTCTAAGAGATGCAAGTTGCATGCTGTCTTCAAATTCAAGTTGATGCTTCACAAATCCTATGATCTGAAAGTTTATGGAAGCATGCATTTCACTTGTTACTGTCCACTACATCATTTTGCTCAACGACTAACACTTGTTGTAATGATAGAGCTGGGAGAAAACCATGGATTGTTATAGTCCTGGTCAAGGACTGATGCCTGCCAGTTTCAAGGTGCGTACTGTTCCCCTTGATGGTGATGATTCTGCTACCGAAGAGGTTTTAGATCCCGACTTTGGTGAAGCTGCAATTGGCCGTGTTGCACCTGTCGATTCTGGTAAGAATAATTGCCATAAATAATCTCTTCAAAGTTCAAATAGACATCTGGTTAATTGTTTTTTTTTTGTAAGGGATGCTCTTTACAACTTCTGATTTTACCTCCAGGATTGTGGTGGATTATATTGTTACGAGCATATGGAAAATGCACTGGGGATCTTACATTGCAAGAGAGAGTTGATGTACAAACTGGGATTAAAATGATTTTGAAGCTGTGCCTTGCAGATGGTTTTGATATGTTTCCAACTTTATTGGTTACTGATGGTTCATGCATGATAGATCGTCGCATGGGAATTCATGGCCATCCTCTAGAGATTCAGGTTAACTTTCCTTTAATAATTGTCATTTGCACCTTTTTGTGGTGTTTCTTGGTTCTACTATTTACCTTTCCCCTTCTTCCTAGAATGATTCATGTTTATTGCTTTTTTAACATCATATTGAGCAAACCCGCGGTTTCTATATGGCCACACAACTACACTTCTGGTACACTTGTTGTTTCTTTTGATTTATTTCTCTTTTAATTCTCAGAAGAAAGTTGTCAAACAATAACATTTGTTCTAGATGCATGGCACCAGAGTTTCATACTGCTGTTTCCCTTGGTCAGGAAGCATCATAAGTTCTTGAACGGTCTTGTAGTAATCTAGAGGTACTTCTATATGGAATACTGGTCAGATTCCTACTTACTAGTATAATTCTACCCTGGCTGTATGTGCCACTTTTTTTTAACCCATTTATGTGCTAAATTTCTCATATTCTTGATTGTTCACAAGTGGACACAGGGTGCAATGTTCCAAATGTTAAATTTGGAGCATGATGGCATGCTACTCCTGACTAAAAAGCAGTTAGAAATTATGTAAATATTTTTAGTAGAAGCTTCTGGGACATGGTGATGGGCCTCCTTTCTTCCATTGAAAAATTAGTGGCATAAGTTTTCTGAAATTTTTGTCTCATCTTGTAGGCACTTTTTTATTCAGCATTACTCTCTGCTCGTGAGATGCTTGCTCCAGAGGATGGATCAGCTGACCTTATTAGAGCTCTTAACAATCGTCTAGTTGCATTGTCATTCCACATCAGGGAATATTACTGGATTGACCTGAAAAAAGTCAATGAAATCTACCGCTACAAGACAGAGGAATACTCGTATGATGCAGTTAATAAGTTCAATATTTACCCAGATCAGATTCCTCCATGGCTGGTGGAGTTTATGCCCAATAGAGGAGGCTATTTAATTGGAAATCTGCAGCCAGCTCACATGGATTTTCGTTTCTTTTCTCTCGGAAACTTATGGTCTATTGTAAGCAGTCTTGCAACACTGGATCAGTCACATGCCATATTAGATCTTGTTGAAGCAAAATGGGCAGAATTAGTAGCAGATATGCCATTCAAATTATGTTATCCTGCTCTTGAAGGCCAGGAATGGCGAATTATTACAGGCAGTGATCCCAAGAACACGTATGTGTTTATTTCTATCTCTTTGATGGCTTTACTAAATTTATTACTACATTTTATTCCTAGTTGCTGCCACTTACTTTGACTTTATATCCTGTTGCAGTCCTTGGTCTTATCACAATGGAGGCTCTTGGCCAACTTTGCTTTGGCAGGTTTGTATGGTATTTATGAATTTCATTAAAGGTTTATGGCCGGTATTGAAAACCATTGCATCTTTTTCTTACTAGTTTTTTGTATTGCTACTATTATATCAATGTTGTTGGTGAGGTGCTGATCTTATTCCTCTACATAATTTGCTGCACTTAGGATTACTGCATGGAACATTAATGCCCTTAATTAAATAGAATTCCAAGTTTTCTGCGTACCCGTATTTGGTATTGCTTCATATCTTTACATTAATGTGTTTTGCTTAGATACAAACTGAGTGCGTCTGACTTCAAGTTGATGTTAGGGATGAAATAATGATCCAAGCCAGACCTGGTGTCTAAAAATCAGGATTCGGGTTCAGCCAGTGTTAGACCTGGGACCCAGGTGTCTATAATAAAAAAGACAACTGAATTTGCTAGTCTTTCCGATCAGAGATCAGAAGAATCAGAACACCAAACCTAAATAAGCACAATTTTAGATCAAAGTTTAACATAGCATCAACTGAACTAAGATCTAAAACAAAGGTGAAGTTAATTAATAGATAAGTCCAAAGTACAAATTTATTTTGTTTAAAACCAAACTACAAAAAAGAAAAATTCAAATATAATTATGTCTTTGTATCTTTGATTCTTTGTAGGGATTTTTGTATGCCCTCCTCTTTTTGTCCTATGGATTGTTTTTCCCTTTGTGGAGTTCTTGTTTACTTGTGTATATGTATTCATTATGTTTATAAAATTTTGTTTCCTATAAAAAATATATATAGATATATATATATAATTATGTCTTCTTTCCTGCTTTTCTCAAGGTTTCTTGGAAAAAAAATTGAAACAAAAAGAAAAACGTTAGGTCAAATCTCAGATCTATTCATAAAGAAGACAAGAGAGGGAAATAAGTCACCTTGGCTGCCTCCAAAGAGGAGGGTTTCGAGGAGGAAAAATAGTAAGGATGGTTGGCTTTAGTAATCATAGATGGAAAGAGAGAGACTTGAGACCCAAATAGAATTGTGAGTGGTCAATATTGAGAAAGTTATTAATAAAAAAAATTAATAAAATTGACAAAGTTGTTACTACTCTGGGTCTCTTGTACCTGGGTTTTAGTCTTTTAGATCCAGCCCATAATGCTTACCTAGTCTGGTCTGTGTGAAAAACCTTGTTAGAGAGACGACCTAGTCCAAATCTGGAATTTTGCCATCCCTAGTTGATAGAATACTGTTGGACAATTTTTTAAGTTCAATTAAAAGAATCACAAATGCTATAATTTTTTTAAGTCCTCATGACCAGGAAAAATAATAAATAAACAAACAAGAACACAATTCTGAAACAATGTCAGATCATCTCATGTATGTAATTTATAGAGGTGAAACACTCGAATTTACTTGTGTTATAGAATGGTCTAAATAGTTATTGAAATTGCTCTTTCTGATACTATATTTCTTTCCAGCCTCACATTACACCTTGCTGTTTATACTGATGAATACTAGTATGTTTAAATGTAAAACAAAACATCTCTCTTGAGATAAACAGGAATGCATGGTTGAGGACCTGCCATAATTTGACCCTTCTTGGTCTAGGTACAGCCTAGTCAATGCTAAGAAGTTCTTAATCAACAAAATCAGGCATCTCATATATATATATATATATATATATATATATATATATCTGTGTGTGCGCGTGTGCATGGGCAGTCATAAGATGCTGTATTGAAAGTGAAGCAAGTGATATTGTCTCCCTTATAGCAACGAAGTGAAGTGTGTGTTTCCATCTGCCGACAATCTGTTTATCACCAATAATTTATTGTAGCTAGAAAATTTTAAAATCAGAGCGGCAGAATGCAACCATCTATCAGTCAAATGACTATCTAGCTTTGTAATATATTTCCTTATTCAAAATACGCAAAGTTAGCCTTAGGAGCAATCATGAAAAAATCTGCTGAAATGTTTGATAATCAGCTCTCCAACAAAAAATAAAAAATAAAAAATCTCAATGAGCTTGAAATGTTTGTAGACCACCAAAAGGGGTGCATCAAGACAAATAAGTAAGAGATGCAGAGAGTTGAAATCAGTACTTTGCCATGTGTGATTGCTTAGAATTTTGCTTATGATTGTGGTGGCTTGTATTTATCATATCTGTGTCATTTTTGGTTAATTTCCTGGGCAGTTTACTACTGAAAAATGTATAGTTAGTAGTATATAAGAAAGTTGGAACTACAAACTTTCCATTAAATTTTTCATATTTTGCATTTACGATTTGAGTTAAATTTTATAAATATTTACATTATTATTGGCATTGTCTCAGTTCACTGTGGCATGCATAAAGATGAATAGATCAGAGATTGCAGAAAAAGCTGTCGAACTTGCAGAGAGACGTATAGCTCGAGACAAGTGGCCAGAATATTATGATACCAAGCGAGGAAGATTTATTGGAAAACAGTCTAGACTGTTTCAAACTTGGTCAATTGCAGGATATCTTGTAGCGAAGCTCCTCCTGGCCGACCCCAGTGCGGCGAAGATCCTTGTAAATGAAGAAGACTCAGAGCTTCAAAATGCCTTTTCTCACATGATCAGTGCCAGTGCCAGTCCACGGAGGAAACGTGGTCAGAAAGGGTTCAAGCAAACCTTCATAGTGTGAGTTATAGAACTATGAAGCTTTAAGATGCTCGCTCGATGTTTGGGAAGAAAAGTTCACGTCATTGTTTTTATACTTAGAGCTGTAATATAGTTTTCTCTTGGGGTATATATTATATACAGTTTCTGCAAATATGGAGCTTCGTAATAGTATTAAAATATGATATAGCTTCAGAGTATTGTCCTTCCTTTTTTTCTCTTTTAAAATCTTGTCTCGTATGGCAACGCACGGAATATGTGTGAAGAACCCCAAATTCGATCCCCACTAAACACACTCGTTGGGAAAGGTTTGAATCTTAAATGTGACCCGCCTCAAAACAGAGTTAGTCAAGTTTGACCCAGAAGTTTCTGTCAGCAACTCAGAATACAGGAGAAAGCTTTAAAGAGATGGGTGGACCATGTCATTCACATTTGCGTGCAATGAAATAACGTCGACTACAAGCTATTTTTTAAAAGATTTAACAATTATGATGGTGATTTTGAAGTTACCCTCACATTTGGATGTCAATGTGACAGAATTTCATTGGAAGTGTGTGGATGATTTAATTGAATCTTCCTCCTAAAATCTGACTTAATAATTATGTGCTTGAGAAAGTTGCATTATGCTAGCACTGGCAGCAAGGGAAGGTTAGCCATGCAATAGCTCATTTCTCTTTTGGCTCACTGAGGGTAGACTTATTGTAGTTGGCCGAGCTGCAATGTGGACTATTTCAGCACAAAAATGAGCCTCTTTAGTTGATGCATAGCTGCAAATTTTGCTTGTAATATTGGTTGTTTATGTTTATATTGCAGGCACTTGTAAGTGTTTATCAATGACTGCAACTAAATAGCTTAAATAATATCACTCTCCTGGAAGATTATATTAGAATTTACATGTGTTGAGTGGGTGGGTTGTGAAACCTCACTGCATCATTATTCAAAATAGAAAGAACTTCATAGCTAGTGCTCATCATCTATTTTTCATGTGTTGCATTACCACTTTGAAGTTTCATGTACATTATTGCGAAATGAGACTCGAAAGATGGATACATTATATCACTTAGCGTAAAAACTAGAAAATGAATTCTTACTAATTACATTAGCCTAAATATTGTAATGTTTACCATGTTAATCAATATGTAGAGCTTCATTTATTTACCAATGAGAATGTGGTAAATGGCTTTAAAATATTGTCAACTATCAATACCATATGCATTCCAAGACTGATTTAAGGAATATATAGTTGCTATAAAGGAAATAAGAAATTAATCAATCTAAACCAGTAACATAATTTCTTCTGTTAGAGAAACAATTCAGTCCACAAACTCATGAATTGTTGGTTTTCTATATCTATGGTGTCCCTGAAGTCGTCTATTGCGGCGTAAATTTCATCAACATGCAGAATGATGATCAAATTTCAATTTTATGGCAGCAATATGAGGAATACAATGTGCCAACTTGAGGATTTGCATATTACTTATACAGAGCAAGAACAAATATTTTGCTCACCAATCTTAAGCTCAAGTGTGTGGGTATATATATATATATATATATATACCAACTTTCAACCAGAAATTAGGAATTGAAAATGTGACTGTTCTCTGCCACAATGCTGTCCAACAGTGACTCGCAAGCATCTTCAAGTAAATCTAACACCTGCCATAGAAAGAGATGGTAAGTTGAGGATCTGCAAAACGCAAATACTTGTAATGGCATTATGATGGGAATATCACTCAATTTTGTTGTTAAGATATAAAATGCTGATTTGATTAAAATAAAAAAGGTAAAATTGTGAATGAATCTATAACTCTATGAGCAAAGAACGGGTGATGTCTCGGATATATAAACTAGAAGTAAACGCATCTTTGGTGACATTAGGGAAAAATCAGTAGGCCATTGGATGATTGAAAAATACATTATGAATCAAACATATTGGAACAAAAGTCAAGACTTGAATGCTTAGGCATGGAGATGGAGTACACCGAAGGCTCAACATGATAAGTGAAATCCAATTCACTTATCAAGTTGAATCAAACATATCATCAATTCACGATGTCTCAATAATTAGAATACTACTACAGTTCTCACAAATATGGTAAGTGACAACATCATAACCAATATGAAAGCTGCATGCCATTAATTCCATCTAAGTTTCAACTCCTAACCATGCACAAAAAGAACTTAGGTGACTGATATTTTACATCATCTTTCATATGTAAACTGATAAAAGTGACACACACACACAAGCGCACATATACTACCTTCTCAAAACCTTGGGGTCCACCATAGTATGGATCAGGGACTTCAGTTTCATCATGTTTCTTACAGTAAGAGCACATTAATTTAACCTGCATGATTATATTTTATACACAAAATTGATCACAAATTTGATACTCGAAACACACTTTACCAACCTTGACAGTATATTACTACTAACCTTTTTATGTGCATCTTCAGGGAGTGGCTCCCTGAATTTCCACCTATTAAAAGCTTCCATTATATCCTCTACACACAACAAGGAAAAAAAAAAAAGAGAACCATTCCAATCAATTAAACTAGAATGATCAAAAAGAAAAGAAGAAAAACGAAATCTGAATTAAAACTATAATCATCAATTTCAAATTTCAATATTGTGATACCTCTATTTTGCTTGTCCATAGCAAGAATAATATCAAAGTCTTGAAAATCAGAGGGCCTAATCGGTCTCGACAGAGATGTTATTTCAATTCCACGCCTCTTAGAGGCTGCCCTCATTCTTGGGTCTGCCAAATTCCCCTTCAACAACAACAAAAAACATGAAACAACTATACATAAATAAACACATAAATACATACAGAATGGTGATCAGATACAACAAAAATCCACACGTAACTTATCCGCACCGAAAAATTATATATAGAAAACACTCATTACATACATAATCAATGAATTAAATATAGGTTTTGGTGAAAATATTGAACGGTACAAATTTTTGGAAATTTCGATGGAAATATAGGAATATTGCCAATAGCTTCAAAAATATAGGAGATATTCCAGGATAATTTTTACATCGATCACCCAAAATATAGAAAACATCAGAGATATTTCGGTCCAAGTATGGATATTTACTTTGTACATAATGAAATGTAAAGATACCTCATGGTAATCAATGGTGCCAGCCGAGTCAATGTTGAAGTTGGAAGCAAGGCCTCTCTTGGTGACAATATCTCTAAAGACGCCCTCTGCAGCTGGGCTCCTACAGATGTTGCCTAAGCACACGAACAGAACAGACAAGGGTTTGGTGGTCTCTGTAGACTCTGCAGAACCATCCATTGATGCTCTTACCAGGGACCCAAATGAAGAAGAAATATTTTTATGACAAAGATTTACAGCAGATTTTGAGGTCTGGAGAGATGGGTAGTGATGTTGGCTTGGTGGAAGAACAAGTGTAAGAAATGGCGACGTGAGGGTGTAGTGGCAGATTGGTAAATTAGCAAGAGTTGACACTCTGGTGGTACAAGTGTGCAGTGATGCCATTGGGAGTTGGTATTGGACCGAAAAATTGTGAATTCATTTGGATTTTGGTTCTGCTCAGAGTCACAGGAAATTGGATAGAGTTTGGATCGTGGGTCGGGCTCGGTTTTGGTTAAAATTGGATAGATTCAGCCCACACGTGTTTTTCTCAAGGCAGACTTTAACAGAATCTGCCACTTATACATAGATATATACAATTTAGACACGTAAGATTATCACCCACTTCCCCTTATATTTTATCAATTATAAGCTGAGTCAACTTTAATTTTAATGAATAAAAACCTCATCTACCGTTAGTTAACTTCCGTTAGAATTAACGGTTGACCAGGTTTAACCGTTAAAAAAATTAAAATACCCCTAAAATAATATTTAAAATTATTAAATAAAAAAATAATATAGTTAGATCTCCACCGTCCATTTCACCTGAGATGGATGGTAAAGATTTTTTCTTTTTAAAAAAAATATATTATAAAAAATTAAATTTCTGATCTCCATCGTCCATCTTTAAAGGGTCACCCAACCATAGAATTTCGATACGGCCTTGACCCTCGTTTGAGAGCCGGGACAACCCAGGTTTGAGCTGTCCAATCTATTTGATACCATTAATATTTGATTTTGTAAATAAGTGATTTTCAACAATTTTGATAAGGAGATCCGGGTTTATTGAAGCTAAAGTTGATATGGTGATAAATTTCATCTTTTAATATGATATAAAGTGTTAAAATTCTCACAATTATATCAACAAAATAGTACATTCAAGTTATGTCCACCTTTCAATTATCAAATTTATAATAATTAATAAGTAAATAAAATAATAATAATTCTCCTTCTGGCTTTAGGGTGCTCTAATTTGATGAACAAATGAAATAATCTAATAGTAAGTTAGACATTTCGTTTACAAGTTGTGTTATTTTGAACGTTTTGGGCCTGCTATCAATTTCAGCACTTTAGCGGAAACCCAGCACAAAACCTAGCAAAAGACAAGCAAAAATCTACAACAAATTGATAACCAAAACAAACACATTTTTGGGATCTTTAACTACTAGTCTAGTATATTATATCATACTCAGATTAACTTGCCGCCAATTTTTTTTTTCTGAATTACATTTACACTATATGCTATGTATCAGTTACAAACAAGGATTAAACATATCTTTCTTCTTCTTCTTTTTTTCTGGGAAAAAAGAAAAGCAAACACCTGCTTCTACCGTATCAAGTTTTAGCTAAAACATCTCAAACTCCAGATGCTCATCTGTACCCTGCAACACTTCACACTTGTTGCACTCTTGTTTCTGTAATGCCATTGCCTGCGGACCAAGTACGGCATCATAGGACTTAGGCAGCTCTGGTGGTATTGCACACCGTATGAGAGCCCAGTTAAGGCCTTCGAAGAAAGGGTGCTGTTTGATCTCTGCAGCTCCTTTAACGGATCCTAGTCGGCTGTCAGGTTCCTTTACTAATAGCCCTCTGATCAAGTCTCTTGCATGAAAACTAACTGCTGGGTTAACAGGAAATCTAAGGCTCTGTGATACCACATTGGATAGCGTTTCCTCATTTCCTGATCCCTTGAAGGGGGTCCTGCTGTATAATAGCTCAAACAAAAAGATTCCAAATGTCCACCAATCAACAGCACTCCCATGACCCTCACCCTTGATGATTTCTGGAGCCAGGTATTCATGTGTTCCAACAAAGGAGTTAGATCTGGCGCTGGTTGGTTCCACTACAATCTGTGGCAGTGGGCTGATCTGAGCAGCTAGGTCTGATTTTATCTTCCGAGATTTAGCAGCAACTGAAAGTAGTCTAGGAGTGAAGCATGAAACTTGCCAGGATGGATGGAGGCAAAAAGGATCGATGCAGCTTGACTCAGTGCACGGACTTGAAGCCTTTTTTGTGGGCTCTACCACAGGTGAAGATGATTTAAGCAACATTGGATTAACAGCACATCTGAGTGACAAATCAAAATCTGTGAGCATGATGTGACCGTCTTCTCGAACCAGGATATTTTCTGGTTTTAAATCTCGATAAACAACTCCAAGCATGTGAAGGTACTCCAATGCAAGGAGGACCTCAGCAACATAAAACCTGAAAATGATGACAACAGATTACAACTAAGAAGATCAATAGGACCAAGTTAAGATGAAGACTGGATTATGGATCATCATCATGTGGCAGATCCTCTTAAATTCTTATAATCAAATGTGAAAATTTTAATCCTTTATTTATTTCTGCCAAGCTATAGCTCTGACCAATAGAAGACAAGCAAATACAAAATATATGAAGTAAGATATATGGCAGGCACCTAATATGGATGCATCCCCTCAAAAGTCAAGTGTTGTACTGCACATACAGAAGTAAAGCATAACTATGCCTACCTGGCTGCTTGCTCAGAGAAACATCTGTTGGGTTGTCTCTGCCTCAGCACATGCAAATCTCCACCGGGACAATGCTCCATAACCAAGCACGAAAATTTATCTGTTGTGAAATGAGCAAATAGCGTAGGGAGAAAAGGATGATCCAACATTTGCATAATCTCTCTCTCAGTTTGAGCCCTAGGCATTTTCTTCCTCCCCACCAAAAAATCATTGTCCATCACTTTTAAAGCAAATAAACAATTTGTACCAGTTAGCTCAGCAAGATATACAGTCCCAATGTCCCCACAACCAAGCTTCTTGAGCAGCTTAAAATGCCTCAAACCTATGCATCCATGCTGCTTCTGAACACTGCGAATGGCTTCCCACCTCAAGTCTTTTGACATGTGAGGCCTATAGCCACCACGACTAGACCCACTAAGAGTGCTGTCCTCACTAATGCTTGTGCTACTACTATAATCACCAATGCTACTTTTAGAGCTCTGAGAGAATTCTCCCTTTTCTCTTGATCTTGATCTCTCATCAGCTTTCGTCACTGCAGCTTTATATCTGTTACTACAATGCAAACTGAAACCTGCTTTACTTGAACTTGTCTCTGCAACACTTGAGTTAACTTCAGTGCTCAAATTTGTACTGCTGGAAGCTGGAGAAGCTTTCAAATTTTCTTTCCTTTCATTCTTGTTCACAGTACAGTCACGTTTATGGCTGTCCAAATAACTCGTACTAGAACCCAGATCATTATTAGCACTTCTATCACATTGAATGGAACTGATGGAGGCAGAAGTTGGATCCTCCTTTACCTTTTTCTTAATAAAGCTCTTGCTCCGGAAGACCGGTTTGATTAGACGTGGAGTATTGCTACCACATTTGCTCACCGTGCAACCAGCACTGGAAGTAGACAAAGGAGATCCAGGATGCAACTTGTCTTTTTGCTCCTTTTCAAGCACTGAAGTGTCAACTGGAACCTTAAATGCGGAGGTAGCTACTGTTTCCACCTCCTGGACTTGCCCATGAGCAACAGCAATAGATGTAGAATCTGTAGGATTAAGCTTTGGAAGCTCTACCTTTGATATATCTTTCTCGGATTCTGTTACTAAACGAACAACCTGATCCAATGATGATATTTTGTTTGTCGTCGCCTTTGGTGTCATTGCAATATCCAAGGAGTTAGACAGGTGCGCAGCTTGGTTCAAAAACTCTGCCTTGGGCACTGGCAGGGACACAGGCATCTTCTCAGAAGAATTTGATTTGATTTTTTCTGGTATAAGAGAGATTTCAACTAAATTCTCTTTGCCTTCATTAAGGGGAAGACCAGATCCATTGGCCTCAGCCACCACAGCCCTGTACAACCGTTTGATAGTTCCCGCTTCTGAGGACCTTGAAGAACTAGAAGGCTTTGATAAACGCTTCATAGCAGCCATTTCTGCAGCCTGAGAGATACATAATCCTCTCAGAGCTTGCTTCAAACTCACAGGCTCTGAAATTCCTATCCCTGAGGCTTGAGAGGAACCAACTCTAATAGGCCTTTTCAAAGCACTCTTTCGTAAAGCTTCGAGACCCCTAGCTGAAGTTCTTACATCGATTGCCTCAAAAAGACGATTGATATCATCCTCTATAGAATACTTATTTCCTGATTTTGGCACACTATGTTTTTTGGCTCTGTCATCTATTTTCAATTCAAAATCTAATTCTTCATTTGATTCAACTATTTCACAGGTATTAGGTAATCTTGTATCCATTTTTGTCAAATTCAAACACCCACTAAATGAGAGGAAATATGGCTATGCAAATTCAGATTAACCCATTTCTGAAGAAGCATCTCGGAGATAGAGAAACACAGAATACAAAGAGAATGCCACGTATCCAGCGAGGTTCTCTACAATCATACTGATTCCCAAATTCGAATGACCCTTTTTTAGTACTTCACTAATTTCAAAAAGAAGCATTCCAATCCTGCCATATTTACTGAATTTCAGATAATTACAAGCAATGCAAATGACTGTTTTATTAACAGAAATACCAACTTATTCAACCATAATGCAGTAAAGTGCATGA
This sequence comes from Xanthoceras sorbifolium, assembly GCA_003430845.1. Lineage (NCBI taxonomy): Eukaryota > Viridiplantae > Streptophyta > Magnoliopsida > Sapindales > Sapindaceae > Xanthoceras > Xanthoceras sorbifolium. The sequence continues at coordinate 2,565,628 of CM010620.1, read as the reverse complement.
TTCCTTCCAAAAATCTTTTTCTACAAAAATTGAGGTTAAACTTAGTTCTCTAGTAATTACAGTCAAAATTCGGACAAAATTATTGAAATCATCTAATATATCAAATACAAGTATAATTATGAACAATATCATGGATTTTCGAAAACATATAACTAATCAAACAGATGTCCTATAGGCATTAACATCTATATTGGCTTTCATCTATAATATTTGGACAAGTGACAACCAACTAGAGACTGATCAATGCAACCAACATCATGTCCAACAAATTTGGACACTAAATAACAAGAAAAGCTTCTACCTTTATCGACTGGATTTTCTAATGTAAAGTTCCATAAGAACAAATGGATTATGCCTTTTGATTTTTTTGAACCAATCTAAAAAGTTCCTTCAAAAACTCAATTTTCTAAAGTTCTGCAAAAACTAACAAACTTAATGAAATTCCCTCTCTGTGCAAAAGACAGTATTTTATACTTTATTCGAAAATACACATACACGAATTTCGTCCCCACATCCAGATTTTGCACATAGAGCATGCCTGTCAAAGAGCCAATATCTATGGAAATACCATCCAGATCTTCTATACAAAATGTATTTTATCAAATTAAAAAATGAAAAAAAAAACTATCTAAAATCAGCTAAAAGTTATGATCAAACAAAGCAAATTTTATTCCACATCAGTTCAAGAATTACTTATGCATATAAATCGCTGACTTATAAACAGCTGTCATATTGGATCAAGCTCAAAATAAATATTAAAAAATAGAATAATTTTATATTTAATATCAAATAAACACATCGTTTGAACTCCACTGATCATCATCAATTACACAAACACAAGGGGCAAGAAACTCTTTTCCTCGCTAGTAAAAACTAAGAAAATGAAAAAGTAAAAGTAAAAATATATTTGTTTTAATTATATACATATTAAATTCAATCAAAATTTGTTAGAAACAAGAACCCATAAACAAAATTATGCACAATCACATAAGCTAGCAAGTACCTTAAATCAAAGCCAAATTTTTTAAAAAAGAAAAAATGTGAGAAAAGAAAGAAACACCGGCTAAACAAACAAAAATAAGAAAGGTTGGTGAAAATTTAGAGCAAAAGCAGCAACAGTGACAGCAAGAAAAACGAAAAGGGTACCTGAAACAGGATCAGAGCAGTTGAATGGAGCGACCCAGAGCAGATACAACCAGACAATGATTTTTTTTTTTTTTCTGGAGAAAAAAGAAATTCAAAGAGTGTGATTATGAGGAAGAGAGGTTCATTAGTTTTTTCTTTCTTTTTTTGTGGTTTTAGGGTTCAGGGCACGAGAGAGATGGGTTGGAGAGTGAATGAAGAAAGAGAAAAAAAAAATTTTGAAATGCAAATCACGAGAAGTATGAGGTACACTGGTAATACAAGTAGTAATACAAGTCTAGTGTCTCTGTTTCTTTTTCTTTCTCTCTGAAATGGCGGAAAAACTATAATAAGAAGAAACCGCTTTACAATACTATTATACATTTTTGTCTTCTTCAAACAAGTACACTTCTCTCGCGGTGCTCTCTCGTCACTCCACTCTTTTAAAGACCCGTTCCTCTACGTTGCCCATGTAATGTAATCGCTTTGCCATTTTTTTTTATTTTTTTTTTTAAGAGAAACTACCAATAGCAAATACTTGACATATATATATATAACAATTCGAATTCTTACCACACACTAGGCATTTGCCTTGGTCAAACCTCCAAACCATTATATTTCAAGCCTTGTTGGTATAGATTTGTAAATAATTATTTTTCACCATGACTTATTAATAATTTTTTTTACTTAAACGGATAAATATTGAAATAATATTTGTAAGTTGATCAAACTTTTAACTTGATTTAGTTGACCCTTACTTCTAATATTTGTAATATTGCAATTTAAAAAGATATTTTAATATCTTGATTTAATTTTTTTAAATTTATGACTTTAAAGATTCATCTATTTAATTTCTCTTAGTTTAATCAAATCATAGAAAAGAGTAAATGAATAGATGATATTAACGGTAAAATTAGGGCAACTGAAAAGTCAAAAGAACCAAAGTGACACAAATAATATTAACAAGTTGAGTTTGAAAAGCCAAAGTGGGGGGCCTCTCTCAAATAACTTGTGACCGGTTGCTCAAAAAGGAATATAGGAGTTAAATTGACAGTGGCCGAGTAGTTTGCATACTTCAGACATGAAGTATCAAAAAAAATCATAAAACACCATTAGGAGCACCGTACTCTGACGGTCAAGTTAGTAATGGTCTTAGAGAGAGAAATTATAGATAGATAGAGAGATTGTTTTAGTTATGTGTGGTTATAATTTGCATTGGTTTGGCTTCGATAGTTATAGGGGAAGAAAAATGTCAATGTGGATGACACTATAATGGTTTTACGCCACATCAAATTGAGTGTTTAGCACACTTTGTTAGGTCACTTTTCTGCACCTGTGCCTAGTGGGTCAACCTACCACATCAAATCTCTAACTTGTTAGCTCTTATCGAAATTGCTGGAATAGAAAGGCCACGTAGGAGATTACCTTGATAGGTAGATTAGGTATGTTAAACACATTACATTAAATGCTTTGTCTTGCGTTCCTTGGCTTAGTTGGCCATGGGACTATCTAATGATTTGCTCAAGGTGAATCACACACAAAATCTAAAAGAACTTTACTCGATTCTTGTTATCTATAGATGTCTCAAGTTAATCAGCTACCATCGAGCCGATGTTCCTTTTCATCATTTCACCGATTGTCTACTCGATTGGGTCTACCTTCGATAGGCCATCCCTGACATCCTTTTTATATCGAAGTATTTAACTTTCCCTTCCTGGGTCGACCAGCTATATCAAGTAAGATGACTTTTCATTTCACCAATTAGTCAATCGTCCATCTCATTTGGGACCACCTTTACCCAAGTGGGGCTCAACTTGTTTTATATATTATGTCATTAAATCAATGATTCCTCGGATAGGTTAGTTATCCCAAATGGGCTCTTATTTCTAAATTGCTTATTTGCTTGTTTGCTCATTTAGGACCATCTTTGACCAGATGGACCGCAATTTAACTCATTTCGGGTGACATAGCGTTGAGTCAAGAATAATGTATAATATATTATAAGCTTTTAATAACAATGTCACACAGGGTAATTTTCCTTTAAAATTTTTACCTCGTGCTTGCATTAGAAACTCATTTCTAGTCAAGCAACTCACATAACAGTATAACACACGGCCTAAGTGTATTGTTTTAGTGCTTCAAATTTTTAAGTTAATACAGTATAACTTAATATTGAAAATGATTTTCCCCAATATGCAAATAAAGAATTTCATAATAGTTATAAAATAATTATAACGTGGTTTCGACATAACAAAAGGTATGTTGAGTGACATGACCTTAGACAGCGATGCTTGTTGCTAGTTTCAGTAGACTGGCATGGTTAGGCAAACTTATTGTGTTAGCTTCGGTAGGTTAACATTATAGGCGTTGCTAGTTGCTGTGATGGGGCATAGCTTGTGGCTTGGATGTGCGACCAGTATGTGACTGTGTGTGTGATGGTGTGAGACAATGCATTGTGGGCTATTTGTTTAGCACAGTGTGATGTGTAGTGTGTGTTTGTACGGATTATGGGGTTGTGCGACTGTGTGCAATATGCTTGGCACGCATGTGCGGTTGCGTACTGACAATAGATTGTTGGCTTGATGAGTATGTGCAGCAGTATGTTGTGGCACTAGGTTACTAGCTTAACAAGCATATCTGTTGGCGTGCATGTGCGAGCACATGTATGGATTTACATGTGTGAGTCAGTTACTTTCTAGCAACATGTGTCAAAAAAGTGTGACATGGCAAAGATACCTGGTAGTGGGCAATTACAGACGGTTACCATGATTGGTAGCTAACAAGTGAGGTTATCAACTGCATATGTTGACTTGTAGTGTGTTAATTATAGATGCAGAAATCTACGCTTGATGACCTGGCGGTCTACGGTGATTAATTGAAAGGACGACGATCTGTAAAATAATAGAAAGGGTCATGCTCTTGGGATACTGGCGTGGTGCCAGCCAAATAGCCTCCAACACCCAAGTTAGATAGCGGATATGGTCGTGAAATAATCAAAGAGGACAAATAATACCTGGTATGATCGCGTGTCATGCGGTACTTTAATTGTATGTGTCGTATATTATTGATCAGGATGCGTCAAGTGGATTATGGCAAAGTGTTGATGATGATGACGTGAATCGCAGGTTATGTCGTGCGCTGGCTTGTTTGTCGTGTGCTATAGTGATTTAGACATAGTAACAAGCCTTTGGAAAGTAAGAAATGCTTGACCCCTAAAAGTGAAGCCTAGGGCTTGTATTTATAGGGGTCTGAAGGGGAATGATGGTTGTTTCGGATATTCAGGGATATCGTGCCCCGAGATATCTTAGATCCCTGAAATATTGGATGGTGGTTGGATGATACTTTGACTCTGGCTACTTGACTTAGTCAATGTGCTAACTGAGTCAGCGTCATGGAGGCGTTTAGCATGTTATCTGGATCAGTCGACATCCCTTAGACTTCGGTTGTCCACTATGGTTTATGTCATGCAGTCGATGGTCAGTCCCCTTTTTTGTTGCATATTGGATTGTCGTCGTGACGACCTTCGAGTGCAAGACCATGTCGAGCACTCCTTTTGTGAGTCTTGAGCTTTTGACCTATTTTTGGGCCGTCTTTCAAGCCTTAAGTTTTCTATGAGCTATTTTTTACCACTACATTTATTGGTACCATTAAGCCTTTGGCAGGTTGATGTGTTGCATGCTAGATGTACCAGCAATGCCTTGGCAGTTAGAGCTGTCAACTGCATGGTGTATGTGTGCATCATGTCTATATACAGTTGTGCATTTGTGGAAGCGAGATAATAGCATTTTGACCTTGCAAGTATTGTTCTATATTTCCTTATTACTAATAAAAGAGTTAATTGGGCTGAGAACGGTCTCCCAAAAGGCTTTATGTTTGCTCTTGCTTCATCTTTTCTATAGTTAGGTTATGTGCGAAAGTTGTGGCTTGCTACTTGTGTTGCCTAAAATTGTGCAAGTACTCGTGAGTAGGGCTAAGGGCTACGTTGAATATCTAAACACTAAATCAATACACTTTGGCAGTGCATTATGTGAGTTGGTTCACTGGAAAGGGGTTTTCAGCACCACCACGAGGTAAAAGTTTTTAGGCAAAACCACCCCGTGTGACACATAAATTGTATAGTTACAAAGAGAGAAAACTAGTTATTAAATTCTAATGTAGGAGTCCATAAAGATCAAATATTTAAAAAAAAATAGAAAAAATGGAAATTAATAATGTTTCTCCTTATAACTACCATTAACAATACATATATGTATATAACTAAACGCATAAATTAAAAGTATATGAAAACCTTTAAATTAAGATAAAATGAATACATTATATGTGAAGTTAGGAATTTAATTATTATCACCCAATATGACTTAGTGGCAACGAGCGTTCATTTAGTTTGACAATATTTTAGGTTCGAGTCGTAGCATAATATATATATATATAAAGTTAGGAATTTTGATATAATCCAACCTTTATTGATTTTATAAAGTATTTTTTTATTATAAACTGTTTAACCTATTTATTTGACATCTTTTTCAAAAGAGGTTTTAAATTAAATTCAAAAGATATTTTTCACTTTTTCTCAGGGAGAGAGAGAGATAATCGAAAAGAGGTTTTCGAGGTTTTTTTTTATATAATTTTAAAAAATAAAATAAAAAGAGTAGAGTTTTTAATAGAGAATTTGATATTAATTTTGGTATTAATTTTCTTTATTCTATATCATCCATTGACAGTGATTAATTGTAATGGTTATGTATTCAATATATAAGATTGAAGAGTAAATTGATATATTAATTAAAAAGAGTAGAGTTTTTAATAGAGAATTTGATATTAATTTTCTTTATTCTATATCATCCATTGACAGTGATTAATTGTAATGGTTATGTATTCAATATATAAGATTGAAGAGTAAATTGATATATTAATTAAAAAGAGTAGAGTTTTTAATAGAGAATTTGATATTAATTTTGGTATTAATTTTCTTTATTCTATATCATCCATTGACAGTGATTAATTGTGATGGTTATGTATTCAATATATAAGATTGAAGAGTAAATTGATATATTAATTAAAGCTAATTGCATCGACCTCTATGAGATTTTATTAACTATAAACGGAGTCAACTTTATCGTTTATTAACAAATACTTTCCCCACTCTCAATTAAATTCGGTTAAATATAACAGTTGATCAGGGAAGATATTTGTTAAAAAATTTAAAAATTCGCCAACAGGAGAAAAGATCTTTATTAATAAATTTAAAAGTTAATTTTATTTATAATTAAATAAATCTCATAAAAGATAAATATTATTTACTCTATTAATTATAATATTATATATTGTTTTGTTAAGACATGAGATGGTAAATCCATCATCAATTGGAAAAGCATTGTATACCAACAAAAAGAAAAAGATAAAAGTGCATGTTTGTTGGTTGAAAATATGTGAAACCTTTTAATGCATTCTGATGAAAATCAAAGTATTATTGTAATTACAAACTGGATTGTTTTCCTTCTAAGATCGGATACCTTTATTTCTTTTCACTTGTTAGTTTGGTCTTACCAGCTGGTCCCACACCCACATACATAGCTAGTCTTCGAGACCATCAATCACCACCAAATCCTTTTAGCTTCTTCTTTGTGTGCCACGTGATTGACCGCTCTTTTTACTGTACAATTCCATTTGTCATTTTATTTGAAATATGTGATTGATTTTTAAGAGTTTCAAATATTTTTTATTCCGCACATCCACTTATAGTAAAGTGATTAGTGTACCTCTCTCCCACCTTAGTAGTGAGGGGTTCGATTTTTACAATGTGTATATACGGATAGTTTTCTCTTCTTATTATGGGAGTAGTATTCTCCCGCTATAGGAGTAGATATCTAGACCGTGCATTTAGTAGTTAATCTCGGTAGGTCCCAATAGTTGTTAATATTGTAATTGTACATAATCTCTTATTTGCATATAATTAATTATATCTTGAATCACAAAAAAGAAAAAGAAAAAAAATTCAGTATAAGAACAATATTTATTAATACATAATTTATTTCAAACACAAATAAAGACTTAAATATATTCTCCTCATTATCTATAAAAATGTTATTGTATAGGTAAATTTCTCTCGCATATTGATAGTAGTTTTTTGAGCTATTAGTATCGGTAGTCCTCGTCTTCCGTTGTTGGGAGTAGTTATCTGAACCGTACTTGTATAATATAATCTCTTCGTTACTGAGAGTAATTGTTCGGACCGTATTTATATGGTTTAATCTCGGTTAGTCCCGATAGTCCTCTAACCCATAAAGTGTTAAATTTTAAAAAATAAAAAAAATAAATATACTGTAACATCCCGGATTTCGGGTAATAAATTTTTGATATATGTGAAAATGAATTTTACTATTTGAGGGGGTGTAAATGTAATTAAATGTATGTTTATTTTATGATTTCCAGCGGACCGGATTGAATAGTGAAAAAAGAAAAAAATGAAAAATTGGAAAACTGGACCAGAGAGCATCGCGACCTGGTCACCGCGACCACAGGTCGCGATAGCTCGCTCGCGGTGAAAAATGGAAAAATCTGGCAGTGAGCATCGCGACCAGCCACCGCGACCACAGGTCGCGATGGACTGCTCGCGATGAAATTGTCAAAAACGGGCAAAGAGCAACGCGACCACTCGCGCGACCAAGGCGCGCTCGCGAGGAAGGCGGTGCGCGCACTCCAGTGAGCATCGCGACCTGGTGCCGCGACCACAGGTCGCGACGGCGGTCGCGGTAGCGAAAAAATATAAAAAAAAAAGAAGAAGTTTCTCGCATAAGCGAGAAAACATAACAGCAAGAGAAAGAGCCGAGAAAAAGAGAGAAAAGGAGAGAAAAGAGAGGAGAGGAAGAAGAAGAGGAAAAAGAAGAAGGAAAGAGAAGAGAAAGAAAGGTGTAGGTGAAGAGAAAAGGAAAGGAAAGGAAAAAGAGATCGTGGAACCGCGATTTCTCGAATGAAAAACGGTACCGAGGTAGGTGTACTTTTGTTTTCGGAATCTTTACGAAAAATATTTCGTTATCGTTTACGTTATTGTTTTCGTTTCCGTTTCTTGTTTTCGTTTCGATTTCGATTTCGTTAAATGTTTTCGATTTCGATTTCGTTAGATGTTTTCGATTTCGATTTTCGATGTGTAAAAATTGATGATTGATATACTTTTGGTTGATTATGGAAAGATTTTATATTAGATCGCATTTGTTTGTGGTTCGAATATTCTGATTTCGTATTAAATAGTTGATTTCGATATTTATATGATTATTGTTGATGCGTTTGAAGAATATCGTGTAAAATTTTAGATTGACTGAGTAAATATTGATTTGTAACTGATTGTGAAAATCGTTTATCGAAACGGCCCTAGGATACGTAGACATAGAAATGGATATAGGAGGTTGGTATACCAGCTGGGTTTTACTGAGCAGTACTGCGCCGATACTGATTGATTGATAGTGATGATACTGATGTACCTCCTCTTGGATTCGTCCAGAGGCTGGGAGATACGTACCTCCTCAGGATTCGTCCTGGGGGTTGGGAGTTAATGTACCTTCCCAAGGATTCGTTCCTGGGATAGGGAGCTATGTACCTCTCTAGGTTCCGTACCCACGGTCCTAGAGTTGGGAGACACGTACCTCCTCAGAATTCATTCTGGGGGTTGGGAGCTTGACCCATATTCCAGTCCGTATATGTTTAGTATTCTAGTGGGCCAGTAATGATTTGAATTGAAACTGAACTGAATGATTTGATGGATCGAATTCATATATTGGTTTCATTATTAATTTAATTGTTTTGAAAGTGATTTAGAAATGAAAATCATATTGTGGTTTATTGCTTCTTTAAAGAACAATTATATTGTGAGTTATTTAATTGAGTTTTTAGTACACCCACTAAGCTTTATGCTTAGCGCGTTAGTGTTGTGTCTAACGCGTAGGTACCAGGAATCCGGAGGAAGCTAAAGACTGAAGGAAGAGCAAGTTGCAGACCGAGTCACAGAAATTGTACAGTTGGGTAGCTATATTTTTGTTATGTGTATATATATTCTGAAAGCATGCATATACAGGGAATTTGTAAATATGTTTTGTAAAATGTTTTGTAATTAACTAGTTTATGATTTCTGTATTTTATTATCAACATGATTGTAAATGTTTAAGTCTGTTTTGTTTTATTTTATAAACTGAATTGATAAGTCGCACTAAACGGCAGAGTGCGCAACTGTTTGAATATGAGATATTGAAGTGCTATTGAGAATTGTATTGGAATTGTTTTGGAATTGTTTTGTGTAAAATCAGGGTTTTGGAAAGTCCGAAAAACAAACGGCACTCTACCGAATTTTCGTAAAAAGTTTAATTATTTTTATGGGCTGACAATGATTTTTGAAACGTATAAAACTATCTGTTTTATGGGCTCACACTGATTTTGAAATATAAAAAGAACGTTTTGGAAAGTGCGTGTAACGCTCCCCGGGTCGGGTCGGGAGGTGTTACATATACTACAAATATTTATTAAGAAATACATATATAGTCATTACAGGTGAACGAAACTCATATATATCTCATGATAATATGACGTTGATCTAGTAATATATTTGATAGCAGTTAAATACATTCCATGCATTTTATTTTCACCCTCCAAAACATCCAACCAAATTACCATCTAATTACAACTTCCAATTTGGTAGATGGTAATGGTATCTTGCACAAAAAGCAGATGTTATGCATATGAATTATGTGCTGATTTTCCATATTCATAAGGTGGAGAGGATTATGCATGTGAAGAGTGTGTGCGTGTGTGTATATATATATATATATATATATATATATATATATATATAAAATAATGATAATAATAATTAGAACTAATTATATCGACATCCTCTGAGATTTTGTCAACTACAAGTGAAGTCAACTTTATCGTGTATTGTAAACATCTCCTCTACCATTAGTAAAATTTGGTCAAATGTAACAGTTAATTAGAAGAGGTCTTTGTAAAAAAAAATTTAAAAGTTGGTTAACGAGAGGAGATGTCTTTATTAATAAACCCAAAAGTTGACTAACGGGAGATAAGGTATTTGTTAATAAACTCAAATGTTGACTCCGCATGTAATTGAGTAAACCTTATGAAGGTAGGCATTATTTACTCTAATAATAATAAGAATAAGAATACCTAGAGAACTTAAACGCAAGATTAAAAGGTCTTAGAATTTATTTGAGATTGTTTTATCATAAGAAATAATTACTTATATTTTTATTTGAGAAATAATTAGTTTTTTTTTTTTTTTATAAAAAAAGTAGTTGGTTAACTCAATTTTAAAATTATTTCACCTACGAAAATGAAAAAAAAAATGTGCATGATAAAATGACTAAAATATGCATCATTACACAATATGAAAAATAATCAAATGACATAACAATTATATATTAAAAAAAACAAAATATAAAAAATAATAAATAGAATTATAATATATCTAAAATAATAAATAAATATATAAAAATAAAAAAAGTTAATTGACCAGTTGGAGGAGGAGAAAGCCTATCCGTCATTGACGGAACGGGCCTCCTCTGAGGATGTCGGCTCTTCTTTGATCTCCACGTTGATGTGGCCACTACCATTAGCCAGCGACAAGCAAACTGTGCAATTTTATTTTATTTATTTTAAAAAAAAAAAAGATAACTGTTTAATTTTTAATTATGAATTTTTCAGTTTTTAAATTATTATTATTAAAAAATGAAGGCATTATTCTCTTTTTATTAAAATATTCAGGCTATAATCGCACGTTTGGTGCACCGGATAAAGTGGAAATTGAATTAATTTTAATTCTCCGTTTATATGTGTGGCCGGATTGACTTAGTCACACAACAAATTTGTTCCACTTGCTTTTACTTTTTTTTTTAATTTTAATAAAATATTAAAATTTATTTTAAAAATATTTTTTTAGATATTAGAAAATAATATATTTTCATAATAATTTTTAAATTAAACTAATATTTTATTTTATTTAAAATTTAATTTAAATAATTTTTAACAAAATTTTATTTAATTTTTTAAAACTTAATTTAAATAATTTTATTTTTATTGAAATTAAATTTAAAAGATTTATTTTATTTAAAAATTAATTTAATATAATATTATTTTAACTAATTTATATTATATTAAACATAAAATACACTTATTTTTGTCTAATCTCATACAATACCAAATAAGGGATAATACTATTTTTATTAATTTAATCAAATCCTATTCAATACAATCTAATCCAATTATATCCCATAAAAATAGTAAAATATAATCTCACGCACTAAACACACCTTAGCATTCCAAAGATAAAAGGGCTACCTTCTCTTATAATTAGTTTTTAAAAGTAATCCCAAGGAACTTCTCAAAATTTAATTATGCAGAAGTAAATTACAAAACAAGTTGATTTTAAAAAGTTAATTAACACACCATTATTCTCAAATTCTCATTAACTATTTTTAATGACAACAATTAAGAAACAATATATTTAGTGTTTTAACACATTTGCCAATGTGAGGTCTAGTTTATTTTCATGTACAATTGCTTAGAATTACTTAGAGAGTGTTTTACAAAAGCCCTATTCACTCACCATGTTCCTATCGCTAATGCTTTTAGATCTTTCAAAAAAAAAATACCCCATAATTAATTAATTTTAAGGATTATCTTTTTGATTTGGTCGTTTCGTTTTTGTCCGTAACATCTTTAAAATATTGATACGAATAATTTGAATCCTCTCCTTACTTCAGATACAATGAATGAATAGTTAGAATATCATCGGTTTTCACTATAATCACTTTATCAACAACCAGTGACGAAGAAGAGTTGAGGTGAGTAAACGATACGCGAGTGAATAAGAATATGCCTATATAAGTATATATGGAACCCTGCCTTGTTATTCAACTTGATTCTTAATGTTGATATGAACAAAACATTTGCTTAAAACAGAAACCAACTTTCACTTTTCCCTTGTTAGTTTATTTTATCTCTCTCTCCCTTTTAATTCAAAACACGAAATTAACGATACAAAAAGGAAAAAGAAAGACTACATGCATGCATGTGAATTGGAAAAAGGTTTCAAGCAACTCGAGAAAATGGCCCAAAAAATATGTCTAAGATCCCAAAAAAAACTATGTTGAATTCATGATTGATGCCTTAACAAGAAAGAGACTTTGGTTTTTCTTTTTTTAATTTCTTTTTACTGGTAATAATGATAACACACAACAAAATGTTTCTAAGTGCAAGATGTTTTGGTGCTTTTACTTGGTGGGTGGAGAGTCTTGTTGTTTTAACCAATCAACCTCATCATGGAGCTTTTGACGATTCCAGCTGCAATATTTACTACCCTTATGGGGTTTGAATGAGCGCCAACTTTTTTTTAAGACAAAATCCTACCCATCTTTTCTTTTGGTCTTTCTTTAGTTTACCATTGGAAATGTTACAGTACGTATCGAAAGTTAAAAAACGAGGGTATGTTTATCAATTAGGAATTCTAACGAGGAAAAGGGAATTTAATTATCGATTTGTGATTACAATATTTACCAACCTTATCTTGTCTCTTGATCCAAACAAGTAGCAACAACAATTGATGCTTCACTTGATACATGTTATATATAACTTACAACACATTGCATTATTATAAAAATAGGTCAAATTATGTGTCTGTGTCACAGCAAATGGAGGACAAAAACTAGACCATCAAAAAGGGTCGAAATCCAGAGTCAGAATCACTGTTTCTGGTTTCTAGTAATGCCTCAACTTTGTGGGATGTGATTGTACAAAGTGTAGGTTTTTTATTATTATTATTATTATTATTATTATTTTATAGAAGTTGTATTATGATGGTGCTTTCATTTCATTAATCACCGTAGAGGGAAAAAAGAAAAAAAGAAAAGGAGCCAAACACAAGATAATCATTCTATCTGTTTGATAAAGCATGCTTGTTTACTGTTGTCTAGAAAGGATAGAGAGTAGAAACAAATGCATATGACAATAAGCTTTCACATTTTTTTGTTCTTCATTTGGCTAATCTTGCCTAATGGAATCTAGTGCTTGTAATTTAACTGGAAATGTTTATGTGTAATGATGATTGTAAGGAGCGGTGTAAAACAGATCATCGCATTAGTTCAAATTTAAATGAACTCGGCCCAAAGTTAAAAGTTGCATTCGGCCTATATATTCAAAACTGAGCTAGAAAATAGAAAAAAAAAAAAAAGACTAAGAAATAAGGAGCTCTATCAACTTAATTTTTCTATTTATTAGCTAACTTCTTTTTAGAAGCTAACACCAAATGCATTAAAGGTTTATCGAGTTCTACATAGATTATTTACTACACGTGCATTTCAAATATCTAGTCTTATAACTTGGAAATATGTACTCCCATATAATTAGAAGAAAACTATATAGACCTGCCGATATTAATAACTACACATACGGTCCAGATATCTTATTTCGTAACTAAAAGACATCTACTCCTACATAATGAAAAGAAAACTCTCCGTGCATGCTATTAAGTATGCATGGTGAGACTTGAACTCCACCACTAACGTAAATTAGAAAGGTGCACATCGCTTGAGCGAGAGAACATCCATATATTATTTATGACAAATTGCAGTTCATCTACTTGGAGTATGCCTATTTACAAGCGGTTTCCTTTTCTTTTATTTTTAATTTTTAAGAAAAAATATTCATTGTTCATCTCATCAGTAGAGATTTTACTTTTTAAAAAAAATTATATTTTTGTATGAATTGGTCTCCATCATCTATTTGGATCCCAATTTTTTTTTTTAAATATTTTAGTTTTTAATTATGGATATTATTTTATTCTTTTTACATGATCAATGCTAACGGTATGTGAGCTAGCAATTAATTTCGTAATAAGTTAATTACACCAGTAAATAGACATTCTTCTTCCGTCAGTGGGTGGTTGAGAGTATTTATATTATTTTCTTTTCAATTTAACTATAAACGATTATTTTTTTATACGTGGCTAAAATCAATTTTGTTAATAATTTTTAGACCATTTTTAATAAATTTTACTAATTATATATATAATATAACGTTTAAGCTTTAAACTCACAAATTTAAGTTGACATAAGCCCACCCATTGAGATCATACAAAACAAGCTTAGTTGAGCAAACCCATTTCAAGTCAAGTCCAAGAAATATAAAAGAAAATATATCCCGGCCCACCCGTTTGACATTTTTGTACGATGCCCAGATATGACGACATTTTAATGCACATTTACTTCCCAAATGCGATTGGTACGTTAAATTTACTGGTCATGTGTTGTGTTGTGGGTCACTTTTCATGGACATATGAAGCAAACAACAGATAAGGTGAAGAGAGAAATGGTTTTTGTCCCTTACTTCATGTGTTTTACTGGCATCGACAGGACAACTATGTCTATATATAAGGTAGCAGACAAGCCAAGCCAAGCCAGCACAGGCCAATTCCTAGACCAAACACGAAGAAGAATGACATGGGAATTAGTGGCTGACGGTGCTTGTTTGACTGCTGATTTTTCCAAGTGGAGTTAGTGGCTGACGGTGGTAAATTGGGTGGCTAAATGACGGAAGTGGCGGTGGTTACTTTTGATTTTTTTTTTTTTTTTATATCTCTCCTTTAAAAGATAGAATATTTATATGTAGATGTATTAAATTATATATAATTGAATGTTTATAGTACATGACATATTCTGTTCATATGCTTTATTTATAAATTACGGTACCAATCAAATTTCTAATCATAAAAATGATACAAAATCCTATATTCCTATAATTATTTCCTATTTTCAGACATAAAATAATGGGAGAATTGAAAATAACCCTCAACTTTTGATAAAATGTTAAAGGTCCGTTTGAGAAAATTTATTCATAAGTAATTTTAATTAATTTAATAAGTTATGACCCAAAAACTGCTTGCTAAACCTTCTAAAAATAGCTTATCAGAAAATTTAACCAAAAATTATCGCTAAAAGTTAAAATTAGTCTAACCCAACTTTAATTTTTAGTTCAAGTGAAATAAATAATAAAATTATATAAAAAAAAATTAAAGGGGTACAAGTACAACATTAATAACTGTCGAAATTATAAAAAAAATTTTAAAAAAAATTATTTTATAAAATAAAAAATATGACGGAGACATTAAAACACATATCCATAATGAAAAACCCATATATATTCTCCAAGTTTTACAATAATACTAGATAACCTAAAAAATTAATATAAAAGTTAAGTCAAATTATATATCAACTGAGTTGTTCTTACCATTATCGTTTATTACCTCACCTCATGATTTTTACGATAAGGAAAAATTACATTTTGGTTAATTTTTTGGGTTGTATGACACTACTCTATTAAATATTATTTGCTTTTATTTCCAATTGTTTTTAAATTTTAAATATATTATTTTTATTCACACTTTGTATCATAATTTTTTGAAGAAATTAGATTTATTTTTATTATTTTTTTCTTTTTTTACTTGATTATATAGTAAATGATCTAAAATTTGAAGTTTTATTTTTAAGCTAATAACACCCACCTTCCCTGAAATTTTACCAACTATAAATGGAGTCAACTTTACCGTTAATGAACAAAGACCTCTTCGGCCATTAGTTGACTTCCATTAAACTTAACAGTTGACCACTTTTAATCGTTAAAAAGATCAAAACACCCCTAAAATAATATTTTCTCTTTATTAAATAAAAAAAATAAGGTTAGATCTCCACCGTCCATCTTACCTGAGATGTACGGCAGAGTTTTTTTTTCTTTTTTTTAAAAAATTATTACAAAAAATTAAACGTCGGATCTCCATCGTCTATCTTTGGATGGACAATGGAGATCTAATTTTTTTTAAAATAATTTTTAAAACAAAATTTTAAAAAAAAATTGAGTTTAAAATGTGGAGAAATAATCTGGAAATTGAATCTCCACAAAAAAAAAAATGAAATTTGCTGAAGATCCAGCCATGGATAGATTTCCAGCGCGACGAACCCAGAAAAATTTATTAACAAAGACGAACCCAGAAGGGTTTGTTAACAAAGACGAACCCATTTGGGTTTATCACTGAGTTCGCCTTCAAAGATTTGAAGGAATCTGGATTCGCCTTTAAAGGGGAATCTGGATTCGCCTTTAAAGGCGAATCTAGTGATGACAAACTCAGATGGGTTTATCTTCGTTAACAAACCCTTATGGGTTTGTCTCACTCCAGCACAACATATATATATATATATATATATATTTTATCTTGGCCGTCTATCATATCAAAGATGGAGGATTGAGATTTTTTTTAATTTTTTATTTAATAAAATAAAATTAAAAAAGGAGAAAAGACTAAAATACCTCTGTGCCTATTAAGTTTGACTAAAGTCAACTAACATCAGAGAAGGTTTTTATCCATTAACGGTAAAGTTGACTCAGCTTATAGTTGACAAAATTTTAGGGGAGGGGTGTTATTAGCTTTTTATTTTTTAAGATATCCGTGTAAAAAGTAAACAAATTCCGCTTGGAAGATGATAAAAAGAAGAAAAGAAAGAAAAAAAAAAAAGGGTTTTGAGTGAATATTATCGTTCATCAACAACAAATAATAGAAGAGAAGAAAGAGATAAGAATGTGCAGGTAAGAACATAAAAGACGGCCCACATTTCATCGAAAATTCCACGCAAGCTAACCTTTCAACTAGCCCACATGGCCCATACCCGGCCCAACGCTTCCCTTCAAAAATGAAAAAACTCTCCCACTCGCTCTCTTCACAAATCACATAGTTGAATTGATAGTTCACACTTCACAAAACACACTCTCTCTCTATATCTCTCCAATGGAGCCATGGCTCGACGACTTAGCCGACGATCTCCAGAGCGTAAGCTTCACATCCACCAACACCACCACAACAATCAACCGCAGCACCAGCTCCGGCTCCTCCGACGCCGCCGCCCTCACCCCGGCTCCCTCTGCTCACGGCTCCTTCTCCTCCTCCTCCAAGTCCAAGTCCACCCACTCTATCTCCCTCTCCGACCTCCGCTTCTCCCTCCGCCTCGGCTCCGGCGACATCGGCTCCGTCTACCTAGCCGAGCTCAAGAGCAGCGACAGGAACAACATAAACATCAACAATAACAGCCTTTTCGCGGCCAAAGTGATGGACAAGAAAGAGCTCGCCTCCAGAAGCAAAGAAGGTAGGGCCCGAACCGAGAGAGAAATCTTGCAGTTGTTGGACCACCCCTTTCTTCCCACGCTTTACGCCAGTCTAGACTCCCAGAAGTGGCTCTGTTTGTTGACGGAGTTCTGTCCCGGCGGTGACCTCCACGTACTCCGCCAACGCCAGCCCAACAAAAGATTCGACGAAACCGCCGTCAGGTACGCACCCACATTCTTCCATTTCTTTCTTTTTTAAAAAAAAAAAATTGCATTTAATCTCAACGATTTGCGTATTTTTTTTGAAAAATAAAATTAGTAAAATAGAGAGAGAGAGAGAGCATTCAGTGATCGACGGTGATTGATCGGGTGTGTGGTGGGACTCATCAATCACTTGGCCGAGACACAGGGCGGGGACTGTCAGGTGTGGGGCCCACCAGTTGGTCACTGTCCCAGTGAGTGAACGCTGTTTTTACGGTGTGTTTCACTTCACGTACGCCGGATCGTTTTTCGTTACGGTAGATTAGGGGGTTGTTGTCTCATGTCCGGAAAAGAAAATTATCGGGTGCGACCGACCTCATTCTAACTCGTGAGTTTATAGGCCAAGTTAGTTTGACTTTTTATCTGGCCACTATCACAAAGACACCTGTTGCGCTCACTACTGGAGGCGAACTAATTACACGTGAATCAACGTTAATGCCATCTCTTAAATGCTACAACAATTTGGAAAGCCGAAAACCACTAACTCTAATTGACGGATTTTTGGCATGCCCGCATGTTAAGCCGTTCACTTGTGAGATGCTCAAATCAAATCAAATTAATTTTTTTCTTTCCTTAAGGATACAGAGTCAATATTTAGACTAAGCAAAGGGGTAATGTGTACGTCACCGCATATTAAATAGGGAATGAATCGTTTAGATAATATTCAAATTCAACTCCCAACTAATACAATTTCCATATTGGTGGAATGTACCTGAGGCTAGACCTTTACTGACCTCTCGAGCCGAGCATAGATTAGTCCTATGGATTAAACCCAAAAAAATATATAGTTAGACTAAGCTCATCATTATATTACTTGATCTAGGCAATGTAAATGAGCCAACCATATAGTATTTAATTTAGGTATTTCCTAACAGACCTTCGGAATTTGCCATAACAAAAAGTAAGTAAAATAATAATTGCTTTCAGTTATAACTATCGGGTTTGTTGGCGGATTGTAATAGATTTTAATAAAACTTATAATTTATAGTCATAATGGTAATAACCATAGTAGATTGATTCTTAAAGTCACAATTGAGTTGGGGTTGGACTAGTATGTAATATGTGAACAATTATTGTTGGTTGAGCGACCCTGTTAAATGTTCAATTAAATAAACGGTAGTTGAAACCTGAAAGTATTCCAATAAGGCATTAAAAGGTTGCTTCTAATTTTACGAAGAAATAAAATCAAATTACGTGGGGTGTCATTCTCATAATGAGAAAATGATTGATTTTTTTTTCCTTTTTTTGACATAATGAGAAAATGATTGATACTAGTTCAGGTTTTTATTTGCATTAATGTCATGACTATGTGAAATAGATAGTATGATAGTAGATATCATAAATTATTAATATTAGAAACAATATAATAGAAATTAAAAAAAAGATCTAAAAGTAATAGCATGGAGTAATATAATAATTTTAATTTTTATATTAACATAAATAATTTGACGAATAAATGTATAAACTATAAACAATAGTTTGATAAATTTGTATATCTTCTCATAATTCAAGTGGCGTGCACCTCCTTAATATATGTCAGTAGTAAGAGCTTTAGATTTAAAGAGTTTTGTTCTTATTATGTTGGAGTAGGAATAGATATATCTCCATTATAAGTAGTTTATAAAGAAGTTGGCGGCCGTGGCCTCTACTCCATAAAAAAAGAAGAAGATTTTTTTACTATTTAATTTTATAAAACTGTTTCTTTAACCTCATAAAATATTGTGTTTTATTGCATTGATCCCTAAATAATTTTTTTTTATAGTTTTACCTCTTATCAGGAGAATAAATATCGGATTAATACAGTGATTAATTTTAAAAGTTATACAAACCTTTAACCTAATGTAATAATAATTTTGGCAAATTTTAGGTACAAAAAGGTGATTGTTTCTTGAGAAAGTGATTTGATTCCAGTTATTCTGAAACATCAAATCTAAATTGAGATATTATAGGTTCCCATATCTTTTGCCGGATTTATAGGAATCTTTTATAATTCCAAGTTTATGTATTTTTGCCTCACCAGTCACCAAGGTGGCCCCCTGTTTCTGCCGGTTGCCTCTCCTAGGCCCCCTTTAATATATACTTGAAAGTCTAACCCAACTTGTACCAAAAAAAAAGTCTAACCCACAACTGGTTATGTATTAAAACCAAAGTCTGGCCCTAGGAATACAAAACTCTATATTTGCCCATGATGTTATTTTATATCCATTTTTTCTATTCCCAATGCTTTATTTTCTTTTCCTTAATTTTTAGAACCGAACGTGTAGATCGTAGTTTGATGAGTTGACGAAAATTTTTTACCTGAGATTGTCCAATTATATTAAATCATCTCACATTATTTTTATTATCAACAAGGTACAATTTTATTTTTTTTAATATTTTTAATATAATGTGACGCAGTATAATTGAGATGAGGTGACACCGTCCCGAATAAGATAAAAAGTTTTTCTCTGAGTTGACATGCCTGGATCTAACTTGACTTGCATTGCATTGCTTTTTGCTAATGTGAATCTCTCTCATAACTGACATACACACATGCACGAAAATAAACTAAACAGGAAAATTGTAGGAAAACTCGATCATGTGAGTCCCATCTGTTTTGACTATATTTCAAGATTAATTTATAACATAGTTAATTTTATAACTCAGTTGACTATAAATATATGATGAAGAAGTTTTTTTTTTTTTTTACTTAATTTTCATATTTCATCTTTTTATACATTCTATGTCTCACTCTATGTATTATGTATTAATTAAGTTTGGTTATTTATTTACTATTTTTCTCAAAGCTGTTCAGGTTAGTTATAAATATTATTACGAACATAATGATTTTTGGACCTAATTGTGGGGCACATGAGATGATAGGGAGACAGGGAATAGAACAATGCAGACTATGCTTCTATAAAAGGACACAAGTGGAGAAGCTTTATTTGCTTTGAATTTTCTCTGCCCAAAGAATTTTTTCTTTGGTACATCTATTCATATATTATTTCATGGTAGATATTTTATTAAGAAGGGGTGCATGGAATCTCAAGAGTTGTTTATCAAGGAGACACGTAGGTCCCTTGTTGCATGCATTATGTGGTTAGAACCAGAAGCAAAAATAATTTATTCTTCTTATTATTATTTTTTAAATGATACGAAAAAGTCGTGAAATCAGGCTTCCTGTTTTCAATTAGAAAATAACACCAGAGACCATTGATGAGTGACGACATTAGTAGGTCCATATATCCATGTGTATATTATTCGACATTAATACTAATTTCTCCGCTAAATATTTTCACTGTACTTATTTGTCTCCAGGTTCTACGCATCAGAGGTGATAGTAGCACTAGAGTACCTGCACATGTTAGGGATTGTCTACCGTGATTTGAAGCCCGAAAATGTTCTTGTTCGATCAGACGGTCACATTATGCTCACGGATTTCGACCTCTCGTTAAAATGTGATGATTCTACATCAAAGGCTCAGATAATTTCTGATCCAAACCCGGCAACTCCCGCTCAGAAAAAAAATGCCTACCCGGCAGATCACCCTCCTTTTACATCCACTTCGTGCATTATCCCAAACTGTATAGTCCCTGCTGTTTCATGCTTCCACCCGAAACGCAAACGCAAAAAGAAGACAGGCCACCACGGTGGGCCTGAATTTGTAGCCGAGCCCATGGATGTTCGGTCTATGTCATTCGTCGGGACCCATGAGTATTTGGCGCCAGAGATAGTGTCCGGCGAGGGACATGGGAGTCCGGTGGATTGGTGGACACTAGGGATATTTATATTTGAACTATATTATGGGGTGACACCTTTTAGGGGTGTGGACCATGAGCTAACCCTTGCTAATATTGTGGCACGAGCCCTTGAGTTCCCCAAGGAACCCGCCGTGCCTGCCGCGGCTAAGGACCTCATTTCACAACTATTGATTAAAGATCCGGCAAGGCGATTAGGGTCCACAATGGGTGCATCGGCTATCAAACACCATCCATTTTTTCAAGGGGTAAATTGGGCATTGTTGAGATGTACACCCCCGCCATTTGTTCCCCCTCCGTTTAGTAGAGAAGCTGTGTCTGATGAAAGTAGTCCTGAGACCCCAGTCGAATATTTTTAACTAAATAAAACAGGAAAAAAAAAATGTTAATGAAGAATATATCTCACAATATTCATATGTATCTACTGACTTGATTTTTAAATTATTCTAATACAGCTGGCATCTGGCTATGACATGCATGTTTCGATCCTTCTTGTCACATTTAGGAGCCACCGTCAATGATATAGATCTGCAAATTTACCTCATGCGTTGCAATCTCTATTTGTCTAACAAAAAGAAACACTATTTTATAATAATAAACGATTTCTCGTAATTGGAGTTGATTTCTGAACCGTACTTATAGAAGGGTGTTAGGAGAAGGCTGTGGTGCCGCGTGAATTGATAGGCTGGCCAGAGCATGGGTTGGGCATGAGGGTGAGATGCCGCTCGCTTGTGTGCATATGCACCCCCACCACTCCCCCCCATGTGGATTGTTGGGCCTCCGGAGAAAATGTGGGGCTGCCAATCACCAACACCACCTTTTGTTTTTGTTTTTTTTGTTTTTGGATCTCACATGTTGTTTGTATTAATTCTTCTATGATGTATAATTGAATGACAAAAGTGTATTAGTCTCCTTTCACACTGCTTTTTGAATCTATTATCGACTATAATTTGGTATACTAAAATGTTTTTTTCTGTTTGTTTTTCTATTGCAGTTTGAAATTCCAACAGTTTCATTATTAGTCTTTCATTGGAATGGCTTTAAATTCAATTGCTTCATCATTACTTCATCATTTTTAAATTAGATGGAATTCATTTTATATACTTGTCTCAATCAATCCAATTTTCTTTTAGGCTTCTTAAAATTTACACTACCTATTGATATCAATATAAACAACTTTCAATTCAAAAAAAAAAAAAAAGAAAGGAAAGAAAGTAGATCTAAAAACTAATACAAAACAAACAAAGATAAAATAAATTTCAAAACCAAAAGAAAATGATTTGAAATAGCACACATATGAACATAAAAAAAAATAAGCAAAAAATAAAAAAATAAAAAATAAAAACACCAAAAAAAAGGGGGTAAATTGGTTGAGAATTAAGTCTTGGCCTCGCCAAGACCTCATTGCCTAAGGTTAAGAATGAATATTAATATTATTTATTTATTTTGATATATATATATATATATTATTTTACATATTAAAATTTTAGTTTTTAATCCTTAAAAATGTTTAAAAAAAATACTTGGAAATTAAATTTAAAATCTTCAAGAATAATGAAAGAAAGGGAAATAAGTAAGATGATGGTGAACTAAAGGGTATTTTAGTTAATTCATCTACTTTTGGTGCTGAAAAACTTTAAGTTATTAAGTTAGGGATTGTTTGTTTTTTTATTTGAAGATTGAATAAACCTAAATTTTTATAGAGACTGAATAGTGATTGAAACCTGAAACCTGTAAGACATGTTTATTTTTTTGCTGTCTAATTACTGAATAAAATTATTGATTGTTTATTTTTTTAATTATAAAATATCTAAATAGAGATAAATTTAGAAATATATTAATATAATAATAATTATGGAAAGAGATATTATAATTATGAAATAAAATATTTTAATTATAATTCATAATTATATATTAAGTGATGAGTTATAATTTTTATAATTCTATTTTAAGTTATTTTTTACTATTTTTAAGTTGTTTGACAACTTAAAAAAATAAATAAAAATAATTCAATATGTTTAATTCAGATCCATTAACTACTAAGTGGAAAAAAAAACTACCGACCATTAAAAAAAAAAAAAAAAAAAAAGGACTCGAATGACAAGGCTCATTTTCACTATTAATATTTAAGACTAATTATGTCAAAGGCTTAGAGTCTTAGAGAGTAAATATCATTAACTTTTAATTTTTGTAATACGTATGGAGTAGAGAGTAGTTTAGTAGTGGGTGCATTTAGCATACATAACTCTTCAATGTAAAGCCGTCTAAAGTTCAGCCCGGTTGTACAGGGCCTGGGCCACTAAAGCTCAACAGGCGACCAGAATTTGAAGTTCATTTTCTCCATTCTTCTTTTGTTCGAGCTTCAGTCTCCAACCTCGAAGCTTTCGATTTTCGAAACACTGCTCGCTCTCTCCGAACCTTAGAAATCAACGACAATGGAGGAACCTCAAAACGGCAACGCGAACTCGGTTGCAGCTGGTGACGACGAGGAGGCAGAGGCCATGGTCGGCCCACCACTTGCTGCTCCTCGGCCCAGGGCCAAGCGTCCTCTCCAGTTCGAGCAGGCGTATCTCGATTCCCTCCCCTCTGCTAACATGTACGCATTTTGTTCTTCCTCTCTCTCTCTCTCTCTTCTAAATATCTATTCCTCTATTTGTTAATTGTGTGTTTTTCAGGGTTTAGGGTTTATTTATTGTTTAATATAAAATGTCTTTCTTGTATTGTTGTTTTTCTTTTTGATGATTTTTAAGCATATCTTTAGTTGAAGTTTATACTTCAATAAATTTTGCAGTTTTACACTCTTTTCCGAGTTCAATGAAAAGGCCTTTTAGTGCGTGTTCTTCTTTTTGGAATTTTTGAACTTAATGCGAATATTTTTTTATCGGTGATCATCATGTTACAGGTATGAAAAAAGTTATATGCATCGTGATGTGGTTACGCATGTTGCTGTGTCAGCTGCGGATTTTTTTATAACTGGAAGTGTCGATGGTAAACTTAATATCTCGTTACTTTTTTTTACTTGAGGTTACTGTTTGCGAGTTTCACCATTTTTCCCTAACTTATTTGGACCTGAAATTGGAGATTTCAGAAGAGTTGCATGATGTAAGGCCTCAAGCTTTTAAGCCATTACTGATGCTGATATTTATTTTTGTAGAATTAAAACTTATCGATTGTAAGTTTGTAACTATGTAAATAAGAATAAGAAAATAGATAAATACCTAGCATCACGATAGAAATTGTAGGCACTACTCATTTCAATCTCAAGAATCTTTCATTAGAGAGGATACATAACTCATCCATGTGATGGTATCACATCACAAACATGGATTCATTGAAGAATCAAGTATTTATTCTCAAAACTCTCAGTATGAATCTTGTTGTACTCATGGAGCATGAGATTTTGTGAACTTTTGGCTACTTGTAGCCAAAGTGCCCCCTTGGACTACATCAATGTCTTCATTTACCCTTTAGTTGTATAAAAAGATTTAAATTGCTTACCAATATTGGTTCATTATTATAATGTGAAGTTAAAAGGTGAAATGTTAGGCATACACTATTATGGTGCTTATATCGGTACGTTATTTTTTGAAGTTTTTTTGCAATTTGAGATGATGAGCTTGCATAGTAAGCAAATATTGTTTGTTAGAGACCCATAAATTCAAAGGAATGTAGGTTGTTTAATTTGGTAGGAAGGAGATGGAATAGAAAACCATTTTTTTTGGATAGGAAACAAAATTTTTTTTATTTAAGGATGAATAAAATAAGTAGAAAAGTGAACAAGTAGTCCACAAAACCAATAAACTAAACCAAAATTAAAAAATTCAATTAAAAAAAAAAAACAGCCTTTCCAATCCAACATGATGAAAAATAAAAATTGTCTCTAAATTCTTCAGAGGTACTGAGGTAGATGCCCATAGAGAAGCTAAATAATAAGCATTATCCCATAAATAACTACCATCCTCTTTAGCTTCCTCAAAGATTCTTCTATTCCTCTCTAACCAAATAACCCACAAAATTGCAAAAATTTCACAATACCAAAGGACCATAGCTTTCTTTCCTCCACCAAAAGCTTTAAAATCTTTCAAAAAGAAAGAGACCACAGACCAAGGAGCAGCCCACTTCAAACCCACCATTGAAACCAACTAGTCCATAACTTTACAGCCACCTGACAATGGAGAAAAAGATGATTCAAATTTTCTTTAAAATTTTTGCACATAACTCACCGAGAAGGAAGAAAACAAGAATTAGGATGGCTCTTCTGAAGAATATCACAAGTATTTATTTTGCCTTGAGCTATCAACCAATGTACTAGAAAACCTTCTTGCATCGCAAACAGGATTATTGTAAAGCTACCAACTAGTATTCTTCAATACTAATTACCTCCAAAGCTACTGTATTTTTGGGTGATATTGATGCAGTGATGCTTGCTTACGATGGTAATATGTTTGTACTGGGAATATTTTTGTTTTTCTCTTGATTACATCCGTGATATGATGAAAAGTGATGTTTACAAATTGATTTATTTACTTTTATTTTTTTTACATTTTAAATTTTGTAAACCAGGGCATTTGAAATTTTGGAAGAAAAAGGCTGTTGGCATTGAGTTTGCAAAGCATTTTAGATCCCACCTCGGTCCCATTGAAGGCCTAGCGGTGAGCTCTTCCTTCTTGTGTATGGGGTGTGCATGTGTGTAATATTCTTGAAACTTATCCTTGATTTAATTGTGATTTACTTAGGTATGTATTATTTATATTAGTATATGTCTATTATTAGATTAATGTCCTATTATTATTTGCTTATCGGTTGGCCTCATCAGACGTTACAAATAATTCTGTGACTTTTTGTTGAGAACCTAGGTCTATATCCCCAAATTTAACCCTAAATTCCCAATTAAAAACCCTAACCCTAGAAATTTAATTCTAAGTTTAGTGAGTTTGATTTGATTAGTCAAGAATTCAACTAACCAAACTTTTAGAATTAGTTTTTGTGGAGATCTAATCCTAGCCCACAGAGTCTAATCCTAGCCCAAGCAATTCTTAAGTGTTTCATCTCAGGAAAATTCGAAATAATTTTGTCTCTGGTAATTGCTAGTAGACAGAAACTGAATAATATATTTGATAAAAGATGAATGCCTACAAACGTAATGATTAATCATCTATTTATACCTAACACAATAATATAATATAATCGTAATAGGAAATAAATAATTAGAAACCTATACAATTCTAATAGGAAATAAATAAAACTAGAAACCTAATACAACTCTAATAGGGAATACCAACATATCCTAATTAAAACAAAACTGAAAAACAGGAAAAATACTTAAAAACTCAAATTCGGACTTTACTTTGACCAAGCAAACATGCTACCAAAAAACGCTACCCATGGTCGCGCTTTTTGCTAGCACTTTTAAACTGAGGCTACTGCTACCAAGAAACGCTACCCGCGGTTGCTTTTTGCTAGCACTTTTTTCTTCCCTCTTTCTAGTCTCCTAGTGATGCTCTCATCATTCTCTCTTACTTCAAGAACCCTTGCCCTCAAGGGTAAAATTTGAAAACCTCAGTTGTTTCTCAAACTGCAATCGTCATGTAAGTTCTTCCACACATATTAGACTTTTCTGCATTTCCATTTGAAGAGCTTGCATGTCACTGTCTATCTTCTCAATGTTATTAATAGCAAAGAGAACTTTTTCATTCCCTCGTCTTTTGTTCCCTTCCTCAAGCTTCGATTTTAGGAATGTAAGCTTGTTCCTTAATCCAGCTTCAGATTGCTGAATCTTTCCCAAAGCAGCCTCAATTTCACTCTTACAGGCTTGAAGATGCATTGATTCTTCCTTCTTCTGATTCAAGTAAGTCACCGCAGAACTTATCCTTGCCCTTGATCGATTTTCTCGTTGTTCAAAGTAAGCATTTGATGAAGAGAAGCTTGATAAAAAGCATTTGAGTGCCAATAACTTATTCTCTACAAGAACATTTCCTTCTTGCATTTCAGATAAAAGGAGTTTCTGTGAACCAAGCTGTTGTTTCTTGACTTGGATACTGTCTTCCATTGCTTTAGTTTGATCACTCAACGGCAAAGGATCACCCATAACAACAATTTTACCTGCTTGAGACACAGCCTTTGCTGCCAGCTCAGCAACTTTCACATTGGCATCCATGTTTTCAGCTCTTTTGGAATCAGCTGATTCCTCGGCTCTCTCGGCTGACTCATACCTTGGCTCAACAGGTGGTAGCCTTATACCATGAGTTTGCCTTGCCTTTTGAATGACTTTTCTTCCGACCGGCTGTCGCTTACCCCGTATCTCCACCTGACATTCAAACGCTTCGTAGATTCTTGTTTGCTCAGCCACCCAAACGTCCATTTTGGTCACAAAGCTTGTTGTCTGGCTTTAAAGGCTTCTGTGCGTACCTTGTGGGTCGGAACAATCGCTGGAGTTTGATTGTTGTCGCTGGTCGACATCTCAAAAACCTCTCAATGAAAGCACCAATTGCTGAGGACCTAGGTCTAAATCCCCAATTAAAAACCCTAACCCTAGAAATTGAATTATAAGTTTAGTGAGTTTGATTTGATTAGTCAAGAATTCAACTAACCAAACCTCTAGAATTAATCTTTATGGAGATCTAATTCTAGCCTAAGTAATTCCTAAGTGTTTGATCTCAGAAAAAGTGGAAATAATTGTCTTTGGTAATTGCCAGTAGACAGAACTGAATAATATATTTGATAAAAGATGAATGCCTACAAACGTAATGATTAATCATCTATTTATACCTAACACAATAATGTAATATAATCGTAATAGGAAATAAATAACTAGAAACCTAATACAATTTTAATAGGAAATAAATAAAACTAGAAACCTAATACAACTCTAATAGGGAATACCAACATATCCTAATTAAAACAAAACTGAAAAACAGGAAAAATACTTAAAAACTCAAATTCGGACTTTACTTTGACCAAACAAACATGCTACCAAAAAAGGCTACCTATGGTCGCGCTTTTTGCTAGCACTTTTAAACTGAGGCTACTGCTACCAAGAAACGCTACCGGCGGTTGCTTTTTGCTAGCACTTTTTTCTTCCCTCTTTCTATTCTCCTAATGATGCTCTCATCACATTTATTTTTCTTTTGTCATTCTTGTTCCAACTGCTGAAATCAATCCTACATTAAGAATCTAATTATAGTGATGGGTACACCACTCATTTCACTTTCACCTTCACTTCTGCTAATACATCATTTCTCTGTGCTACGTCAGTTTCACCACTACTATTATGTTCACCACCATTGTTACCATGATGAAATTACCATCTTTATTGCAACAACTGCTTCTAGCAACAAAAGGGCATTGCGATTGTTGCTATTTCCACCGTTCCACCCATTGCTGCCATGAATGTCTATGTTGCTACCTGTCAGCACTACTTATGCACTATCAAGTTGCTGGCACTAGTCTCAGCACTCTGCCTTGGATAGTACTCTATTGAGGGCCTGCAACTACCAGCTGTGTTCCGACTTCCACAGACAATGTCCACTGTTTGGCCTGTAATCGACAGTGGAATCACTTCTTCCACTAACTTCAGTCTCACCACCTGCTACCATGGATGGACACTGACCATCAACTCGGGCTTTACTGTTGGCTTGTGACTCTTAAAGCCATTTAATCAGTTAATTTTGGACTCTACAAACAATACGTGTCAGTTTCATCATAATTCTTTTCATGTGCAGATTCATTGCACAGGTTCTCATTCACTTCACATAGTTTATATACTGAAAAGCACTTCCTTGGATCTGCGCATTCCCTTCTAATATTAATATAAGGATTTAGTTATTCACTAATAATTCGTGGTTAAGGCAGCACATTCTTTGATGTTCTTTCATTTTCATGATTATTTATGCTGTTCTCTATTGTCATCTTTTTCTTGTTATTTTGCTTTCATAAAATATATGTATGTCTATTTTTCTTGTTATTGCAGTCATCAACCATGACTTGGTTCAGCTATGCAGGTTAGTGTTGATGGTTTGCTTTGCTGTACAATTTCAAGTGATCATTCTGTGAAGATATATGATGTTGTTAACTATGACATGATGCTCATGATCCGCCTACCATTTATTCCTGGTGCTGCTGAATGGGTCTACAAACAAGGGGATGTCAAAGCTAGGCTTGCCATTAGTGATAGAAATTCCTCATTTGTGCATATCTATGATGCACGAGCTGATTCAAATGAACCTATCATCTCTAAAGAGGTATCTTAGCCGCTCATGAAGTTGCGAAATTGTTACACTTACTTTTCTTTTTCCTATTGCACTGGCCATGGTAACATTTAGATAACCCTCTTTTAAAACTTTCTTGACTTGCATTTTTCAGATTCACTTGGGGCCGGTAAAAGTTATGAGATACAATGCTGAATTTGACACAGTGATATCTTGTGATGAAAAGGGCATCATTGAGTACTGGAGTCCTGCTACACTTCAGTTCCCACAAAACGAGTATGTGCTTGGGTACATTTTATATATTCATTACCAAAAGTCATATTGTGAAAGAGACCTGCAGAAATTTAACAAACATTTATGGAAGGATTTTTCATATTTGAATAGATTTCTAGTAATTCTTTGTTCAGTTTCGTCTGGATTAGTATTTGGTGTTTGGCTGGTGTTATGCTTTTATTGCTGCAAACAATTATATAAAAGTTATAATCTCCAAGATAACAGTAGAAACAAAGTAGTTCATGATTATTATAATTTATCTGAGCTTAGTATAAGATATGCTTGAGTCATTGGATCATGGAACTTAACTGTTGTATAAGCAGAAAATAATGGATGAAGTTGATGCAGGAGGATAGAAGCAAGCTTCTCATTGTTAGCATCTAAATGTTTGCTAACAATGTTCTGGTATTGAAATGATTTCTATGCTTTGACAGTCAAATGATTGCTAACAGCCAATGCTAAGAATGAAAAAACATGTAAAATGATTACATGCAAGGAAAACAAAATTTTTGGTGGCTAACAAGTATGAGAATTTTAATATATTAACTATTTTGATAAACCTTGAAATATAGAAGAACAGTCCAAATGTTGATTACAAAACTTTAGGAGTTTTGAGCTGTATTTGTCATTTGATACGGTCTACTTAGCTGCACTGATACATTCATTGGCCCAAAGCATGCATATTGGGTAATTTAGGGTTTTATTATACTATTTGCTGTTTTCTTGCATGTGTGGTGCCCTTGGGAATGTCATACTGGCACCAAGCTGGTACTTTAGTTCATTTGAATTCTTAAAGAATGGTTTACTGTCTTCCTTATAATGTGAACAGATGGCGTGTGAGTCATGTTGTTGTATAACTGTCATTTATCTTGAACTTGCCTCTGATAATCGATAACCCAGTCCTTTTAACAGTTTTCATAACAAAAGTAAGTCTAGTATGGATCAAGATTTAGTGATTTGGAGTCAGGATTATTTAATTACAATTTAAATCTGTAAAATATTTATATTTTTTTTGGAATTCTTTTGTATATATTTTTGTGATTGAGTTTATATATCATTGAACAGCCTTAGAACCTAAAAGACTAGTTTATTGAGTTGTGATATCCATTATTATGTAAACCTTATTCCCACCGTCTATAACTTAACATGTGAGTTCTCTAACACTCTCTCTCACATGTGAGTCCGGTTTCAAATTGATTGGTCACTCTATTTGATTTTTTTTTTTTTACGTTTATATTTGGCAAACTTATAATTTAGCTATTGATGTTAGTCTAGAGGCTTTGTTACAAAGTTTATTGGAATAATATATATATATATATTTATTATATTAAGTTTATATATCATTTGACAGTCTTACAATCCAAAAGACTAGTGTATTGGGTTGTGACATCCACTGCTATACAAACCTTGTTCCCACCTTATCTAGCTTCACATGCGGGTATTGTTGTCAGGTGGTTAATTTGTTGATCATTGCTTTTTAACCGTTTTCAGATTCAATTCATGTGCTTCTTTGTCCAAACAACAACTGTTTTCACTGTGAGGTTTTGGAGGCTTGTGATGTTTTCAAACGTGTTCTTCTGTATGCTTGTTTTATAACTTATTTCGATGTGGCTAAAGTACTTGCGTGGGAGTCTGAAGTCTGCTTTTCGTATTGTCACATTGCTTTATTTTAGATAAACTAAATGTTGCTTATGTTTTTTTTTTATTGCTGTTGGTTTGTGGTGCATGCAGGGTGAATTTTAGATTGAAGAGTGATACTAATCTCTTCGAAATTGTGAAATGCAAAACAACTGTTTCTGCTATTGAGGTACTATACATTCTGTATCAGAAGAATGTGGTTTATATATGGATTCAATGACTATTGTCTTGACGCCCATAATGAGTATTGACCTGTTGTAGTTGGATATAAATTTGCAATTCTTATTCCTTTTAATCATAAACTGTTGCTTAATGGTTATGGAAGTTGCTAATTTGAAGTCTACTTTATGAACTTTCAGGTGAGCGCTGATGGTAAGCAATTTTGCATCACGTCACCTGATCGTAGGATACGTGTATTTTGGTTCAGAAGTGGTAAGCTTAGACGAGTTTATGATGAATCACTGGAGGTAATTTTATCTGAAATTTAACTCTAATATTTTAGCTTTTGAGCTCTATGATGATGATGGTGATGATTAAGTATCTCGTTTAATTAGGTGGCCCAGGATCTCCAAAGAAGCGATGCTCCCTTATACCGGCTGGAAGCTATTGATTTTGGACGAAGAATGGCTATTGAGAAGGAAATTGAGAAAACTGAAAGCGCGCCTCAACCAAATGCAGTTTTTGATGAAAGTTCTAATTTCCTTATATATGCAACTCTCCTTGGAATAAAAGTAATATATCAGTTGTAATTGGACTGTGGCACGCTAGCTTTTTGCATTCATCATTAAGAATAGATTTTCTGTTTTTCTTCTTCTTTTCATTTTCTTATACATATTTCTTTCTTTCCTTTTTTTTGATTTTATCTCTGATAGGTAGTAAATTTACACACAAATAAAGTGGCGCGAATCCTTGGAAAGGTGGAGAACAATGATAGATTCTTGAGAATTGCCTTGTATCAAGGTGATCGAAGCAGTAAAAGAGTTAGAAAAATTCCGGCAGCTGCAGCAAATGCCAATGAGAGTAAAGAGCCTCTCACTGATCCTACTCTCCTGTGTTGTGCTTTCAAGAAGCATAGAATCTATATGTTCAGGTGCCATATTATTTATCTACTTTACTGGTTGCGTGACTGTATCTTGGAATGTTGTTTTTTTTCATGAGGTGTGTACTGTGTACTAGTGTTGCCTTAGGGTGGTTTTTAATTGGATGGTTGTTATGTGATAGCCTAAAAGGCAGTGAGACTCTACTAAAGTTTTAGGAACTGTGAACTATGAACTTAAATGGTTTTGTGGTAAAATCTTGTTTGAATATTTAAAGCAACATTAGCTACATGTCTCTGTAGTTCTAGTTTGTTTGAAATGAAATTTTGTTGCATTGATGGTGTGCTTTTCCCTTTTTATGAATTATTGAAGAATTATTCTGTGGCTAATCTTTTATCCAATTATGGTCCCAATAGTCGGAGAGAACCAGAGGAGCCTGAAGATGCTACCAAGGGAAGGGATGTGTTCAACGAAAAGCCGCCTCCTGATGAACTTTTGGCTGTGTCAGATATAGGCAATGCGGTCACAACATCTCTTCCTGACAGTGTGGTGAGTTTCTTTTTCTTTATTTATCTGCATGTTTCAATCCAGACTTGGCCGTAACTTTTACTTGCCAATTGAATTTAGGAATCTTGTAGTTCACATAATATGTTATTGTGTGCATGAGCCAACAATTTCTCTTCTCTTTTTTCAACACTGAGTACATCATAAGAATTCTCTTGAAAACAATTTGGTTTAGTTTGTTAATTAAAGTGAGAAAAGGGTATGACAAAGAATACATAATGAAAGACTAGTATTATGAAGCTAACACAAAAAGGAAAAGTCTTCAAAGAGATGGGCTTTTGTCATTCATAGCCCTGTTTAATAAAAGTTTGTGACTTGTGAAATTATATCCAGATATCACTGGACTTTCTCCATACATCATAGTAATATGTTTTCAGACGAACCAAAAATGATGGAAGAACTTGCTCTGATGAATATACT
The DNA here is from genome assembly GCA_003430845.1 of Xanthoceras sorbifolium. Taxonomy (NCBI): domain Eukaryota; kingdom Viridiplantae; phylum Streptophyta; class Magnoliopsida; order Sapindales; family Sapindaceae; genus Xanthoceras; species Xanthoceras sorbifolium. The sequence continues at coordinate 2,532,217 of CM010620.1, read as the reverse complement.
TGGATATTGTGGATGGGGAGCCTGAAGGAAGATATATATTATTCTTGAAACTTTGGAAGCAAATGCAGTTATGCCTTACCCAAACATTTTCTGGTCATTCTCTTGGCATTTCTGCAACTTTTCTTTTTCCCAGAAAGCCTAATCAAAATTGACCCATGGAGCCGGAGTCCTTTGTAAAGTTTCTTCATTTTTGAGATTAAGTTTTGGGTGGGCTTTTCTAATTGAATGAACTAAAAACTGAAGTTTGAAATGAAGCAACCGGTGGTATAATGAAAGGTTGTCTTCTGAAAACTCTAGTGGATGTGATAATAAATATTGAGTATGCTAAATTTGGATAGTTTCAGCTGCCATAGTAACCATGCTTGACAATGAGGAAAACTGCTCTTTCTTTTCGTGTAACGGACCATTGAAGGAATGTAAAAGTACTTGAAACCAGTTTGCAAATTGTAAAGGGCCCTTTCCTTTCCCTTTTTTTTAAAACAAAATATGGTTCTTGCTTTCACTTACAGTATGGCTCATCATCTATTCACTTCCCTTATTTCCTATCAAACCGCCTAGCTTTTTAACTATCATCTCTCTCTCATGTGCTTGGAAACAGACTGTCCAAACTGTAGATGGCCTGTTGTTTTCCCCTTTCCACAAAACAAAATATGTACTTGTTCACTTTACAATATTGCTTGCCTTCTAGTTTCATCCCTTATCCCCTAGCAAACTCCTTGAATAATCCTACACAACTTACTTTACGTAGTTAATATAAGATCATAACAATCCATCATGTTCTGCATTTGTTGTCCATGGCAGTCTATCATTCTTGATTGGATGACTTTGTGGGTCTTCTTCCAAAGGTAGCAGCTATCCTTAAATTGCCCCATTTGTGATGAACCCACTGCTCGGCATAATGCCTATCTATATTAAAAATTGTTACAAACCCATGGGACCCATCCTTGAATTCTGGCCTGCAAGGGAGGGCGTGCAAGAGCTTATAAATGGGAAAATTGCACAAACTTCACCCGAGTTTAGGTAATATTTCACACAGCGGCCACTTGTACCATAATTGTACAAACATCCCTTAGAATTTATTAGCATAGTTAAATTTAACGTTTTACGTTGTAAAAATAAGAAAAAATATTCATTGATGCTGCTGTTAGTAGGATTATATATATATTTTAAGAAATTCAAGTTTTTTTTTAACAGTAAGCTTGTCTTATTTGATAGCTTCAAAAATTATGTAAAAAGTCTGTTAAAAAAAAAAAAAAGTTATATAAAAGACATTTTTACCCTTAAATCAGTTACCCAACAGTTAGTCCAGCTGCTAGTCAATGGATTTTAGGGGATGTTTGTGCAATTATGGTAAAAGTTGTCGCTGCATGTAATATTACCTAAAATCAGGGGAAGTTTGTGCAATTTTTCCCTTTGTAAATCATACTTAGTCAATGTGAGATCCACACAAATGATCCCATACTCTGTCAATGTGGGATCCTAAAACACTCTCTCTCTGTCTTGGCCCTTGGGAGGGTATTATCACTGCAAGATTCCGTGTGGGTGTACAAAGTGGTTAAAAGTAGAATTTCCCATCCATTCTGGGTCTTCAGTTCTTCCCTTTCTTATGCTCAAGCTTTTTTCTGGTCCTTTCCATACCATACTATTCCTACAGAATGCTTGATTTTAATGTATCCCCAATGGTTAGTCGATCATCAGTATCTGTGTAGCTACTGCTTTTGCTTTAATATTGTATCATTTCCATCCTAAATGATTGGTTTAACAGAAATTTTTTATGAAGCAGATGTATCCTTATTGATCCTTAGTTTCTATTCACTTGCTAAGTAAATGAAGTCTAAATCATTGTGAGATGGGTAATTCACCCTCACTACTGCTTTTAGGCAGTAGTGGACAAAATGAGTTTTTTAGCACGTTTAATTGGTTTGCTCATACTTGTTTTTTGTAAATATTTCACTGTTTTATCAGATTTTGCAAGTAAATAAAGTACAAATCATTATATAACGGTACTTCTGCGCCTCTGCTGCTTTTAGGCTGTGGTGGACATAATGAGTTTCTTATCACATTTAATAGGTTTGCTCATATTTTTTTTTTTTGTGATTATTCCACTGTTTTATCAGATTATGCATACGACAATGGGTGACATTCACATGAAACTTTACCCAGAAGAATGTCCAAAAACTGTGGAGAACTTTACAACACACTGTCGGAATGGCTATTACGATAATCTCATTTTTCACCGGGTCATCAAAGGTTTCATGGTTCAGACAGGAGATCCTTTGGGTGATGGCACTGGTGGGCAATCTATCTGGGGAAGGGAATTTGAGGACGAGTTTCACAAAAGGTATTTTGTTTATTAACATTATGAAGCATTGCATTATTGACTCTTGCTGTCTTATTTAGCGTGTTCCTTCTATGAATACTGTAAGAATATATCAAATTAGTTTGAATGACACAAATTACTGCACGACAAGAAACGGTACAAGAAAATAATTAAATATGTTCCTTGTTTATGAGAGTACTACTCAACCACTGACTGGCGTGTTCTCTATATTATTACACCATTGTGAGGTTTGTTGGATTGTGTTAGTCTTAATGCCATTTGTAACTGGCTGGATACCTTTGTAGTAAATATCATGATGTACGATGACTCACGTTGAACGGTTTGCTTCTGCATGTGCAGTTTACGGCATGACAGGCCTTTCACTGTTTCCATGGCAAATGCAGGGCCAAATTCAAATGGCTCTCAATTCTTCATCACCACAGTGGCTACTCCCTGGCTGGACAACAAGCACACTGTTTTTGGTAGAGTTGCCAAGGGAATGGATGTCGTGCAGGTATTTTTTTTTTTTTTTTGTACTAGCACATAGAGAGAGAGAGGGGACCGTTTCCATTGCTTGAATGTATAGTTTTATTTTGCATGAAAAGTTCACCACTGGCTAGATTTATGTTATTAATTTGGACATCTTAACCTTCCATGTCAAAACTAAATCAAAGAGAGATTCCTTGCTGTTTGTACATCTCTCTATGTACTAAGATTGACCAGCATTTGATATTTTTTTGCATTGTGACAGGCTATTGAGAAAGTAAAGACAGACAAGGGTGACAAGCCCTATCAAGATGTAAAGATTCTGAATGTGACCGTCCCCAAGTCATAGTCGTTCTCCTCTCCTTGCAATGTTCACTCTGTGCAGACATGGCTGGAGGTACTCATTGACAAGTTTTGGCTGCGTAAGAAGATTTGTTTTCACGAGGAAATCACCCGAAGCAAACTTGAGACTATAGTCAAGGTTCCATTATTTAGGAAGAAGTTATAGACATCCCTTTTAATGTATAAGAGCACAGGGTCCAAAATAGTTCTTAGGAAGAACTAAGAAGGTTGAAATATAGTCATCCTACGAAAATGTACTGCTTTTAATCAATGGAATTGCTACTAATTTGCTGCCTAGTGTCAGTGATCACTGTATACCAGATTTTTTTACCCATTCAAAGAGATTTTGCTCTCAATTTTTCTTGTACCTGAAAAGTCTATTTTAGCAATTTCTCTTTTGATTTTTATTGTGGAGTTGAGAGATGAAAAATTATGGAAAAACGTAAGCTTTCGATAAATTTTTCATTGAATGCTAGTAATTAAAACCCTTTGATAAATGTTTGGTTTATAGACACGACATAAACACCAATTTTCTTTATCCCTTGAATGCTTAATTTGTTCAAGTATTTTAACTTACTAAAATATGAATCCTTTGTCATGAAAAAAAAAAAAAAAAAATGGATTTAGAGGCTACGAGCAGTTGCGGATTGTGCAGGCTTTGACCTCTCGTCCATTGTAAAAGCCTGTTTTAGAGAAGTTCTGATACCATATAAAAGCTGATGCTAGCTACCTAGCAAGAAATCAGCAAACTAAAGCAAAGCAAAAATCAGAAAAACTAAAGAGTATAAAACGTAGGTGTTTGTGAAAATACTCAATGAAACTCCATTGATGAACACTTGTATTTTTGGAGAGAAATATTACATATCAGCTAGATTTCTCACATTAATTTACATGAGGCTCAAGACAACATTATATTATACTGCTGACTCAACAAATAACTAACTCTCTCCTTGAATCACTCTCAACCAATCAATAATAACTGAGTCCTAACAACCTTCCAGCTCATCACTAACTGTTTTAACTAACTACTCCAGCTAGTGATCCATCAGCCACCGGTGCTTCTTCCATCAGCTGCCAGATCATCTTTGATCTCTGCAGTTGCTTTTTTACAGTAGCTTGTTGGAGAAGTAAGGATAGTGAGAAGTGTACCAGGTTTGCTAGCTGAAACATTCTGCTGCAATTTACTAGAGCTGCTGCTTGAGTTGCTTTTGCATGAACCACTTACTCTAACAATCAGCCACATAAAATCTCTTGTTGTTCGGCTTTATCCTTGTGATGCCCTTGACATGTTTTAGCTGATCCAACAAGGAGAATAATGTTTTCATGCTATATGTGTACTTTGTTTTAATGATTCTTTTGTTAATGCTTTAACAATCTTAACTTAATCTCGATGAATAAAGAATAATACGATAATACCAGTTATTACGTGTTTCGATATAAATGTCTAGTTCAGATTATCTGTTGATTTGCCTCTAATTTTACTTGCTCTGTAGATGTTGTATAGTTTAATCTAATTAGATATTAAAATACACAAAACTTCTATCATATACTTGTTGCATTTGAAACTACAGTATCGGTGGCTGCCGGATGGCCCAGGTTTGTCGTGAGCTTCGACATGCTTGCAATGAAAGAAACAAGGCAAGGTAAGCTATGCTCTCCTCTAATCATTACAGTCTTAAGATTAAATTCACACATACTTGCAATGAACTTAGTTTCATTGTTTTGGCTTCATAGAAATGGTTTATATGGAAATCCTCCATCTGATAATCAAATGCAAATTCTCTTCTTAAGTATTTGAAAATCATTTAAATTGTTAAATCATCGGTAAATACACAATACGTTGTTATAAATCAAGATGTTTGTTGTACCAAATCTATCATAACCCCCACTAACAAATCAATATTTAGCCACTAGTTTCTCTCTTGCTCTCTTGTGAATATTTTTTTTCCCCTCAAATTCAGAGGTTATGTTTATGATTTCTCATACCATTTTATTTTTAATTTATGTTAACACAGCTGGAGGAGTCAATCTTCTCCTATGAGACCAAAAGATGCCGCCCAGAGAGAGTTGGTCGTCTTTGTAATTCTATTATGGAATGAACAAACGGTGAGAATCATGAATTGTTCAGTGGTTAATAGCTGGTATTGTCGTTGAAGTTATTTTTACAATTAGGATTGAAATAATGTGATCTAATCGAAGACTATTATTGAAAGAAGCAAATGAGGAGGCTCCTCGGGGGCTCAGAGATGAGATGGATCTAGCCCATCAACAATTTTAATTTTTTTTTTTCATTTTTCATTAGTTTTTGGATGTTAATGATTTTTTCATCTTAAGATATTTTAGGTTAAAGTGTAATTGGACTAGTTTTACAGTATTCACAATATTATAAAAAGTTCACCAATGTTGTTAAACTAAGGTCCAAATTTTTTTTTTCAGAACCGTCCTAATTAGAGAAAAACCCTTTAATTTCAAAACCGGTTAAGAATCAAATTACTTGGATCTCACACGTAAATCCGGAATTAAGTTTTTGTTGGAAAGAAAATTTAATTTCCTCCTCCGACCTAGGGAATCAAGTTCCATTTTCCTGATTCCCTTCCTAATGGAACTTTATTCCATTTTATTTTCATTCCTGATTAGTAAATGTGTCGTCTCCTCGCACTTATTGCAGTGTTTGAACACTGGTGAATTAAAGAATCTTGTGAAGCTCCAACCACCAAGGCCCCCCCCCCTTCGTGCATTGGACTTGGAAAGAACCGCTTAAAATCAATCGAAACCAATTCAATTTTAAGTTAGTGTAATTTAGTAGAAATATTACCAACCCAAAGAGAATTGATTTGGTTTGATATTAAGACCCAACCCAAACAAACCAAACCTAACTTTACACAACCTTTCAATTGCACCAGCCACTCTTATGTAACCCTATATACCGTTTATCTTTCGCCCTCAATTGGAAAAACTTTTTTTTTATATAGGAACCAAAAATTTATTGCAAAAGAGCCTAATCATCGGCTGTAAAATGCATTGCATCTTTCAATAAAATGCAAAATTTGTCCATAGTTATAGAGTATTTTTGGATCCAATGACCCTTCCTTTTAGTTGTGTATTTGGAAAAACACAAAAAATATGCCCTCTAATCAAAGGAATGAAAATTTTCCATCCAGCATGGTATAAGAAATAACACTAACATCTTTCGGAGATATGATTATTCACCATAAAATCACAACTAAACCATATAAATTTCTCTTGCCACCACAAATCAAAGACGCCATTTTCCTTTGTGTGCGTTTGAAAAGAGTGAAGAATGCTTGCTAAACTTTCAAGCAAGCTTTAACAAGATACTATACTAGAGTTGTGACTCCATTGATAAGAGAATCTCAAGCTTCATTTGTAACACCCAAATTTAAATAAATCTAATATTTGTCCTAAGCATTTAAGTTTTAATAACACAACTTTATGTATTCAGTTTAAACTGGGATTAATAAAATAATTGATATTGTTTTTTTTAAACTCTTTGAAATTTAAGAGAAATATTGGACCTTTATGTAAATAAATTATTTTTGAACCCTTTAGGGTTTCCCTTTAAATACTATTATAAAGAAAAAGAAACCCTACTTCTTTACCTCTTGTATGTGACTCAAGATAAGAAAAAAAAAGAAAAAAAACTCTCATCTCTTGAAGTTACCAAAATCTAAAGAAGGTGTTTTTTAATCAAGAAGGACAAAAAGATTTTTAAGGTGTGTTATTAATACTTTATTTATTTTTATCCTTATATGCTTAGTGATTAAATATTAGGGTTTTGATTAAGTATAAAACCTAAAAGCATTCTAGTTGAGTTTTTAGTTTCAATTTTATGAAATTAGGTATAGTTTTGACTAACCAGTGCTTATTTCGGAAATCTAAATGGTTCTAAAGAAATTCGTTTCGCTTAAAAATATTTGGTATTGAATTTGTTATGAATTTTCGAATCTATAACAGAGTTGCTGGAAAAGTTATGTTTTCAAATGTAGTTTTTGTTCAAATCATTGTTTTAGCAGATTATACTATTCAGAAAATTACGAAATTTTATATGATGGTTTTACAAGATGTTAATATGAGTTTTGGAAAGTTTCGTAATTTTTTGAGTTTATTTGAAAACGATATGAATTTCGCAATTAGGGTTCTACAATCTGTCCAGCAATACACAGAGGGCAGAAACGTAAAAGTAAAAATACTTTAAAAATATTCATATATATTATTTAGTTTTGAAACTTTTATTTTGGCATTGTATATGTTTATTTCATGTTATTGCAAAATTGTATAGCAATTTGAGTTTTGTAGAAATTCTAAAAAATTTGGTATTATACAGTGTTCCGGACTGTCCACTGTCAGGCAGATCAGAACACTCCAATAAATAAATTATTTTAAGATAGTTTGAAATTTGATAAAATTCTGGAAATTTTTATATACGGCGATATGTTTGTTTAGAAGGTTTTTGAAAAGTTTTAAAGTTTTATAACTTGTAATTAATTTACTAAAAATCCAACATTGGACACTATTCCGTTTCTAAAACAACACTGGTTAGATCTAGTATTGAGTTTATGGTTTGAGGAACATTTTGAGAGTTATATTTCAGGCTTAGGATATTATTTTGAGTCTGATATAAGTCTGATATGTGATTTAGGCTAAGGTTTGGATCGTTGTCTTTTTGGAGGATTTGTTTCCTTGCTTGGATTGCTGAAAGGTAAGTATACTAAATCTTTTTATTTTCAAAACATGAATCACAATGGTATATGTATATGAAAGTGTTAATGTGTGATTTTGAAATATGTTTATGCAACCGTTATGCTTTGAAAGTATGTAAATATATGGTACCATAAAATATGTTTTGACTAGGCATACCTTTATTTATTACTCTTAGTAGGCACTCTTATGATTTTTGTGTGGAGCCCTATGTGATATGTGATTTGTTATGCGTGTGGTATATGGGAAGTGACTCCAGGGCACCCTGGGGACTAAAGAGTCTTTGCATTTATGTGTTGACGTATTGGTGCATGTGGGAGGACTCGTTGATGATCACAACGAGAGTTTGGCTCTTACCTTCGGGCATGAGTGTTCTGTGTTTTTAAGAAAATAATCCTCACTTATATTTTCCCTGTATACATTAGTTGCCGACGGGTAACTTTGGCTCCAATATGTGATATGTGTTATGTGCAAGTCCTACTATGCAGTGATGAATAAAGGGATCATAGTATTATTTTGATATATGATAAGGTTGTGATTTTCGATATATGATAAGTCTTATTTTTTGTGTTTTGAATGTTATTTTGATTTGATAAATAAAAATTAATATTTAGTATGCTTACTGAGTATCAAACTCACTTAGTCCATTGTGATTTCAGATGATTAAGGATTTGAGTCACGCATAATATGGATTGGCATTTTGGCGAAGATTAGTTCTTGATTCCCTAGGCTTTGGAAGTATATTTGTTATTTTTTTTAGACAGCTGTTTATATTATTTGAATATTTGTTGGACGTTGTATTTGTTTTCAAACTTATCTTAAGATTAGTTGCAAGTTATTTAACAGTAAGTAAGATTATGTCTTGACCTTTGGGTTGGGGTGTGACATCATTTCACAGAGAATACAAAATACACTTTTCACTAACTAACCAGACCACACATTTTGCATGTGCATTTTGTAACAAACTTTCTAACAAACTTTTCTATAATTACGGGCAGCCAATGGTACTGCCACATCACACTACCTGACTAATTAGTCAGCTAGCACTACCCACATCACACTACTTGACTAATTAATCAGCTAGCACTACTAACTTACTTCACCATACACCTAATCTCCTAAGAACCGTTGATCATTCGGTTCTGATGCTTGATCGGGTAGGAAATTAAACTTGTGTTTGGAATAAGGTCTAAGGTAGAGAAAGCAAGAACAAACAACATCCTTGAAAAAAATTTATAGTTTGAATAGCTGTGAAACCGAATTTCAAAAGGTGATTTCATCTTTAGAATGGAGTAGGAAAGTTATTAATGAAAATATCAGCAGTTTGGAATGCTTCACACCAAAAATGCAATGTCATATGGGCATGTGCAAGCTGTGTTAAGTCTGATTCAACAACATGTCTGTGTTTCCTCTCAGCAGTATCATTGGTTGTTCGTAATGATAGGAAAATTAGTTAGAAAGTTTGTTATAGAATGCATATACACAACGTGTGATCAATGTATAAATAACAGACCATTTGGTCTAGTTAGTTGGGGAAGAATGTATTTTGTATTCTCTTATCAATAGAGTTACAACTCTAGTATAGTTTCTTGTTAAAGCTTGCTTGAAAGTTTAGCTAGTATTCTTCACGCTTTTCATGGTATTAGAGCCTTCAACTAATGTCATATGAGGTTTGAGCCGAGTTCTGCCAAATGGCAACTCAAACACGATGGTCAAAACCAATTGAGCTCACCTGTGAGGGGGAATGCTAGATAACTCACATGTAAAACTAATAAAAGATGAGATGAATTTCACATTGAAAAAATGTAAATCAATAGAAGGGTATATATTTCAAAGATGTTATAACCTAATAGACTAGTTTTTTGTGTTATAAAGATATTCATTATATAAATACCACTTCTCATAAAAATATAAAATGTAATCAAGCACTAAGTGTGGAAATTTAATAGCTTTGCATTGATATACTAATGTAAAACCAAATTTGAACTAAATGTCCGATTCAACAACCTTCTTTTCAACCGTGCTAACAGATTCTAACTCTAAAAGAATTTTACTATTGTGCAGCAGCTCTACCTCCACTACCAAATAGTCGCCATCTAACATAAGACTCATCATTTATTTTTCTTTGTTAATTATCTTCCTAGTGGATTGAAGGATCGAGAGAAAAAGAGAGAAGATGTGTGGAATTTTTGTTATATTATTAAATAATAAAAAAATAAAAAATTGAAATAAAAAAGTTTCATTAAAAGGGAATGAGCCGCTTCCCTTGAAAGAGTTTTTAAAAATAAAAAGCACTTTCGGTGATACAACCAAACAATTTTAAAAGTTTTTTCCAGATTCCAAAAATTCAAAGTTGGCTTCTTAAGTGACAAATGAAAATTAACATAATTTTATTTTACTATTCTAATTTTACAATATAATTTACAAAAAAAAAAAAAAGATTTTGTATGCGAAAGATATATATTATAATCCGCGACAAAAAAATATTACAAATATTACTGTGGCAAAAAATTTTGTTGCGGGTTGCAACCATTATAAAAATCTTTTTACCATAGAAGAAGCATGGCAAAAAACTTAAATTATACGGTAAAAATTTAATTTAATTAATATTTATCACTAATTATTATTCAAGATAAAAAGTCACAGTAAATATAATATTTATTTTATTGTGATATATTTACAACCTTTAATGTTTTATTCAATTTTATTATTTTTAATTATCCCACCCTATCCTGCTTTAAACATAAATTAAATATGTGTAGTATAAGTAAGATTTAATCCCAAATTCTTTTGTACAAGTATGAAAGATTTTTGCCAGCTAAACTAGTTAGCTAGCATGCTCTTTTACTTTCTAGATGTAGGCTTCACATGAGCATACTTTATTTTATTTAAATTTTGAAATGTTACCATTAGATACCTAAAGTTTTGTCGGGTTGTAATCATGGGCATAGCTTAGCCCAAATATTTGGTAAAACAATATGTATATGGATTTTATAAATACTTTTTTTTTTCTAAATGATTACAAAATTTAGGCCTATTTAATATTAATTGTTTTAATTTCTTAATTATTTAGTAGTAAATGATTAATAAATTTTCATATTCACAATATAAATATTTAATAAGTAAAGTTCAAAACATCTTGGTATTAGATAGAAATGAGAAAAATGAATATTTAAAACAAATCAGGTTAATTGTTAATTAAGTTTTTTAATATATAAAATAATTATCATTTCTAAAATAATGGTAAAATTTTTATATTGTTTTTATTTTTATTTTTATTAATAAACTTCTTTTCCAACACTAAGATCTATTGTAAGAAAAATTTTTCTTGACAATAAGTATTTTTTTCTTTAGATAAACATTATATTAGAAAATAAGTATTATTTGATCTCAAAGAAATAAGTATTATTTTAGCCCAACGATAAAAATCTTATGGCTATATCCCTGGTTGTAATCTTCACGTGAAAATAAATAGTTTTATCTAAACACTAAAAGATTGTCTTTTAATTACTCAATATAATTATTATATTACAATCTTCACGTGGAGCTTGTTATATTTAGATTTGAGAACGTTACCTTATAATTACATAATTTTGTCAAGTTGCAAGCTCCACGTAACTATTAATTTATTTCAAGTATGATACGTTACATTTCAAACACAAAAGCACCTACTGTTTTGTGAAACGTTACCTTTCAAACACAAAACCACCCACCTTTTTGTTGAATTACAATCTTCACGTGATGATAATTTGTTTTGTTTCAAATCTTTCAAATTAGAATTAAAAGTTATGACAAGAAATTACAATTATATTTAAAAGAGATGAGATGTTTTGGGGATTTCTCGTTTCCTAGAAAATATTGATTCTGTTCCCATAAATTCATGAACCATATACCATCTAGACATAAATACTTTATATGCTCGTCCCCATTAAAAACTCCCCTTAGTATTTTGTGCTACGTCATTTACATTTTTCAAGTATTCTATATATTCGATTGATTCATTTATCTGTCCAAATCTATAAAACTCTTAATAAAAATTAAATTTATTCGAACGTTGACGAGCTATGAAATCGAAACACGTAGCAAAGTCAAGTTTATTCAACAAAGGTCATTTATCTATAGAAATGGATGGCATGGGAAAGTTAGGAGCACAACAAGTGCTTTATTTCTGGTATGAAATTTGCAATGTTTATAAGCGATTTATGTCACCATGCTGGGGGATGTTCAATTTCTTTTGTTTTCTTTATGGATGTTACATAATATTCTCTGCAAATGTCTTCTTCTTTTGGGTATTTTTTTTTTTAATATACGATCAAACAGTAGACATGCATATATATATTTTTTTATGCATAGCCCTTGAATTTTTGGTGCTTGTCAATTGTAAAAGTCTTTTAGCTACATGGTTTCTATGGATTCCTAGTTCTGTTTGGTTAATGTTTTCTTATTTCTTAAAATTGACCTAGTTAAGTTTTATACCATAATTTAGATCATCTAAATAAAAAAATTATGGTAGATATTTTGAGAAACATATTTAGATTTCATGTTCATATTTGAAACTGATCATAGACTATAAAAATTGATGATTTTTCCTCATAATTTTATCTTAGTTGTAAAAATGTAGGAAATTGGACCTTATTGGTTACCCCAATTGTGGTAGTCTATTGTAGGGGAAATTGGACCTTTTCAATTAATAAGTTCTGAGAGGGGATAGTATACTTCCCCTTCACATATGTGATACGGGTTCAACTTTCTCCAATGTCAATAAATAAATATTGTGTAGGGAGACCTCTCTCTTGTAATGAGAGTTGTTTTCCGGGTTGCGCTTGTAATAATTAATTTCACTAGATCCTGACAGACCCTAATTAAAACTTTATATGATCAGTTGGATAAAATCTTTGGTTGTTGTGCACTGTCCAGGATGGTATTCTTTATGGAATTAGTAAAGTTTGTGAAAATGAGTGCAAAAAAAGTGTTATAAATGAAAAAGTGTTTGATATAAGTACTCAAAGAACTTGAACAAACTCAACTACTGAAGAGAGGAATTCTGACTCCATTAATGGAGTCAGCATTGAGCTCATCATTCATTAACAATAACATTTACATCATACAGTGTATATACACATACATTTTTCACAGAGTCATGTAACCTGTAGGCCTTAACAAACTTCTAACAAACTCTAACAACCTAGTGCCATATCACCACCTATTCTAACTAACTTGGAATAACTAATCTGCTCACTAATGATCAGTTGATCATGCCCTCTATTGCTTTGGTATTTCCTGGATCTGGATTGAATTGTTGTGTGATCTTCACATGAGCTGCACAACAACTGTTGTGTGGATGCACACAAGGTGATGTAGCTTAACCTTAGAACACAGCTGAGGAGCTTTGTCCAGTCCATGCATGAGCAGGTCTGACTCTATGGCTCTTATCAGATCAGGATATTTTTTTCTGTGAGAATTATATTATCAAATAGTAGACTTGTATATCATCTTGTCTATTCATGACCCTTGAATTTCCAGTGCTTGTCAATTGAGAAAGTCTTAGCTACATGGTTTCTCTAGATTTTTCTCTCTGTTTGGTTGATGCTTTCTTATTTCTTATAAGTTGTCTCGAGTAATATTAGAAACATAATAAAATCGACGTAGTTAAATCATGTACAATATATAACTTAGATTATCTGAACAAGAAAATTATGGTAGATATTTTGAGATATATGTTTAGTTTTCGTCTTCATATTTGAATCTCATAAACTATATAAACTTGACGACTTCTCCAAATAATTTTATCTTTATAGTAAAATGTAAGAATTATGCCTTAAAGGTTACCCCAATTGTGAGGTATGGTTTGTGTATAATGCTAAATGATGCTAATTCTCATTGATTGTTGTTACTTGTAGGCCATACTGGACCATCATTTTGATGAAGTTAGGGAATTACAAAGCCCTGAGAATCCTCGTTTTGTTTCATAAATAATCGCCATGTACATTAAGGAAGCTGATGCTGCCATCGGAGCAGTGGACAGTCTCTTGTACTTTCAAATTTCAATCCTCTTTCGGTGTCTTCAAAATTAATTGAAGTGAACTTTCCATTGATTCTCACTTATTTGTGTATCAATGTATCTTCAGGAATGAGACTTAAGTGAACTTTGACCATGTGATTTTTAATATTTTCCAACTGAGGGAAATCAGTGGAAGGTTAGATTTTTTGTTTACTCTCCAAATGATTGAGCTTTTTATGAGAATCTGATTGCTTGATTTATCTTATTTGTATGCAATTGATTGGGAAATTTCTATTTCAGTTTATATGTGCATGACATTTGATGCATATCCTGATTAGTCGGAAGCATTGATTAGCTAAGGATCTCCCAATTTGGCTGATTATATTCGTGTCACGTGCTAATCGGTTTAAGAATTTTGGAAGCGATCAATAATCTGAAGTAGATTGTATACGTTGGCATGAATCTTTACTAGGATATGCATGTGGTATCCGAAAATAATTATAAGATCAACATTCAGTTAAGACATTTATAGATATACAAACGTGCTGGTGGCACGTGGAGTAATATGGAATGAACAGACGGTGAGAATCATGAATTGTTCAATGGCCAATAGCTGGTATTGTTGTTAAAGTTATTTTTACAATTAGGATTGGAATAATGTTATCTAATCGAAGAAACTATTGTTGAAAAAAGAAGCAAATTAGGAAGCTCCTGGGGGGCTTAGAGATGAGATGGATCTAGCCCATCAACAATTTTTTTTTTTATTTTCATTAGTTTTTGGATGTTAATGATTTCTTCATCTTAAGATATTTTGGGTTAAAGTGTGATGTGACTAGTTTTATAGTGTCTACAATGTTATGAAAACTTTACAAATATTGTTAAAGTAAGGTCCTAATTTTTTTTTTTTAGAACCGTCTTGACTTGAGAAAGACCCTTCAATTGTAAAACTGGTTAGGAATCAAATTACGTGGATCTCACACATAAATATGAAATTAAGTTCTTGTTGTAAATGAAATTTAATTCCCTCCTCTGACCTAGGGAATCAAGTTCCATCTCCCTGATTCCTTTTCCCTGAAACTTTATTCCATTTTATTTTCATTCCCGATTAGTAAATGTGTCGTCTTCTCACACTTATTGTAGTGTTTGAACTATGGTGAATTCAAGAATATTGTGAAGCTCCAACCACCAAGGCAATGGCCTTGGCCCCCATCCTGCATTGGACTTGGAAAAAACCACTTAAAACCAATCGAAACCAATTCAATTTTAAGTTAGTGTAATTTGGTAGACATATTACCAACCCTAAGAGAATTGATTTGCTCTAATATTGAGACCCAACCCAAACCAAACCTAGCTTTACACAACCCTTCAATTGCATCGGCCACTCTTATGTAACCGTATAAAGCAAAAATTTATTGCAAAAGAGCCTTATCTTCGGCTGTAAAACGCATTTTATCTTTCAATACAATGCAAAATTTCTCCACAATTATAGAGTATTTTTGGATCCGATGACCCGTGCTTTTAGTTGTGTACTTGGAAAACACAAAAAAATATGCCCCCTAATAAAAGGAATGAAAATTTTCCATCCAGCATGGTAAAAGAAAGCACACTAACATCATTCGGAGATATGATCATTCACTATAAAATCACAACTAAACCATATTAATTTATCTCGCCACTACAAATCAGAGACGACATTTTCCTTTGTGTGCGTTTTAAAAGAGTGAAGAATACTCGCTAAACTTTCAATCAAGCTTTAACAAGAAACTATACTAAAGTTGTGACTCCATTGATAATAGAATCTCAAGCTTCATTTTGCAGAGAATACAAAGTACATTCTTCACTAACTAACCAAACCAAGTGGTCTGTTCTTTATACACTGATCACACACGTTTTGCATGTGCATTTTATAACAAACTTTTCCATAACTACGGGCAGCCAATGGTACTGCCACATCACACTACATGACTAATTAATTAGCTAGCCCTACTAACTTACTTCACCATGCACCTAATCTCTCCTAAGAACCGTTGATCATTCGGTCGATCAAGTATCATCATCCGATGCTT
This sequence comes from Xanthoceras sorbifolium, assembly GCA_003430845.1. NCBI lineage: Eukaryota > Viridiplantae > Streptophyta > Magnoliopsida > Sapindales > Sapindaceae > Xanthoceras > Xanthoceras sorbifolium. The sequence continues at coordinate 2,516,283 of CM010620.1, read as the reverse complement.
GATTGGGTAGGAAATTAAACTTGTGTTTGGAATAAGGTCTAAGGTAGAGAAGACAAGAACAAACAACAACCTTGAAAAAATTTATAGTTTGGAGATCTGTGAAAAAGAATTTCGAAAGGTGATTCCTTCTTTGGAATAAGGTAGGAAGGTCGTTAATGAGAATTACATCAGTTTGAAATGCTTCACACCAAAAATACAATGTCATATGGCATGTACAAGCTGTGTCCAGTCTGATTCAACAACATATCTGTGTTTCCTCTCAGCAGTATCATTGGTTGTCCGTAATTATTGGAAAATTAGTTAGAAAGTTTGTTACAAAATACACACACAAAACATGTGATCATTATATAAATAACAGATATTTGGTACGGTTAGTTAGTGAAGAATGTATTTTGTATTCCCTGTGAAATGAAGCTTGAGATTCTCTTATCAATAAGGTCGCAACTCTAGTATATTTTCTTGTTAAAGCTTGCTTGAAAGTTTAGCTAGTATTCTTTACTCTTTTCATGGTATTAGAGCATCTCCAATGCTATTATGCATTTGGAGAAAATTGAGTGCCACATAGGATCAATATTGAAAAAGTTAAGAAAACATTCTCCAATGCAATTATCTAACTTTAATATTGATATGATGTGGCAAAAAAAAAGTTAGAGAATATCAAGTAGAGTTTCTAATTGTAGATATTCTCCTTGATATGCTGACTAGGATTTCTAACTTTTCCCACCAATAAAATTTTAGTATTTTGTCAATGCATTTAATTATCATATTGAATGGAGAGAGAATGTAACAAATGACTTGTGGTGATTGGTTTAAAATTACTATTTAGATATTCACATTGGAGAAGTGAATATGTATTTCTATAATTTTTTTGACAAGTTAGATCCATATTATTTAGAAATGCTGATGTGACACTATTTAGATACTAAAAAATACATATTTGCATTGGAGATGTTCTTAGAGATTTCGACTAACGCCATATGAGGCCTGAGCCGATCTTTGCCAAACGGAAACTCAAAAACGGTGGCCAAAACCAATGAAGCTCGCCTATTAGGGGGAATGTTAAAGAACCTACCTGTGAAGCTAATAAAAGATGAGATAAATTCCATATTGGAAAAATATAAAACAATAGAAGAGTATATATATCAAGAGATATCATAACCTGATAGGTTAGTTTTTTGGGTTATAAGGCTCTCCATTATATAAATACTACTTCTCATAAAAATATAAAAATTGTAATCAAGTACTAAATAGGCAAATTTAATAGCGTTGCATTGATATACTAATGTAAAACCAAATTACTATTGTGATTTTGTATCGCGAAAGATATATATTATAATCCACGACAAGCAAAAGTGTTGCAAAAACTTTTTACCACAGAGAAAGCGTGGCAAAAAAGTCACAGCAAATATAACTTAAATTAAACGGAAAAAAATTCAAATTTTTTAATATTTGCCACCTAGGGGTTTAAAGGCTTATGGCACATGCTAAGTGCCATCGTTTCATCCTACGAAAATGGATATAGCTTAGTTTGTTTTTGTTTGTTAAGTTTTAGTTTTGTTTTTGTTTTTGCTCTTCGTTGTGGTGTGCCAATTTGCTTGAGGACAAGCAAAAGATAGGTTTGGGGGTATTTGATCGACCAATATTTGTTACATATTTACGACCCTTAAACCGTATCTTTTAATTGTATTCCCAAGTATTTTTGATGCTTTTGATGTGTTTTCCTTGAGTTTGCAGGTTTAGGGACCTCAGTGATGCTTTTGAATATTTATGGGGAAAAAGTGTAAATTCAGTAACTTTGGGGAAGGGCATATGTGAAAGAATAGCAAACTGTTGGGGCAAAACTGCAATTACAGGAAGTTCCACCAATTTAAGTGAAACGGTGCGTTTTGACATGTATGGCAGCTGTGTCTTAAGTGGAACGGCGCCGTTTTGGACCAATGCTTTGGTCCAAAACGACGCCGTTTTGGCCAAAGAAGAAACAAAAAAAATATATGCAGCCATGCATGCGCGACCAGCGACCAGCTCCCTCTCGCCTCGCTCGCGATGATGACGACCGCGCCCGACCAGTGAGCCGCGCGAGCCTCGCGCGACCAGCCCCAGCTCGCGTGGGAAGCTCGCGACGATGATGACCAGTCCACCAGTGAGCAGCGCGAGTGACCGAGCGCGACAGCTGCTCGCGTGGGAAGCTCGCGATGAAGAAGAACGGTGCAGCAGTGAAGATAGCGAGGGGCAGCGCGAGCAAACCTCCTCGCGATGCAGCTCGCGTCCAGCGGCTCCCAGCAGGCCAGTGAAGGCCGCGACCACTGGTCGCGATGGTGGTCGCGGTGAAGAAAAATGGCAGCCCTAACGGGCTGCTATAAAAAGAAAAATGCAGAAAATAACAAGGGAGCTGCATGTGGCAGCAGTCCATCTCGCCGAAGACAGCAAGGAGGCTAGTCTTGGCTGCCTCTAAGGGTGATCCTTCACCCTTGTGCTCCTCCCAAACACAACTCCACATCACACAACACCAACACATCTCTAGTTTGCGATTACATCGAAGATTCGTCGGAGAGAAGACGAAGAATGAGGGAGGACGAATCCAAGCGGGAAACAAGCGGGTTTCGATTCTCGACTTCATCGAATGGGTTGTATTACTTCCCTTTTCCTATCTTTATGTTTAATCGATTGTATGAGTGATTAGATTTGTTGTTAGGTAGTTTTCGGAACTATGAACGGATTCGGATTTATTGACTACGAATATATTTTGTATATTATTTCATGATATTGTGAATGAGATTATTTGAGCATTATCTTATTGCGTTTGATTTATGGTGTTTTGCGATTGCGAGAGTAGATTGCATGCCCCGTGATGAGAACCGATTTGATATTTACTGTAAGAGATTATATTGATTTTGAGTGTATTATATTATTACTTTGTGTTCGATTATGGTGTTTTGCGATTGCGCAAGTATATTGCATGCCCTGTGATTAAAACCGATTTAATATTTATTGTAATATTATATGAGAAATCATTGAGATTGCAATCGAGCTTAATTGACTCTAAAATCAATACTGGGTCAGTTTTGATAAGAAATTACTTAATCAACCTAGGCATTAGATTAACTATGGTTTCCGATTAATTGCACTCTAGGATCAATAGGTGTGGTTGACCGAATTCACATACCATACCATTGCGGGAGCAATATAATGTGGTGTGGCCTTAGTTGAATTATTCTTATCATGTTAATAACGTGCTTCATAATAGTCAATATATTTCCTTATTCGGAATTAGAACCGAGAGACTACCTAGCATCATTTTCCATTTAATCCGTCTCGCTTTATTTTATTGCATTAGTAGTTAATTATATTTTAATTAAAAACCCAAAAACCAAAAACTTGATTTACTTTATCGCACTATTATAATCTCTAGTTTATAGAATTAGTTCCACCACTTCCTTGTGGATTCGACTCCGTACTCACGGAAATTTATTACTTCGACACATCCTGCACTTGGGATTTATTCCCACGCGTTTGAGCGTGTCAAAGACCAATGAGACAAATGTTGTTGAACCATCCTCTTTTAGTTTCAAGAAGAGGAAGAGGTCTACTGGTAAAGGAAAGGCTAAGCCCAAGATAAAGAGCACCACGATTGACAAAGCAAAAGGAAAAATGTTTTCATTGCAAAGAGGTTTGTCATTGGAAAAGGAACTGTCCACAGTACGTTGAAGAGCTCTCTGATAAGAAGACAGTGTAAAGTGAATCAGATTTACTTGTCATTGAATCATATTTAGTGGAAGTCCCATTACTCTAGTGATTGTTCTTCTTTACATTGGATTGATTCTTGGACAGAGCTAGAGGAGAGGTCATTTACTATGTGTGTTGGAACAGGGGATGTCATTTCAACAAGAGTAATGGGAGAAGTCAGACTTCATACAACACTGTTTAAGATTGAAAAACCTAAAACAAAACGACAAAAAGTTTCTCATGAAAATGAAACGTATCTATGGCATCTAAGACTTGACCATATTAACCTTGACAGAATGGACAGACTAGTAAAAGGTGGACCTTTAAGCGATTTAAAGATCAGCATTTTACTTGACTGCGAATCTTATCTAGAAGGTAAAATGACACAGAGACCTTTTTACTGGAAAAAGGGATTAGGGCCACACAACCACTAGAGCTTATACACTCAGACGTATGTGGACCAATGACTGTTAGAGCTAGAGGTGGTTATGAGTACTACAACCCATTTATTGACATTTACTGGAGATACAGATATGTTTACCTAATGCAATGTAAGTCCGAAACATTTGAAATGTTCAAAGAATTCCAAGCTGAAGTTGAAAATCAATTAGGCAAAACAATCAAGGCTCTACGATCAGTTTGTGGAGGTGTATCTTGTCCAAGAGTTTGAAGACTACATGGTTAAGCATGGGATAGTATCCTAACTCACATATCTAGGAACACCACAGCATAATGGTGTTGCAGAGATAAGAAACATAACCCTGATGGAAATGGTGAGATCTATGATTAGATTATCATCATTACCATATTCCTTCTGGGGATATGCACTGCAAACGGCGGCATACATCCTGAATGTAGTTCCATCCAAGTCTGTTTTCAAGACTCCTCAAGAGTTGTAGAATGATCATAAAGCAAGTTTACAAAATTTGCATATTTAGGGATGTCCAGTACATGTACTGAAGAACAGAAGTGGAAAACTAGAACCTCATTCAATTGTATGTTTGTTTGTTTGTGGAGGTGTATCTTGTCCAAGAGTTTGAAGACTACATGGTTAAGCATGGGATAGTATCCCAACTCACGTATTTAGGAACACCACAGTAGAATGGTGTTGCAGAGATAAGAAACATAACCCTGATGGAAATGGTGAGATCTATGATTAGATTATCATCATTACCATATTCTTTCTGGGGATATACACTGTAAACAGCGGCATACATCCTGAATGTAGTTCCATCCAAGTCTGTTTTCAAGACACCTCAAGAGTTGTAGAATGGTCATAAAGCAAGTTTACAAAATTTGCGTATTTAGGGATGTCCAGTACATGTACTGAAGAACAGAAGTGGAAAACTATAACCTCGTTCAATTGTATGTTTGTTTGTTTGTTTGTGGAGGTGCATCTTGTCCAAGAGTTTGAAGACTACATGGTTAAGCATGGGATAGTATCCCAACTCACATATCTAGGAACATCACAGCAGAATTGTAACATCCCGGATTTCGGGTAATTAATGTTATATATATGTGAAAATAAATTTTACTATTTGAGGGGTGAAAATGTAATTAATGGTTGAAACATCACATATCTAGGAACATCACAGCGGACCAGATTGAATGGTTGAAAATTGATGTATGAAAAATTGAAAACTGAACCAGAGAGCATCGCGACCTGGTCACCGCGACCACAGGTCGCGATGGCTCTCTCGCGGTGGAAAACGCGATTTTTGGCAGTGAGCATCGCGACCAGTCACCGCGACCACAGGTCGCGATGAAAACGTCGAATTCGGGCAGTGAGCAACGCGAGCTCCAGCGCGACCAAGGCGCGCTCACGATGAAGGCGGTGCGAATGGTCCAGTAAGCACCGCGACCTGGTGGCGCGACCATAGGTCGCAACGACGGTCGCGGTAGCGAAAAAAAATATATATATATAAAAAAAGAAAAAGCTTCTCGCAGAAGCGAAAAAAAAAAAAACACAGCAGAGAGAAGAGAATGAGAGACAGCGACCGAGAAAAGAAAAGAAAGAAGAAAAGAAAGAAAAGAAAAAGAAGAAGAAGAAGAAGAAGAAAGAAAAAGAAAGAAGAAAGAAAGGAAAGGAGAAAAGGAAGAAGAAAGTGGAAAGGAAAAGTGAAGAGAAAAAAAAAAGGGAAGGAAAAGAAAATCGTAGAACCGCGGATTGTCGAACGAAAACAAGGATTCCAGGTTGGTGTATACACGATTTCGAACTTATTTTGATAAAAAGTTTTGATTTCGTATGTTATGAACTTATTTTTACTAAATGTTTTGATTTAGTTTGTTTAGAAACATAGTTATGAATTTTGTATGTATATTTGTATGGATTTGTGTATATATATATATATATATATATATATATATATATATATATATATATTTGTGTTTTGTGTAATTTGTTGGATTATTGATGCAATATTTTACTCTTGTGAACAGTTGAAGAAAAACGTGTGTTTTCAAAATTCGATTTCAAATTTTTGTATGATTTTCCTATTTCTGGATTGTGGTTTCAAATGATATTCGTTGATTTCTGAAAACAAAGAATCGTTTTGTTATAATATTTTGAAAGGCCCTGATATATGTATAGGGATATTTGGGATATAGGAGATTGGCATGTCAATTGGGTGAATTGATAGCAGTACTGCACCGTATTGTCTCTGATTATTGATTTCGGATACCATTTCCTCGTGAAATGGGAAACCGACTGTTTACCACGGATACCATTTCCTCGTGGAATGGGAAACCGACTGTGAGAATACCCGGATACCATTTCCTCGTGAAATGGGAAACCGACTGTTTATATAGGGATACCATTTCACATGAAATGGGAAACCCGACTGTAAAACCCGTAATCCAGTCATGTACACCCTGTTATGTGTATCACGGGCCAATGTGAAAATTTATGAATAGAAATGAATAGAAATGTCATGGAAAAACAAAGGAAAGATATGAAACTGAATTACCAGAAAGTTTTGAATTACGGTTTGTTTATTTAATTTTAGTAACTGTAAACATTTGTTATAGTTCGTTTTACTTTCGAAATTTACTGGTTTAAGATTTATTATTTGTATGTATCTATATTATATTACTGTTTATTTTTAAGTGTACACCCACTAGGCAGTGTTGCTTAGCGCGTTAGTTTGTTTCTAACGCGTAGGTACCAAAGAGACTGAAGAGGCCAAAGATTGAAGAGGAGTTCCCTGCAGCCTGAAGTGGAGGGTCGCATTTTTGGGTAGATATTTATGTTCATGTATAATACGATGCATGCATATTCAGAAAGTCTGTAAATATGATTTGTGATTATGGTCTGTAATTAATTCTTTATGATTTCTGTTTTTCGTTTTCAAAATGTTTGGAAATATTGAATTGATTTCTAATCTGTTTTGGAAGTCGCACTAAACGGCAGAGTGCGCAATTGTTTGAAACAGATATTGAAGTGTTGTTGAGATTTGTTTTTGAATTGATTTGTTGAAAAACAGGTTTTGGAAAGTCCGAAAAACAAACGGTACTCTGCCGAATTTTTGTAAAAAGTTTGTATTCGATGGGCTCACTTGAAATGATTTTTAAATTATAAAGTTTATGGTTCTCAGTTATAATGTAACACCCCCCGACCCGACCCGGTCGGACCGACCCAGGGAGCGCTACACGGTTTTCAATACTTTCTAAATTCATATACATTTCAAAATCGTTGTGAGCCCATAAAACAATTTTCGACTCATTGGAAACCATAGAGTTTATTATTTTAAAAATCATTTTTGAGTGAGCCCAAATCGATAGACTTTTTACAAAAATTCGGCAGAGTACCGTTTGTTTTTCGGACTTTCCAAAACCTGTTTTTACACAAATCAATTCAAATTCAATTCTCAATAACACTTCTATAACATTTTCAAACAGTTGCGCACTCTGCCGTTTAGTGCGACTTACCATCACAATTTATAAAATATAACAAATCAAACTTTAATATTTACAAACATAATAACAATATAAGACAGAAATCATAAATAATTGATTACAAAACATATTTACAGACTCACTGTATATGCATGTTTACAAAATACATATATAACAATAGAACTACCCAACTGTAGTAATTCTGTGACTCGGTCTGCAACTCTTTCTTCCTCAGTCTTTAACTTCTTCCGGATCCCTGGTACCTACGCGTTAGAAACAAAACTAACGCGCTAAACATAAAGCTTAGTGGGTGTACTATAAACTCAAATATAAATCATAAATATCTTTTAATCGGAAATCGTATCACAATGTATATATATATTTCAATTCAACTCAATGATGAAAATAATCATGTTAATCTCAAAACCAAACCTTAAAGCAGTTTTGATCACTTTGATTTCAATAATAATATCAACATTTAAAATCAATTAATAAAATCATTCAGTTCATTCAATACTGGCCCGCTAGAATACTAAACATATACGGACTGGAATATGGGTCAAACTCCCACCGAGGACGAATCTTACGAGTGGTACGTGTCTCCCAACTCTAGGACCGTGGGTACGGAACCTAGAGAGGTACATAACTCCCTATCCCAGGAACGAATCCTTGGGAAGGTACATGGCTCCCAACCCCCAGGACGAATCCTGAGGAGATACGTATCTCCCAGCCTCTGGACGAATCCAAGAGGAGGTACATAATAATCATCAGTATCAATCAGTAGCGGCGCAGTACTGCTCAGTAAAACCCAGCTGGTATACCAACCTCCTATATCCATTTCTATGTCTACGTATCCTAGGGCCGTTTCCGATAAACGATATTCGCAATAAATTTCACAATAGTTACTCAGTAAACAATAGTTGCTCAATAAACATACAATTCACACAATATTCTTCAAGAATCATACTCAATAATTTTACGAAAATCTAAATCAATTATATTTAACTAAATCGAAATATTCGAAAACGAAATCGAAATACGATCTATTACAAAATCAGTCCAAAATCAACAATAAAGACATCAAACATCGATTTTTCATATACAATAAACAATTTTCATACTAATAATTGAAATCGAAATCTTCCAACGAAATCAAAAACGAAAACGGAAACGAAAACGAAAACGAAAACAAAACAATAACGAAAGACTTTTCGTAACGATTTCGAAAACAAACGTACACCAACCTGGGAACCGTTTTTTTTCGTTCGAGAAGTCGCGGTTCTACGATTTCCTTTTCCTTTTCTCTTCCTTCACTTTCTTTCTCTCTCTTTCCTTCCTTCTCTTTCTTCTTCTTTCTCTCTTCTTCTTTTTCTTCTTCTTCTTCTTCTTTTTCTTTTCTTTTATCGGTCTCTTCTCTCTCTTTCTCGCTCTCTCTCTTTTCTCTCGCTGTTTTCTGGCTTCTGCGAGAAGCTTCTTTTTTTTTTATATTTTTTTCGCTACCGCGACCGTCGTCGCGACCTGTGGTCGCGCCACCAGGTCGCGGTGCTCACTGGAGCATTCACACCGCCTTCGTCGCGAGCACACCTTGCGGTCCCTTGGTCGCGCTGATGGTCGCGTTGCTCTCTGCCCGATTTTGACATTTTCATCGCGAGCAGCTCATCGCGACCTGTGGTCGCGATGCTCACTGCCAGAAATCGCGTTTTTCACCGCGAGTAAGCCATCGCGACCTGTGGCTTACATTTAATTACATTTTTACCCCCTCAAATAGTAAAATTTATTTTCACATATATAACATTAATTACCCAAAATCCGGGATGTTATATATAAACAGAAATAAGAAAGTTTTGAAAACCCGGTAGCGCTCCCTGGGTCGATCCGGCCAGGTCGGGTCAGGGGGTGTTACAAGAATGGTGTTGCAGAGATAAGAAATATAACCCTGATGGAAATGGTGAGATCTATGATTAAATTATCATCATTACCATATTCCTTCTGGGGATATGCACTACAAACAGCGGCATACATCCTGAATGTAGTTCCATCCAAGTCTGTTTTCAAGACTCCTCAAGAGTTATAGAATGGTCATAAAGCAAGTTTACAAAATTTACGTATTTGGGGATGTCCAGTACATGTACTGAAGAACAGAAGTGAAAAACTATAACCTCATTCAATTGTATGTTTGTTTGTAGGATACCCAAATGAAACTAGATATGGATTATTTTATAATCCTCAAGAAAATAAAGTGTTTGTATCGACAAACGCAACATTTCTTAAAGATGATTATATGAGTGATCATAAACCTCGATCGAAGATCGTATTAAGAGAGCGAGAATCTGGTTCGACCAGTGCTCAGTCAATAAAAGTTGTTAACAAGATTATTGTTCCATCCACGTCTGATAGTCAGACAATTCCTAGTCAGGATATACTACCACCTAGACGTAGTGGGAGGGTTGTACAATAGCCTGAACACTATTTAGGTATTGGAGAGGCATAAGGTGTCGTTTTTGATGATAGTATGGATGACCCATTGTCATTTAGACATGCAATGAAAGATTCTGACAAAGCGAAATGGCTAAAAGCCATGAATCTCGAGATGGAGTCCATGTACTCCACCTCAATCTAGGAACTTGTAGACTTACCTGATGTGATAAAACTCATAGGGTGTAAGTGGATTTACAAGAGAAAGATAGGAGTAGATGGGAAGGTAGAGACCTTCAAGGCAAGGCTAATGGCAAAGGGTTATACCCAAAAAGAGGGGGTCGATGATGAAGAGACATTCTCGCTAGTAGCTATGTTTAAGTCTATTAGGATATTTTTATCCATAGCTGCCTATTTCAATTACGAAATTTGGCAAATAGACGTCAAGACTGCATTCTTGAAGCAACCTTGATGAGAGCAACTACATAATGCAACCAAAAGGATTAATATCCCAAGATCAAGAGCAGAAGATTTGCAGATTGTAAAGGTCTATTTATAGACTTAAGCAAGCATCTAGATCTTGAAATATAAGGTTTGATACTGTTATCAAAACCTATGACTTTGAGCAAAATGTTGATGATCCTTGTGTATACGAGCACATCGTTGGCAAGAAGGTAGTATTCCTAGTTCTTTACTTTGATGACACCCTACTCATTGGGAATGACGTAGGAACGTCATCAGAATTAAAGGGTTGGCTCGCTAACCAATTCAAAATGAAAGATTTGGGAAAGACAAGTTATGTTTTAGGGATCTAATTAATAAAGGACCGTAAGAACAAACTATTAGCATTGTCTCAAGCATCGTATATCGACAAGGTAGTTGTGCGATTTTCGATGGAGAACTTCAAGAAAGATAATTTACCTTCCAGACATGGAGTTTATTTGTCTAAGGAATAGTGTCCTAAGATACCTCAAGAAATTGAGGATATGAGACATATTTCTTATGCATCAGCAGTAGATAGTCTTATGTATGATATGTTATGCATAAGACCCGACATCTGCTTCGCAATGGTAGTAGCCAGCAGATATCAGTCCAACCCAAGATTAGATCATTGGGTTGCTGTAAAGACTATTCTCAAGTATCTTCGGAGAATGAGGAGATATATGCTAGTATATTCCGCACAATATTTGATCCTGTTAGGATATACAAATTCTGATTTTCAGTCAGACAAGGATTCTAGGAAATCCACGTCTAGATTAACATTCACTCTTTGTGGTGGAGCCATAGTGTGGAGGAGTATCAAGCAATCTTGTATTGCTGATTCCACCATGGAAGCCGAGTATGTAGCAGCTTGTGAAGCTGCTAAGGAAGCCGCATGGTTCCGTAAGTTCTTAAATGATCTGGAAGTTGTTCCAGATCTGGATACACCTATGACATGTTATTGTGATAATAGTGGCACAGTGGCTAATCGCAAGGAACTAAGAAACCACAAAAGAGGGAAGCATATAAAGAGGAAATACCATAAAAGAGATATAGTGCAGAGAGGAGACGTGATCGTGACGAAGATCACGTCAAAGGATAACCTGGCTGATCCATTTACGAAGACCTTAACGGCTAAATGTTTGAAGGTCACCTAGAGAGTCTAGGTTTACGAGACATGTCTCACCTGTTTTAGTGCAAGTGAAAGATTGTTGGGGTTTATGCCTTAAAGATTTGTAATTGTAAATGAGATTAAACATTTATAAAAGTAGTTTATTTAAGTTCATACGTTTATATAATATACGCGTAACATCCAAGATTATAAAATGTAATCTCAATCTGAGTATATAAGAGTCATATACAAGATGATTCATTTTGAGACTTGCAATCTTAAAAGTTCGAAGAGAGCAAACAAAGTTGGGTACTTAGTTTGCGGTTAATCTACTACTGCAGTCCATTATGTAATTTATAGTGGTCTTATCCTAAACCACTTATGTAGTTGACATGAGAATGGATGTACCTTATAGATGAGACATAAAGGACTGGGCCACAATTTATATAAATCTTTCACCAGATCCGTTTAGTAGATGAGATTCATATATATCGACATATGATGGCTAGTTATGGGTGATCATTATCCTGATTATCTTATCGACTTATTCAGGTTAGATCGTGGCTTTTGATTTACCATGAGTGAGATCAAATGTAATTTTCTCGATCAATACCTCAGTATTTTGGAGTTGCAATTTGACTTGTGGCTAGGAAATACTGAACACAATATTGGAATCCACCCCTTCTTGACTGAAGTAGATGACTAATTCCCTTAAGGGTTGATTCGGGGCTTGAACAATTATGAGCGCTCTCCTTCTTCCATAAGGGAAATATGATTTAATTGTTCATTATAGAATCAACGGTGCTTAAAGGAAAAGATATAACTATAGGGGTATACCAGACATTATGACCCAACTCTAACTATGAATTACTTGCGGAGGATCACACCATATGTAATTAACTATATCGATAGACACTGAGATTTCAGACTGTGTAAAACATCTGCATTTTCGAGAGTTCAACCTCGGGTTTTTAGTGGAATAACTCCGAGGTTAATAATCGTGGAATATTAATTAATAAGTTTTAATTAATATTTCTAAGTATTATTGGAGCTCAAAACTGTGGGTCCATTAGGTCCTCTTGCTAGCCCTTATGATTGTTGGTAATGAAGTTCACAGTAAATTAATTAGCTAATCTAATTAATAGTGTTACGAAAGTAATGCATTTTAATTAAAGCGAGTTGATTAAATAATATGATTATTTAATCAATGAATTTATAATTAAATAAATATTAATAATTGTTATTAATATTATTAATTATTAAAATGGAGGTTACAAGTTCAAACCATTTAAACTTTAGTAGTGACTAAATTAAATAGGATTTAGAAACCTATTTGACCTAGTTAAAACTAAACCCTAGAGTCCTTTTTAGGGTGGGTCTTTCGTACTCAATGGGAAGAATTATTCAGCGTACTAAAATTTAGTGGATGGGGTTATATATTCAAGAAAGGCCAGGGCCGAACTTAGAAGCAAGCAAGAAAGAGCTTTGAGTAGCCATGGATATCTTTAACAGACTTGAGATAATTGAGCAAGAAATACGTCAGGTGGAAAACGAGAAGCTCCAACGGGAGGAAACGCTGGGTGCGTTCTGGGAACATATGCCTGCTATCGATCCAATTATCATACGAGATCATATGCTTTTTCTCCATAACGAAATATGTGCTCTCAAAAACAGAAAGAGGGCGCTGCTCGAAGAACAGCAAGCACTTATTGTGCAGGCTGTCACCGGGGGATCCTAGAAGACTCCGTCGACTCTTTCTAGAAGATTCAAATAAGTAGTCCATCGAAACAAAGTAGTGTGTTTTAATGTTTTGCTTTCTTTCTCTTTATTTAGTAGTAAATGATTAATAAATTCTCATATTCATAAGTATTATTTTAGCCCAACTGATAAAAATCTTTTGGCTACGCCTCTGGTTGTAGTCTTCGTGTGAAAATGCGTAGTTTTATTTAAACACTATAAGGTTTCCTTTTAATTACCCAATATAATTGTTATATTACAATCTTCACATGGCGATGTCTTGTTTTATTTATATTTTAGAACGTTACCTTATAATTACATAATTTATGTCAAGTTGCAATCTTCACATGAATATTGATTTATTAATGAAACGTTACATTTCAAACACAGAAGTACTCACCTTTTTGTGAAACGTTGCCTTTCAAACACAAAACCACCCACCTTGTCGTTGAATTACAATCTTCCCGTGATGATAATTTGTTTTGTTTTAAATCTTTCAAATTAGAATTAAAAGTTATGACAAGAAATTACAATTATATTTAAAAAAGGTAAGATTTTTTTGCGGATTTCCCGCTTCCTTGAAAATATTGATTCGGTTCCTATAAATTCATGAACCATATACCATCTAAACATAAATACTTTATATGCTCATCCCCATTAAAAACTTCCCTTAGGATTTTGTCGCTCAAGTATTCTATATATTCAATTTCATTCATCTGTCCAAATTTATAAAACTCTTAATGAAAACCAAATTTATTCGATCGTTGAATTTTTCTTTTTATATGTGAAATATACGATCAAACAGTAGGCTTGCATATTTTGTTTTTTATGCATAACCCTTGAATTTTTGGTGCTTATCAATTGTAAAAGTCTTTTAGCTACTGTTTGGTTAATGTTTTCTTATTTCTTGTTAAGTTTTATACAATAATTTAGATCATCTAAATAAGAATATTATGGTAGATATTTTGACAAATATATTTAAATTTCATTTTCATATTTGAAACTGATCATAGACTCTATAAAATTGATGACTTCTGCTCATAATTTTATCTTAGTTGTAAAAATGTAAGAAATTGGACCTTATAGGTTACCCCAATTGTGGTAGTCTATTATAGGGTATTAGTAAATCTTAATTGTATATTTGACTATTAGGAAATGTTAGGTGAGTGTTATGTGTACTCTTGACTTTATGTAATGTTAGGTGAGTGTTAGGTGTACTCTTGACTTTATGTAATGTTAGGTGAATGTTTGTTGTACTCTTGACTTTATGTAATATTAGGTGAGTGTTTGGTGTACTCTTAACTTTATGTAATGTTAGGTGAGTGTTAGGTGAATATTAAGTGGGTGTTAGACTTTATGTGTTATATCTTCATGTATATATACCTCACAAGATTAATGAAACAAATATACATTTTTCCTCCATTACATTTTCTCTCACTTTCATCATTTTACACATTTCTTTCATTATATTTTCAGACATTTTCATTATTTTACATGGTATCAGAGAAAAGTTTCTGGTCCGGACAACGTCTTGCACAGAATTTTCATCAAGCAACTTCAACAGCTTTCTCGTCTTCATCAATGATGAGTTCAAACCATGGTGCTGGTAATGAATACACTTATGCAAATGCGATAGGTCTGTATCCATTTTCCAATGCTTCAATTAATTCTGTATTTACAAAGCTATGGATTTTAGATAGTGGAGCCATCGATCATATCACTTCTGATTCCACACTTCTCACCAAAACACAATCATCATCCATACCTATTGTTAATTTACCAATAGGATCTACAACATCAATCACTTCAACTGGCACTGTATCTTTTAATTCTAACATCACTTTAGATGATGTTTTATGTGTTCCTAGTTTTCGCTTAAATCTAATTTCTATAAGCAAACTTACCTCTGCCCTAAACTGTTGTGCCATTTTTTTTCCCACCTTTTGTGTTCTACAGGACTTAGCTACGGGGAAGATGATTGGCTCGGGTAAACAACATGGTGGTCTCTATTACATGCCTCCCTTGCAAAGGATGTCAACCTGTCATCAAATTTCACAGCCTTCCAATCTATGACATATGCGTCTTAGACATCCATCACCATCTCGTCTTAAATTAGCTTCTTCCTTATTATCTTCAAACAATATTTCTTATGATAATAATTGCACTGTTTGTCCCATGGCAAAACAAATAAGACTTCCATTTCCATTAAGCTCCATATCAACTCAAGCTCCATTTGATTTATTGCATTGTGATATCTGAAGTCCTCACAAAGTTCATACACACTCAGGGGCACGATTTTTTTCTTACCATTGTAGATGACTTTACAAGATGCACATGGATATTCCTTATGCAGCACAAGTCTGAAACTCAAAACATTTTGAAATCTTTTATTGATTTTGCTCACACTCAATTTCATGCCTATGTCAAAGCAATTAGAGTAGACAATGGTTCTGAATTTTTATCTATGAAAAAAAAATTTAGACTTCATGGCATTGAATATCAATGCATTTGTGTTTACACCCCCACAGCAAAACAGAGTCGTTGAAAGGAAATATCGTCATATTCTCACTATGGCACAAGCACTACTTTTTCAATCCCATTTACCTTTACATTTTTGGGGTGAATGTGTTTTAACTGCAATTTATCTCATTAACCGGTTGCCATCAACATTGCTCTCAAATGAAACACCTTTTAAAATGCTATATAGTCGCCCGCCATCACTTGATCACTTAAAGGTTTTTTGGCTGTCTATGCTATGCAACTATTGTACATCCCATTCAAAAATTTGAACCTCGTGCCAAGTGTTGCATCTTTGTTGGATATCCGACTAGACAAAAGGGATACAAACTATATGACATGGAAACCAAGAAATGTTTTGTCAGTCGTGATGTCAAATTTCATGAATCCATTTTTCCTTTTTCATCTATCTCAACCCCATCCACTTCTGATTTTGTAGTGCCTAATTTCATATCTGAGACCACAGAAATGCAGCCTATCACGCCACCATACTTTTCTAACACCAATCCTCACCAATCCAAGCAAACAACATCTAATACACATGAAGCCATCTCACCCACACCTGTTATTCCCTCAAGCATTGATCAACCTTCCACAAACACACCAGACGCTGAAACCTTACCACCACTTTCAGACCCATCAAATATTCCTTGTGAAACTACTACTATTCCACCTTCGAGACAGTCAACACGGCCTAAGCGACCTCCGGCATGGCATAGAGATTTCCTGATGTCATCTCAGACACATTAGTCTACCTCTGCACCAAGTCCTATACCAGGTACTTGATATCCACTCTCTGATTTTCTTTCATACTCACGTTTTTCACCTTCCCATTCTACTTTTCTAGTTAACATCACAGATCGCACTGAGCCCAAAAATTATGCTCAAGCTGTCCTTAATCCACATTGGCGATAAGCTATGAATACATAATTAGAAGCCTTGCAGCTCAACAACACATGGAGCTTAGTCCCTCTGCCCATTGGCCACAAACCAATTGGTTGCAAATGGGTCTACAAAATCAAATACAAATCTGATGGCACCATTGAACGCTACAAGGCTCGCCTTATTGCTAAAGGATACAATCAAGTTGAGGGCATTGACTATAAAGAAACATTTTCTCCAACAGCAAAGCTTACAACACTTCGTTGTCTTCTTACTGTTATTGCTGCTCGCCATTGGCACATCCACCAATTGGACGTTCAAAATGCTTTCCCCCATCGCGACCTCCAGGAAGTTGTCTACATGGAACATCCACCTGGTCTTTGCCGACAGGGGGAGCACACTGTATGTCGGCTCAACAAGTCTCTTTATGGATTTAAACAAGCATCAAGAAATTGGTTTTTCACATTTTTAGATACTATCAGACAGGCCGGCTATCAACAATCAAAGGCTGATTATTCCCTTTTCACTAAGACTCAAGGTACTTCTTTTACAGCAATTCTTATATATGTTGATGACATACTTCTCTCAGGAAATGATCTACATGAAATGGAGCGTCTCAAAAGATTCCTTCTTAAACGCTTCCGTATCAAAGATCTTGGAAACTTGAAGTACTTTCTCGGTATTGAATTTTCTCGCTCCAGAAAAAGCATTTTTATGTCACAAAGAAAGTATGCGTTGGACATTTTACAAGATTTTGGACTCTTAGGCGCATGTCCCAACAATTTTTCAATGGAGCAAAATTTGAAACTTACTCCCACTGATGGAGCATTGCTAAATGATCCAACAAAGTACAGAAGGCTAGTTGATAGATTGATATATCTTACAGTGACAAGACCCGATATAGTTTATTCAGTTCGCACATTGAGCCAGTTCATGCAAGAACCTAGAATACCTCATTGGGACGCCGCCATTCGAATCCTCAAATACATCAAAGGTACACCTGGTCAGGGATTATTACTTCCCTCCATAAACAGTTTAACTTTGAAAGCTTTTTGTGATTCAGATTGGGGAGGTTGTCGCGCCACAAGAAGATCAGTTACAGGCTACTGTATTTTCCTTGGAAGTTCTCTCATATCATGGAAATCTAAGAAGCAAGCCAATGTCTCTAGATCATCAGCTGAGGCTGAATATCGAGCAATGGCTAACACATGTTTGGAGTTAACTCGGTTGTGTTACATACTACATGACCTAAAGGTTCCTCAAACAACTCCTGCACTATTATTTTGTGACAATCAGGCAGCTTTACACATTGCTGCGAATCTTGTCTTTCATGAGCGTACAAAGCACATTGAGATAGACTGTCATATAGTATGAGAAAAAGTACAAGCTGGAATAATCAATCCTTCTTTTGTTTCTTCACACTTGCAATTGGCTGATATATTTATGAAAGCTTTAGGAAAGGATCAGTTTGTGAATTTACGTAACAAGTTGGGACTTCACGATATTCACTCTCTAACTTGATGGGGAGTATTAGTAAATCTTAATTGTATATTTGACTATTAGAAAATGTTAGGTGAGTGTTAGGTGTACTCTTGACTTTATGTAATGTTAGATGAGTGTTAGGTGTACTCTTGACTTTATGTAATGTTAGGTGAGTGTTTGTTGTACTCTTGATTTTATGTAATGTTAGGTGAGTGTTAGGTGTACTCTTAACTTTATGTAATGTTAGGTGAGTGTTAGGTGAATATTAGGTGGGTGTTAGACTTTATGTGTTATATCTTCATATATATATACCTCACAAGATTAATGAAACAAATATACATTTTTCCTCCATTACATTTTCTCTCACTTTCATCATTTTACACATTTCTTTCATTATATTTTCAGACATTTTCATTATTTTACAGAAGGGAAATTGGACCTTTTTAATTAACAAGTTTTGATAGGGGATAGTATACTTCCCCACATATGTAATAGGGGTTCAATCTCCGTTGTCTATAAATAAAAATTGTGTAGGGAGACCTTTCCCTTGTAATGATAGTTGATTTTCGGGCCGTGCTTGTAATGATTAATCTCGTTAGGTCCTAGCAGACCCTAACTGAAACTTTATGTGATTAGTCTGATAAAATCTTTGGTTGTTGTGCCCTATTGATGATGGTATTATTCATGGAATTAGTAAAGTTTGTGAAAATGAGTGCAAAACTAATCGGTAGCTAAGCTATAGATAGTTTTTGTTATAAATATGAAAGGGGTTTGGCTAAGATACCACGACACTTTTTATTTAAGTACAATCGTTGGATAAGCTTATTGCCCATCCAACGGTTAAGAAAAAATAACATATATAAAATATAGAAAATAGGCAACTAGTTATACCGGTCTCTCACGAACTAATTTTTTTATTTTTTTTTATTAGTTCGTGAGAGAGCACCTATCACGAACAAATCAGTTCGTGAGAAGTGGTCTCTCATAGACTATTTTTTTTTTTTTTCGTGAGAGAGCACCTATCACGAACTAATCAGTTCATGAGCGGTGGTATATCACGAACTAATTTTTTTTTTTTTTTTTTTTGGTTCGTGAGAGAGCATCTATAAGGAACTATTTTTTTTTATTATTTTTTTTTTAGTTCGTGAGAGAGCACCTATCACGAACTAATTCTCTCACGAACTCATTATTCTTTTTTATTTTATTTTTTAGTTCGTGAGAGAGCACCCATCACGAACTAATCAGTACGTAAGAGGTGGTCTCTCACAAACTAATTATTCCTTCTTTTTTTTCAGTTCGTGAGGGAGCACCTCTCACGAACTTGCTCTCTCACGAACTGATCAGTTACCTTTTATAACGTAAACTTGTTTCCGAAACAACTTGGATGTTGGTTGGAACGTTAAAGTTGTTCCTACTAACGTCAAAGTTGTTCCAACGTTACGTTGTTCCTAAAAATTAAACTTGTTCCCCTTTATAATGTTAAGTTGTTTTCGGAAACAACTTTAACGTTGGTTGAAATGTTAAAGTTGTTCTCACCAACGTCAAAATTGTTCACACGTTAACTTGTTCCCGGAAACAACTTTAACGTTATGCATGCCCAATGTCAAAGTTGTTCACAAAAGTCAAATTTGTTCCCACGTCAAAAATAAACTTATTCCCAAAACAACTTTGACGTTGGTGAAACGTTAAAGTTGTTCCCACATAAACTTGTTCCCGGGAACAACTATAACGTTATGTCCAACGTCAAAATTATTTCCAAAAGTCAAAAGATGTTATCAAGAATTACTATATAGCGTCGCGAACTATTTTAAAACATCTTTGCTGACTAAGTAAATCATGTGAAAAAAAAAATTATTGCAATTAAAAAAATACATTTATATTTATTAAATACTTATGAATTTTTGTAATCTCATTATTTACTAAACTTTTATGTATTTCTTTATATTTTCCTTATTTATTAAAATTTTATGTATTTTAGTTTTTGTAGTTTAGTATTTTCATTATTTATTATTAAATTAGTCTATATATAAATATAATTGGTAAAAAAAATTAAAAAAGTGTGCAGTAATCGGTTTCAACCAGTTGCTGCATCCAAAAAGTGGTGGATATGATACCCACCACTTTATGTCCCGACATAGTAGCCGGACCCAGAGGAAAGTGTTTGATGAAAGTACTCAAAGAGCTAACAAACTCAACTGAAGAAGAAAGGAATTCTGACTCCATTAATGTAGATTTCTTGAGCTCACCATTCATTAACAATAACGTCGATTTCTTACGGTGTATATACACATACATTTTACAAAGAGTCATGCAACTTGTAGGCCCTAACAAACTCTAATAACCTAGTGCCACATCACCATCTATTCTAACTAACTTGAAATAACTAATCTGCTCACTAATGATCAGTCCCTCTATTGCTTTGGTATTTCCTGGATGTCGATTGAATTGTTGCGTGATCTTCACATGAGCTGCACAACAATTGTTGTGTGGATGCACACAAGATGATGTAGCTTGGGCAACTTGGCTTTAATATGCTAGAGCTATGATCATGCTTGATCCAGCTGCTAATGCTCTTAGATTTAGGTGAGTTATTGTTGCTGTAGTTAGAGCAGGTCGGCGCTAGCCTCGGGGCAAATAGGGCAGTCGCGCAGGACCCAACAATTTTGGACACATATTATTAATCTCTTGAGAACCCATCAGTTATATATATATATATATATATATATATATATATATATATATATATATATTCTTATATTTAATTTTGAGGTCCTAACATTTTTTTTTTGTATCCAACAATCTTTAGAGCTCAACATTTTTTTTTTTTAGGACCCAATATTTTTTTTTGTCCAGGCCTCAAAAAACTATGAGCCAGCCCTAGAGCTACTAAAAGCTTCATCATCAGGCTTGTATAAGCTGCAGTAGTTGCTATAGGAATAGCTCGAGAAATATTGTTACTCTTCACAATGTTGTCATCTTTCAATACACTAATCGATGCTTTTAAACTTTTAGCTTGTCCTGGTGATGCCCTTGACATGTTTTAGGCTTTTAGCTGATCCCAACAAGAAAAATAATGTGTCCATGCTATAAGTGCACTTTATTCTATATATTTAATTTTATTCATCTGTCCAAATTTATAAAACTCTTAATGAAAACGAAATTTATTCGATCGTTGAATTTTTCTTTTTTATGTGTGAAATATACGATCAACCAGTAGGCTTGCATATTTTGTTTTTTATGCATAACCCTTGAATTTTTGGTGCTTGTCAATTGTAAAAGTCTTTTAGCTGCATGGTTTCTCTGGATTCCTGGCACTGCTTGGTTAATGTTTTCTTATTTCTTAAAATCGACCTTGTTAAATTTTATACAATAATTTAGATCATCTAAATAAGAATATTATGGTAGATATTTTGAGGAATATATTTAAATTTCATTTTCATATTTGAAACTGATCATAGACTCTATAAATTGATGACTTCTGCTCATAATTTTATCTTAGTAGTAAAAATGTAAGAAATTGGACCTTATAGGTTACCCCAATTGTGGTAGTCTATTGTAAGGGAAATTGGATCATTTTAATTAACAAGTTTTGATACGGAATAGTATACTTCCCCACGTATGTAATAAGAGTTCAATCTCCGTTGTCTATAAATAAAAATTGTGTAAGGAGACTTTTCCCTTATAATGATAGTTGATTTTCGGGCCGTACTTGTAATGATTAATCTCGTTAGGTCCTAGCAGACCCTAATTGAAACTTTATGTGATTAGTCTAATAAAATCTTTGGTGGTTGTGCCCTATTGATGATGGTATTATTCATGGAATTAGTAAAGTTTGTGAAAATGAGTGCAAAACTAATCGGTAGCTAAGCTAGAGATAGTTTTTGTTATAAATAGGGAAGGGGTTTGGCTACGATACCACGACACTTTTTGTTTAAGTACAACTGTTGGATAAGTTTATTGCCCATCCAACAGTTAAGAAAAAACAACATATATAAAATATGGAAAATAGGCAACTAGTTATACCGGTCTCTCACAAACTAATTTTTTTATTTTTTTTATTAGTTAGTGAGAGAGAAGTGGTCTCTCACAGACTATTTTTTTTTTTTTTTCGTGAGAGAGCACTTATCACGAACTAATCAGTTCATGAGCGGTGGTTTATCACGAACTAATTTTTTTTTTATTTTTTTGGTTCATGAGAGAGCATTTATAAGGAACTATTTTATTATTATTATTATTATTTTTTAGTTCGTGAGAGAGCACCTATCACGAACTAATCAGTTCGTGAGAGGTGGTCTCTCACGAACTCATTATTCTTTTTTATTTTATTTTTTTAGTTCGTGGGAGAGCACCCATCACGAACTAATCAGTACGTGAGAGGTGGTCTCTCACAAACTAATTATTCCTTCTTCTTTTTAGTTTGTGAGAGAGCACCTCTCACGAACTGATCAGTTACCTTTTATAACGTAAACTTGTTTCCAAAACAACTTGGATGTTGGTTGGAACGTTAAAGTTGTTCCTACTAACGTCAAAGTTGTTCCAACGTTACATTGTTCCCAAAAATTAAACTTGTTCCCCTTTATAATGTTAAGTTGTTTTTGGAAACAATTTTGACATTGGTTGAAATGTTAAAGTTGTTCTCACTAACGTCAAAATTGTTCACACATTAACTTGTTCCCGGGAACAACTTTAACGTTATGCCCAACGTCAAAGTTGTTCCTAAAAGTCAAACTTGTTTCCACGTTAAACGTTAACTTGTTCCCAAAACAACTTTAACGTTGGTAAAACGTTAAACTTGTCCCCATCAATGTCAAAGTTATTTCCACGTTAACTTGTTCCCGTGAACAACTTTAACGTTATGCCTAACGTCAAAGTTCTTCCCAAAAGTCAAACTTGTTCTCATGTTAAACGTTAACTTATTCCCGAAACAACTTTGACGTTAGTAAAACGTTAAAGTTGTTCTCATCAACGTTAAAATTGTTCGCATGTTAACTTGTTTCCGGGAACAACTTTAACGATATGCCCAATGTCAAAGTTGTTCACAAAAGCCAAATTTGTTCTCACGTTAAAAATAAACTTATTTCCAAAACAACTTTGACGTTGGTGAAACGTTAAAGTTGTTCCCACATAAACTTGTTCCCAGGAACAACTATAACGTTATGCCCAACATCAAAATTATTCCCAAAAGTCAAAAGATGTTATCAAGAATTACTATATAGCGTCGCGAACTATTTTAAAACATCTTTGCATACTAAGTAAATCATGTGAAAAAAAAAATTATTACAATTAAAAAAAATACATTTATATTTATTAAATACTTATGAATTTTTGTAATCTCATTATTTACTAAACTTTTATGTATTTCTTTATATTTTCCTTATTTATTAAAATTTTATGTATTTTAATTTTTGTAGTTTAGTATTTTCATTATTTATTATTAAATTAGTCTATATATAAATATAATTGGTAAAAAAAATTAAAAAAGTGTGCAGCAATCGGTTTTAGCCTGTTGCTGCATCCAACAAGTGGTGGATATGATACCTACCATTTTATGTCCCGACATATTAGCCGGACCCATAGGAAAGTGTTTGATGAAAGTACTCAAAGAGCTTGAACAAACTCAACTGAAGAAGAAAGGAATTCTGACTCCATTAATGTAGATTTATTGAGCTCACCATTAATTAACAATAACGTCGATTTCTTACGGTGTATATACACATACATTTTACAAAGAGTCATGCAACTTGTAGGCCCTAACAAACTCTAATAACCTAGTGCCACATCACCATCTTTTCTAACTAACTTGAAATAACTAATCTGCTCACTAATGATCAGTCCCTCTATTGCTTTGGTATTGCCTGGATGTCGATTGAATTGTTGCGTGATCTTCACATGAGCTGCACAACAACTGTTGTGTGGACGCACACTAGATGATGTAGCTTGGGCAACTTGGCTTTAATATGCTAGAGCTATGATCATGCTTGATCCAGCTGCTAATGCTCTTAGATTTAGATGAGTTATTGTTGCTGTAGTTAGAGCAGGCCGGCGCGGGCCTCGGGGCGAACAGGGCAGTCGCGCAGGACCCAACAATTTTGGACACATATTATTAATCTCTTGAGGACCCAACAGTTATATATATATATATATATATATATTCTTATTTTAATTTTAAGGGTCTAACATTTTTTTTTATCCAACAATCTTTAGTGCCCAACATTTTTTTTTAGAACCCAATATTTTTTTTGCCCAGGGCCTCAAAAAACTATGAGTCAGCCCTGAATTAGAGCTACTAAAAGCTTCATCATCAGGCTTGTATAAGCTGCAGTAGTTGCTATAGGAATAGCTCGAGAACTATTGTTGCTCTTCACAATGTTGTCATCTTTCAATACACTAATCGATGCTTTTAAACTTTTAGCTTGTCCTGGTGATGCCCTTGACATGTTTTAGGCTTTTAGCTGATCCCAACAAGAAAAATAATGTGTCCATGCTATAAGTGCACTTTATTCTATATATTTAATTTTATTCATCTGTCCAAATTTATAAAACTCTTAATGAAAACGAAATTTATTCGATCGTTGAATTTTTCTTTTTTATGTGTGAAATATACGATCAACCAGTAGGCTTGCATATTTTGTTTTTTATGCATAACCCTTGAATTTTTGGTGCTTGTCAATTGTAAAAGTCTTTTAGCTGCATGGTGAGTTATTGTTGCTGTAGTTAGAGCAGGTCGGCGCTAGCCTCGGGGCAAATAGGGCAGTCACGCAGGACCCAACAATTTTGGACACATATTATTAATCTCTTGAGAACCCATCAGTTATATATATATATATATATATATATATTCTTATATTTAGTTTTGAGGTCCTAACATTTTTTTTTTTTATCCAACAATCTTTAGAGCTCAACATTTTTTTTTTTTAGGACCCAATATTTTTTTTTGTCCAGGCCTCAAAAAACTATGAGCCAGCCCTAGAGCTACTAAAAGCTTCATCATCAGGCTTGTATAAGCTGCAGTAGTTGCTATAGGAATAGCTCGAGAAATATTGTTACTCTTCACAATGTTGTCATCTTTCAATACACTAATCGATGCTTTTAAACTTTTAGCTTGTCCTGGTGATGCCCTTGACATGTTTTAGGCTTTTAGCTGATCCCAACAAGAAAAATAATGTGTCCATGCTATATGTGCACTTTGTTTTAATGATGAATATTTTATTAATGCTTCAACAATTCTAACAGAATCTCGTTGAATTAATAAAGAATAATATAATATTACCATATACAAATGTGTTTTGATATAAATGTCTAGTTCAGATCATCTACTGATTTGCCCATGATTTCAGTTGGTCTGTCAATGTTGTGTAGTTTAATCTAACTAGATATTTACAATACACTAAACTTCTATTATGTACTTGCTGCATTTGAAACTACAGCATTGGTGGTTGCCGGATGGCCCAAGTTTGTAGTGAGCTTCACCATGCTTGCAATGAAAGAAACAAGGCGAGGTAAGCTGTGTTCTCATCTAATCAGTACAATTTTAAGATTAAATTCACACATGCTTCAACAAGCATAATGAATTTAGTATGTGATGGTTATTTATTTGTTTTTTTTTTCCTCTTTTTTCACAAGTTAAGGATGCTTACTTGTCAAATTTGAATTCATTTTGTTGCCAGTAATGTAAATATTGGGTTGTGGATTCATTTAGTTAATAGTAACAAAAAGCTTTTATCTGTTGTGCCTATCTTGTTTATCCTTCCATTTATAAATGTTGTACTTTATGGAGTTCTTAATTGAAATTCTAAAGTAATGTGTACGTGTATTTGCGTTTAGGTGCCTTAAAATTTTTGAAAGGGTTACTCATAGTCAGCAAGTAATACTTGAGTACGGATTTAGTTTCATCGTTTTGGCTTCATAGACATGGTTAATATGGAAATCCTCCATATGATCATCAAATACAAATTATATTCTTAAGTATTTGAAAGATACATGCATGGCTTCTACTTTTTATATCTTTATATTACATGACATAAAATAAGTGAAAGATACATGGCTTCTACTTTTTATAACCTTATTCTATGAAAGAATCTGATCTGTCAAATGCAACTTGTGTTCACTTCTTACTCTCTGCCACCATAGAATTGTTTAAGGCAGCAAGCACTGCTTGGCAAATGCCTATATTGTTAGGAAATTAAAGCATAATTTCCCTATAACCAGATTTGTGATAAAGCGAAATAAAAGCGGAAATAAAACACACACAATTTGATAACGGAGTTCGGCCAATTGTGCCTACGTCTCCGGACCCGCTGCAGATCGTTTTACTAAAGGGAGAAAATATACAAAGTGTTTACAACACTTACAACTCACAACCACTCACAACCACTCACAAACTACAACCCACTCCCAATTATGCCCAAGAATTTTTCTCACAAAATTCTTTCACAAGCTTTTCTCTCA
This sequence comes from Xanthoceras sorbifolium, assembly GCA_003430845.1. Lineage (NCBI taxonomy): Eukaryota > Viridiplantae > Streptophyta > Magnoliopsida > Sapindales > Sapindaceae > Xanthoceras > Xanthoceras sorbifolium. The sequence goes on along the minus strand of CM010620.1, from coordinate 2,489,594 downwards.
AACTCTCTCTTATTCTCTAATTTTGGGATATCTAACAAATGAAAGCTAAAGGGTTTATATAGGCTTCAAAAGAGATGGGTTGGTGGAATTAGGCAAGAAGTTAGGCACCTCCATTTGACATTTGCACAAGTTAGGCAAGAAGTTAGGCACCTCCATTTGACATTTGCACAAGTTAGGCAAGAAGTTAGGCACCTCCATTTGACATTTGCTCAAGTTAGGCAAGAAGTTAGGCACCTCCATTTGACATTTACAATTGTCTTGACAATCTCCCACTTGAAGACTGATTTCAATCTGTCTTCACACCTCGATCTATGCAGCAGCTCTTTCACGGTCTTGTTACTATTGCAGGCCAACTGAAGCTGAACACAGCTTCAGTTTGTCAGTCGTCACCGTCTTTATCAACATGTCTGCTGGATTTTGAGCTCCACTAATCTTTTCAAGTTTCAAAATCCCATCTTCCAGAAGTGACCGGATAAAATGATACCGCAACTGTATGTGCTTCGTTCTGGAATGAAAAGACGGATTCTTTGCTAGATGGATAGCACTTTGACTGTCACAATACAAGACATTGTCTTCTTGTTTCTTTCCCAGTTCCTCCAAGAAACTTTGTAGCCAAACCATTTCCTTGCTGGCTTCCGTGACAGCAACATATTCTGCTTCAGTTGTGGAGAGAGCAACTATCTTCTGTAACTGAGACACCCAACTCACTGCGGTACCTCCTAGAGTATAGACATACCCTGTAGTGCTCTTTCTGATGTCAACATTTCCGGCTAAGTCAGCATCCACATAGCCTGTTAGTGTCGTATCTCCACCTTTGAAACAAAGTGTCTTGTTTGTGGTACCTCGTAAATACCTGAGGATCCATTTGACTGCTTCCCAGTGTATCTTACCTGGATTGTTCATGTACCTGCTAACAGTTCCCACTGCTTGGGCAATATCTGGTCTAGTACAAACCATGACATACATCAGACTTCCAATTGCTGAGGCGTACGGAACCTTTGCCATATGTGTACGCTCTTCCTCTGTCTTCGGTGACTGTTCCTTGGAGAGTCTGAAATGAACACCCAAAGGTGTACTCACTGGTTTAGCATCTTGCATGTTGAACCTTGAGAGTACTTTCTTGATGTACTCAGCTTGTGATAACAACAAAATCCCCGACTTAGTGTCTCTCTTGATTCTCATTCCAAGAATCTGCTTTGCAGCACCTAAGTCTTTCATTGCGAACTGCTTCGACAATTCCCGCTTCAAATTCATAATCTCTTGCATATCTGAACCTGCAACGAGCATATCATCAACGTACAACAATAAGATAATGAAGCTGTTGTCGAACCTTTTGATGTAGCAACAATGATCTGCTTGGCATCTTGTGAAACCGCTGCTGCTCATAAAACTATCAAACTTCTTGTACCACTGCCTGGGAGCTTGTTTTAAGCCATACAAGCTCTTCTTTAACCTGCATACTAGGTTTTCCTTGCCTGCTTCTTTGAAACCTTCCGGTTGCCTCATATAGATTTCTTCCTCCAAGTCACCATGAAGGAAAGCTGTTTTTACATCTAACTGCTCAAGATGTAAATTTTCTGCAGCTACAATTTTCAACACCAGTCTGATTGTAGTCAGCTTCACGACTGGAGAGAAAATTTCATTGTAGTCAATACCTTCTTTTTGCTGAAAGCCTTTGACAACCATTCTAGCTTTGTAGCGCTTGTTTCCATTGTGTTCTTCTTTAATCCTGAAGACCCATTTGTTATGAAGAGCTTTCTTGCCTGGTGGTAATTCTGCTAATTCCCATGTCTGATTTGACATAAGCGAGTCCATCTCATCTCTCATGGCAGACTCCCACTTGACTGAATCCTCCACTTGCATTGCTTCATCATAGCACTCTGGTTCACCACTATCAGTTAGCAACAAGTAGTGTAAAGAAGGCGAATAACGCTGGATTGGCTTAGGAACTCTGGAGGAGCGTCTCAATTCTGGTGCGCTTGGTTCTTCTTGAACTATTTCAGGACTAATCTGAACATCACTTCCAGAAATCTCCTCAAACTCAGCAAATTCCTTTGTTTCAGCTTCAGTAGTGGAGCTACTTGATTCTGCGATTGATCTGTCTTTGTACATCAAATTCTCATTGAATATGACATCTCTACTTCTGACGATTTTTCGATTTTCATAATCCCAAAACCGGTAACCAAACTCATCACCACCATAGCCAACAAAGACACATTTATTGGACTTGGCATCAAGTTTACTTCTTTTGGCAGAATCTATATGTACGTAAGAGATACAACCAAACACTCTTAAATGCGAAATGTTTACCTCTTTTCTGCTCCAAACTTCCTCTGGTATTCCACCATCTAAGGGAACTGAGGGCCCACGGTTGATCAAGTAAGCTGCAGTGTTGACAGCTTCAGCCCATAGCATTTTGGGCAAACCGGCATGTAACCTCATGCTTCTGGCACGTTCATTCAGAGTTCTGTTCATGCGCTCTGCTACGCCATTTTGTTGTGGTGTCATGGGAACTGTTTTCTCCATCTTGATCCCACTGTTTGCGCAAAATTCTCTGAATCTACTATCTCTGTACTCTCCTCCATTGTCAGACCTCAACCGCTTGATTTTTAAACCAGTCTCATTTTCCACCATGGCCTTCCATTTTCTGAAGGTATCAAAGACTTCTGATTTCTTCTTCAGAAAATAAACCCACACCTTCCTTGTAGAGTCATCGATGAAGGTGACATAATACAGTGAGCCTGAAAGAGATGAAACTGGAGATGGTCCCCACACATCGGTATGAACCAACTCTAACTTTTCTGCCTTGGGTATCTTGCCAATCTTTGCAAAACTGACTTTCTTCTGTTTGCCAAAGATGCAATCCTCGCATAGTCCGACATCTACAGCCTTGAGATCCGGAAGCTTCCCTTTTGACAGAAGTGTCTTCATCCCTTTCTCGCTCATATGGCCAAGCCTTTGGTGCCATAGGTTTGACTTTCCATCAGCATCTGCTACTGCAACAATATTCTCTAAGTTTGAGGTTATATAGAGAGTACCACACTTCTTACCACGAGCAACGACGAGTGCTCCTTTGGTAATCTTCCACTCACAGCCTGAAAAAGTTGTACAATATCCTTCTCCATCAAGTTGTCCTATCGAAATCAAATTTCTTTTGAGACCAGGAATATGTCTCACTCCTTGCAGCTTCCAGGTACTCCCGTTTGGCAACTTTAATCGGATATCTCCTTTTCCGACAATTTTCAAGGTTTCATCATCAGCTAGATGAACCTTCCCAAAGTTACCACTGGCGTAGTTCTCCATGATCTCTCGGCATGGGGTGGCATGGAAAGATGCTCCTGAATCTAGAATCCATGATTCAATCGGGCTGTTGACGCTTAGAATCATAGCATCACCTGCTTCCTCGGTCACATTGGCGGATTCCTGTGTGCCGGTATCTTTCTTCGGTGCTCGGCAATCCCTCTTAAAGTGACCCTTTTTGCCACAATTATAACAGCTAAAATCTTTCTTTCCTGATCTGGATTTTTCCCTTCTGGATTTCGATCTGCTACGATATGAACTTCTTTCTGAAGTTCTCCCTCTGGACTCTGTTTGTAACGCTGAGGAGCTTGATGCTTCACCCGATTCTCTCCGCCGAATTTCTTCACTCAATACCAGATCTCGAACATCGTCAAATTTCAATTTATTATTTCCTGACGAACTGCTGACTGCTGTGACAGTAGCATTCCAACTGTCTGGTAGAGATGACAAGAGAATCAAGGCTCGAACTTCTTCATCAAATTCGATTTCCACGGAACTCAACTGGGTTGTGATTGTGTTGTGCTCATTCAGATGTTGAGCGACTGATGCCCCTTCCGCCATCCGCAAGTTGAATAATCGCCTCATCAAGTGAACTTTGTTTGAGGCCGATGGCTTCTCATACATATTGGAGAGAGCCGTTATGAGACCCGCCGTGGTCTTTTCCTTTACTATATTGAAAGCAACATTCCGGGATAACGTTAATCGGATCACTCCAAGGGCTTGTCTGTCAAGAAGATTCCAATCTTCTTCCTTCATATCATCTGGCTTCTTTCCTAAAAGAGGTTGATACAGCTTTTTCTGGTACAGATAATCTTCAATCTGCATTTTCCAAAAGCCGAAGTCCGCACCATCGAACTTTTCAATTTTAATCTTCCCTTCGTCTGCGGCCATCGCTCCCACTCGAATCTAGCTTCCTTTGGATCGTTTCTGACTATTTCTGCTGATTGTCGTGTATTAGAACACCTCCGTCGACACACCGGTACTGCCGACAAACTTACAGAAACTGACAGAATCTACCACCAAAGCTCTGATACCAGTTGTTAGGAAATTAAAGCATAATTTCCCTATAACCAGATTTGTGATAAAGCGAAATAAAAGCGGAAATAAAACACACACAATTTGATAACGGAGTTCGGCCAATTGTGCCTACGTCTCCGGACCAGCTGCAGATCGTTTTACTAAAGGGAGAAAATATACAAAGTGTTTACAACACTTACAACTCACAACCACTCACAAACTACAACCCACTCCCAATTATGCCCAAGAATTTTTCTCACAAAATTCTTTCACAAGCTTTTCTCTCAAACTCTCTCTTATTCTCTAATTTTGGGATATCTAACAAATGAAAGCTAAAGGGTTTATATAGGCTTCAAAAGAGATGGGTTGGTGGAATTAGGCAAGAAGTTAGGCACCTCCATTTGACATTTGCACAAGTTAGGCAAGAAGTTAGGCACCTCCATTTGACATTTGCACAAGTTAGGCAAGAAGTTAGGCACCTCCATTTGACATTTGCTCAAGTTAGGCAAGAAGTTAGGCACCTCCATTTGACATTTACAATTGTCTTGACATATATAAACCCAGACTAAGTTTCTATCTTTCTCATTACTCTCCATTTCACTCATTTCTTTTGCAAGATCAAAGTAGTAGAATAAGAAAATGGTGGGGCTTAACCTTAGAACACAGCTGAGGAGCTTTGTCCAGTACATGCATGAGCAGGTCTGAAGCTCTTATCAGATCAGGATATTTTTTTCTGTGAGAATTATATTATCAAATAGTAGACTTGTATATCATCTTGTCTATTCATGACCCTTGAATTTCTGGTGCTTGTCAATTGTGAAAGTCTTAGCTACATGGTTTCTCTAGCTTTTTCTCTCTTTTTGGTTGATGCTTTCTTATTTCTTATAAGTTGTCTCGAGTAATATTAGAAACATAATAAAATTGACGTAGTTAAATCATGTACAATATATAATTTAGATCATCTAAACAAGAAATTATGGTAGATATTTTGATATATATGTTTAGTTTCCGTTTTCATATTGAATCTCATAAACTATATAAACTTGATGACTTCTCCTAATAATTTTGTCTTTATAGTAAAATGTAATAATTGGGAGGTATGGTTTGTGTATAATGCTAAATGATGCTAATTCTCATTGATTGTTGTTACTTGTAGGCCATACTGGACCATCATTTTGATGAAGTTAGGGAATTACAAAGCCCTGAGAATCCTCGTTTTGTTTCATAAATAATCGCCATGTACATTAAGGAAGCTGATGCTGCCATCGGAGCAGTGGACAGTCTCTTGTACTTTCAAATTTCAATCCTCTTTCGATGTCTTCAAAATTAATTGAAGTGAACTTTCCATTGATTCTCACTTATTTGCGTATCAATGTATCTTCAGGAATGAGACTTAAGTGAACTTTGACCATGTGATTTTTAATATTTTCCAACTGAGGGAAATCAGTGGAAGGTTAGATTTTTTGTTTACTCTCCAAATGATTGAGCTTTTTATGAGAATCTGATTGTTTGATTTATCTTATTTGTATGCAATTGATTGGGAAATTTCTATTTCAGTTTATATGTGCACGACATTTGATGCATATCCCGATTAGTCGGAAGCATTCATTAGCTAAGGATCTCCCAATTTGGCTTGTTAATATAATATATAGTGTAGTTACTATATTATATTATTATAGTATTTCCATGTATATTATTATATTAGTATTTCTATCTATAAATAGGTTTCCAATTGTAATCAACAATCAGACTGTTTAATATAATTCTCAGTTTCATTATCATGGTATCAGAGCTATGGTAATCTAAATTCTAATTATTTTTTTCCGGCGATCTCTCTTCCAGATCTCATTCACAGATCCGATCTGATACTGTTGGTTTTTGCTGCACTCATCAAATCTATCTATTGGTGCTCATTAAACCTGCCCACGCCAGATTGTCTCTCCCTCACCACTGCCTTCCCCGCTCGGCGCCACTGTCTTCCCCGCTCCGCCGCCGTAGCTTCTCTTTCTCGGCTCACCACCACTTCCGCCTGGATCATCGTCCTCTTCCGATTTTGTCACCACCAAAAACTCCGCCATCGAACCACTGCAGAAGCTCCACGTGCGGTGTTCACTAGGGCCGCATCGCTCTCCCTTTCCTCGCCCGATCCCGCTGTTCTCCGGCGATTTGTTCCTCACCAGCGGCACTTTCAGACTCACCGGCCGACGAGCTTCCTGGATCTGGTCTTCTTTGAGGCCGCCCTCCTTCCCCGTGCCTCCACCACCGTCGCTGAGACTGCTGTTGGTCATTCCACCACTTCAGTCGGCAAATTACAGTCTCAGCCCCTTGACGGCAAATTACAGTTTCAACCCTTTAACAACTGGTTAATTACGGTACTGCCCTGATTTGGTTTCTTACAGCATCAGCCCCTATAATTTCCTACATTGCTTGATTATTCCCTTATTTTATTATTTCCACATTACTTGGCTATTTTTCATTATTTATGGGAAATTCTTGGAAAATGGATGTGTCTCAGCCTATTCAAGTTATTTTAGATAGACCCAATTATATTTTAGATGGACCCAATTATATTTTATGGGCTCAAGCAATGCAGAGTTTTCTTAAAGGATGAAAATTATAGCGTTATGTCACTGGAGATATTCCAAAACCCGTTAGAACAACCACTGAGACTGATGCCACTAAGACTGATGCCAAATTTTTTGAGCGTCTTGATGATTGGGATAGCAAACATCATCAAATTATTACCTAGTTTCGTAATACCTCGGTTCAATCTATCAATCTCCAGTTTGGTCGATTTGAAACCGCCACATCTCTTTGGGACTTCTTAGCTACAAGGTACACTGCCTCTGATCTTTCGCATCAGTATCAATTATTACGCACTATTCATCAACTGCGACAGGAACCTGGTCAGTCTATTGCCGACTTCCACTCTAAAATGCAGTTTATCTGGGATCAACTAGCCCTTTTGGAGCCTACTTGGACGGATACTACAGATGCTATTAAGTTCACAACTTACAAAGATCAGCAGCACTTGATACAGTTCCTTATGGCTCTACATGACACATTTGAGCCTACTCGTGCATCTCTCCTTCATCGACATCCCCTGCCTACTCTTGAGCAAGCTGTTTCTGAGCTAATTTCTGAGGAGACTCGTCTTGCCACAGTTCAGAGCCAACACACGGATGCTGCTTTAGTTACACACTCTAAGCAGTCATTCAAACAGAAACTCTTTTGTCGATATTGTCGAGAGCCAGGACATTCAGTTCTGCATTGTCCCACCAGACGTTGTAAACATTGTCATAAGCTTGGACCAGGCCATTATATTGATGGTTGTCCCAGCAATCCTGATAAGAGAGGTGTTTCTACCAAACCCAAAGATGTTCCTTTCAAGAACTTCAAAAACAGTCAACAATTCTCTGCTGCCACTGCTGCTAACACACACGGTACTGTTGATCATGATCCAGAACTATCTTCATTTTCCATTCATGATCTTGAATCTATAGTGCATCAAATTCTCTCAAAGTCTGGTAATTCCTCCATTTCTGCTTCATTAGTATCTGCAAGTACTCATTCTTGGTACTTAGATTCTGCTTGTTGTAATCATATGACTTCTGATCCTTCTTTATTTTTGACAAAATCATCTAATCCCTCGTTACCTGTCATTTATACTGTCGATGGCTCGATGAATGTTAAGACTGTTGGTCACATTTCTACCAATAATCTCTCATTGTCTAATGCTTATTTCATTCCTCAACTTACTTTAAATCTTCTTTCTGTGGGTCAATTATGTGATCTTGGTCTTGATGTTCTTTTTTCCTCTTCTGGTTGTCGTGTGCAGGACCCGCAAACGAGAAAGACGCTTGGGATAGGCCGTAAAGTTTGACGCTTGTTTGAGCTTATTAGTCTTCATCTGCCCTCTCAGGACCTTTCCCCACATCAATCTGCTGCTTCTGTATTGTCCTCATTGAGTCTTTGGCACTCACGGTTAGGTCATGTTTCCTTTAGTCGTTTGCGCTCTCTAATATCTAGTGGACACTTGGGTTCTGTCACAGATGAACATTTTGATTGTATTTCTTGTCAATTAGCAAAACAACATGCTCTGCCTTTCAATAACAGTGATTCAACTTCACATGCACCTTTTGATTTGATCCATTCTGATATTTGGGGACCCTCACCCACCACTACCGTGGGGGGATCCAAATATTTTGTTATCTTTGTGGATGATTATTCTCGATATACATGGCTTTATCTTTTACATAGTAGATCTGAGTTATCTAAAACTTACTTTGACTTTGCTAATATGATTAAAACTCAGTTCTCTAAAACTATCAAAATTTTTCGTACTGATAATGCTATGAAATATAAGGATGCATCTTTTTTAAATTTCCTGCATCAGAATAGCACCATTTGTCATATGTAACACCCCCTGACCCGACCCGACTGGATCGACCCAGGGAGCGCTACCGGTTTTCAAAACTTTCTAAATTCACTTTATATATTTCAAACCATTGAAAATCATATTAATTTGTAATTTAAAAATATTTTCCTAGTGAGCCCATCAAACTTATTTTCAAAAATTTCGGCAGAGTTTCCTCAATTTTTCTGATTTACCAAAACCTGTTTTCAATAAAACAAATATAAAACAATATACTTTCAACACTTCTATTTCCACATTTCAAATCAATGCGCACTCTGCCATTTTGTGCGACTTCTAAACAGTTTCAAATAGAACGTATAAAATTAATATTCACAAACATTTGAAAAGAATATAAATCATAAAGCAATTATTTCCAAAATATATAACGGTCAAAATTATAGATTTCTGTATATGCATGCTTAACTAAATACAATATACAATTAACATTCCATTATAACTACTCAAAAGAAACTGTGACTCTGGACCTTCAATCTGCTATTACTTCTTCTCTATTCTTTGTTTCTCCCCTGTGTCTCTGATACCTGCGCGTGATAAAATCAACGCGCTAAGCAATAATGCCTAGTGGGTGTACACTAAACTCAAGTTTCAAAATCAAAAATCATTTCATAATAAAAACTATACCGATATTATCGAATATAAATCATTGACAGAAATAAAACTGATGAAATCAATTCGATATAAATTACTCAATACAAATTAATAATCCATGCAAAACCAAATCATCAATTCTTTTCTAATCATTTCTTTATGAATCATTCTCAATTCTGACCCTCTAGAATACTCAACATACTTTCTGGACTGGAATTTGGGTCTAATCTCTGTAATATCAGTGTGACGTCCGAGGTTGCCCCGCAACAACAGTCACCAGTATCGGTGTGATTGTCCGAGATTGCCTCGCAACAACAATCATTAAAATCGGTGTGATTGTCCGAGATTGCCCCGCAACAACAATCACTAGAATCGATGTGATTGTCCGAGATTGCCCCGCAACAACAATCCCTAGTATCCATGTGATTGTCCGGGATTGCCCCGCAACAACAATCACTAGTATCCATGTGATTGTCCGGGATTGCCCCGTAACAACAATCACTAGTATCCATGTGATTGTCCGGGATTGTCCCGCAACAACAATCACAAGTAATAATGGTGTAGTATGACAGTAATAACCCAACTGGTATACCAACTTACTATATCCATTTCCTATGTCCAAATATCCTAGGGCCGTTTTCGTCATATCATATATTCAATTTGTTTTCTTTTCATTTCAAACTAATTCAGACTCATTTTCCAAAACATTGTTCATACAATAATCAATTCAAAAACTCATGGTATAAACAAAATTCGATTCTATTAGAATATTTTGAAAATTAAAATCATATCATCACATAGATAACAGTTAGTGTTACCAAAATCATTTTCAACTCAATACAAATCAATTTCCATCAATTATCAATCTCAACGAATCCAAATCATAATGGCATATATTTGTAAAACGAAATATTCAAAAACATTTCAATATCAGAAAACAGAACGTCATCGATCCAAATCATAATCATCAAAATCAAAATCATCAACATCAAAATCATAAATCATCAAACTCATAAATCAAAATCATCAAAATCATTAAAAGTAATATACTCGAATTCCTGAAATTTAAAGTCAATCAAATCCAGTTGAATCTGAAAACTAAACTCAAAGTAGCAGTGTACACCAACCTGGTTTTCGTTTTTCGAACCGTTTTTCTTCTGGATTTCCTTTTTCCTTTATTTTTCCTTTTTCTCTTTCTCTTCTTCTTCTTCTTCTTCTTCTTCTTCTTCTTCTTCCTTTTCTCTTCTTCTTCTCTTCTTCTTCTTCCTTTTCTCTTTCTTTCTTTCTCTCTTTTCTTCTCTTCTTCTTCTTCTTCTTTTCTCGATCTCTCTCCTTCTCTCTGTGTTTTCTGCCCCTCTCTCTTTTTTTTAGAGACTTCACGTCTCTTTTTTTTTTTTATAAAATTTTGATCGTCGCGACCTGTGGTCACGATGACCTGGTCGCGTTGCTCTCTGGAGCAACTTCATCGCGATCACACCTCGCGGTACCCTGGTCGCGATGGTGGTCGCATTGCTCACTACCAAGATTGTCACTTTTTCATCGCGAGCCAGTCATCGCGATCTGTGGTCGAGGTGACTGGTCGCGGTGCTCACTGCCAAGAAGCAACATTCTTCATCGCGAGCAGCTCATCGCGATCTGTGGTCGCGATGGCCAGGTCGCGATGCTCACTGTCTCAGTTTTTCACTCTCTCTTCGTGCCTCGTTTTCGATCGTTCAATTTGGTCCACTTGGACACCATAAAATAAACATACTTTTAATTACATTTACACCCCTCAATTCACAAAATTTATTTTCACATATTCAAAATTAATTACTCGAAATTTGGGATGTTACATCATAGGTCATGCCCAGGGACGTCCCAACAAAATGGACGTGCAGAACGCAAACACAGACACATTCTTGAAACTGTTCGTGCCCTTCTTATCTCTTCCGCATGTCCTGAACGTTTTTGGGGGGAAGCTGCATTAACTGCAGTATATACTATCAATCGAGTTCCCTCTCCTGTCATTGATAATCAGACTCCTTATGAACGTCTTTACGGTACTCCACCAACTTATCAAAATCTTAAAGTTTTTGGATGTTCCTGTTTCGTTCTCCTTCAACCTCATGAGCATACCAAGTTAGAACCACGGTCTCGTTTGTGCTGTTTTCTTGGCTATGGTATTGAACACAAAGGTTATCGATGCTGGGATTCCATTTCGAATCGTCTTCGCATATCTCGTCATGTTGTTTTTTGGGAGCATAAAATGTTTTCTACTATGTCAAAATTTCATGTTTCACATAATGCATCTTTAAATTTTTTCATCGATCCCACTATTCCCTTATTCCTAGATGACATTGACCCAGATACATCCCATGAGACTCAAACAAGTGCTCCTGATTGTACTCTGCCAACTCCCAAGTTATCTGAACCGCTTGCTGATCCTGTACCAGAGTCTTCCCATCCTTCTGTCCCTCATGTTCGTCAATCTAATCAGGTAAGAACACCATCTGTTAAATTTCGAGATTTTCATTGCTTCTCTACTATTATTTCCTTGCATGAGCCTCAATCATATAAGGAGGCCAGCTCTAATCCTGCTTGGCAGCAAGCTGTGGCAGAAGAATTACAAGCTCTTGACAAAACTCATACTTGGGATATGGTTGATCTTCCTTCAAATAAGACTGCAGTGGGATGCAAATGGGTATATAAGATTAAAACTAAGTATGATGGCTCCGTTGAACGACATAAAGCCCGCCTTGTTGCAAAAGGCTTTACACAGGATTATGGGATTGATTATGAAGAAACATTCGCACCAGTTGCTAAACTTACATCTGTTCGCAGCTTACTAACTGTTCCTGCAGTTCGACGATGGAACTTATTTCAGATGGATGTGAAAAATGCATTTCTTAATGGTGACCTTACTGAAGAAGTTTACATGAAACCTCCCCCAGGATATGATTCTCCTCCAAATAAGGTGTGCCGACTTTGACGTGCATTATATGGCCTCAAACAAGCCCATCGGGCCTAGTTTGCCAAATTTTCCACTACAATCCAGCAATTTGGTTTTCTCTCTAGCTCTTATGATTCTGCATTATTTATCTGCAAGACTGATCATGATTGCATTTTATTGTTACTTTATGTGGATGACATGATTATCACAGGAGATGACATTACTGGTATTTCTGATCTCAAAGACTTTCTTCGGCAACACTTTGAAATGAAATATCTTGGACATCTTAGTTTTTTTCTTGGACTTGAAGTTTCTTCTGATTCTAATGGTTTTTATCTTTCTCAAGCCAAATATGTCTCTGATCTCCTTGCTCGAGCAGGTTTGACTGATAGTAAGACTACTGCAAATCACTTGGAGGCCAATGTCAAACTAACACCCTTGGAGGGTACACCGCTCCGTGATCCTACTCTTTATCGTCAACTTGTTGGTAGTCTTGTTTATTTAACAGTGACTAGACCGAATATTGCATATGCTGTACATGTGGTCAGTCAGTTCATGACCGCTCCGCACTCCACTCATTTTGCAGCTGTTCTTCATATTCTCCGGTATCTCAAAGGCACTATGTTTCATGGTCTTCATTTCTCTGCTCACTCATCTCTAGATTTACAAGCGTACTCAGATGCTGACTAGGCCGGTGATCCTACTGATCGACGATCTACCACTGGATTCTGTTTCTTTCTTGGAGACTCTCTCATTTCCTGGCGTAGTAAGAAGCAAACTGTTACTGCATGTTCTAGTACTGAGGCTGAATATCGTGCAATTGCTGATGCTACTCAAGAACTTCTCTGGTTACGTTGGTTACTTGGTGATCTGGGAGTCAAACAGTCCACTGCTACTCCTCTCCACTGTGACAATCGTAGTGCTATTCAGATCACTCACAATGATGTTTTTCATGAACGTACTAAACATATTGAAATTGATTGTCACTTTGTTCGCCAGCATGTCACTCAAGGTACTGTTAAGCTCCTTTCCGTCTCCTCTATTAATCAGCCTGCTGATATCTTCACCAAAGCTCTTTATCCTGGACGTTTTCGCGATTTGATTTCCAAACTCAATCTTGTTTCTATCTTACCATCTTGAGTTTGTGGGGGGATGTTAATATAATATATAGTGTAGTGACTATATTATATTTGTAACATCCCGGATTTCGGATAATTAATTTTGAATATATGAAAATAAATTTTATGATTTTCAGGTGGACCAGATGGAACGATCCAAAAATGATGCAAGAAAAAGGAAAACCGAGGCAGTGAGCATCGCGACCTGGTCACCGCGACCACAGATCGCGATGACCTGCTCGCGGTGAAAAATGTGATTTCTGGCAGTGAGCATCGCGACCAGTCACCGCGACCACAGATCGCGATGAACTGCTCGCGATGAAAATGTCAAATTCTGGCAGTGAGCAACGCGACCACCAGCGCGACCATGGTACCGCGAGGTGTGCTCGCGATGAAGGCGGTGGAAACGCTCCAGTGAGTACCACGACCTGGTGGCGCGACCACAGGTCGCGACGACCGAAAATATAAAAAAAAAAATTGGCTTCCGCGAGAAGCCACAAACAAACAGAGCAGAGAAAAGAGAGAGGAGAGACCGAGAGAAAGAAAGAAGAGAAAGAAAGAAGAGAAAGAAAAGAAGAGAAATAAGAAAGAAGAAGAAAGAGAAAGAAAAAGAAGAGGAAGAAGAAGAAGAAAAGAGGAAGGAAAGAGAAAAGGAAGTGTAGGAAGAAGAGAAAAGGGAAGGAAAAGGAAAAGAAAATCGTGGAAACGCGATTTGTCGAAAGGAAACGGTATCCAGGTTGGTGTACATCCGTTTTCGAACTCTTTACAAAACGTATTTTGTATTTTTAGTCTGAATACACACTTTATTTAAATAACCTATTGATTTTATATCTCTATTGTTGTTCTTGGAATGATTTTATGATAGATCGCATTTTGATCGTATTTCGATTATTACGATTTAGTTAAAAATACTTGATTTAAACGTTTGTATGACTATTGTTTATTTTTCTTGAAGAGTATTGTGTGAATTGTATATTTATTGAGTATCTATTGATTTGTAACTTATTGCGAATATTTGAAAAATAGTTTATCGGAAACGGCCCTAGGATACTTAGACATAGAAATGGATATAGGAGGTTGGTATATCAGCTGGGTTCAGTGAGCAGTACTACACCGATATTGATATGCTATTGATGATTATTATGTACCTCCTCATGGATTCGTCCAGGGGCAGGGAGACACGTACCTCCTCACGGATTCGTCCTGAGGTTGGGAGACACGTACCTTCCTAAGGATTCGTTCCTGGGATAGGGAGTTATGTACCTCTCTAGATTCTGTACCCTCGGTCCTAGAGTAGGGAGATACGTACCACTCTTAGGATTCGTCCTAGGGTGGGAGTTTGACCCATATTCCAGTCCTAGTATGTTGAGTATTATAGCGGGCCAGATTGAAGTGAATTGGGAAGTGAATTGAATAACTTTATTGATCGATTTTATATGTTGATCTTATTGTTGAAATTAAAGTGATTAAAACTGTTTTATGCTTTGATTTTGAAGTTAAATTGATTTGTAAATGATTAGAATTGAAATATATATATATATATATATATATATATATATTGTGATTTGTTTCATATTAAAGGTTATTTATGATTTTTCATAATTGAGTTTAGTGTACACCCACTAAGCTATATGCTTAGCGCGTTAGTTTTGTTTCTAACGCGTAGGTACTAGGGATACTGAAGAGGCAAAAGACTGAAAAGGAGTTTCCTGCAGACAGAGGAGTAGAGTCGCATTTTAGGGGTAGATATTTATGTTGACGTGTATTGTGATTGATATGCATGTATATACAGAGATTTGTAAATATTTTGTAAAATTCTGTTTTGTAATTAAATTGGTTTATGATTTCTGTTTTTTTTTTTTTTTAGAATGTTTGTAAATATTGACTTCTGAATCGTTTTATTTTATAAACTATTGTTGGAAAGTCGCACTAAACGGCAGAGTGCGCAATTGATTGAAAATGATATTTGAAGTGTTATTGAATTTGTATTTGATTTGAGTTGTGGAAAAACAGGTTTTGGGAAATCCGAAAAACAAACGGAACTCTGCCGAATTTTTGTAAAAAGTTTATTTTGATGGGCTCACTCGAAAATGGTTTTAAAATTATAAAGTATGTGATTTTTCCAATGGTTTGAAGAATTTATTCGATGGGCTCACTAGAAAAGTCTTTTTGAATTATAAATTAATATGCATTTTAAGTGGTTTGAAAGTTTTAAAGTGAATTGAGAAAGTTTTGAAAACCCGAGTAGCGCTCCCTGGGTCGATCCAGCCGGGTCGGGTCAGGGGGTGTTACAATTTTATTATAGTATTTCCATGTATATTATTATATTAGTAATTCCATCTATAAATAGGTTTCCAATTGTAATCAACAATCAGACTGTTTAATATAATTCTCAGTTTCATTATCATGGCTGATTATATTCGTGTCACGTGCTAGTTGTTTTAAGAATTTTGGAAGTGATCAATAATCTGAAGTAGATTGTATTTGTACACGTATACATTGGCATGAATCTTTACTAGAATATGCATGTGGTATCCGAAAATAATTACAAGATCAACATTCAGTTAAGACATTTATAGATAGACAAATGTGCTGGTGGCACGTGGAGTAATATGGAATGAACGGACGGTGAGAATCATGAATTGTTCAATGGCCAATAGCTGGTATTGATGTTATAGTTATTTTTACAATTAGGATTGGAATAAGAATGTTATCGAATCGAAGAAACTATTGTTGAAAAAAGACGCAAATTAGGAAGCCCCGGGGGAGCTTAGAGATGAGATGGAGCTAGCCCATCAACAATTTTTTTTTTTTTTCATTAGTTTTTGGATGTTATCATCTTAAAATATTTTGGGTTAAAGCGTGATGTGACTAGTTTTACTGTGTTCACAATGTTATGAAAACTTTACCAATGTTGTTAAACTAAGATCCTAATTATTATTTTTTTAGAACCGTCCTGACTTGAGAAAGACCCTTCAATTGTAAAACCGGTTAGGAATCAAATTACGTGGATCTCACACATAAATATGAAATTAAGTTCTTGTTGTAAATGAAATTTAATTCCCTTCTCTGACCTTGGGAATCAAGTTCCATCTCCCTGATTCCCTTTCCAATGGAACTTTATTCCATTTTATTTTCATTCCCGATTAGTAAATGTGTCGTCTTCTCACACTTATTGTAGTGTTTGAACACTAGTGAATCCAAGAATCTTGTGAAGCTCCAACCACCAAGGCAATGGCCTTAGTCCCCATCCTGCATTGGACTTGGAAAAAACCACTTAAAACCAATCGAAACCAATTCAATTTTAAGTTAGTGTAATTTGGTAGAAATATTACCAACCCTAAGAGAATTGATTTGGTCTAATATTGAGACCCAGCCCAAACCAAACCTAACTTTACACAACCCTTCAATTAATTATGGAGAGCACTTACTGTCACGAACTGATTAGTTATGGAGAGCATTTATTGTTGCGAACTGATTAGTTCGCGAGAGACCATTTCTCACAAACTGATTAGTTCGCATCATTAAGTACTATTTTGAGAAAAAACAAAATAAGTGTTATTTTAAGAAGAAACAAAATAAATTTATAACGTGACAAATCACACACATATATAAGCAAACAAAAAATCATATAATATTTTATGAACTAATTACATTCAATCTCCCTGAGGTTTGGCCAATTACACTCGAAATCAAAGTTTGTATTAATTGACACTGATCTCCCCTCACGTTAACTTTGACCGTTAGAATAAACATTGACTTTGCCAAATTTATTAAATGACCAAAATACCCCTATTAATTATTAGAACTAATTACACTCAACCTCCCTGAGGTTTGGCCAATTACACTCGGAATCAAAATTTGCATTAATTGACACTGACCTCCCCTCACATTAACTTTGACCGTTAGAATAAACGTTAACTTTTGCCAAATTTATTAAATGACCAAAATACCCTTGTTAATTAATATTATTAATTTTTTTGCTCTGCATTAAAAAAACTTGATGGTGGAATCCAGATTGGATCTCCACCAAAAACAAACAAAAAAAAGAAAAAAAAAATTTTTTTTTTTTGAAACTTGAATGTTTGGGTTCATTCGAACCCAGACTTCGAACCCTTTGTGGGTTCGAATCGAACGCTTCTGAGTTCATCTTCGAACCCAGAAGGGTTCGTCAATTAATGTAAACTTTAATTCCGAGTGTAATTAGCCAAACCTCAAGGAGGTTGTGTAACATCCCGAATTTCGAGTAATTAATTTTGAATATGTGAATATAAATATTTGAGAGTTGAGGGGTGTAAATGTAATTAAATGTATGTTTATTTTTATGGTTTCCAGGTGGACCAAATTGAACGGTTGAAAACGATGCACGAAGAGAGAGTGAAAAACTGAGACAGTGAGTATCGCGACCTGGCCATCGCGACCACAGATCGCGATGAGCTGATCGCGATGAAGAATGGTGATTCTTGGCAGTGAGCACCGCGACCACAGATCGCGATGACTGGCTCGCGATGAAAAAGTGAAAATCTTGGCAGTGAGCATCGCGACCACCAGCGCGACCAGGGTACCGCGATGAGTGTTCGCGATGAAGGCGGTGGAAATTGCTCCAGTGAGTACCGCGACCTGGTCACCGCGACCACAAGTCGCGACGACCGAAAAATTATAAAAAAAATAATTCGTCGCAAAAAGCCCTAGAAAGAGAAAATGAGAGAAAACAGAGAGGAAGAGAGACCGAGAGAGAAAGAAAAGAAAGAAGAAGAAGAAGAGAAAGAAAAGAAAAAGAAGAAGAAGAAGAAGAGAAAGAGAAGAAGAAAAGAGAAAGAAAAAGAAAAGAAGAAAGGAAAAGAAAAGGAAAAAGGGAAAGAGAAAGGAAAAAGGAAAAAGGAAATCCAGAAAAAAAAACTGTGCGAAAAATGGAAACTAGGTTGGTGTACACTTATTCTGAAAATTTTACGGTTTCAGTATGCATTTCAATATGAACTTTACACTTTTTGAATATTTTGATATATATATAAATATGTTTATTGTTTATTAATTGACTACGATGTTTTACTCGTGATTCGATTTTCGATTTCGAATGATTATATGAAAGGAAAGTATTTGAGAATAGCGTATAAATTATGAATATTGTTTGGAAAGTTTTGATATGAAATTTATGAATGATGTGTTATGAATATTGTTTGAAACTGTTGATTGATTGAAAATATATATATATATATATATATATATATATAATGAATTTATGATTATTGCATCTCGCGGGGCAAACCTGGTATAATCCAGTTTAGGCGAATCCCGGAGATAGATATTGTACTGATGATATTGATGATTATTGCATCTCGCGGGGCAAACCTGGTATAATCCAGTTTAGGCGAATCCCGGAGATAGATATTGTACTGATGATATTGATGACTGTTGCATCTCGCGGGGCAAACTTGGCAAGTCCAGTTTAGGCGAATCCCGAAGATAGCCATTTCACTGTATCTATGATTTTTGCATCTCGCGGGGCAAACCTGGCAAGTCCAGTTTAGGCGAATCCCGGAGATAGCCATTGTACTGATAGTGATGACTGCTACATCTCACGGGGCAAATCTGGCAAGGTCCAGTTTAGGCGAATCCCGGAGATAGCCATTGTACTGATAGTGATGACTGTTACATCTCGCGGGGCAAACCTGGCCTAGTCCAATTTAGGCGAATCCCGGAGGTGAACGTTACATCGATGTTACAGATATCAAATTGTATGATGAGTGTATGGTCAGAATAGAGAATGAAAGTGAATAAAATGTTTATATTAATAAAATGTTCATAAAAGAATTGAAAACTGAATTTTGTATGCTTTACTGATTTTATTTAGATGCTTTTATTAAGCTGTTTATATATGATAGCTTTCAGTAAGGAAGTTAAAGATTGAAATATTTTTATACAATCGTAGTGGAATATTATGAAATGATGAAAATTGAAATGTTTTTATTATGAAATGATTATTTATTTTGATACTTGAGTTAAGTGTACACCCACTAGGCATTATTGCTTAGCGCGTCGATTTTATCACGAGCAGGTATCAGAGACACAGGGAGAAATAAAGGATAGAGAAGAAGTAACAGCAGATTGAAGGTCCAGAGTCACAGTTTCTTTTGAGTAGTTACAATTGAATATTATTTGTATATTGTATTTAATGAAGCATGCATGTACAGAAATCTGTAATGTGACATGTATTTATATGTTTTGTAATATGTGTTTTATGATTTATATTCTTTGCAAATGTTTTTACATACTAATTATATATGTCTTGTTTGAAAATGATTGGAAGTCGCACTAATCGGCAGAGTGCGCAGTTATTTGACATGTGGATATAGAAGTGTTGAAAGTATATTGTTTTATATTTGTTTTATTGAAAACAGGTTTTTGGGAAATCCGAAAAATAGAGGAACCTCTGCCGAAATTTTTAAAAATAATGATTTGATGGGCTCACTAGAAACATATTTTAAATTAGTAATTTATACGATTTTCAATGGTTTGTAATTCATAAAGTGAATTAAATAAAGTTTTGAAAACCCAGTAGCGCTCCCTGGGTCGATCCAGTCGGGTCGGGTCAGGGGGTGTTACAGGTTGAGTGTAATTAGTTCAATATTTTATTATATAGTTACAATTTATTTTAAACGAATTAAAAATTTTTATTACTAAACATATTTCTTTTATTTATATCATATATTGAAAATAATAATGTTATTATTGTTTTTAAATTTCAAGATATGTAACTAGAGTATATATAGTATTATCAAATTTAAGTTTTTTTTTTTTTTTATTGCAGTTTTAATTTTTGAAGTTCAGGGAAACGTCCAGGTTCCTTGCCAAGTCAAACTTTCTCCAACAGTAACGTTAACTTCAACCCGAAGGAACTTTGACGTTGGTGGGGAATGTTGAAGTTCCCCCACCAACGTCAAAGTTCCTTGAGAAACTTTAACAATTTCTCCCAACGTCCAAGTTCCTTACCAAGTTAAACTTCCTACAACGGTAACGTTAACTTTAACCCGAAGGAACTTTGATGTTGGTGGGGAACGTTGAAGTTCCCCCACCAACGTCAAAGTTCCTTGTTGAAGTTCCCCTACCAATGTCAAAGTTCCTTGAGGAACTTTAACGTTTTCTCCCAACATCTAAGTTCCTTACCAAGTGAAACTTCCTCCAACGGTAACGTTAACTTCAACCCGAAGGAACTTTGACGTTGGTGGGGGAACTTCAACGTTCCCCACTAACGTCAAAGTTCCTTGAGGAACTTTAATGTTTTCTCCTAACGTCCAAGTTCCTTGCCAAGTCAAATTTCCTCCAACGGTAACGTTAGCTTCAACCCGAAGGAACTTTGACATTGGTGGGGAACGTTGAAGTTCCCCCACCAACATCAAAGTTCCTTAAGGAACTTTAACGTTTTCTCCCACGTACAAGTTCATTGCCAAGTCAAACTTCCTCCAACGGTAACGTTAACTTCAACCCGAAGGAACTTTGACGTTGGTGGGAAACGTTGAAGTTCCCCCACCAACGTCAAAGTTCCTTGAGGCACTTTAAAATTTTCTCCCAACGTCCAAGTTCCTTACCAAGTCAAACTTCCTCCAACGTTAACGTTAACTTCGACCCGAAGGAACTTTGACATTGGTGGGAAACTTTGAAGTTCCCCCACCAACGTCAAAGTTTTTTGAGGAACTTTAACGTTTTCTTCCAATGTCCAAGTTGCTTGCCAAGTCAAACTTCCTCTAACGGTGTCGAAATTTATTATCACGCACTCATATAGAAGCACGAACAAATTGAAATGAAGTCGCTATATGTTTTTAAAACTGTTCGCGAACTTATTAAATAATTTGTTTGCAAAAAATAATAAAAATGTATTCCTATTTAAAAAAATTACACTTATATTTATTAAATAAACAAAATTTGTTGTTATTTTTATTTTTCTTTATTTACTAAAAATTTTTGTGTTTTAATAATTTTATTATTTATTAGCTTTTTTAATATTATTAGCTATTTTCCTTATTTATTCAATTTTTATATATTTTAGTATTTTTATTTTTACCATTTATTAAATTAGTAAATAAATTAGAAAAATTTTACGGCAACCGGGAATACCGATTACTGTCGGTTGCTGTGGACAAAAAAGTGCTAACATGATACTGATACTTTTTTTATCCTGGCACTGTAGCCAGACCTTCCTACAAGATATATGATTGTTTTTTATAGTTGAAATCCACTCTTAACAATTACAATGTGCTGGCATATTTCCAACACATGACTAAGCATGCTTGTTACATTTGTATCCTTTAATCAATGAAAAGAAGCACATACTTCTCAATAATAGAGTGAGAAAACTATTTTGTATTTTATTTGTTATTTCAGTGTTGTTGACATTTTATCAAACACTTAATTTATTTTTATCAAACATCTTTAAATTTTTACTTTTTACCGCAGATTACAACATGTTTTCTCCACGATAAAATATCATATTTTTTTTAGTATATCTTTTGTGCTATCCTTACTTTTCCTTCTATTTGTAAATCTAGTACTTTATGGAATTCTTAATTGAAAGTCTAATATAATGTGTATGTGTATTTTCTTTTAGGTGCCTTGAAATTTTTGAAAGGGTCAAGCCAGAATATCAGACTTTATGTAATAGTCTTACTCATATTCAGCAGGTGATACTTGAGTACGAACTTAGTTTCATCGTTTAAGCTTTCACGGACATGGTTTATATGGAAAGCCTCCATCTGATCATCAAATGCAAATTCTCTTCTTAAGTATTTGAAAATGATTTAAATCGATAAATCAAGAGTGAAAAATACATTCGCTGCTTAAGCTTGACAATGAGTTCTCATGCATAGGAGATTTGTTCTTTGAAATCACATGTAAAACGAAAATTGTCTTTTAAAATGTTAAGAGTGATTAAATATTATGGTTGAGCCTTTTTTCTATTAGTTTAAACTTTTAAATCTGTTATCACTAAGATGGTATTTGAGAGTCATGGGTTTGAGTATGCCACGTGATTATATTTGAATTTATTGTTTGTTATGTGTCTGCAGAGGAAATGTTTTAGAGAGCTTAAATACTATTACTGGATCATTTCCCTATTAATTTAAGTGTTTAGGTCTATTGGTTATCAACATAAAATATTATTTCGTGAAGTTTAACCAAATAAAAAATTAAGATGCTAAATTCAATGCATAATCTCTTTTTCTCTATACTAGAATTAGCTACCGTTAGTGAAGCGAAAGAGGTTCACATTGCAAGAATTTCTCATAGAAGCTTGTCACTAAAGCTTGCAAGAATTCAATGCATAAGCTTATCAACAAACGATAAGAATCATGAATTTTTCGTGGTTCATATCTCCTCACCTAACCTGTACTCACCTTCTTTTAATCTCATGATACATAAGCATTATAATAAATAAGTGGTTAGAATATATTTACTTTTCACTATTACTTTATTAACATCCAATCACATACTTCAAAAAAGATGATGAACAAAGGTGGGGTGAACAGATGATCCAAATTCTTTACAATTAGCATTGGAATAATGTATCTAAATTGGAGAAACTATTGTTGAAAGAATAAGCAAATGAAGAGGCTCATGGGGGTTCTGAGATGAGATGGATCTACCCATCAACAATTTTTATATTTTTTTATTTTAATTGATTTTTGGATGGATTTTTTTATATTATTTTTTTTGTTTATTTATAAATATGATTATAGAAAATATACAAATTAACAGTTTTGAAAATAAAAATTAAGTTGAAGAATTGTTTATCAGGTTTTGATTTTTAAATATGAGTAATGATACACATCTCACATTGTGTCTCAGCTAATGAGGTGTCAATTAGTGAATGAATTCATATGGCAATTAAAATAATTATAAATTTATTCATTAATTGATACCTCACTAGGTAGGATACAAAGTGGAACTTAAGTAGAAATGTGTAGCATTACTCTTTGAATATATATGCTTTTTTCCACCTCTAATAAAGCGACTTGAAGCGAAATGCACTTGTATTAATATGAATTTTGAATGATTTAATTAATTAGATTAATCGGGTTTCAATTGAAAGATAATTCTCTAGTTATGATGGTCTTTAAATTTTTTTATTTCAAGACCTTAGTTTTACAGCATCTACAATGTTATGAAAAGTCCATCAACATTAAGGTTCTAAATTATTATTTTTTTAACGATCATCCTGACTAGAGGAAGAACATTCAATTGTATATATGAACTAATGTATATATTGTTTTGGATAAACTATAATATGTAAAACAAAGTTAGTTGCATTAAACCAAAATATATAGAAAATATTTTTTTTTTTTTTTTTTTTTAAATCTGACACCTAACTGATCATAAGGTTGTCAAGACCTACTGAGATTAAAAAAAACTATTAGTGCGACCTTACGGGTCCAAAAGCTACTGTGAGTCTAGGACCTACCGATATCAAACCTTACTAGCGTGGTCTGGATATTTACTTCTAAATCAGAAGCAATTGATCCCAAAAACACTGGAATTAAGTTTCTATTAGAAAGGGAATTTGATCAGGAATACTAATAAGGGAAATGAAACTTAATTATTGATTTTTGATTCCAATGTTTACTAAAAATATTTAAGAGTCAAATTATGTGGACTCCACCCATAAATCAGGAATTAAGTTCATGTTAGAAAAAGAATTTGATTCCCTCCTCCCAGTTTGGGAATCAACTTCATTTTCCTGATTCCCTTTCCAATAGAACTTATTATTTTCTATGGGCAAATTTCATTTTCATCCCTAAGTTATTTCGATTTATCCAATTTTTTACTTAGTTTTCTTTATTAGTATTTATGCTTCCTAAATTTTTATTAATGCATCAATTTGTTTGCTCTGACCCTTTGTTTAAGGTCAAACCTCACTGAAAAGACAAAATATCAATTTTACCCCTACATTACATTTGACACCCTAAATTGTCTGTTTTGCCTCTAAAAAATTGATAAATCGGAAAGAGTTTGATTTGGGATGATATCGACACCCAACCCAAACCAAACCCAAAACTTTTAATAAACCCTTCAATTAAACTAGCGACGCTTACGTAACCCCATACCCCATAATTAAAATATATTTTTTTATAATTATCATAATTATATTAATATATTTTATCTCTATATTGTCATTCAAGGTTTCACTTTAAAATTTAAAAAAAAATCAGATATGTTCAGTTTTCAATAAAATAAAAAACAAACTAACCGTGACTTTTAATAACTGGAAAGATGTAAAGATACATTTGGAGCGGAGAAAGATTTATACTCATTATCATATGAGATTTGGAGCAGGATAAATACTATTTTTATATCCATTTTATTATCAGGAATAGAGCGTCCCATTATTAATTTTTATATTTTATAAATATAAAAATTAAAATTTTATTGTGTAATTCTTAACTCTGTTTCTATTTCTGTACAAAAACTCTTGATTATATAAATTACTTTTATTTTTATAAAGACGTATATTTATGAATATTAGTTATATTTTTCTCATGTACTATTATATAACTTTTACAGCTTTTCATCAAATATGGGATGAACAGAGCAAAGATAAATATCCCTACAGTAAATTATTCGGATCCACTTTGCATCCTTAGAATCAGGGATGGATAATATAGGAATGGGAATATATATTTCAAATGGATATAGAAATGATCAGATAAATATTAGAGTATCCATCTTCAATCGGCTTCATTACCATCCCTAAATACAATGCAAAATTTCCTCATAACTGTAGAATATTTTTGTAAACAACGACCCTTCAAGGTTGTCTACTTGGACAAACACGAAATTTGTGCTCTCCCATCAGAGAAAGAAATTTGTCCATGCTGGATGGAAGAAAGCCAGCAGACAGACATCTTTCGGAGATATGATCGCCCACTATAAAATCACAACTAAGCCATAAAAATTTCTCTACCCACCACAATCGATGAGGCCCTTGTCTGTCTGCATTGCATTGATATACAAATGTCAAACCAAACTTCATGTTGGATTCAACATCCAGAATCTCAACCAAAATTCATCAGACCACAAAATAATTGGTAAGAAACATAAATACCAAATTACTTTTAAAATTGGATGGCTATAAGAATCATTAAACTGAATTCAAATTATCATAATCTAAAATATAACAAGTATAATTAAAATGTTTGAGCTCACTTCATTAACTAAACAAAACTTCCAAGAGTTCCAACAAGCTCTAAAATAGTAAAACCATATCCAACTACAGACCAAAAACTTATAAAATCCAAATGGAAACACTAATAACCATTGATAAGAAGCCTTCATACAGAAAACATGCCGACATTCTGATCTTAGTCGAAGAGGCTGAAACCCATGTCCTGCAGCAATATGCAATTACAAGTCAGGCAGGATAGTCAAAAAAATACTATAAATAGCCAACCTAAAACATAAATTCCAAAAGAAAGCTTACATCATCGGACTCTTCTTTTTCTTCAACCTTCTCCTCCTTTTTAGGCGCCTCAGCCGCAGGGGCAGCAGCACCACCTCCAGCAGCACCACCGGCAGCAAAAGCTACTGCACCACCACCGCCACCAGAAGGCACTGATGCTAATTTCTCCCTTCCAGATGCAATGAGCTCAGTGATATCCTTTCCATTAATTTCGGACAAGAGCAATTGTATCCTGTCCTCATCAGCCTCAGCTCCAACTGCAAAACAAAACCTCTAGAAAGCTTAATATCACACAAAAATACTTATCCTATCTCACAAAGAAAATTATCTCCATTACGGTTCAATCCCTACATGTGTATTGAGTTTGTCTTGGAAACAGTATCAAATTTTAAGCATTATCACCATCTTTTCATTTTTTATTTTTTTTTGTAAACCTTAATTTTAAGTTCTTTCTATATAACTAATTAACTATTACGAAAGTCGCAAAGCATTTAAACCAACACTGTTTGATCATGTTTAATAACTTTCAGTTAAATGAAACTATAAAACGAGTGCAATACAGTTAAATTTTGAAATGTTAAAACTCAAGCAGACCCTTTGGGCAACAGGCACAGCAGATGATACCAACTTATCATTTACTAGTCATTAAAATAACTTACTATTACATATTTCTATAATGTAACATGAGATAATTGAATGCAGGCCATAACTGAAGCATGATATGAATTGTTGGAAACCCAGTAGCATTCCAAGGACTCGGTGCAATAAAAACAAGCACAAGAAATAAACAAACAAACAGACCTGAATAAATCGGAGAAACTCGTGTATGAAAAAGTAGAATATAAAACTGTCAAAATTCCATTTTCACATTAAAATTGAAGTCGAATGTAGTCTGTTAACTAGGAAGTACAGTTAACATAAAATCAATAAATTAACTGATATGTCTTCGCAGAAGCAATAATCATCCCCCGTTAAAAGCAATTAAAAGATCCAATTTGCAGAGACGAAAAAAGGGGCACCTGATCCGAGAATATTTTTCAAGTCATCGGCTGACGGGCTCGTGTTGCCACCCAAAGCAGCGAGCAAATATGCAGCGATTATCTTCATTTCTGCTCAAACATCCCCCCCAAAAAAAAAAGACATTAAATCAGAACATCGTATCGGCACATATCAAAAGAAAAAAAAAAAGATAGTGACGTAGAAAAATTACTTGTGAGACGAGAAGATTGGCTCCGACAGCGAGAGAGTTCGGGAGGTTGCTCTCCTGGATGTGTTAGGGTTTGTAAAAGGAACTTGGCGATGCAAGGATTATATATAGCTAGGGTTTTTGGTTTCTATTAGATTCATCAGTTTGATCAAATCCTGGCCGTCCTTTGTTGTTCCCCATATTGCCCCTCTTTTTCTTGGGTTTACTGTTCGGGTTGTATGGGTATTCCATCAGCAACGATACTATACAAAATTATCTTGGTCACCATCTTTTTTTTAAATTATTATTTTTAAATTTATATTTAATACTTTAATTCTCATAATTTTTAATTTTTTAAAAATATATTAATTTAATCCTTAATTAATTAACAGTAAATCAATTTAATAATATTATAGGTATTTCAGTTTTTATCTATAAAAATTATTATTTATTAAAATTAAAATATATATAAATTTTAAATTTTAAATATAAAAACATGAAGAAAAAAATGAAAAATTTAGCCAATATAGAGATTGGAGTTGCTCCAATCAATCTGTATATTTCAATTTAAAATATAAAAAAAAAAAAAAAAATTTGGCCAACATACATATCAAATTTGGAAATTGTATTCTACCATCACTATTATTATTTGAATTTTTCATATTCCAAACTCACCATTATTCCTATTCTTTAAATAAAATTTATTTTTTCTCATATTTTTTTAATTTTAATTAATTTATTATAACTTTTTATTTATAAATATAATTACTATCAAAATTATATCAATAAAAATATTTTATTGAGATTTTTTAAGTGAATCTAATATTAACTATATTTTAATTATTTTTAAATTTTTTAGTTATCACATTCATTTATTAATTAATGAACTAATAACTATTTTATTTAAAAATAAATATTTTTAAAGCATCAATATATATATATAATTAATATTTAATATAATAATTAACTCTAAATAATTAAATAAAAATAAACAATAACATTAACATTTTCAAATTAAAATATTACAATTAAAATAAAAACAACAAAAATAAATACATGAAAAATTAAATTAAAACCGACAAAATATCATTAAACTTTAAAAGTTCTAAAAAATATTTAATATTATAATAAGTCATCTCTACTTTCCATCATACCCATTTGAAAACTGATCAATACCACTAAAACCTTAACTTATACCAAACTGTTACTTATACCAGATGACTCACTTTAAAATTATCCGAACTATTGAAATTGTCATGGATAGTATTAGCAGATGATCTTTGTATTTTAAAATTGCGAGCCCTTATCTCCATAATTTATTTTTTCTGAATCTTCAATATTCACGTTTATTTGGTTCATTTATGGAGTCCAAATCTTTCTCCATAATTCTATTCTCTTCATGTTCTAGTCTCTTTATCTTCTCATCGAAACTATAATATTTGTTTAGCAAGATCATCATGCATCGTGCCTTCCAAATAAATTTTTCTTTCTTACCTAAGTTGTCTTTCTAGTAAGACTCCAACAATTCTTTTTTTTTTTAACCATCTCCATAATCTTTTTCTTGTCGTCATTTTCCTTTTCATCTTTTCTTTATTCCTTCCCACCGGTCGTGAAGATGAAATAACATTTTCAAACTCAAAAGCTTGTTCATCTTCTTTGGCAGTCAAGTCAATATAAAAAAAAGATGTTCTTTAAGCCTTCGATGTTGAAGACTCCTTTGATTGTGACCCTTCAAAACAAATATTTTTTCTTCGTTGTTTAGATATTTGTATGCTACCCATTCATTTCTCAGTCTTTAAGGATGAACCACGTATGGTCAAATTTAAATTCTTTCCGTTTGTATTCTTTGTAGAAGCCTACAACATTTAAAATCTATGCTACTTCTTTCACGTGTAGGTAAATCTAAATTAGAAGAAAGCTATGTAGTAAATACTATAATTTTGTATTTGTTAGAATTTAGAGCCTCATTTTAAGTTGAGCCCCGGGCAACCAAATAGCCAAGGTCAGCTCTGGGTGGGGTCGGGGGCACCTCTCCATATAAGGCTTTCTTTTGATCCCTTAATGCTTAACGAGATTTGCGTTGGGGGCTGGAGTGGGGATACCTCCATTGACCCAAAATTACCCGTTTGCATCCTTACCTTAGCTTGAATCCATTTGCTCGTGGACTATAATTCCCTGTGAGTAACAGTATCACTATCCATTAATTTTATTTAGGCGCCCTGCTTTTTAATATCTTTAAAAACGAAATCAGACAATAACATTTTAATTATTTTTCACTGTTAGTAACAAATTAATTAAAGAAAAATAGAGAAGTTAATGCACCAGTATATGGTATAATGATTAATCTAAACCAAGTATATAATTTTTCACACATCTATTCTGTAGCACCCCCCGACCCGACCCGGCCGGACCGACCCGGGGAGCGCTACTCTAACTTTCAAAACTTTGCTAAACTTCAATTTTTCATTTCAAAACCATAGTGAGCCCATAAAACAATTTAGAAATCCTTTTTCAGAGTGAACCCATTCAATACAATAAACTTTTTACGGAAATTCGGCAGAGTACCGTTTATTTTTCGGACTTTCCAAAACCTGTTTTTACACAATCAATTCAATACCAATTTCAATAACACTTCAATAACAATTTCAAACAATTGCGCACTCTGCCGTTTAGTGCGACTTATCAATCACAAATTATAAAATAAAACAGTTCAAAACTGTTATATATATATATATATATATACATTCAGAAATCGTAAAATAATTAATTAAAAACATATTACAAAACATATTTACAATTCCCTTGTATATGCATGCTTTCAGAATATATATACATAACAAAAATATAGCTACCCAACTGTACAATCCTGTGACTCGGTCTGCAATTCTTCCAGTTCTTCAGTCTTTAGCTTCGTCCGGATTCTTGGTACCTACGCGTTAGACACAAAACTAACGCGCTAAGCATAAAGCTTAGTGGGTGTACTAAAAACTCAATTAAATAAACTACAATATAATTAGTCTTTAAAGAGAAATAAACCACAAGATAAACATTTTCATCACTAATCGATTTCAAAACAATTGAATTTCAAAATTAAATCATTAAACAATTTCAATTTCTCGAAGTTCAATAATGAAATCAACATAAGAATTCGATCAATAAAATCATTCGATTCACTTTCAATTCTATCAATTTTGGCCCACTAGAATACTAAACATATACGGACTGGAATATGGGTCAAGCTCCCAACCCCCAGAACGAATTCTGAGGAGGTACGTGTCTCCCAACTCTAGGACCGTGGGTACGGACCCTAGAGAGGTACATAGCTCCCTATCCCAGGAACGAATCCTTGGGAAGGTACATTAACTCCCAACCCCCAGGACGAATCCTGAGGAGGTACGTATCTCCCAGCCTCTGGACGAATCCAAGAGGAGGTACATCAATATCATCAATATCAATCAATCAATATCGGCGCAGTACTGCTCAATAAAAACCCAGCTGGTATACCAACCTCCTATATCCACTTCTATGTCTACGTATCCTAGGGCCGTTTCAATAAACGATTTTCACAATAATCACAATATAGTACAAATCATGAACAATAGTCATGCGAGCAGTATTTTTCACAAAGCACAACAGTTGAAATGTTCGAAAACGAAATTGAAATATAATATATCACAAATCAGTCTAAAATCAACAATAATCGTACAAAATATCAAGCATGTAGTATTTACGAAATCGACAAAATCGAAAGAAAATCAAGATGCGATCTAACATAAAAGTATGCCAAAATCGATAATAGATGTAGCAAATACATATATAATAAACACTCTACTTACGAAAAATCGAAAACAAAAACTTTGAACGAAATCGAAAACGAACACGGAAACAAAATCGAAAACGAAAACGAAAACACTAACGAAAGACTTTGCGTATCGATTTCGAAAACAAACGTACACCTACTTGGAATCCGTGTTTCGTTCAAGAAATCCGCGTGTTTACGATTTCGTTTCCTTCCCTTTCCTTTCTCTTCTCCTTCTTTCTTCTTCTTCTTCTTCTTTTTCTTTTTCTTTTCTTTCTTTCTTCTCTTCTCTCCTTTCTCTCCTTTTTCTCGGTCACTCTCTCTCTTTCTTGCCCTCTGTCTGAGTTCTGTGTGTTTCTCGCTTTCGCGAGAAGCTTCTTCTTTTTTTTATATTTTTTTTGCTACCGCGACCGCCGTCGCGACCTGTGGTCGCGGCACCAGGTCGCGACACTCACTGGAGTGCGCGCACCGCCTTCGTCGCGAGCGCGCCCTGGTCGCGCGAATGGTCGCGTTGCTCTCTGCCTGTTTTTGACACTTTCATCGCGAGCAGTCCATCGCGACCTGTGGTCGCGGTGGCTGGTCGCGTTGCTCACTGCCAGGTTTTTGCCATTTTTATCGCGAGCAAGCCATCGCGACCTGTGGTCGCGGTGACCAGGTCGCGATGCTCTCTGGTTCAATTTTTCCAATTTTTTCATTTTTCTCATTTTTCACTATTCAATCCGGTCCGCTGGAAATCGTAAAATAAACATACATTTAATTACATTTACACCCCCTCTCAAATAGTAAAATTCATTTTCACATATTTCACATATATCAGAAATTCATCACCCGAAATCCGGGATGTTACATATTCATAATTCAAGTGGTTACTGCTGTGAGAAAGATAGCTAAGACTAAGCTATAGAAATCAAACTAGAAAAGTGTTTGATAAATCTCAGAAACTAACAATGGAAGCTACATGAGTAGCCATTAATGGAGGTTTTGTGCTTTGAAATGTAAGCTATTATTTATTGTATTCAACATCACATTACACTTACAAAGAATACCGTATATATACATTTCAGATTAGAAAGAATTATGTAACAGAATTATAACAACCTGGTTGTAACTTGGCTGCCAGGTCAGCTGTCAATAACAACTTGTAACTAACTTAACCAACTTCTGGAAACCTGAAAAATCAAGCTGCCACCTTGTCAATTCGATAATGGTTGTGATTAGCTTGATCTGGGTTGGTTAATGAGCTGATCAAAACTATACTAGAATGGCATGGTAAACCTGCATGCGGAACAACATTTCCTTAACTGGAACTGCTTGAGCTAATATGGTTCACATTATTGATGCCTTGACCATGAGCTGACTTGCCACTTTTCTTCTTGCTTTGATCAAAATTGCAATTATGTACTTCTCTAAAAAATGCACCTCTCTTCCACTTTAGTGGTGAGTATTCAAGTCCCATTATGCGTATTTACCGGCATGTATTGGTAGTTTTCTTTTTTATTGTGGGAGTATATTAGACCGCATGTTTAGTGATTGACCTCAATATGTCCCGATATATTTCTAGTTAATCTTGTATAATTTAAAATATTATATATATGGTTTTTCCATTCTCGCTCTCGCATCAACAGGTCATGTTATAAAATTTCATTAACCGATAATAACATTGATTTTAAAATTTCAATTTATATTCAATATTCAAGATAACCATCCATGTGGAGGAGGGCATTCTCCTCCATCTCTCTTTTTTACTTGTTGGATTTAAAAAAATAAATATAAATAATGGTTTTTATTGGATTTATTTATTTTATATTTAGAAATAGTTGGAAGATCCGAGTCCACATGGCAAATGACAAAATGGATGGTGAGGTTTTAATGATAGATAAATTGCAGCCAACCTACCTGAGGTTTAACTTTTTATATGCGGAATTAACTTATTGAAAAACTAACAGTTAACTCCCCTATCGTTAACGTGGACCATTAAAAATGATCGTTGACCGTTTTAAAATATAAAAAAAGACTAAAATACTCTAATTAAAAAAAAACAAGAACAAATAACAACCAACCTACCTTGGGTTTGCCTTTTTACAGGTGAAATCAACTTATTGAAAAACTAACAGTTAACTCCCCTACTGTTAGTCAACCGTTATAAAATGTCAGTCAACGTTGGTCAAAATAAACTATTCTAAGGTTATTTTAGTCATTTTAATTTATTTTTAAAATATTTTAAAAAAGAAAAAAAATTAAGATTTCCATTGTCCATCTCATTTGAGATGAACGGTAGAGATTTATTTTAAAAAATAAAAAATAAAACACTTAAGATCTCCACCGTCCATTCGTCCATCTCAAATGGACGGTAGAGATTAAAAAATAAAATAAAAATCTGACAACCTTCATGAATCTCCGAGATCAGCAATTCGCCTCCCATGGTTCGACCTGGTACGATGAAAGGAAGGGGAAGAGCCTCCCCAGGTGCGACGACCTTCGTCGCAAGACGAAGGAGAGGCGTGGTCTCCCATGGAGGTCCTTCACGGGGAATCCATAGAGGACCTTTGTGGATTTCTAATGGATTTTGATTTTTTTTAAATCTTAAGTTTTTCTATTTATTTTTTAATTTAAAATTAATTTAAATTTTTTATTTTGAATAAATCTCAACTTGTTTTTATTTTTTAATAAAGAGTATTTTGGTCTTTTTACACATTTTAAATGGTCAACGGTCATCTTTAATGGTCAATGCTAATGGCAGAGGAGTTAACTGTTAGTTTTTCAATAAGTTAATTTCGCGTGTAAATTTAAACCCTATGTAGGTCAATAATCAACTCTAATAGTAGGGGAGTTAATTGTTAGTTTTAAGTTAATTATATCTGTAAAAAGACAAATTCAGGTAAATTGACTGTAATTGTCATTTAATAATTATATTTTATTGGGGTATTTGCACAAGTAGCCATGAGTTTAGATCTAATTAAATCAATATAAATATTCTTTTAAAAATAACACAAACACCACTTACTATTAATGGCAGTAGTTAGGTGATTGCGATTTAGGGATAAAACCATATTTTTATCCATTTAAATGGAACAAATTATATTATTTAACTATTTAAAATTAATTAAATTTAAAAAAATGAACCGAGGAGATCTCCATCCTCATATGAAAAAAATTGATTGGAAAGCCCCATGGAAGGAGGAGCGATTTGCTCAACTGGATTTGCTCAACTGGAGTAGATATGCTCCTTTCAACTCTATGGAAGATGAAAAATCTGCCCTAGTGGAGCAGCTTCCATGCATTAAGGTTGGTTTAAACATTTCGCCCATAAAGCTTGGTTAACAATTAGTTAGGATAAAATTCAATTAACAACAGAGGTTCTTGGTGTCTTATTTTAACAAAAGATCCACCCGTGTGAAATTATGATAAACTTGTGAATGTTTGTATAATTAGGGGTTTTTTTTTTTTTCACTTATGACTTGATAACTTTGAATTAAATATAAGTTATTTTTATTTTTTTAAATAAAAAATAAAAAATTTAAAATAAAAAATCATAATTATCACTTAATACCTAATTATTTAATTATAATTAAAATATTTTATTCTATAATTATTATTCTTATATTAATATATCTCTAAATTTATTTTTATTCATAAATTTCTAACAAAGATATTATTCATATTTTAATTTAGGGTGAATTGCACTCAAGTACCCTGACTTTTATCATAATTGCACGTTTAATGCCAGTTTTGCCATAATTGCACTCTAATACCCTGTAATCCGTTGACCACCGTTAGAGTAACGGTTGACTAAACGGATTCAGGGGTAAAATGGTCTTTTACATTTAAATTTATTTTTAAAAAATTTAAAAAATCATCCAACCAATAAGAACATGCCACGTCATATTTTAATTAATTTTAAAAAATATTTTTTAAAAAATCAAATAATAAAAAAAAAAATTTTGAAATTTTTTTCGAAGAACACGAACCTAGAAATCTGGGTTCGTGTTCTTCGAGCACGAACCCAGCTGCTGGGTTCGATCGCGAACCAAGCATCTGGGTTCGCGTTCGAACCGGGATCCTGGGTTCGATCGCGAACCCAGATTTCTGGGTTCGCGTTCGAACCCAGATTTCTGGGTTCGCGTTCGAACCCAGACCCAGATCTGGGTTCGAACACGAACCCAGATGCTGGGTTCGCGATCGAACCAGCTTCCGGGTTCTATCGCGAACCCAGATTTTTGGGTTCGCGATCGAACCCGGAAGCTGGGTTCGATCGCGAACCCAGCATCTGGGTTCGAAAATCTGATTTTCAATTTTTTTTTTCCTTTGAGGGGCATTCTCGTCATTTTACCTGAATCCGTTTGGTCAACCGTTACTCTAACGGTGGTTAACGGATTACAGGATATTAGAGTGTAATTATGGTAAAACTGGCATTAAACGTGCAATTATAATAAAAGTCAGGATACTTAAGTGCAATTCACCCTTTAATTTATAGAAAGATTTTGACCTATTTAGTTTTTAGGTAAAAAAAAAATAACCCGTTACATTTTTTTTATACTTTTTTTTTTTTTTGTTTCGATGGTGGTGGGGAGATTAGATCTCATAATCTCAACTTTATTGGGACTTGGGAGATAAATTACCGTGAGTTGATCACTCTTATGAGTTGATCACTCTTGACTTCTAGTAACCAAGAAAAAAGTATAATATATCTTGGCCATCCATTTTGTTAAAGGCCACGTGGAGGCTGATTTAAAAAAAGTTCAGCGCAGATTAATAGAGAAAAAGATCTCTCTATTAAAAGAAGTCAGATTTTGCGCGGGAAAATTGCCCTATCCCTCTACTGTTTAGAGCGGCGTTAGAAGGACCAAGCAGATCACAAAGTCCTCTCAGTACAATGGACCGGAGATGGGAGCGCAGAGACCCTAGATTTTCGAAGAAGCAGAAGCTGATACGCACCGCCGAAGAGGAGCTCGAGTCCAAGCTCGGTTTCGATCTTTTCTCTGAAGGCCAAAACCGCCTCGGTTGGCTTCTTACTTTCTCTTCCGTAAGTCAATTTTTCATCCCCTTTCTTCAACTTCGTAACTCAATCTGATTTTCATTTATTCTCTCCTCGGTATTCAAACAATTCATTTTAGCTATTAATTACCAGATTTTAAGATTTTCATTTGCGAATTGCTATTGAAAATGTTTATACTTGTTGCAGTCGTCATGGGAGGATCAAGAGACCCGCAAATCCTATAGTTGCATTGATCTTTATTTTGTCTCTCAGGTGAATTGTTTAAGTTTTTGAATATAGTAATTGTTTGATGATCTTTTTTGAAAATTGTGCTTTCACAATTGAATTTATTGAAATAAATTAACTGTATTTGAGTATTGCAGGATGGTTCTACTTTCAAGTCAAAGTACAAGTTCCGTCCATACTTTTATGCAGCCACAAAGGTCAAATCGTAATTATTAATTTATTTATCTTTCACTAGTTCCTCTTTGTAGTGTATAATTAGTAACTGTTGATGATTTACGATGTTGTTAATAATTCTAATGATCCATATGTTACAGGAAAAGATGGAGATGGATGTCGAGGCATATTTGCGGCGACGATATGAACGTCAGATTGCTGATATTGTAATTGTGGCAAAAGAGGACCTTGATCTGGTGAGTCACAGTATCTCAACTTCACAAGCTTTATGACTCTTTCATAATTTAAACTCTAGAAATGTATAATTGTTCAGCTTGTCTTCTGGATTTTGGTGCCTAAAGGGGATCTTTTGGGTTTCGATATTAATTTCAAAGCTTCAATGATGTTTGGGCAATCCTAACTTTAAAACCATCACTTCTATAAAGATGTTATTGTCATGTGTTTAGAACTAGTTTCAGAAGTATATAAAATTTTGAACCATTGTTGTTTGCTCACTTCAGGAGTTGTATTAGATAGAGGATTTAGGCTGTGGGTATCATGACCATTGGAATTTTCAATTTGTAAGAAGATAGCAATTGTTTTTGTGATTTTTTCGATTAGTTGTTGATTACTGTAGTTAGGTAAGCACATTTATGGCTACGTTCTGGTATTGGTGACAATATTAATTTGGTTTGACTTCACATCACCAACTGCTTATGTTCGAAAAGGAAAGAAGTTATTGAGTGTTGTTCCTCAAATTAGGCTCTGTCTGACAGGGCTTTTACTTTGAGCTTTTGGCTTCCTGCAAAAGCCATATATTTTGGCTTTACCTGGAAGAACTTTTAAAGCTTAAAAGCTCTTTTATAGAAACATCCAAACACTCCCAAAAGGGCTTTTGGGCTCAAAAAGCTAAAAAACAGACTTCCAAAAGCCCTGCCAAGCAGGCCCTTAGTACATTGAGTAGATTAGGATAAATCTTGTTAAACATAGCTAATTGATGAAGGTAAAATGCTAGCTTAGTTACCAGAAAAGAGAAACAGAACTGACACAAATCCCTTTTTTGCATTATGCTTGAAGCTGTATTCTTGTAGCAATAGAGCAAAAATAATAATTGATGCTGCTTATTGTTGAGTGTCATTCTATATCGCTTTAGAGTCACAATTTTCTTTAGTTTAATATTGCTTCAGCACTAATCATCACTGCATTGTTTTGTTTTTCTTTTCTCTTAAGAAAATACTTAATGGATTAAATTGTTTCACCTGGCCTGAAGTTGTGCCTAAATTTAGCTGGTTTGTTTAGATTGTTTAAGCAACTGTTATTGGTTTTTGCTGGTATAATGTGGTTGTTCATGCTTAAGTTGGTATTACATTTATGCATGTTTTATTCTGACGCATGTGTCTCATTGTTTTCTCTGTTCATGGACAGAAAAATCATTTGTCTGGGTTACGCAAATCGTACTTAAAAATATCTTTTGATACTGTTCAACAATTAATGGATGTGAAGAAAGATCTATTACATGTTGTTGAAAGAAACCGGGAAAAGTTTGATGCATCAGAAGCATATGAGTCCATATTAACAGGGAAACGGTAAGGCTTCAGAGTCTGGATCATTTGTATAACAATATGTTTCTTGGCTTTGTTTATATATCAGTGGAAAACTCATTTTTATTTCTGCATTTGTTGTTTAGCATGACATTGATAATTGGTACCTCATTTCAAATGGGTGTCACTTGCTCCATTCCTTAGTCTATTTTGGTGTTTGACTTGCAGAGAACAAAGACCTCAAGACTTTCTTGATTGCATAGTTGATCTTCGCGAGTACGATGTTCCGTACCATGTTCGCTTTGCCATTGACAATGGTAATTTTTTAGTTTTATCTATTAGTGTTATGGAAGGTTTTGTCTTATTGCTATTGAAGTTAAAATAAACATTGCATATTTACTTTTTTGACACTGAGAAATATCATTCTACTCAGATGTGCGATGTGGGCAGTGGTACGATGTTAGTGTATCTAGTACTGGTGTGATGCTTGAGAAGAGGACTGATCTTCTGCAACGTGCTGAAGTTCATGTTTGTGCATTTGATATAGAGACCACAAAACTTCCTCTGAAATTTCCAGATGCGGAATATGATGTAGTAATGATGATATCATACATGCTTGATGGACAGGGCTACTTGATTATTAACAGAGAGGTACTGATGGGTTTTTCTTTTCCGTTATGACTTCTGCAAGAATAGCAATGCGGCTGTTTTTATCCATGGCATGTGTTTTGACTTTATATTACAACTTTATAAGAACTGTCTTGGGTTTGTTTGATCTTGCCTTATCCATGTATAGTCAAGCATTGGCTAGTTAAATTAAAGAAAAAATTTCTTATATAGTGTTGTACTTGAAGAATTCATTTGTTGAATTCATCCATTTTAAACTTGTTCTTTGAGGAGATGCCTGTAGTTTAGGTTTTTCACAAGAAGCAACTTTGAAATGAACAATATGGTAATTTATGAGGTTGTTAGAAAAGATTGGTAGAACAAAATCTTTCAAATCATGAAGTAGACTTGTTTTATGAAATGATTTGTGTATAGTGGATAACTAAACTAAAGTTTAATTCTTGTTATTAGTTTTTGGTTCTTGAAGCTCTCTCTGGTTGGTATAATAGGGAAAGTAGCATCATTTTAAAGGAGTTCCTTTCCTAGATGGTGCTTTTGGAAAGTGTTTAGATCTCTCTCTCTTCAATTTTCTTGGGAAGCATTTCATTCATGACAATGCCTCATATAAAAATAAATTTCATTCACAATAATGTTAAGATTGTGAATTAATGATTAGTGTTTTTCTTTCGCAAAGTTGCAGGTGTGCTAGCAAACTCTAATTTCTTTAACGACGTATAGTAATGTAATAATTCTATGTGAATATAGTAGCTGGCTGGCATGTGATGACTCTCAATGTTGGAGACATGGTTATGTATTTTTAAAGAATAAAGATATTGTAATCATAGATAAGAAAGAAAAAGTATTTCTATGGGTATTAGTATTGCTTTTGATCTTAAAAAGTAGCATAATTTGCTTATAAATTTAATATAAGTATTTCCAAAATTTTAATGAGTGATGCCTAAGTCACGTTCCCATATCGCTGGCCAATGAGGTCCTCGTGTGGTATTTAAACCATGAATTCTTTTAATTAAGTAGACTTTTATACTTGTTAGGGACTCATAGTTGAATGATGTTTGCACAAAACTCGTGGCTTGAAACAGATTTGTGAGGAGAATTTTTCGAGTTTGCGTGAAACCTAAAACAAGCAATATCTACTTGATGACTTTTGATGTTTTGTGATGTTACAACCTTCACATATTACTTGGAAAATTGAAACAACATCAGAGAAATGCCTTTAAGAATTTTAACATGAGAGTGATATTTGAAGAAGATTGGTGGTCTATTATCAAGGACTTGTGGTTATTTTCCTTCATTTGGGGGCTTAAGAATCATTCATATGTTTTGAATTAGTATCTTACACTTGTGACGTTTCCTATTCACATAGACGTCATTGTTGTAACTTTGTTTGTGATATACTGTTGATTTTAATTGCAATATGACTATTTAAAGAAATATTTCTCCATTAACTATAAATTATAATAAGCTCTCTTGTATTGCACTTGTCTTTAGTGTGTGGGGGAGGATATAGAGGATTTAGAGTATACTCCAAAACCAGAATTTGAAGGGTATTTCAAGGTGACAAATGTGAAAAACGAGGTAATTCAAGGTTCATCAATTTGGTAATATGCAGTGATTTCGGGATTTTAATGCACATCATTTTTTATGCCATCACATCATCTGGTGTCTCTTGCAGGTAGAGCTTCTTAGACAGTGGTTTGCCCACATGCAAGAGGTGAAGCCTGGTATATATGTTACATACAATGGTGATTACTTTGACTGGCCATTCCTTGAAACTAGAGCAGCTCATCATGGGATTAAGATGAGTGATGTATGTAGCCTATTCCTGTTAGTCACATTTACTTAAAACAATTTAATGACTGTGACCTTTGGCTTGTCTTCGCTATTGGAGAATGAATCTGTTTGTTTGTCTGCATGGGTTTGCTAATTTGTAACTCTGTTTGAATTTCCCTTTTTAACAGAGTACCTCTAATCATGCTTTTTAGTGAGCAGCCATTTCTGCATTATTGGAGAGGCTGTACTATTGTCATTTTTGGTCATTAATCTAGAGTCTGGTAATAAGCTGTAGCTAAAGTTTTAAAG
Source organism: Xanthoceras sorbifolium (assembly GCA_003430845.1). Lineage (NCBI taxonomy): Eukaryota > Viridiplantae > Streptophyta > Magnoliopsida > Sapindales > Sapindaceae > Xanthoceras > Xanthoceras sorbifolium. The sequence continues at coordinate 2,449,153 of CM010620.1, read as the reverse complement.
TTTACTCTGCCAAGAAGATTTTTGAAGTTAATTGTCAACTTGTTATATTGTTACTGTCTTCTTTGGAAACACAAATTGTGTATTTCCAGTTGGAGGCAAATTGTGTATATATTCAGAATCTTGTAATATAGAACTAGGAACCTAATAAATGTAAAAAGTTACATGGAATCTTGGAAGGCTCATGATTGTTATGATGTTACACAGTTAGCCTGATAACCTTTTTAAGTATTTGATGCATGAAAATGAATATTTAATACTTGTTATGCATTGGATTGTTTCAGTAGTTAGTGTATTATGATGCATGATATAATATGATATGCTACAATGATGATGCTAAACTCAAAGTTGTACTTGGCACATGGTCTGCCAACTAATGTTATATTTTCTTATGTTTGTTGTGCTGATGGTCTATGGAAGCTCTTTCTCCTTTTGCTTGTTGCTGGAACACAGAAACAACTTCTAACTTCTAACTTTTGGGTTCTGTTATTCCTTTTGACATAAAAAATTCAGCATCAATATTTCAGGAAAGTTGTGCATCCTGTTCTGTCTTAGAACTATTTGACCTTGGTGCTACTATTTAAATCATGAGTTTAATTTCACAGCAAAAGTGTTGTGAGCCAGAGATCTTTGTTCTTCCTGAGCCCTGATGTTTTGGCATGATTCTGTGTTTGTAATTTAAATGATACTTTTACTAAAGGTGGTTGGATGCCAATGGTTTATCTTCATGATCTTATGACATTCGCGTTTGGGTCTACTTAAGAGTTTCTTCTGTATGGAGAATATATTACATGTTTATCTTATGCTTACTTTACTTTTTCGTTTCTTACTTTTTCTTCTTGAGCTTTCAGGTGCTAGGATTTCAATGTGACAAAAACCAGGGGGAATGTCGTGCCAAATTTGCCTGCCATTTGGATTGTTTTGCATGGGTCAAACGTGATAGTTATCTACCCCAAGGGAGCCAAGGCTTAAAGGTGCAAATCTTCAATTTGAGTTCATTGTTAGTTACTAAATTTGTGTGGTTTTTCTTATTTCTTCCATCTTTGAATAAAGTTTTCTGTTTCCCATGTAAAAACAAAAACTAAATTTGTGTGGCTTGAAAACATTGTTAATAATATGATCTGCTCTGATTTCCATGTCAGCTGGTTTGCAGAGTTTTCACTTTTTTACCTTTGCATATTTGTCATCATAGATTAATGAGACAGAGTTGTTGTTGAGATATGGTCTTTTCTTGTCCTGTTTGATGGCATGATTTTTGTGTGATTGCCTAGGATGTTTTTTAGGAAGTTTTTTGTTAGTGGTTATTCTTTCCTGATTGTGTTTGCTGTAAATATGTAGCTGTATATTACCCAGAATAGGTCCTAGACTAATTGGTTAGTTTCCTAATTTATGTTTATGAAGATTTAGGAAAAATTGTATTGTATTTCTCTGGTAATTACAATCTAGGTTTTATACAAAACAAGCAGCTAACTTGTAGCTAACTTATAGGACTAATTATAGGTAATAATAACTAATCCTACTTTCTAGGTGATTACTAACTTTTAGCTAATTACAATAATATATAATATTTACAGAAAAATATCTAGGATTTATTCCTAGAAATCCCTTAACCGAATCTAGTAGGATTCAATCAACCTTCTCCCACCCTCCCCCTCAAGCTAGTCTATAGATATATTCCATGGCCAGCTTGCATATCAATTTATCAAACTGCTTTTTCGGTAGGCCTTTGATAAGAATCTCAGCCACCTGTTATGTAGTAGCTAGATAGAGCATGTAAATCTGTCCACCATACATTTTTTCTTTGATAATGTGCTTATCTATTTCGATATGTTTAGTTCTATCATGTAGAATCGGATTGTGAGCTATTGTGATTGCAGACTTGTTGTCACAATAAAGTTTTAAAGGTGAGGGAATATGGACTTTTAGATCTTTAAGGACTTTTAAAGAAGATTTAGGAAAAACTGTATTGTATTTCTCTGGTAGTTACAATCTAGGTTTTATACAAAACAAGCAGCTAACTTGTAGCTAACTTATAGGACTAATTATAGGTAATAACTAATCCTACTTTGTAGGTGGTTACTAACTTTTAACTAATTATAATAATATAGAATATTTACAGAACAATATCTATGATTTATTCCTAGAAATCCTCTTAACCGAATCTGGTAGGATTCAGTCAACCTCCAACAGTTTCCAGTCTCTATATATTAACACGTGTAATTCAGGATTAATTAATGAGAAATTAGAGAATTTCTTCTCTCAATTTTATGTTTATGGTATCAGAGCCTGGTTGAAGATCTAAGTGTTTTTTTTTTTGGGGTCAATTTTTCTTTTGCCACTCTTTCTCCTGGCAAGTTGCAATTTTTTTTTCTTCGACTGATTCTAGACGTTTTTTTTTCATTTTTGCCTGCTGATTCTGTGTGTTTTCCTAGCGTGGCTGAATCCCCCAAGTCGTCTATTACTTCTGTGCCTGTCTCTTATTCTCTCCATCATGAAAATCCTAATTTTCAGGTTTCTACAGTCAAGTTGAAAAGGAGGAATTCTATGGAGTGGTCCCAATCCAAAAAAATTCCGTTGAGAGCCTAAGTCTAGATCCAACAGCAACACACAAAACGCTCTAACTTGCACAACAAGAAACACGCTCTTACTTGCACAACAAGAAACGAACACACGATAGATTTGAGCTAGCTCACTTTGATTCGGGTTTACCAAATCTCTAGAACGTGGGTATTTATACTACTTGCAAAAGCATAATAAAAGACATAAAAACTATCTTGCCCTTTTTACAAATAAAAGAAAACAAAGACAAAAGAGTCACCGCCTTACTTAAAATAAACCCTAACAGCTGTCATTTTTTTGAGTATCGCGACCTGAGGTTGTGACGGAGATCGCGACCTAGGTCGCGGTACCCACTGTTTGAGTCTTCCCCAATACCCTCTTGCATCTTCTAACAGTCTTTACAAATTCCCTGATCAGTAAGGAGAAATAAAGTACGTGAATGGGGCAGCCCTGATACTTGCAGCAACAAATGCTGTATATGAGACCTGGGAGGTTGAAAACACAACCGTAATGGCATGGCTTCCCCATTATATGCAACATGAGATTAGCAAGACGTACCTCCTTCCTACAACCCGGGAGATCTGGTTGGTAGTCACCAAAGCCTATTCCAAAATAGGTTTTGCCCCTCAGGTCTTCCAGATTCGGTGACAAGTTGAAAGGATGAACGTAAAATTGAGAGAAGAAATTCTCTAATTTCTCATTAATTAATCATGAACTACAAGTGTAAATATATAGAGAGACGGGAAACATAAATTAGGAAACTAACCAATTAGTCTAGGACCTATTCTAGGCAATATACAACTACCATATTTACAGCAAACACAATCAGGAAAGGATAAGGACTAATAACAAACTCTCTTAAAAATATCCTAGGTAGTCACACAAAATCGTGCCATTGACCAAGACAGGAAAAGACCAAATCTCAACACTCCCCCTCAAGTTGGCTCAAAGATATTTATCAATCCCAGCTTGCTAATTAGGAGATCAAACTGCTGTCTAAAAAGTCCTTTTGTAAATATAATAATATATCCGCCACTTGTTGCTTAGTAGGAACAAATGGGATACACACTAGATTTATCCAATTTCTCCTTAATAAAATGCAGATCAACCTTAATATGTTAGTTCATGTACTGGATTATGATAGATACTAATTGCTGCCTTGTTGTCCGAGTACAATTTCATAGGCTAATTCCATGTAATTTTTAACTCATCAAGAAGTTGCTTTAATCATAACAACTCACGTATTCTCTGTGCAATAGCCCGATACTCAGTGTCAGCGCTGTGTCTCGCCACTACATTATGCTTTTTACTTCTCCAAGTTATCAGGTTTCCCCTAACAAATGTACAATAACCAGTAGTAGACCTCCTATCATCCACATTGCCAGTCTAATAAGCATCGGTGTATGCTTCAACACTAATACTGCCTCTCTTCTTAAACATCAAACCCATTCTTGGAGTCCTTTTGAGGAACCTAAGGATTCTATAGACCGCTTTTAGGTGCTCATCATTAGGAGAGTGCATAAACTGACTCACAATGCTAACTGTAAAGGCTATGTTTGGCCGAGTGTGTGACAAATAAATCAGCTTTCCAACTAAGCACTGATATTGCCCCTTGTCCACCTCAGTACTCGTGTTGGCACTCAACTTGTAGTTTGGGTCCATAGGTGTTTCAGCAGGTTTACAGCCTAACACACTGGTTTCCATAAGCAAGTCCAGTATATACTTTCTTTGGGTAACTGAAATCCCCTCTTTGGTTCTAGCTACCTCTATGCCCAAGAAGTATCTTAACACCCCAAGGTCTTTAGTGTCAAACTCCTTGGCTAGAAACATCTTTCGTTTCTCCTATTTAGCAAGATCATCACTTGTTAAGATGATGTTATCGACATGCACAATCAATATAGAAACTTTACCACCACTAGTGTGCTTGTAAAACATGGTGTGGTTTGCCTGATTTTGTAGATACCTATAGCCCTTTAAGGACTTAGTTGTAAGAGAAGTAATTTCTGTGTCATTTCTTCTCCAAAGGAGGCTCCTATTTATAGATTACAAGAGTTATGCTTATGCTTACAATCAAGCCTAAATTAAGAGGAAATTACAAACCTTAAATCAAGCAAAATCAAATATGTACAGCTAACGACCAAGTCGTTGATGCTAGAGGGTGGATGAATTATGGGATGCAGATAGAGCTTGGAAGCGAGAAGGAAGAGCAGTTAATTTGTAGAGACCGTTCGTACGTAGGCCCTGATAAAGGAGAGAACCACTAGTTAGATCAAATATATAGAAGTGGTTAGAATCAAAAGCACATAGAACATTATTATCAGAACAAAATTGAGCAATTAAAAGTAAATTTTTGCGCATAGAGGGAACAACGTAGACATTATCAAGAAGAAAGGAAGATGAACCAAGTGGAAGTGTCATGTTACCTGTGTAGGTGATAGGAAGTTCATTACCATTGCCAAGTTCAATTGTATCTGGACCGGTATAAGGTGTGTGTTGCTGGAGAAGGGCGGGATTGCCAGTCATATGAGTGGATGCACCAGTGTCTGGATACCAGCTAAGATCATAGTGTTGTACTGGTGGGTGAACTCGGGAGTGCCCAGAAATATTAGCTTGTGGAGATTGAGCAATTTGAAGACCAGCAAAAGCAGAGTGCAGCGAGCGAGGAACTGAAGGCTGGGCAAAGTTAGAAAGCCTAGAGCACTGTTTAGCAGTGTGATTGATCCCAAAGCAAAGTTGGCACTTAATCATGGCAGGGGTAGAGCCAAGAAGACCAGGTGCATTTGAACGGTTGTGGTGGTATTGCTGACTATTGTTTTTGTGTCATTTGTGACGATAAAATTATCGAGGAGCGGAAGTGGAAGATGAGGTGTTTTGAGAAGCAAGTAATGCAGTTGGTGTAGGATAAGAAGAGGTTTTGTGTCGGGCCTTATGGTTTAGTAGGCGAGAACGAAGGTTGGAAAACTGAGGTAATGTATCAAAGCTTTCACGGCAATAACAAGCATATCAAATTCTGGACCAAGCCCGTTAAGAACAGCATTAACTAGATCCTTATTAGAGACAAGTTCTCCAATGGCAGTAAGAGCATCGGCAATAGATTTTGCCTCTTGAAGATACTCAGAGACTGGTTGGGTACCACGCTCAAGACTAGTAAGCCGTTTCTGATATAGAGAGGAGTTGCAATGGATCTTTGAGAAAAATGATCTTGAATAAGATTCCAAATAGCAGTAGATGATTCACACCCAATAACTGATGCTAGCATAGGTTCAGAGAGTGTGGCAGAGATTATACTAACAAGGTTTTTATCAGCACGAAGCCAATTAGAGCGATCGGGTTCTGTGGTAGGGTAGAGGTATGATCCATCAATGAACGCATAAAATTCTGCCCATACAGAAAAGCTTCTATTTGATGAGACCATAAGAGGAAATTTTCATCTGTAAGTTTCACAGTGACAAGGTGGGTGATATTAGGAAAAGAAAGGGTGGGAAAAGTAGTAGCATTAGGGGTGGTATTGGTGGAATCTGCAGACATATTTGAGGTGAGGAAGATATGTAAGAGATATGAGAATTTTAAAAAAAAGAAAAGAGGAGAAACAGGGAGAGGAACGTGTTTAGGTTGATACCATGTAAGAGAAGTAATTTCTGTGTCATTTCTTCTCCAAAGGAGGCTCCTATTTATAGATTACAAGCGCTGTTCTTATGCCTACAATCAAGCCTAAATTAAGAGGAAATTACAAACCTTAAATCAAGCAAAATCAAATATGTACAGCTAATAAATCTGTACCATAATCTGTACAGCTAGCTAATCTATACAGCTAGCAAAAATCTCTGGAAATAATGACAGAGTTTTAACATTAGTAAACCAGTCAAACCACACCGGGGAGATTGTTTCAGTCCACAGAGCGACCTTTCCAGTTTACAAATTGTGTCACCCCTTAAAGTTCTTTCAAATCCTGGAGGAAGATCCATGTAAACCTCTTCCTCCAATTCCCCATTAAAGAACGCATTCTTAACTTTCAGTTGTTGTAGAGGCCAATCCACTATGGCTGCAAGAGACAAAAGAAGTTGGGCACTATTCATCTTTGCCACTGGTGCAAAGGTCTCCTGATAAGTGTACCCTTTACCATCAACCTTGCTTTGTACCTCTCAATCGACCCATCAACTTTATATTTCACAATAAAGACCCATTTACAGCCAATCGGTTTTTTTTTTCCTTTAGGAAGATCAACAAGCTCTATGCCCTCATTTCCTCGAGTACAACCTCTTCCACTCGGGAACAACTAATGCATTATGTATAGACTTAGGAACCTCTGTTTTTGATAGGTTAGAAACAAAAGTCCTAAATGATGACAACAATCTATGATAAGACACAAAGTTGGAAATAAGATGTATGGTACACGACCTTGTTCCTTTCCTAAGGGTAATAGGGACATCAAGGGCTTGGAATTCACATGGTTCTAGACATAGGGAGGAATATTGATTACCTGAAGATTGAAGTTCCATGATTGGTTGTATTTGGATTTGACTCTTGGCAGATAACTTGAGGTTGTTGCTTCACACCTTGTCGATTATGCCTCATTGTATAGACACGCAACTCTGATTTCTATTGGTCAGGACCAGATGCTCCCCCTGCATCATATTTTCATGTTCTGGCATAATAGATGTTGGCCGAGGTAAGAGCTGACTGATAGGTGAACTGGTAGTGGGGGTTGGACTGGGTGTGATAGAAATGGGGCTGGTCACAGGTAAAGGTTGAGGTACAGTATCCTGAGACTTGTCTTCCATGTGATTCTTCCCCCTGAAGAGAAGTTAAGGGGTATAAGGTCTGGTTTTCAAAGAATGTGACATCCATACTCACATGGATCCTATTTGTAATAGGATTGAAGCACTTGTAACCTTTTTGAGTTGGTGAGAAACCAGCAAAGACACTTTTGAGCACGGGGTTTGAGTTTGTTTCTTCTCTCAATTTTACATTCAGTTGCATATGATTATTGAATTGATTTTTCGAGGAATCTTTTACTCTCTTTGTGCCGCACCTATAAGGAATGAAATGGTAATTGATACAAACACATGACAGTAACAATCATATATTGAATCTTTAACGTTTACTCTAGGTGCAGCTGTAAATCCATACCATTATCATCAGGTGATGTGCATGTGCTTAACACATCTTACTGATTTTTGTAACTATTTTGAGTCATTTTGCCCATCCCATTATCGGCAGGTGATGCGTCTACATACTGCTTTATTCTGAGAACAGCTCTAATCCCTGGTCATTGGCTATGTCATTTTTCTCTCTGATGCAGTGGATTCTAAATTTTGAGTGGTTATTTCTTCATTTTTTACAAGTTTCCATAGTACCATAATTCTGTTGGAGGATAGCCTTAGGTGAATTTTTGAACAGAAACATTTTCTCTTGTAAATTTCACAAAAAACATAAATCTTTTATATCTCAGGTGAAGACAAGATATGAGGCTAGGGTCATCATTATAAATTGCTAATAAATTGTTATTTCCATTCCTGACATGTTTCATTCTTTAATGGAAAAATTGACCCATTCTTTCTTTTGATCATATGTCAGGCTGTTACGAAGGCAAAGCTTGGTTATGATCCACTGGAGGTGAATCCAGAGGATATGGTTCGCTTTGCCATGGAAAAGCCTCAGGTATGCATCATCTCAAATGGTGTATTCGTTGTTTGCTTACTTGTTTTGCCTTCTAGATTTTGCAATTTGTTTTGCAAATGGATATTAATAATGGAGAAATGGAAATAAATTAGTGGTAAAATTACTGTTAACTTTAGACTTTAAAAGTAAGATTGCAAGGTTGGGCAGGGTCAAATATTTTCTTTGTATTAACTGCCACTACATGGTTTTAATAATTAAATGAGCTATTGGTTTTGCTTCTCTCTAATATATTGATTTTTATCAAGTGTGATTCACAAACCTTCTGTGCTAATTTTGGGTTCATTTTCCTCCCTGTAATTTGTTTGAAGGTTTCTTGTTCATATGGTTCTAGTGATTTTCTAATGATTAATATAGCTGTCTGAGGGAAGCCGTGCCTGGAGAAATTCATATAAGTGTTTTCTTAAAATATGCATCATTTATGTCAATTGCGTTTTAGTGGACTTCTCATTTGCCTATTTATGCATTTTGTTTATGAAAAACTTTCTGATATTGTTTTTGTTTTTGTTGTTAAAAACATTGTCACAGATGATGGCCTCCTATTCTGTTTCTGATGCTGTTTCAACTTATTACTTGTATATGACCTACGTTCATCCATTCATTTTCTCTCTTGCAACTATAATTCCCATGATGCCAGATGAGGTATTACGGAAAGGTAGTGGAACCCTTTGTGAAATGCTTCTTATGGTCCAGGTGTGTTCTTCTGTTCATTACACTGAAGCTTTGTGGAGTGCTCTTCCATCTACAGCTTACTTCAGTTTTGCATTTGTTACAGGCATACAAGGCAAATGTTATCTGTCCTAACAAACATCAATCTGACCCAGAGAAGTTCTACAAGAAACACCTTCTCGAGAGTGAAACATATATAGGTGGTCATGTCGAATGCCTTGAAAGTGGTGTTTTTAGATCTGATATTCCGACTAGCTTTAAGCTTGATCCATCTGCCTATGAGGCAAGTTATCTTCATCTCTCTCATGTCTCACTATTTTGTTCAGACTTTTCTTTCCATTGATTATGACTTATGTAGCTGATGGATCAATTGGTGCATTAATTCTTTGTCAATGTTGTCTTGCATAATGGATTACATAAATTCACTCATTTAAAGTTGGAATATGCCTCTGTTTCTAATGGAATTCATTTGGTAATCACAAAGTATATTTCTTTCATAAACTCTGAATATGTTAGAGCAGAATGGAACAACTCCTGGCAGCATGATTCTTTCATACCACCTCTATATTCCATAGGTACTATTGAGAATCTAAGATGTTTTGAACCTGAATTGAGATAGACAGGCAGAGTGCACTGCTGGAAGCATGGAAAAATAGCACAAGAGGCTCTTTTCTCAATTCATCTATTGCTTTTGAAACACTTAGGCTCGTTGCCACAGACATGAAGAATTGTGTTTGTATTTTGTACTTGCTGAAATTCATTTATATCTATACACTTCAACTTAGATAACCTCTGTTGACATTGCATATTCTGGAGGTTCAAGGCCTTATCACAGTTAAAGAGAAAATTTTGCATGCAATATCTGTATACCGAAATATTAGTTTGAACTAATAGATTCCTCTACATCCTGGCAAAAAAGCAAAAATAAAAAAGAGTTGGCTGTATCATATTTCACTTTATTATGTTTTTTTTCCATCATTGAGTCTATCTAGATTAACATTATGTAAATGTATCTCACATTAGTTATAAATTAATTCTAAAAAGGAGTTGTTTTTTGAGAAAGTGGTGAGAATTAGCACCTGATTATTGTTTTTTCTGAAAATAGCACCTATTTTGAGATAAACCCCAAACTGTCCTTAATGAAAGAGTGTGAGAAAATTGACTTGATCTCAATTTCTCTTTTATCTTTTTTCTCTTATTTTTTACCTCTATTTCTTGCTCAATAATCTTCCTCACTGGTTAGTTTTTGTTTAAAAAAAAAAATTGATAAAGATATCCTTATAAATTCTTAATTGTTTCCTAAATTAAATCAAAAACCCAAAGTTGAAAACTCAAAATCGAAACCCAAAATCAGAATTCCCAAATCAAATACTCCAGATCAAAAACCCAAAATCAAAAACCTCAAATCAAACACTCCAAATCAAAAACCCCAAATCAAATATCCTAAAAGAGATTGATGAATCACACATCCACCTCGAATGAAGTCGCTGGCGCCGGAAATAACAAACGGTTGGTGGGGGTAGGCCAGCCGACGGTGATGAAGATATCCTTATAAAAAACAGAGAAGAAAAAACTCATATACTGTTATATAGTTCTTCTCTTATTTACAGTAGATTATCATATATTGAGTTCTTCTCTTATTATATATAGAGTATATAAACGTTTATTATACATTTATTCTCTTATTTGTTATACAGTTCTTCTCTTATCTATTTGATTTTAATACAAATTTGAGCGGCGATCAAGGACCCTCTCTCTCGCTTGTAAAATTTTCAAATGCTCAACTTTTTTTTTCTCTTTTAAACTGAGGGTAACTTTGTCGCAATCCAACTTTAGTTGCTATTTTCAGTTGAAACAATAATCTGGTGTTAATTTCCAAAATCCAGGCCCAAATAATATCCTTATTAAAGATTTAAACATTTTAAGAAAAAAATTCCTAAAGTTATTGCCTAACTAGTGATATATGCTTTTTTTAGAGTGCTTAAATACTATTGTTGGATTCTGTTAAAAAAAAAAAAAAAAAAAAAACTATTGTTGCGCTCTATTCTAACAGCTTAAGCTTTTGGGGTTGAATGGTGAATTCCTGCCCTCTTACATCAGATTTAGTTAATTGCGGGGCTCGTATCGGTGAATACCTTATATTTTGAACCTAGTCTGTTCTACTCAAACTGTTTCATACCATTATTTTAGTTTCATAAAATATTTTCGACTAATGTGTGAGTTTTTCAATATCCAGCAATTAGTCAACAACCTTGATCGAGATTTGCAATACGCTATAAGAGTAGAGGGTAAGATGGACCTGGAATCAGTCTCCAATTATGATGAAGTGAAGACCTCTATTATGAAAAAGGTGCTGGTATTCTGTTGTCAAGCAAATAATTTATGTTGTCATGCTAATGCTTAGATCATTCTAGTGGAATTGTACTCTAATATCTTACTTCAGTTATGTCCGGGGGATTTGGTTTACAAAGGGGTTTGGGCTGCGGTGCAATGCAAAAAGAAACAAAAAATTTACTTTAGTTATGTTGCTTGTTTATTTGTCAAGCATGTTAGATTCTATTTATCGTTTACACTTTTAAGGTGAAGAAAGAATTCTTATCATGAATCTCTACACGGGTCATAAGTCTGTAGGTGTTTTTTTTTTCCCAATAGGATTTATTGTGCCAAAACCTACATTATCTTTGTCATGGGAATATTTGCAATTTCATCTTTTTATACATTCTTCAAAGCTTGTAATAATTGTTTATTTTAGTTATTTGCTTAGTAGTGCACTCGGGTTTGACGACGAAATATGATCATATATGTGAGATATGCTAGGAAAAATTATTCCTATAATCATTAATTTGTTCCATGTGCAGCTTTCGAGATTGCGAGATGAACCTATACGTGAAGAATGTCCCCTCATTTATCATCTAGATGTGGCTGCAATGTATCCAAACATTATTTTAACAAATCGGCTCCAGGTATGTGCTCAAGCTCATTGAGCTCATTGAAATTGACAACTTTTTTTTTTTTTTTTTACTTTTTACTTCAAGTAGCCAGGATGCAAACTGAATATTGGATTTTGGTATAATATGAAGTATTTGTCATTATAAATCTTTACAGAAATGTTTACTTTTGATCTTAATGTGTCCGTCAATGGTTAATGCCAAGTTCCAATTTGTTAGGATAGGATTTGGACCCGGACTTCATTGAGTGAGACTAACAAGGTTGATTAGATGAGTTGATAAATTATTCTTGCAGTTTTATAGGGTGTCTGATATTTTGACAATGATGATGATAAGATGATTTTGAAGAAACTGTCTGATGACTGCTTGATGTATACATACATATATGTGAACACGCTGACACGCATGCAAGTTCTACTGGAATGATTCATTTACTTCTCAACCATCAGCTTACAATTGTTATTTTTTGTTGTCATCAACTCTCTTCCTTTAACGGAGTGCTTTTTCAATTAATATTTAGTGTGGTTTCTTGTTTAATTCCAGCCATCATCTATAGTCACAGATGACGTCTGCACGGCATGTGATTTCAACCGTCCAGGCAAAACTTGTCTTCGGAAGCTTGAATGGGTTTGGCGTGGAGAGATATTTATGGCAAAGAGAAGGTTCTTTTCTTAGAAATTTTCTTCCCATGGTTTTCTTTGGTATAAGCAGAAGCCTAGTTAATAATTAAGAATGCAAATATTTTTTAACAATTCCAGTGACTATCATCATTTGAAGAAGCAAATTGAGTCTGAGTTTATTGATGGCACCCATGGTCAGTTGTCAAAATCCTTTCTTGACCTGCCTAAGACAGAGCAACAATCAAAACTCAAGGAGCGACTAAAAAAATACTGCCAGAAGGTCAGTAATAATTTCTGCGTATTTTCATTATTATTGCAGGTGAAACTAAACTTTTGTGTTGACCTCAGGCATATAAACGGGTACTTGACAAGCCGGTCACTGAACTTCGAGAAGCAGGGATCTGCATGCGGGAAAACTCTTTTTATGTGGATACTGTTCGCAGGTAAGAAGTTAAATTTCAATGACTAAATATATTTTGCAATCTAAATTTTCAGCTTCAGTGTCAATTCCTATTATGGCAAGTGTTTCATTATTGTTTAAATTGATTTAAATGCTGTAGATCTGAATGTAAAATAAATGGGTGAGATTGCAAATGGTTCTTGATTCTTTACTTGTTGCTATTTCATGCTAAATAAATAAATTTTCTTCTTTCCCGGTTCAAGCTTCCGAGATAGAAGGTATGAATACAAAGGACTTAATAAGGTTTGGAAAGGGAAGTTGTCAGAAGCAAAGGCTAGTGGAAATTCTATTAAGATCCAGGAAGCACAAGTATGTTTACCATTCTTCAGTTTTTTGGGCATATGTAATGTAATATATGCTATTTGCATTGATTCCAGAACTAGTTTCCAATATTTATCTGTTTTGCTTACTGATGCATGCAGGACATGGTAGTGCTTTATGATTCCTTACAACTTGCTCACAAGTGCATCCTTAATTCCTTCTATGGATATGTCATGCGCAAGTGAGTTTGTAACCTACATTTGGTTCAAAAATCTCAAGTTATTTACTTACATAGTATTATTGCTCTCAGTATTGTTTGAACTAATGTAATTACATGCTAGTGTTCTTGCTCTCAATATTGTTTGAACTAATGTAAATTACATGCTTCTTTACCAGGGGTGCTAGATGGTACTCAATGGAAATGGCTGGTGTAGTTACATATACTGGTGCAAAAATCATACAAAATGCTCGCTTGCTCATTGAAAAAATTGGAAAACCACTTGAACTAGATACAGATGGCATCTGGTGTGTGCTCCCTGGATCATTTCCAGAGAACTTTACTTTCAAAACAAAGTACGCCATTTCTCCTTGAGATATACAATTCTTTTCTCTCTCTGGTTTTTTTTTTTCAATAAGAAACAGAGAATTGTGTAGTAGGTTACAATTCATGAACAAGCTGTCCAGAAAATCTAGGACAGATCCGCAAAGAATGATTGATGCAAAAACTGACAGCTCCAAAAGTGTACACAGGAGTTAGATACAAATTGTATGAGAAAAAAACCGAAAACAAAATAGAAGAATCAATGAAAAACACCTTCCCAACTCCTTCAGGCCACATGACCATGCCTATTACTGATTATGATTGGTAACTGAATCATCTTTGTTTGTGTGGCTATATATGTGTGTGTGTGTATTTTATAAATGCAATACTGCTAAGGTTATTCTACTATATCTGTGACCTAGTTTGCCTGTTATATCCAAGCATTCCTTATATCTAGACAATATATGGGACTTGCAGCCAAGTTTAGTTTATTCTATTTGTGACCTACTTTGCATGTTAAATCTGAATACGTTGACAATGATTTGTGAATAAATATACGTTTCAGAGACTTGAAGAAGAAGCTGACAATTTCATATCCATGTGTAATGCTTAATGTTGATGTCGCAAGAAACAATACAAATGATCAGTACCAGGTCTGTTTGGAACTTTTTTGTCTTCATCTCTTAAGTTTTTCACTTGCTTTGTAAATTCTGAAGAGACTTTGCTTGTCTATGCAATTACAGTTTTCTTTCTAAAGTTCTAACTGTAGTTTCCAACAGATGATTGTCGATCCTGTCAATAAAATTTATGAAAGTCATAGTGAGTGCTCAATTGAATTTGAAGTGGATGGACCATACAAGGTAACTAGTGATACCAAGTTACCATGGATGTTAACTTTTGGATCACTTTTCATGGTATTTATATTGATTGATTATTCTTCCATGTAGGCAATGATTCTTCCTGCTTCTAAGGAAGAAGGAATTTTAATTAAAAAGCGATATGCTGTTTTTAATGATGATGGAACCCTTGCGGAATTAAAAGGTTTTGAGATAAAGCGCAGAGGTGAGCTGAAACTCATCAAAGTTTTCCAGGTATCCCTTTCAGTTCTATTAATTCCTCTCTTGTTACAAGTAGACATTTTCCTAATGTAGATTTGGGTTGTTGTTTGCATGCTTTGACATATATCATTGGAGGTTTTCTCCAATGTTGTTGGAAGCTGGGTCATTCATCATCTTTACATAAATGAGTGTGCCGTCCAAATGTCAGAGCAGGCCTACTACTGTACAACATATTAAATTAATTGTTTAATTTCATATTTCAAGTTGGTATTATTTCATTTTTCAAATTTGTTGAGAACCTAGGTCAAAAATCCCCAAATTAAGCCCTAAATCCCCAAATAAAACCCTAACCTTAGAAATAGAATTCTTTGATTGGTGAGTTTGATTTGATTAATCGAGGGTTTGACTAACCAAACCTCTAGAATTAGTCCTGGTGATGATCCAATCCTAGCCCAAGCAATTTATAAACAGATGATTTTGAATAATACTGATCTGATTTATTCACTAACTAAGCATTCCTCTTATAGAGAGGCACCATACAAACAAAATGGGATAGTCAACATTTGACACTGATCTGTTTCCCATTGTAATTTGACTAATCTAATTATTTACATTTGATTTCACATGGATCCAGCTTAGTTGAGACTGGATCCCTTATTTCCAACACTCCCCCTCAAGCTGGTTTGAAGATATCTTCCATAGCCAGCTTGCCAATTAAGTCATCAAATTGCTTCTTTGGTAACCCTTTGGTCAGCACATCTGCAACTTGTTCCGTTGTGGTGACAAAAGGCATACAGATTAGTCCAGTATCAAGTTTTTCCTTGATGAAGTGCCTATCTACTTCTACATGCTTCGTTCTATCATGGAAGACAGAATTATGAGCGATGGAGATTGTAGCTTTGTTGTCACAATAGAGTTTCATAGGCAATGGGTTAGAGATCTTCAGATCCTCTAATAGTCTCTTAATCCATATTACTTCACAAATTCCGTGAGCAGCGGCCCTGAATTCAGCTTCAGCACTGCTTCTGGCAACTACATTTTGTTTCTTGCTTCGCCAAGTGACAAGATTACCTCCAACAAAGGTACAATAGCCTGAAGTGGATCGTCTATCAGTAATACTTCCTGCCCAATCTGCGTCTGTGTATGCTTCCACTTGTAGGTGACCATACTTCTTAAATATCAAACCTTTCCCGGGGGATCCCTTTAGGTATCGTAGAATTCTGTAAACAGCATCAAAGTGTTCTTGTCCCGGTGAATGCATAAACTGACTGACCATGCTAACAGCAAATGCTATGTCGGGGCGAGTATGAGACAAATAAATCAACCTCCCAACTAGCCTTTGATATTGCTCTCGGTTCCGGACTTCCTCAGCCTTGACAGTTTGTAGTTTCAGGTTGGGTTCAATCGGAGTATCTGCTGGTTTACACCCCAGTAAGCCAGTCTCACCAAGTAAGTCAAGAACATACTTTCGTTGATTGACGAATATTCCTTCCTTGGATCTAGCAAATTCCATTCCGAGGAAATATTTTAATGGGCCTAGGTCTTTGATTTCAAATGCAGCTGCCAGTTTCTCTTTTAATTTCTCCAATTCTTCAGTATCATCACCTGTCAACACTATATCATCCACATAGACAATCAGAATTGCAATCTTGCCTTATTTACTGTGTTTATAGAATATAGTGTGATCGGCCTGACTTTGACTATAACCACAAGTTTTCACAACTTTTCCGAAACGTTCAAACCAGGCTCTAGGTGATTGTTTCAGGCTATATAGTGACTTTCTTAATTTGCATACCTTATCCGGTCCAAGTCTCTCTTCAAACCCCGGTGGCAAACTCATAAAGACTTCCTCCTCTAGGTCTCCATTCAGAAATGCGTTCTTTACATCCAGCTGGTGTAAGGGCCAGTTGAAATTCACAGCTAAGGATAGTAGTACCCGGACAGAGTTGATTTTAGCAACAGGGGCGAAGGTTTCCTGGTAATCAATTCCGTATGTCTGAGTAAAGCCTTTTACAACCAGTCTTGCCTTGTATCTTTCTATACTGCCATCTGCTCTGCATTTCACTGTGAACACCCATTTACAGCCTACTGTCTTCTTTTCTTTGGGCAGGTCTACTATCTCCCACGTGCCACTTCTTCTCAGAGCATTCATCTCTTCCATAACTGCTAATTTCCAATGCGGATCATTCAAAGCTTCCTGAACACTTCTAGGGACAACCAGATGTGAAATTTTTGATGAGAAAGCTCTATGATGATGAGATAGTTTCTCATACGACAGATATTTAGCCATAGGGTATTTGGGATTTTTAGTGCATTCTCTAGATCCTTTTCTAAGGGCTATAGGAATATCCAAATCTGATGATATATTAGGAATAGGGATAGGAATACCTGTAATTTCCGGGATACCTGTTCTTGGAGTTGAAGATTGATCTGGCTCTGGGATAATAGGTGGATTTTTATTCTTTTGATGCGGACCCTTACGAGTATAAACCTGAAGCTCAGTATTCTGTAACATTTCTCCCCCTGTTGAGGACACATCAATATTTGGCAGTTTTGGAAAGTTTTCCTTAGAGTTTGAAGAAGATAAAGGAGTAATATTCAAGATTGTGTTCGGTAAAGGAACACAGGATAAATCCCAAAAATTATCTTCCACTCCTTGTTTCTTCCCCTGAAGAGAATTTTTTTGAAAATAGGGTTTGATTTCCAAAAATGAGACATCCATGCTAAATAAAAATTTCCTTGTCAAGGGATTGTAACATCTATATCCTTTTTTGTTTGAGGCATATCCAATGAAAACACAATGTTCCGCACGCGGATCAAGTTTAGATCGAGAGTGGTGTGATATGTGAACGAAAACAGTGCAACCAAAGACTTTCAGCGGTAAATCTGAGTAAATTCTTGACAGAGGAAAATAATGTTTGAAATGCATGAGGGGTGTTTGATATTTTAAAACACGTGTGGGCATTCGATTAATTAGATATGAGGCTGTCAAAAGAGCTTCACCCCAAAGATATTTCGGTACATTCATAGAAAACATTATAGCACGAGCCACTTCAAGTAAGTGTCTGTTTTTTCTTTCAGCAATGCCATTTTGTTGAGGTGTATCCCCACACGTGGATTGATGATAAATGCCTTTTTCCTTTAAAAAAGTGCCCAGACGTTTATTAAAATATTCTGTACCATTATCAGTATGAAGAATGCTAATTTTGGTTTGAAATTGAGTTTCAATCATAGTGTAAAAGTCTTTGAAAAGTTTTTCTATGTCCGACTTTTCATGCATCAAATAAATCCAACATAATCGGGTATGATCATCGATAAATGTAACAAACCATTTTTTCCCAGAAGTCGTAGGGATCTTTGAAGGACCCCAAACATCACTATGGATGAGATAAAACGGTTTTGACGAAACATATGGTTTTGATAAATATGACGTTCGATGACTTTTGGATAAAATACAATGTTCACAATGAAGGGTAGAACAATCCAAACCCTTAAACAAAGTAGGAAATAAATATCTAAGATATTGAAAGCTAGGATGTCCTAGTCTAAAATGCCAAATCATTATTTGCTCAAAAACAGAGGAAGAACTAACACTACTCATGCCTTGAGCTTTTTTATTACTGTAGGGGCCATCATCAAAATAGTAGAGTCCATCCATCATCCTAGCACTGCCAATCTTCTTCCCCGAGATCTGGTCCTGAAATTCACAATGGGAATCAAAAAAGATTACACAACAATTAGATTCTTTTGAGAGTTTACTCACAGATAGGAGGTTACAGGCTAACTTAGGAACATGAAGGACAGAATTGAGATTGATGTTCTCGGATATTTTAATCAAACCTTTTCCTGCGATAGATGAGAGACTTCCATCTGCAATTCTAATTTTTTCTAAGCCAGAACAAGGGGAATAAGTGTTGAATAAACTAGAAACACTAGTCATGTGATCAGAAGCTCTAGAATCTATAATCCATGAGGTATAATTTGAAGAGCAAGAAAGAGCACTAATTTTATCACTACCTGATTGTGTAACAGAGGCACCAGGAAACCCCGATGAGGAATTAGATTTTAGCAGTTTTAGAAGTTGATTCATCTGCTCCTTGCTGAAGGGGCTGATTTCGGCTTCATTGGCACTAGCTATGGCACGGCTAGGTCTGCTGCTTTTCCAATTTGCTGGTTTTCCATGGAGTTTCCAGCACGTCTCGCGGGTGTGGCGAGGACGATTGCAAAAATCACACCAAGCTCGTGGCTTCTCATCAGATTTTTTGTAATGGTGTTCTGCTTTATTTGCAGCAGTTTCCGACACTAGCAATGCAGAGGTTTCAACAGTCCCGCTGCTGCCGCTTTTGCCCAACATGACACTTCTCCTACTTTCTTCCCTTCGTACTTCCGCAAATACTTCACCAATTGGAGGAAGCGGAGATCGTCCAATGATTCGACCTCGCACCTCATCAAACTCTACATTGAGGTCGGCAAGAAATTTGTAAATCCGGTGAGCCTCCACCGTTTTTTTGTTATAGTTTGCATCTTCGATTGATTTCCACTCATAGTCGTTGAAGAGGTCTAGGTCTTGCCAAAGTCGCTTTAGAGAGTTGAAATATTTGGTGACATTATCATTGCCCTGCCGAATATCTCCCAATTTCAGTGTTAATTCATACACTTGGGATTGATTCCCTAAATCAGAATACATCTGATTGACATTGTCCCATAGTTCCTTTGCCGTTGAGTAGCACATGTAGTTACCGCTGATGTCTTCGGTCATAGAGTTCACAAGCCATGTCATCACCATTGAATTCTCAGCATCCCAGGTTGAATAGGCCAAGTCCTCCGGTTTTGGTTCCTTCTTTTCTCCTGTTAAATAACCAATTTTTCCACGACCTCGAATGTACATTCGGACCGACTGTGACCACCGTAGGAAATTATCTCCATTTAGGCGGATTGTAGTAATTTGGACCGAATGGGGGTGGGAATGTGTTTCATGAGATGAAACATTGTTGTTTGAATTAATAACAGAGGAAGGAGACTCAGATGCTTCAGACATGGTAACAAACTGGGATGGGTGTGATTATACCAAACCAGAAATATGGAAAGGAATCTAAGACAGCCGGTGAAGGTCGGATTTACGCCGGAGACACTGGTTCGGCGTCGGTTCGGCAGAGGTTGAGGCCGGAGACACTGGTTCGTCGTCGGATTCTGGTGAAGCACAGCAGATCGGTGGCGGATAGGCTGAGGAAGACCGGATCAGCAACGATTTTGCTGAGAGAGGACCGGATCGGCAACGAATCCGATGAAGAGCAGTAGATCGGCGTCGAATCCGGTGAAGCACAGCAGATCGGTGGCGGATTTGCTGAGAGAAGACCAGATCGGCGTCGATTTTGCTGAGAGAGGACCGGATCGACAGTGAATCCGGTGAAGAACAGCAGTTCGGCGTCGATTTTGCTGAGAGAGGACCGGATCGACAGTGAATCCGGTGAAGAACAGCAGTTCGGCGTCGATTTTGTTGAGAGAGGACCGGATCGACAGTGAATCCGGTGAAGAACAGCAGATCGGCGTCGAATATGCTAAGAGAAGACCAGAACGGCGTCGATTTCGCTGAGAGAGGGCCGGATCAGCTTCGGATCCGGTGAGGCACAGCAGCAGAAGCCTCAGATCGGAAAAGTACGGCTGTGGCTGGGTTCTGTAATTGGCAGTATCCTTTTTCGAAAAAAATCAGGTTTCTTGGTTGTAGGCCTTTGGAAAAATTAGGGTTCTAGGAAATTTAGGCTCTGATACCATATAAACAGATGATTTTGAATAATACTGATCTGATTTATTCACTAACTAAGCATTCCTCTTATAAAGAGGCACCATACAAACAAAATGGGATAGTCAACATTTGACACTGATCTGTTTCCCATTGTAATTTGACTAATCTAATTATTTACATTTGATTTCACATGGATCCAGCTTAGTTGAGACTGGATCCCTTATTTCCAACACAATTCCTAAATGTTTGATCTCAAGAAAAGCAGAAATAAAAGTCTTTGGTAATTGCCAATAGACAAAAGATAATATTTATTGCCAATTGAATAAAGAATACTGAATAATGATTACAAAACCTAATGTTTAATCATTTATTTATACCTAATACAATAACCTAACACAATCCTAATAGGAAATAACTAGCTAGAAGCCTAATACAATTCTAATAGAAAATAAATAAAACTAGAAACCTAATACAATTCTAATATGAAAAGACTAGGATATTCTAATAAAATAAAACTAGAGACAATAGGAAATAAATTAAAAATGGATTTAATATGCAACGCGCTAGTTGTGGCGCTAGTTGCGCAACTCGCGCCGCAACTAGCATGTGTCACTGGTCGCTTCTTCTTTTAGCAGCGCGAGTTGTGATGCGAGTTCTGTAACTCGCGCCCTAATTCGCGGCGCACACTGATCAGTTTTCTTCAATCTTTTTGGTCCGCTAGTGATGTTCTCATCAAAATTTTTCCAAAATTTAACAATGTTTCCATTACTATCTTCAAATATTCCCAAGACATTACATTTTTAGGTCGAATATATCACATTAATGTGATTGATAGAATTACTGCTATCCTTTCAACATTTGGCAATAATTAAATTCTAGGTGCTGCATAATGGAGCTAGTCCAGCATAAGAGTTGTTGGTGAATGCTTATTTGATGTGCTTGATGCAACAAAAATGCTATATAACTATAGTTCATTATGATATTGTGTTGAGGACCTAACTATAGATCCAACAACAAACCCTTACTTGCACCACAATTAACTCACACACGATAGATTTGAGTTAGATCACCTTAATTAGGGATCACCAACTCTCTAGAACGCGGGTTAATTAGCTCTTGTCCTAGCCCAAGCGATTCTCGAGTACAAAATCCCAAGAAAAGCCGAATAATCTAGATTTAGGTTATTAGCCTTAGAACTAGCCCAAGCTTAGAAAAGCCGAAATAGAGAAAGTCTCTTTAAAGTTCTAAAACTCTTACCCCATGCCTCGAGCTTTGTGACCTTCGTTCTTCCCCATGAGTCCGTCTATCTGTTGATTCTCTCTCCTTGATTTCAGCCAGCCTTCGTTGAATCTGCTCTAATAAGTGCGTGAAGGACGTGGTCAACTCTGCTATAGACTTGAACATCCGCTTTTGATTTTCTTCTATGGCTTGAAACCGTTGTTCGTCAGACTGCGACCCACTCCCCGCCTCATCTCTAGTTTCCATGGCTATTCGATTTTTTTATTTTTTTTACCGCTGACTGACTCCCTGAAGAACCCTAAAAACCTCTAAATGAAAGCACTAAATTGTTGAGGACCTAACTATAGATTCAACAACAAACCCTAACTTGCACCACAATTAACTCACACACACGATAGATTTGAGTTAGATCATCTTAATTAGGGATCACCAACTCTCTAGAACGCGGGTTAATTAGCCCTTGTCCTAACCCAAGCGATTCTCGAATGCGAAATCCTAAGAAAAGCCGAATAATCTCTAGGTTGACCCAAGCTTGGAAAAGCCGAAATAGAGAAAGTCTCTCTCAAGTTTATTGATAATCTGAATAATATATTTTGAATACAAACTTAGTCTATTTATAATAACTCATTAACCTAATCTAGTCCTAATAGGAAATAATAACAAAAAACCTATTACAATTATAATAGGAAATAAATAAAATAGAATCCTAAAACAATTCTAAGAGTAATTAAAACTCCTAACACAATAGGTAACAAAATAGAATCCTAAAAACCTAAAAAGGAAATCTAATTAAAACCTAATTAAAACTAGTTGATATCGGACAAAACTGCCCGAAGAAACTGCACTAGCGACTGGCCCAAGTCGCGAGAGCCTCGGCCTTGCTACTTCACTATATTGCAGCGACTTGCCCAAGTCGTGGGCCAAGTCGCGACTATCTCTGTCTTGCTTACAAGCCCGTGATTTCTTTCCTCTAAGAGTGTGGACCTCATCATATTGTTACATGTGTGTCAATATTCTTGACCTCAGATCATCTTTCATATATCTTAAAAGCAAGAAATAAAGAAGTTTGATTTTATGGTGTTCATCTCATGAACTCAGAATTTATGGTCAACCCAGATTTGTTTTGGGTGCCATATGTAAGATTGTAGAATTTCGAGGAAAAGTTTTTAGTATTTCTTTTCACTTGATCTCTCAATATGAGAGATTGATCATATATACAAGACTAAGGCAGCTGATTTAGCTACCTTCAAACTAGGAAACAAAAACAATCCTAACTAGAGATTGAGTAACATCTTAACTCTAACTCCTTTATTGTAGCTAACTAAAATAATAAAGATAAAACTAACAGTAACTTTTAACATCCTCCCTCAAGCTGGGTTGTAAATATTATTCATACCCAACTTGTTACACAAATTTTCAAAGTTAACTCTAGGAAGTGCCTTTGTGAGGATGTCAGCAGTTTGAAGAACTGTAGGAGTATACAATAACTTCACACTACCCTCTTCCAACTTCTCCTTAGTAAAATGTCTCTCTATTTCAACATGCTTTATCCTGTCATGATGTACAGGATTTTTAGCAATGCTGATAGCTACTTGATTGTCACACAATAGTTGCATTGTCTTGTCCATAGGAGTCTTAAGTTCAATCAACAACCTTCTCAACCATATTCCTTCACAAATGCCATATGCCATGGCCCGAAATTCTACCTCTGCACTGCTTCTAGACACCACTGCTTGTTTTTTACTCTTCCATGTAACCAAGTTTCCCCATACAAATGTACAGTACCCTGATGTTGACTTGCAATCTGTAATTAATTCTTCCTAATCAGTATCAGTAAAAACATCAATATTTTGATATAATCCCTTCTTGAAGTAAAGTCCCTTTCCTGGTGTCATCTTTAAGTATCTCAAAATTCTAAAAACTGCATCCATATGTTCTTCAGTAGGCTTATTCATAAATTGACTCACAGCACTTACTGAAAAACATATATCTGGTCTTGTATGAGAAAGATAGATAAGCTTTCTCACAAGTCATTGATATCTTCCTTTGTCTACCGGTGCACTGCCTTCAATACTGCCCAGTTTTACTGTGCACTCCATTGGAGTTTCGGCCGGTTTGCACTCAAGCATTCCGGTCTCTCTTATCAAGTCCAGAACATACTTGCGTTGAGAGACAACAATTCCCTGCTTTGACCGAGCAATTTCCATGCCAAGAAAATACTTTAGGCCGCCCAAGTCCTTGATTTCGAATTCTTTTGCAAGAAAACCTTTCAAACTTCGAATTTCTTCTTCATTATTTCCTGTACGTATTATGTCATCCACATAAACTATAAGGATAGAAATTTTACCTCCAATCGAATGCTTTATAAACAAAGTGTGATCAGTTTGGCATTGTGAGTACCGAAACTGTTTTACTGCCAGTGTGAACCTCTCAAACCAAGCATGTGGAGACTGCTTGAGACCGTAGAGTGACTTTCTAAGTCTACACACTTTTTTGGTCTGAGAGTAAGCTTCCAAACTCGGTGGGACCTCCATGTACACCTCTTCTTCTAGATCTCCATTTAAGAAGGCGTTTTTTACGTCTAATTGATGAAGAGACCAATCCAAATTTGCAGCAAGTGAAAGCAATACATGGATTGTGTTGAGTTTTGCTACTGGAGCAAAAGTTTCTTCATAGTCGATTCCATAAGACTGAGTAAAACCTCTCGCAACCAGCCTTGCTTTGAATCGCTCAACACTCCCATTTGCCTTATACTTCACCATGAATATCCACTTGCACCCGACCGTGTTCTTCCCTTCTGGTAGGTCTGCCATCTGCCAAGTTCCATTTTTCTCAAGGGCTCTGACTTCTTCATAAATTGCTGCTTTTCATTCTGGTATTCGGACTGCTTCATGAATATTGTTAGGAATAGATACTGCTGAAATATTAGCTGTAAAACCCCTGTATTTTTTAGACAACCCTTCATGAGAAATAAAATTACTAATGGGATATAATGGCCGATTCCTACATTCTCTCATACCCTTTCGTAATGCAATAGGTTGATCATAATCGGACAAAATATTTTCTGCTGCAGTTGGAACATTTTTGCTGCTGTCTAGTTCTGAATTTTCCTCACCAATAGCTTCCTGCACTTGCGGATTTGGTTCAGAGTCATGGTGAAGTAGAGACTGTGTTCCGAGCTCTTTATTCTTATTTTGATTATTTTTTCTGGAATATACAAGCAGCTCATTAACAGCAGATTGTGTAGGATTAATTTGCGGACTTGGATCAGTTGAAAACTGATTGGATTGAATGATAGATGGTTGAGTTGGAGTAGGTGTCTTTTGTGGAGTTAGTGGAGTTGAACTAGGAGTCTTTTGTGAATTTCTAATCAGCTGATTTGGCTGATTTTGAATTTCAAATTCGGTGGATATAGGATAAAAAGAATCAGATGACAGTTTTTGATTTTGAGTTTCATTAGGCTGAGAAGTCTTTTGAACTCTTTCGAGTTTAGAATTATGAAACAACTCAATATCCTGATAAGTTAAAAGTGTTTCCCAAAACTGAAATTCCTCTTGACTAGGACTACCCCCCTGAATTTTAGAGTTGGGATAAAACGGTTGATTTTCTATAAAAGTAACATCCATGGATGTAAAAAACCGCTTTTGAACAGGGGAATAACATTTATACCCCTTTTGAGTGGGGGCATACCCAAGAAAAATGCATTTAACTGAACGAGGGTCTAACTTACTTCGATGAACCTGACTTGTATGAACATAAACACTACAGCCGAAAACTCTAGGAGGAAGATTAGTTAACAATTGGCTATGTGGAAAATGTTGGAGAAAAATTTGACACGCAGTTTGAAAGCGAAGGACTCTCGAGGGTAACCTATTAATTAAGTATGCAGCTGTAAGAACAGCTTCACCCCAAAATTATTTAGGAACATTAGAAGTAAACATAATTGATCTAGCCACTTCTAGAAGATGACGATTTTTTCGTTCTGAGACTCCATTTTGTTGAGGAGTCTTGACACACGAACTCTGATGGATAATTCCTTCACTGATCAAGTAATGTTTTAAAATGGAATTAAAATATTCTTTGCCATTATCAGTTCGTAAAATTTGAATTTTAGTTTGAAACTGATTCTGGATCATTTTATTAAAATTTTGAAAAATTTGACTTACTTCAGATTTTTCTTTCATAAGAAAAACCCAAGTTAGTCTAGTATGATCATCAATGAAGGAAATAAACCACCTAGCTCCAGTTATATTTTCAATCCTAGATAGACCCCACACATCACTATGAATCATGGAAAAAGGATGGGATTTCTGATGTAAATGTTGTGAATAGGTATGACGAGTATGTTTGGACAATTGATATATTTCACACTGAAAAGAATTTGAATTTTTATTATTAAACAGTGTAGGAAATAATTTATGAAGATACATGAAATTCGGGTGTCCTAACCTATAATGCCACAACATAATAGCATAATTATTATTAATCCTAGAATTTGAATTTGACTGAAAACAACTTTGTTGAGAAACAAACTCTGCTGTTAGAGACTGACTTCCAGAAGAATCATCAACTGGTAGGAGATAGAGCCCAGAACACATATCAGCACTGCCAATCGTCTTCCCCTAACTCAAGTCCTGAAATTCACAATAAGTAGAGAAAAACTTAGTAACACAATTCAGCTCCTGTGTAAGTTTACTGACTGATAACAGATTGCAATCGAGATTAGGGACTAAAAGTACGGATTGTAATATCACATTTTTCGAAATGACCACTGAACCTGTGTCTACCACTTTTGATAATGATCCATCAGCTATTTTTACAAAAAGATTACCATGACATGGATTAAATGTTTTGAAATTCTTGATATCACCAGTCATGTGATCTGAAGCACCAGAATTCACAATCCATGGTCTACTCTTCTTTGTATTTACACTCAAAGCATGTTGAAAACTACCTTTTTAGGCTAGATTCCTTGTGCGAAAACCAGCAGCACTGTTTTCGGGTTTAACACCAGCACTAATATGCGATGTGTGCTGGAAAATCTTCTACAACATCTCCATCTGCACTTTGTTGAACGAATTGGAATCAGCCATGGATTGAATTTCTGGACCAGCCACCATATTTCCCCTACTGTCGCGGTTGTTGAATGTCCGATTTGGCTTCCAATCAATTGGTTTGCCATGGAGTTTCCAGCAGGTGACGGACTGAGACCACTGGAGATAATTATGCCCATTTAGTTTATGACCAGTAATGGGCACATGTGGGAGATTTGAACTATCAGAACTTCCATTATTGTTGGTAAGTTCCGAATGAGAAGAGGAGGAAGTAGTTTTGGAAGATGAACTAGGTGTATCAACAATATCTTTAGTCATTTAGAAAATTTTGGATTCAAAGAGTGCTTTGATACCATGTAGAATTTCAAGGAAAAGTTTTTAGTATTTCTTTTCACTTGATCTCTCAATATGAGAGATTGATCATATATACAAGACTAAGGCAGCTGGTTTAGCTACCTTCAAACTAGGAAACAAAAACAATCCTAACTAGAGATTGAGTAACATCTTAACTCTAACTCCTTTATTGTAGCTAACTAAAATAACAAAGATAAAACTAACAGTAACTTTCAACAAAGATAAATAAATCTTATGTTCTATAGTAGAAATTACTTTTTAAAAATAGCTTAAAGTGTGATTCTAAGATAAACTTTATGCATGTTAACACTTCTTACAATATATTTCACCATTTCATATCTGCAAAATAGAAAATATTTGTTTCAGATTGTTGTTCATCATTTATCTGATATTTCTTTTGTTTGCAGGCTGAGCTTTTTGATAAGTTTCTTCATGGTTCAACCTTAGAAGAGTGCTACTCAGCTGTTGCTGCTGTCGCAAATCGCTGGCTTGATCTTCTTGATGTATGTGAAAAAATAATACATTTCTTTCAGCAGCAAAATCTCTTTGTTTGCAGCACTAGATTGAAGTTCCCTGAGGACCCCTCCTTTCACTTTTTCCTGCTTCTCTTCCTTTCCTTTTTGTTGGAAATGTTGATATTAGCATGATTGGAATTAAAAAATGGGGATGGTATGGTTCATATTTTTCTTTTGCTTTTTGATTATTCTTTCAGAATCAGGGGAAGGATATTGCAGATAGTGAGTTGTTAGATTACATATCAGAATCAAGCACAATGAGCAAGTCCTTAGTCGATTATGGTGAACAAAAGTCATGTGCAGTGACCACAGCGAGGCGTCTCTCAGATTTTCTTGGTGATGCAATGGTTAAAGATAAAGGACTACGTTGCCAATATATAGTTGCATGCGAACCAAGGGTATGTATGCTGTTTTAGCTTAAGGAATGTATGCATCATGGACTTTTGGTGATACACTAAAGACCATTATAACAGTAAACCATTGCTGCCTCATTTATAATCAGAAACACAATCAAAGTGTCAGAAACTCTCTTTCCCATGATGTATGGTCAACTTGTTAGATTCAATTTTGGCACTGCTTCTGTTCCCTGCTATCGTTAATATATTGTCTCACATGCCCAATATGAGCTAAGTTGGTCTATTGCCACTCCACTGGCTCCCATTTTGCAATCACATTCTCTAGTCATCTGGTAATCAGTTGTCAAGGTCAATTGCTAATTGAGAAAGCATCATATACTCATTATGTTTAAAGCTAATAGGTGCTTAATTGAGCATTCTTTTTCCCTAACAATTGGACAGGGAACCTTTTGTTTTCCTATGATAAAAGAGGCAATTTATGACTGCAATTCCATTTAGAAATGGAATTGCTTTTATTTTCTTGTCATACTAATTGACGTCCTCGAAAATTTGGGAAGTGTTGTCATTGCTATTAACATATCATAAATCCCATCAACTTATATCTTAAATACTATAGTTGAGTCCTTACCTATTAGCTTAAACTTTTAGGTATATCGGTTTTTGACATGGTATTAGAGCTAGGAGGTCTCGGGTTCAAATTTCCTCTCCCCCTTTTATCTGAATTTCTTATTCATTGCACACGTTATATGGTAGGGGGACGTCTAATGTGTGTCCGACATTCGCCATCTGTCTCCACATTACATGTTAGGGGCGTATTAATGTATCAGAAATCCCATTAACCTATGTCTTAAAACTATAGTTGGGTCATTACTTGTTAGCTTAAGTTTTTAGGTCTAGCAGTTTCTGACAGTTGCAAACTCCATCTTCCAGTTGAACCTCAAAGTCACCTGCCCTTGGGTTTTAAATGTAATTTTCCATCAAGGATTTCTTTCACTTGCAAATTCTTTCTAATATCATTTTTTTGTTCTCAAATTGTTTTTTCATGTGGGATACTTCTTTTCCTTATTACTTGCCTTTTCAAGTTAGGTAATATGTACAAAATTTTTTACTTGGTTTAATATAATGACTAATTCTTGTTGATGTCACTACTGGTGGATAAATAAAATAATTTGATATAATGCACTTACGATCTTCATATGTTGTTCGTGCCCTTGACTCTTCTATCTCATTTTCAGATTATTTATCTCTCATGGTTGTTATAGTTAAGAGTTGTTTCAAATTTTATGTGATCAGGGGACACCTGTAAGTGAACGTGCTGTTCCTGTTGCAATATTTGAAACTGACGCTGGTAAAGTTCGCTATTTGTTATTTAGTTTACTTTCTATTGCAAATTGTATACTAAACAAATATGTTTTCATTTGCAGAAGTAATGAAGTTCTATTTACGCAAGTGGTGCAAGACTTCATCAGATGTTGGCATTCGGTCCATTATTGATTGGTCCTATTACAAGCAACGGCTTGGCTCAGCAATTCAAAAAATTATTACAATTCCTGCTGCAATGCAAAAGGTCTTTTTACTTGTTCAATGTTGTTTTCCAAGTAATGCATCCTTTTTTAGCATTCTTAAATTCAGTTGAATTTCTTCAGGTTGCAAATCCTGTTCCCAGGGTAGTTCATCCTGATTGGCTGCATAAAAAGGTTCGTGAGAAGGAAGACAAATTTCGTCAAAGAAAATTAGTTGATATTTTCAGTTCATCGAACAGAGATGATTTGTTAAAGAAAACTAGTGATGCTATTACCAACAATCATGTGATGCTTGAGAATGTTGAAGATTTGGAAGACTTTCCAAATAAAAGCAAAAATTCTGTAGATGGACCCAGACCTATTGTTCGTTGTTATGAAGTGAATAATGAAAAACAAAGAGTCAAGGCAACTGGACAAGTAATTTCATTGCTACAACAAACTGATGCTAGTAAAAAGCTGCATCAACTCTCTTCATCATTGCAAGAAGGTGCCGTTTACACTGAAAATATTGACAGACATGTGGATTATCGAGGATGGCTTGAATTAAAGAAGAGAAAATGGAAAGAGAATCTGGACCGGAGGAAGAGACAAAGGTACATCATTTTTGCTTATCTACATGCAAAGGCTGTTTTGTTGTCATGTAATTATTCATCGCAAAAATGAGATTAACCGCAGAACGGGCAGGTTCTAAGATTTTCATAACGCGATCATTATTGATCTGTTCCAAATGTAATTAATGCCTTCTGTCACCCAAGTGCATTCAGTGGAAATAAAAGCTCCTCCTCTAGTGACAATAATTTGTTTTACTGAGAGAGGGCCCGGTAAATATGGCAAGAATTGATAGTATCTTTTGTTTTTATTTATTTATTTTGTTTTAATATAGACCTCCTTTTTAGTATTTTAAATGCTACCAACTCATTATGTTTATTATACCGCATATAAAAATCTATGCAATATTTTACCGCATAAAAGCATTTAGTACCTAGTGGACATTTGCATATATGTGTGTTCATATTCATTATGGAAGGGTTTTACGGTGAGCATGGATATATTTCTTGGTTAATGGTTCTAGTAATGCTTCTTAGTTAAAATGGCAATCACTTGGCAGGTTGAGCAGTCTAAGGACTTCACACTTTGCCAATGGTACTTCTCAGCCACTGGATGATATCGTAAACCAGGAGGCACAGGGTAGAACTAGTGTTGGTTCATATTTTAGGAGTCATGAAGTAGCCCTGACACGTTGCCACTGGCAGGTATTGAAGTTACTATTTGTTTGAAATATCTATCTGCAATGATTAATTTATGACCACTTAAATTCTCCTTTTCTGTTCAGATAATACAGCTAGTTCCAAGTTCTCAGAATGGCGTGTTTTCCGCTTGGGTTGTGGTCGAAGGAATCATGCTTAAAATTCCTATAACTGTTCCACGGGTGTTTTACCTTAACTCTAAAGATCCTATAACCGAAAAATTTCCTGGAAGACGTGTCAACAAGACTCTTCCTCATGGAAGGCAGAGCTATAACCTAATTGAGGTATTTCTGGGGTTCTTTTGCTGTAAAATGTAGTTGTTTTCAAGAAAGCTTTTTAAGGTTTTAGTTTTCATTTTCTTTGAATTTGAATAGGTAATGATTGATGAAGATCAATTTAGGAAAGAAAACAAAAAACTAGCCGCTCTCCTTGCAGATCCTGAAGTTGAGGTCAGTAAACTCTTATAAACATGTTCAGTCTTTCTTGCATAATTTCTGCTGATTAATAATATAATCATTTTTCCGTGCTGGCTAGAATTCATTAGTTCTTTATCATGGTGCTTAAACCCTAATGTCATTTCCCCTTAAGGTTACGCTAACTTGAACTAGATCTATGATTCAATATCCATCTACTAAGGTGCTAAGCCAATGCTCCCTTTATATTCAACTGTTGGGGCTATTACTATTTGGCATGATAACATCTTCAAAATTATAGAGGTAATATATTTTCACTGGAGCATTAGTCAATTCTTTCATTCAGGTGATCTCATCATCACTTCTAGAAATTAAAATTTGCATTCACTTGTCAATTTATAATTCTTCTTGAAAATATTATTTCTCATCTGCTGGCTTAGTGATGTTCTATTTCTCACTCTTGCTTAATCAATTCTAAGTGAGTTCAGATTTTCTTGCTTCATTATGGTTTCAGTTACTAGAAATTTCCAAAAGATTTCTCTTTGCCTTTTTTTCCTTTCTTCCTTTATTCCTTGTACAGAATTGGGCAGGTGTTGTTAGATGCTTGTGTTGTTGGAGGATTATTGTTAACACTAAAGAGTTAGGAGGAAAAAGAATTGTTGTGTAAGTTATTCAGTCAAGGTACATGAATTTATAGTGCTAGGCCTAGAACAGAAAATGAAGTACAATAATTACTTAATCAATTAGTTAGGTAATTATATCAATCTATAGCTGATTGACACCTTAATTGTAGCTAATTGACACTCTAATTGTAACTGATTGACAGCTAGATTTAACACTGCTCCTCAAGCTGAAGTATAGATATTTGCAATGCCTAGCTTGGAATAAAGATATTGAAAAACTTAAATGGTAATAAAACATAATAATTCTAGTTTGTAGTAGTTAGAGTTTGAGAGTTCCGGTAACATGGTAGTAAGTCCTTTCAAAAGGTTGACGAATTGACTTGATAGAGGTGCCAACCAAATGACTTGACAAAGTGCCGAAGAAACTACTTGACAAAGTGGCCGAGTAAACAACTTGATAGAGTGGCCGAGGAAACAACTTCATAGAGTGGCCGAGGATACAACTTCATAGAGTGGCTGATAAAACGGCTTGATAGAGGTGTCGATGAAACGGCTTTACAAAGTTTTTTTCTTTTAAATGATCTCTGGAGAGTCACCAGAGGGTTGTTGAAAAAGGAAAACAACGGCAAAGTGCACTATGGGACGACTTGGGACAAGGGGAAAAAGAGAAATCTTGGCTAACGGGAACCGGAGGAAGGTTAGCGGAGAGTCGTCGACAAGATCTGACGGCGGTCGACAGGTTGCCAGAAAGTTCTGAAGCCGACTGGTAGGTTATTGGAGTTGGGAAACAACTGCTGGAGGAAAAGAGAGAATAAGGTTGGCAGTTGGAAAAGAAACTAGGGTTTCTAATTGTTGCTGCGATGTACTGAAAAACTTTTTTTGTTTTTTTTAAAGAGAAAAAAGACTGAAAATATAAATACAGAAGGGTCACGCTATGATAACTTGGATTGGACAGATCGGCGGACAAAATTGTTGGGATTGTCAGAATCTTGGACCCTTTATAGGTGTGCTACCGTTTGCCCATTGTCTACTAGTGCAGACGGCAACACACATGAGATATTTCTAAAGATTGTATTTATGAAAAGGATTTTCGATCTGATACCATGTTAACACTAAGAGATAGGGGAAAAGAGAATTATGTTATGTATATTATTCAGCGAAGGTACATGAATTTATAGTACGAGGTTTAGAATAGAAAATGAAGTACAAAATTACTTAATTAATCACCTAGCTAATTATATCAATCTGTCGCTGAACACCTTAATTATAGCAAATCGACATCCTAATTGTAGTTGATTGATAGCCAGATTTAACAAATTATATTGCGGTTTTTTTTTTGGGTCATTTTTGATGTAATGCAATTTTTTGTGGATGCTGGTCCACGCTTTTGTACTTGTTTTTGTGGTTACTAAAATTCTGTTTGTTTCTTATCAAAATATTATTCTTGTCCCGCTTCTTTGAGATTTTGTGTAAAGAAAAACGGTAGAATTCCTAAGTTTATACTCGGGATTCTATCATGATTTAGTTTGAATTTGTCAACTGTTGTGCTATAGTTTAGGATCCTTTGTATAGATAAATTGTTTAGAAGTAGAAAGTTAGAATAATGACTATAATGTTAGTTCTTTAGCCTATATATATTGTTTGTAAAATCTCATTTCCAACTAAAAAAATAAGAAACAACATTTTCTCTCATATTTCTTCATGGTATCAGAGCACTCTCTGAAAACCTAATTCTCCAACTGCTCATTCCGGTAGTTATTCTACACTGCTTATTCCGGTAGTGATAGAAATCTTAGCCGCTACAGCTGCGTATTCCGGCCGCCGCCACTATTGTCTATTTTCGGCAGCCACTAATCTCACTCATTTTTCTTTTTTTAGGCCCGATTTGCGGTCACAAAGCCGTTTTCGGTGAAGACCAGGTCTGTTCTGACCTTTTCCAGCCAAGATCCAACCTTTTTTGACCGTCACCCAGCGTTTTCCGATTTGTTTCGGCCGTTTCCAGCCAAGATTGGACCTTTCCGGCTGTCATCAATCTTTTCTGGTCTGATCCGGCGGTTTCCATCCAAGATCCGGCCGTTTCCAGTTAAGATTTAGCTTTTTCCGGCCAGAGCTGCCTTTTCCGGCCCGATCTGCTATTATTAGCTCGATTTGCTATTTTCGGTCAGATATGCCTTTTTCGGCTCGATCTGCTATTTCCGACCCGATTTGCTATTTCCGGCCAGATCTGTATTTTCCTGCCAGATCTACACTTTCTGGCCAGATCTGCTTTTTGCTGGTCAGATCTTTTTTTTTTTTTTTTTTCCAGTTAGCTGGTAAAATTACGGTTTCTGCCCCCTCATTGGTTAATTACAGTTTCGTCCCTTGGTTGGTGAAATTACAGTTTGTTCCCCTGATTGGTCAATTACAGTTTCTGCCCCTTGGTTGGTTAATTACAGTTTTTGTCCCTTGGACATCTTTTTGGCATCCCGGACATTTTTCGGCTTCCACAAATATTTAATTTTTTCTTTTTAGCAGGTGAAAAGAAAAAGAAAAATGAGACCGAAACAAGTCACCACATCAAAATCCAAACAATCTTCGGCAGCGCTACCTTTACTGTAATTGGTTCTGATACATTGGCACAATCAATTAATACACTTACTGCTCTTAGTGTGAAATGGGAAAAACAGGGGCCTTGGATTGTAGACTCAGGTGCATCAGACCACATGACAAGTGATGCATCTCTCTTTACAGACCTTAAGCCATGCAATGATAGATTTACAGTCAAAAGATTTTGCAGATGGATCAGCGTCTAAAGTGGCTGGAATTGGTTCAGCAAAAATTTTCCCCTCGATCACTTTACATTTAGTGCTTCTTGTTCTTAATATTAAGGGTGAATTGCACTCAAGTACCCTGACTTTTATCATAATTGCACGTTTGATGCCAGTTTTACCATAATTGCACTCTAATACCTTGTAATCCGTTGACCACCGTTAAAGTAACGGTTGACCAAACGGATTCAGGTAAAATGACCAAACTGCCCCTGCAAAGGAAAAAAAAAAAAAAAAAGTCAGATGAACCCAGATGAACTGGGTTCGCGATCGAACCCAGATCGCTGGGTTCGAACGCGAACCCAGAGATCTGGGTTCGCCATCGAACCCAGCTGGGTTCGCGATCGAACCCAGCTGGGTTCGATCGCGAACCAGGTGCTGGAACCCATTTCTGGGTTAGAACACGAACCTAGATCTGGGTTCGTGTTCTTCAAACACGAACCCAATTCTGGGTTCGTGTTCGAACCCATTTCTGGGTTCGAGCACGAACCCAGGTTGCTGGGTTCGTGTTCGAACCCATTTCTGGGTTCGAACACGAACCCATTTCTGGGTTCGAACACGAACCCAGCAACCTGGGTTGGTGTTCGAAGAGCACGAACCCAGATCTGGGTTCGTGTTCGAAGAACACGAACCCAGTCTTCAAAAAAAATTTAATTTTTTTTTTAAAAATATTTTTAAAATTAATTAAAATATGACGTGACATGTTCTTATTGGTTGGATGATTTTTAAATTTTTTTAAAAATAAATTTAAATGTAAAAGACCAATTTGCCCCTGAACCCAGTTAGTCAACCGTTACTTTAACGACGGTTAACGGATTACAGGGTACTTGAGTGCAATTATGGTAAAACTGGCATTAAACGTGCAATTATGATAAAAGTCAGGGTACTTGAGTGCAATTCACCCTAATATTAATTGCAATTTACTGTCAATCACAAAAGACAGAAATTGTATGGCCAAATTTAATTATAATCTTTGTGAATTTCAGGATTTGGATTCGGGAAGGATGATTGGCAGTGTTGAAGTGTGTTCGGGGCTCTATATTCTTAAGGTTGAAGGTACTCACACTATGTCAGACTTTCAAGTTATGCCTAAAAACCTAAATTCAGCCATGTCTAGTTCTAGTTCTAGTCCTAGTACAGCCGATGAGAGTGAAATCATGTTACATCACTATCGTTTGGGCTATCCAAATTTCTTATACCTAGAAAAGTTGTTTCCTTCACTTTTTAAGAATCAAAATCCAAAGTTCTTTCAATGTAAAGTTTGCCAATTTTCTAAACATGTTAGAACCTCATATGCTAGCACTGCATATAAAACTTCTCGTCCATTCTCTATGATTCACTCAGACATCTGGGGGCCATCTAGAATTAAAAACATCACTGGGACACGCTGGTTTATTTCCTTTGCGGATGATCACGCTAGAATTTCTTGAATTTTCCTAATGAAAAAAAAATCAGAGGCAGGGCATATTTTCCAAAACTTCAACACCATGATCCAAACAAAAATCCAAATACTAAAAACAGATAATGCAAAAGAATATTTTGTTTCCATTCTTAGTAAATATTTGTTAAGTCAAGGAATTGTTCATTTAAGCTCATCTGTTGATACACCTCAACAAAACGGGGTGGCTGAAAGAAAGAACAGACATCTTCTTGAAGTTGCTAGGTCCCTAATGTTTAGTTTACCTCTAATGTCCCTAAACCTTTTTGGGGAGAAGCAGTTCTAACTGCTACATATCTCATAAATAGGATGCCTTCTCGAGTGTTAAGCGTCAAGACACCTCTGAGTATACTCCTTGAATCATATCCTAACACAAGAATTGTTTCCACCATTCCTTTTTTTGGGTGTTCTGCCTATGTCCATGTGTACCAACATAATAGAGGAAAACTTGATACTAAGTCCACTAATTGCATTTTCCTAGGATACTCCTCTAACCAAAAAGGGTATAAATGTTATTCTCCTATTAACAAAAAATTCTACAATTTTATGGATGTCACATTCTTTGAACAAACTCCATACTATCCCAAAACTGACATTCAAGGGGAGAGATTAGTCCAAGAATCTCAGTTTTGGGACAGCTTAGTTGCTGAAGAATCTGTCATTCCCATTCCTCAAATCCAAATAGTTCCCACTCTTGCAGGTACCAACAGCTCCCAAAACCCATCTCAAACACCCGTCATGCCTGTCACTCATGAACCTCAAAGTCCTCCAAATTCTCCTCCTCCAAATCTCCCTCACAGAAAACCAACCCCAAACAATGAACTTCAGGTCTACTCTAGAAAGAAGAAACATCAGGAGGATATCGAGAATCGAACACATATTGAGCACCATCAAGATTCTAACTTGAATGCAAGCCATCCAGAAAAGTTTCAAGGTAATGTTCCCTCTGAATCCATCATTTATGAATTATTTCAAAATGATCTTGATGTACCTATTGCTTTAAGGAAAGGTGTAAGATCATGCACTCAACATCCCATTAGCAATTTCTTGTCATACAAGGGACTGTCTCTTATTTACAGGGCTTTTGTTAGCAATCTTCAACAACTTCAAGTTCCAAACTCCATTCATGAAGCACTTAAGGTACCTGAGTGGAAAGCAGCAACATTTGAAGAAATTCTGGCATTAGAAAAGAAGAAGATTTGGGATCTCACTAGACTTCTACCTGGAAAGCGAGCTGTTGGCTGCAAATGGGTATTCACGATCAAACACAAATCAGATGGGAGTGTGGACCGATACAAAGCTTAACTTGTAGTAAAGGGATTTACTCAAGCCTACAGAATTGACTACTAGGAGACTTTTGCTCCAGTGGCAAAATTAAACACCATACGTGTTCTCCTATCTCTAGTATCTAATTTGCACTGGCCCCTCCACCAATTAGATGTCAAAAACACATTTCTCAATGGGGGCCTAGAGGAAGAAGTTTACATGGATATCCCTCCTGGTTTCGAGTCAACAGCTACTGCTAACAAAGTGTGTAGACTCAAAAAGTCATTGTATGGACTTAAACAATCCCCAAGAGCCTGGTTTGACAGATTTTCTAGGGTGCTTAAAAAGTGTGGATATACTCAAGGCCAAGTCGACCATACTCTCTTCATCAAAAGGTCACCTACTGGAAAACTTTCTATACTAATTGTGTATGTTGATGATATTGTCTTGACAAGAGATTTTGTGGAAGAAATGACAATTCTCAAAGGGCTCCTAGCTAAAGAGTTTGAGATCAAAGATCTAGGAATTCTTAAATACTTCCTAGGCATGGAGGTGGCATGATCAAAGGCAGGGATTGCTGTCTTACAAAGAAAATATGTCTTAGATCTCCTCAAAGAAACAGGAATGTTGGGATGCAAACCTGCAGACACTCCTATGGATACAATAGTAAAATTGGGAGCTAAAGGAGATAGTAAACTTGTAGACAAAGGTCGTTATCAAAGACTGGTGGGAAAGCTCATCTACTTGACTCATACCATGCCTGATATTGGCTTCACTGTCAGCGCTGTTAGTCAGCGTATGAACAATCCAAATGAAGAGCACATGGAAGCAGTCTATCAAATTCTTAGGTACCTCAAAAAGACACCTGGGAAGAGGCTATATTTCAGAAAGAACACTGACAGAAAGATCGAAGTGTTTGCAGATGCAGATTTGGCAAGCTCCCCTCTAGACCGAAGATCCACAACAGGGTATTGCACCTACATATGGAGAAACCTTGTAACTTGGCGTAACAAGAAACAATCTGTGGTTTCCCGAAGTAGTGCTGAAGCCGAGTTTAGAGCAATGACTCATGGAGTTTGTGAAGTAATGTGGTTAAGAAGACTTCTCAAGGAATTGAGGTTTGCTGCTGATTCTATTAGAATGTTTTGTGACAACCAAGCTGCAATTAGGATTGCCAAAAATCCAGTCCATCATGATAGAACCAAGCATGTGGAGATTGACCGGCACTTTATTAAAGAAAAGCTTGATGATAAGACATTGGACCTGCTGTATACTCCAACTCACCTTCAGATTGCTGATATTCTTACTAAGGCTCCACCTTGAACAAACTTTGAAGAATTGAGTACCAAGCTTGGGATGATCAACATCTATCACCCAACTTGAGGGGGAGTGTAGAATTCCTAAGTTTATACTCTCGGGATTCTATCATGATTTAGTTTGAATTTGTCAACTGTTGTGTTATAGTTTAAGATCCTTTGTATAAATAAATTGTTTATAAGTAGAAAGTTAGAATAGTGGCTATAATGTTAGTTCTCTAGCGTATATATATTGTTTGTAAATCTTATTTCCAACTAAGAAATAAGAAAACAACATTTCTCTCATATTTCTTCAAAAACATATTTGAAAGAATCCTCCACTGTAAGGATAAGAATATTGAAATTTGGAATGTCAAGTATGCCTAGGGCAATTATGGTGTATAAGGTTTACGATCTTAGTTTTTGTATGTGTTCTCTCTTTAACTGGTTAGGTTATTTTGAATTTTGTTTGATAAAAATGCAATTCTTTGATCAGGGGATATACGGAACAAAGGTGCCCGCAGAGTTTAATGCTATCCTCCAGATTGGTTGTGTTTGTAAAGTGGATAAATCAACTAAGAAAAGAAACTCCCAGGATGGCTGGAATCTGAGTGAACTACACATGAAGACTACAACAGAATGTTCTTATCTGGAGCAATCAGTCTCTTTCTTTTACTTGTATCATAGGTAAATTTTTGTCCTTGTACAATGTAAGCCTGCAGATTTATTATTTACAAGTTACAATTGGCTAAAATGCAAGCACTGTCTTTCCATTTTTAAGCACCAAGATAAACTTGCCTTTTCTTTTGGGTATTTTCCCTCAAATATTTAAAATATAAGCACCTTGAGTAGAAGATTGAAAATCAAGGGAGATTAAACTCATTGTGTGAAAATCTTCATTTTGATTCAAATTGGTAAACACTAACCACAGGATCATTATTGCACACACAAACACACTTTCCCTCTCTCTGTCTATCTATCTATCTCTATCTTTCTCTCTCTCTCCCTCCCTCCCTCCTCACGCAATCACACACAAACACAACACACTCAAATGTTTCCCCTTTAGTTTATAGGTCATGACTAAACAGACACAGATACATTTCCTTCTGTAGGTTCATTACAGCACATACACACACATGTTACTTGTTTTTAGTTACTATTTGTCATAGAAAATTCGCTTTATTGTTTTGTACAATAAATTGTCAATTTTCATTTTACTAGTAAGAGATAGATAATTAAAAAAAAAAAAAATAGAATAAGAAAAACATGGGCCTGCTTTTGCAAGCATGCTCAAACTTATTTTCTGTTCTGCGCTTTCTTTCTTTTCTTGGAAACAAACTATAACTCAAATGTAATAGGTTTTTTTTTTTTTTTTTTCCAGCGTCTCTGAAGGGCGTGCAATATATGTTGCATATTTTCCCACATCAAGAACAGTAACCACTGTGGTAGTTAGTCCTCATCAGCATCGGGAATTGTCACCTTTTATTCTTGAAAAACAATTCCGTGAAGCTTGCCGGACTTTGTCCTCTGAACTGCCACCTGGAAGTCGTGTTATTTTCAAGGTGAATTAATAATTTTGAGAATGTAGGCTTTCTTTACTTTGTTTGATTCTAACAGTTGTTCTATTTACCATATATATATTAATTTCAGGTGGACTACGTTGGATATGTTCAGGATGCTGAAATTTTTTTACAAAGAGCAATAAGTGAACACAGGTTTACATTGTCTTGGTTTTTTTAGGGCATATTTTATTTTAAGGTGAAATTTGATTTGATTTCATTGTTTTAAATTTTAAGAGCCTAAAGCTTCCAACAAATATGTTACTTTCAAAAACTACAGCTGTAGTGTCTCTGTAATTATGGCTTCATTCTAGGAGAGAGTTTGTGAGGTTACCCAACACTGTTCTGTAACTTCTAGAGAAACTGAGCCTATTAATGCCTTCATTATTGAATGTTATTTTAGATTCAGGATGATCTGTTGCAAACTATTGTTGGTTTTTATCTTTGTTCATTATGGTATTATAATTCATTAAAGCAGGGTGCTACTTGACTAATGATTATCAGGTATAAATATGGTCATATGTGTTGGGATTTGTGAACCACTAATAAATTTGAATATAATCATCTATCCTTAGTGACTCCACAATTGCAACTTTTGAGGCCTTCGAATTCCAGACTTTTCCAATTTTATAGTCAGTAGATATGTTATACAATATTCTTTGCACTCAATTTCTGGTTAAATTTCAATTCTATTTATTTTCACAAGAGCAATTAAATTTGCCTTAACATAATTTTATTGGATGGCAGACATGAACATTATGGACCTACAATTGCTGTCATTGAATGCCCCAATTCTCATTTAATGAGGTCAGGTATTCGCATTCTTGATGATTTTCCATGTGTGAACATCCCTGCCAATGCTCGCGATAGTCAATATCAGGTAGAAATAGTTCTGAACTAATAACTGCTTCACGTAAATATGCTGATTTCTGGATATTGAGTTTGTTCATGAATCTTGGCAAATACATAATATTGCTGAACTTTATGCTCTATGCA
The DNA here is from genome assembly GCA_003430845.1 of Xanthoceras sorbifolium. Classification (NCBI taxonomy): domain Eukaryota; kingdom Viridiplantae; phylum Streptophyta; class Magnoliopsida; order Sapindales; family Sapindaceae; genus Xanthoceras; species Xanthoceras sorbifolium. The sequence continues at coordinate 2,407,933 of CM010620.1, read as the reverse complement.
GGTTCTTGGGTGGCAACAAAATGCTGCGAAAATTGGAATGCAACGCTGTGCTGCATCATCCCAGTGGTTCAATGAGAGACTTTCTCTTGCTAGATATGCTCATGTAATAATTTCAATATTCATGGTAACAATGTCTGTCTGATCGTGTGTTATGTTAATATATGAACTCTTTAAATTTGTTGGGGCAGGTACCTTTGGGAAATTTTGAACCTGATTGGCTTTTGTTCACGGCTGATGTCTTCTTTTCCAGAGCATTGCGTGATCAGCAACAGGTTTTTCTATGTGAAGTTTTATATGATTTAATTTCTCCACTTTAAAATAATTTTCAGAGGTGTGGCTTTTAATGTCTTTATATAATTTGGTTGTTTAAGCTACTGATTTATCTTTTTAATTGTTGGTGAAAAACTTCCTTCCAATTTTTTTTTAGAAAAATTATTTTCTGAGTTTTAACCGTGTATTATTCTCATAATTCATTCCCCAATTACTTCAAAATTGATTCGCACAGGTGCTTTGGATATCTGATGATGGTGTTCCAGATTTAGGAGGCACTGGTGAAGAAGATACATGTTTTGCTGATGAGGTTAGTAATGACCAGATGCCTATATATACTGGACTTTATCTGTTGCTGCTTGTAATGTTTTCTTATTTTGAAATATTTAGTGCTCGGATCAATTCTTTAGACCTGTTCTTCCCTTGAACACAATTCATTTCTGCTGCTCTAGCTCTGTTTTCTTTTAATTAAAAACATTTCTTTCTCCTGTAATTTTCTTTGGTGAACTTACTAGCTTTTACTTTGGTGTAGGTCCATCAACCTGTTCTTACATATCCTGGAGCTTATAGAAAAGTTTCTGTGGAGCTGAAGGTTAACAAAATATTCTTTCCTTTCCTTGTTTCTCTCTCTCTTTGTATGTATATGTGTGTGTGTGTATATATTTCTTGAAGGGGTTGGTGGTAGCTTGTTAGTCGAGCTGATTGTTAAAGTGTACGTAAATTTTTTTCTTCAACAGATTCATCATCTGTCTGTCAATGCACTTATGAAAAGCAACCAAATCAATGAAATGGAAGGAGGTAGCTTGTTAGGATTTGACCAGGATATGAGTTCCGGAGCTCATGTTCATAAAGAACAGTGTGGCTTTGATGAGACTACCTCATCTGCACCTGCATTTCGTGTCCTGAAACAACTGATCCAGAGGTGCCTTTCAGATGCAGTTTCTTCAGGAAATGTATTTGCTGATGCCGTATTGCAACATCTATATCGATGGCTTTGCAGGTTGGTGTTACTTCGCATCTTATGTATGACCCTTGTTCTTTGTTCACTCATATAATTACTGTTTACCCTTTTATATTGCAGCCCTCATTCAAAGCTTCATGACCCAGCACTTCACCGCATCCTTCATAAGGTAAATGCTGGATGCTTGAGGTCTATTAGTTCATAGAGCTGGTTTACTAATCGGGAGGGAAGGGGAACTTAATGCCCGATTTGTGATTTCAGTGTTTACCATGAACATTGGGAATTAAGTTACGTGGACCCCACACACAAATCAGGTGTTGAGTTTTTGCTGGAAAGAGCACTTAATTCCCTCTCCCATCCAAGGAATTAAGTTCCCTTTCTTGATTCCCTTTCCAAGGAAACTTAACTCCCTTCGATTTTCATTCCTAATTACTAAACACCACACCCCGCCCCCCATTAAGCAAAATGTTCTATGATAGAAATAGCTTCAACACAACTGTTATTGGTCAAATTAATAAATCTTCCTCGTCCGAAATGTATTAGTGATTTTAGGCAAATTATTATAATAAACAAAGTCTTTGCTCAATAATGCCACATTTAACTTATCTCATCTCACTATCTTTTGCCATGTGAATTTATACCTTAAGCGTTTCCTTCGTGATTTGTTAACGATTTTTTTTTTCTTCTAATATTTATAGGTCATGCAAAAGGTGTTTGCACTGCTATTGGCTGAGTTTCGCAAATTAGGTGCCACTATAATATTTGCAAATTTCTCAAAGGTTATTATAGACACAGGGAAATTTGATTTATCTGCAGCAAAAGCTTACTGTGATAGCTTGCTGAAAGCTCTGCAAAATAGGTCGGTCTTGGACTACGTTTGTTAGACCTTCTCATTTGTCTTCTTTTCTGTAATTTTTTGTCTTTGCTGATTTGTAGAGAACTATTTGAGTGGATCGAGCTTGAGCCAACGGTTTTCTGGCATTCCCTGCTTTTTATGGATCAGGTCTGATCACTTGCTCCTTTATGATGCTTTATTCTGTGCCATACAGGTAGTTGTAGTTTGTTTTATTTTCCTTCTTTCCCATTTGACCTTCTGTTTCTTTTGCTGGTGATTACCAGTTTGACTGCTAGAACTTCCAAATATAGTCCTTCACCCCACTGAAAATAGATTGACTAAAAACAAAAATTGTCATTTTAGTTTCCAAAAGAAATGAAACTTACTATCAAGCGTGAACAGAAGGAAATCAAATAGAAACTTCATTTCCCTTAACTGTTTTTTTTTTTTTTTAGTATTATCAGTTTCTACATTAGGGGGAACTGACAGCTATTTCAAGCACAGTTTAGAAATTGGTGTTACCTCAAGGTACATTTATCCCTTGAACTTTGGGCCGGTATTTTTTTTTAGTATTATCAGTTTCTACATTAGGGGGAACTGACAGCTATTTCAAGCACAGTTTAGAAATTGGTGTTACCTCAAGGTACATTTATCCCTTGAACTTTGGGCAGGCTATACCGGGTCTATTTGACAACAGCTGAGTCTGTACTTTTTAAAAAATAAATTAAAATTCTGGAATAATAAAGTCCATCAAATGCTTGAAGAAGAGCAGTTTTAAGTGATGCTGCAGTTTACTGAGAGATGCCAGTTTGCTCAGTAGGGTATTTTCCTAGTTGAAAATGTAACGCTGATTAGTGGAGCAACTAAATCCATCCTTGGAATACTCAAAAGTAAATATTTAGTAAATGTGGGTTGTGGCCTTGAACTCTTCACTATTTTAGTTAATGCATGTCGTAATATTTATATGGAAAATTCGCTGATATGATCTCTTAAACTCAGATATTCTTGCAATTTTTTTCTAATAAAAAAAAAAATCTGCTGCATATCACACATCCAGTTTCTTGCATTTGGAAAGAATGTCTATCCAGAGAGGTTCTGAATAGCTTTGCTCTCGAGTTTTATGGCACGTGAATAGAACAGTGATTTTAAATGCTACAGTGGCCGTATGTTCTTGTATATGTGACAGAATCTTTCTTGTACTTCATTGTTTTGATACAATCTCATAACTTTCTCAGTTGAAGTTCACACCAAGTTTTGTTGTGTTTGTTAAAGAAGGTTCCAATAAATTGGCATTATATCAAATCTGGTGAGAGAACTTATGTAAATATTATTCTGGATGATGAAGCTGTTTAGTCTATTATGAGTGTCAACTGTCAAGAAATTATGTTATTATTATTATTATTTTTTTTTTTGCTAAGAATGAACATAATATTATGTGCTCGACCTTGATCTTTTAGCGTCTTCTATTTTGATGAAATCATCAAAGCTGATTCCAGATCTGAAACTGTAAGTGTAAGAGTTATGCTTGTCATAGGCAATTTACTTGTTCTAATTAATATATGGTTATTTGGATTTCTGTGATAGTATAACTATGGTGGAATCCCTGCCCAAGATGATGAAATTTTACATGATAAATCACAAGTGGATATTGTATCAAGCTGGAATATTGCTGAATACTTACCCAAGGAAATTCAAGTAAGTCATCTGATTACAGATTTTCTCATTGAGGACAGACACGCTGAGGTTCATTATTATTGGTAGACACACACACACACACACACACACACACACACACACACACACTAGGTTTTTAATTATTTAGTTAGAATACAACAGTATATGAATTTTCTCCCAAACATAATCTTCTCGTGTTCTGACTTTTTCAGCAATGTTTTATTCTTTTTGCAGGATTATTTTGTTTTAGTTGTCTCAGAGTTTATGTATATTCCTTGGAAGTATGCACAAAAGCAAGCTGCATGTAGAGCAACTTTGCAGGATGCCAACTCATGCACTCCATCAATCACTGTTGCCGCTGCAGAGACCTTTGAATCACACTTGGTGGAATATCTTAAAGAGGAGGTATAATTTAGGTTTCCAGTTGCCAAAGGGTGCATGACTTACTGATTCCTCAAATTACTACGTTCTAAATTTGATTGATTTGAATTTTGAATATGCTGTACAGATTGGCTCATATTTCACAGAAAAACTTCTTGGAATTGTCCGTGATGCTATTCACCATATGAAGAGAATGAACAGATCTGAGAATGATCAACCTAGTTCTTCTGGGGTCATACAACTTTCTGGTAACACCCACAAAGTTGATGCTGCGTTGGAGTTCATTAAGCATGTCTGCGCTGTTTTCGCCCTTGACCAAAATATTCAGCACGATGTTCTGGTAACAATTTGCATTCAGATCCTGCCATCCTATAATTTAAATCAGATCATGAAGATCTAACTCGTAGTTAACACTTAATGATATTGTTACATAATCAAAGAAATTCAGTAGATTGGTTCTTTTTTCCATTATTTTGCAAGTTGCCTGTTCCTTTTCATTCTTGTTACGATTTTATTTTTTGCTTTGTCATCTCATTCTCAGATTCCTTTGGAGGGGTTTTCTTGTTTGGGGAGAAGTTTTGTCTAGTTGCGTAGCTAATAATCTTTTCCTTATGCTTAGCATTTCTTTTTTTTCATTTTAATCTCTATATCTTGTTTGAATCCAGAAGTATTTTTGCTAGCTCATTCTATAGAAGTATCTCAATTTTCTTTTTCTGAGATTGATTGCAATATTTTATGATAGAAATATGTTATTTCCTCTTCTTTCCATGTCTTAAAATCTTAATATATGTTAGTCAATCTTGAAGAACCACCCAATGTCAAAGCTGAAATTCTGATTCTAACAAGGTATCATCTGACCATAACTGTGGGTTGCATGATGTAAAGTTGACTGGCATCAGTTTTGTTGTGGGACACATGTCCTTAAGTTGAATAATTTGAAATAAAGCCTTGTGTTTTCTCTGGACTTCGTTTCAGATAGTCCAACTTTGTTTCAGATAATCCCGCTTTATCATATAATTTTTATTATTAGTGAATGAACTCTTCAACAAGTCAAGCTTCACAACCTTACAGCTGTTTTACCCGGTGCTACAGGTGATGAGAAAGAATCTGCTGAAATATGTTCGTGTGAGGGAGTTTGCTCCAGAAGCTGAATTTTGTGATCCCTGCCCTTCCTTTGTCTTGCCAAATGTTATTTGCAGGTAACAGAATTGATAACCCATATTTATGTCACCAAGCAGAAAGATTAGTAATATTTTTTCTTATAAAAACTCAGGTGGAAGATACTTCTTAATTGGACATGTATACTAGAAAGCGTGAATTGCATAAGTTCAATCTTTTGAGTAAAATGATGTTGGTTGTTATTGCAATTGAAAAACCTTTAAAGCATAAAGTAACGCTAGGTTGTCCAAAAAATTTGCCCAAATTCATGCCCATGTGAATTGTAAACACCATATCACTTACCACATTATTTAATAATTTACGTGGTATTGACAACTCTCATGGCACATCATTTGGGTAAATTTTTTGGCAACCTAGCATTACTCTAAAATATATTTCTCATCCTAGTTTTAATGATCGAGCTACCACCGAAATGCTTCCCTAGTCCTCTCAACCACTTTTCAAATAGGGCAAATCTTTATTAAAGGAACGTTGATTTGTCAATTTTACTTTGTGAAATAGCCTTGAAATAGAATTTATTGCAATGAAACTGATGGAGAAGAAATTTTCTTAAAGGAAATATAGTTTTTGGTTGGTTAAGGGCACGAATCCAAGGGTTAATTGGTTGATTTTGTCAAGTACCGCAGTGCAAGTATATGCATGCTGAAGTTACCTCCTTGATATTGTTCATCATCTTAAAAATTTAATGTGATTTGTTTGATGAATTTATCATTATTGAATCTGTAGGTGAGCATATATGGCCGTGTATTGGTTTTGGAAACTGGCCATAGTTTAAGGTGGATGGAACTGATAAATTCTTAACTAACTAGTCATAATAGTGATAAAACAGATTGCCAAGATCACTGTGTTGGGGCAGTTCTAGTTGCAGTGAAACCAGGGTTTGCAATGAAATAACTTTGCAGGGACAAGTAGAACAGTAGTTAAAAGATGAATTATGTTAAGAATGGCCTGTTCAAGTTGGTTTATAATCAACCCTTCCCTTTGGATACTACTAATGGCAGTGAAATTAATTTTTATTATTTTATTTTCTGGATTCAATATTAGGTTTAGCCTTTTTGGAATTCAACTTCTAGTTGATTCCTAGTTATTACTAGGAAATAGGGATTCATATTTTCTTTTCATTTGCTTTTAAAGTCATTGATCTTTTGGGCATTTGAACTGATTACTGATTCTAAGTTGTTATTCACAGCTACTGCAATGACTGTAGAGACTTGGACTTGTGCCGTGACTTGGCTTTACTGGCCAAGGAGTGGCGTTGTGCTATGCCACAGTGTGGCCAGCCTTATGACCGTGAAGAGATGGAGAATTCTCTTCTACAAGTTGTACGACAAAGAGAACGTCTCTACCATCTGCAGGATCTGGTATGTGTTAGGTGTAATCAGGTGAAAGCTGTACATTTAGCAGAACAATGTTCATGTGCCGGTTCATTTAGGTGCAAGGAAGATGTGTCTGAGTTTCGCAGCAAAATGCAGATTTTCTTAAACATAGCCATCCGTCAGGAGTTCCAACTCCTCCAAGAGTTTACGTCATGGATTTTAGAAGTCCGGTAGCTATTAATTGTTGCTCTTCTTATTGATAAAATCTGACTATTTTTGTACTGTCTGACCACACTCATAGCAACACTCCTGTACAGTACTAGCCATAGAACTCGATAAAGGTAAAGAAGCCTCATATTGGTTATTTAACAGATTCTAGGGTTGTTCACTAAGGTGGTCAAACTGTAAAAATACACTCCACTAGCAAGGAGTAATTGTTGTGAATTGAAATGACGCTATAGCACAAGGCAAACAATGGAGGGAAACTCAAGACTTGGGTCATGTCAGGATTCTTAGTTTCTCATCAACCAATCGCCTTGAGTTGAAAACAACAAACCATGGTTACTTGTACATGGAATGTAGTAAAACGGGATGCATAATTAAAATGTAATTTTTATTTTCACGATCAATGTATTATATTAATATTATCTTGTATCGTTCATATTTTCGGCTCCAATTTAGTAAGCTCTGTAAAAATGTAAATTAGATAAAATGTTCATGCATTTATATGAAAGACTTGTTGCCTTGAAGATGGTGGAATTTGTTTTTGATTTGTAATTGTATATCGATTATGAAAATATGGTAAATACTGCTATAGTTACACTCGAATCCAAACCTTATGGTGTAGTCTCGTCTCTAAAATCTAAACTTGAGTTATCTAAGAAATTTTATAAGAATAAAGTTACCTACCATTAAGTATTACTGGTATTTATTTTTAAAAAGTTAAATTCAGTTTATTTAATAATTTTAATATAAAATGATGTTTAGTAAACTTCCAAAGTAATTATTTCGTAATCAAGGATAATTTGGCAGCAGTTTTGAGAAGCATGTGAGAGGGTGCTAATGAAATAATTTACGTGAGATTTTAATAAAAATGATTTTTTTTAGATGGCCAAATCATCGTACTTTAAACATAAAATACTTATATCACAACTTGAATCGTATAAAATTTATGTTTTATTAAAAAGAAATTCTTTTCAATATTAATATTTAAAATATTAAATGTTTATACTTGAAGAGAATTTGCACCGAGAGGTGAAGAAAAAGGAATTAGAGATGATAACTAATGTGGTTCGGCCAGCTTCTTTGGGCTAAACACGTCATCTTGGACTTATTTGATGAAAGGGGTGTTTGGCAAGAGAATAAATAATATATTGCGAAGCTAGTTCATAATTATTTCTCAACTATCTTCTCCTTTTCAAACCTGCAACATGCTGATTTGGATGGGTCATAGATTCGGTTCATCAACTGCTCTCAGATCGGGGTAATAGATTTTCCAGCTTTGTTTTTCCAAAGGCGTTGCCAATTTGGCTCAAATGAGCTCAACAATGATCTATGCAGGGTGGGGTAGAATTCAAAACTTAAATTGAACTTCTATCAAGAGTCCATTAAAATCTCGTCACGCTGTTGGGATTTTGCTTCGATGAGGCAAACAAATGCTGATGAGCTAACGCTCATGACTGGTAATTGATCTCTTTATATAGTGGTCGGCCTTTTCATTCTCCAGTTGCATAATCTATATATATATATATAAGCAATCACAATTTGGTCCACCAACTGTGAGGCCATATTCCTTTTATCTAACCACCAAATGCCTGGAAGCGGAATTTGGGGTGTGCTAGAGGGTTTGAAGTTAGCTTGCAGAAGAAAGTAAACACAAACCCAATTAAGACTGTAAAATGCTCATTAACAATGACTGGATGTGTAGTGTTGTTCATGTGTTCAGGATGGTATTATAAGGTAGCTAATGGTTTAGCTGCATTGGGCCATTCTACATTCTATAGATATGAGAATTTTCTATTTTGAAGATCTCCTTCTGCTGTTATTAATTTGTATTTAGATGGGTCTGGCAACTGCTAGGATGGTTAGGACTCTCTTTAGTAGCCATCCTTTGTAACCAAAAAAAAAAAAAAGTTCCTGAATAAAGAGGAACAGAATAAGTCCACTATCAACTAAGAGCATCTCCAATGCAAATATGTATTTTTGAGTATCTAAATAGTGCCACATCAGCATTTCTAAATAATATGGATCTAACTTGTCAAAAAAATTATAGAAATGCATATTCACTTCTCCAATGTGAATATCTAAATAGTAATTTTAAACCAATCACCACAAGTCATTTGTTACATTCTCTCTCCATTCAATATGATAATTAAATGCATTGACAAAATACTAAAATTTTATTGGTGGGAAAAGTTAGAAATCCTAGTCAGCATATCAAGGAGAATATCTACAATTAGAAACTCTACTTGATATTCTCTAACTTTTTTTTTGCCACATCATATCAATATTAAAGTTAGATAATTGCATTGGAGAATGTTTTCTTAACTTTTTCAATATTGATCCTATGTGGCACTCAATTTTCTCCAAATGCATAATAGCATTGGAGATGCTCTAAGGCATTCTCCTACCCTTTTCTATTTCTCCAAAATAGAGTTCTCCAAAGTGGACTTCCCAATAAAAAAATATGGAAAGAATTTGGCAAATAGATTATCAATCTCCAAATTTGTTGATCCATTATTTCAATCTCTATAATTATTTCAATATTATATATTCCACTACTATTATTCCATTCATTCTTTAAATAAATCTCATTAGTCCCTTATCTTTTTTAAATTTTTAATTAAACTCAATTAATTTATTATAATTTCTTATTTATAAATGTAATTACCATATTATATTTATATCATTAAAAATATTCTGTTGAGATCTTTTGAGTATAATATTAACTATATTTTAATTATTTTTAAAATTTTTATTTATCACATTCATTTATTAATCAATAACCTAATAAGTATTTTATTTAAAAATAAATTATTTCAAAACTTCAATATATATATATATATATATCTAATTACCATTTAATATAATAATTACCTCAAAATAATTTACTAACATTAACACCTTCAAATGAAAATATTACAACTAATAAGGAAAAACAACAAAGCAAGTACATGAAAGATTAAATTAAAACCAACAAAAAAAAAAGCATTGAATATTATGATAAATCATCTGCATTTCCACCATACCCATGCAGAAACGGACTAAAACTACTAAAACCTTGGCCTATGCCAAAAGACCCACCTTGAAACTGCTTGGAACTATTAAAATTACCATAAATATTGTTAGAGAATGATCGTTCTATTTGAAAATTGCGAGCCCTATTCTCCATAATTTCTATTTTTCTAGATCTCCAATATTCACGTTCATTTGGATCACGTATGGAGTCCAAATCTTTTTCCATAATTCTAGTCTCTTCGCGTTCTTGTCGAAACCGTAATTTTTGTTTAGCAAGCTCATCATGTGCCGCTGAGGAGCCTTGCAAATGAGGAGATATTAATTTTTCCTTCTCACCAAAGTTGTTTTTTTGAAAAGACTCCAACAATTCAGTATTTTTTTGAATCATCTCCATAATGTTTTTCTTGTCATCATTTTGTTTCCTTTTCATTTTACCTTTACTCCTTCCCATTGAAGTTGGAGTAACATTTTCAAACTCAAAAACTTCTTCATCTTCCTTAGCATTCAAATCAATAAAAGATGAAGATGCTCTTGAAGTCTTCCATATTGGAGACTCCTCTAATTGTGACCCTTCAAAGCCATTACTTTTTCTTCCTTGTTTAGACATTTGAATACTACCGTTATCCATCCATTTCTCAATGTCTTTTAGGATGGGCCAGACATGGTCAAATTGAAATCTTTTCAGCTTGTATTCTTTTTCTTCCGAAAACAATACTTTTGCACGATTTGTCTACAAAAAAGAAATAAATTGAACATGCATACAAATTAGGACGTTTGTAATTTTAAAGGAAAAACAAACTAAAATAACACTTACAATATCCATCTCTGAAGCGCCACTTGGATAAAGGTGTTCGATTCGTCGAACACATCCCCGAAATTTGCTAATTGCCTTCGTAATTATAGACATTCGGCATGCCAGAGATTTTGGGCTTCGATCAACAGTACAAAATGAAGGCCTACGACTATGAAACATAATATTAATGCGTTCCCAGAGGCTATCTTTTTTCTGGTTCATACCCATAACAAGATCTTGAGTAATCTCAAGATACACAAGACATAAAAGTTCGTCTTCATCAACTGAGAATGATTTCCCACGACCCTGAAACAATTCACAAAAGCCAGTACAATCAAGTAACCGAAAAACAAAAATTCACAAAAAAAAAATCTTGGTCCTACATATACCTTCTCAATAGACACTGGTTTAGTTGCCGACCTTCCGGAAGAAGGAACGGAGTACCTCTCCACAACCTTCCTTTCCCAGCTGGTAGGCCTCTCGCTAGACGGCGTCACGGGCTCAGTCTTCAACTCAGACGATTCGTCACTCAGCTTCTTGGACTCGGCCGATTCGTCATTCGATTTCTTGACGCTCGCTTTTCTAGACCTTTTCGCTTTCTTCTTTCCTTCCTCCTGGGCATTGGACTCCTTGTTCTTCTGTTCAGGCTCGTCGGAAACGTCATTGCTTCCAGCAAGTTGTCGACTTTGTTCGTCTTCGTCTTTTTGTTCTTTCTCGTCTTTCAGTTGTGCTTCGTCTTCTTTAGTCGTCTCGTCTTTACTCTTCAGCGGAGCCTCCTCTTCTTGTTTCTTGTCTTCTAGGGTTTCGCTCGCCATGGAAAATCCAAAATCCACTCAGACACTGAGGTTTAGGGTTTTAAATAATTTTGAACAAGCAAAACGAAAACCTACAGATCGTGAAAGAGTGGAGGGAAGAGAAATGATTTGAAATTGTGAAATTTGTGGAAAATGACACCAAATTTTTCTAAGAGATAATTACACCAACCTCCCCGAGATTTTGTCAACTATAAGAAAAATTAACTTTATCGTTTATTAACAACGACCTCCCCTGCTATTAGTTGACTTTAGTCAAACTTACAGATTCGGGGGCATTTTTATCTTTTTAGATTTTTTAAGTTTTATTTTATTAAATAAAAATTATAAAATTAAGAAAAAATCTCATCCCTCCATCTTTAAAATGATGGACAGTTAGAATTTATTTTTAAAAAATTAAAAAATAATAATAATAAAATTTGTAAAACTAAAAAATTAATTTTAGTTAATGAAAATCCATTCTCCAGATTGAATCCCCATTGTCCATTAAAATTGATGGATGGTGGAGATCCAATTTGGAGGATGGATCTCCACCAAAAAAAAAAAAAAATTGAAGAAGGTTTCTGGGTTCTTCAAAGAACCCAAGAAGAACCCAGAAAAGGGTTCTTCGAACGAACCCAGAAGGGTTTGACTTTCTGGGTTCGTTCGAAGACCCAGATCTAGGTTCTTCCTCCATTTTTTTTTTTAAATTCCTAGATCTGGGGGCGAACCTTCGAAGGCGAACCCAATGACTAACCTAGATTATCATTAATGTATGTCATTAATAATAATCTTGAGCATTAATAATAACCTTGAGCATAACATACACAACAAACTTGCTTATCATGAAGCTCAAATTGACTTTAGATGAAAACCATGATACAATTAAAACAATAAGTCATTAATAATAGTTAAACGCAGTTTCTGTTACATTGTTGAATAATGAGGTCTAATATTTTATAAAAATTAATAATAGGTAATTTATCACTTTTACTTTAGAAAATGAGTGAAAAAATAAAATAATTTGTAAATAGAAAATCTAAGTAAAGGTTTAAAAAAACAAATTTTAAGGTCACACAATTACGTTTAATAATACCGTCCGTGGGGACGAGGCTTCACGGATTTTTTCCAAAATATTACCAGTAAATTCGAGTTTAGTTCTTCACAATCCCTTTTAAAACTATAATGTTTACTTCTATAGGCATAAATTTTGCCTTTGTTAGAAAATTATTTGTCTTTTATTTCTTCTTCTAGAGAAAAAATAAACTAATTAAATGATAAGCTCAAGGTGGTGCAAGACATTGCAATTATATGAAGACACAGCCAGTTATGTTATTTCCAATACATTACCAATGTATTCCACTAACTTTACACTTGAAGAACCAGGAAGGATAATATTCTAAATGGAAAACATAAAAAATAAAAAATAAATAAAAAAGCAAGCTTCTCCATGCCACTGAGAACAGGTTTCAACTGTGTTGGTTGATAAGCTATTCTTTTCAAAAAGAGAGATATAGAAGGAGAAGAATATAATACATACTCTTTGCTGTTATATGAAACAGAACATACAACTTTGTTACACAGGGAGACCAATAACAAATCAATCAACAAAGATGAAACCTCAGCCACCATCAACAAGTCTACTAACAAAGAAGAAACTAAGACCACCATCAACATAGAGGAAACCAACAGCTTTATCAGAATAGTCATATGCCTTATATAGCACTATGTCTAAGAAAATTGAAAGGAAGGTTCAAAAAGCCTTCCACAGTAAAACTAGTAAATAGCCCCATTTCGGGCCATATCTAGCATACTGAATGCTCTATCTTGTTGCAAGTTGCAGTGATTCATCTAAAAATTATCTTACAAATGCAGCAGCAACCTTCACCAAAAGAACCATTTTTTGGTGGTTGAAACTGGGACCGGTTCATCCTTTTTTCTATTCTGCATTCCCTGCTTTAAGGACTCCAACCTATTTCTGCAAAAAGTCCAACTTCGGTTTAAAAACAATGAGAAAAGAAAGAAAATACATGCAACAATTACGATTTAAAAGGTGATGGAGATAATGATATTAATGATTATCATATTAGTAGAAAATTATGTAAATAATCTTGTACAATATTCTATTTGTATTTTGATTTGGTAATTGTTATCATTCAAAATATTTATTATAGTTAAATATCTTAATTTTAATTTTTTAAATGAGGTTTCTTTGATTAATAGATATTTAGCTCAATGGATTGAGCTTATTTATTTGTTGTTACTATGTGCTGGGTATTCTAAGAATCAACAGCTTCTAGTGTCCTTGTTTCAGTCTCGGTCGGATTGAAATATTTATCCTACTCTTGTATCAATTATGGTTACAGAGTGCACCCAGCACTGCATCAGAAGGCCGTTTGATTGATAACTTACATACTAGGTCATCAAGAAAACTGAAAATTGTCAATAATTGGTGACTAGCATAGGTTCAATTATCAATTTTTAAACACTTCAAAGAATTAAACACCTAATAGCTCTTGGGGTATGTAGCTCCTAAGCAATCTGGTATGTAGTCCCTTGGGGTTTAATGGTTACTGCAGCAACCAGCAATGACCTCTAAATGTGCAGGTTCCACTACCCCCGTCTCTGCCTCTCTGTTTCTAAAGACTTATCCTCTCTCTTTCAGGCTGCTACAGGTAGCCCCAACTCATTATAGGAAGCATCCCCTAAAACTGATGAGCACACATCCAGAAATGGTGACATCTGAACTGTTCATTTCAAGGGGCCCTCATCTATGGATGATCTAGATGCTTTGCCAGCCAATGCAATATCCATCATTGTCTAAATAACTGATGCAGCTGGGCCAAAAAATTAAAAATCTAACAATTAATTCTTCACGTATTAATTGTTTGATCTAATCAGAATACAAAGTCATCCAATTGCCAGATTTACCTTTACGTCACTGGATCTTAGGTGAGGAGAAAGAAACATCTATCAAATAGTTTCTACATCAGCACAGACAACTTTTTTGGACTTCCTAGTTCATATTCTAAAATTTGTTTAGACTAATCAAACGAATAACTTAACATTCCAATGGACTAGAAGGATTAACAAAACAAAATGCATAAGTGTTTAATATGAAAATGTACAAATGTGGAATAAAAATTACTTGGTATCTGTGAGTCGGCCATGTAAACTCCATCTTTGACGAAATCCTTCCATTCCTTCAATTCCACTAGCAAGAATCAAGCGCCTACAGATGTTAAGAGTAATACATGAGTGATTTCCAAAGATTAATCAATTATTCTACACCATTAAACAACTAAGAGAAAAAAATTATAGCTGTAATATAACATGGAGGATAAGGTGATTGTATTTATTTTGGCTCTATTGCTTGAAAATGTTACATGCATAAATAAATATGGTAAGGTATGCCACTTATGTTGCTGTCAGGCCTTTATGGCTTTATGTCTACAAAGTACTGGATTAGCAGCTTGAAGAAAGGTAAAAGATCAACTTAAGGTAACATTCATGACTACCAAGTCATCATTTAGAAATCACCTCTCCAATGATGTGACTTCTGATTCAAGTTGAGTAGCTCTTTCCTTTGCTTGATCTAAAGGCATTGATAACCCCAATTTGCTTTCACTATCTTGAAGCCGTAGTCGTAGTTCCTTATCCTGTAACTCAATTTTGTAACATTTTTCATAAGGGAAATAACAAAAAAAAAAAAGATAAAGTAGACAAAAATAGATGCCAATATCTCACCCTCTTTTCAGAACATTCCCGGTACAATCCAATCTCTTCCTGACAGAAGGGCTCAATATCATTGATTTGCAAGCCTATCAAGAAAGAATTAAATGGAAACAATGGTTAAAGACCATGATGATAGCAGCAATATGATACACTGTAGAGAATTCAATCCACTATGTGGATCTGGTTATTCAATTTTCAAGTAGATTGCATTAATACACTCGTGCACGTAGTCATATAATTCTGAGGTTATAGAAACACACAGGAATGAGGACCTCAGTTTTTCCCTTTTAATTGTGCTACAAAATTAAGCAGTATGGCTTACACAAGTAATAGAATGACTCTGGTTCTGATGCTAAATTATGAATAAATTTTAAAAGCTAAGTTTGCAAGACTTAAATCAACGACAACTAACCTTGACAGACTTGAATTTACGCAAAAGATGGTGAAGACTTACACAAGAATAGATTTCTTAAAATTCCATCACACAGATCAACACCTTCAAGCACATGAGAAGCAATCTCTGATGGGATGATAGGAGAAGGTGGGCCCATCATGAGATCGTCACCCACCAATATGGTCTCCTCCATAGTTGGCTGTGAATCAACTGAGTCCACAAAAGTAACAACAAAATCATTAGGTAGGTAACTAAATGATAATGTCAAATGGTGATTTACACGTCTTATGTGTAAAAAAGGATTGACATAAATGTAACAGATTGACATTTAAACCTCAAGGCATGAGCTTCAGCTGAACTTTCATGAAAATTAATTTGTTGAATGTAGGGGAAAAAAGAGAGAGAAGGAAGTTCAACATAGAGTATATTTAGGTCCATAAAGTGAAAACACTAAACTAAAAAAAAAAAATGTCATTGTCATTTTACACATTGAGATGTGATGTGCATGTTGAGATGGCGGGCATAACATTCGAAGTCATTGTCCTAAGGCTGCATATCATTTTTTTCATAATTTCCTTTCTCCTAAGAATATTTTCATAGATACGTATAGACTTTACTATTCCAAATATATGCCAATATATACTTCCCTTGAAAAGAAAGAACAAACTCTAGGTAGTGATGTCTTGCATAAAAGAACCTGATCACACTGATAAAATTCAGTCCCTACAGAAAGCATTCTTGAGTCCTAAATGATGAACTTGCTATGAATGGTATGGATCTTCCAAATCCTGATACTTTCATCACAGTTATAGATTTCAAAATAGGTTGTTAGCTGTTAATACTTCTGAAACCATAATGGTACTAAATTTACATATTACAAGCTAACAGTTTTGTTCAATAAACATTCCAAAAGATTAGGAGACACTATTGCTTTTAAACTAAACAAAATTCCAAAACAATGTCTATTTTCAGTTAGCATTTATGATTGGTTTCTCAATTAAAGGAATTCCAATCAACTGAACAAAAAAAAAAAAAAAACATGTAGGAGTTTACTATAGATAACGACTGAAGAAAGGTAGCAGCTTTTACATACCATCCATGGTTGCTTTTAATTAACCTTTCACTGTGAGTTAGTCAAAATCTGTAATCTGCGGAAACAATAAATAAGACAAAAAACAAGTATGAGATATAATAAGATATGTTTGTAATATCTAAAGAAAGGCAACTACAAAGACACGCTTGTTGGGGCATTTCATCGAACAGGTGAAATGCATTATCAAAATCATTTGTTCAGTTGCTCGATTCTGAGAGATTTTTGCTTCTTCTTTTTTAAATGTAAAATTGATGATTACGTTGATAAAAAGAGGACTCAGTTGTTTATGTATGCAGCTAAATAAATAGAGAAATGAAGCTCAACTGGTTTAAATAAATTACCAGGTGAAGTGGCGTGCTGCGATGCGTGTTTCACACTTTACCAACCTTTTCGTTTCCAGTTAACACTCATACCATATCATTTGATAGTTTTAATAGTTTCTCTTTGCAAGGAACCCTTCCTTTTTCTTTTTCTGTTTTTTTTTTTTCAAATGGTGAAAAACTGTAATTATATTATTTTTTTTAATTATTTTTATCACATTTTTAATAAAATGGGAAAATTCAATTGGTTGTACCTTATTTCAAAACATCACATTTTTATGTATAATTATCAATTTGGTCCCTAATTTTTAAAAAATTATCAAATTTTTCATACAGTTTCATTTATTGGTACCCTTGAGCCATAAGTTTCCGTAAATGTATCAATTTGTTCCCTCTGACTAATTTTTCAACAGTCAAACTAACTGAACAAGTTAAAAAGATATTTTTGCCCTTTTTTCTATTTAAATGAGTTAAAATTATCATTTTATTAATTTTTAAAAATATTATTAATAATTAAAAGGGTAATATAGTCTTTATATATTATTTTTTAAAAAATAAAATTTTAAAAAAGTAAAAATAAATAAATGAATCTCTACCATCCATCAAAATTGATGGACGGTGGAGATCATATTAAATTTTTTTTTAAAATATTGTAAATGGAGAATTAAAAAAAATTCAGTGGAGATCCCGACAAGAACTAAAAAAAAAAAAAAATCAATTTCAATTTCTTTTTTTTTTCTTACTGATCTTGGTGGCGATCCAGATTGGACCTTCATCGAGAACATCAAGCAATAAAGAACAAAAAACAAATTGATGAAGAATCCAGATCTGGTTCTTCAACGAAGAACCCATTTGTTAAGTTCTTCAACGCGAAGAACCCAGAAGGGTTCTTCGCTTTGAAGAACCCAGAAAATGGGTTCTTCGATATGGGTTCTTCAATTTTTTTTTTTTTTGTTCTTGGTGGAGATCCAGATAAGAAAAAAAAAATTAAAAAAAACTTTGATGTTCAATTTTTAATTTCTTTTTTTAAAAAAAAAATTCCAATATAATCTCCACCGTCCAACAATCTTGATAAATGGTGGAGATCCAACTAAATTCTTTTAATTTAATTTATTTTAAATTTTTAACTAAGGGTAAATATGTCATTTCACCAAAAAATTTACTGTTGACCCATTAATAGGTTTAAAGATAAAAATACCCCTGGAACCGTTAAGTTTGACTAATAGTTGACTTATAGAATGACCAAATTGATATATTTTCAGAAAGTTAAGGCCTAAGAATACCAATAAACGAAATTATGTTAAAAAATTGATGATTCCCCAAAAGTTAGGGACCAAATTGATAATTGCCCCTTTTTTATTTATCTTTTCTTTTTTAAGGATCTCTAAATTATCATATATAGATCAAATTGGTCCCATCAGATTTTTGACAGTCAACCATCACAGATTTGTAAAATATCTATTTTACCCTTTATTAAATTAATAAATTAAAATTGGACAAATTGATATATATATATATATATATATATATATATATACATATATTACCATCTCCGGCGATAGAGATCTCCAGTCGCCGACCAGCCACTGGAGATCCATTCACTGGAAATGGTTAAAATTATTATTATTATTATTTACCATCTCCAGCTCCATTGCTGGAGATCCGGCAATTGGATCTCCAGTCACCGAGCTAGTCACTGACCAACGACTGGAGATCCATCTTCATCGCATGGTTTTAGTATGAGCCGATAAAAACCAATACCTAATCTGTTTTTGAAAAAATGAACCAAACAAACCAAAGATTTTTAAGTGAACCAAATCGAAACAATTCGGTTCGGTTTGACTTGATAGGTTTGTGGGTTATTGGGGTTTTCGCTGGAAGAACTAAAGAACATTTATCATAGAATATGCGTAAAACAAATGATGTATAACTCATCCCTTTAACATCTACTTCCAGTTCCATACATGTAGCCAAGGATCTACCAATATTAAATTTCAGAGTTAGGAATTTTAGCATCAGATTAAAGATTGGTAGTTGCTCGTTGGGTTGAAAAAGGGTAATTGAACACAAAAAATAAAGAAAATTAATAATAAAAAACTGTGAGCATGATAAACTTTTAATGAGTTTTGTGAACCCTTTTTAATGCCTCAGATTAGTAATTGCAAGCTATGATTTAAAAAAGTGTGTGTGGAATGTAACAAGCACAAGCAAGAGAAAGAATACTGATAGAAGAATCAAGATAAAAAAACTTAATTAATTAAGCACCGGATTCTGGAAAAGCGCGCACACATATAATATATATATATTAGGGATATTCCTATTTTCCTCCCTCACGTTTCATTTAACAATAGTTTACCCCTTCACGTTTCAAAAATAGACATTTTCCCCTCTGACGTTAACTTTCCATCCAAAAAATTACTGTTCCGTTAATAGTGAAGGGTAAAATAGTAAAGCTAAAATAAAATGAATAGTTAAAAAAAAAACAAAGATTAGATCTCAACCGTCCATCTGAGGTGAGATGGACGGTAAAGATTGTTTATTCTTAAAAAAAATTATTATAAATTTTTTAATTTAAAAATTAAAGTTTGAATGGGGAGACCCACTCTCCAGATTGGATCTCCACCCAAAATAATAAATAAAAAAAAATAAAAAAATTGCTGGAGATCCAGCCATGGCTGGATCTCCAGCGAGACGAACCCAGATGGGTTCGTCAACAGATCCAGGCTTTCAAAAAAAAAAACGAAGAACCCAGTTTCTGGGTTCTTCGAAGAACCCATCGAACCCAGAAGGGTTCTTCGTTCGAACCCTTCTGGGTTCGAATTGAACCCAGAAGGGTTCGAACGAAGAACCCTTCTGGGCTCGACGAAGAACCCAGAAACGGGTTCGTCGAAGAACCCATCTGGGTTCTTCGTTTGAACCCGTTTCTGGGTTCGACGAAGAACCCAGAAACTGGGTTCTTCGCGAACCCAGTTTCTGGGTTCTTCGAAGAACCCAGAAACGGGTTCGTCTTCTGGGTTCTTCGATTTTTTTTTTTAATTCCTAGATTTGGGTTCGCCGTCGACGACGAACCCAGATCGTTAACGAACCCAGA
This sequence comes from Xanthoceras sorbifolium, assembly GCA_003430845.1. Lineage (NCBI taxonomy): Eukaryota > Viridiplantae > Streptophyta > Magnoliopsida > Sapindales > Sapindaceae > Xanthoceras > Xanthoceras sorbifolium. The sequence continues at coordinate 2,387,863 of CM010620.1, read as the reverse complement.
TGGGTTCGTCTTCGTCGACGAACCCAGAAGGGTTCGTCGAGCTGGAGATCCAGCCATGGCTGGATCTCCAGCAAGTTTGAAGCTTCTTTTTTTTTTTTGTTTTTTTGTTTTTGGGATTGGATCTCCACCGTCCATCAGATTTGATGGACGGTGGAGATCTCCACTAAAAAAAAAAAGTTTTATAATTTTTTTTAAAATTAAAAAATTTATAATAAATTTTTATTAAGAATAAACAATCTTTACCGTCCATCTCAACTCAGATGGACGGTAGAGATCTAATTTTTTTTTATTTTAACTATTTATTTTATTTTAGCTTTACTATTTTGCCTTTCACTATTAACGGAACAGTAATTTTTTGGATGGAAAATTAACATTAGGGGGGAAAATGTCTATTTTTAAAACGTGAGGGGGTAAACTATTGTTAAATGAAACATAAGGGGAGAAAATAGGAATATCCCTATATATTATGACCTGTAAAAAGAGTCATTTGGAATTGTAATTGTAATTTGTAGGTTTATGAATCCATAAATTTTATATATTTCATTTTCTTACTTATATTCTAACATTTCTTATGTAAATCATATGTACTTCTCATTAAATTAGTTCAAACACAAAACTAACAAAATAACAAGATAAAATTCCTACTTTTAGCATTCAATTAATAAGGTCTTATAAATTTATTACTTTTCAATAATTTTTAAGAATATTGTTAAAATTCCTCTTTAGTTTGATATATTCGTAAAAATTTCTCCTGTAATTTTATTTATAGTCAAAATTCCCCTCTATAATTTCATTTTATATATAAAATCCCTTCTAACATTAACTTTTCTGTTAAATAAACAGATTCTGATATAAAATGAGACTAAAATGACATTATTGCCCCTGAATTATTGAACAAATTGTAAAAAAGATAATATTGCTCGTAAAATGTGACACATGTGCATAACTGCTTTATTCTACTTAAACCCCACTCCCTAGCTGTCCCTTTCATTTTATTTCCCTCCCTAAATGCTCATTTCATTTTATTTCCCCCCTAAAAACTAAAAACAATATAAAAAATAGATTCTAAAAGAAATTAAAAGACACCAATAAAATTCTCAACTTTAAGTCCATTAACTGACACTAATAAAGTAGTTCTAAATAAAAAAAAATAACAACATTCAATAAATTATTAATATTCATCACAACAATAATATTCTCAACAAACTATTTATATTACACATATCTATAAAATTTTGTATCATGCTATATTGCAAACATTCAGAGGAGAAAGTTTAGTGTTGTTGCATCAACTAGCAATACAAAAACAAATAACATGTATTTGTATCACACTAACATGATCATATTGTTGAGATTTATGCCCTAAAGCTTATAATTGTACATGGTAAGAATTATTTAGATTATCATTCAAGTTTATAAATATTTTATATTTAGTAATACATTCGTATTGTGCAAGAACATCCTAGATTGCAAGATGTAATCTCAGAATGAGTATATGATGGTCATATACAGAGATGATTCATTTTGAGATATGCAATCTAAAGAGTCTGTAGAGAGTGAACAAAGCTGGGTACTTTGCTTGTGATTGATCTACTGCTGCGGTATATTCTGTAAAGTACGGTGGTCTTATCTTAGACCGTTCATATAGTTGACATGAGAATGGAGGCACCTTATATGATGAAATCATATAAGACTGGGCCACAATTTATATGAATCTCTCACCAAGATCCGTTAGTATATGAGATTCATATATAATCGATAAACGACGGTGTAACGCCCCATGACCCGACTCGTCTGGATCGACTTAAGGAGCGCTACCGGGTTTTCTAAAACTTTTCTTTATTCTTTTATAATTTGCAAACCATTGAAAATCATATAAATTGTATTTTATAAATGTTTTTCTAGTGAGCCCATCAAAAATTTATTTTCAAAATTTCGGCAGAGTTTCCTCTATTTTTCTGATTTTCCAAAACCTGTTTTTAACAAAATAAATCCAATACAATTTAATATCAACACTTCTATATCAAACTTTCAAACCCATGCGCACTCTGCCGTTTAGTGCGACTTCCAAACAGTTTTTAAAATAAAACAATTCATAATTCATTATTTACAGTTATTTGAAAATAAAAAACAGAAATCAGAAAACAATTAATTACAAAACATAATTATATAACATCTTTACATACTCCTGTATATGCATGCATAATCAACTACATTATACAGAAATATATGACTACCCAAAGTGTGGTGACTCTGGATCTCTGCCTGCAACTCTCTCTGTTCAATCTTTTGCTTCCTCAGTATCCCTGTTACCTACGTGCGATAAAAACCGACGTGCTAAGCATATAGCTTAGTGGGTGTATACTAAAATAAATTGCAGTATAATATAAAACAATAAATCTTAAATTCAGAATTTCAGAGATATATAAATATAAAACAAACATTATATTTCAATCACTGAAACCATATATAAACAAAGGATTTCAAAAGTTTTTGGGTTTCAATCTCAATAACATTTCTTTATTTTTCCATATCATTTTATAACTATCAATTCTCAATTGGGCCCGTAATACACATAACAGGGTTTACAGGACTGGATTACGGGTTTTACAGTCGGGTTTCCCATCTCATAAGAAATGGTATCCCTATATAAACAGTCGGTTTCCCATTTTACAAGGAAATGGTATCCATATGTTTTCACAGTCGGTTTTTCATTTCAGAATGAAATGGTATCTGTATTTCACAGTCGGTTTCCCATTTCACAAGGAAATGGTATCCGTATAATCAACATCAGAGGCATCATAAATCACGGTGCAGTACTGCCATATCTTCACCCAATTGACATGTCAATCTCCTATATCCATATATCCCTATACATATATCAGGGCCATAAAATCGAAGTTCAGAGTTTACAAATATTTTATTTACTTTTCGAATAACTTTCAGATAATAAAAAATTCTCTCAAACAATTCAAAATTCATAATATATATATATCAAATAACAGAATACAGAAAATAAAATCATAAATTTCAATATAAATCACTTTTAACTAATTCAAAATCATTTTCAGTAAATAGTCATAATTCAATTTAATTAAACCGTGCGAAAATTGTGTGTACACCAACCTGGATACTGTTTTCCGACAGTTTCCTTTCGAATTTTCCTTTTTTCCTTTTTCCTTTCTCCTTCTCTTTTCTTCCTTTTCTTTTCTTCTTCTTTCCCTTCTCTTTTTCTTCTTTTCTTCTTCCTCTTCTTCTTCTTCTCTTCTTCTTTCTTTCTTTTATTTTCTTTTCTTTCTTTCTCCTTTCACGGTTTCTCTCTCTTTTCTTTTCTGTCTTTTTCGATTGCTTCTTCCAGAAGCTAATTTTTTTTTATACAATTTCAGTCATCGCGACCTGTGGTCGCGCCACCTGGTCGCGTTGCTCACTGGAAGACTTCCACCCTTTCATCGCAATCACCCGTCGCGGTACCATGGTCGCGCTGGTGGTCACGTTGCTCATTGCCCGAATTTGACATTTTCACCGCGAGCTAGTCAGCGCGATCTGTGGTCGCGGTGGTCACTGCCAAAAATTTTATTTTTCATCGCGAGCAGCTCATCGCGATCTCTGGTCGCGGTACTCACTGTCCACTTTTTCCTTCACTTCATGCAATCTTTTTTTTTTCAAGTGAGCCCATCACTTAAACTATTTATAGAAATTCGGCAGAGTACCGTTTGTTTTTCGGACTTTCCAAAACCTGTTTTCCACAAATCAAATCAAATTCACATTTTCACAAACACTTCTATAACACTTTCAAACAGTTGCGCACTCTGCCGTTTAGTGCGACTTATCAAAACAGTTTATCACAATTTATAAAAGAAAACAAATCAGACTTTACTATTTACATTTAAATAATAAAAGACAGGAATCATAAAATAATCAATTACAAAATATTTTACAAATTCCCTGTATATGCATGCTTTTAGATCATATATACATAACTATTGTAACACCCCCCGACCCGAATCCGCTCGGACCGAATCGGGGAGCGCTACCGGATACGGAAAACACGTTTCAGAACATAAACTTTAAGTAATAATCCGAATAAATATGTAAATTATGGTCCAAAAAGATTTTCTGAAAATTTCGCCAGAGTTTCCTCTGTGTTTCTGACTTTCCAAATCCTGTTTTCACAACTCATAAAATCCACACTTCTATAATCTTAAATCAACTTGCGCACCCTTCCATATCCAGTGCGACTTACCAAAACAAATTATATCAAAATACTATTATATATTCAACTTTAAAAACCTTAAAATCCATGGGCCCAAATATTACAAAACATACATAAAAACTAAATACCATTTCAAATATTTACAAAAACATTCTTGTCCATGCATGCCGATATAATACATATAAAACATCAAATATGTCGTAGGCTACCAAAAATGCAGGAGTGATGTGACTCTGATCACTATCTCAGCAGATTCTACTCTTTCTGATCCTTGTCCCCTTCAACAATTCTTTTACCTGCGTGTGAGAAAACTCAACACGCTAAGCATATAGCTTAGTGGGTGTACAGAAAACTATATTTCACTTACACTGTCATATCATTTAAATCATCATCAAAAATATATGGACAAATAAATAATCAATTTGGGGCACAATTCAAATCAAATACAAGTCAAAGCATATACAGATCATATTACATATCTAATTTCATTTCAGGCTCCTGATATGCTAAACATATATTTTTGGACTGGATTACGGGCTATACAGAGTTGGATACCAACGGAGGACCCGCTGCGTATCCCATATACATATCAGAGTTGGACACCAACGGAGGACCCGCTGCGTATCCCAGATCAAATTTCCCAACCCGCAAGGGGTGGTACCTCTATCAACAAATAGGCGTAGTACTACTCAGAGAACCCAATTGACATGTCAATCTCCTATATCCATATCTATGTCTACATATATCAGAGCCAAATCATTTTTCGAAAATCATATAATTGTTCAGAACAGAATCATCAATTTACATTCTGAAATTATATCCAAATCAGTATACACAGTTTCGGAATTCGAATCGCATCAAAATACATATACAAACAAATTACAAAATCATTTCCAAAAATATTTCTGAATCCAGAAATCGCTTCAAATCACATTTAAAATCACGTGCAATTATATATCATAAATCCATAGTAAATCCAAATGCCCCGAATAACTTTTCGAAACATATCGCAAAATCATATATATATTTTAATAATATTCTCCGTAATATTACTATAATCAAAACATATCGAAAATCAATTCAGAATAATTTTCTTAAACAATATTACGGATCCAGAATATTTCAAATACATATAATCCAAAGCAGTAACAATATATATATATATATATATTCACAATTAATTTATTGCCATAATATATATATATAATCAAAATCATTACAAAATATATATATAACAATATATATATTTATACATCGAATCAACAGTAGCATAAATCATATATAAACAACAATATTATATATTAACAGTATTATATCGAATCAACAGTAGTATCAATACTATATAAACAACAGTATTATCAACAATATTATAAATAATATATATATAGATAACAAATAAGATATATATATATATATATTCGAAATTAATTTATTATAAATAATATATATATCAAATTATCCCAAAATCAATTTCAAACAACAGATCATAAGCCATATATCCCAAATAAATTAAAATCAATATAATATAACAATTCCGAAAATTTCTGAAAAATCTGAAAAATACGAAAAAAAATACCACCAAACCTGAAATACTATTCTGAACACAAAACTCTTCTGGACCAACGCCAATTTCCTTCTCCTTCTTCTTCTCTTTCCTTTCTCTCTCTTCTTTCTCTCTCCTCTTCTCTCTTCTCTCTTCTTTCTTCTTTCTTCTTTCTTCGCCTCTGCTTTGTTTCTATTCTTTTGTTTTTGAGAATGCTGTGCAATCCAATTTTGTTTCTTCTTTTTGTTTTTTTTAATAGATTTTTCTTGTGTGTAAACACTCACACACATACTCACATACATATACAAATATCTTCTAAATTACCATATGCTCCCTTGAACTTCTTAAAATTCTCCAATGGCACAAATTGATTCATAATCACATTCCATCTCAATAATTATTCCAAAAATATTCCATACTTATCCAATTACCAAATTGACTTCACCAATATTCAATTGGACTCATTATCATCCAAATGCACCATAAAAATAATATACTTGTCATAATTACGGAAAATTTTGGGGCGTTACAACTATAATATAGCTACCCAACTGTACAAATCCCTGGGACTCTGTCTGCAACTCTTTGTCTCTCCAGTCCTTAGCCTCTTCCGGATCCCTGGTACCTACGCGTTAGAAACAAACTAACGCCTAAGCATATAGCTTAGTGGATGTACTATAAATTATAAACTCAATTAAATAAACATTAAAATAAATATCTTTTAAGAAGAGATAAACCACAATACATATATTTCATTCCTAATCAATTTGCAAAACAATTAAATTTTTAAATCAAAACATTAAACAATTTCAATCACTTTAATTTCAATAATGAGGTCAATATACGAATGCTATCAATAAAGTCATTCAGTTCACTTTTCAATTCCAATCAATTCTGGCCCACTAGAATACTAAACATATTAGGACTGGAATATGGGTCAAGCTCTCAACCCCCAGGACGAATCCTGAGGAGGTACGTGTCTCCCAACTCTAGGACCGTGGGTACGGAACCTAGAGAGGTACATAACTCCCTATCCCAGGAACGAATCCTTGGGAAGGTACATTAACTCCCAACCCCCAGGACGAATCCTGAGGAGGTACGTATCTCCCAGCCTCTGGACGAATCCAAGAGGAGATACATCAGAATCATCAGTATCAATCAATCAGTATCGGCGCAGTACTGCTCAGTAAAACCCAGCTGGTATACCAACATCCTATATCCATTTCTATGTCTACGTATCCTAGGGCCGTTTCCGATAAACGATATTCGCAATAAATGTTGTAATAGTTACTCAATAACAATAATTACTCAATAAACATACAAATCACATAATCTTCTTCAAGAAACATATTCAATAATTTTACGAAAATCAAAATCAAGTATTTTAACGAAATCAAAATGTTCGAAAATACAATCGAAATACAATCTATCATAAAATCGGTCCGAAATCAACCATAGATCTACAAATCATCGATTTTACATATAGATAAACACTTTTCATACGAATAATCGAAATCGAAAACTTTTAGCGAAATCGAAAACGAAACGAAAACGAGAAACGAAAACAAAACAATAACGAAAGACTTTTCGTAATGATTCCGAAAACAAACGTACACCAACCTGAAATCCTTTTCTTTTCGGTAAATCGTGGTTCTACGGTTTTCCTTTTCCTCTCCCTTTTCCTTTTCACTTCCTCTTTCCTCTTCTCTTCTTTCTTCTCTTTCTTCTTCTTCTCTCTTCTTCTTCTTCTTTTTCTTCTCCTTTTTCTTTCTTTTCTCGGTCACTCTCTCTCTTTCTCGCTCTCTGTCTCTCTCTTTCTCGCCTCTAACTGGGTTATGTGAGTTTTCTCGCTTTCGTGAGAAGCTTCTTTTTTTTTTTTATATTTTTTTCGCTACCGCGACCGCCGTCGCGACCTGTGGTCGCGCCACCAGATCGCGATGCTCACTGGACCATTCGCACCGCCTTCGTCGCGAGCGCGCCTTGGTCGCGCTGGAGCTCGCGTTGCTCTCTGCCAAATTTTGACAATTTCATCGCGAGCAAGCCATCGCGACCTGTGGTCGTGGTGACTGGTCGCGATGCTCACTGCCCAAAATTTGCGTTTTTCACCGCGAGCGAGCTATCGCGACCTATGGTCGCGGTGACCAGGTCGCGATGCTCTCTGGTCCAGTTTTCGATTTACCTTTACGTCTATTCAATCTGGTCCGCTGGAAATCATAAAATAAACATACATTTAATTACATTTACACCCCCTCAAATAGTAAAATTTATTTTCACATATATAAAATTAATTACCCGAAATCCAGGATGTTACAGAGCACCGCGACTAGTCACTGCGACCACAGATCGCGATGAACTGCTCGCGATGAAAAAATGAAATTCGGGTAGTGAGCATGGCGATCACCAGTGCGACCAAAGCACCACGAGGTGTGCTTGCGATGAAGGCGGTGAAGTTGCTCCAGTGAGCAACGCGACCTGGTGGCGCGACCACAGGTCGCGACGACCGAAATAATATAAAAAAAAAATTGGCTTATGCGAAAAGCCACAAAAACAGAACAGAGAAGAGAAAAGAGAGGGAGAGACCGAGAAAAAGAAGAGAAAGAAGAAGAAAGAAAGAAGAGAAAGAAGAAAGAAGAAAGAAGAGAAAGAAGAAGAAAGAAGAAGAGAAGAGGAAGGAAAGAGAAGAGAAAAGTGAAGGAGAAAGAGAAAGGGAAGTAAAAAGAAACCTAGAAACGCGATTTGTCGAAAGGAAATGGTATCCAGGTTGGTGTACACTTCTTTTCGAAAACAAATCCTGCGATTTTATTTTGTGTTTTGCTTTGAATCTAAGATTTTTAAATATTGGTGGATAGATGTTCTTACAGTTCTTTATTTATGTATTTTGATTTACTTCGATTGTTGATTTATAACTATCATGTTAAAAGAAAATTAATTGAGAATATTGTTTGAAATTCCGACTATGATTTTGGACATATTACTATTGATATATGCATAATATTTTGGAGATATGCGTTTGAAATGAAATGTTTTAATATACAGTTTGTAAATTGTGAACCTATATGGAAACGGCCCTAGGATACGTAGACATAGAATTGATATCGGAGGTTGGTATACCAGCTGGGTTCAGTGAGCAGTACTGCACCGACATTGATATTGCTATTGATGACTTATCATGTACCTCCTCATGGATTCGTCTAGGGGTAGGGAGACTCGTACCTCCTCACGGATTCGTCCTGGGGTAGGGAAACACGTACCTTCCTAAGGATTCGTTCCTGGGATAGGGAGATATGTACCTCTCTAGGGTCCGAATCCTCGGTCCTAGAGTAGGGAGATACGTACCACTCTTAGGATTCGTCCTAGGGTGGGAGTTATGTTCGACAGACAGTCACTGTAGTCGAACGACCCATATTCCAGTCCGGGTTTATGTTGAGTATTCTAGAGGGCCAGAATTGAAATGTAATGAATAATACGTTTAGAAGTGAAGTTAGAAGTTAATGTTATTTATATGTTTACCATAGTAAATGAAATCGATAGAAAAAGGAAAGTGTTCATAATGTTAAAAGAAAATGAGTTAGTTGTTTTTATTATATGGATTTCATATGATTTAATTCAGTATAGTGTTGTTTTCTTTAACTACATTGCGATTTAGAGTATGTTTATTATATTATGATTTTTATAAATGAGTTTAGTGTACACCCACTAAGCTATATGCTTAGCGCGTTAGTTGTTTTTATAACGCGTAGGTAACAGGGATCCTGAGGAGGCAAAAGACTGAAGAGGAGTTTCCTGCAGACAGAGAAGTAGAGTCACATTTCTGGGGTAGATATTTATGTTGATGTGTATTATGATTGATATGCATGTATATACAGAAATTTGTAAACGTTTGGTATAATTCTGTTTTGCAATTAAATTGGTTTATGAAATCTGTTTTTCATTTCTTAAGGACTGTAATTAATTAATTATGCACTATTTGATTTTGAAAATTGTTTGAAAGTCGCACTAAACGGCAGAGTGCGCATTTGATTGAAAATGATATTTGAAATGTTGTTCTGATTTTTGTATTTGATTTGAGTTGTGGAAAAACAGGTTTTGGGAAATCAGAAAAGCAAACAGAACTCTGCCGAAATTTTTGTGAAAAGTGTATTTCGATGGGCTCACTAGAAAAATATTTTTGAATTACAAATTGATACGATTTTAAATGGTTTGAAAGGTATAAAGTGAATTTAGAAAGTTTTGAAAACCCGAGTACCGCTCCCTGGGTCGGGTCAGGAGGTGTTACAGTTTTTGCCAATGATCGCTCCAGATATCGACACAAACAGACACACGACCCATATAATTTTAAAAATATCTAACTAATGCTTTTTTTTTTCTTTTTTATAAATGTCACACATGATACGTTTTAATGTGGTCCTAGGTACTCTACATGCAGCGGGATTTAAAGCATTATGACAATATTTTAAAAAAACCAGTTTTTTCGCCAAAACTAAAAGGAAGATATTCAGTTGCTACCATTCTTGCTAGTTGTTCCCTATTATTTGCATCACTATATTTAAATAAATGATGGTTAGGAGTTGTGTACCTGGAAATTTGGTATTGTCCTCGGCTACGCTCATGCTCAGCTTCGACTGGATGCTTGGTGTTGATGTGCTTCCAGTACGTCCCGTACCCTCCGAATTTGTTCCACTTAAACTCTTTGTTGCAATAGTTGTAAGTGACCACAACTTTCCCCGATTCCTTTTCCACCCTCCTCATATGAACTTTAAAATGTTCAGATTTGTACTTTATCAAATCTGGCTGTGGACCTTGTACGGTTTCACTTGTGGGAGGGGGAGGGTTTTCAAAAGAGGGACCAGGGGCCCCAGACCCAGAGAGATGGGGATGAGAATATTGAGGAGTAAAATTAGGAGGAGTATCATTACCAAATATTACCTCCTCAAATTGTCTATGTTGCAGATACTCATCAAAATTTGCTTCTGGGCCAGCGGTACGGCGACTTTGCACTTCTTCAGCATTTAAATCTAGTAGCTGCTCAATGTCTCTGCCGGAAACGGACCTTCTGGAAACGGATCGTCGGTCTCCGGAAATAGACGGCCTTGATTGTGATGCCATTATAAATTTATAATGGTAAAAAATACAATTTAAATAAATAACGAAAAAAATTGCAGTATTGAAAAACAAGAACAAGATTGATAAAATAACTGAATGAAACTTTGAGAGAATTAGATAAAAATTGAGAGAATGAGAGAATGAGAGAAATATTAAGAGAATGAGAGAATGAGATTGAGAGAAAATGGTGTGAATTGAATTGAAGATAAGTGGGGTTTATATAGTGTTTTGAATTGAAAAAAAAAATAATATTTTTTAAAATTTAGGAGCCCAAATTGTAATTTTGTAAGGGTGTAAAATGTAATTTTACACCCAAGGAGCCATTGAACAACGGCTCCTTGGGTGGTCAGGCTGCTGCCACCTGGCAGCAGCAGCCTGACATACTGTGTGTGGCCGTTGGCCAACAGCCACACACATTTAATTTTTTTTAAATTTATATTTATATTTTTACAAATTTAAAAAAAAAATTAAAAACCGTTAGGAACTAGAACCGCCGGAACCGGGCGGTTCCTTGAACCGGCGGTTCCGAACTGGCGGTTCCGGGTCACTTGTTCAAGCTAACCGGAACCGGGACCTTGGGTCCCGGTTCCGATTTTCGGTTCCGGAACCGATTTTTAACCGAAACCGTCAGTTCCGATTAAAAACCACTGGGTCGGTGCTAACCGCCCGGTTCGAACCGAACCGAGGCCATGACTACATCGGACCCCTTTTTTTTTTTTTTTTTCCCACCCCTACCTAACCTATTATAGCGTAAAAGCTTTTCTCCAAAGAGAGTCTCACTCAAAAGAGACAAAAAGAAGACCTTATCTATAATATGCAGAAATAAAATAGGAGCCTTCCATGATGGATGAGTAGACCACCCAGCTCGCAGCTGCTCAGCTTCTCCTACATATTGGTCTAATCTTAATATTAAACTACGCATGCCCATGAAATGAATCGACTGCTAACATGTGCCTTGACACCTTCTTTTCCTCCGTCAACCCCACCTGTCCTCCATAGCAATTCTATCAAAAACAGCAATCACGTTCTCACTTTTAACACCAAATATTCTAAACCGACAACCAATGCACGTAAATTCCATACAGTTGCACAACAATCCCTACTTTTTTTTAACTTTTACCTTCAACTTCATGTAAACGCCGGGGCCATGCAAGAAGCAAGCAACCTGTTCAATAGAATGCCCGAGAGAACTCTCATTTCTTGGACTATACTCCTGTCCGGGTACGCAAAACACGGGCCCTTTAATGAGACTTTGATGTTGTTTGTTGACATGTTGTGTTATGGGTTGGTGTGTCCTGACGCCTTCGTTTATGCTGTTGTTCTGCGCGCATGTGCTGAGGTGAAGGACTTGAGTTTCGGGTGTGGAATTCACGCACATGTTTTGAAAAGAGGCCCGGGTGTGTTTGATGGCTTTGTGGACAACGCATTGGTGAATATGTATGCGAGTTGTGGGAGTCTTGATGATGCTGTTGTTGTTTTCCAGGGGATTGGGAGTCCTGATTTAGTTGGTTGGAGCTCCATGCTAAGTGGGTATGTGAAGAATGGGTTTGAGGAAGAGGGGTTGAGGGTTTTTCTTGAGATGATTTGTTGTGGTGTTGAGTTGGATGCCTTTGTTTTTTCTATGGCGATCAAGGGGTGTGCAAATTTAGAGTACTTAGAATTTGGAAAACAAATCCACTGTCATATGATCAAGCTGGGTTTTGGGTGTTGCTTGTTTCTCGGAAACAGCCTAATGGATATATATGCAAAATGTGGGTATTCAGAGGGAATGAAACAAGTTTTTAGTGGGATGTGTGAAAAAGATTTGATTTCTTGGAACACATTAATTATGGGTTATGTTCATAACTCGCTTTACGTTGAAGCTCTAAGGGTGTTCAGGGTATTAATAGAGGAAGTATCCGAGTGTGATGATTTCACTATAACTAGTAGCCTGAAGGCAATCACTAGTTTAGGCAATTTGGATCTCGGCAGAGAGATTCATGGCTACATAATAAAAGTCGGTTTAGAATCAAATCAATATGTGGCGGGTTCTCTTTTAAATATGTACATTGAGTGTGCTAACCATGAGACCTTGAATCAAAGGGCAAGGGTTCCTCTGAAGTTGTACAACTACTATGGCGGAAGGAAATTTGATGGATATTTTATTGCAAGCATGCTGAAATGGTGCTCTTTACAGTCTGATCTTGAAACTGGTGAAGTGTTACACTCCTTGATCTTAAAACTCAATTTGAATTCTGATGCATATGTCATGAGCTCACTGATTGACATGTACTCCAAGTGTGGTATCTCAGAAGCTGCTCTCAGAGTTTTTCTGAGAGTGAAAGAACCAGAGATAGCTACATGGTCAGCTCTGATTTCTGGGTTTTGCTTGAATGGGTGGTATGCTGAGGCATTAGAACTTTTCCAAAAAATGCAGTTTGATTTTGTTGAAGCTAATGAGTTTACTTTCACTTCTGTTCTTCTTGCTTGTTTAGCTCTGGAGGATCTCCAAAAGGGAAGAGAAATGCACTGCAAGATACTGAGAAGTGGTTTTGGATCAAATGTGTCTGTTGTTAACACGCTCATCAGTCTTTATTCAGAATTATGGCATCATAAACAAGCTCTCAAGCTATGTTCCCTAGTTTCAGATGTTGAGATCTCATGGAAATTACTGTTAAAGGCCTGCATGAAGGCCAAAGACTTTGAAATGGTTCATGAACTCCTTGGGAGGATTCAACTGTGTTATGGGTTTATTGATCCATACTCTGCTTGTGACATTTTAAACTCCTGTGCGAACCCCGTGCTTTTAAATGTGGGGACACAAGTACAGGCATACATGACAAAGAGGGGGCTCATCTCACACTCTACAACCGGCAATTGTCTGATTGACATGTATGCGGAATGTGGTAAAATTGCTGATGCAGAGTTGGTGTTTAATTCCATGCCTGAGAAGAACTCTTGCTCTTGGACATCTATCATCTCTGCAAAAGTGAATCATGGCCGTCCATTTGAAGCACTGTATTTGTTTAAAGATATGCAAAGGAAACATAATTTAAAAATGGACCCAAGCACATTTAAGTCAGCCTTAAACGCCTGTGCCCTAATGGGAATGACAGATGAAGCATACCATTTATTCATGTCAATGGACAAGGTTTATGGAATCGAGCCATCAGAAGAGCATTATTCCTGCATGGTTGAAGCTCTTGGTCGAGCTGGAATGTTTGAAGATGTGCAGGAGTTCATCAACAGGATGCCCCCAGTTAAATTAGGTGCCTTGATCTGGAAAAGTCTTCTTCTGTCCTGCCGTGTACATGGTGATATCAAGTTGGCAAAATATGCTTTGGAGAAACTTGTAGAATTAGATCCAAGTGACTCCTCTGTCTATCTAATGCTCAAGCAGGTTTACTTGATGTTAGGCATGTGGGATGATGCATCAAAAATGAGAGTGAAAATTGAAATCCTGAGAACAAATTCTAGCTGGATAGAAATACAGAATAAAGTCTACGAATTTGTTTCCGACCAGAATCCAACTGACGAAGTCTCTGACAAATTAGCAGAAATAAATGACAAGATGAAGGAAACGGGATATATTGTCAATAGGAGTGACTTGCTGCTCATGATGATAGAGGAGGAAGAGTATGGTGGTGCAGGCCTTCACCATACTGAGATGAAAGCAGTAGCTTTTGGGCTCATATCATTACCTCATGGAATGCCTATAAGAGTGATAAAGAGTGTTAGGATGTGTGGATATTGTCATTATGCTTGCAAGTTAATGTCAACATTCGTAGACACAGAAATAGTCATCAAGGACCCCTGCAATTTCCACCACTTCAGAGATGGCAAGTGCAGCTGCAGAGATGCATGGTAACCTATCACCAAGTTTACAACTGTAAGTATACTGTTATTTAATGAGACCAGGCTGGTTTCTCTTTGTACAAATAACAAATATGTTACGTTGTCAATATTTATTGTACTCACTTGATGCAAAATTACAAGCTGAAATATGAAATGAGGCTTTATATGGATAATCATGAAACATGAAAGTCTTTGACATGAAAGTGAAACTGCTAAAAGCAAAGATTCACTAATAATTAGCTTATAGGACACAACATCCCTAATCAACACAAGGTGATAAAACAGTTTTATAGTATTCTTTTCCATTGTAAGGAAAAGATTTCGCAATCAAAGCCTGTACTCGTCTCCACAGTCACCAATCACTCTAAGCAAATCCTTTCCCTTTTTTGAAATGGCCTGTATTCTGTTCACATCGTCTTCGTCCAGTGCAAGCGATAATATGGCATTTGTGTCTTTGATATGTTCTGACAAACCCAGTCTAACACCTACCATTGATCCGGCCACTGCAGGCTGAAAATGCACAAACGAAAAGTCAATATTTGAGTACTTTTCATTCATAGCAGTAAAAGGGGATAAAAGAAGAAACAAAAAGAATTAGTATTTTTTTTTTCAAAAAAAAAAAAAAAAAAAAAAGAATTAGTATTAGGCGAGTGATCTGACTTCACCTGGTCTAGTATGTATCTTACAGCAACAACTGGAATCGAGACCCCATGTTTTGAAGCTATTTTCTTTAGTGTCTGAAGCAAAACTTGGAACTGAGTCCATCCTCCCCAGGCATCAACCATCTGCAATATTCGCTTTTGTAAATTACAACATAATATAGAATACATAGTACCTACCTCAACAAGATCCAGATTACCGATAAATTTACTTGATTAACTAATGCAATTTATCACAAACTTGAATTAGTGCTAAGAACAGACTCTTGGAAACCTTATGCTTCTGTTGTGCTACCACCCATAACATTTCTTCAACCAACTTCATTCTTAAAACTTTTCTGTGACATGCCAAACCCACCATTAACTGATTAAAGATTAAAGATTCCCGTTTCAAAAAAAAAAAAAAAAAGTTTAAAGATTCCCCCAATAAGTGTAGTTATAGTTTATTTTTCAAGCTTATTAGAATTGGGTTGCAACCATTTTAACTGAAAAGCAATTGTTGTCGGATGAGGGAGGCCACACCTTTTATGGTGTTAGATCACTTAAATACTATTGTTTAAACCCTTACAAAGCTTTATGCTTTACCACAATATAAAATGCAAGTTTTATTATTAGTGCTTGAATTCGAGTCTCTTAATGTCATTGAGTTTACATTGGTTCTACTGCTGAACAAGTGTTTGCATTTGGCTAAATTCACAAAAGTCCGTTGATCTTGCATATGAGGGGTGTGTATAAAATGTTTGAATATTATTGTTTGGGTCCTTACAAACTTAAATTTTTAGGTCTAGTGGTTATCATATAGCATTTGACATCAAGAACCTAACCCCACCCCGAAATGGGCATGTACTAAGAGCCACTAACATTGGTGAAGTACCTAAAGAATAATTGATAATATCCACATACTCAATTTAACACTAAATAGGTCCAGGACTTTGTACCCTTTTGTATTTCTGAAGGGACGGAGTGTTTAATGAAGGGCCAGCAAAAGGAATGGCTAAGTTGGTGTCAAGGAACTTCTCAGATAACAAACCACCCATTACTGTACCATACCTGCATTAAGAGCTCTAGCAAATTCAGTAATATGGCAGTAGAATGCTTGAATCCTTCTGAAGCAAAATGGTAATAAAAATTATGAAGAAAAAAATTAGTCATTCGAAAGAAATGTAATTGGAAAAGCAAGGAGAGAGACGTTATAAGTTTCACTCCTGTAAGCTGGCAAAGCTCTGCCATTTTCTGTTGAGGGCGCATGTCAACAATTGAATGTTGCACCTAATGAAACCACAACAAAGATTTTCACCCGTAAGTTAGTAACATAACAAAACATATATTTACCAAAAGAAATCTAAAAGCAATTTTCGTTTTTTAATAAGAAAGATAAGAAACAAATCCAAAATAACAATAAATTTAAACATACCTGGTTGCTAACAACAGGAATTCCTTTTTCTAGAATTATCCGTAGTCTCTCCGAGTCAAAATTTGTCAAAGCAACAGTCTTAATTTTACCTGCACACCACTTGCTGAAGTAATGCTTTCAATTTAAGAAAAATAGGCTCACATATCAATTATAAGAGAAAATTGAAAAGATTACCTTCTTCTTTCAGATCTGTAAGGTGCTTTAGTGCATCAAGGTAACCAGGGTTTGAGTAATCCCACCTGTTTGAAGCAAGGATATAGAAAAATATTAACTGTAAAACAAAATATTAACTTGAATTTTCATTGTAAACTTAGGAACAGGTAAGCTAAGGCTATATATGTATTAGCAACTTAACTTTCAGAGAAGTGTTTGGAATAGATTGTATTAAATGCTAATGAGGCAGAAGAAAAATACAAATGAGATTTATGGAATTCTTTTTGTGTAGAACATGCCTAACATGATAATATAACCTTTAAAACTATAAAATAAGACTTAGGCTAATGATTATCACATTGGGTATTCACACGCCATGAAGAAAGAGAAAGCAATGTTCACTAGTCAACCATGCCAGAATATAAAACAATATGAGGTAATAAATAAGTACCAGTGAAACTGAAGCATGTCCAAGCAAGGCACATCCATCCTCTTTCGTGATACATTGATGCTCTCTCTCACATAGCTACTAGTCATCTTAACTGGTGGAGGCACCCATTTAGTGAGACTGCATTGTAATATGGAATGGTAGTTAGCAAAGTATTAAAACTTTTTTTTTTTTTTCCTAAATTGATGTCCCTTCTAAATATAAGAAACATGTATAAACATGGATAGTGAACAAGCATTCTATGAAATAAAGCAAACTGCTACTGAGACCAACATCTAGATGTGGCTGTCAAACCTTAGTAAAACATGCATGCTGAGCTAGCATTCTACGAAACAGAGTGAACCACAAATTTGCATAGACAGGTAAATAAACCATTCCAGAATCTAGATGTGGCTGCAACTCACCCTCTGACCTTCTCCAAGTACTCTGGCGGGCGCTCTCGACGAACTCGATTTATGAATATGCCATAAAGATCTTCAGCAGGTCCATCTACAGGACGAAAGGAGCCAAAAAGGATAATAAATTTCCATATGAGAGAAATAGATAGGCTAATACAATCATATTAATTGAAAGATAATCCACATAATGTGAAGAATAGCACCCGTCAACCATCTAATAACAGTTATTTAGAAAAACTTCATAATCAATATTCTACTAATATTTTGAAGATCTTCATTACATCAATATGGTAAGTGAACTGTGATGTAATTGTCTTATGGCCATACTAACATCTAATATAGTTTTCTATATCTGCTGAAGACACATATAAAAAGCATAAAAGAAAACAAGGCATGTAATGCAAAGGCTTTACATATATCAGCCATGTCAAAAGTGGAGAGACCAGCATCGGCATAACGAAGCATAGCATCAACAGCATTGTCGATATCAATTCTACCCCATCCACCACTTGTCTGCCACATCCCATTTACAACCCTACATATATCTAATGTATCCTTCCCATTCTTAACCACACTTATCCTGTTATCTTCAGCGAGCACACAACAAAATGATCTCAAACCGACTTTTCCCCTCTTTTTCGATTTTACTGTATTGAAGGTGAAACTGCTAAAAGAGGGGTGCAACAACTGTGCCATTATGTAAATGGGTAATTTTCTGTTTCACTTCAAAAATGAAAGGGGAGTTCTTTCTTCTCCTAGAGTACCATTAACTTCATCAACTTTTTATAGCTTTTGCAATATTGCCAGAATTATGTCTGTATTGCATATAAACTTCATTTTTGCATTCATGTCCTTAACTCAATTGCACTTGAGTCACATATCTAGTGATGACGTTTCTAGAATGAGAAAAAAAATCATTAAATTATCTGACAAATAAAACTGAATTGCAAAAAAGAAGAGCGCATATATAAATATGTAAAAATAAGAGCCAAAAGAAAAGTTTTTATGCAAATCAAGCATCTGACACGTGGAAACGTTATCTGTGACATCAATGTCTAAAACGACATGCCATCAGAGAGAGTTCAATCTCTTCCAATGAAAAAACATCACAAACAAACCCGACCTAGAATAAATAAAAAAGCACATACAGTGATCGGCCATGTCGAAGGTGGAGAGACCAGCGTCGGTGTAACGGAGCATGGCTTCGACGGCGTCGTCGCGGTCTATGCTGCCCCATCCACCACTCGTCTGCCACATGCCGTTTAACACTCTGCATATCTCGAGCGAATCGTTGCCGTTGCTCACCGTAACGGACCGTTTCTCGGAAGTTGCCAGCTGGCAGCACCTGACAGAGTTGGCAGCGAGTCTACGCGAACTGGACCGAGTTGATATCATAGTCTTGGATTTGATGGCCGTAAAATTAGAGAAGACGACATTGTGTGCGGCGACTGCCATTGCGTTTATTGAACAGAACTCGAACAACCGAAATAAATGGCTCTCTGGATAAGGTTTTTGGCGCCGCAAAGTCCCTAACTGTGCTTTCTCTAGTGCGTCAAAAGACACTTATCCCCTCCTTTACACACCAAAATCAACTTATTATTGCCGCTTAAAAAATTAATGGCACACCCATTTTCTTTTTAGATCACGTAACGGCTAGGGTCTTTTAGATTTGTTTATCTATATAAACGGAATTAATTTATTATCTTTTTAATTTATTATCAAAAATCTTATTTATCGTTAGTTAGTTAGTTGTACTCTATTCAATTTAACGGTTGAGTATATATAATTATTAAAAAGATAAATATGCTTCCAAATTAATATATTTTTTTTATAGTTTTTATTTAATTATTTTTTTAAAATTTATATATTAATTTGTGGATAATTTGATCTTTTTAACGGTCAAATATGGTCAACCATTAAATTAGATGGAATTTAACTAACAGTAGTCTTTACTAATAAACTCAAAAAGTAATAGTATTATTTGCTATATTTTTTATATTCATATTAAAATATTAAAATTACAATTAATTTTTTATCCTTAAATACTATTAGTAACTTTAAAAATGTCTACGTTACTTAAAAACATGCAAAGTTTTTCTCTCTCCTACAGTTTTCTCTGGAAATTTTAGGATGAAAGTAGTGGATGGTTTTCGAACCAGGGTTTCATTTCTTGTGAATGTAGTCAGGATTTGAATTTTTCTTCTTAATTCTTGCTTTGTATCTGTGTGGTTGCTGTTCTACGAGTGTGTGTTGTTTTCGGTTTAGTGTGGTATCCTTTTATTGTATTGTTGAAGTATTGTTGGTGCTTACGGTTTTTAAAAATGAATTATGAGGAAATAGCTATTCTTTGCGAGTCTTTATGTATCACTGATGAGGAAGAACCTTCTATTTTGTTGGCCGAGAATTTGCAGATTGTTGGAGAAAGGAAACTTGTGGGTAAGTTTATTTCATCAAAGGCTGTCAATAGGGAGGCTTTTCGTCTAAACATTGGAAGGATTTAGAGACTATCAGAAGCTTGTGAAGTAGAAGTGATTCGTGAAAACGTCTTTGCCTTCCATTTTAAGAAAGCTATTGACAAGAACCAAATTCTGATAGGTGGCCCTTGGAGTTTTGATAATTCCTTGTTGGTGTTGGCTGAGCCTCATGGTTTGGGAAGACTGGAGTCTATGGAATTTACTAAGACTGCCTTTTGGGTACAAATCCATAATGTCCCATTACTTTATATGACTAAGGATATTGGTTTCTTCCTAGGTGCTTTGATTGGGGATGTTGTTGATCTTGATGTTGGGGCTTCGGGAGACTGTTATGGCAAATATATCCATGTTCGAGTTGTTGTTGATATCACACAACCTCTGAAACGTTTCCTGAAGGTGAAAATTATGGCTGCTGAAGCTCCTGCGGTTATGTTGCTTAAATATGAGCGGCTGCCGGAATTTTGTTTTCATTGTGGCTATCTCGGACATTCTGTCCATGAATGTGTTTCTGCTCTTCGTCATGGAAAGGAAGCAATTGACCAGAATTTTAAGTTTGGTGTGTGGCTTCGTGCATCCAGTCCACGACGATCTGTGTCCAGGGGTTCAACCAGTGCTTCTGCAGATGGTTCTGATTCTCGGAATGAGGCTGGGGTTGGTAAGGAAAGGGTGCATACTTCTGTTCTGTTTGGGACGCCATCGAAGGAGGCTACGGCTCCTTCTCCATCCCTATTTGTTGATACTCCTAATCCTTTTCCTACTTCCAAACTGTCTGATTTTGAGGGGCGTCGTTGCACTCCGATTGTTTGTCCTGTCAGTTCTGAAAGGCGGTTTGATCACCAGCATTCCTCTGGCCAAGATGGAATTGCTTCTGGGGCTGTCAAGACTTCTATTATGAGGAGCTTCCTCTTGCGACACATAAATACATTATTGATGATTCTTTGGGTTCTAAGAGGGTAGAAATTGTTTCTCCTTTGGATGCTAGTGGCGATCTGGTGGATGTTGCTTTGCATGGTACTGTTCCTTCTAGTGAGTTTTTGCATGATTCTTATGCACATGTGGTGTCTGGACCTGTTGTGCATGAGGATGTTTTTTATTTTAACGAAGGTGCAAGTTCCTCTACTCCTACTCCTTTGCATGGATCTGTTGATTATATTGGGACAACCAAACCTGTATCAACTCGGAAGAGGTCGAGATGGAAACGACTGGCTCACGAAGGGATGTTGCTGGATCCAGTATTTCAGTCGGGGTTGGGAAAACGTGTTGATGTGTTGGACTGTTCTGACAGTGAGGTAGTGTAACATCCGTAATTTTCGTTAATTATGAAAATACCTAAAAGTGTTGTTAATTACATTAAAATAATGTAATGTGTTTATTGGACTGATTTTTAGGTATACAAGTGGACCAGGTGGAACGGTCCGGAAAGAATGCATGAAGGAAAAAGGAAAAAGTTGGCACTGAGTACCGCGACCAGTCACCATGACTAGGGATCGCGATTAGCAGCTCGCGGTGAAAAATGGTGATTTTAGGCAGTGAGCACCGCGATCAATCACCGCGACCAGGGATCGCGCTGAGTAGCTCGCAGTGAAAATGGTAATTTTGGGCAGTGAACAACGTGACCAACATCGCGACCAGGCACCGCGATGGTTGATCGCGATGAATGTGGTGAAATCACTCCAGTGAGCAACGCAACCAGGTGGCGCGACCACAGGTCGCGATGACCGAAATTTTATAAAAAAAAATAAGAAGGCGATGGAAGCTTTACCAAGAAGCAATCCAGAAAAAAACAGAAAAGAGAAAGAGAGAGAACGAGAGAAGAGAAAGAAAGAAAGAAAAAGAGAAAGAGAAGAGAGAGAAAGAAGAAGAAGGAGAAGAAGAAGAGGAAGAAGAGAAGAAGAAGAAGAAAGGAAAAGGAAAAGAGGAGAAAAAAGATAAAAGAAAAAAGGGAAAAAGAAATCCAGAAAAGAAATAGTCGAAAAAAAAAGGGTATCCAGGTTGGTGTACACTTCTTTTGAAACCTTTATGGTTTTAATTTGCGATTTTGATTCAAATATGAGACTTTCGAGTATTTTGATAAATATATGTTCATACGTTTATTGATTTGAATATCTTAATTTGATTGTATTTTGATTATATTGACATCAATTATTACAGAATATCGTATGAAACAAATCGAATAATTTTCAAGAAATCAAATACATATATTTTACAAATATTGTTTGAGAATTATAGTTGTTGAATTTAATTTAGATTGTTGTTAATTTTGAAATGATACAAAAGTGAAAAATTTTGTATTGATACGGCCCTAGGATACTTGAACATAGAAAACAGATATAGGAGATTGGTATACCAGCTGGGTTATTTTAGCAGTACTGCACCGATATTACTATTAATCGTGATTATTATGTACCTCCCTAAGAATTTGTCCTGGGGTAGGGAGTATGTACCTTCCTAAGGATTCATCATGGGATAGGGAGTTATATACCTCTCTAGGATACCGAACACTCGGTCCTAGGGTAGGGCGTTATATGTACCACCCATGGATTATACAGACTCCAAGTGCCGGTCCTAGGGTTGGGAGTTATGTTCGACAGACAGCCACTGAGGTCGAATGACCCATATTCCAGTCCTGAATTATGTTGAGTATACCAAATGGTCAAGATTGAGAATGAATTATAAAAGAATAGAGATTGTGATTTCGTATGAATATTTAATTTAATTTAGTTGCTTTTATTAAATTGATTTTATATGCTTCATTTCAGTAATTGTGTTGAATAATGACATGTTTTTATACGTTAGCATTGTGATATTTTTATTATGAAATTTATTTTATGATTTTGGTAAATGAGTTTAGTGTACACCCACTAAGCTATATGCTTAGCGATTTTTATCACGCGTAGGTAATAGGGATACCGAGGGTGTGACGTCCACCTCCGGGATTCGCCTACACTGGTCTATGCCAGGTTTGCCCCGCGAGGTCCGACGGTCACTTACAAGGTACTGTCCGCTTTGGGTCGTCCGGGGTTGCCCCGCCACAACGCCGTCACGGTTTTGCTTCGCCTCCCCTAAATCAGGATTTGAGCTAGTTACTTATCCTTAAGTATTAATCCTTATCAAGTTGGGTACCAATTGAGCTAACTAGCTCAATTGGTACCCAACTTGATAAGGATTAATACTACCAATTGAGCTAACTAGCTCAATTGGTACCCAACTTGATAAGGATTAGTACTTAAGGATAAGTAACTGGTTCAAATCCTGATTTGGGGGAGGCGAAGCAAAACCGTGAGGGCGTTGTGGCGGGGCAACCCCGGACGACCCAAAGCGGACAGTACCTTGTGAGTGACCGTCGGACCTCGCGGGGCAAACCTGGCATAGACCAGTGTAGGCGAATCCAGGAGGTGGACGTCACAATAAAAAGGCGCCTTTTTATTGTGACGTCCACCTCCGGGATTCGCCTACACTGGCCTATGCCAGGTTTGCCCTGCGAGGTCCTACGGTCACTCACAAGGTACTGTCCGCTTTGGGTCGTCCGGGGTTGCCCCGCCACAACGCCCTCACGGTTTTGCTTCGCCTCCCCCAAATCAGGATTTGAACCAGTTACTTATCCTTAAGTACTAATCCTTATCAAGTTGGGTACCAATTGAGCTAGTAAATGTGTAACACCCCCTGACTCGATCCGGCTGGACCGACCTAGGGAGCGCTACTCGGACTTTCAAAACTTTCTAAATTCATTTTATAATTTCTAAAATCAGTGTGAGCCCATCGAATAAATTTTCAAACCCTTGGAAAAATCACATAATTTAAAATTTTAAAACTAATTTTCGAGTGAGCCCATCAAAATAAACTTTTTACAAAAATTTTGGCAGAGTTTCGTTTGTTTTTCGGATTTTCCAAAACCTGTTTTTCCACAAAACAATTCAAATACAAATTCAATATCAACACTTCAATATCGTTTTCAAACAATTGCGCACCCTGCCGTTTAGTGCGACTTTCCAACAACAGTTTATAAAATAAAACGATTCAAATTTTAATATTTACAAACATTCTAATAATAAAAGACAGAAATCATAAAATATTTAATTACAAAACATATTACAAAACATATTTACAAATCCTCTGTATATGCATGCTTTCAGAATATATACATAGCTACCCAACTGTGATAACTCTGGGCACTCTGTCAGTAAATCTCTCTCTCTTCAGTCTTTAGCTTCTTCGGGATCCCTGGTACCTACGCGTTAGAAACAAAACTAACGCGCTAAGCATATAGCTTAGTGGGTGTACAATAAACTCAATTATATATAAAAAAAAATAATCATAAATAACCTTTAACAAGAAACAAATCACAATATACATAAATATTTCAATTCTAATCATTTACAAATCAATTTATTTACAAAAGCAAATCATAAAACAGTTTTAATCACTTTACTTGCAACAATAGGATCAACATATAAAATCAATTAAGAAAATCATTCAATTCACTTCTCAATTCCCTTCAAATCTGGCCCGCTAGAATACTCAACATACTAGGACTGGAATGTGGGTCAAACTCCCACCCTAGGACGAATCCTAAGAGTGGTACGTATCTCCCTACTCTAGGACCGTGGGTACGGAACCTAGAGAGGTACATAACTCCCTATCCCAGGAACGAATCCTTAGGAAGGTACGTGGCTCCCAACCTCCAAGACGAATCCTGAGGAGGTACGTGTCTCCCTGCCCCTGGACGAATCCATGAGGAGGTACATAATAATCATCAATAGCAATCAATAGCGGCGCAGTACTGCTCAGTGAACACAGTTGGTATACCAACCTCCTATATCCATTTTTATGTCTAAGTATCCTAGGGCCGTTTCCAATGAACTAGATTCACAATAAATTTTACAATAGTTACTCAGTAAACAATAGTTGCTCAATAAACATACAATTCACACAATACCCTTCAACAAAAATAATCAATAGTTATACGAAAATCTAAATCAAGTATTTTTTAAAGAAATCAAAATATTCGAAAACACGATCAAAATACGATCTATCATAAAATCATTCCAAAATCAACAATAGGTATATCAATCATCGATTTTTCATATAAAATAAACACTTTTTATACAAAAATCGAAAACGAGAAATTTCAACGAAATCAAAAACGAAAACGGAAACGAAATACTTAATACTTTTCGTAAAGATTCCAAAAACGAAAGTACACCAACCTGAATACCGTTTTTCTTTCGGTAAAATCACGGTTCCACGATTTTTTTTCCTTTTCCTTTCCCTTTTCTCTTTCACCTACACTTTCCTTCCTCTTCTCTTCTTCTTCTTCTTCCTCTTCTTCTTCCTTCTCTTTCTTCTTCTTTCTTTCTTTTTTTTTCTCTTCTTTCTCTCTTCTTCTTTCTTTTCTTTCTCGCTCTCTGCCTCTCTCTTCTCTCTGTGCTGTTTTCTGGCTTCTGCGAGAAGCCACTTTTTTTTTTTTTTTTTTATATTTTTCAGCTGTCGCGACCGTCGTCGCGCTACCAGGTCGCGGTACTCACTGGAGCATTTGCACCGCCTTCATCGCGAGCACACCTCGCGGTACCTTGGTCGCGTTGGTGGTCGCGTTGCTCACTGCCAGAATTTGACATTTTCATCGCGATCTGTGGTCGCGGTGACTGGTCGCGATGCTCACTGCCAAAAATCACATTTTCCACCGCGAGCAAGCCATCGCGACCTGTGGTCGCGATGCTCTCTGCTTCAGTTTTCCTTTTTCTTGCATCATTTTTGGACCGTTCCATCTGGTCCACCTGGAAATCATAAAAATAAACATACTTTTAATTACATTTACACCCCTTCCAATCACAAAATTTATTTTCACATATATAAAATTAATTATCCGAAATCCGGGATGTTATAGAGGGAAAAAAAGAGTAGAGAGGAGATAGCTACAGATTGAAGATTCAGACTCACTATATCTTTGGGTAGTTAATACTTTTGTGTATTATATTCAGTTAAGCATGCATATACTGAAGTTTGTAAATGTTATATATTTATGTTTTGTAAATAATTGCTTTATGGTTTATATTTTCTTTTTCAAAGATTTGTAAATATTAATTATGAATTATTTTATTTGAAAATGTTTGGAAAGTCGCACTATACGGCAGGGTGCTCAATTGATTGATAAATGAATTTGAAATGTTGAAATTATATTGTTTGAACTTTTGTTGAAAACAGGTGTTTGGGAAATCAGAAAAACAGAGGAAACTCTGGTAAAATTTTTAAAATGGATTTGATGGGCTCACTAGAAAGGATTTTAAAGTATCAATTATTTGGTTTTCAAATTATAAATAGAATAAAGAAAAGTTTTGAAAACCCAGTAACGCTCCCTGGGTCGATCCATACGGGTCGGGTCAGGGGGTGTTACAGGTTGAGTTTAAAAAATTGAGAACTTCTACTATGCCTAGTCCTGTGCTTGATATTTTATCGGCGGGTTCGGCTAGTCCGACCTACCGTTAACCATGAAAACCTTCTTTTGGAATGTTCGGGGTTTGGGTAGTGACCGGGCATTCCATATCCTACAACGATATTTGTGGAAAATCAACCCAGATGTGGTGTTTTTATCTGAAACTATTTCTAATGTGTTTCATATGGAATCTGTTCGTGTTCGTTGTGGTTTTTATGGTACATTAGTAGTTGATAGGTGCGGTCGTAGTGGTGGTTTATGTATACTCTGGAAGGATATTGTTGATGTTACACTTCTTTCTTTTGGGCATTTTCATATTGATGTTCAGGTTACTTCGCACTATAATAAATGTTGTCGTTTGACTGGGTTTTATGGGAATCCAGATTCGTCTCAGATATTTCACTCCTAGACTCTTCTTCGTCGTCTTCAGGGGCTTTCAACGTTGCCTTGGCTATGCGAAGGGAATTTTAATGAAATTCTTTGTGATGCTGAAAAGCAAGGAAGTACCTTTCGTTCTTGTTCTTTGATTAATAATTTTCGTGATGTTTTGGATTATTGTGGTCTTGTTGATTTGGGTTTTAAAAGACCAGCTTTTACTTGGAGTAATAAAAGAGAAGGCTCTGATTTAATTCAGGGTAGGCTTGATATATGTGTGTGTGATTCGAATTGGAGGAGTTTGTTTGCAGATTTGACCATCACTAATCTTGGTTTTTGGAGGTCAGATCATAGACCGATTCTTTTAGATGTTTTAGAATGTACTAATCTTTCTTTTTCTCCTCACGTATTGAGGGGCAGACAATTTCATTTTGAGGCATGCTGGGGTGATCATGAAGATTGCAAATCTATTATAAGGAGTCTTGGATTCATTCAGGTTCCGACTGGGAGGGCATTCAACAAAACATTTTTGCTTGTAAGTCTCGGTTGGCCGTTTGGTATAAACAGCAGGCTGGTCAGTTTCAAACTGATTATGTGCGGCTTCGGAGAGAGCTTCATGGACTGTCTTCTATTGATAATCCATCCCCTTGGCATCATATTCAACAGATTGAGCGTGATCTAGGCGAGTTGATGGATAAGGAGGAGGTGTTTTGGTGTCAACGATCTCGGGGTACTTGGCTTAAGTGTGGAGATAAGAATACAAAATTTTTTCACTCAAAAGCATCGGCACGACGCTCTAACAATTTCATTAAAGGTTTGTTTGACATGGACGGTCGGTGGTGCACTGATAAGCATGTTATCCAAGATATTATCTACCATTATTTTGTATCAATTTTTAATTCATTATGTGGTGGTGTTGTTGATAAACAATATATTTTTGAATATGTAAAGCCTCATTATGTGCGACACAGATTGCTTTTTTAGACTCCCCTTTTACAGCTTTGGATGTTCATAATGCTCTCTTCAATATGTCGCCTACTAAAGCTCTGGGTTTCGATGGTCTTCCGGTTGGTTTCTTTCAACAGAATTGGGACATTATTGGTCCTAGTTTAGTGACAGCTTGTTTGAATTGTTTAAATCATGGCTACTCTCTTGCTTCAGTGAATCAAACATTGATTACTCTCATTCCGAAAATTCGTGGGGCTATCAAAATTACTGATTTTCGGCCAATTAATTTATGTTCTGTGATCTTTAAAATGGTGTCTAAGGCTTTGACTAATCGCCTTCGGGGTGTTATGGATTCGGTAATTTCTGCTACTCAGAGTGCCTTTGTTCCGGGATGCGTTATTACAGATAATGAAATAGTAGGGTTTGAGTGTCTTCATGCTTTGAAGCGCAAGGTTAAAGGGAAGAAAGGTTTTTTGGCAACTAAACTTGATATGTCAAAGGCGTATAATCGGGTGGAGTGGGATTTTTTGGAAGGTATGATGTTTTGCCTTGGGTTCTCCCAGGGTTGGATTGATCGTGTGATGAACTGTGTTCGTTCAGTTACGTATTCTTTCCTACTAAATGGTGAAGTTTTTGGTTCTCTTCGTCCTTCACGTGGACTTCGTCAAGGTGATCCACTATCGCCTTACTTGTTTCTTATCTGTGCTGAGGAACTTTCAGCTCTTTTTCATTGGGCTATTCGAGAGGGATCGATGTCAGGCTTTAAATGTAGTCGCTGGGGACCTACAGTTTCTCACTTATTTTTTACTGATGACAGTATAATTTTTACTCGTGCTTCGCAGCTTGAATGTGAAAATCTGAAAATTATTATTGGTTGTTATTCTCGTGCTTCAGGGCAATTAATTAATTTTAATAAGTCTGTTATGTGTTGTAGTAAGCAAGTGTCTCCATCTAAGGCGGCTGAGCTGGCTTCGATTTTGGGCGTACAATTAGTGGACTGTCATGAGAGATACTTGGGACTCCCTAGCTTTGTTGGACAGAATAAATTAGGTTTGTTTCGCTCTATTTTAGATCGGGTGTGGGCTAGATTAAAGAGTTGGCATGGTAGGTTTTTTTCGATTGGGGGTAAGGAGATTCTTCTTAAAGCTGTAATGCAAGCTATCCCTATCTATAGTATAAATCTGTTTAAACTTTCTCGTGCATTAATTGTGGATATTCATCGGCTTTGTTCAAGGTTTTGGTGGGATAGTGGTGATTCTTCTCGTAAAATTCATTGGGCCTCTTGGGAGAAATTGTGTAAGCATAAATTTTTAGATGGATTGGGTTTTCGTGACTTGCGTATCTTCAATCAATCTATGTTGGCTAAGCAAGGTTGGCGAATTTTGCAAAATCCTAATTCTTTCGCTGCCTGTGTCCTCAAAGGCTGTTATTTTCCTTTTTCTGATTTTCTTCATGTTGCCCCTAAAGCTTCAAATTCATTTATTTGGCGGAGTTTTTTGTGGGGACATGAGCTCCTCCTTCAGGGCTGTCGTTGGCGAATTGGTAATGGTGATTCGGTTCTCATTTATCGAGATCGCTGGATACCGAAACCTTCCACTTTTCGTATCATATCTCCTCTGATTCTTGGTGAGTTTGCTTTGGTCAGTCAGCTTAAATTGCCCTCTGGGGCGTGGAATGAGAGTTTGATTCGTTCCGTTTTTCTTCCTATGGATGCTAAAGCTATCTTTAGTATTCTATCTTCTTCTCGTTGTGTTATTGATTCTATTTGTTGGCATTACGATAAGTTTGGCATTTTTTCAGTGAAGAGTGGGTATTAGCTTGGCTGTAACGGTCTCTCTGTTAGCAGTAGTTCTGGTCTTTCTTCGATTGAATCGTGGTGGAAATTTTTTTGGCGTCTAAATGTGCCATCAAAAATCAAACTCTTTCTCTGGAGGGGCCGTGATGATTGGCTGCCATCGAAAATTGCTTTGGCAAGGAAAAAAATTTCTTTGTCTGTTATTTGTGATTCATGTGGATCAAGGCCGAAATCGTTACTTCATGCTTGTTGGGGATGTTCTGCACTTCAGCTTATTCGCACGTCTACTACTTCATTTTCATCCTTGCCAGATTTTGCTCCTTATGGTTTTTTTTTATTTCCTTTTGCTGTGTCACAGCTGTTTACAGATTGAAGACTTCACTTTGTTATGCATCTTCCTTTGGCGTTGCTGGTTTCGACGTAATAAATTGCTTTTTGGTGGCCGATTATTGGAGAATGATGAGATTCTTACTTGGTATGTGCATTATCTTCAAGAATTTCAGCTAGCTATTGTTCTTCCTTCTCATCATTTGGTAGGTTCTTCTTCTGCGACTCACTGGTCATTGCCTCCGGCGGGTATTGCTAAATTAAATATTGATGCTGTCGTCGATTCTACCTCGTCGCGCCTTGGTTTAGGGATGGTGATTCGCAATTCTTCTGGTCTAGTTTTGGGGTTGTCTTGGCAGCATGCTCATGTGGTTTTTGATCCGCAAATGGCTGAAGCTATTGCCCTTCTTTGTGGCCTGCGTTTTGCTATTGATATTGGTGTTCATCTTCATTTTGTGGAGTTTGATTGCAGTTCTGTGGTTGATTTAGTCAATGCTAAAGCCTTCTCTCTTGCTGAAATTGGAATTGTAATTGTTGAGATACAGAGTTTGTTGCTTTTATTTCCTAACTGTGTGGTTTCTTTTGTTCCTCGTTTAGCTAATTCTGTAGCTCATTGTCTATCTAAGATTGGCTTAGTTTCTGATAGTGATTTCTTTTTGATTGACGATGTTCCTCCCTCTGTGGAGTCGTGTGTGCTGGCTGATCGGCTAGCCTAGTTTGTATTCGTGTTGGCTTTTAATAGATCCTTTTTGTTTCAAAAAAAAAAAAACTTTAAAAATGTCTTCCTCTTATTAACTGAATTTTCATTATTCTCAAAGGCCATACTCTCTTTCTTTGCCAAAGTTTTGAAACAGAGTTCTTTGTAGGAAAATTTCACAAACTCTCCCAAGTTTAGATAATATTACACATAGGGATAATTTTAATCATAATTGTACAAATATCCCCAAGAATCTATTGACTACAATTAATTTTAACGTTTTATTTGATAGTGATCAGGGACAATCATGGGATACAACGAACGGTATACTATGTGAGCAAAACTATGACCGATCTAGAGACAAGATATCCGGAGATAGAGAAACTTGCCTAGCCCTTATGGTTTTTGCCCGTAAGCTCCGGTCATATTTCCAAGCTCATCTAATAACCGTCCAAAACAATTACCCTATGAGAGAGGCAATCAAAGATTGGAAGCCTCAAGACAGATAGTGAAGTAGGCTGTAAAACTGAGTGAGTTTGACCTTTGTTTCAACCCAAGAGTTGTTATTAAAGTACAGGCAGTGGCCGATTTTGTTTAAGAGTTTATAGCTCGAGACGTGATGGCTACCGTTCAGACTCAACAAGACAACTTTTGAGAGTTATATATAGATGAGTCCTCAAACTGTTATAGAAGTGGGGTTGGCATCGTGATTCAATCACCTGTAGGCCACCTTAAATAGTCCTCCCCAATCTGCGAAGTGAACGGAAAAACAGTTAGAAGGGGTGCCAACATGATGTTGGCATCCACCCTCCAATGGTAAAGTCAGTATAAAAATGAAAAAGATAAAGAGACTTCGTATGAAAATATAATAACCAACAAGGATTAAAGCTAGAACAACATACATTTCTCTTGTCTTGTATTGCTTTACATGAAATCATCATGTTGTGGTGTCCTCTTAACCAGTGACACTTGTCTATCTAGATCAGTATTTTAAAAATCGATTTCGGCGGTTGCCTAGTCGCTAGGCTGCCGGCCGCCGCACCGAATGTGGCCAAATCGACCATATTCCACGGCGAAGTACTTGGAGCAGCGGAGGACGTCAAAGTGAAGGTAGATCTGGATATTGTCCTCGGTGGAGGATTCGCCGACAAAGGGAGTAGTGCGAACGACGTACAGGGGGAGGATAACGTCGACAGTGGTGGCGTCATTGAAAGAGGAGGCGGCAGGACTGGAGCGGTGGACGAAGATGCCATTGTTGAATGAGGCGTTGGAGGTTTTTTTTTTTTTAAAAAAAATAAAGGAGGTGTTAGAGTTAGTATCAATAGTCGAAGATGCTAGATAGGGTGTAATAATAATGGTGAAAAAGAGAGAGAATATAAACCTTGAAAGAAGAAGCTTTGAGATAGAGAGAAAAAGGAAAGTGGAATAAGATTTTAACAGTAATTTGACTTCTCGTATATATATGTTTGGTTAATAAAAAACCACAATTAGCTAACTAAGGTTAAACAAACTCAACCATGCTGATGCGGCTTAGTTACAAACCAGTTGTAAACTAACTAATGTTACTAACAATAATTACAATCAAATGGCTGATTACATCTAAACATTTCAGTTCTCATTTAGCTGTAAGATGGGGGACGTAGGACAGGATAACACTTAGATTTTTTTTTTCCAATAGCAAGTTGTAACACCCCCTGACCCGACCCAACTGGATTGACCCAGGGAGCGCTACCGGGTTTTCAAAACTTTCTCAATTCACTTCATAAATAACCACATAGTTTATAATTTAAAAACATTTTCGAGTGAGCCCATCGAAATACACTTTTTACAAAATTTTTGGCAGAATTTCCTTTGTTTTTCGGATTTTCCAAAACCTGTTTCAAATCAAATTCAATTTACACAAAATCCACAACACTTCTAAATTCCATTTTCACTCAATTGCGCACTTTGCCGTTTAGTGCGACTTTCAAACAGTTTATAAAACAATTCAGTAACTACAATTTCTTTTAAAAATGAAAAACAGAAAGTATAACTTAAAATAATTACAGCACATAATTACAAAAATCCTCTGTATATGCATGCAGATTTAATTACATTATCCACAAGTACTTATATAATTCACTACCCCAAAAGATGCTGTGACTCTGAACTCTTCTCTGCAGCTGGTGCCTCTTCAGTCTTTTCCGTCTTCGGTATCTTTATTACCTACGCGTTAGAAACAAAACTAACGCGCTAAGCAATACTGCTTAGTGGGTGTACACTAAAATAAATGGTAATATAATATAAAACAGTATATGTAAATTCAGAAATTCTAAAATGTATATAAACAATAAAACTTAAAACCAGTACTTTCAGAAATAGAAATATTCATAACAAACATTTTACAATTACTGAAACTAAGTAAACAGACAGTATTTCAAAACTTTCTGGAATTCAGTTTCATATCATTTCTTTGTTTTCCATAACATTTCCTAATCATAAATTCTTAATTTGGCCCGTGATACACATAGCAGGGTGTACAGGACTAGATTACGGGTTTTACAGTTGGGTTTCCCGTCTCATATGAAATGGTATCCCTATATAAACAGTCGGTTTCCCATTTCACTAGGAAATGGTATCCGGTATTCTCACAGTCGGTTTCCCATTTCACGAGGAAATGGTATTCGTAATCAATAATCAGAGACAATATACATCACGGTGCAGTATTGCCATAAATTCACCCAATTGATATGTCAATCTCCTATATCCAAATATCCCTATACATATATCAGGACCGTTCGAAATATTATAACAATTTAGTTCTTTGGTTTCAGAATCAACGAATATCGATTTCAGTCAAAATTCATAAAACAAAAAAATATATATATATAAACCAGGTTTTGAAATAAATATCCATAAGAGCAAAATATTGTCCAACAATATGCAAAAATATAAACAAATCCATACGAATATATATATAAAATTCAATATAAATAAATCCATATGAATATATCTAAAATCCATAACAATCAAAACATTTATCAAAACTAAGTTTCAGAAACGTGTGTACACCAACTTGGATACCGTTTTTCTCTCGACTATCGCGGTTCTAGGTTTCTTTTCCTTTCCTTATTCTTTCTCCTACACTTTCCTTTTCTCTTTCCTTCCTCTTCTCTTCTTCTTCTTCTTCCTCTTCTTCTTCTTTTCTTCTTCTTTCTTCTTTCTCTTCTTTCTTTCTTCTTTTTTTTTCTCGGTCTCTCACTCTCTCTTTTCTCTTCTCTGCTTTTTGTGGCTTCTGCGAGACGCCAAAATTTTTTTTTATATTATTCGGTCGTCGCGACCTGTGGTCGCGCCACCAGATCGCGGTACTCACTGGAGCATTTCCATCGCCTTCATCGCGAGCACACCTCGCGGTACCATGGTCGCGCTGGTGGTCGCGTTGCTCACTGCCAGAATTTGACATTTTCATCGCGAGAAGTTCATCGCGATCTGTGGTCGCGGTGACTGATCGCGATGCTCACTGCCAAAAATCACCATTTTTCATCGCGAGCGGCCCATCGCGACCTGTGGTCGCGGTGACCAGGTCGCGATACTCACTGTCTCAGTTTTTCAATCTTCATACATCATTTTCGACCGTTCAATTTGATCCACCTGGAAACTATAAAAGAAACATAAATCTTCATACATTTAATTACATTTTACACCCCTCATATCATAAATTTTATATCCACATATTTAAAATTAATTATTCGAAATCCGGGATGTTACACAAGTGGCTACTTGATTTTGATTAAATAATGGGTAATTATCATTCTGCCCATATAGTTTAAAGTATTTTGTAATTTATACTCTCTAATTTTATTTTTCTCTTTTCTTACACCCTCTAATTTTTAACAATCTCCAGAATATACCTAACCAAGGAATGCCTAGCTAGACATGACCATTGGAACCGAACTGGCGGTTTCAGTTCCAAATTTTAATCAACCGGAACCGGGACCGGGGAGGTCCCGGTCCCGGTTCCGGTTGGAACCGAGGGGGAACCGTTAAGTTCGGTTCCTTCCCGATTTTTTTGAAACCGCCGGTTCCAAACTGGCCGGAACCGGCAAAAATTAAAAAAATTAAAAATTAAAAATAAATTAATAAAAAAATTAAATATATAAATAACGATAATAATATATATAAATAAACTGGGTACTCGATTGCAAAAAAATAACAATAAAATTGAAATAAAATTTTGATAATATCATAAAACTATAAAATTAAATAAATAAATAAAAAATTAAGGCTTGCACTTAATTTTACCTCAATTAAACTGCCTACGTATCCTCTAGGAGGAATCAAAGCCCACGTAGTTCTTTTACTTGTTATGTTTCGGATGTGATCAATCGTCGCTTGTTCCTTCGGTTGCCGTTGTATCGTCGTTGGTGTCAAAGAAGTCATTATCGTCAGATACCAGATCCAATTCTTGCTGTCGGTATGTGGCCTTGGTCCAGTCGTCAACACATACTTGGATCTGTATTGAGTCAGGACTGAGCAATGCTCGTCTCTCGTCCAGAACATTGCCACCTGCACTAAATTCCTGTTCGACGGCAACGGTCGAGACAAGGGTTCCAAAAATTTGTTTGGCAATGATGGCCAAAATTGAAAAGTTAGTTTCGTGCTCCCTCCACCACTGTAGGACATTAAAGTCTGGGGTGTCCAAAAACTCAAAGGAGGTGTTTTTGTAAACATCAACCTCTGAAACATAGGTTGATAAAGACGAACTCCCCGACATCCTTGCTTTTTTGGTAAACACGCTTGCCTCTAACTTCCTTAATGTGGAGGGAAAGCGTAAATGACTAGTACTACCACTTCCGCTTAGTTCCGGTTGTTGAACATTAATGTTTAGTGAGGGACCGTAAACAGAACGATATTCATCATACATTGAATAAAATAAATTCCTAACATTATTATATAAACCACTAACATCTATGTCCATTATCCCTAGAGATTGGTAATAAAGTGTAAAAAATTCATATAAACTATTAAATTTATTCCTAGGGTCAAAAACTGATGCAACAGTATAAATTACAGGAATGTTCCTATAATAGTTTATCCATCTTTCTCGCATTGCATAAATACACGGAACTAATTCATTTATTTGTGCACATTCATTAAGTGCACCTACAATATTAAGGGCTTCAAATAAAAATAAATGTGAAGTTGGATAATATATACCGGATAAAGAATTTGTTGCATCATGAAAAACTTTTAAAAGCATGCAAATTTTTGTACAAATATCCCAATGGTGTTCATATAAATTAATGGTATTAACATTATGCTGCATAAATCTAACTAATAATTATCTATACTCATAGCTTTCACAAAGCAACTTATATGTGGAGTTCCAACGAGTTGGAACATCACGGGAAAACCTAATTGGATGTTTCCCGTTAGCTTTATAATACCTAGACCATTGTTTCATAGTGCTAGGATGTTTCCACAAATAGTATAGAGTATCCCTAATTGGTGTAATCCACTCATATAGTGTTTGCAAGCCATGTTGTACAAATATATTTAAAACATGGCAAATACATCTTTGATGAAAAAATCTGCCGCCAAAATAGGGTTGACACAATTGAATTAATTGTGGAACGGCGACAGTATTATTTGCAGTATTATCAAAACCAATTGCAAAA
Organism: Xanthoceras sorbifolium; assembly: GCA_003430845.1. Lineage (NCBI taxonomy): Eukaryota > Viridiplantae > Streptophyta > Magnoliopsida > Sapindales > Sapindaceae > Xanthoceras > Xanthoceras sorbifolium. The sequence continues at coordinate 2,351,395 of CM010620.1, read as the reverse complement.
ATTTTACTCTCAATACAATATTCTTCAAAAATAATTTTCATTAATTTATAAATATTGTCAGCAGTATGGGTGTCGTCAAAAACTCTAAATGCCAATATTCGTTTTTGTAAATCCCATGATTGGTCAATGAAATGGCAAGTGAGTCCTAAGTATGAATGTTTTTGCCAATGATCACTCCAGATATTGGCACAAACAGACACACGACCCGGATAATTTTGAAAATATTTTACAAAGCTTTTTTTTCTTTTTTATAAATATCACACATAATACGTTTTAATGTGGTCCTAAGTACTCTACATGCAGCGGGATTTAAAGCATTATGACAGTATTTTAAAAAACCAGTTTTTTCCCCAAACCTAAAGGGGAGATGTTCGGTCGCTACCATTCTTGCTAATTGGTCCCTATTATTTTGATCAGTATATTTAAATAAAGGATGGTTAGGGGATGTGTACCTTCCAATTTGGTGTTGTCCTCGCTGATGGTGAGCTTTGGCTGGATGCTTGCTGTTGATATGCTTCCAATACGTCTCGTACCTTCTGGATTTGTTCCATTTAAAATCTTTGGAACAATAGTTGCAAACCACTATAACTAACCCATCCTTCTCCACCCTCTTTATATGAACTTTAAAAAGTTCATATTTGTACTTTGACAAATCTGGCTGCCCCTACGGCATTTGTACGGTTTCACTTGGGATTGGGAGGGTTGGAGCAGAGGAGGGACCACTGCCAGAAGAGGATGAGAATAATCAGGATTAAAATTAATAGGAATTTCATTACCAAAAATTACCTCCTCAAATTCTCTTTCTTGCAGGTATTCAGCAAAATTTCGATCGTTTTTGTATTCTGGGAAAGGGTGACTTTGCACTTCTTGAACATTTAAATCCGGTACCTGCTCATTTTACTCAGCGTTTCTGTTGGAAACGAACCTTCGGCCTCCGGAAATAGATTTTCGGCCTCCGAAAATAGATGGTCTTGATGGTGATGCCATTATAAATTTATAAAATAAAGTGTTTAAACGAATAATGAAAACAATTGCAATAATGAAAAATAATAGCAATATTGAAAGAATGAGAGAATTAGAAAAATATTGAGAGAATTAGAGATGAGAGAAATATTGAGAGAATGAGAGAATTTGTGTGAATGAATTGGAGAATTGATGGGGTTTATATAGTTTTTTGGATTGGAAAAAAATTAATATTTTTAAAACTTTAGGGGTTAAATTGTAATTTTCTAGGGGCTATTTTGGTAATTTTTTAGGAGGGAGCCGTTGAACAACGGCTCCCGAACGTTCACATTGCTGCCCGCTGGCAGCAGATGGCCGTTGGCCACAGGCCAAATTTTTTTAAAATTTTTTTTAAAAAATAAAAAATAAAAAACCGGAACCACCCTAACCGGGCGGTTACGTGAACCATCGGTTCCAAGTCGACGGTTCTGATTTTTTTTTAGGGGATCCGGAACCGATACCGACTGTCCCGGTTCCGGTTCCCTGTTCCGGAACCGGTTTTGAACCCGAACCTTAGGTTCCGGTTCAAAACCGCCGGTTCCGTTCGAACCCGGTGGTTCGAACTGAACTGGGGCCATGCTTATGCCTAGCGCATTTTTAAACACTGATCTGGATGAACTGATATTTGATTTGACATCTTGAGTGTGTAAATTCGATAGGTCCTCGATAAGGTATGGTCAAACAGCCAGTTTTGACCGCCCTATTCCTTGATCGATGTCACATGGCATTTCCTCATTTGTGTTTAATAATTTGCATCATCAAATAGTTTTAAAAACTGCGAAAAAAATCTCTTAAAAAAAAAAAAGTAATGTAAAAGACATTTTTATTCTTAAATTAGTTAATTAACAATTAATACACCCATTAGACATCGGATTTTTTAGGGAATATTTGTACAAGTAAAAGTTACTGCTGTATAAAATATTATCTAAATTTGGAAGAGTTTATACAATTTTTCCTCTTTTTTTAATCATACTATTTAATCTTTGGAATCTTTGGAATATTCACAACCTTATTTTATCATCTTAATTTGAAGACCAATGTTTTTTTTTTTTTTTTTGAAGGGGGTTGAAGACCAATGTTTGTTCTCTCACTTAATCCGATAAAATCATTAAACTCAACAACTTTAAACCTAAGATGAATTGCTTGTATATTACAAGAAAAAAAATGTGTTCGATGAAATGTTAAAAGATTATCATATGAAATCAACAAAAATAACTTATAGAAACAGAATCTAAATTAAAATCCTTTTTTTTTTCAATCAATCCAAGTAAAGCTCCATTTTTTTTATATATAACTTGTATTTAATTTTTTAATAAAATATTTAAAAATAAAATAAGCAAACTATCCTTACATATGTTAACTTTAACCATCAACCAGTAATTATAAGGAAAGTAAGTGCCATTTTTGTTAAAAACAAGTTATTTTCTAGTTGCTCATTATAATAAAAAAATTGTTTAATAAATAAACATAATATTAAAAAATGTTTAACCTGGTTTTTGGAACACATTAATCCAAACACTTTCTAATTATTAGAGTTACTTAATAGTAGCCAATCTAAATCAGATCCAATCATATGATAAATTCATACCACATGACTTATAGTGTTTTGGAGGATTAGATAATTTAGACTATTTATAAATAAGAAATAATCTCATTAACAACCTTCATTTTTTTAAAATTTAATTACACATAACTTACATTGATTTAGAGAAATTAATCCATACCCATTAGTTTATAAGACACATGAATTTTATATATTTTATATACATTATTAAAGATCGCTAACTATGAACAAAAGTTGAGGTGGCTCCCATGTTAATGAGACCGTGAATTTGAGTCATTTGACTCATATCCCCTTTCTCTAACTTCTAAATCTGTAACATGACATAATAATAATAATAAAAAACTCTAACTAAGCACATGACATAAGATTCACTGCCTTACATAGTTGGGATAAGCAAGAACAAAGTACAAAACAACTATCAAATACACAAGAGTCTGTAACATGATGTTTCAAATGCAGAAAGGATTTATGTACATGATTATCAACAGCAAGACTATACATTCATTTGTTCTAACCCTGTAGTTAGCATTACATCCATGACAAAATCATATATTCTCATGAAATTCATCACAACTTCAGCTTTGTCAATTGGTAAAGCTCTATTGTTGTTGCCGTTTCATCTCTAGTCTCATGATCCTCTGCTCCATCTACACATCAATGTGCACAAGAAATCAGAATAATTCTTCTGTGTATATAAAGAATTAGAAGAACAATTCTTATTATTACTCACTTAACCTCTCAAACTAAGAGATTAGGAATATATAACTGCAGGAAGTCTCATACTTCCTTAATCCTAGGAGCAGTAAATTTAAAATTACAGACCTATAAGGATTGAGTATCTACTTTACTCAACTCCCTTTATTATAGCTAACTAAAACATCAAAGATACACACAGCTCCTAACAGTTCACACAAGCTTACTAACAACTACTTTCAACACTCCCCTCAAGCTGAATAGTAAATATTCTTCATACCCAGCTTGTTACAAAAATTTTCAAAAATATTCCAAGGAAGTGCCTTTGTAAGAATACTAGCAGTTTGAAAAGCTGTAGATGTGTATATGAGGTTTACACTCCCTCATTCTAGTTTCTCCTTAATAAAGTGCCTATCGATTTTAACCTGTTTTGTCCAGTCATGATGGACAAGATTTTTAGCAATACTGATAGCAGTTTGATTATCATAAAATAGTTTCATTGTCTTATCCATTGGTGTCCTGAGTTCTGTTAACAATCCTCTCAACCATATCCCTTCGCAAATACCATGTGTCATAGTTCTAAATTCTGCATCAGCACTACTTCTAGACACCACCAATTGCTTCTTACTCTGCCATGTAACCAAGTTACTCCATACAAATGTACAGTAGCCTAAAGTTGACATGCGGTCTATAAGAGACCCTGCCCAATCTGCATTTATAAACACATCAACGTTTCTATCTGACCCTTCTTGAAATAAAGACCCTTTCCTGGTGTCATTTTCAAGTACCTTAGAATTCTAAACACTGCATTCATATGTTCTTCCGAAGGGTTATTCATAATTAACTCCCTGTGCTGACTGAAAATCCAAGATTCGGTCTTGTATAAGAAAGATAGATAAGCTTTCCCACAAGCCGTTGATATCTACCTTTATCCACCGGAACACTCCCTTCAATACTGTCCAATTTCATGGAATAATCCATTAGAGTTTCTGCAGGTTTACACTCAAGCATCCCAGTTTCTCTCAGCAAGTGCAACACATTCTTGCGTTGAGAAACCACAATATCCTCCTTTGATCGAGTTATTTCCATGTCATGAAAATATATGAGACTTCCCAAGTCCTTAATTTCAAACTCCTTAGCAAGAAAAATTTTCAGCCTCTGAATTTCTTCACCATAATTCCCTGTAAGAATTATATTGTCAACATACACAATAAGAATTGGAATTTTACCTCTCAATCAATGCTTTACAAACAAGGTATGATCGGATTGGCATTGGGAATAACCTGACTGCTTTACAGCCCTTGTAAACCTTTCAAACCATGCACACGGGGACTGCTTAAGACCATAAAGGGATTTTCTAAGTCTGCAAACATTCCTGGTCTTTGAGTATGCTTCTAACCCCGACGGAACCTCCATGTACGCCTCCTCTTCTCCGTTTAGCAACGCATTTTTCACGTCCAATTGATGACCGGACCAGTCCAAGTTTATTGCCAGTGAAAGCAATACTCAAATTGTGTTATGTTTTGCCACTGGTGCAAACGTTTTTTCATAATCGATACCATGGATTGTATGAATCCTTTTGCAACCAACCTCGCCTTGAATCGTTCAATACTTCCACCAGCTTTATGTTTTACTGTAAAAATCCACTTGCAACTAACCAAATTCTTCCCCTTTGGCAATTCTATCATCTCCCGAGTTCCATCCTTTTCTAGAGCTTTGACCTTTTCATACACAGTTGCCCTTCATTCAGGTATTATGAGTGCCTCATGTATATTATTAGGTACCGAAATTGCTGATAGATTAACAGCAAATGCCCAGTAATTTGGAGACAAATTATCATAGGAGATGTTCTTGCACATAGGATAAAGTGGTCTGTCCCTGCATTCTATCACACCCTTCCTTAATGCGGTCGGGTGATCAAAATCAACCATAATATTTTCATTAGAAGATGAAGTTATAATACCGTTATCTAAACCTGAACCACTCTCATAAGTGACTTCTGTATTGATCTCCTAGACTTGTTGATTCAATTTGGAGTCATGGCATTGCTGTCAGTGCGCTTGGTTCTCTACCTCCACGTTTTTCTTTTTTTCTAGTATATACAATTAATTCGTTATTAGCTGTTTGTCTAGAATGTGTTTGCTGACTAGGATTATTCTGTGAATCCGTGAAACCTATCAGACACACGATGGTCAATTTGAATGATATGAGATAGAGTTGGAATAGGCATCTGTTGTGAAATGAATTCAGTGCTGGTAGGCTGATGATGATGAGTTTGTTGTTGAAGAGTTTGAATTTCAGTAGAGACAGATTAAGTGTAGGTGCTGTTAACAGGATCAGATGGAAGGGAACCAACATTATGAATTTGAGTTTGAATTCCAGCAGTTAAGATGGGAGACTCAGTTGAGCTAGAAGATTGATCTTGAATTCGAATTTGACCAGTAGGATAGATGTAACATCTCTATTTTTTAAGAAGAAATAATTAAATAGAAATAATGATAGTTTAAGGAAAATTGCCTACACTAGGAAATAATAAAAATAAATGTAAGTAATATTATAATTATATTTGGTATTAAATATATGTATAAATTAAAGAAAGAAAATTTATGGAAAATAAAAAAAAGGCAAATATTATTATAAGAATTTACTTTAGTGTTGGTTTCCTAATTGGGAACTAGGGTTTAAAGAGGTTATATATATAAGAGCATTCCATAATAGTTGTACCTCCCATGATAAAAAAAAAATAATAACTAAATAGCCGATCGTTTCTCTTCTCAATCCATCCGTTAATCCGAAGTGTAGAGCAGCAAGAAATCAAGATTAGTTTAAGGAGTTTCTAGTGCCGGTAGTTTTTCTTTTCTGTTGCTTAATTAATATAAATTTTATTTTGATATTTTATCAAGTTGTATCTTGATAGCAAACGATTTGTTGATGATAATAGAGACCCTTAGGATTGATTTAATATTTGTTCCATTGATAATGATTGGTTAATTAAATATTTTTAAAGCTAGATAGGATATGCTGGAATTTTCTTTTTTCAGAAAAACAGTAGGTTTCCGAAACTGTTTTGGGATGGTTATTCAATTCAGAAAATTTTACAAATTTTTCTGTAGAATGGTTCATATGTCAACGGTTACCATGTTAAATTTCGTGACGTTTTAATGAGTACAAAAATAGATTTAATTTTTGAAGTGGTTAGGGGTCAGTTGTAGGCTTTACTGGACAGTTTCACAAAATCGAAAAGGAATGATTGTTTTTGTATGTTAATAATCATGGAATGCTCTTAAAATTTTATTGTACCATATTTCATATGTCTAGGTTGGTCTTGTAAAATTATACGAAGTTTGGAGATGTATAGAATTAATTAAAAATCATTGAATAGAGTATAATATGTGCTAAAAGTTAGACAAGTTTTAAGTTTAATGCTAGTGAAGTTATTTAATTCAATTGAAATTATTGCGGTGACGAGGTTATGACAATATTATTATTTGTACTTTGTATAAGTTCGAGTGTTTATTAAGCTTCTAAAGTTAGTGTTGATATTGCTCATTAATGTAAGTAAATTCATTTATAACATACTTATATTTTGTATTATAAAATTATAGTATTTTGAAAAGTTATTATTTTCTACCTTATTTATACTTATTATACATTTAATAAAATTATTTTAGTAAGAAGTTTATTTAAAGTGTTTTTGCACTAGTTAGTGTTAGTATTATATCAATTAAAGCTTATTTTGTAAAAGCTCGAGATTTATATAAAATATATAGTTTTAACATAAACGCTTAAGATTTATACAAAATATAAAGGTTTGTTAAAACTATTCAGGTATTTATTAGTTTATTTTTATAAAACATATTTTTCAATATCGATGGACTGATATACTGTATAATGCTATTATAATATGAAAACGTTACTAATTTGATTGTATCTGAATTTGTAAAAATGGTTTTGGCTTATTGTCCGTAGTTTCTGTTTCTGATATGACCGCGTCACACGGGTAATTGTGACTCTGATATGACCGCGTCACATAGGTAAATATGATACTCTGATATGATCGCGTCACAGGTAAATGTAACACTCTGATATGACCGCGTCACACAGGTAATTGTGACACTCTGTTATAATACTATGGGACATGAGCAAATTAATTATTTTGAAACGTATTTAATGTATTTATATATTTTGAAATGTTTATGAACTGATTTATCTGTTATCAAAGTTTATGTACATAGTTTTTTTAAACTTAGCCCTATAAATTATTGTTATATGTTTTGAAATACTATGTTAAGTATTATGATTGTAACTTTTTCGATATTAAATACTATGTATGAACTTACTTACCGAGTTTACGGCTGACCCATCGTTATCACCTTTTTTGCAGAGTAGAACCAGGTATATGGATGAGTAATTAGTATCTGAGAGATTGCTTCAGTAGAAGGGTTGATCGTTAGAGCTTTGCTTTCCATATTTGGTTTATTAAAAGACTTTTTAGCTTTCATTTAGTGGAGTAGCATTTGTAAGGATTGAGTTTTGTTTAGACCGTTTTATTTTAATGCTAGACTCTTAGAAATGTTATTTGGAGTTTATTTTTTATTTTCACTAAGAGAAATTAGTCTTCACTAATTAATTTATTTTATGGAAGTTTTTAATCAATTTTTATGTAAATTAAAGGATTTAGTGTGAGTATCATCCTAGTTTGTGTATATCGAATTTGAGATGTTACAATAGATATCTTGGTCAGCTGAAAGAGTTTCCCAAAAAACGAAATTCTTCTTGACTCAGTTGAGATATGAGACTGATCTTGAATTCGAATTTGACAAGTTGGATAGATACCTTGGTCAGCTGAAAGAGTTGCCTAAAAAATGAAACTCTTCTTGACTCAGATGCGCCGCCCCAACCCACACCCTCCACCAACGTAGTCTGATCATCAATGAAAGATATGAACCACCTAGCTCCTATTATATTTGCAACTCTAGATGGAACCCAAACAACACTATGAATCATGGAAACATAACGTGAGGTCTGATATGATCTTTGTGGATAGACTTGATGAGTATGTTTGGATAATTGACCTAATTCACATTGGAAAAAACTATGATTTTTATTATGAAACAGTGTAAGAAACAACTTCTTAAGGTTTATAAAATTCGAATGTCCTAATCGATAATGCCACAACATAATGACACTATCATTATTTGATTTAGAATATAACTGAAACTGACTTTTTAGGGATACAAACTCAGCTGATCGAAATTGCTTTCCATTATCAGGCTTTATGAGATAGAGTCCAGCATACATTTCAGCACTACCAATTATCTTCCCAGAAGTCAAGTCCTGAAATTCATAGTATTTAAGGAAGAATTTAGTAACAAAATTCAACTCCTGTGTAAGTATACTAATTGATAACAAGTTACAATCCAAATTTGGGACTAGAAGTACCGAATGTAATATCAAATTTTCAGAAATTACAACTGAACTTGTGCCTACTACTTTTGATAATGACCCATGAGCAATTTTAACAGACAATACCATGACATGGATTGAAAGTCCTGAAACTCTTGATTCTCATGTCGTGATCTAAAGCACTAGAATCCACAATTCATGGACTACTCTGTTATGTTTTCACACTCAAGGCATTTGGAAAGATGCCTTTTGGAGCTAGGGTACCAGTACTAAAACTCTCACTATTGGTGTTCTATGAAGAATGATTCATAAATTTCAGCATTGCTTCCAACTGCTCCTTACTAAAATGAGTGGATTCGAGTGCAAAAGCATTCTCATGTCCAGTAATCATATTTCTGCTATTGCTACTGTCTCTGTTATTAAAATTCCAGTTTGGGTTTGGCTTCCAATATGCTAGTTTTCCATGAATCTTCCAGCAAGTGTCTTTAATGTGTCCTGGCCTATGGCAATGATCACACCCTGGCCTCATGTCCTAGGCGGATTATCATATATATGTGTCCCTTGTGTAGCAAGCGCCTAACTCTCAGGTATTGAACTATGGGAATTAATTTCTGATTTGGATGAACCCATCATTACCCACTTTCGACTCTCCTCTCTACGCACCTTCGAAAAAACTTCACGAATACTTGGCAGAGGTTTGACTGCAAGTAATCGGCCTATAACATCATTAAGATGCTGATTAAGTCCTAGTAAGAACTTAAAAATCTTCTTATTCTCCACTATATCCTTGTATAGTGCTCTATCATCTAAAAACTTTCAGTGATGCTTCTCAAACACATCTAGTTGCTGCGAATATTTCGTCAATGTGTTGAAAAATTGAGTGACAGACATCTCCCCTTACCATAGGTCGTTGAGAGTACTCTCTATACCAAATAGCTCTGCAGAATTGTCACTATTATAATAGGCTTGCTTTGCTGCATCCCATATCTCCTTTGCAGTCTCATATAGGAGAAAATTTTTCCCTATATCATTTGTCATGGAATTTATTAATCATGACATCACCATACTGTTTTTTATGGCAGGGAACAGCCACTAATGTAGTCATCTCTTCCTTTCCCACAGATGAACATGGACACAAACTAAGACCATTGGAGATAATTATGCCCATTTAATTTATGACCAATGATGAGAGTTATCAGACCCGCCATTATTGTTGGATGTTTCTAGGTTTGAAGGAACAGTATTTGAAGATAAACTAAGAGTATCCAACTTCCATAGTCATTTACAAGAAAGATTGATTCAGAGAATGCTCTGATACCATAAAGAATTAGAAGAATAATTCTTATTGTCACTCATTTAACCTCTCAAACTGAGAGATAATGAATATATAACAGCGGGAACTTTCATACTTCCTTAATCCTAGGAGCAGACGAGCAGTAAATTTAAAACTACAAAGCTATGAGGATTGAGTAACAATTACTCAAATTCCTTTAGTATACCTAACTAAAACATCAAAGATACACACAGCTCCTAACAGTTCACACAAGCTTACTAACAACTACTTTCAACGATACATAATATAGCAAGAAGTGAATTCAAAAGCATCAAAGCAATTGTGAAATATGTGGTTAACGTTCACAGGCTGTTATTATGCGTTTTAAATCCTATCACAAGTTGCATTACAAACATTTGCCCAAAATAACTTAACTTCTTATTAGAGAACACTTGATAATATACTCCTTCAGGTAAAAGCAACTTCTCCCTTCTACAATTATCTTTTTTGTCTTTTCAACTGCATTATGAATAGCCAAAGGAACATGAGTTGTCGACAATCAAAACTACAGATATCCTGCACCACACTGATTGCAACCAATTGATTTTTTTCCTGAATTCATATTCAATGCAGACATCTTCAAACACTATCAATTATCAAATTGTTTTTTTTGGTTTCTCCGCATTAACTGACAGCCATCAGAAACCAGAAGATTTAAATGCATACAGGCCTTGCCCTCACCTTGAATCCCGACTATATACCTTCAACCGCCTATCTTTCAACATTTTGCTAAGAACATCCATAATTGAGATAAATCAAATCCTGTCTAAACTTTAAAGTAAGAAACCAGTTGGATACCCAAATACCAAAATAGAAAATCTTACTGAACAATCGCATGTTAAAATCTATTGTCCTCATTCTACTCAAAAAGCCTATACTCAAGCACATACAAACAGAAAGAAAAAAAGTTACATGTTCATAGGCATCTCTGTTCAAGTTTATAGATCATATTGGCACTAACTAATATTTGCTCTAATATTTAGAAATTGATTGGCAACTAATGCCAAATTTCCTTCTTTTTTTTCACAAAAATAAAAAAGATTGTTTTATACGACGATAACGCATTAAATTCAAAAATACCAAAGGAGACACAATCACACAGTCATAGAATAGTTGTCAAATATTCTTTGAATTTTTTAAAAGGCATTTATGTCTATGAAAGTATGACAAAAATGGAGCAGCTACCTTTTATGCTTATGCCACATTTTTCACCCACGAACTCTTCAGAAAGTCAATAAAAGATCAATACATCCTAAAGAACAAATAAAGCATGATGTAGGCCACTCCTAGAGCCCTGCGGAACGGGCTAAAATCAAACGATCTTGAATTTGGACACATAATATGTTGTTAGATTCGTTTTGACGAACTCTACAAAGTTCACTGGGTTTCACCCCGTTATTTGTAGGCACTTTTCCAGATTCAGCCATTTAAGCTTCAGTTTGTCAATTGTTTCCGTTTTTGGCAGTATTTTTTATCCTAATAACTTTTAGTAGGAATTTTCGTTTTCAATAAGGTTGCTTTGTTAGTTTCGTTTAGGAAAGCTCTATTAAAATTACTCAATAACTCAAATTACCTTTTCGGGTAAATTTTTAGATTTAGGAATCCTAGTCTCTTTTTGAATAGGTTTGCATTTCTATTTACGTTTGGATTCAACTACATTATTGTTATCTTGGTCAATTCAATTAATAAAATCATTCCCTTGGAGAAAATTGTCGTGGATTCAACTGTTTATCTAGCTTTCGCTTCGTCAAAGCAGAACTTGCAAAGATACTGTTGAATACTGAGTAATTCGGGAGTAAATAAGTCAATATTTTATCTAATAGTCAGCTCTTGTTAGAATCCAATCCCTACTTCTAAGGGATTGTGTTCTTCTCTTTTGTGTATATATTCCTAGTTAGTGTCTATTGTAAAATAATATTGATATAGAAAATTCAAAATCTTCATAGTATCAAAGCTACCCTCAATTTGAGATTTTTTCCAGCAGCTGCTTATTCCGGCAGCTCACTACTTTTTCAGGCAGTTTTTTCCAGCAACTTCTGCTGCTCTTTCCGACAGCCACAATAGCTTATTCTTCTTCCCTTGCACGTTCCTCGTCATCCGAAAACAGATTCGAACCAACATCTAAAGCAGAGTATTCTTCTGCCTCCTCAGCCACCATAACCTCTCCTTCTCCGGTCTCTGTCACTACCGCCTGGACCACCTTATCCTGCCGAGTCTGACACCACTGAAAATGCCGTTATCGGACGTTGGCCAGACCTTCACGTGCCATCACCGCTGCTGTCACGTCACTCCACATTCCTTTTTTTTTTCGATCAACTGCCGTAGCCTCTTTTCCTCCACTCACCGCCACTGTCATCTGAATCCTCATCCTCTTTCGGTTCCAACGCCACCGGAACCACCGTCATTGGACAACCACCAGAGCCCCACACGCCATCACCGCCACTGCTGCCCCGTCTCCTCTTTTCCTGGCCAATCCCGCCCATCGACGGCGATTCCTTTCTCACCGCCGGCACCATTGCACTCGTCGGCCAACGAGCTTCACCGATCTGTCCTTCTTACCAGCCACCGCACTCCGTCGTGACCTACTTGGAGTTGACAGTGGTTCCCAGTTTATAAAATTACAGTATAATCCCTCAGTTATTTAAATTGCAGTTTCTGCCCCTAATTTGTTTAAATTGCAGCTTCTGCCCCTGACTTGTTTAAATTGCAGCTTCTGCCCCTCACTTGTTTAAATTGCAGTAACTGCCCCAAAGTAAAAAAGAAAGAAAAAAAGGAAAGAAAATTTTTTTTGCGCTTTCCAGCAGCCCTGAACCCTCTTCATCCACAAACATTAGGCATGTCTGACGCGTCATCTTCAGAAGTCGCCTCTGGTTCAGACCCAGTCAACTCGAACAACAATGGAGGGGGAGGAGTTAATCACACATCTTCTCAATTCCTCATATCCGGTCACAAATTGACTGGTAAAAATTACCTTCAATGGTCCAAATCAATCCTCATCTCCATTAGCGGCAAAGGAAAAGATGAGTACCTGACTGGAGAAATACAAGAACCTGCCAAGACGGACAAAAGATATCGTCAGTAGAAGACTGAGAATCACTTGGTAATGTCATGGTTGCTGAACTCAATGAATGCCGACATCAGTGAAAATTTTTTGTTGTATGAAACAGCAAAAGAGATATGGGATGCAGCACAGGAGACCTTTTCTACTCATGATAACACGACTAAGTTGTTTGCCGTTGAAGGAATCCTACATGATCTACGTCAAGGTGATGATTCGGTCACTCAATACTACACGAAGCTCTCTAGATTATGGCAGCAGGTAGATATATTTGAGAAAGAAGTTTTCACCAATCCAAGAGATGAGGCCACACACAGGAAAAGCATTGAGAAAAAGCGAATTTTCAAGCTCCTATTAGGGCTGAATCGTACTCTTGATGATGTGAGAGGACGAATTATGGCAATCAAACCATTACCTACTCTCCGAGAGACTTTCTGAGGTGGTGCGCAAAGAGAGCAGAAGAAAGGTAATGCTCGGCTCTGACAACATCAGTGCACAACCAGATGGTAGTGTCTTGGCCATCCATGGAGGGAAGTTCAACCAGCCTAGGAAGCGACCATGGTGTGAGCATTGCAAACGGCTAGGTCATTTCAAGGACAGATGTTGAAAGCTTCACGAAAAACCTGCTGATGTGAAATCTAAGAACAGTGTGGACAGAGATGCAAAAGGTTACATGGCCAGTGGGAATGAAGGTGTTGGAACAGATTCAATTGTACACATTCAGACGCAATTGAATCAGCTGCAGAAAATGGTTTCAGGTTTAAATGCCCCAGTGGTTGGTACCGGGTCAGTTGCTACTAAAGATACCTACTCCACTGCTTTGAATGTAAAAAAAAGGAGGTCCTAGGTGCTTGGATTGTGGATTCAGGTACAACTGATCATATGACAGGTGATGCTAGGGTATTTAGTACTTTTGGGCCTTGTCAAGGTAACTATAATGTTAAAATTGCAGATGGTTCTCTGTCCAAAGTCACAGGGTGTGGTTCTGTCATTATTTCAAAAACTCTAACCCTGCAGTCTGTGTTATATGTTCCAAATTTATATTGTAACCTCCTATCTATATCCAAACTCACTTATAATGAAAAATGTGTGACTAAATTTTTTCCCACCTATTGTGTATTTCAGGACATGATTTCGGAGAAGATGATTGGCACTGCTAAGATACAATCTGGTCTCTATATCATCAAGGCCGAAGCTTCTAAGGGTACACAAGGTCATTCTGCTGAATCTAAGATTTTTTCTCTTGAGTCAATGTCAGAGTCCATGTGTAAGTCAAATAAAGAGAGTGCTATTATGCTTTAGCATTATAGGTTAGGACATCCTAGTTTCTTATATCTAGAGAAATTGTTTCCTGACTTATTCATTAATAGAAGTTCAAAAGATTTTCATTGTGATTTTTGTGAGTTGTCAGAGCATACTCGTTCTGTGTTCCATCCTAATAGCTATAAAGCCTCCAAACCATTTGCTTTAATTCACAGTGATGTTTGGGGCCCTTCCAAAGTCCCTAATATCACGGGTGCAAAATGGTTCGTCTCATTCATTGATGATCATACCAGAGTCACATGGGTCTTTCTCATGAAAGAAAAGTCCGAGGTCACCAATATTTTCAAAAATTTTCATTCATTGATCAAAAATCAGTTTCAAACAAATATTCAAGTGTTCAGATCAGATAATGGGAGAGAGTTTGTAAACCAAGGGTTGAGAGAGTATCTTTGTAGTTAGGGGATTGTCCACCACACCTCATGTGTTGATACACCTCAACAAAATGGGATCTCTGAGAGAAAAAACCGTCACCTGTTAGAGGTTACTAGATCCCTGTTGTTTTGTATGCGGGTGCCAAGTCCTTTTTGGGGTGAAGCCGTCCTCACAGCTGTACATCTTATTAATAGACAACCCTCAAGAGTATTACACTTCAAAACTGCATGTCAAACCCTACTTGAAACTTATCCTCATACCAAACTTATCTCTACCATTCCTCTTCGAGTCTTTGGTTGTACAGTGTTTGTACATGTTCAACCACAGTACAGGGGTAAACTTAATCCTAGAGCTGTTAGGTGTTTATTTTTAGGTTATTCTCCTACTCAAAAAGGATATAGATGTTATAACCCAGACACTAGAAAAATTCATATCTCTCTAGATGTTACCTTTGTTGAAGATCAACCTTTCTTTCCACAAACTCAAATTCAGGGGGGGAGTGAGAATGATTTCAGTTTTTTTATCATAGTCATAGTCATGTTTTCCATGAAAGTTCATCCGGACCTAACAGTGAGTCTCACCTTCCTAATGTGCCTGAAATTCCTCATTGTGAGTCAAACGTGTTTCCTGTTCATCCAGACATGACAAGTAAGTTCCAAGCATAACCTATTGTATACTCGAGGAAGCCGAAGGAAAATGAAGATGGATCGGACAAGATTGTATCTCAGCAAGACGAGGAGTCTCAACCGGAATTGGTCCATATACCTAATCCCAATACTGAACCCCTGAGTGATCCTAGCACCAGCCAAGATACTAACCAGACCAGTAAGAAAGTTCCTTCAGATACTGAAATACCTATCGCCCTAAGGAAACCGATAAGAAAGTGTAGAGATAGACCTCTTTACCCTTTGAGTAAGTATATATCCTATTAGGGCCTTTTATCTAGTTACAAAACTTTTACACACAAGATTTCTCAAGTGTCTGTTTCAGTTAACATTCAACAGGCTATGTCACTTCCTGAATGGAAAAATGCAGTTATAGAGGAGTTAGAAGCACTTTAGAGAAATAAAACCTGGAATATCACATAATTGCCAAAGGGTAAGAAGGCTGTAGAGTGCAAATGGGTTTTCACAGTGAAGCATAAAGCAGATGGCAGTATAGAACGCTACAAGGCCAGACTAGTGGCTAAGGGTTTTACACAAACCTATGGGATCGATTACGAGGATACCTTTGCTCCGGTTGCTACACTGAATACAATCAGAGTTCTTCTTTCCCTCGCAGTTAATTTCCACTGGAAACTTCACCAAATGGATGTGAAGAATGCTTTCCTGAATGGAGAATTAGCAGAGGAAGTTTATATGGAAGGTCCTCCAAGTTTAGAAAATGCATTTAGGGACAAAGTCTGTAAGTTAAAAAAGTCTCTATATGGGTTGAAACAGTCTCCCAGAGCATGGATTGAAAGGTTCACAAAAGCCATAAAAAGGTTTGGTTATACTCAATGTCAAGCTGACCATACCTTGTTTGTTCATCATGCCGCAATTGTTATTACTATACTCATTGTGTATGTGGATGATATGATTATGACTGGTAACAGTGAGGGGGAAATTCAGAAGTTGAAGTCTTTTCTAGCCAAGGAATTTGAAATCAAAGATCTAGGAAGTATGAAATACTTCTTAGGAATGGAAGTTGCAAGATCAAAAGTAGGGATTTGCATAAATTAGAGGAAATATATCCTGGATCTTCTCAAAGAAACTGGGATGACGGAATGTAAACCGGCTGATACACCCATGGACTATACTACGAAGTGGGGTCTCATAGAAGAAAGTCCACCTGTAGACAAAGGAAGGTATCAACAGTTGGTGAGAAAACTAATCTATTTGTCCCACACCAGACCGGATATTGCATTCCCAGTGAGCACCGTTAGTCAATTCATGAACAATCCGAATGAAGAACATATAGGAGCAGTATTGAGAATTCTAAGGTATTTGAAGATGACACCAGGACAAGGTATATGTTTCAAGAAAAGTGAGGATAGAGGTGTTAGAATCTTCACAGATGCAGATTGGGTCGATTCAGTGGTAGACGACAGGTCTACATCAAGGCACTGTTCCTATGTTTGGGGTAATTTGGTCACTTGGCGGAGCAAGAAACAGTCTGTGGTCTCTCGTAGCAGTGCTGAAGCGGAATTTCGAGCAATGGCTCATGGAATTTGTGAGGGAATTTGGTTGCAAAGACTACTAAGTGAACTCAAAGTTCCTATGGTCAAGCCAATGGAACTGTTGTGTGATAATCAAGCAACTATTAGCATCGCAAAGAATCCAGTGCACCACGACAGAACAAAACATGTGGAGATAGACCGGCATTTTATCAAAGAAAAAATAGAAGCAGGGTCTATTAAGATAAGTTACACACCTACCAATTCTCAGACAGCTGATGTGTTTACTAAGGCTCTACCTAGAGCATCTTTTAAAGAGTTGTGTTCCAAGCTGGGTATGATCAACATGTACTGCCCAGCTTGAGGGAGAGTGTTGAATACTGAGTAATTAGGGAGTAAATAAGTCAATATTTTGTCTAATAGTCAGCTCTTGTCATAATCCAATCCCTACTTCTAAGGGATTGTGTTCTTCTCTTTTGTGTATATATTCCTAGATAGTGTCTATTGTAAAATAGATTGATATAGAAAATTCAAAATCTTCAGATATCCCTTTTCCAGAAAAAAGTATCTTGAAAATCTAGAATATAATAATTTTAAGGTGAGAAATACCTGCGCAACAGCCAGCAATTTGTACCGGGTACGAGCAAATTCATTCTTTATCAAATTCAAGGCCCGGGAGAAACTGGAATGTTATATATGCAACACAAAGGAGAGAGGCAGACGTTAATAATTGAATTATGGAATATGCAAGTTTTATGAAATAAAATAATAAAGACAAAGGTACACTTTAACAATGTTAAGCAAAACTTTATACTGGGTGCAATAAGAAATAAAGAACCAAGTATTTTGGAAGATAGCCAGATATTAGAGGAAACAGATGCATCTCATCCTATATTCTAATGTACACTCCATAAAGACCTAAAAGTTTTAGAACCTACTTTATGGATCAAATTAGTTTGGTGTCATAAATGCATAAGCATAGTATATCCAGACCTCAATTATGTTATCTTTCCACTCTATTAAGGGTTTCTGTTTTAATCCCAGCACTGAAAGTGATAGACTGGATTAAGAAAACCCACTTATGGAGTTACATTTAGTATTTGGTAAGACAAGACATAGACAAACTATATGGAAGAATAAAAGTAGAGTGCTTCCTTGAAATTTGGCATTTTCAAGAATTGGAGCTTAAGTTCAGATACTTTTCAGGAATGCTTAATTAGGTTTATGGTAGTTGGTAGTGGAAGAGTTGAGGGGTGGTCCATGTTATGATAGAGCATTCAATAGGAGATGCAACTCCTTTCAATGGAAGAGATTTTGCATGCAGGGGCCCAATATCATTTTTGTTAAACAATTACAGATAATTGGATAGGAAAAGAAACTCTTTTATAGTGCTTGTCATGCAGATAAAGCATAAAATAAGAGAAGAAACTTCTTTTATTAGAAGAGTGCTTGGCATGAAGGTGGTCCATCTAAGATGATGCTCTCAATAAATATGGTGACTAAAAATTTCCTACAACTTAGTTTGAAACGGAACTTACAAATAGTGCATTGTGCATAACAAACGTGGAAAAGCAGTGGATCATTTTTGTTTGCATTGTCCAGTGACTCATGAGCTTTCGTTATTGGTATTCTTTTTCTTTGGAACCACTCATATTGATGCAAAATCAAGACCAAACCAAACCTATATCTATTATTGATTTTTAAATCAGATGGAGAGCAAAATGAAGAACAGGAAGACATAGTATATCATGAGATGCTACTGCCTCTCATTTTGATGCAAAATCTTCTAAGAGATATTTTGGAGATTTAGTAATTTTAATAGGATTAGAATTCATGTGGCAGTTTCTTTTTATTTTAGATCTTTGGAAATTTTTACTTGCTTGGTTTAGATTTCTTATTTGGTTGGTTTATAAATTACTTGTTTGAATTTAGAATAGGATTATGCACCTATAAATAGGCCTTACTGTTATTTTTCTTTTTCAGAATTATAAGTTGGTGAATAAGACCGAGTTAAAATCTCTCTCTGGTTTTTCTTATTTCTCCCTTTTCTTCTAAGTTTCTCTCATTTCTTTTGAGTTCCTCCTCTTTCTACTGTTTTCTCCATTTCAAAGTCTATTTCTCTTTTCTAGTCCTACATAACATATTATTTTTTGGCTGAAGCACAATAGTATGCTTTTTGAATGAAAGGACAAATCAATAGTTACTTAAGTTTTTCTCCTTTTTTGGGTTAATAGATGATTTACATTATCATACCTAAGTTGCGGTGATACTCGCATACACCCAGTGTATTTGGGGTTGTGCCCTCTTCTTTGCTGTCCTTCAAGGTTCTTATAAATGTCTATATTAATATCCAACATGTGTGTGTCTGCACGAGTGTGTGCACACACGTGCTTTTGGAAAGGAAAACGGAGGTGCATGAATGTGTCATTCATAGTCAAGAGTAATGACGTCAAAAATAAAGAAAGAATTAATTGAAAATTTAATATTTTTATGTCAAAATAAATAGACATAAATAAAAGGATGCTCAAGTACTTCTTACTTTTTCTTGTGCATCAGATCACACGCCCGAATGAGATCCGAACACGCAAGTCTTACATGCTCAGCGCCAATACTGCCAATTACAGAAGATCCAATTTGTATTTGCTAAATAATGGCGAAAATTAAAAGCTCCTTCTTGTAATATGGAACAAAATGAACCATATAATAAATTTATCTTAGTCACTCAAAATACCTATATTTTTTCTGGATGAGGAAAAATGGAATATTATCTATCCATTTATCATGTTGAATATCTTAAGATTTTGGTAACAAGTTCATAACAGAAGAAAAAGTTTGCCAAAGATTGCTAGTTTTGTTAATAAACATTTCCAGCCTTAAAGATACAAATAGCAAAGAAGGAATGTGCTTCACAGCCTGTAAAAAGAAAACAATATATTATACACGAATATATTCTTTTCTAGTAATGGAAGTTCGAGCATCAAAAGTGGGAGGGTGATTTTCATTGCTCCCTTATGCTTAAGCATGTGTGTAACGTGACAGATGTATCTAGCATCCAGCATCTAGACCTTGGATCTTAGAGCGTGATGGACACTAAGTGCTTCAAGTGTTCAACTTTATTCATCACTCTCCAAAGGTGAAAATGATGATAACAGGAAGCCAACTACTAAGTTTCAGCCTAAATATATAGTTGGATGTTTCAGTCACAACAATTAGATTGATTTGTCTTGAACATATATACATTTTCTTTCTTTGAGTTAAAGCACCCACCCTATCCTACCCCCTAGCGCAAACACAAATTAAAGTCCTTCTAGTGTTGGTTAAGGAGGATTGATCCCCAGACCTCTTGCTTCTACAAGAGATCAAGCCAACTGGCCTATCCCTTCATATATAATTATATAAAGGAAAAATTAATTAAAGGCCGCAAACTTGTGTTAAAAAATTGGGTCGCTGATCTTGCTCCTAGGTTTGTGAATCCACTCTCCCTAATTTTTTTCTTCTACAAGCTCTCTCAGTTCTGAGAAGAGACAATGTGAAGGAGGAAAAACCAAGAGAAAGTGTAAAAGAAATTATTAGAGACACAGACGAGAGAAAGTAGTGTATGTTAAATTAGTTTTGTTAGTAACCAATGGACCTAGAAGTTTAAGCTTAAATTATATATCCATCCTAACAGAGTAACAGTCACTGATGGACCAAGCATGAATTGTGTTGAAACAAGCACCTAAATACTTTATTAGTTTCGAATGACTATCACAAGCTTCTAAAAGTAATCAAGATTATCAATGAACACTGGTTTACAATTTACTGCATCACTTCACATTCTCCATAACAAAACCAGGTGATTTGACAGTATATGGTGAACCGTTGAAAATCAATAGTAATATTAGAGAAGCAAAATCAGATAATAAAATACAGGTAGCAAAATAAGAAATAGGGGGGGATTGATTTTAATTTATTTTATTTACCAAAATATAGCTTTTCTTTTATACATGGATTCATCTTCTTCAGATGGGTCTGCGAGGATGTAAAATCATTCTATTAAGAAGAAAAAATAAATAAACTTAATAGGAAGAAGATGAGGAGAGAGGAGACATGAGAGAGAAAATCATGTTATATTTCCAAAGCAAATAAACTAATTTCTTTTACAATCAAAATACTACCTGAGCTAATCTACTTGATTGAAACCTTTCTAATCTAACGGATTTTCTTGATTTTAATTTATTTACCAACAAATAGCTTTTCTTTTCGCGTGGATTCATCTTCTTGAGGTCTGCGAGGATCTAAAAGCTTTCTATTAAGAAGAAAAAACAAATTTAATAGGAAGAAGAAGAGGAGAGAGGAGACATGAGAGAGTAAAAATCATGTTATATTTCTAAAGCAAATAAACTATTTCTTATACAAGGAAATTTCTATCTGAGCTAATCTACTTGATTGAAACCTTTCTAATCCAACAGATATAAATGTGTGTAAAATATAGGGGTTGCATATCCTGCCCCATATGAAAAGTATAAAAAAGTTTGAGCTATTACTTTTTAGAAGATTTAACTACCGACAAATTCACTACTGACAGAATGTGGCACTTAAGATCACAACTACGTTTTTAGTGGCAGAAAACTAAAATCTACGAGAAATTGTTGGAACTTGGCAGACCTAAAAACAATAATGGCAGAATGTTCCTTTCAATTATTATAATTTTATAACAGAAAACATATCTTACCCTAATTGGAAGAACAGTAACCATTAGCACTATTTTAGTCCCAACACCCACTAGAAATGTAAAGCATCTAATTGCACAGATGCATGATGCTAAACAAGATGTCTACTTGCAGAATAAGGAGCATGCCAAACATGTTGCATGCTGTCATGTATTTATATATCACTGATGTGGAAACCTCCAGTTTCAGTACCCCTTCTTATCACATTAGCATTTAGTAGCAAACAGCAATCAGAAAAAATATATTTGCACGAAAAAACAAGTCTCTGTATTTTAGACGTTATAAAAATTTGTTCCAAAAAAAGAGCATATATAAAAAATGTAAAAAGAAATCATTCAACCAAATTTGAAAGATAGAAATGAAAATTGCCAAGGCATGAATGGAACAAGAAGGTAAGATAGAAAACAAACATTTCTGCAGAAGTTATTTAAGGCATGTGTTTGCCATGTGCCCTTGCTTCCTCAAGGAAAGCATGTCTTGTCCCCTGGCCTTGATCAAAGGCACTCTACCCTGGTAATGCAAGGAGCATTACAAAGTACTCGCTATCTTAACATAGTGTTTCAACAACCGTTTCATATTATGCCCTTCTTTAAAGCAGGTCTAAGACTTTCTTGCACAAATTGAAACCTGCCTTCATGTGTGTCACATAAAAGTCACAGAAACATACATGCAAAGTTTCCTCATTTGTTTCAAATATCAGGAAACAGTATCACTAATATTATTTAATGGATACCCATTGAAGAAAGTAAATATGCATTTTACCTTGCACTTCTCTCCCCTACTTGTCGGGCCAGCGCAGCCATCTGAGTGAAATCAACATCAGGACGATCACTGCAGATATGCAAGACAAGTTAAACCAGTGTAGACCACATAATGAAGTAGATAAATTTAGAGTGTAACAGTACATGTTGCTTGTGAGTTCCAATAAGATTGCTTCCACATCATTGCAGTAGGTATTGATCAACTGCTCAACACAATCTGGTCTCTCCAAAGTTTTCGAAGTATGGATCTGAGAGAACTGATAGCTTAAAATGCCCTGGAAGGAATGACATTTAAACACATCGTCAAACAAAACTGCCTATCTTCCAAAACACAAACCATGCTGCATGTCATCCAAGATAAAATCTAACTCGACCAAAGTAACAAGGATAAGCAACAATTCAAAAGTTAATTCAATAAATAACTTATATCTTAGTAAGTTAACACAACTAAGGCAAGAACTTAGCAAGTTAACACTACTAAGACAAGATCAAATAGGGAAAATGTTTCAGCAAATACCCCAAAATTACATATAATAGCAAAAAGCACTTTTGCAAATCAGAGTAGCAGGGGGAAAAAGAATTAATCCAAATTAATAATCCGTCACCTCATCAACCAATGACTGTATGTACTGATCGAGCAGTCCTTTAACAATAGATAAAGCCATTTCTGATATAAAGATAAGAAAACCTTTAAGCCCTAGACTAGAGGCAAGCTCAAAGCTATGGAGAGAAGAAAACAACTTTTCATGCAAGGTGGCCATTTCAGTTCAAGATTTGGCACTTTCTAATGTAGACAAATAATGTGGGTAAGACAACATGCGTTTAGCATGAGCCCTTATAGATTTAACACCAGCATGTTTCAAATTTTCTATAATGCCACTACCACTCAGATATAGTAAAATACAAATTTGACAGATCATAAAAACAGCATCACACACATGTCAATCATGAATTCTAATACCATATTTGACAGATCATAAAAGCAGCATACCATAAATGTCAATCAACTACATAAGCTGTCAAACAGCTTTTTAATTGCTGGTATACCAAAAGAACACATTTTATAGTTAAAATGAAAATTTGAATGACATCACACATAATATTAATCCATTATCACACATCATGTGAAACAAGAATCTTTTTCAAGATAAACCAAAGAAGAATGAGTTGGTTTCACACAATAGCTAGATAAAAGTTTTTTTGTCACAATTCAGACCAGAAAACTACAAATTTAGCAGGGATTTAGCTCAAGTCCTTGCCAACGGCATCCACAATGTACTTTGATTAAAATGTAGAGAATTGAAATGGATATATTTGACAAAATCGTAAAAATTTTCTAATCTCACTTAATGGAATAAACTGATGAGGATATCAATAAAGTTATCATTTGAAACTGAAATTGAATGATCATGTATGATTCTGCACCCTCAAGTGCTTCCTATCCCAGTTCTGTTCAGTTCATTTACAGGTTATATGGGCCCCACCCATCTCCTTAGTTTGTCATGATATGATATATAGCAGGGATACAAAACTAAGCTCTCATAACTATGTGGACTGTCAAGTAAATGACAGAATGCATTTATATATAGGTTTAATTTTTAAAATATCAATGATAAATTTTGACCGGCAATGTTTTTCTAACTTTGTTTACTACATTTGCAAATCGTGACAATTCTATATCTTTCATACTCTTTTTTTTTTATCAGAAACCAGAAAGACTATTAACGAAAGATGAAATACAAGGAAACTCTCCACAAGGAAAGTAACCAGGCTATCTACAAACAAATAGGCAGCCAAGGAACATACTAAAAGGACCTATAAAAACTGTTCCCAAAACAGAAAAATACATATACAAGTATAAATACAATCTCAATATCTTTCATATGCAAATGCAACAAGAGATTTACATAAGTAGCTTTCTACAACTAAGATTAATTGAAATAGGACTGCATTCGAAATCTCCATGAAGTACAAACAATTACAGATATAACGGCATGCATGGCACGTTCATTATATTAAGTACCTAAGCATTGCTTGTTTTACCACAATTATAAATATGTTCTCTTTTGAATCCAAATATATTTGGTATTGAAATAATATGATTTTAATTATTTGGAACCACTACCTATAAGTTTATATGCCAATGAGTGCCAAAATTAGTCACAATAATCTTCAAGTCACATGATTATATAATGACATTATTACTGCAGTATATGCACCAGGAAATGATGTGCTGAAGTTGAAGCAGAATTGTGGTAACAAAAATATACTATTATAGACAATACACACATGAATGAACGTATAGTAAGACTTCCTAACAATAAGGCATTAGTTGACATTAGTTGTGAAATCATTAATTACCCAAATCTAGAATTGCCTAGTAACAGAGTCTAATCATTGTAATTCGTAAGCAAATAAGGAAAATTATCAACATTAAAATTACAATACTATATAATGACATTATCAATGCAGTATATGCAACAGGAATGTTGTGCTGAAGTTGAAGCAGAATTGTGGTAACAAAAGAATATGCCATAATAGACAATACACACATGACTGAGCATATAGTAAGACTTCCTGACAATTAACCATTAGCTGGCATTAGTTGCGAAATCATTAATTACCAAATCTAGCATTGCCTAGTCACACAGTCTAATCATTCTAATTCGTAAGCAGATAAGGAAAATTATCAACATCAAAATTACACCATATATATCCTTAAAAGAATATATTTGAAGAATAGCATATTCCCTTCACATGCTTGTAATGAGATAATCAGCCAGCATAACAAAAATAATAATTATACCATTTCCAGATTATTCACCTTCTTTTTCCCTTTAATCGCACTGATTTATGTCTTGACTCCCATATAACTCGCCATTAAACTTTTAGTTTTAAGAGGCCTAATTATATAAATCTAAGTGACGAAACACATTATACTAGACAAATGTCTAAAAGCAAAACATTTACCATTCCCAGAATATTCACATCATAAAATAGTTTACGCCTTGGCTCCAATATATGACTCTAGTGGTTACCATTATATTTTCAGCTCTTGGTTATACCGGACAAATTATCATGATCATTGAAGCTATTACCTAATAACTAAATATCATGCTAATTAGTTCCTTAATGGAGGCGGGCTTGTTATATCGTTTAAATCGAGAGACCACTTCTTTACAATTGTAGATAGGGTCAGACTTTTGGTTGAGGGCATGAAAACATTAAACTAAACATATAGGGTGTCTTATCGAGATAAACAAACTAATCAAAACTATCGTTCTACTTATAACTTCATAAACGACGAAATGGGTTGTGAACCACAACAAATTATGTTGAGTTGCATCCACAATATGATAAATTGTTGTGCGTAAGTATATATATGATATCAATTTTATCTTTTTCTCTTGTTTTAAAAGGAAACAAACCAACGCGCGTGATGTGTATCGCCAACATGTATAAACAAATCATTCTCATTTACTATGATGCCAAGAAAAGATCCAAACCAGTTAAAAACAGATTTCCATAGTTTTGTATTGATTTCAAGGATTTCATTCAGTAAGAAATTTTATACTCAAACTGAGTTCAAAGGCATTCTAGGTACCATCCAAGAAAAATCTAGTCTCAACTGAGTTCAATGGCATCTCTACTTGATATAGCAGTTTAGCACAGAACACCACTCATCAGCACAAGTCAGTACCTTGACAAACATCCCAAACAGTCAATTTGAAATACATATGCACAATACATGAACATAAACAAGGCTAAATATCACATTCTCCTCTTCTCAAACCTGACACTACAGCAGCTAACCCAGAAATGGACATCAATAAATCTCAGATTTATAATAGATCAACTTTAACTGAGTTTATCAGGCACAATCCATCACTGCTTCCAGCTTCTTTTCAAAACCCGCTTTCAAGGTCAATTATTTTTCGTTCCATCTGCAGTTCAAAATGGGCCATATAATGGAGGATTAGAAAGCACAAACAGTTTTGAAGGTTCTCACTTGTTAAAGTCCATAAGAAAAGATTAAAAAGAAAGAATAACACATGAGAACCTTAAGCAGAAGAATTTCACTCAGAAAAACTTTAAATAGATAGTTCCGGACCATCCTTATACCCAATCCAAATTAATGAGTTTCAAAAGTCAAACCTTATAATCAAATGTGGATTTCAGTTTTCATTCGATCACAAAGTAAAAACTAAAAAATATGTGCTTTTGACAACAAAGTTAATGAATATCTGCTTAATTAATTATACTAGCCTTATAAGCAACACGAGAACATGACAAAACCCACAGTATAATGTAAAATGTATGTAGGTATACTTTAAAAGGTAATCTATGTACAAAATAAAGAATCCAATGGAATATCATAACAATTCTTGCTCCATTTATAAATGATTCAACTAGTTTTCCATAGTTGGGGAATAAAGCTTTCAATCATGTAAAGAAAATGTGTTACATGCATTTAGATTGACGTAATACTCAACAGAGTCGCCTATATGCTACACTAGAATCTATCCACATAAATTACCACAAGCATGCCTTTGATGCTGTCTGCCAGTAAATATAATCCACTCAATCATATTTTCATGTTTATCAAGACTAGATGGTCTATTCATAAATTTTTTTTATTAGCATGCTATCAATTCTTGACTTCATCCCAGCTCACGCTCCACAAGTACCCAAATTAAGGTAGCAAAATCACCATCAAATCCAAATAACAAAAAAGCAGTATTTTCATCAAGCACTTGCTGAAGATCACTGGAAAAAAACTGTAAAATCCAAATATAACGCACTAAAAGTGATAATGCTGAAAGACTCCGTCATTTACTGAAGGCCTGTAACCAATGCTAACACCATAAATACCTGTACAAGGGTCTCAAATTTTCTTCTTAGCTTCGAATATTCAGTCTTGGCCCAGTATAGTGCTCGGTAGCAACTGATCCACATTTTAACACAAATAGTTAAATTTTCCAGACAGATTATGGTTAAGAAAAATGAAGGCATTGTATCATATTAAAAATATTGTTTTAGTTCACCATCATTAATGAAAGTAATCAAACAGAAAATGACCAAGAGAGCACAGTGTCTTTCATGGATGTATTGATAAGCTGACATAGATATGTCTATTGACTAGATAATTAAAATAGAAATTAACACTTACTTCTCCATATTATTTTGCTCACAAGCTTGAACAAGTTCAGTACATGCAAGCTTAACACGCTCCGCACCAACACTGTACCAAAAGACGTGAGCAACATTAAAAGACTATTATACCACAATATTGGAAAGACATGACAAATGTCAAATTACTTCTTGGTAAATAAGTATAATAGTTGCAAACGATCACCTTGTCAGTAGTGTTCAATAGAAATGAAAAGACATTCTATCCAGAAGATTTAGACAACCTTGGTAATTAAGATTGTGACCATAATTCAAAACCTTTGTTCACCATGCATGAACCAAAGGCCATGCCCGACCTAGTTCTCCAACGATATGCCTTGGTAACAGTCAAGGTGAAAAGATACAGTATGCAGCATAATATTCCTTTGTTTAAAAAATTATTTTATTTCCTTATAGATTTAGCCAGCACTTCATTGGCAAACAAGATTAAGTCTAGAAAATACTCTCAAAAGTCTACTAATAAATATTTCAATGGAGACTAACAATAGTAACTAAATTAGCAATAGTTCAACCGGCAAATTCATAACAATTATTTCCATCACCCTCTTCAATCCTATAAACACACCCTATCACCTCTCTTCGCTTATTGAGAGCAAGATTTGACCTCAAGCCTCTTGTAAACAACAAATAACTTCACCAACTAAGCTATCGGACGTAAAAAATCACACACATTTGCAGCAGACCAAAACGGTACCAGAAGTCCGTCATATAGTAACTCAATATTACTCATAAACTACGTACAATACATACACAATACAAGATTTCTAATAACTGCATTAATCAATGAATGAACTGCAAGTGTACCCGGTGGCTCTAGTGAATAACTCGCGAGCACCTGCATCTATCTGAAGGTAATCAACCATAGGTTGGGAGCTGCAACACAGTAAAAATGGATAATGATTCAAAATAAAACCGAGTTTGAGCACAAAAGAAAGGAAATTGCATGAAGGACACAGCCTCCAATAGAGATTTTAAAGGATTTCCACTTACATGAGACATGTCATATGCGTGAACAAGGCTTCAGTAGACATGCAGTAGCTAGTGACTGTACGCACAACATAATCTCGTTTAACAGTTTCCCTCATGGCTAGTACTTGATTAAAATCATTGTTTATCAATCCCTGACAAATTGAGACCCAAATGCATCATTAATCGCAACATAATCATTAAGTTTAGACATTTTAGTCACCAATTATTTTGATTGTGCAATACAATATATCTTGCAGATTGGTGAAACATGTGCCAGCATAATAAAAAAAAAAAAAATTAAAAAATATATTTTAAGGTTTATTTATCATAAAAACAATTTTTGAATTTGAACATAAACAAAAACAATTAAAAAGACTAGGTTTTGAATATCAGAGATAACAAAAAATATCAAGCAAGAAAAAAATAAAATAATGAAACGTGTTATGTGCAGCAACTTCAAAATGTCAAACAGAAGCTACAATTCTTTGTTTATAACATATATACACAAATATATGATCAAGAACAAGAAACAAAAAAATTAAAAAATAATTATAATATATATACATATGATCAACAACAAGAAAAAAAAAATTTTAAAAAGAAAATGAGAGATGTTTTACCTCGTCGTGCATTGATTGCACAAATGTGCGGAAGAGATTTTTTTGTACAATCAAGGCCATTGTGAGAGAGAGATATTTGTTTAGCGAGATTGAGATTTGAGTTCATGAGCGAGTGAGAAAGTTGGGGTGGTTTTATGGAGCGGAGGAGGTTCTCGTTCCATGATGTCACTTGGCAGCACATACTGAGTGTAACTGCCGAAAATGAAAAGTTTCAGCTGCACATTGGAGTTTTTAGTGTGTTCGCTTCGAACTCTACCCCTATCTTTTTTATATATTACATATATGCCACTCCGTCAACGACTTCATTTTACCCAGAATATTGTTTGTCCGAATTGAAAGATTATATTGTCACATAATAATTTTTCAATTTTTCAAAGTGTTTTGGGTCTTCTTTTGTGATAATTTTTTCCAATAATATTTTAAAATATATGAAATAATTTGTAAAATATCTATTGTCCATTGTTTGTAATGGTTGAAACATGTTATATAGAATTAAAACCATTTAAACGATAAAGATTTTGATCACATAATTATTTTATCGTAACTTATTAAAAATATCTTATTTTGAGGGTCACTATAGTAGATAAAATGGTTCCTTTTCTAGTAAAACTGTTAAGATGATAAAGACTCGCTCATATAATCATTTAATTATATCTTCTTATTAAACTATATAGTTACGACTAATATAGGAGTTAAACTAGGTTTTAGTTTGAGTCAAAACTGTCGATAATAAAGATTTAATTACAAAATTATTAATTTTAAATTTTAAAAATATCTTATATATTGATGATGGTCATTGTAATAGTGAAAATGATTAATTATGTAGTCAAAACAGTTAAAAATGATAAAAAATCGTTTTTATAATTAATCATCCAATTGTTTTTTTATTTTAAATACACTATATAGTTATAGTAGTTAAAGTAAGCTTTAGATTGAGTCAAAACTATCGGATAACAAAGATTTAATTACATAATTATTAATCTTAACTTTTAAAGATATCATATATATTGATAACGATCGTTGTTGTAGTGAAAAATGATTAATTATTTAGTCAAAACAGTTAAAATGATAAAAATTCCTTCTCATAATTAATCATCCAATCAAAACAGTTAAAATGACAAAAATTCGTTCCATAATTAATCATTCAATTATTTCTTTTTCTTTTTCTTACATCATATAGTGACAACCGTTATAGTAGTTAAAACGGTTAGGGTGTACTTAAAACGAATTAAACGATAAAAATTTGATCACCTCCGTCTTATAATAGTTAAAACGGTTATATGATGCACTTAAAACCAATTAAACAATAAGAATTTGAACACATTTCTGTTATAGTAGTTTAAACAGTTATGATGTATTTAAAATCAATTAAATGGTAATAATCTGAACATTTCTATTAAAATGGTAGTGAGAGGGGTGGATTCTTAAAAAGTATTAGATTACTCGAGCCAGTTGTAATCCCTTGAGCACAGCCATAACCTCTGCTACATTAACAGTCATAAGAACCAAAAGTCTATGATGCAAACATAACCATACCGCTGCCTCACGAATAGGGATGAGCATTCTACTTACGAATCATAATATAATATAAAAATAAATAAATATTTAACAGTAAATTAATAACAATAAATTTGATAACCCAAAAAACCCCAGCTCTTGAATAAAGTAAAAAAAATAAAAAATAAAAAGGAAGAGAACTTGGTGGCCGATGGGCCAACGACCTCCACCGGCTGTAACCAGTTTCTCACGCTCGAACTCAGCGTCTCCTCCACCAACGTCTGCGTCTCCTCCAGCAGTTGTTCTTCTCATCAGCAGACAACTCCACAACCGGTGTAGGTGGCAAAGGGATGAGAGAGTAAGAGAAAGGAGAGATAGAGGGTTAACTTGGACTAGGAAATCTAACTTGGTTAACATTATAAATCATTATCCTATTTAAACCAGTCTTGGTTTAATTCTTACATTTGTCTCCCTTGAATCAAGCTTGCCGGAACTAACTATGCTAAACTTCTTCTTAAGAAGAGAAGCTTGAATGACTCTAGAGTCTTTTGGGGTACCTAGATCTTCAAAATGACAAAAGTTGGTGTTAATTTCCTTGTATAGTACCAAGCCCGAGATGTAATTAAATTGAATTTCAAATCCTTGAAATCTTTCTTAGCTTGGCATGCAACTTCGATTAACTTCTTTGAATCTTCTTTTTATATGCAATTTCTTTCATTATTGCACCTTTTGCTTAAGGTAAAATTGTGCACGCTTTTGTGTGGGTTGTACGTCAACTTGTGGAAGCATGTGGTGGTACGTTGATATTGCGTATGCACGCTTGATGATGGTGTTAACAATCCGCTCTACTCCGAATCTCGCCTTTAACTTGGCTCTGATACCATTTATAAAATCGAAAAATTAAAGTCTTGATACCAATTGTAGAAATCAAAATAAATATTAAAATACATTAGAAGAATAATTTTTTTTAGTTAAATTGATCTTTCGACCTTTTATTTCTTTTTGAATTGAAGTTCTTTTAATTTGGCCATTTATCGGCCTTTTATTTTCGACCTTTGGCTTACATTGTGTTTTTTTTTCCTTGTTTCTTAATATTAGAACTTATTAAAATAATTCTACTTGACAAGCCTATTTATAGAGGATTGGTCACATATTCCAAATCTCATTAGGATTAAGGTAACTATTCTAACTCGGTCTAAAAAATCTAAGTTGACCAACATTATAAATTATAATTATCATGAAACTAGACTTGATTTAGTTTATACATAAAAGAATAAAAAGTTAATATTAGTATTTTCATTAGTTTTAAATGATAAATTATAAATAAGATGGCATCATTAATTTTTTGGTATGCTTTCAACAAATAAAAAGAAGTTAATTAATTTAAGCAGTGGTTACTGTTATTTATGAAAGCATTTCATGATTATAAGAGATTTTACTAATGAAGCTAGCGATTTTACTAACTAAACTAAACTAATTATGATCATTAAAATGTTATGATACAAAATAGTTGTGGTAAAAAGATCAACTATTTTTTCATTTAATGAAGGGAGTGATCAACATTAAAAATGCACAAATACTTCTAATTTTTTTCATAATTATAAAATATATCGCTAGCTAAGTCATTGTAGTAAAGTGTTGAGTATTTTTCCGTCTGTCAAAAAAAAAAAGATTTTACTAGCTAAACTAAACTAACTATTATTATTAAAATCATTTTTAGTAAATAATAAGGTAAAAGATTTGATATTTTTCCATTTAATAAAGGAATTAATCAACAAAAACTGCACAAATTACTTTATAAATTTTTTGTGGGGAAAAATAATTCATTAGATAATCTCATTTATCTGTATATAAGCAGAATCTTATACAAGATTGATTTATAAGTATATCATGTTTTGTTATGTAGTTAGACTTTTTTAAGGAAAAATATTTGACCACCTCTAGTAAAATAAAATATTTGAAGGATAAACTTTCCAATTGTAGTGGATAAACTTTCCATTTTTAGTCTGGGTGGTAATAAGCTCTTTTTTTTTTTTTTTAAGGGGCACAATTAGTTACGACCTGCCAATATCAATCACTAAACGCGTGGTCCGAATATTTGTTTCCATAATGGGAGACATCTACTCCCACAATAAGGGAAAAAAACTACTCATACATACTGATAAGTGTGCATAGTCGTAATAAGCTTTTATTGGTGAAAAGTTGTTGAACCTAGAACAAAAAAATACATTAAAATGGTAATTTTGAGGTGTGTATGATTAATCGCACCTATTCGAAGAGTATACTAATGAGTTTGTTGTGTAAATTACCTCTAGAATATAATAAAACTAGAATATACGGCATTCTCAAAAATTATTAATGAGGTATCAATAGTAAAGTATTCTCAAAATACTCCTTTTAAAAATGGTTTTGATGTGAGAAAAGAGAGAAAGTGTAAGAAAATAAAAAAAATAAAAAAATAAAAAAAAGAAGAGAAAAACAATGTTAAAACGTAAGATTGTTTGGTGTGTATGATTGAGAATCCTTGTGTTCTATTTTATAATGCATTATGCAACTTCTCTTATAAGTTACAATTCTTCATTGTAACTTTTCTTTTTAACGTTTAAATACAATATGTATGATTCTTTTGCAAACTCTACCTTACACCTATTCTTTAGACATTAAATTTCGGGGGATTTTCATTTTGGTTCCTAATTTTTAGGAAATTATTAATTTTTTAAACCAGTTTCTTTTATTAGTATCATTGGACCCTAATTTTCTGAAAACGTATTAATTTGGTCCTTCTGTTAATTAACCGTTAGTCAAACTTAACTATTCTAGGGGTATTTTTATCTTTTAACCTACCCCTAATTAAAAAATTAATTAAATTTTAAAATTTTAAAAAATATTAAATGAAAATCTCCACCTTCCATCAAAATTGATGGACGGTGGAGATTTTATAGAAAATTTTTAAAAAAAATAAAAATTGTAAAATTAATTTTTTTTCAAAATTTTTTTTGACTGTTTAAAAAAAATTGAAGTTTTTGGTGGAGATCCAATCTAGATCTCCACTAAGAACAGCAAAAAAAAAAAAAAAGATTGAAGTTGCATTTGAATATCTGGGTTCGATTCAAACCCAGAAGGGTTTGAAGAAAAATCCAGAAGGTTTGAAGACGAACCCAGGACCTTGGGTTCGAAGACGAACCCAGTTTCTGGTCTAACCCAAATATGGGTTCGAATCGAACCAAGAAATCTGATCTCCACTAAGAACATCAATTTTTTTTTTAAAAAACAGTAAAAAAAAAATAAATTGAAAATAAATTAATTTACAATTTTTATTTTTTTAAAAAAATTTTGATATAATCTCCACCGTCCATCAAAATTGATGGACGGTGGAGATTCATTTAAAAATATTTTTTTAAGGATATTTTAAAATTTTTAATTTAAAATGACCATACTACCCTTCTAATTATTAATATTTTTTATAAAAAAATTGAGGTTAACATTGTAAGTTTAACTTATTTAAATAGAATCAATGGCAAAATAGTCTTTTTATCAATTCTGTTAGTAGAAATTTGATCAAAGGGACCAAATTGATACATTTTCTAAAAGTTAGGGTCTAAGGATGCCATTAACCATAATTGGTTTAAAAAATTGATAATTCTCTAAAAGTTAGTGACCAAAATAAAAATTCCCCTTAAATTTCTAAGAGACATAGTAATTTAAATTTAATTAAAATATATTAATTCTCCAAAACATAGAATTCTTAATTAAAGACAACTTTTAATTAAAAGATATTACTGATTAACTTTTAACTAAAGTGAGCAAGTATTTTACTGATGTAAAAGTATAGCAAATGGTGTCCAATTAAAGTGATTCAAGAACCGATGGAAAGAAGAGATTCAAACGAAGGCAATGACATAAACTGGCCGGTTGCGCCCTCACGCATCGTCGAATGCTGCCAATTATGCAAGCCTAAAAAAGTGCAAAATTGTGGCAGAGAGCCGAGTGACCTGGTGCGCGACCCAAAGGTCGCCTGCACAGGTAGCGTGAATTCCAATTCCGTTTGGACTCTAATTTTTTAGTTTGAAACCCTGACCAGTTTAGGAAGTCTTTCCTATGTCCGTTTTGTCCTAGTTTTTCCATATAAATACCTATGTAATGTAAGGGTTTTATATGGTGGCAAAATAGGGTAAGAGAAAAAAAGAAACACTAGTGAGAGAGATTAGCAAACAGAATACACAGAGAGAAAAACAGTGTGAGAGTTTTTCCAGTGTCTTTGTAATCACTCTTTTCATAGTAAATGCTCCGTGATATATGAAAGTTTTTTGAACCACATAAATTGTTATTACGTAAATTGTTGTCTTGATTATTCTTAATTTCTTTTATGTGTGGTTTATTTTTTATGTGTGTTTGCATGGACTGCCCTCAAATGGGTTGCTTCTCATTATGATGGAAAAGGCCTTGTGACCATTTGATGTTGTCGTCGAACTAATTAGTCCACGGCTCTAACATGGTGGAACTTTTGAGCAATCTCATTTTGGGGAGGTAAAGTCTAGTGGGTGTTTAGCTTAGTACAAAAGTTTGTGTAGCAAACTCATTTTGACATAGAACCCACGCCTCCTGGTGGGTCTTTTGAGCTCCTTCATCTCATTTAAAAAAACCCACAAACAATAACAAAAGATTGAAATGTAAGATGGCGCTTTCAATTTTTGGTTTGTGGAAGAATTGAAAATGAAGAAACAGTGATGTGTTCGTTGGTAGTTCGATTTTTGCATCAAAATGGTTTAATAAATAGAGACACAGAGATGCCACACGGTGATGGAACAAAATAAAACTTGACGATGGTCTCGGTTTGCATTTTCTATGCTCAAATTGCTTTAATGGAAGGTAAAGTGGGATTTCCATCAAAATTAGTATTATTTTTCAAAAGCTTAATAACTTGGTGTTAGGTTGACAAAATGAGGAGAATTTGATGTCATTTATCACCAATATATCCTTATCAAAATCCTCTCATGTAAGGAATTCTATTATGTAGGGCAAAAAATCATTTTGGTTCTTATATTTTTTTTAAACTGTTACTTTTAATTTATTTTTCCTTTTTAGTTATTGTGGTCCCTAATTTTTTTCAAAATCAATGAAATTAGTTCATCTATTAGTCAATAGTTAGCCAATTTTGAAGGTCTTAGGGTTCAGTCTTTACACACAAAATCATTGATTAGGTTAAAAAATAAAATAAAATTATTAAATAAAAACTGAGTTTTGAATATAAAAAAATAAAACTTAAAATGAAAAAAAGTAGTAAAAAAATATTGAATTTTTAAAAATTTGATAGATGTATCACCACTGTTCGTGTTAGAGATGGACAGTGGAGATTAAAAAATAAAAAATATATATATAAATGATACATTAGTTTTAATTTTTTTTAATTTTTAATGTCCATCTCTGAGATGGACACTGACAATGAAGATCTATCTACCAAATTTTATTTTATTATTTTTATAATTTATAAAATTTATTATAAATCCAATTATTTTTTAAATTTTTGTTTACTTTATACAAATATTATATTCTTATTGGAGTGTTAATTTATTAAATTTAAAAAGTTAAAGGCTAAAATCGTATTTTAAATCCAGTTAATTAAAGTTACTAGCAAAATGATCAATTTGCTTATTATATTAGGTTTGACCATTAAAAATATGATCAGATGGATTAAAATGATTTATTTTGAAAAAGTTAAAAAATAATAGTTCGGAAAAATATAGGAAGTAAAATGATTTTGACCCCATTGTGTATATAATAAGAAGTAAAATTGATTTCATTTCGAATTTAAATGCAATTTAGCATTTCTAATGATAGAATTAATCATATCAATGAATGATCTATTGTCTTTTCTGCTAAACCTTTCTAATGTGAAGTTTTAAGGTGCAATTGTTTAATGTATAATGCCATGCTCCTCTTAATACCATGAAATTCAATTCAATAAATATTTATTGTGTTTTATCATGGCTTGGAAAAACTAATTACTTTAAGCTCAGAACAGATCAACGTCCAAATATTGAACACCATAATTAGTGAGAAAATGACATGATTATTGATAAAAGTTGAGGTGGTTTAGCGGTGAACCTCTCATACCCACACGTTTAGGTTCGAAATCAAATTAAACTTTTATAAATTATTGTGCTGACCTAGCCTAATTAGAATTTAAAAAACCCGGTCCGAATAGAAAAATATTTTTTTCAAAACATTCTTTATACACTGAATTACTATTTCATTTTATATTGTTTAAATTTTATAAAAAGTTTTAAGGATGATTGAATGATGGTGTGAAATCACTGTCAATTTGTTTATATAGTGAAAAAAAAAAACTATACACTAAATTACTATTTCATTTTCTACACTTTATATTAGTATAAGCCAGCAAATCAAGCTAACAAG
The DNA here is from genome assembly GCA_003430845.1 of Xanthoceras sorbifolium. NCBI lineage: Eukaryota > Viridiplantae > Streptophyta > Magnoliopsida > Sapindales > Sapindaceae > Xanthoceras > Xanthoceras sorbifolium. The sequence continues at coordinate 2,314,323 of CM010620.1, read as the reverse complement.
CCAATTGATTAAATACAAAAACTTGTGGTTTCTTGCAGCATTCTTTGCGGTATTTGGTGACATGCTGCAATACATTGGCAGTCTTTTGCAACATCCTTCGTATTTACTTTCGCTAAATGCCATGCCGTAAAAGGATTTTTGCGACATTTTTCAAAGGTTGTAAATGTTGCTTTTTCTTGTAGTGTGGCCTCGATCTTGGGTGATTGATTGAAAATGTAGTAGAGAGAAAACAATGTAAAATAGGGCGAGACTTATCGATTTAAATTGTGTGACTTCAAGATCTATCAATCTATTTTCTCTTAATTTAAGGGTTGTCATCTTTTTTTCTCCATCACTGAATTAATAGCAAATAAATTGATGAATGTTTGAGCTATAAATTTAAGTTAAAATTTGAAGTTGATTTACCATAACCCCTATACATATGTGTACATATATAAAAGGATATTGGAGTGTATGATTTAGAACTCTTGTGTTTTGATGTAATGCACTATGCAGCCTTCACATCAACTACAAGTATTCATTGTAACTTTTCATTTCACCGTTCAAATCCAATAACAGAAATGTTTCAATACATCTGAGCGTATACGTCGAATCCAATTAAATCATATCACGTGACATACATATCTCATGTGATTAGTTATTTATGTCACTAATAAAAGTGCACACACATTTACACACACATGTGAATTAGTAAAAAACGCACCTAACTACCATAACTTTATCTCATTCTGATCTCCTGATATTTTCTTCTCTTTCTTGTTTGAAATGCAGTGGACCAGAAGACTCGAGAAGATCCAAACCATAGAAGACAATAGAGTAGAAAGAAGAGCAAAGCTTAGAGAAGATGAACACTGAATCAGAAAATGGTTCGAGTAGATTTTCTCACCAAGCAAACAGGTAAGAGAAAATCTTCTCTCAACCTTCTCTTTTATTTTCTTTTGATTTATGTTCATAAAAGTTACATGAATGAATCTGAAGTATATGTATATGTAGCACCCCCCGACCCAAACCGGCCGGACCGACCCGAGGAGCGTTACCGGTTTTCAGAACTTTTAAAATCAGTTTTCTATGTTTTCAAAAATCATTGTGAGCCCATAAAACTAATTAAACTTTTTACAAAAAAAATCCGGCAGAGTACCGTTTGTTTTTCGGACTTTCCAAAAACCTGTTTTCCACAAATCAATTCAATTCCAATTTCAATAACACTTCAATCTCAACCAATTGCGCACTCTGCCGTTTAGTGCGACTTATCAATCACAATTTATAAAATAAAACAAACAGACCTTAATATTTACAAACAGTTTTAATAATAAGAGACATAAATCATAAACTAATTAATTACAAAACATTTTACAAAACGTATTTACAAATTTCCTGTATATGCATGCTTTCAAAATATATATACACATAACATAAATATAGCTACCCAACTGTACAATCTCTGTGACTCGGTCTGCAACTTGCTCTTCCTTCAATCTTTAGCCTCCTCTGGATTCCTGGTACCTACGCGTTAGAAACAAATTAATGCGCTAAGCATAAAGCTTAGTGGGTGTACTAAAAACTCAATTAAATAAATCATAATATAAATGTATATAAATCACAATATATATATATATTTCAAAACAATTCCATTTCTATTGCATTTCAAAACAATTAACTTTCGAAAATCAAAGCATTAAACAATTCCAATTACTTTAATTTCAATAATGAAGTCAATAATGTTCGTTTCACTTTTGAATTTCAATCAATTCTGGCCCACTAGAATACTAAACATTCTAGGACTGGAATATGGGTCAATGTGACGTCCGGGGTTGCCCCGCAACAACAGTCACTGATATCACGTGATTGTCCGAGATTGCCCCGCAACAACAATCACTAATATCATCGCGATTGTCCGAGATTGCCCCGCAACAACAATCGCTAGTATCATTGTGATCGTCCGAGATTGCCCCGCAACAACGATCACTAAAATCGGTGTGATTGTCCGAGATTGCCCCGCAACAACAATCACACAATAATAACGGCGCAGTACTGCTAGGTAAAACCCAGCTGGTATACCAACCTCCTATATCCATTTCTATGTCTAAGTATCCTAGGGCCGATACAACAAACTAAATCCACAATCAAGTCCAAAATCAACATTTAATCAACACATCTCAAATTTTTATACAATATTTTTCAAGAAAATAACAATAACCATATAAAAGTCTAAATCAACTTTTTAAAACAAATTCGAATTATTCGAAATGCAATCAAGTGTATCAAGCATCAATTTCACATATTTTTTTTGTATACACAAATCGAAAACGAAGATGTTCAACGAAATCGAAAACTACAACGAAATCGAAACGAAACGAAAACGAAACTAAAACGAAAACGTAAATGAAATTCTTCTCAAAACGGTTTCGAAAACGAGAGTACACCTACTTGGAATCCGTGTTTTCGTTCGACAAATCGCGGTTCCACGATTTCTTTCCCTTTTCCTTTCCTCCTACACTTCCTTTTCTCTTCTCTCTCTTTCTTCTTCTTCTTCTTTCTTTTCTTCCCTTTTCTTTCTCTTCTCCTTCTCTTCTTCCTCTTCTTTTCTTTTCTTTTTCTCTCTCTCGGTCTGTCTCTTTCTTTCTGTTTTTCTGTGGCTTCCGCGAGAAGCCAAAAATTTTTTTATATTTTTGTCGCTACCGCGACCGCCGTCCTAAACTATTCAATCCGGTCCGCTGGAAATCATAAAATAAACATACATTTAATTACCTTTACACCCCCTCAAATAGTAAAATTTTATTTTCACATATTTCACATATATATCAAAAATTCATCACCCGAAATCCGGGATGTTACAGTATATATAGCTAATAGATCTGGGTACAACAAACTTCCTAACTAACTTGATTTGAGCGGGAAAGGTTGTTATATCCTAACAACTTTTCCCTCCTAAACTATTTGTTTTATGAGTTAGTTTAACCATGATCATCATGACCATCATTGTGATGATCATGATGACTATCTTTATCCTTTGCTTTGCTGTGAAGAACACCCGAGTATAAAAGACACCCACCAAGTGTTTGATGCATGTCCTATATGTGATAATCACTAGGTGTTCGACTAAACGCAATCATATTAACTGCTTTAGGATTATCACTAATATCCCCCCTCAAACGCAAGAAAGAGGCAGCGACTGTGAGTTTGCCCCTCAAATACTGAAACCGAGGTGTAGACAATGCTTTAGTGAAGATGTCAGCAACCTGGTCCAAGGAAGGAACATGGTTGATTTGAATTTCACGCTGAGCAACCTTCTCACGCACAAAATAGAGATCAAGTTCAATATGCTTTGTTCTTGCATGTAACACATTATTGCTAGATATAGCAATCGTAGATAGATTGTCACACCATAGGGTAGGCACTACTGGTTGAGGAACCCCTAACTCTTGAAATAGAGACTTAAACGAGCAAAGTTCAGCGACTGCAGAGGCTAGACTACGATACTTAGCATCAGTAAATGAGCGAAAAATAGTATGTTGCTTCTTAACACTCTACTGAACCAAATTAGGACCGAAGAACACACAATACCCACTAGTTGATTTACGATCATCAGGATTGGATGCCCAATCTGCGTTAGAAAAAGCAACCAAATTAAGTGACTGCTGAGAACTATGTGGCCTAGTAAAACACAAACCAGCAGTAGATGTCCCTTGAAGGTATCACAAGATGCGTTTAACAGCCTTCCAATGCTCATCGAGGGGCTGCTGCATAAATTGACATACGCAATTTACTGAGTATGCAATATCAGGCCTAGTAATAGTAGCATACTGCAAAGCCCCAACCACAGATCTATATTACGTAGCATTAGGAAGAGGTGAACCCTTATAAGCAGATAAAGAATGACCAGTAGAGGTAACCATAAGAGATGGAAAAGACTTAGCAGTAAGTATCCCTGTGCGATGTAATAGATCTTGAATATACTTGTGCTGTGAGAGATGTAGGTCAGTAGCGGTAGACAACACTTCAATACCTAGAAAATAATTCAAAGGACCCAAGTCTTTGAGAGCAAAAGCTTGGTTGATATGTAAAACAAGCTAATCAATAGCAGACGATAAGCTGCCTATAACAATAATATCATCAACGTAAATCAGAATATAGGTGCAATGATGAGCAGTAAATCTGTAAAATAAGGAGTGATCTGCCTTAGAGGAGTGAAACCCAAGAGATACCAATGCTTGTTTGAGCTTTTCAAACCAAGCCCTAGGGGCCTGTTTTAAACCATAAAGTGCCTTATACAATTTGCACACAAGAGTAGAATTAGAAGCAATAAACCCCGGAGTGTAGCACCCCCCGACCCGACCCGGCCGGACCGACCCGGGGTGCGCTACTCGGACATTCAAAACTTTTCACTATTCAATTTTACGTTTTAAAATCATTGTGAGCCCATTCAATACAAACTTTTTACAAAAATTCGGCAGAGTGCCGTTTGTTTTTCGGACTTTCCAAAAAACCTGCTTTTACACAAAACAATTTCAATACAATTTCAATAGCAACACTTCTATATCACTTCAAACAGTTGCGCACTCTGCCGTTTAGTGCGACTTATCAAAATAGTTTATAAAATAAAATAAATCGAACTTAAACATTTACAATCATTTTGATAATAAAATACAGAAGTCATAAACTAGTTAATTACAAAACATTTTACAAAACATATTCACAAATTCCCTGTATATGCATGCTTTTAGAATATATATACACATAACATAAATATAGCTACCCAACTGTACAATCTCTGTGACTCGGTCTGCAACTTGCTCTTCCTTCAGTCTCTAGCCTCCTCTGGATTCCTGGTACCTACGCGTTAGAAACAAACTAACGCGCTAAGCATAAAGCTTAGTGGGTGTACTAAAAACTCAATTAAATAAATCACAATATAAATATTTCAAAACAATTCCATTTCTATTGCATTTCAAAACAATTAAATTTCGAAAATCAAAGCATTAAACAATTCCAATTACTTTAATTTCAATAATGAAGTCGATAATGAATGCTATCAATAAAATCATTCGGTTCACTTTTGAATTTCAATCAATTCTGGCCCACTAGAATACTAAACATTCTAGGACTGGAATATGGGTCAATGTGACGTCCGGGGTTGCCCCGCAACAACAGTCACTGATATCACGTGATTGTCCGAGATTGCCCCGCAACAACAATCACTAATATCATCGCGATTGTCCGAGATTGCCCCGCAACAACAATCGCTAGTATCATTGTGATCGTCCGAGATTGCCCCGCAACAACGATCACTAAAATCGGTGTGATTGTCCGAGATTGCCCCGCAACAACAATCACACAATAATAACGGCGCAGTACTGCTCAGTAAAACCCAGCTGGTATACCAACCTCCTATATCCATTTCTATGTCTAAGTATCCTAGGGCCGTTACAATAAACGATTTTCAAGTATTCGCAATAAATTACAAATCATAAACAATAGTCATGCAAGCAACTAAATCAAGTATTCCTCACAAATCGTAACAATCGGAATATTCGAAAACACGATCCAAATACGATCTATCATAAAATCATTCCAAATCAACAATAGATATATATATAAATCATTAATTTTTCATATAAATAAACAAGTTTCTTACGAAAATCGAAAACGTGAAACTTCAACGAAATCAAAAACGAAAACGAAAACGAAAACGAAAACAATAACGAGATACTTTTCGTAAAGATTTCGAAATCGAAAGTACACCAACCTCGGTACCGTTTTTCGTTCGACCAACCGCGGTTCCACGATTTCTTTCCCTTCTCTTTTTCCTTTCTCCTTCTTCCTCTTCTTCCTCTTTTTCTTTTCTTTTCTTTCTTCTTCTTCTCTCTTCTTCTTCTTCTTCTTCTTCTCTCTTTTCTCTCCTTTTTCTCGGCTCTTTCTCTTCTGTTCTGTTTTCTCGCTTCTGCGAGAAACTTCTTCTTTTTTTTTATATTTTTTTTTTGCTACCGCGACCGCCGTTGCGACCTGTGGTCGCGGCACCAGGTCGCGATGCTCACTGGAATGTGCGCACCGCCTTCCTCACGAGCGCGCCTTGGTCGCGCGAGTGGTCGCGCTGCTCTCTGCCCGTTTTTGACACTTTCATCGCGAGCAGTGCATCGCGACCTGTGGTCGCGGTGGCTGGTCGCGATGCTCACTGCCAGGTTTTGCCATTTTCATCGCGAGCAAGCTATCGCGACCTGTGGTCGCGGTGACCAGGTCGCGATGCTCTCTGGTTCAGTTTTTCAATTTTTTTTTTTTTCACTATTCAATCCGGTCCACTGGAAATCATAAAATAAACATACATTTAATTACATTTACACCCCCTCAAATAGTAAAATTCATTTTCACATATTTCATATATATCAAAAATTTATTACCCGAAATCCGGGATGTTACACGGAGATTGTTCCATGAACATATCCCTAGCTACTACACCGTTTAGAAAAGCATTATTAATATCAAGTTGCCTTAAAGACCACCTTTTAGTTAAGGCAAGAGTTTAAACAACCCTAATGGTGTTTGGTTTGACAATAGGGCTGAATGTCTCATGAAAATTAAACCCAGCCACTTGATGAAACCCTTTAGCAACAAGGCGGGCCTTATACTTCAAAATGGAGCTATCGGGGTTCCTTTTGATTCGAAACACCTATTTACACCCAATAACTTTTCTGCCACAAGGAGGGGGAACTAAAGACCAAGTCTAATTCCTTGTAAGAGCCTGAAATTCCTCTTGCATGGTTGCAACCCATTTAGGATCCTTAAGAGCCTGAGCAACAATGTGAGGTTCTGTACTAGAGTCTTCAGCTAACAGAAGCTTAGGTTTAAAAACACCTGCCTTAGCCCTAGTAACCATAGGGCAGGTATTAACAATAGATGCTAGAACATAAACATTAGGTACTTAGGCAACAGTGGGCTCAGAACCAGCACCTAGAGGAGTTGTAACTAGAGTAGTAGGAACCTGGATAGCAGTAGACATAGACTCACCAATTAGAGGGGATTGAACTAATACTTCAGTTGGAACAGATGAGGATAGAGAGGCTGTAACAGATGAGACACCAACACCACTGGAAGTAGGAGTTACAATAGGAGAACCAGTAGTAATCCTCACTGGAACAAATATAGAGGACTGTACCAGGGGAGGAAACAGAGGGACAGGTGAGCAAGGAAGAGTTGAAGTAGTAGGTGTCTGCTGCATCCTTGTAAAAGGAAATGTTTGTTCATCAAAAACAGCATATCGTGTTATATAAATCCTCCCAGTAGAGCTTAAGCACTTATAGCATTTGAATTAAGAGCTATAACCTATAAACGTGCAAGGTGAGCTTCTCAACTGTAGTTTATGCTTATTGTAGGGCCTGAGATATGGATAAACAAGACAACCAAAAACCCTAAGACTACCATAGTTAGGATGTTTTCCAAATAGGCAGTAATATGGAGTCTTATCATTTAAAACCTTAGTAGGCATATGGTTTATAAGATATACTGCTGTAAGAAATACCCCATCCCAAAACCTTAGAGGCATTGAAGCTTGAGCAAGAAGGCTTAACCCTATTTCTACTAAATGGCGATGCTTTCTTTCCACTAACCCATTTTGCTTATGAACATAGGGGCAGTTATGCCTTAAGGTAATTCCACAACTAATCAAATATTTAGTCAACACAAGAAATTCCTTTCCACAATCCGTTTATAGTGTTTTAATTTTATGAGAGAAGAACAATTCAACTTGTGTTTTGAATTCTATAAAAACTCGATGAACATCACTTTTGGCTTTAAGAAGATAAACTCAAGTATACCTAGTAAAGACATCTAGGAAACTCACATAGTATTTAAAACCTTTAGATGATATCATAGGGGCTAGCCCCCAAACATCAGTAACCACGACTTCAAGAGGTTGTTTGTACACAGTTTGAGATGGTTGAAAGAGTTGTTTATGATATTTGCTAACTTGGCACGCATGGCATAACAAAGTAGAATGATTAGAAAAAGAAACTTTGTTATTACTAAAAATCTATTTTACAACTTGAGAGGTGGGATGACTGTAACATCCCTAATTTTGAATAATTAATTTTGAATATGTGGATATAATATTTATAAATTGAGGGGTGGAAATATAATTAAATGTATGTATATTTTTGTGGTTTCCAGGTGGACCAGATGAAACGGTCTAGAAATGATGTATAAAGAGAAGGGTGAAAATGGGACAGTGAGTATCGCGATCCCTCACCGCGACCAGAGATCACGATGAGTCGCTCGCGGTGAACAAGGGTGATTTTTGGCAGTGAGCACCGCGACCACAGATCGCGCTGACTAGCTCGTGGTGAAAAATGTTAAATTCTAGCAGTGAGCATGGCGACCACCAGCGCGACCATGGTACCGCGATGGGTGATCGTGATGAAAGCGGTGGAATTCTTCCAGTGAGCAACGCGACCAGGTGGCGCGACCACAAGTCACGATGACGGTCGCGATAATCGAAATTATATAAAAAAAATTAGCTTCTGGAGGAAGCAACCATAAAAGATAAGAGAGAAAACTGTAAGAGAGGAAAAGAAAAGAAAAGAAAGAAGAAGAAGAGAAGAGGAAGAAGAGAAGAGGAAGAAGAGAAGAAGAGAAGAGGAAGAAAAGAAGAAGAAGAAAAGAAGGAAAGGAAGAAAAAAGAAGGAGAAAGGAAAAGAAGAGGAAGAAAGGAAAAAGGGAAAAAGGAAAATTCAGAAAGAAAACTGTCGAAAAACGGTATCCAGGTTGGTGTACACACAATTTTCGCACGGTTTAATTAAATTAATTTATGAATATTTACTGAAAATGATTTTGAATTAGATAAAAGTGATTTATAGTGAAATTTATGATTTTATTTTCTGTATTCTGTTATTTGATATATATATATATATATATATATATATATATATATGAATTGCTTGTTTTACAATTGGTAATGAATATTGATTTTGAATTGATTGAGAGAATTTTTGATTATCTGAAAGTTATCCGAAAAGTAAATAAAATATTTGTAAACTCTGACTTTGATTTTATGGCCCTAATATATGTATAGGGATATATGGATATAGGAGATTGACATGTCAATTGGGTGTATTTATGGCAGTACTGCACCGTGATTCCTGATGCTTATGAGGATAATATACGGATACCATTTCCTTAGAAATGGGAAACCGATTGTGAAATACGGATACCATTTTATTCTGAAATGGGAAATCGACTGTAAAAATATATGGATATCATTTCCTTGTGAAATGGGAAACCGACTGTTTATATAAGGATACCATTTCTTATGAGATGGGAAACCCGACTGTAAAACCCATAATCCAGTCCTGTAAACCCTGTTATGTGTATCACGGGCCCAATTGAGAATTGATAGTTAGAAAATGATATGGAAAAATAAAGAAATGTTATTGAGATTGAAACCCAGAAACTTTTGAAATCCTTTGTTTATATATAGGTTCAGTAATTGAAATATAATATTTGTTTTATATTTATATATCTCTGAAATTCTGAATTTAAGATTTATTGCTTTATATTATACTGAAATTTATTTTAGTGTACACCCACTAAGCATTATTGCTTAGCGCGTTGATATTTATCACGCGTAGGTAACAGGAATACTGAGGAAATTGAACAGAGAGAGTTGCAGGCAGAAATCCAGAGTCACTACATTTTGGGTAGTCATATATTTCTGTATAATGTAGTTAATTATGCATGCATATACAGGAGTATATAAAGATGTTATATAATTATGTTTTGTAATTAATTATTTTCTGATTTCTGTTTTTCATTTTCAAAGGACTGTAAATAATGAATTATGAATTGTTTTATTTTAAAAACTGTTTGGAAGTCGCACTAAATGGCAGAATGCGCATTGGTTTGAAAGTTGATATAGAAGTGTTGATATTAAATTGTATTGGATTTATTTGATTGAAAACAGGTTTTGGACAATCAGAAAAATAGAGGAAACTCTGCCGAAATTTTAAAAATAAACTTTTGATGGGCTCACTAGAAAAACATTTATAAAATACAATTTATATAATTTTCAATGGTTTACAAATTATAAAAGAATAAAGAAAAGTTTTTGAAAACCCGGTAGTGCTCCCTGGGTCGATCCAGACGGGTCGGGTCAGGGGGTGTTACAATGACCCAATCTCAAATGCCACTGTTGTAGAGATATTTCAGCAGATGTACAACTAGAATTAGAACTAGTGGCAGCTTTAGAAACAGTACAAGTAGCAACTTTAGATGCATTATTAGCATAAACAAAAGAGTTGTTAACAGCACCAAAACATTGTGGTAAGGGTTGCAATGAACTAACAATAGACTTTGTCGGAGTAGGAATGAAAGGTAGGTCGAAAGCATAGAGACCATCCCTAAGCACTCCTTGTAGAAGAACTTTCTTCGTAACTTAATCCTTCGCAAAATAAATATGAGGATGAAATTCAATAAAGACATTGTTCTCTCTCACAAATTTTGATACACTTAGAAGATTTTTTGTTATTTGTGGAATGTGTAGAATATTTCTTAATTGAAAAACATAATTGTTGTGCACAAAACTAGTGTGACCAATAGAAAAAATAGGAAGTTCCTTACCATTCCCCATATAGATTCTGTCTGTACCTTGGTAGGGCATGCTAGTTTGCAGATTATTGCTATCAGGGGTGCAGTGATTTGTTGCTCCACTGTTAGAATACCAAATAGGATCAGCAACACTATTAGGAAAGGTTTTCATGCCAGCCATTTGTGTAATCATGGCATTCAGTTGTCCCTGATTTCCTTGTGAAGTTCCTGCACTGTTAGAACCATTAAATTGGGGTGTAAATGACTGATCATAACGATAATAACACCTGAAGACACCATGACCAGATCAATGACATATTTGTCACGGTGATCTGTTATTGGAGTTAAAATTTCTACCCCTTCCACGACTCTTTCTACCTCCATTATTGTTGCTGTTAAAATTCTTATTAGCAGACCTATTACCATTATTGTAATTCTGTCCTGCACCTAGCTGATTTCCCTTATTAAAACCTCCTTGATTACCTCCAATTTCCTTTTTATTCACAGCCATATTAACTGTCAAATTGTCATTTTGAATCTCTTGATCTAGCCTGGTTTCATGAGTCAACAAGAGTGATGAGATATCTACCAATGTATAAGTATGCTGAACAGATGTAATAGGAATGTATAAGTATTACCTCCTAGGATGTTCATTAACTTGTCATCATTGGTTAAGGTGTAACACCCCCCGACCCAAATCCGCTCGGACCGAATCGGGGAGCGCTACCGTATACGGAAAACAAATTTCAAAACAGGAACCTTAAGTAATGATCCGAATAAATATTTAAAAAGTATGGTCCAAAATGATTTTCTGAAAACTTCGCCAGAATTTCCTCTGTTTTTCTGACTTTCCAAAACCTGTTTTCACAACTCATAAAATCCACACTTTTATAATCTCAAATCAAATTGCGCACCCTTCCATATCCAGTGCGACTTACCAAAACAAATTATATCAAAATACTTTTAAATATTCAACTTCAAAAACATTAAAATCCATGAGCCCAAATATTACAAAACATACATAAAAAATAAATACCATTTCAAATATTTATAAAAACATTCTTGTCCATGCATGCCGATATAATACATATAAAACATCAAATATGTAGTGGGCTACCAAAAATGCAGGAGTGATGTGACTCTGATCACTATCCCAGCAGATTCTACTCTTTCTGATTCTTGTCCCCTTCAACAATTCTTTTACCTGCGTGTGAGAAAACTCAACACGCTAAGCATATAGCTTAGTGGGTGTACAGAAAACTATATTTCCACTTACACTGTAATATCATTTAAATCAACATAAAAAATATACTGACAAATAAATAATCCATTTGGGGCTCAATTCAAATCACATACAAGTCAAAGCATATATTCATATTAAAAACAAGTCAAGTCAAATATTCGTCAATCACTTCCCAATATAAAAGACGTTTCAAATCAAATAACATTTCGAATATACAAATCCATCGGAAAACTGAAACACATATCATATTGAAGCAAATATCAATAAATCCATCGAAAATCAGAATAAATATCTTATGAAAACATAATAATACCAAATTAAATAATTTCTCATCTCAAATCATATACAGATCATATCACATTTTGAGTTCCATTTCGGGCTCCTAATATAATCTGAAAAATACGAAAAAAATATCACCAAACCTGAAATATTATTCTGAACACAAAACTCTTCTGAACCAACGTCAATTTCCTTCTCCTTCTTCTTCTCTTTCCTTTCTCTCTCTTCTTTCTCTCTCCTCTTCTCTCTTCTTTCTTCTCACGCGAGCTCTCTGTTTTGTTCTCTGCCAATTTCATTCTTCATATGTTTTATTTTTTATTTAGAGAATGCTTTTGTGCTGTGCCAATCAATTTTTCTCTTTTTTTTTTTTTATAGATTTCCCTTGTGTGTGATCACTCACACACATACTCACATACATATATAAATATCTTCCTAATTACCATTTACTCCCTTGAACTTCTTAAAATTCTACAATGGCTTAAGCATATTCTATCTCCATAATTATTCCAAAAATATTTCACATCTATCCAATTACCAAATTGACTTCACCCATATTCAATTGGACTCATTATCATCCAATTGCACCATGAAAATAATATATTTTTCATAATTACGAAAAATTAGAAGCGTTACATAAGGGATAACCAGCAAAAGAGAGAGCATCCATAATTCTTTTCTTTTTCCTCAAGTAGTCAAACATAGAAGAACCACATTTCTTTAAAGTCTGTAATTGCAGTTTCAACTGCATGATGTTAGCTTTAGACTGAGAAGAAAAAAGCTACACAATAGAATCCCAAGCTTCAGAAGCTGTTAAACAGCCAACAAATTCAGGAAGTAATTCTTGTGTTATCAAAGATAACAACCGGCACAACAGGTTCTGATCTTGTTATTCCCAATCCAAAAAGGTTTCACTCACATATCCATCTTCATTGAATCTAGCTCGAGGTGGTACTGTTGAATCAATAAAGGAGGAGAGCCTGTTTCCTTTGATTGCAGCTAGCACTTGCTGCCTCCATAACAAGAAGTTGTTATTGTCCAACTTCACCGCCAAGGCAAGTTTCATTGTCACCAAGGTCTTTGAGTTTTTACTCATAGTGAGCGACGAAAACTCAACATTTCTACAATCTGACGCAGAAGCCATGGCCTTAATATGCTCTGATACCGTAATAAAAGTGCACACACGTTTACACACACATGTGAAATAGTAAAAACGCACTTACATCAATAGTAAAAACGCACTAACATATCTTTGAGTACTAACATAACTTTTTCTCATTCTCTCTCATTCTGATCTCCTGATATTTTCTTCTCTTTCTTGTTTGAAATGCAGTGGACCAGAAGACTCGAGAAGATCCAAACCATAGAAGACAGTAGAGTAGAAAGAAGAGCAAAGCTTAGAGAAGACGAACACTGAATCAGAAAATGGTTCGAGTAGATTTTCTCACCAAGCAAACAAATAAGAGAAAATCTTCTCTCAACCTTCTCTTTTATTTTCTTTTGATTTCTGTTCATAAAAGTTACATGAATGAATCTGAAGTATGTGTATATATAGCTAACAGATCTGGGTAAAACAAACTTCCTAACTAACTTGATTTGAGCGGGAAATGTTGTTACATCCTAACAACTTTTCCCTTCTAAACTAACTGTTTTATGAGTCAGTTTAACTATGACCATCATGACCATCATTGTGATGATCATGATGACTATCTTTATCCTTTGCTTTGCTGTGAAGAACACCCCAGTATAAAAAACACCCACCAAGTGTTTGATGCATGTCCTGTATGTGATAATCACTAGGTGGTTGACTAAACGCAATCATATTAGCTGCTTTAGGATTATCACTAATAGTCACGTGACAAAATTTTAGTAGGTTGAGTGTATACGCTAAATTCACTTAAACATTTCTCATTGAGAAGATATAATTCTCTTACAATTCTTCATAATATTATTTCATTTTAAATTTACATTTTTTTAGAGATACAACTCCTAAAATTCTATTAAGGAAACAACTTTTAATTAAAGGCGCTGCTATTTAATTTGTCTTTAACCACCTAACATGCATGTTCTTTATTGAAACATTGTCTTTTCAAAATTCTTATTCAAATTACAATCATATATATATATATATATATATATATATATATATATATATATATATATATATTGCACCTCCAAAGTCCAAAGTCCAAATTACAATCAAATATATATTACCAGAATGCCTATTAAACCGAGCAACAGTGCACAGTCAGTAGCAAAGAAACTTGAAGAAGCAAATTCTCATATTGACCCTGCACACATAGCTACTTGCATATGTCTGACGTCCCAAAACGCCATTAACGCTCAATGCGTAAAAGTTGAAGCTCAAGTCAGGATGAGCAAAGCAGTCCTCCTTAGTTATTCCATAATTATGCGTTCTTGAATCTTCTTCGGTGATTGCCCACAGTTGCTTTGATCTTCAAAACGTTTTCGACTTAGATTCGTACTGAATTAATGTGGCCAGACCTTGTGATCGTGACACGTGGTGGCATGACGACGATGAGGCTGTGGTGTACTGCCACTGTTTGCCTTCACCGTCGGGTAGGGATATGGGTTCTTCGTCAAAGACGATTGAGAGATGATCGATTGAGTCATCTCAAGTACTGAGTGTGTCAGGAACTAACGGGATTAACTACTTTAAGTATAGTCCGTAAAGTAACTCCCATTTTGGATGATCCATTGTAAAGGAAAAATGCACTCATAACTTAAACTATAAGTGAATAAGTATTTTACTAAATAAATTTGACTAATATAAAAAAAATTATATAATTTTGAAATTAAATAAAAACATCATATAGTTAGTCAAAAATCTCTACCGTTGGTTTTAAAACATTTTTGTCTAATTCTAAAACGGAAAAAGTAGGTTTTGGGAATTATCCATTATAAACAATTATGATAAATAGCGGGAATGAATTTATAGAGAAGAATATAGTTAGGAGGTAAGAACTTACTGCATACAGGACTACAAGTGACACAATCAACTTCAGAGTCATGATGAGGGCAGCCACTAGGACAGCTTAGCTCCATTCCATAGGACCATAACAATGAGGATAGTTCTTGTTCTTGCACTTTACTCTTGTGGCCCCCACTGATTCAGACGATGGCCCTCTTGAGCAGGTACAGACTGAAAAGAGAGAATTTAGAGAAATCGGAGTCCTTAATTTTTAATTTATTATTATATATAATTTATTTTTTTATATTTAAATTAAATATATAAATATATAAATACTCATTAACAGAAGAACTTGCAGCAGCAGCTGTGTGAGTGACAACTTGTGGTTTCGAGGACTGAAAAGCGAAAGCTCTCTTATTCGAACAAAAAGACAAGACAACATCGTTGCTGTTATGATTCTTCTTGATACAAAAAACATGAGTTGACGCTAAATTACGTGGAAGAGAAACGGGTCCACCACCCAGGCTCCGGCAGTTGTTCGTGAAGATTGAAGAGAAACTCATTGAAGCTTTTTTTTTTTTTTTTTTTTTTTATCCGTAGATTCTTCTTGTCAAAAGATAAATTTATGTTACGAATTCGGGCTAGAGTTGGGTCCGGCTTGGGCCCGGTACAACCGGGATTTACGTGGGCTTGGGTCAATACGTCATGTTGAGGCCCATTTTAAACTTGATATTGGACCTATGTGAATTTTCATCTTGTATTATGAAAATTTTGGGGTTTTATGCGAGTGTTTTTGTTTTCACTTACATATGAATGACTCTGTATATATGCTTATTTAATTTAGGACTAATTTCTTTACTTTTTTATTGGTTTATATAAGATGCAGTTGATACTGAGCTATGTCAAATTTTTTTTTTTTTTTTCATTGTCTTTTTAGATATATATTGGTTTATTTGATACAGAGGATGATCACACCATTGCAACCCTCTTAGCAGCAGAGGAAAATTCAAAAACTGATGGTAGGCTTGGGAAGAGACTCTCTCACTTGGACTCCATCCCGGTATGAATTTTTCCTTCTCTATAAAACTTTTTTCGTTCCTCATTATTGTTCTTTGATCTTCTACAGAGAATATATGTACACGTTTTTCTTTTTTCTTGTTTTATAATATTCGAATATCATCCGGCTCTGATTTGATTCTAAGATCTCTTGTACAATAACAAAAGATTTTAGTATCCTATACTAGTGACATTCAATGTAGACTAGTCATTCTAGTTCAGTTGTTCCTTTCTTGAGATTAATTTATAAGTTCTCATGACAATTCTCATGAAAAAGTACAAGTAGTCATTTATTTTAAGTATCAGTTTCAGTTATTTATATGTTTACTTATCATATGCAGACCTCTTGACCAAAGACTACAACTTTAACCAAAAGTTTACCCTTACATTGCCAAGCGCTACAGGACTGGTACTTTCTGATTTAATTTTCATGCTTTGTGCCATTTCTGTTGTTATGTTGCACCCTTTCATTGCCTTAACTATGATTATCTTTGAATTAGATTTTAATTTTGGATAGGTTTTCCAACTGAGCTTTACCAGAATAATATAATATGATTATGATAAATTTTGTGGACTGTTAATTTGGACTTACAAAAGTTTTTTATTATGTATATATTAAAAAAAAAAAATTTGAATGGTACTTACAGTTATATGCAGGACTGTTAATTTGGACTTACAAAAGTTTATCTAACTTTGTTTTTGATTTCATGATAAATTATTGCTTGTGATTGGTTGTATGTGTGATTTCACAAATTTTTTTATGATTATTACAGCGAGTTCTGCATTGAAATGGATAAGGAATGGTTAAGATTTTCGAGGTTATTACCCTAAACTCATTAAATATACAAATTTAGGACTCATGAATACAAATAATGACAGAGTTTTATTTTTCAATTTCTTTTTTGTTTTCAACTTTAGAGTAAGTCAAGAATATAGAGATGGTGCCTGAAACTTTGTTGAAGCTGCGCAAAAACATTCAAGGAATCCTGACATGATTCCTTGCCCTTGCATAAAGTGCATAAACCACAGATGGCATCCGACTAAGATAGTGTATGAGCATTTAGTCATTTACCGGATGGACCCTACATATACTAATTGGGTCTTTCATGAGGAAAATTTAATTAATTTCACCCCCATTGAAAAAATATCAACTACATTTAGAATGTATAAGGATGCTAATACAGAATATCATGATAATATTGAACCGGATGTGAAGAAAGGAGATGAAGACCTTACTCATATTGTGGAAGATGTTGATAATCCGTCGTATGGAGGTTGCTCATAATACATAAAGATGTTGATATTCCCTTGTGAAAATTTGGTAAGAATTTAACATAACAGTCTTATTTCATTATTGGAATTATTTGGTTTGTTTAGTTCATCTCAACTTCGCAAGTATTAATCGCAAACACTTTAAATATATTAACTATGTAATATAATAATGTATAGGGCTAAAAAATGTACTGAAAATGAAGACCTAGAAGAAGAGGTTGATAGGGTTGAAACTTGGATTGCTGGCCACAAACACAAAGATGAGACACTAATGACAGAAGATGCCAAAGAAATAGAGGGAATTTCTGCAAATCAATCAACATCAATTTCAAATGATATTGTATCTCAAGTTTTAGAGAAAGAGCATCGAGGTCGAGTTAGAGCACTTAGTGGTGGCATAACACCAACAAGAGTAAATGCATCTGTGGTTGGTAAACAAACTATAACAAAACTTCGAGAAGAGATGAAAAAATAAAATAAAAGACATGAAGATGTGATGAAAAGATATGAAGATGAGATGAACACTCTTAAGCAACAACTTCAAGACTTGCAAAATTTTATATTCAATATGCAGGTAACGTATTATAAAATATCTATAATATTATATTCATTTATAATGATATTTCAATTGATTTTAAATACTTTTTAGTTTCAGACCAATGATAAAGGACATAATGCAGGAAGAGTTCCTTCTAATAGTATGCATAAGGTACATAACATAAAAATCCAATAATATATAGCATTTTTGTATTCTTTAAAACTTTATAAGTTTATAAAGTTTCAATGTCTATTGAAATTTTATATTTTGTTTTGGAAGCTACAATATTTAAGGGCTTCAAATTTATCGGAAGGTAATAAATATGTGAATATCGCTGACACTTCTGCAAAGGTAAATTTGAGTAAAGAGTTTTAATTAATATATTAAATACTTACCTTGAGATTACAGATGATGCTGTCTCTCAAGTTTTAGGGAAAGAACATCGAGGTCAAGTTAGAGGAATTGGTTGTGGCGTAACACCAACAAGAGAAATTGCATCTGTCACTGGTAAACAAACTATAGCACAGCTTCGAAAAGAGATGAAAAATCAAAATAAAAGACATGAAGAAGAGATGAACGCTCTTAAGCAACAGCTTCAAGACTTGCAAAGTTTTGTATTTAATATGTAGGTAACGTGTTATAAAACATCTATATATTATATTCATGTATAATGATATTTCAATTGATTTTAAATATTTTTTAGCTTTAGACCAATGATAGAGGACATATTGCAGGAATAGTTCATTCTTATAGTATGCATAAGGTACATAACATGAAAACCGAATAGTATATAACATTTTCGTCCCCTTTGAAACTTTATAAGTTTATAAGTTTCAATATCTATTGAAATTTTATATTTTGTTTTTGAAGCCACAATATTCAAGTGCCTTAAATTTATCAGGAGGTAATAGATGTGTGAATATCATTGAAACTTCTGCAAAGGTAAATATGAGTAAAGAGTTTTAATTAATATATTAAATACTTACCTTGAGATTTATTGATCTTTAATCATTTTTAATTTTGTGTATATGTCATTAACTAAGGCTTCTACAAGTCATATGGATGATTCAAGTGAAAAAAGAAAAAAATGCAAGTTATTATTGGATGGGCAATGGAGAGGTAGTAGCCAACATTGAAGTTGATTGCTCGAATTTACAAGCTATGGTCCATAATATGAGTCTTGGTCCAGATTATTGGAGAGTTTGTTTAAAGAAAATTTTGGTGAGCAAAATTCCTTTATTTCGTGCTGCTAGTGAGTTCATGATACTTGAAGACGCAAAACACTCATTTATTACTTTGGCAACAAAATATATCATATAGTAGGACTTGGTACATTTTCTATTAAATGATTTGTGATTAAGACTTAAGTATGTTTATTTGTATATTAGAAGTTCAATGTTTTGTAATTAAGATGATATCATTATGTGGTATTATTTTTCAAATTAAGCATATTAGTTTTTGTTGATTATGATGTTATTTATAATTATGTAAATTGATTATGATGTAATATTGCATAATTTTTTTTTCAAGGAATTGAAAATCAATCTCAATTATATAACAGATAAAATAAATTAAAAAATATATATCAGATTATCTACTACGGGCAAAATCCGTTATTACGTGCGTTATGGACAACGGGCTTTGCTCGTAGTAAATAAAGTATTTAGAGCAGGCAAAGCTCAAACTAAAAAAAAATTTAACTAGGGGCAATGCCCGTATTAGTTACTTGGACAGGACTCGAGCACTTGCCCGTAGTCAGTATCTGTATTTTTCACTACGGGCAATGCCCATATTAGTTACTTGGAAAGGACTACAGGTTCTTGCCCGTAGTCAGTATTCGTATTTTTTTACTACGAACCAGTTTGTAGCAAGCTGATTGGCCGTAGTTGATACTTATCCACTACGGACATTACTCGTGGTGGATGTTATGTTTTCTTGTAGTGCTAGGAGGTGGTGGAGAATAAGTTTTGGGAGGTGAAGGAGGAGGCGAACGCCATCTAATTTTGGAAGGTGGAGGTGGAGGTGGCGGAGGAGGAGTGCAAAAGGGTTGACATGTGGCACAATCCACAACACAAGTTCCAAGGCAAGAATCTAGGCAGTAGACGACGGTAACAATTGGGGGGGCTTTTTATCCTTGCATTTCACTTTCTTGGGATTCTTTGGAACTCCTTCTGCCACCGCAAGTACGACCACCATGAATAGGGGGAACAACCATAGTCTGAAATCTAGTATGGCGATCACTTCATTAATTGTTTCTTGGTAAACTGGTTTAGTTTTTTTTTTTTTACTTGGAGGGATGTATTCAATCTAGAATTTATTAGAGTTTGATGGATTTTTTTTAAATTAATAGATTTTGGCGAAGTTCACGGATTCTATAGATTTCATGTAGATTTTGTAAGAATTCTGTATAGAGTTTGTTAGACTTGTCCACATATTTATATGAAATTGAATGAATTTTTAATTATTTGTCTTGAAAAAAATAGTATTTAATTAATAATAGTTTAAAATCCATCAAATTCCATAAGAGTAAAATAAGATTTGTCATGTGACTTTTTATTTATATTTTTTATTTTAAAATCCCCAAAATCCATTTAATTCCATCACTTAAAAATAATCGGTAAAGTCTATGACTTCTTTAATACACCTAGATTTCGATGAATTCTTTAAAAGTATGGATTCAATACATCTAGATTTCGATAGACTTTTTAAAAGTTTGTAAAAATCTGAATAAAATACACCCATATTTTGATGGATTCTTACAAATCTAGATTGAATATATCTAAATTTTAACGCACTTTTAAATTCCAATCAGTTTTAGATTGAATACACTCACTTAATATGATATCTCTTGGCTATTTTGTATGGACGTTTTAGAAGTCAGAAGTCAAACTTCTTCAAATCTTGTTATGTACGGTACTTTAATTTACTTGCTATTTTGAATAGTACACGAATTTACTTGCTATTTTGAATAGTACACGCCAGTATACAGCAGGTTGAAACTTTTGATATCTATTTTGATAGTTTGATTTGATGGATATATCAACAGAAATATCCATATCAATAAAAATTGACATAAATTTATGGAAAGTTGGGAAATTTGAAAATAAACCTAAAATTTTTTAATCAAACTTTAAAAATAGTTAAAATAATCAATAATTTAACCCCCAAAAAATACATTTTTAGTTTAAAAAAATATATAATATCAAACAACTATATGATATAAATATGAATATAATACACATACGAACCATATAAAATTGAAAAATTTTCTTTAAATTTCATTCTCTAATAGTTTTAATCATATATAAGCCATATAAATTTTAATACTAAAAGGAAGATCTAAGTAGTTCAAACATATTGTGGTTATCATATTGATTTATACAATATTTGATATCATATCATAGAACTTGAATAGTTTGCCATATAATTACAAACATGTCTTATGTAAACTTCTTGATTTCTTTCCATCATTTTTCCGTAGTAAAAAACTTTGTAGAATGATAATTAAAGATCCCAAAATCTCCATAACCATCATCACTGGATCCAATACCAGATGATTGTGGATAAGGAATATAAATAGACTCATTTGATGAGTAAGTACGATGAGTCCCCAAACTCACAGATTCAAAACTGATCGAAAGATCATCTTCAATTCTTCATCAAATGGTGGCATTCTTGCTTGTATTTCATGATTTCTCCTTGTGTAATCCTTACCAATAGCCTCTATTCCTGGACTTGCAACTCTACCCATGGTCCTCATCTTATGTGCAATGAGTGAATTCTACTTCACTATTAAATGAGCTTAATGGTAAACCTGTGTCAATAGAAATTTTTTGAGTGAACGCATAATTATTTCATTATCTTCCAGCATCATCGTCACCATCGTCATTTTCATCACCACCATCATCATCACTGTATTGATTACCATTTCCATCAACATGATCTTCTTAATCTATCATAGTTTTGGACCTATGCACCTTCCCTCGCATTAACTTCTCTCATGAATCACCTCCATTATCAGTCATAACCTATTCTGCCAAAACTAGATTAACATTGATTCTATATTCATGAGCTTGTGTGGCAATTTAGGGATCTGGGTTACTTCTTTGTCACTAATGTGTATTGGATGAACTCATTGGAAGAGTTGATTCCCATCCTCTTCTCCTAGTTCAACTAAAATATCCAAAAGATCTAAGAAGTCTGCTTCTTCAACCTTATCTTCTTTAGCCTCAATTTATCTTATTTTAAGCTTCATATTGTAATAGCAAAGCACAAGTTGTTGTAGTTTCTCATATGCAAAAGATAATTCTGTTGCTTTCTATGAATGAGTGAAAAAGTGCTCCAATTTCTCTCACATATTAAAGATGAGGCGATCTTAGATAAAAGTCACAAGAGTCTAGACTTAATGTTAGAAATTCTTGTAATTTTATTATTTTTTTTTAGTATTTTTCCATTTTTTTTCTGAATCAAGTAATCAGATACACAAGTTCCCCTAGCAATACTCGGCACCTATGGTTCCATACAACTGTGGATATTGGCATGTGGAGTCACTCTGAGTCGGTTGCCAATCTAGCAATGCCATGTGTCATTTAGCACTATTTAAGCCAACCAAAATTTAGCATAAACTTCTATATAAACTAGGGATGGCCAATTAAACTGAACCGGCGATTCCGGTTTTGGAACCGCTGGTTCCGGTTCAATTTTTTGATCAACCGGAACCGGGATCGGGGAGGAACCTCCGGTGCCGGTTCCTCCCAATTTTTTGGAACCGGCAGTTTCAAACCAGCCGGAACCAGAAAACTTTAAAAAATTTTAAAAAATTAAATTTAATTAAAATTAATAAAAAAAATTAAATAAATAAATAAAAAGGTTCATTTGTTCAACTTCAACAAGAAATTTATTACGATAATAATAATAATATCATAAAACTATAAAATTAAATAAATAAATAAGAAATTAGGGCTTGCACTTAATTTTACCTCAATTAAGCTGTCTACGTATCCTCTAGGAGGAATCAAAGCCCACATAGTTCTTTTACCTGTTATGTTCCGAAGGTGATCAATCGTCGCTTGTTCCTTCAGTAGCCGTTGTATCATCGTTGGTGTCGAAGAAGTCATTGTCGTCAGACACGAGATCCAATTCTTGCTGCCGGTGTGAGGCCTTGGTCCAGTCGTCAACACAGACCTGAATCTGTATTGAGTTAGGACTGAGCAATGCCCGTCTCTCGTCGAGAACATTGCCACCTGCACTAAATTCCTATTCGACTGCCACAGTCGAGACAGGGGTTCCAAAAATTTGCTTGGCATTGAGGGCCAAAATTGGAAAGTTAGTTTCATGTTCTCCCCACCAATGTAGAATGTTAAAGTCTTCACTGTCCAAAAACTCAAAAGAGGTGTTTACGTAAAGATCAATCTCTGAAACATAGGTTGATGAAGATTAAGAACTCCCCTGTGCCTTTGATTTTTTTGGACAACACGCTTGACCCTAACTTCCTTAATGAGGGAAAGCGAGAACGAGAATGACTACTTCCGCTTGCTGTCGGTTGCTGAACATTAATGTTCAGCGATGGACCGTATACAGAACGGTATTCATCATATATTAAATAAAATAATTACCTAACATTATTATATAAAGCACTAATATCTACGTTGTGTAGCCCTAGAGATTCATAATAAAGTGTTAAATATTCATATAAACTATCAAATTTATACCTAGGGTCAAAAATTGAAGCAACAGTATAAATCGAAGGAATGTCCCTATAAATAATTTAACCATCTATCTCTCATTGCAGCAACACATGCAGATAGTTCCAATACTTGTGCACATTCATTAAGTGCATCTACAATATTAATGGCTTCACATAAAAATAAATGTGAAATTGGATAATATATACAGGATAAAGCGTTAGTTGCATCATGAAAAACTTTTAAAAGCATGCAAATTTTAGAACAAACATCCCAATGATGAGCATACAAATTAACACTACTAACATTATGCTGCATAAATCTAACTAATAATTCTCTATAATCATAGCTTTCACAAAGCAATTTATATGTGGAGTTCCAATGAGTTGGAACATCACGGAAAAACCTAATTGGATGTTTCCCGTTAGATTTACAATACCTAGCTCATTATTTCATAGTGTTAGAATGTTTCCACAAATAGTATAGGGCATCCCTAATTGGTGTAATCCATTCTTGAAGTGTTTGCAAACCATATTATACACATATATTTAAAACATGGCAAACACATATTTCATGAAAAAATCTGTCGCCGAAGTAGGGTTGACACAATTGAATTAATTGTGAAACGGCGGCAGTATTGTTTGCAGTATTATCAAAACCAATTGCAAAAATTTTACTTTCAATATAATATTCTTCAAAATTAATTTTCATTAATTTGTAAATATTATCGGCAGTATGGGTGTCGTCAAAAACTTTAAATGCAAGAATTCGTTTTTGCAACTCCCATGATTGGTCAACATAATGGCAAGTAAGTCCTAAATATGAATGTTTTTACCAATGATCGCTCCAGATATCGGCACAAACAGACATACGACCCCATGATTGGTCAACATAATAGCAAGTAAGTCCTAAGTATGAATGTTTTTACCAATGATCGCTCTAGATATCAGCACAAACAGACACACGACCCATATAATTTTGAAAATATCTAACTAATGCTTTTTTTTCTTTTTTATAAATGTCACACATGGTACGTTTTAATATGGTCCTGGGTACTCTACATGCAGCGAGATTTAAAGTATTATGACAATATTTTAAAAAACTAGTTTTTTCGCCAAAACTAAAAGGAAGATCTTCGGTCGCTACCATTCTTGCTAATTGTTCCATATTATTTACATCACTATATTTAAATAAAGGATGGTTAGAAGATGTGTACCTGGAAATTTGGTATTGTCCTCGGCTACGCTCATGTTGAGCTTCGACTGGATGCTTGGTGTTGATGTGCTTCCAGTACGTCCCATACCCTCCAGATTTGTTCCACTTAAAATCTTTGTTGTAATAGTTGCAAGTCACCACAACTTCCCCTGATTCCTTCTCCACCCTCCTCACATGATATTTAAAAAGTTCAGATTTGTACTTTGTCAAATCTGACTGTGGACCTTGTACAGTTTCACTTGGGGAGGGGAGGGTTTCATAAGAGGTACCAGGGACCCCAGACCCAGAGGGATGGGGATGAAAATACTGAGGAGTAATTAGGAGGAGTATCATTATCAAATATTACCTCCTCAAATTCTCTCTGTTGTAGGTAGTCAGCAAAATTTGCATCATTGAAATTTAATTCTGGGCCAACGACACGGCGACTCTGCACTTTTCCAGTATTTAAATCCGGTAGCTGCTCAATGTCTCTGCCGGAAACGGACTTTCTGGAAATGGATCGTCGGCCTCCGGAAATAGACAGTCTTGATTGTGATGCCATTATAAATTTATAATGGTAAAGTATACAATTTAAATAAATAATGAAAATAATTGCAGGATTGAAAAACAAGAACAAGATTGAGAAAATAACTGAATGAGACTTTGAGAGAATTAAACAAAAATTGAGAGAATGAGAGAAATATTAAGAGAATAAGAGAATCAGATTGAGAGAAAATGGTGTGAATTGAATTGAAGAGGAATGGGGTTTATATAGTTTTTTGGGTTGGGGAGAAAATTGATATTTTTCAAAATTTAGAGGATCTATATGTAATTTTTTAGGGGGTTATATGGTAATTTTACACCAAGGAGCCGTTACCTGCTGGCCTGAAAAGGCCAATGGCCACTGCCACATTTCAAATTTTTTTATTTTTTTTTAAATTTAAATTTTCAAAAATTTTAAAAAAAAAATTAAAAAACCGCCCAGGAATCGGAACCGGGCGGTTCCTTGAACCGCCGGTTCCTAACCGACAGTTCCAGTTCCTTTCTTAAAGCTAACCGAAATCGGGACCTTGGGTCCCTGTTCTGATTTTTGGTTCCGAAATTGATTTTTAACGGGAATCGACGGTTCCGGTTAAAAACCGTCGGTTCGGTTTGAACTGAACTGGGGCCATGACTGATATAAACAAACCGCAATTAAAAAAAAAAAGCAGTTGGTTGAATTTCTGTTATCTTTTTATTTGAAATAATTTTCACTAATATTAGTCCACAAACAAAATTAGGCTGAGCTGATAAGATAAGGTTGGTTCAGTAATTTATCTCTCACACTTACACCTTATAGTTGTAAGTTCGTGTCATTCCTCCCTCGAATCCCAAAATTAATTGTATTACTAAAAAGAAAAAATACGCTGGGCTTGGGATTGGTTCAATCCAATAGATTAGGATTGGGCTTAATATTTTCCCACATCATATGTAACGGAGGGGTGGGTTAGAGTGTTTGCACTATCCAATAATGGACTGGACTACACTGATCATGGCCCTACCCAGTTCGGGCCCATTATGCTCCTGCTCTCACTTTCTTGCATTAGTTCAATTAATGAGTGGACACCCCACCGGGGATGTCAATGGAACAGAATTAGAAATTTTCATTCTGATCCGACGAAAATATCTACCCCTAAACCCTTCCCATTCCCAACCCCGATAATTGAAAGCCGAGGTCGGGACAATTTTAGATAGGTTTTATATATTATTTTTTATTAATTAATAAACTATATATTATTTTATTAATTAAATGTATATTTCTTTATTAATTAAATATTAATATTATTAATAAATGATAAACGAGGTGGGAGCAGCACAATTAAACCCACACAGATCCACTTCTAAAACGAGTTTTTAATATCATTCCAAAATTAACTCCGAATCCATTTATTTTAATTTAATCCCGAATTATATGGGGTGGGGCATGACTGGAAATTTACGGCATCGTTTTTTTTTTTGACATCCCTTCACCCCACTTGGTTTAGAAGAGGACAAATCCGGTTGAATTTGGTCCCTATAATATGAAACCAAACCAAACTGAATCAGGCGGGTTCGGTTATTTTGTGGCCACGGTACTTGGATTTTCAAGAAACCTAAACTCCCATAAACTTTAGAAAACATCCTTATTAACATTTAAATTTGCAACATAAATACAAAAAATTCAATAAATTGAAAAACTTTCTCTCCCCACCACCAGACCAGGGCAAGAAGGAGGCGCGACAAGGCCTTCCCGTGAAGGTTCCAAACTAGAGTAATAGGCTACTGTTAACACTATTGTTGGTCTCTCTTTTTCAATTTTTTTTTTTTAAAAAAAAAAGAATATTCGTGTTGAAGATTTTTTAACATGTGTTTTAAACATAATCGTTTAATTATGTGATAATTACTTTATGTACTATTATAATTACGAAAATCTGAATCAGTAGGAGTTGGATGCATGTGTGTGTATATATATATATATATGATCAGCCCCCACTACAAGAAGTTTACACGAAGCTGTAAAGCAAAAATTAATGAAATAATTTTTTTTAGGACTCCACTGTCAATACCAACGCAGGCATAATATTATATAATTATGCTGAGATTGTTGACCATTTAAGAAAACCCAAAAATTTGATTACTTGAAAGAAATGGAATCAATGTTTTAGGTAAATTGTTGTTAAATAGAACTTTCATGGACAACCGTGATCCTCTCCATTCTCATCATGATCATGTAAAATATTCACACGTTTAACCTCATCACTGTGTCATAATATAATATCAAATGTTCGCTTGATTCATGCATGATTCATATACAGACAAAATTTTGTATAATTTATTTGTACACCTAGAAAGCTAGCTACAACCACTATGTCCACTCATTTAAATTAATAATCTTTAATGTTCACAACATATAATATAATATTGTAATTGGTATTGACATTTTATTAATTAATTATCATTTTTATTAAAAAAATATAAAAAAAAAATTGACAGTTTTCTGCTTTATGATTGAGACCAAATTGGGCTGGTTCTTGGCTGCAGTGTCGTGTCCGGTGTTGTCAGCTTGGATCTTTTTCTTGTTATTGAATAAAACTTAATCGAGTTGGAATATTCCCAACAAGACATGAAACATGTTTAAGATTGTGCAGACAGATTAATTATCTGTAGTTAATTTTTTATTTGTGAATAAGAGAACCCTAATCAAGTGGATTCAATTCATATAAACAGATACATCAGTACATCACCAACTCTGTCCTTTTATGACTGCACAGTAGTGTACACTTTGAATTATTTAATTTCATTATGTGATCTGATCCAACTGTGTTAAGGTATGCTAAATGGTATAATTAAATGGGTATTCTATTTATCATAAGTTTGTGAATTTAATAGTAAAAATTTATACATTATTGATTGTAAAGAGTATGTGAAGTTTGAACACTAGAGTTTTGTAACCTGTGAAAAATACATGCTAATTTATAAAATTAAAAGCTGTTGACATATGAAGTCGAACACTTTATTTATGATACTTATTGACAGTGAAATCTCATCCCTACACTTGACATTCCGATTTGCCACGTGTATGGTGATCTCGATTATCTAGTGTATCTCCCTGGTGATGAAAACGTATTAACCTGCAAAATAAAGTACTGTCAAGAAGGAAACCAAGATCTCCCTGGAATTTCACTCCAG
The DNA here is from genome assembly GCA_003430845.1 of Xanthoceras sorbifolium. Lineage (NCBI taxonomy): Eukaryota > Viridiplantae > Streptophyta > Magnoliopsida > Sapindales > Sapindaceae > Xanthoceras > Xanthoceras sorbifolium. The sequence continues at coordinate 2,285,848 of CM010620.1, read as the reverse complement.
CGGTCAAGTTAGACCAGTGAAAAACTTAATCCACTCATCTATCTTTGTCTCAAAAATATGTTATTTACCTTCTTCTTTTTGTCTCTGACCTTTATATGGAGGGATACCTCTTCACTCGTCTTCATCCGTTCCTTTCTTGCACGCGAGTGATGTCTATGGTGTGGAGAACCTTCTCTGCTAATTTGTGGCTGTATCTTGTACGGTTATCCAATGATATGCGCCCATATCATCCACTTTGTCCGTGTATCCTCCATATGTCTAGCCCTTCAGGAGACAAATCACTCTTTTCCTTTTAATGCACCACCATTGCTCCAGGTTTGGCTGGAGGCATGTTATACGAATTCCTATACTGCATCCTCTCATAGGGTGATTCCTCCTGTCTGGAAGTATAAGATACTGGTTTCCCATTACATATGTTCCTTGCACGCCAAGTTTCCTCTGAGGAGCCTTTCTCTCATAGGTTTCTCGAAAGCCTTGCTTTGATTTACCTAATTAGGGGTGGGCACAGTTCGAATCGATACGGTTTAATGAAATTTATACGGTTTTTAAAAAATTAAAACTGAACCGAACCAAATTGAAAATGAAAACTGAACCGAACCAAACCAAACCAAAGTAATATGGTTTTATTCGATTCAATACGGTTTTGGGCCTATTGGGCCTAATGGACATTTTTCATGTATTTAACTTTTAATAAGTTTTAAATGCTAATTTGAACTATATTTTAGTTTTAGTATTTGGGCTATTGATTTTAGAATTCAAACTTGATTTCAACCGTATATTAATCATGTATAAAGATCATTCAACTAAAATCAACAGTTCTTCGTATAATTCTTCCGTTAAGTTTTCGCATGTTTTTCGTAGCGGTAATATGATTGCTCATTCTCTAGTTAAATTAGTCATTTCTGAGAATAAGTTTTTAGTTTGGCTGGAGGATGTTCCCCATAGTATTGGATCTCTAATTGAGACGGATTCCAGACTCATTTTGTAATCGGATTTACTTAATCGAATTCCTTTTCTCTCAAAAAAAAAAAAACTAAAATCAACAGCGAATAAAACTGTTAGAGAAATTCATACCCAATATGTTGTACATGCGACAAATCCCTTTATGTGAAGTTGTAAACCAACGAAAGCAGCTTTCATTTGTTGAAAAATCAAAGAAAATTAAGGTAAAAAAAATACAACTAGATGAATAATATTCCATACAATGGTTAATTTGAATATTTGAACTCAATTAACAATCATGAATTTTGCTAACTGGGGTTGTTTGATATATTTTTAAAGGAAATTGAGATTATGTAATATACAAACCATATTGAATTATAGATTCAAGCACACAAAGTAGAATATTATGTGAAAAGTAACGTAGCGGACCTTTGCATCAAGCAAGCCCTACAAAGTAGAATGTTATGAAATAACGTAGATATTTTTTTTCTTTATATAATACGGATATCCGGATCAAACCGGTTTTGGACAAATCCAAAACCGGATCAAACCAGTTTTGGACAAATCCAAAACCGAACCAAACTGTTTTTACACGGTTTTTTTTAAATCAAAACTAAACCGAATCAAACTCAAACTCAAAACCGACTCAAACTACAAAATACAATTCGAACACAGTTCGAGTATGGTTCGAATAAGTTTTTGTGCCCACCCCTTTACCTAATCATCCAAATGGTTTTTACTTTGACTATTCTCTCTTTGATGGCGTGGACAACAATTAATATTTTACTATAAATAATACTAATTGTAAGGCTAAGTAAATTAATATGAATTTTGAAGATAGTTTTTTTATATCACGGAATTAATATGTCAAAAGTTTTGTAGAAAGTCCTAATGATTAAATTTGTGACAATTCTATAGTAGACCGTCCCCCATGCGGTGGTTGTCTGCAAGTCAACATTTATGCTAAAAAATATAAGATGAGGTTGGCCTAGTGATATGATTTGAAATTCACATCAATAAAATTGTGGATTTGAGTTATATTTCCTCCTCAAACTCGAAACTGTAGTTAAATAAAAATTAATAATTTATTAGAATAATTTTTTTCAATGAATCTAGCCTTCAATGAAATGGTCATTCATGCACAATCAGTTTGTCATTTGTTTCAAAACTAAAAGAATGGGAATTTTGAATTATTTAATTTTGTTATGTTCTTCAAATGTATTATATGGTATAATTAAATGGGTATTATAGTTCATAAGATCGGTGGTACCCATGATAAATCTTGAAGTTAGACGCAAAGTTTTTACAAAAGTATGCGAAGTAAAACACTAATTATATATATAAAGTTGAACGTTATGTTCTTCCGCTGTTATTTGGCTTGACAATATATCCCGTCTTAGTACAAGTGGAGTACACCTCTTAATCCACATTAGTGTGGAGTTCAACTCCCAATATACTATTTACTGCATGTAAGGAGAGGTTTTTTTTTGTATATGAGAGTAAATTTTCCTCAATTATGTGAGTAAATTTCCCTCCATTAATCTTGATATATTCAAATAAATCTTGAACCAGTGCGGTATCAGTAAAAAATATAAATACTGTGAAGGATTCTAGGACTAGAATTCTAGTTTTTATTATTTATTTTTCTTTCAAGATTGGGGTGGTATAAATGGCAATGTAAAACACTGATCACAGGCTTGCAGCGAGATTGAATATCACTGTACATAAAATTGTTGTATCTGTATTATAGCCACTGATAGTCATAAGTTGTCCACGAGAACCTAAAATGGACTATATAAATTAAATGATAAGATACTCAAAACATAATTCGACTTTCTCTCAATTGACAACCATCAATTAGTTGACATTAGACATGAACTACTGTGTTTTTTTTTTTTTTTTAAGTGTAAATTGAAGAAATGGAGATGACGGCGCTCCTTCTGTGAAACATGAAAAACATGTGTTGTCATTTGTCAAGGAGGTCGACTTTTATCCTTTTATGACTGTCGACAAACTACAACCAGAAAATAGAAAACATGATCCACTAATAAAGTGATGAATAAGTTAAAAAAAAAAAACACATTTAGTCAAAAGTGGACACATCAAACTAAGTTGTCTATAAACTATGTTCTGAAAAAACATAAGTTGAATTGAATAGATCAAACTTGTTTAAAAATATAGTGTGTTGCAGTTTTTTTCAAATACTGCTAGTTGTTATTAATAGAGATTTAATTTAGTACCCACTTTTACTTGGGTGTTTTTTCCTTCTTTTTTTTTATCCATATTATACACCATGTCCCTATTCCAATTCTCCCATAAATATTGAGGGGTGTATATTTAATTTATACTTTTAATGATTTTTAAAAAAATTAAAAAATTTAGTTGTATTCAATAAAAAATTTTGAAGAATTTATAAAAATTATAAATTATTCAATATAAATTTGGACGAATTGCACTAAACTACCCTGAGTGTAAGCATAATTACACGTATAATGCCAGTTTACTGTTTATTACACTAAAATACCCTTGACCACGTTGACTTCACTGTTGACCAACTATTTTTTTTAAAAATAACATAAATACCCTTATTGATAAATATTAAAATATAATAATAATAATAATAATAAATAATTAAAAAAATACTCAAATCTTTTTTTTTTTTTTTAAATAACAAATTCAACTCCATTGCAGATGGAGTTTCTCCATCTGCGATGGAGAAGACAGATCCATCGCAGATGAAGAAAACTTCATCTGCGATGGAACGCCGCCCCTCGTTGATAAAGATCCAGCAACTGGGTTCGCATTCGAACCCAGATCTGGGTTCGAACGCGAACCCAACAAGATGATGGTGGATGGTGGAGATGGATTAGTGATGATGGTGGAGATGGATTGGTGATGATGAATGAAGGTTTTTTTTTAATTATTATTATTATTTTATTAATTACTATTTTTAATATTATATTTTAATATTTATCAGTAAGGGTATTTATGTCATTTTAAAAAAAATAGTTGGTCAACAGTGAAGTCAACGTGATTAAGGGTATTTGAGTGTAATAAACGGTAAACTGGCATTATGCATGTAATTATGCTTAAACTCAGGGTAGCTTAGTGCAATTCGCCCTATAAATTTTTACAGAATTTAAAAAAGTTTATAAAAGCCATAAGTATTCAATTTAGACTTTTTAAGAGTTCACACGAAAGTCATGAAGTATTCAAAATGTGAATAACTTTCATAAACTTTTAAAAATACTAAACTTTTGTAGACAATTTCTCATAAAAATGCTCACAATTTCTCTTTCACTCCTCTCAAAGTCTAAGACTTTATCATGGATAATTTCAAAAGAATATTACTGACAATTTTTATTACTGTTTGTTATTGAACGTATTATTTTCAAAAAAATTAATTATCACCCTGTAACCTATTATGCGAGGAAAAAGAATTTAAAAAGTGACAAATATTACTAATAAGATACCAAAATAAAAGGAAAAATAAGAATATTATATCCAAGTGCTTAAAATAAAATATATAAAAAAAAGTGTAGAAGAATTGAATATGAATAAATACTATCTTTTTTCATTATTCATGACTTCATCTAGATTTCAACAATTTTGTTAGTAATTAATAAAGTTACCTTAATGTAATTAATATTTTTCATGAATAAATTTGTGAAACTATAAAAAAAAATTCAATTTTGATAGTTTTAAGATTAAAAATATGTCGAAAATAAATTTTTTTTTTAAATTCTAAAATGTATTATTTATAGACTGCTGAAATATTAGATCAAATATTATATATAATGATTTGTTCTATAAATAAATTAAATAATTTAATTATTATAAATAAAATAACTTAGACATATAAAAATTTAAATGGATTGATATAGTTAATATAGTGTATTTATATTTTTAAAATTTAATAAAAATTATTTAAAATGAAAGTTTATAAAAATCGGTAGAAATCAATTAACTTTACAAAAGTTCTCATTTAAAAAAAAATCTATAAATTTTTTTTGAAAGTTTAGATTAAATAGACCTCACTAAATTGCCTTAAACTAGATGTCAAACAGAAGTTGGCAATATACCAGTCTTGAGTCTAAGGGCGGAGCTACATAAGGCCGAGTGAGGTCTCAAGCCCCAACTGGGCTAAAAATTTTTTTAATAAATTATTTTATTGGTTTCAAAAGGGTAAACTTAATTTATGTGACAATTGATTGGATTCGGTGAAATACTATTAGTTTTTTGTACTAATATAATATACGAGTGTATTATTATTGCTAAACTTGGTTTTTTATTTCATTGGAAATCAATAAGCCCAAAATCTCCCAAATTTAAAACATGAAAACCAAGTTTTAAATTTTCTTTTTTTTATTCCCTTTTTAATAGTAAAAGATGTTGTTTCTACGATTTTGTCTTCTATAGTTCTACATATTACTAAAATTTTATTTTTTATTCAGTTTTCTACATTTTTAAGATTTTATTTATTTTTCAATAGTAAATAATTTTTTATTTATTCTGCATTCTTCTAGATTTTCAGTAGAGTGCCACTCAATAAAGTTTTTATTTTAATTTAACTTATATTAATAGTTTTAAAGTATTTTATCTCCGGTTTTTGTGTGTTCCACTAATTATCCTTCATTTTATTTATTTATTTATTTTTAAATCAATTTTACTCTTTCTATATAATTTTAAATTTATTCAAGTGACATAATTTTATTTTTTAATTTTAATTGTATGATACAATAGATATGTAGAAATATTTGACCAAGCCGTTGAAATTAACACCTCGAAAAATAGATGATAGTAGTTCAAAGAAAAGAAAAGTAGATTTTGACTTGTCCAATCTTTTTACAGATTCTGGTTTACAACCTCCAATTTCTGATTATTATCTTAATATTTGAGATGAAGTTAGAAAAGTATATGTACAAAGTATTGATAACGAAGCTATTTCAAAATATGAAACTGCATCGTGGACAATTGTAAATATATCAATAATTATGAATGATATGAAAATTTTAATTTTTTATTATAATATTATTATTGTTATTTATATTTTATAATATAATCTATTTGAAGTAAGTCTCTTTGAAAGAATTTCATGACGTGTTATTTAAAAAATAAAATAAAAAATTAGAACCTGGATTGATTCAACTAAATCAAAATTCTGAGTTTGTAACCAGCCTCTGTGGTCCATCCCACTAACTGTATTAATTGGTTGAACTCTCCTACAAGTATTTTAAACAAGACGAAAAGGGAATTTGATTACAGCTTATTTAAAACGTGTGGCAACATGTCAGAAAATGCGCCACCACGGCACCAGCAGTAGCTATCACGAGTCACGACAAGTCGACAAGTCGGCAAAAGCCTAGGATTGTTGCCCATTGTCACATCAATCAAATTGACTGCGGTTGGATAATTTGGACGTACACACCAGGAACAAGTTGATACACACAAGTTCTTGTGCGACATGTCAAAATTTTAGATTTTCCAATATTGCATTGTTTACTATCATTATACTATATAATACAAGAATTTAACAAATTTATATTTCTTAATAATCTTTTAACATACTTTAAATATTATTATTATTACACTCTCATTATACTTTGAAATAGATTTGTAAATAATAGTAGAATCACAGTTAACAAGCTAAATATTTTTCTCTCTCTTTTCTTGGCAGCCAAACACTCGGATTTTCACTTTTCTTGGCTAGCAGCAGACGCTCAATTCAGCCAGCCACCCATATCTAAGTATGATATTAATATGATTTTGGGGTTGAAAACAACATTTGTGAAGTGACAAAAGTAACCCTCATGTGGGTTGGACCCTTGGGCAATATATATAATGTCAATAGTATTATTGGATTTGGGACTGTAGATAGTCATTAGATTGTATAAATACAGATAAATTAATTATTTATATTAGATTGTATAAAATAATTACTTTTATTGAATATGAAGTTTTAGAGAAAGGGACAATAGATAGAAAATATATATAAGAAAATAGTTGTAGAGCTCGAAATCATTTTAAATATTTTTCACAAATAAATTTTATTAAACTTATAATTTTAAAAAAATCAAATTAAAATTAATTAAAATATATTAAATTTTATCAAACCTTACGAATGTTAAAATAAGGAACCCTTAAGAGAGAATCATGATATAATTATTTAGTTTAGGTACTTAGAAAAAAAATATATAAATAGCACTTTTTTTAATATATCAAAAATTAGTAACTTAAGTTGTTTTAATACCTTTTTTCCGCTTTAATACCTTTATTTTATTTAGTGATCTCAGTATTAAATCAATAAATAAATCTCGAATGTATGAAGTAAGTTTTGTATTTAATAATTTTCGAAGCCACATAATAAATCTCAAAAGTATAAAATTAAGTCTGAAAAACATGAAATAAATCTGAAAGAAAAAAAAAAAAAAAAAAGTCCCGTAAACTAAAAATTAAGTCATAGCGTAAACTATTTAATAATGCTTATACCAAACAAGAAAGTATATAGTGCAATTTCCAATTCGAAAATTCATGAATACATGATTGGGGAGATGAAAAACATGTCTCATGATAAAAACTTAATGCACAAAGAAAGAACAATATTCTACTTGGGTAGATCTTATCTAGCTTGTCCAAAAAAGTCGCATGTGGATTTTGTTAAATCTTTGTCAGATTTGGTGTCAAAGTTGGAGCTGTATAGATCGATGATGTTACGTAACTTACTGGTAAACACTGTAGTAGCCGCTAGATATCTATAAGCACTGGAGAGAAATATTTTAATGTCCTACGGTTTTTTTTTTTAATAATTATAATTAATTTAAAATTTAAAAAAAAATACAAATCATACTTATAAATAAATATGAATTGTAATCCACTAAATCAACCTTATAATAATACAATGTCTATTAATAATATCATATTATATATAATTAATTATTTATATTACTACATAATATAATTAAAAAGAGTAACCGTAATCCAAATCCATTGAAATTTTTTCGAGATATGGATAAGCGCAGCAGATATCTTTTTGTCAAGAGCCGTAGACAGGCACCCGACCTGCCGACGTAGGCCGACCTAGGAGTAAAAGAACGCACCTGAGGCAGAAACAGAAAGGTAGCAGCAGTAACTGTTTTCAATAAAGATATACATGCATGCATCAAGATCGAGGCAAATTGAAAAACAAAACACATCAGAGGCTCAGAGCTTTGAAATTGTGTATGCTCGGTGCTCCAACCTACATTTCTGCATCTTTTCTCACCCTGTCGCCCACTTAGTATAGCTAAAATCCAAATTGCCTACCTACTTCACTCGACTTAATTTCTCGATTCTACGTTGCAAATTTCACTTAGAGTTCTAGTTGTGAAAGTGAAACGCGAATAATGCATGCGCATTCCAACTTCAATTTTGTACTTATCATCTCAGATAAAATTTATTACTAATTAGAATTTGATAAAATAATAGTTGTGGAGATGCGAAATCGGTCAACATAATAAACAGTTAAAATAATAATTAAGTAATAAAAAAGAGATAAAAAAATAAATAATTTTTAAAGTGGTTCGGTTAAAAATTAAAATTCACATCCACTATTTATATTATTGCTCGATAGCTCTCACTAAGTGTTTTTTCTCAAAAATCGTAACCGTTATACTAGTAACGATCATTCCCTTTTATAGTATTAAAGGATGGTGTCATTTCTGATTTATATGAAATCAATCACTAGAAAATAGGAATAAAAAAATTCCTTTAATTATAGTAATTAAAATACAATCGCTAAATATTAGAGATTAAATATAAATTTGAATTCAGTCAACTAATATAATCAAATCCCTCAAATAATGGGATCTTCCATTATTTGAAAAATACGCTTTAAGCTGGGAGACTGTGAGCTGGTGCCAAAATGACGGCAATATGAGAGGTGGCAAGATCTTCCTAGCATATTGTGGTGTTGTTGCTCGCTTCGAACTTCAGGAGTTTAATCCCTTCTTCACCTCTCATATTTGGAATTTGCTCACTGTCTCTATTTCATCAGCTATCCCAACTTATTAGGCTTCGTTAACTTCTTCAGGTCTGCTAGGCTTTGTTGACTGTTATGGGCCCATTGAACTTAATAAAATTATGCCCATATTAATAATAAAGTTTGATTTGTATAAAAAAAAATTATACATATAATTATTTATTCAATTGAACTCAAATAAAATTTTATATTATTCCTAAAACATATTTTTTTAATGTAATTAATTTTTAGAAAAAAGAAAATTAAAGTCATCCTGTCAACATTGTCTTAATTTTCAAAACTCAACGTTTTTATTTTTAATTATTGGATACATTTTACGTATGCCATTTGTTTGTTATTTTGAATTGTTATTCATTTAAATTGATGTGACATGAACACTACAAACAATTTATATCCAATATTAAATACATCAAACAGCTCTGAATTGAAAGTTCAGATTTAAAAAAATAAGTATTTCTTTCTTTATATATTGTTATCATAAGTTAGTGCCAAACATTTACATATATAGCTTCAGGTTTTAGCTTTTTTATTTATAACCACAATTAAGTTTTCAAGTTTTGTTTAGCCAACTTAGATTTTAAATGCACAAAATTGCCAATTTGATGTCTTTCCTCCACTAAACAAGGCACAATTTTACACCATCAAGTATATAATTTGATGCAAACAAATATATATTTGACATTGCCTTTTACACACAGACATGCTGTGAAACAGTTAAGATGAGACAATTTCTGACCAAAGTACATAAAATTATATGGTTATTTCCATGCTAATATACATCTTAAAGGATAACAAATAGGGAATTTAGCAAAATTACCCAAAAATAAGTTAAAAATTGTAAAACTATTTACCCATCACTAACTTTTGCAACTTCTACCCAAAGCCTTTTTTTGGACAAAATACTTTATATTGCCCACTCATCACTGTCTTCTTCTTCTTTTTCATCTAGTCAAGGTTTCTTCACCCGGTTCTCTCTTCTTCTCTTCTTCACATTTTTTTATTTTTCCTCTCTTCTCTTCTCTATAAATCTCTTACCCAACCTAAGAAAAGAAAATCTCATTTACATTTGACTCTATTTCACTATCTTCTTCTTCATCTTCTTCACTTTCTTCTTCACCCGGTTCTTCTCTTCTTCTCTTCTCTTCTTCACATTTTGTTTTTTTTTTCACCCGGTTCTCTTCTCCATAAATCTCTTACCTAACATAAGCCAAGAAAATCTCAAGTTATCTCTTGCAAATAAAAGAATATCCATCTCACAAAGTTCTCTCTTCAAAAATTTCAAGGTTAGTGTTAAACTTTTTTTTTTAGTCAATGCACACTTTTATGGGTTTTGAATCAGTTGTAGGCATTTCACATTTGTTAATCCTCCATCAAAAAAATGAAGAACGAATTTTTATAAATTTTATTTCATCATGTCGGCCCGATGATTTTGGCCCGATGGTTTTTCTTCATGTTTTTTCATCGTTTTTGGCCCGATGGTTTTTGTACCGATGGTTTTCATCATGGCGGCCCGATGGTTTTCATCATGTATTTTCATCGTTTTTGGCCCGATATTTTTATCCCGATGGTTTTCATCATGCATTTTTATCATGGCGACCCGATAGTTTTGGTCCGATGGTTTTGGCCCGATAGTTTTTAACCCGATGGTTTTCATCATGTATTTTCATGATGGTGGCCCGATGATTTTTAGCCCGATAGTTTTGGCCCGATGGTTTTTGTCTCGATGGTTTTCAAATTGTATTTTCATCATGGCGGCCCGATGGTTTTTGGCCCGATGATTTTTGGCCCGATGATTTTTCATTATGCCAGCCCGACAGTTTTGATACTTAATTGAAATTAAGTTTAATTTAATTTTTTTTTTATGCAGGAATGAACATGGATGATGTGCAGTTGATAATTAACTGGGATAGACATTGGGTATGTGAACAAGAGGTTTATTGGTATGATGACAAAAGATCAAAATGGATGTTATTTCCAAGAGATGCAACTTTTGCTCAACTATTAGATAAAGTGTATGCTGTCACTGGGATTGACAGAAACTGCTTTCGAGTCATTATAAAGACGGTTGCTCACACCATCCGCCCAAGCATGACTGTAGAGATAAGTGATAATGATGATATTGTAATATTATTACGTCAAAAGAATGTTGACCCTTTAGTTTGTATAACCGTGTTTGAGATTGATCATAGTGACTAACAATTGAAGCAGCAATATTTTCCAAAGTCATCTAATCAACAACACCATCCCATCAATTTTCAGTTTCCTTCATCGAAGGGAAGTAACTACATTCGGGAGGGCTACACACTAAATTTAAATTATGCTACGGTTGATAATGATGTTCAATTTGTTGATGATTTCAGTAACGAAGCCAAAGATAGTGAGAAGTCCCAAGATGTTCAGGGTGTTGGAAACAGTAATGAAGAGTTAGTTCGAGCCACGTCTGTAATGTGTTCAATTAATGATGTTGAAGTAGCTTCGAGAGCTATGCCGATTCTGATTGCAAATGGGGAAGTCTTCGACAGTAAAAAAAAGTTGCACTCCCAACTAAGAAGGTACGCTACTGCAAATCGTTTCAATTTGAAAGTGTGAAAGTCGGATACTTCACGTTTTGAGGTACGTTGTGCTGTTGGAGAATGCAAATGGCGGCTACATGCATTCAAGGTTACTAACACTAATTTTTTTCGGATTACAAGATTTGACGACAAACACAGTTGCTCAATGGAGAAAAGGTTTTCATAGAATAAAAAGGGCTAGTGCACAGTTTATTGGACAACATATGAAGAAGAAATTTCGTGATGGTCGTATTTACAGACCAAAGCAAATCATAAGAGATATCTAAAATGAATTGGGCATTACAGTAAATTACCACAAAGGATATCGGGTTAAACATATTGCTATGGAAGAGGTACACGGATCAGCTAAAGTTTCTTTTAGTATGTTACCTTATTGTTGTCACATGTTAGAGGAAACAAACTCAAGGACGATGACAAATATTAAGACTGATGATGAAAATAGGTTTATGTATATGTTCTTCTCCATGAAAGCGTGTATAGATGGTTTTAATGCTGCCATTAGACCAGTTATTGCAATTAATGCCACGTTTCTGAAGGGTTCATATGGAGACATCTTGTTTGTCACTGTATGTCAGAACGGGAACGACCAAATATTTCCTTTGGCATTTGGTGTTGTGGATTCCGAGAATGATACTACATGGAGTTGGTTTCTATCTTGTCTGTATGATACCATTGGAGATGTTGAAGATTTTGTTTTTGTATCTGATAGGAAAAACAGTATTGTCAAAGCTATTGCAATGGTTTTTCCAAATGCATACCACGGTGCTTGTTTCATGCATTTAGAACGAAATATGATTTCTATTTATAAGAACAAAGATCTTTCCATACCATTTCGGAAGGCAACCAAGGCCTACAGAGTTAATGATCACTCATTTTACATGCTACAGTTGTCCAGTATTAGTGTTGGAGCTCATCAGTATGTTGGAGAAGAGAGGTGGTCCCGAGCCTTTTGTCCGAGAAAAAGGTAAAACATTATAACTACTAATATTGCTGAGTCGATGAATAATGCAGTGAAAGATTTTTTAGAGTTACCCATTGTTGCTATGATTGACCGTATTCGAGATATGATGCAACGTTGGTTTCATGATCGACGTACAGTGCTTGCTTCTTATGATATGCAGTTGACAGAAAGGGCTGAGGCACTTATTGGGGTTAGTGATGAATCTGCGCAACATATAAAGGTATCCCTAATTGCATTGTACCAGTTTGAGGTGCACGATGGAAAACAGAATGGAATTGTTGATTTAGAAAACCGTACATGCAGTTGTAGAGAATTCGATCTTGATCAGATTCCATGTGCACATACTTTAGCTACCATAAAATATAGAGGATTGCATTACACAACATTCACCTCACCCTACTACTTGACTGTTTATCTGCTTTTAGCATACAGTGAAGAGATTTATCCAGTAGGCCATCAAGGTGACTGGTTGGTCCCAGCTGAGGTTGCAAATACAATTGTTCTTCCACCAGTTGTCCGACGCCCACCAGGTCGACCAAAGAAACAACGTATACCTTCGATTGGAGAAGAGGTTGTAAGCAGAAGGTGCAGAAATTGTTGGCGCCACGGCCACAACAGCCAAACATACAAGAATCCTAAAGTAGCTGAACCATCTGGGTGATGAGGATATGCAATATATGATGTTGTTTTATTTATGATTCTCTGTTTTGTTGTATGTAATTGCATTTTTATTTTAATCATTGCAGGATATGATATAATTAACATTATTGTACAATTTGGAAGACAGCAATTGTACTATTTGAAATTGCTGTTTTGTTGTATGTAATTAACATTTTTATTTGGTTTTTGGAAGATATTTTAATCAATTAATTTATGAAAATTTTGCCAGAGTTTCCTTTGTTTTTATAACTATATCCAAAACCTGATGTATGAAATCTAGGCATTTAACAACATATGTATACATTTCAAATAACATTTCTGAATCATTTGCGCATCCTTCCGTTCGATATGACTTTTCCAATCATTTTATCAAAGCAAAAAAATTAACGTTTCCAAAATTTACAATCATTTTCTCAATAATGTCAATGTTATTCTTCAATAATCAATAATATTAACACAAATCAAAATTTCGAAAAAAGTACAGGTCATTCTTCATCGTTGAACACAAAATTTCAAAAGATGTGCTAGTGGGGAGACATATTGCTCCCGAAAAGACGGATCAGTGTCCTGACATAGAGAATCATAGATCTGTACTTTTCTTTCAACAAGATTAATAGCCGCCAAGACCCAGTGATAACCATCCACATTCACAGGCATCAATAACTACATTGAACACATAATTGTCATTTAACTTATATAGATATTGAATTGTTAAATAGCTGCATGATTACACTTACATTATCGATCTCCCACCATGGACGAGACCCTTCGGGTCGTTCTCCGCGAACATACCCAAGGTAAACATCCTCCTATTTAAAGGTTAGGGGATCATAGGCCTCCTTCGATATGGTTCCATCCGGGTCTTGCGGAAGTTTTTTCCATATGTGTTGAAGGGTTGTCTACAAAAATTTAAAATATCAGTATGTTATTTATAAGTAATTGATGGAAAACATTTAAATAATTTTGATTTCAATTACAACTTACAAAGAATGATGGATCAATCAAATTGTAATTTTGCGAAAAAATTGTCGGATGCGAAAGTTGGCACCTCCGTAGTACTGCCAGATAAGCCTAAATGTGCTGTTTTTTGGTTAGATTATGAACAAAATATTGCCGTTGAAAACTCATCATAAGTAACAGTGCAACTTAATGACATTAGCATGAAATTAACAAAATAATTTCAATTTATTTACTTACCCAGCCGTCCAACCAGTTGATCGCACTCTCAAAGGTTTTGAAAAAAACAGGAGTCGCATCCATTGGTTGCCCAATGTAACACCTGCATATACGGTATAATATTAAGAGTAAATGACATTAAACATCACAAGAGTTAACGAAGTCTGAAAATAGCTGATGAACTTAAATTATGTATGCTTACCTAGCTTTGTTATTATTTTTGAAGCCTCGTACTCCAACTGTACTTCCGAGTGAACCGGTTTTAAAGGCTCGAACTTAATAGGATTTGCAGTCCGTGTCCTTTGCTTTTTTGGCCTAGTGAGATCCACGTACGGGCTAGATACGAATGTAGAACGCTTACGCGTCCTTGCGCCATATCTTACGCCGAATGCTTTCTTTTCAAGAGCAACGACACTCTGATTACCTGTGGCACTCACAATATTCGACAAGGAAGAGTAAATAGTAAGCTCTAGGCATTGATCGGGTTCCTTTGCCTCCTCATTTGCAAAATCATTTTTAACATCAGTTGTATCGTCCACGTTGTAGGTTGTATCAAAGAAGTCGTCAATCTGATGAAGTGAATACAACAATATACGGTTAATACAATGTCAAAAAGGAAATAACAAAGTTCGACATTATTAAATAAAACAAAAATTACCTCTGGCACCTTATTTCCAGCTTCAAATTGTTCATTACTGCCTGCTGTCTTTCAAACAACTTCAATCAATTTTTCAACTCCTTTCCGCATCACATCCAATTCTGTTTGTAGGGTTGCAAACCCGTTGTCAACTTTCTCATTCAGTGCGGTCATAGAAGTTTGTAGACACTTTAATTCTGTGTGTAGGCCATCCAATTTTCTATGCAGATCTTGTAAGTCCTAGCATAATGTCCAACAAAAAGTTAAATTAACATTTACATATTATTTACTGAACAATACATTTAAGGGACAATATTTGCTACATACCGATGGACTCCGTCCAATAGGTCGCTCTTCTTGTATTTCAGCTTGCTTATCTTTCAATTGTTGTTGCTCTTCTTCATCAATATCATCACTCTGATTGTCATCACAATACTCATCATCTTCCTTATCACTAATCTCTATATCTGGGGTAGACGGATCATTTGAGATGCTAGCCTTCTCCAACCCCGTCAAATATGACAACTTCAATTCTTCATCCGTGGCTTTCAAAATTTCAAACGTTGAAATCTAACAAACAAAAAAGAAAAACAAATAACATAGAGTTATAATAAATTTTATATACCTAAGAGAACTCTGTTAATTTAATTCATACCTTTCGCATTATGAAAATCTCAGTTCTCAAAGTCTCATATTTAGGACTCGTTTTGATTTCTCAATTCAGAATACGAGGGGCTGTACGAGATACCCTGGTAGCATAATTCTGCTTTGAGTACAGCGGAATCGCTTCAATAGCCCACACCTAACAAATAAAATAAAATCATGTTTCAATAAGAGTTTTAAAGAATTTAAGGGTAAAAAATATTAAACACATAAGATTACCTGAAAAGTATAGACAAATCCATACAGGTTGATCTTCTCTGCTGTATGGCTCAGATCCTTTTTAGCCTTCTCCATAAACCTCTGATCTTTACCTTTGCAACAGGTCGATAATGAATTGAATGTCCTTGAATATACATAGGAACCCCATGGGAACCGATTGAATTCTTCTAAATTATCCAGTAACTTCATTGCCCAACATTCAACTTTAGTCCTCAAGTCCTTTCCAAGCAATGTTATAACTAATGTAACATCCCGGATTTCGGGTAATGAATTTTTGATATATGTGACATATGTGAAAATAAATTTTACTATTTGAGGGGGTGTAAATGTAATTAAATGTATCGGATTGAATAGTGAAAAATGTGGAAATGTGGAAATGTATCGGATTTGACATATGTGGAAATGTATCGGATTTGACATATGTGGAAATGTATCGGATTTCCAGCGGACCGAATTGAATAGTGAAAAATGAAAAATGAAAAATTGGAAAACTGAACCAGAGAGCATCGCGACCTGGTCACCGCGACCACAGGTCGCGATGGCTCACTCGAGGTGAAAAATGCAATTTCGGGCAGTGAGCATCGCGACCAGTCACCGCGACCACAGGTCGCGATGGCTTGCTCGCGATGAAAATGGCAAAACCTGGCAGTGAGCATCGCGACCAGCCACCGCGACCACAGGTCGCGATGGACTGCTCGCGATGAAATTGTCAAAAACGGGCAGAGAGCAGCGCGACCACTCGCGCGACCAAGGCGCGCTCACGAGGAAGGCGGTGCGCGCACTCCAGTGAGCATCGCGACCTGGTGGCGCGACCACAGGTCGCGACGGCGGTCGCGGTAGCGAAAAAAATATATAAAAAAGAAGAAGTTTCTCGCAGAAGCGAGAAAACAGAACAGAAGAGAAAGAGAGAGAAAGAGCCGAGAAAAAGAGAGAAGAGGAGAGAAAAGAGAGAAGAAAAAGAAGAAGAAGAAGAGAGAAGAAGAAGAAAGAAGAGAAAAGAAAAAGAGGAAGAAGAAGAAGAGGAAAGGAAAGGAAAGGAAAAGGAAAGAAGAAATCGTGGAATCGCGGTTTGTCGACTGAAAAACACGGATTCCAAGTAGGTGTACTCTCGTTTTCGAAACCGTTTTGAGAAGTATTTCATTTACGTATTCGTTTTAGTTTCGTTTTCGATTTCGTTTCGATTTCGTTGTAGTTTCGATTTCGTTGAAAACTTTCGTTTTCGATTTTTGTATAAAAAGAGTTTATTATATATGTGAAATTGATGATTGATACACTTGATTGTATTTTGAATAGTTCAATTTCGTTCTAAAGAGTTGACTTAGACTTTTATATGGTTATTGCTTATTTTCTTGAAGATTATTGTATAAAATTGGAGATGTATTGATTAAATATTGATTTGTACTTGATTGTGAATTTCGGTGATTGAAACGGCCCTAGGATACCTAGATATAGATATGGATATAGGAGGTTGGTATACCAGCTGGGTTTTACTGAGCAGTACTGCGCCGTTATTATTGTGTGATTGTTGTTGCGGGGCAATCTCGGACAATCACACCGATTTTAGTGATCGTTGTTGCGGGGCAATCTCGGACGATCACAGTGATACTAGTGATTGTTGTTGCGGGGCAATCTCGGACAATCACGTTGATATCAGTGACTGTTGTTGCGGGGCAACCCCGGACGTCACAGTGACCCATATTCCAGTCCTAGAATGTTTAGTATTCTAGTGGGCCAGAATTGATTGAAATTGAAAAGTGAACCGAATGATTTTATTGATAGCATTCATTATCGACTTCATTATTGAAATTAAAGTAATTGGAATTGTTTAATGCTTTGATTTTCGAAATTTAATTGTTTGGAAATGCAATAGAAATGGAATTGTTTTGAAATATTTATATTGTGATTTATTTAATTGAGTTTTTAGTACACCCACTAAGCTTTATGCTTAGCGCGTTAGTTTGTTTCTAACGCGTAGGTACCAGGAATTCAGAGGAGGCTAGAGACTGAAGGAAGAGCAAGTTGCAGACCGAGTCACAGAGATTGTACAGTTGGGTAGCTATATTTATGTTATGTGTATATATATTCTGAAAGCATGCATATACAGGGAATTTGTGAATATGTTTTGTAAAATGTTTTGTAATTAACTAGTTTATGACTTATGTATTTTATTATCAAAATGATTGTAAATGTTTAAGTTCGATTTATTTTATTTTATAAATTATATTGATAAGTCGCACTAAACGGCAGAGTGCGCAACTGTTTGAAATTGTATAGAAGTGTTGTTGGAAATTGTATTGGAATTGTTTGTGAAAAAGCAGGTTTTTTTTTGGAAAGTCCGAAAAATAAACGGTACTCTGCCGAATTTTCGTAAAAAGTTTAATTATTTTTATGGGCTCACAATGATTTGAAATGTAAAATGAAGTTTTGAAAAAGTTCCGAAAGTCCGAGTAGCGCTCCCCGGGTCGGTCCGGCCGGATCGGGTCGGGGGGGTGCTACAACTAAGATCAGCAACAAAGCTAATTTAATCATATCATCATCATCATCATTTTCTTCCTCCAGATGATGTTCGAACAAACTTTGCAATTTGGTTCCAGTTACTTTTTTGGCTACCTTAAAATATTTCTGGCGAATTCTACACGGATCATCTTCCTTTGGGTTTGTATTAGGGACGACTGTATCTCCAAGACGTAGACCGCTCACGAGACAAAACTCGTTTGCACTGAACCATATTTTATTCCCACCAATCAAAAACCACATCTCATTTTCAGCATTTTCTACATGGCACTCCCGCAACAAAATGTGATGACAAAATTGACCCGTAAAGGACATTTCATTAACATCTAAAAAATGCCCAAAGCACATTCCTCTTAGTTTTTGTTGTTGTCGTTCTGTCAGCTTACTTTTAATCAATCCGATGCAACCTCATTTACAATAAGTCGTCATTTTGGCATGGAAAAATTTTTTTTTCTTAATTTTCGTAGTCTTAATCAACTTGTCACTTGCCATTGATTATTAGCCTGCAATAAAAAAAAATTTCGAATTCATCAATAAACTAAAAAATATAACGCTTACAAATATAGATTACAATAATGAGATTAACCAAGTAACATAAACAATTCAATCGTAATCTACATACCAATATCTACAAATACATAACATAAATAATAGTTATAAAACGAAGATACAAGGAAAAAGGGTCGAATTGAAGACAGTATTTCAATTTTATTTCATCAAACCAGGCTGGCCCGATGATTTCATTTCATCTGGTTTTGTTTCATAGTGATGGTTGCAGGCTGGCCGATAGTTTAGTTTCGTCTCAGTGGCCCTGATGAAAGAAAACCATCAGCCAGCCGTGGCCCGATGATTAAATGTTACCGGGCCACCGTGACCCGATGGTTTTGTTTTATCGGGCCACGGTGCCACTATGAAATAAAACCATCGAGTCGCGGTGGCCCGATGAAATTTAATCATCGAGCCACGGCTGGCAGATGGTTTTATTTCATCGGGCCATTGAGACCCGACGAAACCAAACCTTCGGCTAGCGGTGACCCGATGAAAAACTCATCGGGTCTCGGCTGGCCGATGGTTTAGTTTCATCGGGTCACTGAGATGAAACAAAATCATCGGTCAGCCGTAGGCCGATGCCCAAAACACAAATTTCTAAACAAAAAATCAGAAGAAAAATCAATGAATAAACTTTTTTCCTTACTTTCAATCGCTGTGGAATGTTACAACAAAAGAAGGAGACGATTTCGTTGCTGTGACCCGACGAAAAAATCATCGGGTCTCAGATGGCCGATGGTTTTGTTTCATCGGGCCACTTAGACACAGTAGCCCGATGAAACAAAACCATCGGCCAGACGTGGCCCGATGCCTAAAACAATGATTTGTAAACAAATAATCAGAAGAATAATTTTTTTTTCCTGAATTGCTCTGGAATGTTGCGGCAGAAGAAGACGATTTCCTTGTTGTAGCCGAAGAAGAATGCGACTACGGCGGAAGCTGCTCCGGTGCAAACAAAGACGCGACGGACGAACAGAAGAACAGAATACAAACGAACAAGACGAACAGCTCCAGCGTTGAACAGAAGTTGAAATGAACAACAGTAAAAACAATTTGGTCAAAAAATGGTAAAGTAAAAACGTGAATATAGTGAGTTAAATGTAAAACTAAGGGCAATTTTATCCAATAAAAAATTTTGGGTAGACGTTGCAAATATTAGTGGAGACTGGTTACTTTTGCAATTTTTTACTTATGCTTGGGCAATTTTGCTAAATTCCCTAACAAATAAACTTTTGGAACAAAATTCACCACCTTTTTGGTTTTTTTCTTTAAGCAGTAAATTTATTGGTTAAATTACAATTAAATACCCTAAAATTTTACATAAAAATATTTATAATTACATAATAGTATCTTTGATACCAGAGATCACCTTTAATTTCTCTCTAATTTTCTCTAAAATAGACAAAGATCCAATAGATATCTTCCATAATCTTACTGAATCTCCTCAGTTTAGAAAAGAATTAATTTGTTGGATCTCCTTCAATCCTCCATTTGAGTAGATCAATATCTCTTTTCTTTTTAAAAAAAAATTTCAAATTAAGTTTTTAATTTGTGATAATTTTAATAAGTATTTGGTCTCCAATTAGTCACAATTAGATTTAGTAGTAGAATAATTATAATTTAATAGTAATTATATTTCTCAACTAAATTAAAATTTTAAAAGATTATTTTATTAAGATAATAAGATTAGTGTGAAATAGGTCGCTTTAACTTTTTCGGAAACTTGAAGCCGACATCACTACGTCAGATCAGTTCCAGAGAAAGGCAACTGCAGTTAGGCTGTTACAACGGTGACAGGAGAAAGAGATAGAAAATGCAAATAGAGCACATGTTTTGAAATAAATTGCAAAGACAGGAGACGCATGACTCATGACGTATAAAAGTGTGCAGAGAGAGATTGTAATTTAGCGCACGCGTTATTCATGCAGATTATAAAATGTGTAAGGTGTCAACAGCTAGAAATGACCCCTTCAAAAAAAAAAAAAAAAAGAAATGAAATGACTTTTTGCCGCTCACTTCTCGAAGCGATTACCTTTATAAAATCGAATCAAATATAAACTAATATATAAACACTCACTCCATTCTCCTCCACACATCTCCTCACTCTCACCTTCTTCCCACCCACCTTCCTCCTCCGTTTTCTCTCTCTCTCTCTCTCTCTCTAGCATTCCTTTCCTTTTCTCCTAATTTTGTTGCTTGATTATCAATTACTCAATATTAATGGAGTTTGAAGAAGCTTCTTTGTGCATCCAGTCCATATCCACCGTTTTCTGCTTTTTGTTCTTCTCTTTCACCGTTTTGTTCTCGCTGTTCTCTTTGTTCATCTTCGTGTTGAGGCTCAAGCCCTGGTGTAACTGTGATGTTTGCGGGAGTTATCTCAAATCGAGCTGGTTAAAAGATTTCGATAATCTCTGTGATTGGTACACACATCTTCTTGCTAAATCGAAGACTTGGACCATTCATCTTCACGTTCTGGGCAATATCGTCACAGCAAACCCTGAAAATGTCGAGTACGTGCTCAAAACCAGATTTGATAACTACCCAAAAGGGAAACCTTTCTCTGTGTTGTTAGGTGATCTTCTGGGTCGAGGTATTTTCAACGTCGACGGTGATTCGTGGAAATTTCAGAGGAAGATGGCAAGTTTTGAGCTCGGTAGTGTCTCTATAAGATCGTATGCTTTCGAGATTGTATCGACCGAGATTCGTTCAAGGCTAATTCCTCTCTTATCATCAGTTGCTGATCATCAAGACAAGGCTTTCGATCTACAAGACGTGTTTCGTCGATTCTCGTTCGATAGCATTTGCAAATTCTCGTTCGGCTTAGACCCCGGTTGCCTCAAGCTAAACCTACCCATGTCAGAATTTGCAGTGGCCTTCGATCTCGCGTCGAAATTATCCGCAGAACGGGCGTTGTCGCCATCACAAATGATATGGAAAATCAAGCGATTTCTCAACTTAGGCTCGGAGAAGAAGCTAAAAGAAGCTATCAAATTGGTGAACGAGCTAGCCGAGAACTTGATACGTCACCGCCGCCAAATAGGCTTCTCCGACAAGAAGGATCTCTTATCAAGATTCATGGGCTCCATCAACGACGAGAAGTACCTCCGAGACATCGTTGTAAGCTTCCTGTTGGCGGGCCGCGACACGGTGGCCTCCGGGCTGACCAGCTTCTTCTGGTTGCTATCTCAACACTCAGAAGTCGAATCGGCAATAAGAGAGGAGTCGGACAGAGTGGTGGGTCCGGATAATCAGGAGCTTGCCACCTTCGAACAAATGCGAAACATGCACTACTTGAACGCAGCAATACACGAGAGCATGAGACTCTACCCTCCCGTACAATTCGACTCCAAATTCGCTCGACAAGATGATGTATTACCGGACGGTACATTTGTGAGGAAAGGCACTAGGGTTACGTACCATCCGTACGCAATGGGACGGATGGAGCGGATTTGGGGTCCGGATTGTCTCGAATTCAAGCCAGAGAGGTGGTTGAAGAACGCAAAATTCGTGCCCGAGAATCCGTTCAAGTACCCGGTTTTTCAAGCTGGACTTAGGGTTTGTTTGGGTAAGGACATGGCATTAGTGGAAATGAAAAGTGTGGCTCTTGCTGTGATCAGTCGGTTCAACATCCGGGTTGCGGATCCTAATAAGGCTCCGAGGTTCGCACCGGGACTTACTGCCACCGTGAGAGGCGGCTTACCGGTGGTGGTTCAAGAGAGGAGACGGTGACAGCGCCCACACACAACATGGTTAAATCAAGCGTTGCGGAAAATGTTGTGCAGTAAAAATCGGCTTTAATGTCTTTTTTTTTTTTTTTTTTTCTTTTAGGGGTTTTGTCATTTAGTCAAGTTCAGTTGCTGACCTTATCATGTTGTACATGCGTTTTAGAGGAAGTTAGACCCAGTTACTGTTTTTTCTGTTGGCCTTCTGAAGTAAAGTTGTTTATATTTAAAGTGGGGCTAATTGCAATAAAGTACCCTGAGGTTTAATTATATTGCAACCAAATCGTGACTTTAGCTTAAATAACAAGTTGATACCTTTGACCAAGCGTTGACTGTCAACTATAACGGGGTTAGTTATAAGATAAGGGTATTTGGGTCTTTTAACCCTTAACTGATAATTTTTTTTCAAAAACAACGGTACAATCATCACTTTCCATTCTTCATGGTCACATCAGTCTATCCATGTCAGTTGCACTGGTATTTACACCACATTGCCGCCTTATTGCTCTTGATCTGGCGCCAATTTATGGTTGTTTCTCACTTCTCACATACGGTTTCTCTCTGATGAGAAACTTAATCTCACATGCCAGACAATCTCTTTCTTTTCTCATCCAGAAGCTTCATCCCACACATTTTCTCTATCTTCTCTCAACCAAAAACTTCTCTCTCACACACCATCTATATATTTTGTCATCCACAAACTTCTCTCTCACAGTGGTTTGCACGAAGCAGTTGTGGTTCCATTTGTGTCCAGAAGGTAGAGGTCTAAGCTTGCGACGAAGATCGAACTTCAGGTAAATCGTATGTTTATTTTGTATGTTTAATGGTTGCTTCTGGAGCTATTATGGGATTGTTGTGTATAGATTTGAGTAATTTCGGGCTTGAGGTGATTTGGGTACAAAAATTAGGGTTATTTGGGGTGATTTGGGTACAAAAATTAGTGTCTTCCTGGAATCCTTTCGTTTGGGCCTTTGGATTTGTTTTATTGTGTTGTTATTTGATTCACATTTTTGTTGCCTTTCTTCTTAACTCATCCATTTTATCAAATATACTGTTATTGATATTTATGTTTTATATATATTTTACTCTTCAAATATAGAGAAAAAAAATTACGTGGTTGGTACTAGCAGCTGGAACCAATCATTCCTACCAAATGTTGAATAAAATGGCAGAGAAAACAATT
Organism: Xanthoceras sorbifolium; assembly: GCA_003430845.1. NCBI lineage: Eukaryota > Viridiplantae > Streptophyta > Magnoliopsida > Sapindales > Sapindaceae > Xanthoceras > Xanthoceras sorbifolium. The sequence continues at coordinate 2,262,032 of CM010620.1, read as the reverse complement.
TAAAAGAAATTATTTTATCATCTAAATTGAATACAGAAAAAATTAGTTGTTAGCTGCCTGCCTGTTTGTTTGCTCATTCGTTGTTGAACCTAAGTTTTCATATACGGTTTATATGTATACTATGGAGACTAGTCAAAGACCCCAAAAAAAAATTTCAAAACAGAGATGAAATTCGAATAATGTTGCTCTTAATGTAATATATCAATAATTGCATATATGATGCATTGATGTAATGTATTATGCTTGATATATATGTTTCACCAGGTATATGATATTGTTGACAAATATGATATGATATATGGATTGATATTTGTATATGTGTCTGCAGAATAAGAGGAGCTTGTGATATTGCAATGTTATTGTTATTGTAGCATATATAACTTGTAATAGATGTAAACAATTGTTGGATGGTGTTTGTTATTATAGCATTTTAAGCTTATGATTATTTGATGTTTGTTTCAAAATGGTGACAGTTCAAACTTCAAAGAACTCAAAGTGTTGACAGTTGTTGGTGAAATTTTATTTTATTTTTTTTTGCTTTCTTTTTGTTTAAGTTAATGTGGGTTGGTGTGGATATGCTGGTTGTATTGTAGTAACAATATATTTGTTTGTTATTTTTGACATTTACTAACTCTTGTCTGCTGGTTATATTGTAGGATGGGATTTCTAAATATTAGTGCCAAGTTTGATGGCATTCAAACAGACTTTCTGGTTGACAAACTTGAAGAGTACACTCTTAGCAGTTTGATTGCAGATGTGTATCTATTCACATTGTCAAAGCTGCCAGAATCGTATGAGAAATTTAAGGTTGAGGTGAAGCTACCATGGAGTGGAGAATACAAGGTCATTGACAATAACAATCAGTTGCAGAACATATTCACAGAATTTATACAGAGGAAAATTAGATGCATAAGGGTTGATGTGGAATTACTACCCATCTCCACATTACCCTCTGTGGAATTTTCTGATGACTATTTTCCATGTCAAGAAGACCATGCCACTCCTGATGCACCATTTGTATGTATTTCCAGTGATTCAGGTGGCGATTCTAGTGAAGAAGATCAGACAAGTAACATACGATCAACAACTCCTGCATGTGATACAGATTCAGAGTACTCAGCACAGTCAGATTACAACACTGACAGCTATGATTTTTCTGCGCATACCCAGGATCAAGTAGCTTCTGATTCAGAGAATGTCCATCCAGCAAAGAGTGATGGTAATGGCTGCACCGAACAGAACAGTGGGGATGAATCAGTAGATGAACAGTTGTCCAATGCTGCATCTTTCGTCTGGGACAACGACTTTATGCTCCAACATTCTGATACTGATGAAGTCCAGGGACAAACAAGTAAAGCAGCAGAAAGGCAACAAGGAAGGCCATATAGGGAGGAAAATTCAGGGAAGGTTAAGTTAGAGGTGGGTCAAATGTTCAACACCATCCACCACTTCAGACAAGTACTTAGAGAGTACTGTGTACAGGACGGTTTCGAACTAAAGAGATTGAAGAATGCGAGCTGGAGGTATACAGCTACATGTGCAGTGGAAGGTTGCTCTTGGCGTATTCATGCAAGTCATTTGGATGACAAGAACACTTTCATGATCAAGACATTGAATGATAGGCACTGCTGCCAAAAAGTTCAAAAAAATCAGGAGGCTTCAACAGCTTGGGTGGCAACCAGGTTTAGACGTATGATTGAGGATACACCCGATGTGAAGGTCAGCTTTCTCAGTAAGGAGATTCTCAGAATATATGGACTGCAAATCCCAACGTATACTTTGTATAGAGCGAAGAACCAAGTCCTTAACAAAACGGACAAAGAGCATATACAGTCCTATAACAAGTTATACAGCTATGGATATGTTGTTCGTCAAAGGAATCCTGGGTCTATGGTTTTATTGAGGACTGTTACACCAACTCTTGGAGGTCCTAAATTATTCCAAAGGTTATTCATCAGTTTTGAAGCACAAAAATCAGGTTTTTTAAAGGGATGCAGACCGTTTCTGGGTTTAGATGGCTGCCATCTAAAGGGTTCCTACAGTGGAATGCTATTATCTGCAATAGCAATTGATGCAAACAACGGCGTTTATCCCGTAGCACTGTGTGTATGTGAAGGAGAATCAAAAGAGAGTTGGTGTTGGTTCTTAGAACTTCTTCGAAAACACATTGGCACAGAGGATCGTAGAAAAATTACATTCATGAGCGATAGGCAAAAGGGTGTGAAGGCAGCACTGGATACATATTGGCCAGACTCTTCGAGTAGGTATTGTGTGCGACACATAATCGCTAATATGCATGCGAGGTTCAAGGGTGATTTGAATGGGATCTATGTATGGGATGCAGCAAACTGCACTAACCGGGCAGATTTTCAGGTTGAAATGAACAAGCTTCGTGATGTTTGCCCAGCTGCATACGAGTACATGATGGGTATCCCACTTAAGCATTGGTGCGTGCATGCTTTCGACTTGCATGTCAAGTCTGCACATACCACAAACAATGTCACTGAAGCATTCAACTCGTGGGTGGACGATTACCGAAGCATGCCTGCACTGTTGTTGGTTGAGAGTATTAGGCGTAATGTGATGAAATTAATTCATGAGAGGTATCAAAAGGCATTGAAGTGGACATCAAGGGTCACACCAATGGTCATGAATAAGTTGGCTGAGAGGCAGGAAAAAGCAAGATATGTTACTGTACTGTGTGCAAGTGAACATGAATTTGAAGTGAAAGATGGCTGTAAATTCTGCATTGTCAACTTGAATACTCACAGTTGTGACTGTGGCTTATGGGAAGTCAGTGGAATCCCATGCCAGCACGCGTTGGCAGTCATCACAGCTAAGAGACTGGACGTGGCTGATTTTGTTGACAAATCATTGACTAAAGAAGCCTACATGAAGACTTATGGATGTGTGATACATCCAATACCAGATCAGTCCCTTTGGCCTACAGTTGGGACTGAGACAGTTCTGCCACCTTTGAAGAAAAGGCTGCCTGGGAGACCCAAAAAAAATAGGAAGAGAGGAGCAGAAGAACCAGCCAAGAAGAAGAGAAGTGGCCTTGGAAAATGCAAGATATGTGGTGAGATGGGACACAATAAAAGGACTTGTAAAACAAATGGAGGTGCTCAGAGGAAAAAAAATAAGGTAAGATTTACACAGAATATATGTCTTAGAAGGTGCTTACAATTGAAATTGATAATGATATAGTTATTCCAATTTCTCTTTTTGTTTACAGGACCATAACAATTCAAAAGCTGCAGCAAAGAAGAGGAAGTCTGAAGTTGGCACCACCTCAGCTTCAAATGCAAGAAGAAAACTGAATGTAAGACAAAGAGGCTTCACAATTTATTTTTTTTTAAAAAAAAAGTAACACTGTTAACATTTGTAATTGGTTGTCAACTTCAAACAATGCTTTTTACTTCTCTATTGTTTTCGTAGTCACTGCTGTTAACATTCAATTAATGTATAATTTATACTTAATTGTTATATTAATACAAAATAGGTATGGAGTTATCATGTTTTGACAACACATTAGGTATATGCAATACATAGTGACTGAATGTAAGATGAAACTTGTACACTATGCTTTTACATTATGATTTTCTGAATGTAACATTGATTTAACGTTTACTTGCTTCTTGAATGATTGCAGTTGGGAGATACAGCTGCTACTACAACTGTAAGGGTCTGATTTTGCTGCTGCTTTTATTTTTATTTTGGTTTTCTATTTTAAATCAAACTATACAAACACGTTTCATATATGTTTGCAGATTGGACAATCACCTCATGGACAGACCTCTATTGTCATTGCAGCTTCAACCTCCGGGACTGGACATCATCCAGAACAGTCCTCACAGCCCTTGAGTCAGAATGCACCTCTGTTGTCTGGTTCACAAGCAGCGTACGACACTCATAACACATCAAATCCAAGTATGATTTATACAATGCTGAAATATTTTGATTGCATGTGTTGTGATGGTCATTGCTTTGTTTTTATGAAAATATATTTTGTAATTGTTGTGATAGGTACTGTGGCTGGATTGAATTCAGACTGGAGTCCCACCTTCTGATTGCAGCTCTTTCTATGAAACTCATTAGTAGGACTTATAATATTTTGATGTTTAGTATGGGCCTAAGTGTATTATTCCTAGCTGAGAGACAACCCTAGTAGATGTGACTTTTTGCTTGTTTGGGTGGGATTCCAATTTGTTGTTGTATTTTGCTGTTGGTGCACTGTCGATGTGGCTGTTGGTGTGCTGTGGATGTGGTTGTTGGTGCCATATAGGTTGGTGCTATGTGTGTATTGTAATTAGGTGGACAGTTTTTTTATAACTTGCACACATGCAGATATAGTTAATGTCTTAGGACATGTATTTTGATGTTAGTTTTGACATAGTGGATTTTTGGGTTGCTATGGTTGGTACAGAAGGATTGTGGGTACATTATTTTGGTTCATGCTAGGGTGGGTACATAGATGTTTTATGTTTACTTTTCTTTCACAGCTGGGAAGTATTTTGTAAGATGTGGTGCCTAAGGTACCAGGCCAGAAATACCATTCAGCCTGGTACCTAAGCACCATATTTTTTAATAGTTAATGTAATGTCAAATATTCAGACAAGTTATGCAATTATCAACTTATGTAATTATCTTATATTTGGTATTTGATGTGTTTGCTGAATTTCAGGTTTTCAATGCTTAATGCATTTGATATTCTTTTAAATTTTTTGTGTTCAAATTGTAAAAAAATACATAATTCCCTGTCAACCAACCTTTAATTTTGAATATATTTACACTCATGAAAAGTTGAATTGATTGCATTTACATTAACCATAAATTTTTCAATTTCAGCTGCTTCATTAACCATAAATTGATAGCATCCCATTTAATTTGGCAGTGTGCCTCATCTCAACGGTCATCAAAGTAGCCCTTTTAAAAGGTAGTTGCCTTTCATTGCAATTATTTTATCAAGTTTAAAGGGCAAAACAGTAATTTTAATGAAGCAGACAAATTTCTGCACATGTCAAATCAATTTTTAAATTTTCAGAAGGGTATAATAGTCTTTACACCGTTTGTTACTACTAACCCCGTTATAGTTAACAGTCAACGCTTAGTCAAAGGTATCAACTTGTTATTTAAGCTAAAGTCACGATTTGGTTGCAATATGATTAAATCTCAGGGTACTTTATTGCAATTAGCCCTTTAAAGTGCCTTTTTTTTTAACTAGTCTGTCAGACTGTCACCGTTTCTATCTACCAACCTCTTATTGCCTTGGGAAAAGCAAAACTACTTTTTATCTGGGTGGGCCCTCCGCTGCGTTATTAGCATGAGATCTTTGTTCTTATTTCAAATATCAGTTGAGAAACTTGAGATCGCGAAAACATCACCACGTGAGAAAACCTCAATTCTTAAATGAAATAATGACTTTAGATCTACTAATAAATGAAATAATCACTTTAGAACTATTCTAATTTTAGAAAATTAATGAAAGTTTTGATCAAAATTCAAAATTTTACTTTGAAATCTCAGGTTTTATTTATGTCCAATTTACATTCATTATAATGCTTAGCCAAACTCTCCATTCCTTGGACAAAATTCTTTAAAATGACATTTATAGAATACACTATATAAGTAGAAATCATAAATCACAGTGGAACCTCTCTTGTTTTTTTTATAAAATCTAGCAATTTCAGGGTTCATTCAAGCTCACAGGTCCAAATTTCCAAATTTGATTTGCATTCTATGAGCTATGTTTCCAAAAATGATTCTAGAGTACGATTGACTTCAAGATACGAATAGTTTGAATCTAAAATATGAATAGTTTGTTTACGTTATGGAAGAAAGACATGTATATGTGATATTAGATATTGCTAGTTATATATCAACTAAAGATATATCTAATCCGCCCTACTATTGTGAACTTAGATAGAGATTCTGGTAGAAATTCTTCGGTTTCGTCTTTCGAACGAAGAATTCAAAAAAAAAAAGGTTCGGAAAGAAGAAATGGAAGAACAAAACAAAAGCGATATGGATTCACAAAAATCCTGTGGATCGGAACTAAAAAAGAGATATCAAAGTAGCTTTGATGGTTCAATAATAATATTATTACTTCAATTCCGAGTTCTTAGTTACTTCGACTGGATGAATCTTAGCGATGGAATAATTAAGTCATAATTCGTTGGACGATTGTATCATTAACTATTTCTTTATTTTAGTGCGAGGAACTTATCATGAATCCACTGATTTCTGCCGCTTCTGTTATTGCCGCTGGATTGGCTGTCGGACTTGCTTCTATTGGACCTGGGGTTGGTCAAGGTACTGCTGCGGGTCAAGCTGTAGAAGGTATCGCGAGACAACCCGAGGCGGAGGGAAAAATACGAGGTACTTTATTACTTAGTCTTTACACTAAGATTTCGAATAGCTGTCCCGAATTCAAGTTTATTATCTTTCGCCTCTTACTCGAAGAAAGACGATCAAACAATTTCCAATCATGGTCCTTGCGGATCAGATCATCCATATAATATACAAAAAGAAACTCCAGATATTTGATATCTTTCTCTTTGAATGAGATTTCAAGTTCAGCGATGGTTTCAATAGATATCTTACAACCAGAATTCCTATTTTTTCCGAGCCAGTACCTCTAACACAACAAAACCCAGTTAGATTCATACATGATACACTTTTTAGTTATTGGGAGAACCCAAGTACTCTATTTCAGATCGAGGAAAAGCTCTCAGAGATCTTTTTTCCTTTTGGAAGATACAGGAGCGAAACAATCAACCTATTGATATTGGAAGACCCAAAAGATTATTCTAATGTATCATTCCTGGGTCTAATGGAATTCATAGGTATAGGAAGAAGCCCTGTCAAATAGAGATTTTTTTTTTTACCATATTTCGATTGTTAATACTATATATAAGGATCGCTACTACAAATAGTACTACACCATTGATCGTGAAATATCGATTGTTTGTTGAACCCTGTGAATTGCGTGAAAGTAGGATACTCCAAATTTGTGGATCCAAGAGTTTTATAAAACGTTCTTGGTGGAAAAAAATGTGAATGAAAGATCCCACTGAATTGAATTGAGTCCATGAATCTAAGAAATAGTGAGAATTCTCGATCTCTCTTAGTATTTCTCTCAATTCAAAAATCCAGGATTTGAATTGATGTCCTTTCATTGATTCCTCCTAAATTGCATTGATTTTTCCTAAAAAAAAAATTTCAATTGGAATTTGGTTATGCACAGATGAATTATCCAAAGAGGATCGTTTAACCGTAGCAAGAGCTCGAAAAATTGAGCGTTTCTTATCACAACCTTTTTTTCATAGGAGAAGTATTTACCAGTTCTCCGGGAAATATGTTGGGCATGGAATAAAGCCACTACGAAGAAGTTCGAGGAGTTAGGAAGAAAACTTCGAGTTCATATTGGTCATGGGTTGAGAAAAGGAATTGAACTTTATGAGATAGAATCTCTCGTATTCCAGTAGCTCAGTGGTAGAGCAGTCAGTTGTTAACTGACTGGTTGTAGGTTTGAATCCTACTTGGAAAAATTTGATTCATTCCGAATTAAAGAATTCAGAATGTCAGAATGAAAGGGTTCGCTTTGACTGTTAAAAGTAAGTAACCCGTTCCTTGTTTTTTTGTCTCTATTGCATTCTATCTCATCGTATCACATTATATTCTACGATATTTGAGAATTACCGACAATACCTTAGTATAGGTCCAGGATAATCCTTTGTTACATAGTCTTGGGGCTATTTACAATTAGCCAATTAAGAATTCTCCGATGTACTAGTACTAGCAAGTGCATCAAAGATGCAGTCATCGATTTTCCCAAAAGGCCACAATTATCATGAGCAAACATATTAATGACTAGTGGTATCTCACTAATGGCTCGGGCCCCTCTCGGAAGGAGGCCTACTTCGCCTTCCACCTAAGTTGTGCAGGAAAAGCCCAAAACCAATTCTGGGGAATAGTGAAGCTTCATAGGGTCTTTCTGTCCAGGTGCAGGTAGTTCGCATCTTCACAAATATGTCTATTTCACCGAGCCTCTCTTCGAGATAGTGCCCAGATCGTTACACCTTTCGTATAGGTTGGAACTTACCCAACAACGAATTTTGCTACCTTAAAAAGTTGAGGTTTCGAGTTCGAATGTTCCTCCTTTAATTCAAATAATAAAAAGAAGGAGAAAAAACCTTTCAAATAATCAACTAGCACGTTTAAAAAAACCCAAAATATTTTGGTTTTAATTGTCAACTAAGAAAATATATATATTTTTTTAAGGGGAACTAAGAATATATTGTTCTTTGCTAGATCTATCATTATCAATCGATTATGTGAACGATAATTAACATGATCAACTTGACTTTTTGAAAAGTAATTTAAATTAAAATTTTTTAAGGATATATAGAGGGCTAGCCTTCTCCATAAATCAATTTAATTTAATATTAATTAAATTTTCGTAATTTTGTGTATTTTAAAAATTATTTAAATGGTTTTATTTATGTTTTCAATGAAAAATCGGGTAACATGTTTTTGATAAAATTGAAAATTTGAATAAGTCTTCTGTTGTTAAAAAAGAAAGGAAGAAGTTTTTTTTTCAGTTTTTTTAAAAAGAAAATAAAAAAAATAAAAGAAATAAAAGAATAAAAGAATACATTCATAAAGCTAGTCATATCGAAAACGTAATCGTATTAGAAATAAATTTATGTAAAATAAAACTGAACATATAATATAATGAACAACTGAATAAGTGAAAAGCAAAGTAAAATTTACTTTTTATTTTTAGAGAACAACACTTACAGTAGAGTTTATATATCACCGCCTAATGTGGTTCGGTAATAAATACACTCATTCAATCTGACAATATCTCAAATTCGAATTATCACCACTGCAAGTGATAAATAAATAAAAAATACAATAGAGTTTACATATATGCATATCACAAGAGCAACCGATTATATTAATTGAAAAAACAATTAATACAAATGACAACTAATGACTCTTCAATTAATGTTAGAATAAACATAATAATTGCATTTATTAACATATATATATATATATATATTTAGAACACATGTTAACATTTTCTTTTATCAATTGATGAGGTGGAAATCCACAATCTTCTCATATAAATATAGGCATCAAATTTAACTTCTGTCTTAGTAGTAATATATTTGTCATGATCAAACACGATATGATCATAAAGTTAATTATATTTCCTTTATGTGGTATCTGATCAATCTTTCTTTCTTTTTTTTTCTTTTTTTAAGAGGTATTTGGTCAATCTTCGTCACCACATAAATAAAGATAATAGAATTCTTTAAAATTATTTCAATTCAAAATCTTGGTCAAATAATTCGTATCATTTACCATTTATAGCAATTTGAGTTACTTTGACTATCATATATATATATATATATATATATATATATATATATATATATATATATATATATATATATATTGTTTATTTATTTTTTCAGTACTTGATCACTTTTTTAAAATTTTAATTGATTAATTAATAAGTGAATCTGAATATGGTCCATCTTCTGATCTTCTCATTGAAACCAAAATCAACAACCAAATCAAAATTTATTGCATGTTTGAGACATACTTCTTAACTTGTGAGGAATATAAAAGCAGGGCGCATATCCTTTCAAAGCACCCGATATTGACTTTTAATTAATTTAAATCTAATTGTATTATAAGCTAATTGTATTGACATCTCCTGAGATTTTACTAACTACAAGCGGTTAATTTTATTATTTATTGACAAACATTTCTCATGTTTTTAGTAAAATTTGGTCAAATGTAACAGATGAACAGGGAAGATATTTGTTAAAAAACCCAAAAGTTAACTAACGGAAGATGAGATCTTTATCAATAAATTCAAAAGTTGACTCCGTCTATAATTAAGTAAACTCCAAAAAAAGATACGCATTATTTACTTAAACATTATTAATGTAACAATGTTTTAGCTGAGGCTTGAGGTGCAAGCCCCGGTCGGTGGTAGAGCCAAGAGCTAGGAATTTAAGTTAGGTGGACTTGATTCAATAATCTTAAATATATCATTTTAATAATTTTTTAACATATTTATTAATGGTTTTATATATTATATTACCTTTGGGGTTTGAACCAAATTTATTATTAATTGTTATATGGTTTTATATATTATATTACCTTTGGGGTTTGAACCAAATTTATTATTCTGAGTGTAGGGAATTAAAGACCCCTTTTTAGAATTAAAACGAATCTATGCGATAATTGTCATTTTACAGGTAAAAATAACTTTATAAAAAATGACTGAGAATTCCCCTGCTATTACAGTTGACCGTTTTAAAAGTTTAAAAAGACTAAAATACCCTTAATTAAAAAAAAATTACAGTAAACTTACTTGAGGTTTGTTATTTTACAAGCGGAAACAACTTTATAAAAAATTGACAGCGAATCCCCCTGCCATTATTGTTGACTATTAAAAATAATCGTTGACCATTTTAAAAGTTTAAAAATACCAAAATATCCAATCCGACTAGACCTAGGTAATAATCAGGTTAAACAGATTACTTGTATAATCCAATTATCTAAACGTGTCATACTGGGTTAAAGGGTATTGACCCATTTAGATAAATAGGTCGTGTTAGGTAGAGTCCTAAATGGGTTCTTGTTGGGTAATTGTAAAATTGGGACTCAACCCATTTTGCCAGCCCTAATTCAAAATATTAAATTAATCACATTAAATATAAGCTCATGTTTAATTTGTTCATCTCATTTTTCACCAAAAATAAACTATTTTTCACGAACACATTTATTGTTTAGTTATGAATGAATAATTTTCAATCAAATCGTTTAAGCTTGCATATATATATATATATATATATAGCCAATCATGAATCTTATTATCTCACTCTCACTGAATTCTTATAATTTAAAAAAGACACAATAAAAAAAAGAATTAAGTATAAAAACTCTTTTAATATCACATACCATAAATTTAATGTTGGTGGAAAAATATATATTGCTGGAAAAATGTTCTTTTAAAATGAGCTTTGTTTAAATGTCTATAATTTAATATGTTTGATTTTTCAATTTAATAAACAACTCTTACTTTCAAAAGAAAAAAAATAGACAGGATGATGTGGAAAATACCTAGAGGCCAAAGTTTTTTAACCTAAATTTTTTGGAAACATTAAAAAATAACCAGCACACTCAAAAATTCACCAATAACCAGCTTTGGTTGTGCAAAGACCTAAATATCCATGATGAAACTCTAAGGAGGCGTTTGTCAACTGGGATTGGCAAAGGATTGGGTTTATTTAAATTCAATCTTTTGTTTGTTTTGTGCATGGGATTGGAGAAACCAATCCCATGCACAAATTTAATCTGCCCAGGCGGGACTAAAAAGTCCCGCGAAGCATGGGACAATTTATCCCTTGCTCTTTTTTTTAAAATTTTTTTAATATTAAATTTATATAAAATATTAAATATATATTATTAAAAATAAATTTTTTAAAATTAATAAAAAAATAAATATTATTTATAATATATTTTTATATTGAATTAATTAATATAATATATTTTATTTATAATTAATTTTAAAATATTTATTTTATTTATAATATGTTTAATTAAAGTTATTTAGATTTATTTTAAATAACTTTAATTTAATTATATAATATTTAAAAAAATTATTTTATATAAAATTAATTTAATCAAATCTGATTTTATCCAATCTCATTCTATACCAAACAAGGAACGGTACTATTTTTAATCCTATCCATACTACACCAAACACATCACAGTACTAATTAGTCCAATCCAATTCAGTCCAATCCAATCCTATAAAATAATCCAATCCAATCCCACGTACCAAACGGGGCCTAAGGGGTTGTCTGGTAGAGGCTTAAACAACTAATTTTGTTTTCGTTTTTAAAAATAAAAACGGATGAACGTTCGGTGACGCACCCTTAATTGTTTTTCAAATTGTTTCTTAAAAAAAAAAAAAAAACCACGAAAAAAAACATGTTTTTGAAATGAAAAATACAAAAAAAATTCTACAGATATTTTTTAAAATTTTAGTTTTATATTTCAAACTCTTTCATTCGATTTCGACCTCCTTTGTCGGACAGGGTAAAATTCTTCTTTTCTTCTTGTTCTTCCTTTTGTCTTCTCTTCTTGTACTTGTTCTTTTGGACCATTTCTCCCGTGCATTGTTTTTCTTAGGACCTGTTTGGTAGAATTTTTGGAAGCATGTTTTAACTTTTTGAGCCTAAAAACTTTTTTAGAAGTATTTGAATGTTTCCGTATATAGAAGAACTTTTAAACTTTAAAAATTCTTCCAGATAAAACCAAAATATATAGTTTTTATAGAAAGAACTTCTAAGAATCCAAAAGCTCAAAGTAAAGCCTTACTAAACAAGACCTTAGTCATTCCACCATCTTCTTCGTTTATTAATTTCCTGTTTAATGTAACGTAAGGTTGTCATGTAACATATCATGTTTATCATGTAACATTTGTTAAGAATCGTGTAACAAATTTCTGTGTATCATGTCATATAAACCAACAAATAATACTTTAACACAATGAATATTATAACCTGCTTCATCAAGGTATTTAATAACAAAAATGAATGAAAGAGTTCACATCTGAAATTAACTAAGAGTTCATTAATACAAATTAACATATAAAGTTAAAACCACAATACACATTAACATATGAACTTCAAATATTGCATGACATAATACATAACACATCACAAACAGAGAAATTACATAACATAAATATATAAATATATATATATATATATATGATATGATATACTAAAACATAATATAAATATATTACATGGTATAAATATGTTATATGAAGAACTTAAAATAATTACACAGCAGAACACATATTACATGGCCAAAAATATTACATGATGAACTAAAAAAAAATTACATGGAATCATATCATGTAGTGTTTGTCAGAAAATCCAAAACGATGAGAAATTTCAAAATCGATGCCCTTAACCACAAAATCATGTACAATACAATTAAAACCCATAAACTTTACACTATTACAAATATATATATATATATATATATATATATTAATGCATTTAACAGATAAAAATGGTATCATTTGAAGAGAGAGAAAGTAAAGAAGAAAGAGAGGGAAGTAGATGATTTCGAGTTTGGTGGTGATTCAAAAGAATCATGGTTATATTTTGGTGGTAGAACAAGAACAAAAATAGAAAGACGAAAGAGAGATAAAGAGGAGAGAGAAAGTAAAGAAGAAATAGGAGAAGAGGAGAAGGAAATGGGAAAAAAGATGAGAAAATAACCCTAAGGGCAGTTTGGTTATCTTTGGTTATTTTTTGAATTTTTTCCTATCAAAGTTGGTTAAAAATATTATAAAATAAATCATAATCAAACTAAATAATAACAATAATAAAATGATTGATAACAGTGAGAGAAGAAACAAGAAGAAGATGAAGCAAATATTAGAATGAGGAGCAAATTAGGAGAGAGGAAAACTTTCTTATTTCTCGATTCTACTTCTACATACATTCTTAACAAATGCACACATATATATATATACAGAGGCACTCATGGCCAAAAACACATATCCTAATTATGATCATCACCAATAATTTTGCCACTTGTCCCATATGATGATTGAATGTATTGACATATGTGTGGTGGAAAACTGGAAATTCACACACCTATACAACAAAAATGATTTTTTTTTTTAAAGATATGGGAAAATAACCCTAAGGGCAATTTGGTAATCTTTTACCTATTTTTTAGACTTTTTTTTCTATCAAAATTGGTTAAAAATGATTTTTTTTCAAGACATGGTTAAAACTGAATTTTAGTTTAACCTGATTATTTTTAATAAATTCTCATATTAAAAATTAATTAGTGGAATTAATTTAAGGGCAAATTTCATTTTCATCCCTAAGTTTTAAAAAATTATTAATATTTTAATATAGTTTCTTTTATTTTACCTGTGGTCCTTAAATTTCTATACTAAATGTATCAATTTAACTTCTTTATTAGTTAAGTTCCTCTGCCGAAACTTTAAACGTTAAAAAATAGGTCAGAAAATTCAAAAAGATGCATTTATAGAAACTTAAACCCCACGAATATTAATAAAGAAAATTATATTAAATAATTAATAATTTATCAAAATTTAAGGATGAAAATAAATTTACCGTTAATTTAATCGAGGACATATTATTCAAGGAATTTATGTTTCTTTTATATATTAATAATTTCTCTCGTTTTCCTTTCCTCTTAATAATGGATTTTCCTAAGGTAGCCTCTGTGGCTACTGAAGTCTTTGTTTACAACAACAACAACCACAATAATTAATATGAGGTAGTAGCCAGCCAGTGCCCACTTATTAAATATCAAATATCAGCATTTTCCTCGTTGTAATAATATAACATACTAATATTCAATCTCATACATTATTGTTGTAGCTTATTAACAATTTAACATTTTTTTGGTATATAAAGTAGTCATGTCTCTATCATCCTAATTAAAAAAAATATATATATATTTTAATGGTCTTGTCAATGTCATCAACTAAATTCAAATCTATCAACTAGGCAGCTTGGTTGGCAGCTTGGTTGGTAGATTTGAATTTAATTGATGACACTTACAAGACCATTAAAATATTATTTTTTTTCTTTAATTAGGATGATAGAGACATGACTATTTTAAGGAAAGCATATTAGTCGGTGTATATTTAAGAATTGTTTTAGAAAAATATCACTTGCTAACGGATGCTACACAGCATTAAATGCTATATCCATGGCCTGAACGGAACCACGAGAGGTTCGATCAAGGCCACTGTCAAAACCTCAGGGATAATGTGGTTTTTTTTTTTTTTTTTTATTAAAGTTGACATTTTTACGGATCGTAGGACTATCGGGATCAATCGAGATTAAATTATATAAGTACGGTTAGAATAATTATTTTCAGCAACGGAAGATAAGAACAATCGGAATCAACGGCCCAGATAACTACTCCCAATAATTGAAGGGGTCTATTCTTAACATATGGTATGGATAATGGTAGAATATATATTTATATGTCTACACAAGGATTTGAATCTGTGGCTTGGAGAATTTTAAAACCTTCAACTATCAAGATAATGGACCTTATATAGACTTAAAAATCACTTTTATTTGTTACTTTATAGTTTATATATATAATATCTTTCTCTAATATATTTCTTCTGTAATCGTATGAATAACCATAAGGTTGTCAATATTTAATGCATATAATGATTAATTAATTTTTTTTGTAAATCTTTATTTAATATTTTTTTGATGTACGTACATAGTGTCTACTGTCTAGCGTCCATAGTATTAATAAATCAGATTTTTCAACTTGTCCGAGAGACAAAAAGTTTCAATATTCTTGATTTTCCTAATGTGGAAAGGAGAGATCACATGAGACACATCTATTGCTGAGAATGCCATGCATAAACATAAATTTGAAAGCATGGATTAAAAGCAATGTAGCGGTTGGAGACTTGGGAGTGTACTCACTTGGGGTGAGTATCATTTGGTTTTATATGAAATCGAATCGAGCTCATATATATTTGGTTTTTAAAATTTTGCAGTGATTGAATCGTTTATTACGTTTACGCACATGAAATCGAATTAAACTAAATAATTTTTTGTCAGATCAATTCAGTAAGATTCAATTTGGTTTTTGGTCTACTTAGCCTGTTGGGTTTGGTTGGTTGTTTTTTTTTTTATAGAATTTTGAACTTTTTAAGCCTTTGGAATGCTAAAAAATGTGCTACACTTAAAGTTGTGAGAAATTGAGAATCACAAATAAATTAGGTTTTGAGAGTAATTTAACACCTTTTGTTATGAAATTAGTAAATACAACCCCTTCTTGAATTAAAAAAATAATAATAAAAATTTAGTAAAATACTAAAAACAATTAAAGAATCAATACATAATAATAAAATTGGAAACTAGAAAAATATATAATCATAAAATAGCTTTTAATTATAAAGTATATAAATTAAAAAGGTTAATCAAAATATATTAAAATTGAGGTACAAATACTAAGAAGACCTTTAAAAGAAATTTCATTATTAAAAAAAAGAAAATTTTATAATAAAAAGAGCAAGAAATTTTTTTTTTTTTTAAAAATAGAAAGTGAAATTTTTATTGTTATCTCATATGTTATTCTTGGATTTTTTCATTATGAGGGAGTAAATGATTTTGTGTATTCATACTGATCTCCCCTTTTTTTGTCGTTTCCAAAGTTTCATTTGATATTATCAGGTTTTGATTTGGTTGGAATGACTTCACGTCTCGATCAAGTTTATTTTAAGTATTTCAATCATTATAATGTGAAAATGTGAGATTTAATTTACAGTTCTATATGTACTTGTGCGGTTTGATGTTTTGTTAATAGCTAAAAAGAGAGGACAATTATTTGTATTGGCTCAATTCCGTAACAAAATATTTTTTGCTTGTATTGTTTATTATTTGCTAAGGACTAGTTCATATTTGAAATTCAAGCAACTCGACAAGCATTAAAGATTTCTTCAAGAAGATTGTGATTAAAAAAAGGAAAGTTAAGTGTTCTGTACAAGTTTTCATTCTTAAGAGATTCTAGAGAAAACACACATTCATCTTCATACATAACATTTCATTCTTATGAGACATTACATGATAAATTTGTTGTTGTATGTGGAATCCATTTTATAAATTTGCCCAATTTTAATTCTACCAAATTAAAATCAACTACATCTCTGTCAACTTCATCTTCATCTCCAATATTATCACAAACCTATCCATTTCTTCATTACTCTATTTTCATTATATCCAATTAATATCAAAAGTAAAAAGAAAAAATACAAAAAAAAAAAAAAAAAATTGAACTCATCCATTTTTTCTTTAACTATATTTTCATCACAATCAACCAATACAAAATATTAGAAAAAAAAAAAAACCACCAATTTTTTTTTTCAAAATGTGCTTCAAAAAAAAGAAAAAAAAAAAGAAGAATAGAAAATCTAAAATTACCTAATACAGTAGATCTCCATCAAAAGTAGCAAATTTGCTTCATCTTATCTTATGGAGGGTGATAGAGGTCGCTTTCCATCCCTAATGGAGGCGACCTTCATATCAAATGGAGCAGATTACTGCATTTGATAGAGTGAACTGCTCTATCTAATAGCTCCATCTGTTGAAGGTCAACGGAATGAGCTCCATCAGATAGAGATGATCTTCATCTCTAGATCTGTTTTATATTTTTATTTTTTGAATGTGTTTATTTTGTTGTTTTTAGGGAGAGAATAATTTTTTTTGTTATATATATATATATATATATATATATTTTAGTTTAATTTTTTTAATATATTTTTGATGTGTTTATTTTTAGATTAAAAAAATAAATGTAATTTTTTTTAGGGAGATAATAAAAAATAATTTAGTTATGGGACATACTTTTAATTGGGCTAAAATTAAAATTACGTGGTCAGTTTATAATATTTATTTAGGTAGATCTATAATTATAAAATATTTTATAGTTAATATAGAATTATCTGTTTTATTTGATAATTGTAAAATCAAATTACCTTCGATTTAAAATGTAGGATGCGTTTATATTAGATATAGACCTTTATTTAAAATTTTATTAGCATTACTGTACTCATGGAAGTTAATGTAATTAAAGAAAAAAAAGAAAAAAGAAGAAAGCCAACATTTTTAACTTGTGGTGATATGGCCCAAATCTCTTTTATGAGGAATACAGAGAGTACCCAAGCCCAGTCCAAAGTGCAAACCTATATATACTGATTCAACAGATTCTCCACCTCCAATTTTCCAATTTTAGGGTTTTTTTTTTTGTTTTTTCCAAACCTCTCCAAAACCCCCTATCAAACGTACATGGACACCCCCAGGAACCCTTCAAAACCCAACAAGAAAAGAAAAACCAACCAAAACCCAGAAACCGCCTTCCTCGTTAACCTCCAATCCTGCACGAAATCCAAAGACCTCCAAACTGCTGTCTCCTTATATGAGTCCGCTCTCTCACAAAACCTCCGCCTCTCTCTCCACCATTTTAATGCTCTTCTCTACCTCTGCTCCAACTTTGCGACTGACCCATCAACTCAAGACTCGGCAATCGATTATGGTTTCCGCGTATTCAATCGCATGTTGTCGAATAAAGCCGTCCCAAATGAGGCCTCAGTAACGGCTATTGTTAGGCTGGCCTCGGCGAAGAAGGACGGTGATTACGCTTTTGAGTTGATCAAGAAAATGAATAAAGAGTATAATGTTGTTCCGCGGTTGAGGACGTATGATCCATTATTGCTTTGTTTTTGTGAAAATTTGGAGGCTGAGAAGGCTTATGAAGTGGAAGAGCATATGGGTTTCATGGGTGTGAGATTAGAAGAGCAGGAGATTGCGGCTTTGCTCAAAGTGAGCTCAGAGACAGGAAGAGGAGAGAGGGTTTATGAGTACTTGCAGAAGTTGAGGAATAGTGTGAGATGTGTGAGTGAAGAGACAGTGAAAGCAATCGAGGATTGGTTTCATGGAGAGAAGGCTACCGAGGTTAAAGGAGTGAGTTTCGAAGACAGTTTGGTTAGAGAAGCAGTTTTAAAAAATGGAGGGGGGTGGCATGGATTGGGGTGGATTGGGGAGGGCAAGTGGGTTATGAAGAGAGGGAGCGTGGATGAGAATGGGAAATGCTGCTGTTGTGGTCAGCAGTTGGTTTGTGTTGATATTGACGATGCAGAGACCGAGAAATTTGCACAGTCCATAGCCGGATTGGCTATGGAAAGGGAGGTCAAGGCAAATTTTAGTGAGTTTCAGGTCAGTTGTTTCGTTTTCCTCTGGATCAGTTCAATTTGACATGTTTTTTCAGAAATTAATTAAATTATTAATAACTTAATAGCATATTGTTATGTTGATTTGTTTGGTATAGTTAGCATATATTGAAAGTAGAGGAAATAAGACTATTGAATACTGGTGATTGACATTCACATTGTTTACTATGTTAAACTTGGTTCTGCTGTTGTTGTATGTCTCGAAACTAAATATGATAATTTTAGTGCTTGATTAGTTTCATACTTTATCAGTTTATTTTGATATCATATTAGAATTTTGTTTCTGGCTGTGAATGTTGGATAATTACTTGAAGAAGTAATCTTTTCCAACCTGTAATAGCTCAACACTGCTTGTCTTGCATGTTAGGGTCGTATGCAATTAGGCCTTGTACTCTTGAACATTTTTTCCTTTGCTAGACTTTGTTGCATTTACAGATTATAGTTTTGAATACATGCTTCCTTCTTAAAATAAGGGGATAACGAAAATGAGATAAAGAAAAATCTGTCCTTATGCATTTTGTTTGAAATGAGTTGATATATTAGACATTTTTGTTTCTCCCTTTAACAACTGGAAATGGATATAAGAATAAGTCCTGATTTATACAAAGCATGTTCAATTTTCTGAATTATCTAGGAAGTTTATTGCTACACCAATGATTTTCCATATTTAGAAAATTTACTTCTTAGAGCTAGTGACCAATGTACTTTTTTTGTTTGTTCCTTTCTCCAATTATTTTATTAAGAACAAGTTAAATATTTAGAGTAAGAGAGAATGTACAATCAGAGTAAACAGTAAAGGACAACTTGTCTTTCTGAAAACAAAAGACCACACCTCAGTAAATGCTCAAATATTTTTAGAAGTAGAAAGAAGCATCATGTAAAAGAATATTGATTTTTCATGGTAAATTGAAATGTTGCATATGTTTATATTTCTTCTCATTTAATTAATTTTTTTAAACTGGTTGGCACTCTTCTGTTCCTTTTCCTTTTCTTTCTCTTTTCTGTTTAAAGGATTGGTTGGAGCAACATGCTGATTATGAAGCTATAGTGGATGGAGCAAATATTGGGCTCTACCAACAGAATTTTGCCGAAGGAGGGTTTAGCATTCCTCAGGTTGTACAACTTAAGTTTGTGGTTTGCTTTCTTTTGTAATGTATTTGACTTGGCTCTTTAAAAATTATTTTTTTTGTTTAACTTATTATATTTTATTTTCTGAAAATTGCAATAGAGCAGCTTGATGCTGTTGTGAAAGAACTGTATACTAGAAATGGAAATAATTGGCCGCTCATTATTTTGCACAATAAACGTCTACGATCACTTTTGGAGAATCCTTCCCATCGAAAGCTGGTTCAGGAGTGGATGGATAAAGGTGTTCTATATATGACACCACATGGTTCTAATGATGACTGGTATGCTTATCTTATGCATCCTTTATTTTGTGGCTGAGCTACTAATTTATTTTTTTTTGACAATTTCTTCTTCGTAATCAATGTGATTACTCATGGTTTTGTTCTGCCTCCGAACTGTTGATGCACACTTATTCTGTTCAGTATGAGTGAGTACTGAGTACGAAGCAGTAGTGACTAGTGCTCCAATTCTCCAGTAGTTTATTTGTATTTGGATCATTAAACTGTTACCTGCGAAAATATTGATAAGTTCTTCATCATTTCAGGTATTGGCTTTATGCTGCTGTAAAACTCAGATGTTTGCTGGTGACGAATGATGAAATGCGGGATCACATTTTTGAACTCTTAGGAACCAACTTTTTCCTGAAGTGGAAAGAAAGGCATCAAGTATGAGCTGCCTAGATCCTTATTTTCTATATATTTAGCGTAGTTCTCCGCTTTATTTTCTTACACATGGCAAAAGGCGCATTTGCCATATTTCAGAATTTATCCTATTCTTCATATTAAATTGCTTATGTATTGTCTTGAAGGAGATGGTTGTTTAAATCTCGTGCCTGAGAGCTAAGGGTCTAGTGATCAATCACCTTGGGAGGGAAATAGAGTTAGTTTGAGTTTGTGAAATACACACACACACATTTCATTTGAAGCTCTTAATCATAATGATGCATTTGTTTGGAGGATTTATCAGCTAGTTTTTGGTTGCATTGTTTCAATTTCGAAATGACCCTTATTAACTACCTATTTAATACAGTTTGACATGCCTGAATTGTAATAATACATGATATTTCTCCTATCAACATAATTGTTTTCATAAACAACGAATCTGATTATTATGTGCTAGGAAGAGGAGTATATGATTCTAGTGAGCAAGACTTCTTTTGGTAAGAGGCAAAGCAATAACAAAATTGATTTTTGACATTGTTTTTCATTCTTCTCGTTGGTTAAAAGAGTTAAAAGAGTTTTTTTTTTCTTTTCCTGTTGATGGAGTTAGAAAGAGTTTTCTGAACATCAGCCTCTGCTTTGTTTTAATAGGTCATTTGGTCATGTTTTTGCAGACCAGTTTTCAAGTGTTTTACAATATCAATTAGTTTTTACTATTTCATGAGACTATTAAAGAAATAGTGACGCCATTATAAATTTTGTTACAACTTCTCATTTCATGCACATATTGTGATGATTATACATGAAATTTGTGTGTACTATTGACGCAAAATATTTATTTTCATTAAGCATTACTCTTGTTTCCTGTACAGGTTCGATATACTTTTGTTAAAGGTATTCCAAAACTTCAGCTGCCACCGCCATATTCTTCTGTTATACAGGTATCATAATTTTTTGTTGTTAGGAATTAATATATTAGCGTATTCTGCTCATGGTTGCAACAATTACATTGCTCTACAACTAGGGAATAGTCTAGTAGGTTAGCGCTTTTGCTGTGAAGTAAGAGATTCAGGGATTGCTCCTCCTCACACCAACTTGGAGAAGGATCTAATTTAATTCTTGTTTGTGCATAAGGAATGTGGTATAAAAGAACATTGCTTTCTTATATAGAAAACGTGATAGTTTGAATGAAATAATATTATAGTCAAGATATCAAAATCCATTGTATTGTTTGTGTGTACACATTCTTGATCTACAGAGTCAATATTTTGTCAATTTCTACCAAATATGTATTGTAGAGCACCTTACAATAAAACGCATCTTCTAAATACTTGAGAAATCAATTAAATGCTTTCTGATGATATATGTTACTGATTAATTAAGTTTCTAAGGGTTTCATTTAACCCTATCTCTGGAAAATGCAATTTCTTATTTGACAGTGTGTTGAACTTGATGCCCTTCATTACGATATTATTGAATGTTTCTTCCATAGAGATATACATTCCATTAATTGTCTGTACAGAGTGCTGAGTTCTTGTCTCGATTTCAGGAATCAGAAAAAGGATCTTGGCATGTGCCCATATTGATCATCAATGACGAATCTTCACAAACTTGGCTCTGCATTACCAGGGCAAGTGTTGTTGAGTCTTGTGATAAAGCCTTGGTAAATACTGAAACATCTGAAAATGGCCATGGTCTCTGCTGGAACAACGAAATGTCGAATTCATGCAACTCTTGAGGGTTTTACAAGTTACAAGAAAGATGAGAGCAGCCCAGATTCCTTGTTGAATACTGATGATAAAAACTGCAGATGCAGGCAATAACTGAAAAGAGGAGGTGACACATCTCCTTCCCAGCTGCATATTTAACAGAACAAGTGCTTAAAGAAATTAGCTTTCTTCCATGTCGTTGCATAATGCAAGCAGCAGGGCGCTCCTAAATTGTTTTTTCATTGCAATGTTCTTCAGTATAAATTAAATGTTTCTAAAATAATTTTTGCTTGGGTTTTCCTTTATGTTTTCCAGATGCGGATTCATGCCTGTAATATTTGAGTGTAGTAATCAGATTTATCTCCTTTTCACTGTATTTTTGACTGGTTTTGTTTACTTTATTAGCAGCTCATTTTAATTATTATCGTTCTCCCAGAAAAAGAAAGTATTATATAGAAAATAATAAATTGAAGATGTTTGTTTGTTCTGCCTCCAAATTGAAGGGGATTTGCTTTAGAATATCTGGGAAAACCGAGGGACAATGAATACCTTATGCTGATTTAGTTGAATGCATGTCAACTATTCATTTTTGAGGAAATTGTTAGTTTTGGTCCAAAATTAATGGTCTATTATAAAACTTTTTTAATAATTTTTCTTTTTTTTTTTATCAACATTTGCATTCAATTGATAAAATAGCTCTTTTTATATGTTGACTCTATTTTGCTTGCTTTTCTCTATTGTTTTATAATTATTCTCTCTCGGTGTTCAAGCTTTATTAACTCATTATTTTAAACTTTTATGTCTTTTTTTTAGATGTTAGGCTGTAAAAAATCTAATAGTTTGATAGGGTTTTAAATGGATAATATGGGGTGTTTGAAGAATTCTTTGTTTAATGGTGTTTTAGCTTGTTTGCTGTTCTTTTACCGTCGAGGATTGTATTTTAGCATGTAATCCTACTCAAAAGATTTTATATTGATGAGGCTTCTATTTTAGTAGTTTGTAATGCTATTTAAAAATTAATTTTACACGCTAGAATTTTAAAAATTAATTTTATTGAGGAATTCTTTATTAGTTAATGTTTAATTTTACACGTTAGAATTTTAAAAAACAATTTTACAAGCTATTGAATTCTTTGTTGGCTGATATTTAATTTTACACGTTGCAATTTCAAAATTCAATTTTACACAATGGAACTCCAAAATTCAATTTTACAGATGCATAATTCTTTGTTTGTTGGTGTCTAATTTTATGAGGTAAAATTATAAAAATCAATTTTACACGCTAACCCAAAAACCTAGCAAAAATAATTTTACACGCGTAGAATTTTTTATTTGCTGTTATTTTATGACTGTTTACTGATTTTTTTACTGTCAAAAGGTAGAGTTTTATTTTTATTTTTTTCCTCAAAATGGAGTTCACATAACTCCATTGATGGAGATCTTTTCTCAGACCCCAACAATTTTTTTTTTTTTTTGTTCAAATGAAAGTCGTCCTAGACCTCCATCTCCAATAATGGAGTTCTGCTTAACAAACCAAAAGAACTCTCTTTCTCTTTACTTTCTTCTTTTTTCTTCTCTGATTTTTCAGACACTTTCTATCTACCCTTTAACTTCCAATTATTTTATTTTTTAAAATTTTATATACCATGTGGAAACGGCGTTTTAATCCAAAATGTGAAAAAGTTGAAAAAAACAAGTAAACTATTGGGACCGGAAATTTAATGGTTAAATTTAATAATAATCCTTATTTAACGGCTGTTTTTCAATTTTGCCCTTTATAGCTCTTTTGTTGTATAATTGTTCTAAAGCAAAATGTTTGTTAGAACTTAACCTATTTTAATTGCTAGATGGTGAAATCTAAATATTTAATATATTTATATATATAAAGAATAATTCATCCAAGAAACAAGATATAAATAAATAAATAAATTAAGAAATAATTATAAACTAATAAAATAGGGCATTACAGTGGGATAATACAACATATTAAACCTTCTAGAATAAATAATATCGACTCCTGTTTTTAGGTTCTTATACTTTAACAAGATTTTTCTTTTGAATTTTGTTTCTCTAGAAATTTGAGAACAGGGCCAGGAATGTGAATAATTACAAGGGATATTTTCTTCTTTTTTACCCTCTGTGTTAACTTCGATTAGTATTTCAGTTAAAATAACTATTTTACCCTCAATTTTTTTAAAGTTTAATATAATTTTTTTTAATAAAAAGATGGATCCTCACTCTCCTTTTGATAGATGGTGGGGTTCAAACCAAAATTAGAAAAAAAAAAAACATAAAAACTATAAAAAAGTGGTGAAGATTCAGATCCGTCCATCTTCTAGTCCATAAAATAATTAAAAAAAAAGTGGTCAGAAAATTTTTTAAAAAAGTGGTTGATCTTCACCACTTTTGGGTTTATTTTTAGGTTTGCGTTCGAACCTAGAAATTGAGTTCATCGACGAACCCAGAAGTTGGGTCACGTTCGAACCCAGAACCTGGGTTTGTCGATGAACTCAAAAGCTTTGCTTGGTGCTGACTCTTCTTATTTCCACAGCAACAATATAACAAGTATTTTCAGCAATGAAATTTTTTAAGACATGCTTTGCAATTAAATGGAGCAAGAGTTTTTAGTAAACTCCATGATTATTTATATTAAAATATAAATTGCTGATGCTATTGATTCAGATTTTATAATTGATAAATTTGATATTTTAAATAATCGTAAGCTACGTAGTTTTTTTTTTTTTTTTTATATCTGCATTGTATATTTATTTAGTATTGTATTTTTGTCTTTTATTTTAATTAAAATTATATATATATTGTTTATATAATACATTTTAAGGAGTATGACTCATTATATATTAGCCCACCCCGACCTTCGTTCCTGGCTACGTCCCTATATATATATATATATAATCTTTTATTCCGAACATAGTCTGATTTCATCGGGGAGATATTGATTATTTTAAGAAAAAACAAGCATGAATTGATAAATTTGAGTAAAACATGTTTGTTGATTATTTTGGTTTGTATAAGATTGATTTACCTGCTTAGATTCATATATTTGAATTGGAGTTGTTATTGCACTTCAAAAGTACGTGGTGTTTATATTCCATTTTTAATTTATAAATAAAAATATTTCTTCAAAATTTATTAGATCCTATTAAAAAATTTAAATGGCGTGTGTCATGAACATATGAGTGTTCACATGCACTTAAAGAATCTCTATATATAAAAACATTTATAGAAATAAAAATATTTAGCTGCACTCCAGAAATGAAAATTTTATTAGATTCAACATGTTACATAGATATAAATGATTGTAATTGTTGTACACATTTGAGCTTTTCTAAAGCTGGTGATAAATTGTAATTACTAAAATAAATAATAAATAAAAAACACTTAGATAAAACATACAAGAAAAAATGAGCATCCAGATTTGTCATTTGTTTTCTAGTAGTAATTATTTAATGACATATCTTACAAGACCAGGAATATGAGTATTTATAATGTAGTCTTCCCAGTCAATGCACTTGGGATCGAAGTTAAACGCAGCCACCTCTACTTCACCATCTTTAATTGTTGTTGCCAACTTCTTCAAGTTTGTGTTATCAAATCTGTAGATGTATATAACATACATGCACAGTTATATAACTATTTGTTAATTAAACAAAACAAATTGATGGCTCATATATGCAATATACTTACATTCCCTGGAAGAACATGTAGGGTTTATAGAGTTCTGCCAATCTCATTACCAATTTGATTTTGCGATCAGAGTCAGTATAAATGTCCTTGAAATATTGGCGGAAAACTAAATTTATCAGTTCCAGTCCCTAAGAAAAGAAAGGAAAAAAAATAAAAAAACACAAATTATGAATAAGGAGAGACTGATCAGATACTCTCACAAAAACGGAGGCATGTGCAAAATCACCGAACCCAAATTTGATATATAAATATATTTTTCACTTTAAAAAATAATGAATTATTAGCATGAGGACACAGAAAATAAAGAAAAAGTAATAGTGGTCATGAATATATTGAAGTGCGAAAAAATTTATTAACCTTCAATGGTAGCAAATATCTAATGGCGATGTATCTTTGAAATTTATCCCATGTTTCCAATACAGTGCCTTTGCTGACTTGAACTTCCTTCCCATTTCTATCCATATAAGGATGTTTAGTAAAATAGCTGAACATAAACTCGTGAAGATGTGAGATTTTGATGGGGTTTCTCATGGATGATCCAACATGATATATTTTCGGATGCGAAGAATAATTATTGGCATTTGCCACCATACCCAAAATTACTACATTCACAACCATATCTGCTGGTATCTGCAGGCAAAGAGACAAATATATTATGGACAAACAATCAAACATGTTGGTCTGATAAACATTTAATTACATAGATAAGGTGAATAATGTGTGTTATCAATGCACATGTTAACAAGATTTGTATACATATTGGGTAGTTTTCAGAGAGATCATATACATATAGAATGTTTCATCATTTTTTTTCGTTTTCAAACCTTTTGACTTTGTTGAACTCTTAGACTAGAAAATTCAACGTGTACTATACGGTAGCATGAGTGAATAAATCATCTCACCAAGTCAAGGATGGTGTCAGGGCAGGAAGGCAAACATGTGACCTTTCCTTTACCATAACCACATATTATGCTGTCGATGGTTCTGTACACAAGTAATATAACAATAATGTTAGATGTCATATATGTTGATCACTTGGACAATTTATAGTGAACGTAAATTATTCAAAAAATCAAATGTAGTTTACAGTGCGATTACCTCAAACTTTCAATCCAACCTGGAAATGGTTCTTTACATGTACTTGTTATTATGGTGGGTCGTATGATGACAAGGGGCAGATTGTGTTTATAGTATCCTAAGAGCATCTCTCCCATTGCCTTTGTAAATACGTATGTGTTTGGCCATCCATACAATCTTGCTCTGGTTATATACAATTAATTGATAGATTTTTGTTAAAATCAAATCAAATACAACGAAACTATTATATATGTTTGGATTATAAAAGAAAAAGTTAAAATTAAACCTTTTGATGCCCAAATCTTTCATGGCTAAAGTAACTGCTTCTTTAGTTGCATCTTCTGCTTGAAGTTGATTTAAAGTTTGTTCTGCCAATTTCTTTTCACTAGTGATATTTAATTTACATGTCTCCCCACTGAGTGTCTCTCCAAGATAAAATGACTTCTCTGTTATTAATCCTGATGTTTCGCCGCAAACATAAGCTACAAAAACAAGAATATAAGCAACGGAGTCAGTCGCGCCATGAATGGAAAATCCTTGGAGAAATCAAGAAAATTTAAATTAATGGCTTTACCGGTTGAGACATGCAGAAACATATTTATTTTAACACATCTCTTTGCAAAATTCAAAACATGGAAAGGTGCCATGGTATTGGTGTCCAGAGCTACATCATATCTACAAATAAAAGAAAACAAACAAAAATGAGAAACAAACCATGAGAAGGCACTAAATACGTCCACATATGACCCTACTGCTCAATACAGCTTGCCATATAAGTTTTTGAGAACCAACTAGTTATTACGATGATTATGAATTTAAACATATGTTGTAGGAGTACATTAGGCACTGTACACTGTGAGTAGAGTACTTGATACCTTTCATCAAAATTGGTTGTTGCAGCAAAATTTAGAACAATATCTGTTTCTCTCCACATTTCTTCCCTTAGATTAGAATCTTTAACTCCCAAGTTCTCGCAACAAATGTCTCCGGGCACTGCAGCCACTTTTTCTGATATAAAAGAATGTAGATTGCCACCCCATCTTTCCCTTAGTACCCTAAACAATTCCTTCTCCACAACCTGACAACAAGCGTTATGAATAATCATAATAATCGTTACACTTGAAATTAAAAAAAATCCAACCATTTGCAAATCTTGCAAACAGTCATGTATTCAAAAATGATGTGGTACGTGTACTCTTAGGTTGCACAATGTATACCTCATTAAGTATGCGTTGTGTAGCAGAATATGCATCTCTTGCTCTCACAAGAAGATAGAGCTTCTTTACATTTGGTTGAATCCTCAGTATCTTCTCCACAAAAACTACAATCACAAAATGTAATGTTAGCGTACATAAAATCATCAATCAGCTGTCAAAGGAGATATGAAAACAAAGATAAGAGAAGTATACGTACTCTTCCCTAGAAAGCCAGTGGCGCCAATGACTAAAATAGTCTTGTCCTCTAGGAATTGGATAATATTAACCGATTCCATTTGCTAAAATATCACAGATAAACTTAAAAGAATAAGACCGAGAGAGAGTGAGAGAGATTGAGAAAGAGAGATATAGAACAACAAAGATATTTTGGTATCTTCGACTCATTTAAGGTGTTTATATAATAAGAGTCAAGAGCAGAAGTCCTAGCTACTATTGAACTATATTTATGACAAGATTGCTTCTAGACGTACGTAGCAATAAAATAAAATAGAAATTACATGATTATATAGCTCTCTAAGGCTACCATAGATATTGATGAAGACAAAAAATACCTTATACCATAAAATTAGTAAACCATTCTAAATTCTTTTTATTCGAGTTCACACGTGTATTTTATTTTATAGGTATGTATAGAAATATTCTCCTCAATATTATAAAAATAGATATATAAGTTGCACGTATAGTACTTAAATTCTTATTTTTTTTAAAAAGAAAAAAATAGCATTGATAAAAAAATAATGAATTGATATACCTATGATATTGGAATAATATTTTCCGAGAAGTTATTATTATTATTTTTTGAAATGGGTACAAGTACAATAATAATAAGTGTCGGAACTTGCCGAGATTAATCACTGAACGTGCGGCTCAGATATTTATTTCCATAACGGGAGACATCTACTCCCATAAGAAGGGGAGAAAACTACCCACACATACTGATATGTACATGCCGGTAAGTTATTATTATTATTATCTTTTCATTTCTTGGGTGTGGGATGGCGAAGTGGTTGGGAGTATATGTATATTGATAATAAACAGTCATATGTAAGTAAGAAGTTGTTGACCTAATGTGGCCTTCATAAATTAAATTGGTTGTTGCACTGCACCGATATTTAACAGCGCGATGACTATTTACTCCACGTTTCTTCGTCTTCCGTTTAAATCATCAGCTCTAAATCTAGTTCACATGTTGTCATATGATACAGCTTAAGTACAATAATATTTATAAAGGTTTGAATAATAAGTAATAATGGTCAAGATTCGCATGTGAACACAACATTCAAAAAAAAAAAAAAAGTTTATTTAAATTAATGTTGCATGTGAATAAACAGGCTTAACTTATAGCAACGTTTTCATTCTATATAAGTTGTTAAATATAATTCTTGTTGTAGTGATGGCCCATGCCTATTCCTATTCCTCTTCCTCTTCCGCTTGTGATTTGTGTTTGTCAAAAAGACAACCCATATTGATTCCAGTCGGTCATTGTAGAGAGGACTGCATTTAACACTTTCTGTACACCCTAATGAATGACCCTTGCAAATAGTCAGCGTCTGCACTTTTATGGATGGCCCATAAAAAAAACTCTTTAATTAGCTGTAAACTGGCCAAATCATATAGGTACTAGTAGGGGTAGGGTATGGATAGAGAGAACAAAGACATTGTGGCATGTTTATCTTCGACTCATTTTAGGTACTGTTCATACAATATGCTGCAGTATATTGGACTATATTTATGGCAAGATTGCTTCTTGATGTAGCAAAAACGAAAACGAAAACATACAAATAATTATATTGAAACTTCGCGGAAGAATAATCTTTTTAGTTGAGATGGTCTTTCGAATTTTTATTTCTTTTTGGTCCTTGACCGTTGTAGGTTTTCTAATTTAGATAAATGTTTATCAGTCTTCTGTTTTTGCCCTTTTGACCTACAATCTTTTGAATATTGTTGGTGTGAGAATTCGGTCAATACAATAAATAGTAATTATGATGGTTGAGCAATAAAAATGAGATCAAAACAAAGGATTTTTAAAGTGGTTCAGCTTGAGAATCAATCCCTAGATCCACTGTTATAATATTTCTTAAGAGCTCTTACTAAATGTTTTTTCTAAAAAATTGTAACTCTTGCACCAGTTTTTCCAGCTCATTGGACTTCGTTGATTTCTTTAGGCCCGTTGGGCTTTGTTAACTTTTCTAAACCCATTGGGCTTAATGAAATTGTATGCATAACAAATGTAATGTTTTCTTGTTTCCTGTTTGTTTCTTGATACTAGAATTTGTGTTGAAATAAATCAACTTGACAACCTATTTATTTATAGGAAATTAATCACATATTCTAATTTGTAATAGAAAATCTATATTGACTAACATTACAAATTGTCATTTTACTAAAATTAGATTTGGTTTAATTTCTACACTCTCTAATGCAATAAATAAAATACAATTTCATCTCAAATGTTATACGAGATTATTTGTTAATTAAATTATGAATAAATAAAATTAAAAAAATTCTATATTAAATTACAAGTCCATATATTATATTAGAAAATGTTAGGTACAATAATTATATATATCAAAAGAAATAGGTATAACTCGAGTCTCAAATTATATGCCAATTGATATGAACAAGTCAACAGATATTGATAAAAGATTGTTATAAAAATATTATATGCATGGATGTCATCTTATTTTGCTTAATTAAAATAGGATAATTTAATATCAATTTTGCTAATTGATCTTTATAAACATTCAAGTTATATATATATATCACAACGTTTTTAGCAAGTGTGTTGCTAAATTTTATCTTTTAGGCAACACGCAGATTGCGCGTTGCAAAAGATCAACCTTTTTGCAATATGTAAAATTCTGTGTTGCTATAGATACACATATAACAACATTTACAAAATGTGTGTTGCAAAATATGAACTTTAAGAAACTTACTTTTTAGTGTGTTGCGAAATATCAATCCTTTAGCAACATGCAGGATTGTGTGTTGCTATAGATATATTTACAGCAACGTTCAAAACTAGTGTATTGCAAAATATAAATTTTTAGGCAACATGCGACTTGCGCAGCGTTGCAAAAGATTAACTTTTTAACAATTTACGAAAATTGAATGTTGCTATAGATTTACTTACGACAACGTTCAGACCGGGTGCGTTGCAAAATGTATCAGTTTTTTGACAACATACATTTTTTACGTTGCAAAATCTCAACTTTTTTGCAACATGCAAATATTTGTGTTGTCATAAGTGATAAAATAATATCAACGTTCATTGTACTTTGCTATTTGTAACTTATAATAACTTTCGTATGTTTTGTGTTGCCATATGTATTTAATTATTAGCAAGTACAAATCTTCCGCAACATAGATTTATTATGTGTTGTCATAAGTGACTTTTGGCAACGCGCGTAATGCGTGCGTTGTGAAATGAAAGTTGCCAAAAATAATTTTTCTTGTAGTATTTAATGATTTGTAAAAAATAAAATAAATAAAAACCCTTATGTTACAATGTTTTTTAAACACCTTTATGTTACAATTACTTAACCTTTATAAATGCTTATTATAATTAATATTAGTTGATTGGCTACTCGCAGGGGACAAGAATTCTAAATTTTTTCACAGAAGAGCGTCGGCCAGAAAGAAGAAGAATATGATTAGCTCGCTGATGGATGGTAGAGGGATCCGTAGGGAATCTGAGCAGGGTATGTCTAGTGTGGTTTTGGATTATTTCTCAAATTTGTTCAGGTCTATCCAGCCATCATCTTCCGATTTCTCTGCTGCCTCCTCCTTTCTTGAGCATAAAGTTGATGCCCATATGGCAGGCAGACTTGGAGAGGCTTTCACCCGAACAGAGGTGCGTGCTGCAGTTTTTGAAATGGGTCCAAATAAGGCCCCTGGCCCCGATGGCTTCCATGCTCTCTTCTTTCAGAAATTTTGGAATGTGGTTGGAGAGGATGTTTCTAGTGTATGTCTTAATATTCTTAATGGAGGTTGTTCGATCAAGGAGTTCAATGCCACTAATGTTGTCCTGATCCCAAAGGTTAAAAACCCGGAGCGTATGATCGATTTTAGGCCCATCAGCCTTTGCAGTGTTATTTATAAGACTGTTTCCAAGGTTATGGCAAACAGGTTGAAAGAAATTCTGCCCCATATCATATCTTCAGAGCAGAGTGCTTTTGTACTAGGGCGGTTAATTTTTGATAACATTATGGTTGCTTTTGAGCTCCTCCATTCTATCAAGAAACAGAAAAAGGGTAAAAGAGGGTATGCAGCAATCAAATTGGACATGAGCAAGGCTTACGACCGTGTGGAGTGGGGCTTTCTGGAGCTTATTATGGAGAAACTAGGGTTTCCTAATCAGTTTAGAGCCCTTGTTATGGACTGTGTGTCGACCTCTAAACTTTCCTTTCTGATAAATGGAAAGTCTGTGGGGGAAATCACTCCGCAAAGAGGGTTAAGGCAGGGATGCCCTTTGTCTCCTTATCTCTTCCTGCTCTGTGCAGAAGTTTTATCTTCTCTGATCAAAGGCAACGAATCTAATGGGCAATCTCTGGGTATGAGATGTTGTCGCGGGAGCTCTCTAGTGAGTCATTTGTTTTTTGCAGATGACAGTATTATTTTTTGCAGGGCTTCAGTTCAGAATTGCGAGAAGTTGAAACAGATCCTAATTGTCTATGAGAAAGCCTCTGGCCAGCGAATTAATTTGCAAAAGTCCAACATCACCTTTAGCCCAAATGTGGAAGATGTTTGCAGCGCTAGTATCTTGAATTGCCTGGGTCTAGTTAATGCCCAAGCTCATGACAAATATGCTCATGACAAATATCTTGGCCTTCCAACCATGGTGGGGAAAAATAAACGAAAAACCTTCAGTGATATTAAGGAGAGGGTATGGCGTAAAATCAGAGGGTGGAAGGGCAATCTCTTCTCGATGGGCGAGAAAGAAGTTCTTATCAAAGTAGTGGCGCAAGCTATCCCTACCGTCACTATGAGTATCTTCCAGTTGCCTTCTGTTCTGTGTAATGAGTTGTGCTCTATGATTATGGGCTTTTGGTGGGGCGCCTCAGATGGTAATAAGAAAATTTGCTGGGTCTCTAGAGACAAGATGTGCTCTCCGAAAATTTGTGGGGGGCTTGGGTTTAAAGATTTATCTCTGTTTAACCAAGCTCTTCTTGGCAAGCAGGCTTGGAGAATTGTTATGAATAAAGACTGGTTGGTTTCTAGAGTTCTTAAGGCAAAGTATTTCAGGCAGGAGGATTTCTTATCTGTCTCGATGAAACAGGGGAGTTCCCATCTCTGGAGGAGTTTGGTTTGGGGTAGGAGTTTTCTTATTAAGGGCCTTCGGTGGAGGGTAGGTAATGGTAAGAATATCAGGGCTTTTCAGGACCCTTGGTTACCAAGGGCGTCAACTTTCAGACCCTTCTCAAATGCCCCTGTGGATGATCTCATGGTTGCAGCTTTTATTTCCCCTTCCTCCCATTCTTGGAATTTGGCTAAGCTTGATCACGTTTTTGTGGCTACGGATAGGGATTCTATTCTGGAAATTCCTCTGAGTTTTGGTGAGTGTAATGACTCCTTAATCTGGCATTTTGATAAGAATGGAGAGTATTCTGTGAAGAGTGGGTATAGAGTTGCAGCGCAGAAAAAACTCTCCCTCAAAGGTTCCTCCTCGTGTCCGAATTCGAAATGGTGGCTTGTTCTTTGGAATCTCAACATCCCCCCTAAAATTAAAATTTTCATATGGAGAGTTTGTCTCAATGCCATTCCGTCTCTGTGTAATCTTTTCTCTAGGAAGATTGTGGTTGACCCGTGTTGTTCTAGATGCGGTGATGCTCCCGAGAGTTCAGCCCATGCCCTTTTTTGGTGCAGCTCCGTGCACCCTATTTGGGAGTCCACTGTTTTCTGGGACATTCTCAATTTTCAGTGCCATATCTCTTGTTTTGATTTGATCTTGTGGGTTTTTGTTAGGGCTAAGAGAGCAGAGCTCGAGGAGTTCTGCATGATCCTGTGGGGGGTTTGGTCTGAAAGGAATGCTGTCTGTCATTCTAAATCCCCCAGGTTTAGTGCTGATTTGGTTTCTTGGTCTCTCTCTTTGCTTCGTGAATTTCAGGGTACCCAGAAGGTCTTTGGCCCTCCTATCCAGCCCCCCAGGCAGCCTCGCTCTTCTCCGTGGTCGCCTCCTCCTGCAGGCTCCCTAAAGTTAAATACCGATGCAGCTGTGAAGCCTGGTTGTTTTGTGATGGGTTCTGGTGCAGTGGTGCGCGATTCTCAGGGCAAGGTGGTTGCAGCTTCTGCTAAGCCCCTCTTGGGGTTTTTTCCTGCTGAGCTTGGCGAACTGCTGGCGTTGCGAGAGGGGTTGCTGCTGGTGAAGGAGTTCAATCTGATTATTGCGTGGGTTGAGTTAGATGCTGCTAATGTTGTGGCTAGGGTGCTTAATTCTCTTCCTAGTTCTGTTATGGATCCTATTATTTCTGATGTTAAGGCTCTATTTAGGGCTGTAGGAGTTTCCAACTGTCATGCCATTCCTCGTTCTGGGAATGGTATGGCACATTCTCTTGCTTCCCTAGCCTTTTCCTCTAAGGAGGAATTTTGTTGGTTCAATCCTGAACCTAGCTTTCTTGTTGGTATTCTGGAATAGAAGTTTTATTGAATTCAAAAAAAAAAAAAAAAAAATTAATATCAGTTTAGGATTTTCAAATGCACAACGATTGTCTGATTGTATATTTAAAGATGTATTTTGATTTAAAATCTATACAATTTCGAGTTATAGTGATTTTCTCTCATAATCTTTGGATTATATCACTCTAGCACCTGAGAATCCATTATTTTGGTCCGCATTGAAAGAGGACCCATTAGTCAAATTTATTTATATGCATATATTTTAATAAATAATTTTTATTTAAAATATTTTGAAAGTATATATTGAATAAATAAGAAACCAATTAACCTCCTCCTGCGTCTATAATTTTTTAATATATTACTACATAATTTTCACAAATCTATTAAACCTACAGTAATCAATTTGCATTATTAAAAAAATAAAAAGTAGTAGTCCCTGTAAGGTCATATTGAATTCTCAAAGACTATATGTCAATGTAAGTACCAAGTTGTTGATACTGGCTTTCATCAATTAAATTGGTTACGGTAAATACTTTATTTACTCCTAATTTCTTCTTCTTTTTGTTAAATAATGATCTCTTATTCGTATGTTCTCATATGTTAGGGCTTAAATTGTCACGACCCGGGCCCTAGGCCGTGGCAGAGTTGTAAATAAAATCAATAGTTTATAACTTGACTTTATTAAAATTTCATAAAAAACTACAAACTAAATTCTTTGGATACTCCGGAGTATCAAACAAATATCTTTAAAAATTTCAAAAGTAATATCATCACAAAATAACCCCACAGATATGTGATCATCTGTTAGAATTCATGGATTCAATTTCAAGATAATAATCATACTGAAACATGCATCAATCATGAAGTCCTAATCATCCACAACTAAAAGATTTGCACATGAACATACATAACTCATAAACTGAGTTATCTCAACATTGTTATAGGTCCATAATAAATACAAATCCTTTAATCAATACAAATATCAAATAACATAAATTTAATCACTAATTTCAGAAATCTAATCCTTAGATCTCACAAGCCTTCACCCACCTCAACTAACGATCTTCTAATCCGCGTTGGGTGCTCCCTGGGGGGAAAGAAAATAAAAAGGGGTGAGTTAAAGATCAGTAGGGTCTAATCCCCGATAATGTATGTGGAAAACATCATTTTTATAAAGTCATGGGATAATCCTGCATGGTTAAATACGTTGACAAAATTTAAAGTAAACAGTAACACTTTCTTTCAGAAAGCAATATCAACACGTCCGCTAGTCATACCCGGTGGCCTATCATTTTAAATAAAACATTCATACTTGAGATAAAAACATTTGGCTCATCATGACCCTGGTACCAACCTCACATACAAGGTGAACGTACCAGAAAATACCCTGCGTAGTACCCCGACCTAAAGTGGTATAATAACATATAATATAATATAATGACTAGGACGGTTACCATTTCAAAATCACTAAACAATTTAAATAAATCCACCATGCATCCCATATATGAACTCATCATTAGTTTTAATAAAATTTTGGCAGCATAACGGCTGTTTTTATAAAAACCCCAAAATGCAAAACCTGCATAAAAATTATATTTCCAACACAATTCATTCCAATTTATTTCTCAAATCAATTCCACAATTTAAATAAGGATTTCCTCAAACTTTCACAATCAATTTATATCCAAACCTTATAGGAAAAATATTATAAAAATTTAAGTTTGAAACCCCTACCTCGTGTAAGCTACCAGTTACTTGCAGTGGCCTCGATTTCAAGTCTAATTATCCCGATCGGTAAAATCTACACGAGAATATAATTATTTAATTTATATACGGCGGCTATATAATACAATTAACCTCTAAATAATATCCTACACTTAAAACGAGTCCATAAACGTGTTCGGAATCAAATTCTAAGTTCAGGAGGTCGAAAACTTACCCCCGCCGTACGTGGCGGCCGGCGGCGACTTTCTGGCGACTTTCCAGCGACCTCCAAAAATAGTCGGGTTTTGTTCGCCTCGTCACCTTCGTCAAAGTTTATAACTATGGCCAGAGTGGGAAATGGCTAGAATCGCCGAAATAGGAGGATTTCCGAATTGAAAAATCCCTCACTTTTTCTACCAAATCGGAGACTCAAACGGGCATGAAAATCTTCAAAGTTGGTACCAATAGATTCTATGTCGCAAGAGCTTTCTATTGGTACCAAGAACAATCGAAACGGAGGCCGGATGTGGCCGAAAATCGAAGTCAAAGTTGGGTGAAAAATTTGGAGAAAATGAAAGAAAATGGAGTCTGGATCGCGCGAGGAAGAAGATGAACAATTATATAGAAATGTAAAATTTTTGTTTTGTTCCTCACTTTTATCAATTTACAATTTTAATTGATAACTTTCAAAATATATCTTTTACGTTCTCACAAATTCTTCAAAAGTTTTCAAAAGATATTAAATATGCCCTTCATAATAATTTAAAATAAATTTTAAAAAGTGAGATTTTACATTTTACCATCCTTAAAAGAATTTTGTCCCGAAATTTAAAGTACAACCTCAAGCTGAATCTCAAACAAGTGAGGGTATTTATTATACGTTTCAGATTCTAACTCCCAAGTAGTCTCATCTCCCGTATGATTTTGCTACAGCACTTTAACCATACGGATTTCTCGATTTCGCAGCACTTTGATCTCTCTCGCCAGGATTCGTACGGGTTGTTCCTCATATGTCACTTCTTCTCTTAGAGGAATCTCCGAGTGGGGAACAATGTGAGATGGGTCTGCAGTGTACTTTCTCAACATGGATACGTGGAAGACATTATGAACGTGTCCCAACTGAGCTAGCAAATTCAAGCGATAAGCAACCTGCCCAACTCTCTCGATAATCTCAAATGGTTCGATGTATCGAGGAGCTAACTTGCCTTTAACTCCAAATCGAGTCACACCTCGCATAGGTGTCACTTTCAAGAAAACATAGTCACTAATCTCATGTTCCACCTCACGACGATGAAGATCTGTATAACTCTTTTGGCGACTTTGGACCACTTTAAGCCTTTCTTGAATACTCCTTACTTTATTCGTAGTCTCTTCAATAATCTCTGGCCCAATAGTAATTCGCTCATCTAGTTCAGCCCAACACGAAGGTGACCTATAAGGCTGATAGCTATTGTTATAAGCAAATTCCACCAAAGGTAGGTGCTCACCCTAATTCCCTCCAAAGTCCAATATACAAGAACGGAGCATATCCTCCAATATCTGAATAGTCCCCTTAGACTGTCCATCAGTTTGGGGATGATGGGCGGTACTAAGGTTCAATTCAGTCCCTAAGGCAGTCTGTAAGGCTCTCCAAAATCTAGAAGTGAAACGTGGGTCTCTATCTGAAATAATGTCGGAGGGTACACCATGTAACCGAACGATATTCTCCACATAGAGTCTGGCTAACTTATTAAGCTTATAGTCCTTCCTTATAGGTATGAAGTGGGCTGTTTTTGTTAGCCGGTCCACAATAACCCATATTGCATCATGTCTCTGTGGAGTCAACGGTAATTCTGTCACGAAGTCCATGGAAATCTTGTCCCATTTTCACTCAGGAATTAGTAATGGTTGGAGTAACCCTGACGGTCGTTGATGTTCAGCTTTCACCTGTTGGTATACTATACACTTAGCAACAAATTCAGCTACCTATCGTTTCATTCCGGTCCACCAGTATTGTCTCTTGAGATCATGATACATCTTTGTGCTACCTAGATATACCACAAACTTGGACTTATGGGCCTCAACCAATACATCTCTTCTAAGTTCCGGATCATTGGCAACTACCACTTTTCCTTTATAATAAATAAATCCATCTGCCTTAATTTCCCAACCCTCTAGATGCTCACTATTTATCAAACGATTCCACAGAGTTCTCAATTCTTCATCCTGCCACTGACTCTGCTTAACACGTTGCAGGACACTAGGTGTAGCCACTACATTGTAAACACGAGTTGTTACCTCGTCTTCTTGTAAACACAGATCATAATCTCCAATGACCATAGTTCTCTTCCCATCCTTCAATGCCAAATTTGCCAAAATTCCATGAGATTTTCTACTCAAGGCATCTGTAACCACATTTGCCTTGCCAGGGTGATACTGAAGGTTAAAATCATAATCCTCCATGTACTCAATCCATCTCATTTGCCTCAAATTTAGATCCCGCTGGGTAAAAAGATATTTCAAACTTTTATGACCTGAATAGATGTCAAACTTTACTCCATAAAGGTAACACCTCTAAATTTTTAATGCAAAAATCACAGCGGCAAGCTCCAAATCATGGGTAGGGTAATTCTTTTTATGCGGTTTCAATTGATGGAAGGCATAAGCCACTACCTTTCCGCCTTGCATCAGAACACCACCTAAACCAGTACGTGAGGCATCCGTGTATACTACATAGGGTTTATTGCTATCCGGTACTGTAAGGACAGGTACTGTGGTTAATCTTTGCTTCAATTCCATAAATGAGGCTTCACAATCTTCATTCCATACAAACTTTACATTCTTCCTTGTCAATTAGGTTAATGGCATAGCAATCCTTAAAAAGTTCTCAACGAAACGGCGATAATAACCAGCTAGGCCAAGAAAACTACGAACTTCTGTCACGTTTGTTGGTCTCTCCCATTGAAGGATAGCTTCCACCTTTGCAAGATCCATAGATATTCCTTCTTGGGAGATCATATGACCCAAGAACCTGACTTCGGTCAACTAGAAATCACATTTGTCTTTCTTAGCATAGAGCTGATTCTTTCGAAGTGTCTGCAGGACTATATTCAAATGCTCTACATGTTCTTCACAAGTTTTGGAATAAACCAAAATATCATCGATAAACACCACTACAAATTTATCCAGGTAAGACCTGAAAATTTGATTCATGAGATCCATAAAAGCTACAGGAGCATTAGTTAGCCCAAACGGCATAACAAGGAACTCAAAATGACCATAACGGGTCCGAAAAACGGTTTTAGGAATATCTTCTGCCCGAACCTTCAATTGGTGATAGCCGGATCTCAAATCAATCTTCGAGAAGAATTTTGATCCTCCGAGTTGATCAAACAACTCATCTATCTTGGGTAAGGGATACTTATTCTTTACTGTCACTTGATTCAACTTTCGATAGTTTACACAAAGTCTCAGAGAACCATCAGCTTTCTTTGCAAACAAAACAGGAGCTCCCTAGGGAGAGGTACTCTCCCGAATAAATCCCTTTTCTAGGAGCTCTCCTAATTGTTTCCGTAATTCCACTAGTTCTGCTGGGACCATACGATATGGAGTTCTGGAAATTGGTTGAGCCCCGGGAACTAGATTAATACAGAACTCAATCTCTCTATTTGGTGGCAACCCCGGTAACTCTTCAGGAAATACATCTGGGTACTCATCAACCACGTATATCTGGGAATACTGGTTTACCTTACTTGTCTCCCCGTGAATGGCAAATACACTACCATAGGTTTCCAGTCTTTTCTTTTCACCAAATAAGGTCTTCAAAATTGGACTTAGCTGTTTTATACCCTGAGTCGCTTGGTAAACAACTTTGTTATTCTTTGTGTAAAGTATCACCCTTTTGTTGTAACAATCAATTTGTGCTCGGTATTTAGTTAACCAATCCATACCGAAAATCACATCAAATTGTCCCATGGGCATCACATTCAAATCATCAGAAAATCGGCTGTCATCAATTCTAATGCTCACTGATTTACAACATACTGTTAAATCATGAGTTTTTCTCAATGGGGTTTTCAAACTCAATGGCATGCTAAGATTATCAAAACCCAACCCCAAAGTATTTGCAAACAACAAAGAAATGAAAGAATATGATGCACCAGTGTCGAACAAAGCATGAGCCTAAGAACGCGAAATTAGAACCATACCATCAATCACCCCTCTGCCCGAGTGATCACACTCTTCTTCAGCTGTGGCAACATAAGCCTGTCCGGTGCCCATTCCTTTTCCTTTTCCTTTTCCTAGGTGGCCCCCACTAGCATTAGAACCCATGTTGTAGCTTGAAGTGCCACGAATTTCAGATGCTCGTGGAACCTGAAAATTTTGAGGAACATTCTGGCCAAATCCCAAAGTAGGTGCACGGTATTGATGTTGATATTGCGGAACATACTAGTGCTATGGGTCAGGAGGGGCAAAGGCTGGAGATGATGCATGGGACGGATTGTGCATAGGTTGGCCCTGGAAGGAAGCCGAATCTGAATGGCTCCCTGAGGCTCCTCCACGAGATGATTGAGACCTTCGCGGATATGGACAAGCCTTCTTCAGATGACCCTACTGTCCGCAATTATAACAATTGCCATATGGTGAACTCCGTCCCGAAGACCCACTACTTGTGCCACTCCCACTAGCAGCATAATTAGGGCCACGCCACCCTCCTTGATTTTTCTTGGTCATTTGTCCCTACTGCCAAAAGGTTGATTCTTAGGAGGCTGGATATCCCTGAAGTTTGTTTCAGCTAGAATGGCGGCAACCAAACAATCGGTTAGCTTCCTGAACTCTTGTGTATAGATCCTGTTCCGTATCGTCGATTTGAGACGCATTAGAAACTTTGACAATAGCAGTGACTCGTCGCCCTTCCAGCATTCTGGGATAACTCCATGAACCTGGTATAATATTCATTTATAGTCATCCCCCCTTGCTCAATATTCTCGAACATATCTGCCAATATCCTTCTATGGCCTGCATTAAAATAATTGTCACGGAATAACCCCTCAAAGACTTCCCAGTCAACACTGGTTATGTCTCGTTGAATTGCCAAATTTTCCCATCATATAACAGCATCACTGGTCAACCTGTAAACAGCAAAATCCACCAAGAACTTACTAGGCGTATCAACTTGTGAAAAGGCCCTCTTGATTGCCTTCAACCATCTATCTGCAATAATAGGATCTTGCCTGCCGTCAAACTGAGTATCAAATATCCGATAGAAATCCCTAAGTCTTTCATTCTTGTCCTTCACATGGACAGTTTCTATGGCAGACATCCTCATAACTGCCTCCAAAAGATTAACCACTTGCTCATTAATGGGTTGCGGTGGTGGTGGAGGTGGTGTGTCGGTCCTAGATTCCTGCCCTCGGGTTCTCCTTCTCGGAGGCATCTTTCAAGCCTATAATTTAAACATCAAATCATCAACAATTAGTGATGCACGTTTAGTGAAATACCATCAATTCATACTAGTAAGTGTCACATTCTGAGATTTGAAAACCAAATGTTCTGATACCATTTTTCTGTCACGACCCGGGCTCTAGGCCGTGGCAAAGTTGTAAATAAAATCAATAGTTTATAACTTGACTTTATTAAAATCTCATAAAAAAACCACAAACTAAATTCTTTGGATACTACGGAGTATCAAACAAATATCTTTCAAAATTTCAAAAGTAATATCATCACAAAATAACACCACAGATATGTGATCACTTGTTAGAATTCATGGATTCAATTCTAAGATAATAATCATACTGAAACATGCATCAATCATGAAGTCCTAATCATCCACAACTAAAAGATTTGCACATCAACATATATAACTCATAAACTGAGTTATCTTAACATTGTTATAGGTCTATAACAAGTGCAAATCCTTTAATCAATATAAATCTTAAATAACATAAATTTAATCACTAATTTCAGAAATCTAATCCTTAGATCTCACAAGCCTTCACCCACCTCAACTAACGATCTTCTAATCCGCGTTGGGCGTTCCCTGGGGGGAAAGAAAATAAAAAGGGGTGAGCTAAAGCTCAGTAGTGTCTAATCCCCGATAATGTATATGGAAAACATCATTTTTATAAAGTAATGGGATAATCCTGTATGGTTAAATACGTTAACAAAATTTAAAGTAAACAGTAACACTTTCTTTCAGAAAGCAATATCAACACGTCCGCTAGTCATACCCCGTGGCCTATCATTTTAAATAAAACATTCATACTTGATAGAAAAACATTTGCCTCACCGTGATCCTGGTACCAACCTCACATACAAGGTGAACGTACCAGAAAATACCCTGCGCAGTACCCCGACCTAAAGTCGTATAATAACATATAATATAATATAATGACTAGCACGGTTACCATTTCAAAATCACCAAACAATTTAAATAAATCCACCATGCATCCCATATGTAAACTCTTTATTAGTTTTAAGGGTGAATTGCACTCAAGTACCCTGACTTTTATCATAATTGCACGCTTAATGCCAGTTTTGCCATAATTGCACTCTAGTACCCGGTAATCCGTTGACCACCGTTAGGGTAACGGTTGACCAAACGGATTCAGGGGTAAAATGGTCTTTTACGTTTAAATTTATTTTTAAAAAATTTAAAAAATCATCCAACCAATAAGAATATGCCACGTCATATTTTAATTAATTTTAAAAAATATTTTTTAAAAAACCAAATAAAAAAAAAAAAAAATTTTCAAAAAATTTTCGAAGAACACGAACCCAGAAACTGGGTTCGCGATCGAACCCAACTTCTGGGTTCGCGTTCGAACCCAGCTTCTGGGTTCGATCGCCAACCCAGTTGCTGGGTTCGATCGCGAACCCAGTTCATCTGGGTTCGAAGATCTGATTTTCAATTTTTTTTTTTGTTTTTTCCTTTGAGGGGCATTCTCGTCATTTTGTCGGAATCCGTTTGGTCAACCGTTACCCTAACGGTGGTCAACGGATTACCGGGTACT
Source organism: Xanthoceras sorbifolium (assembly GCA_003430845.1). Classification (NCBI taxonomy): domain Eukaryota; kingdom Viridiplantae; phylum Streptophyta; class Magnoliopsida; order Sapindales; family Sapindaceae; genus Xanthoceras; species Xanthoceras sorbifolium. The sequence goes on along the minus strand of CM010620.1, from coordinate 2,218,371 downwards.
AGAGTGCAATTATGGCAAAACTGGCATTAAGCGTGCAATTATGATAAAAGTCAGGGTACTTGAGTGCAATTCACCCTAGTTTTAATAAAATTTTGGCAGCATAACGGCTATTTTTATAAAAACCCCAAAATGAAAAACCTGCATAAAAAATCATATTTCCAATACAATTCATTCCAATTTATTTCTCAAATCAATTCCACAATTTAAATAAGGATTTCCTCAAACTTTCACAATCAATTTATATTCAAACCTTATAGGGAAAATATTATAAAATTTAAGTTTGAAACCCCTACCTCGTGTAAGCTACCAGTTACTTGCAGTGGCCTCGATTTCAAGCCTAATTATCCCGATCGGTAAAATTTACACGAGAATATAATTATTTAATTTATATACAGCGGTCATATAATACAATTACCCTCAAAATAATATCCTACACTTAAAACGAGTCCATAAATGTGTTAGGAATCAAATTCTAAGTTTAGGAGGTCGGAAACTTACCCCCGCCGTACGTGGTGGCCGGCGGCGACTTTCTGGCGACTTTCCGGCGACTTTTCGATGACCTCCAAAAATGGTCGGGTTTTGTTCGTCTCGTCTCCCTCGTCAAAGTTTATAACTGTGGCCGGAGTGGAAAATGGCTAGAATTGCCGGAATCGGAGGATTTTCGAATTGAAAAATCCCTCAATTTCTCCACCAAATCGGAGACTCAAACGGCCATGAAAATCTTCAAAGTTGGTACCAATAGATTCTATGTCGCAAAAGCTTTCTATTAGTACCAAGAACATCGAAACGGAGGCCGGATGTGGCCGAAAATTGAAGTCAAAGTTGGATGAAAAATTTGGAGAAAATGAAAGAAAATGGAGTCTGGATCGCGCGAGGAAGAAGATGAACAATTATATAGAAATGTAAAATTTTTGTTTTGTCCCTAACTTTTATCAATTTACAATTTAATTGATAACTTTCAAAATATATCTTTTACGTCTTCACAAATTCTTCAAAAATTTTCAAAAGATCTCAAATACGCCCTTCATAATAATTTAAAATAAATTTTAAAAATTAAGATTTTACATAAATACAATTAACGTTTAGCCCATTTTTACCTGCATTTTTACCACTATCAGATCAACGCCGAATATAACTAGGTAGTAATATTGCTGAATCAGTCTGACAATGTCACAGGTTCGAGTTGCCATCATTGCAAGTGGTATGTCAAAAAAAAAAAAAAAAAGAAGCTTTGCCACTACCAGACACCCTAACTGTTATGAAGAAAAAAAAATCTTCTGATATAACTACTAGAATTGCCACTACCTTAACTGGTGAGGAAGTACAGCCGGCTGGTTTTTATAACATAATTGTGCAAGCTCAAGCAGTAGCTTTATGTCACTCACCTGCAGCAGTTCAGATTACAAGCATTGGTGATGAAAGAAGTTGTGCTACTTAGGTAGCTTCAGTATTGTCCTCAACAGCATGCACAAAACATGTTGTCACTCACACAGAAAGTGTGATCAGAGTCCATGTAGCACCCCCCGACCCGATCCGGCCGGACCGATCCGGGGCGCGCTACTCGGACTTTCACATCTTTTCAAAACTTCATTTTTCATTTTAAAATCAGTGTGAGCCCATAAAACATTTTAAACTTTTTACGAAAATTCGGCAGAGTACCATTTGTTTTTCGGACTTTCCAAAAACCTGTTTTCCACAAATCAATTCACTTCCAATTTCAATAACACTTCAATATCAATTTCAAACAATTGCGCACTCTGCCGTTTAGTGCGACTTAGCAATCACAATTTATATGAGAAACAAACAGACCTTAATATTTACAAACAGTTTTAATAATAAAAGACATAAATCATAAACTAATTAATTACAAAACATTTTACAAAACGTATTTACAAATTTCCTGTATATGCATGCTTTCAAAAAATATATATACACATAGCATAAATATACCCAACTGTATAGTTCCTGTGACTCGGTCTGCAACTTGCTCTTCCTTCAATCTTTAGCCTCCTCTGGATTCCTGGTACCTACGCGTTAGAAACAAACTAACGCGCTAAGCATAAAGCTTAGTGGGTGTACTAAAAATTCAATTAAATAAATCATAATATAAATGTATATAAATCACAATATATATATATATATATATATATATATATATATTTCAAAACAATTCCATTTCTATTGCATTTCAAAACAATTAAATTTCGAAAATCAAAGCATTAAACAATTCCAATTACTTTAATTTCAATAACGAAGTCAATAATGTTCGTTTCACTTTTGAATTTCAATCAATTCTGGCCCACTAGAATACTAAACATTCTAGGACTGGAATATGGGTCAATGTGATTGTCCGAGATTGCCCCGCAACAACAATCACTAATATCATCGCGATTGTCCGAGATTGCCCCGCAACAACAATCGCTAGTATCATTGTGATCGTCCGAGATTGCCCCGCAACAACGATCACTAAAATCGGTGTGATTGTCCGAGATTGCCCCGCAACAACAATCACACAATAATAACGGCGCAGTACTGCTCAGTAAAACCCAGCTGGTATACCAACCTCCTATATCCATTTCTATGTCTACGTATCCTAGGGCCGTTTCGATAAACGATTTTCACAAACAAATACGATATAATATAAAATCTTTCCGAAATCAACAACATGTAACGAAATCAACAATAATCATATAAATATCGAAATCAACAATAATCAACCATAGATCCACAAATCATCGATTTTACATATAATATAAACATTTTTTATACGAATAATCGGAATCGAAAACTTTTAACGAAATCGAAAACGAAAACAAAAACAAGAAACGAAATCGAAAACTAAAACGAAAAAGTAAACGAACTATTTCTCGAAACGATTTCGAAAAACGAAAGTACACCTACTTGGAAATCCGAGTTTTTCGGTCGACAAACCGCGGTTCCACGATTTCTTTCCCTTCTCTTTTTCCTTTCTCCTTCTTCCTCTTTTTCTTTTCTTTTCTTTCTTCTTCTTCTTCTCTCTTCTTCTTCTTCTTTTTCTTCTCTCTTTTCTCTCATTTTCTCTCTTTTTCTCGGTTCTTTCTCTCTCTGTTCTGTTTTCTCGCTTCTGCGAGAAGCTTCTATTTTTTTTATATTTTTTTCGCCATCGCGACCGCCGTCGCGACCTGTGGTCGCGGCACCAGGTCGCGACACTCACTGGAGTGCGCGCACCGCCTTCGTCGCGAGCGCGCCCTGGTCGCGCGAATGGTCGCGTTGCTCTCTGCCTATTTTTGACAATTTCATCGCGAGCAGTCCATCGCGACCTGTGGTCGCGGTGGCTGGTCGCGTTGCTCACTGCCAGGTTTTGCCATTTTCATCGCGATCAAGCCATCGCGACCTGTGGTCGCGGTGACTGGTCGCGGTACTCACTGCCAGATTTTGCGTTTTTCACCGCGAGCGAGCCATCGCGACCTGTGGTCGCGGTGACCAGGTCGCGATGCTCTCTGGTCCAGTTTTCCAATTTTTTTCATTTTTCTCATTTTTTCACTATTCAATCCGGTCCGCTAGAAATCATAAAATAAACATACATTTAATTACATTTACACCCCCTCAAATAGTAAAATTCATTTTTCACATATTTCATATATATCAAAAATTCATCACCCGAAATCCGGGATGTTACAGTCCATGCAAGCATAACCGTACTGATCATCTGCTTGTTTCATTATGGCTGATTGCAATGCTGATGTGGCGTGATTATTGTAATATGTTAGGCGATAAATGTTGTAGTATAAATAGTTATTAGTGGCTACTTTAAGTAAGTTGAAGAAGTACTAAATATATATCATTAGAGAGATTAAAGAATCTCTCAAGTTTTTCTTCTTCTTTGAATCTCTTTTACAAAAACTTTCTCTTCTTATCAAGCTCTCTAGCTTTCATATGGTATCGGAGTTACTTAACTAACATCAATGGCTGCAAATACTTCTGATTCTTCGATCCTTGTATCTCAATCAAAACCTAACAGATTTATGTCCCCATCTTCAGTAGACTTATCTTCACTTGTAAAAATGACCTTCAATCACTTGGTCAAGTTGAACAATAGCAATTATACTCATTGAAAAGTTCAGGTTCTTCCTACGATCAGAACTCTTGAGCTGGAAGATCTTATCTCTAGCAACAAAGAGCCTCCAAATCAATTCATGATCATACAATCAAGTGACAACTTAGTGATTGAATCTCAGATCAACGAAGCTTCCTAAGCATGGAAGAGATCTGATCAATTGCTTCTTAGCTGGCTTTATGTAACTGTAAGTTCATCAATCATTGGTCAAGTGACTGAATGCAATTTGGCAAACCTTAGAGAGGCTATACTCTCAGCAGTCTATGGAAAGTATTTTGCAACTTATACATCAGCTTCAAACTTTGAAAAAAGGAAGCTCATATATGTCAAATTTTGTGATGAAAATCAAAGGAATAGGAGATGAACCAAAGACAGCTGATTAAGTTGTCACTAGTTTGATCTGATGTTGAGCATCATGCATGGTATTGATGGTAAGCCATGCGTACGATCTAGTGGTGCTGCAGATATCTTTACAATAGAAAAAAATGTCTCTTCAAGATGCTTACTATCTCCTGATGCTTTATGAGCAGATTATTGAACAGCTCAACATTGTTGCTACCTTTGATACTGCTAGTCACTGCTAGTCACTTAGCTAATATTGCAGCTAACTATGCAGACAGAGCAAATCGAAATGGAGGCCAAAATAACTCTAGAGGAGGTAGAAATGGTCGTGACAGAAACAGATAAGGTAGATTTGGATCTGGCAATAGGAACAATCAATCTAAATGCATTGTCAAGTCTGCGGTAAAAGAGGTCACATTGCATACAATGTTATCATAGATTTAATATTAGCTATCAGCCTCAGTGACAACAACAAGGCTATCAGCAGAACAATACTCAATCAAATCAGAATTGGCATCAAATCAGTAACAATTCTCAAAGTCATGGATCCAAATCTCTTTAGGTACAGTCAACTCCACAAGCTCATATTTTTCAAAACTCAAATTTCTATGCAACTCCAGAATCAGTTGCTAATACATCCTGGTATGTGAACATTGGTGCAACAAGCCCTATCAGATCAGACTTAAACAATCTCTCTGTCAGGTCTGATTATAAAGGTAAAGATAAGGTTATTGTTGGCAATGCTGAGAATTTTGATATAACTCATATTGATAACTGAAAAATGTGGATTTGTAGTTATGAAAAACCTGTTTTGGGGGTGGTGGTGTGTGGGAAGAATAGGTTAACAAAAATATTGCGGAATTAAAAACAAGTAAACCTAATAAAAAAATCAACACAAGGATATTTACGTAGAAAACTCCTAAAGGTAAAAACCATTGGATCAACTCGTAGACTAATTAATACACCACAAACAAATTTTATTAGTTGGTATATTGTTTACAACTCACATTGATTGACCACTCAATTACACGATTCTTGCTATAACCTAATTCTACATATCTGCAGGCTTTTTATTAGCCAACCTTGTCAATATTGCTCGCATATTTTCTGCGTTGCAAGACTTTTTGATCTTTCCTCATGTCCAAGAAATAATACCTCTCAAGTTATTGAGATCAAATTTAAGTGTTCAATAATGAATGCACATCAAATGACATGCATGATCAATACATGTTATGAATAAGCTAGAACCATGAAGCACAATACCAAAGTATAATCTAGCCTAGAAACTCTCTACTCTCTCATAGAAAATAAAAATAGCATAGCAACTAAGTAATAAAACAATGTGAGAGAAAATAAAAAATTGAGAACTTATGAATAATGAATTTGAGTTCACTATTTATAGCCTTCATAGAAAGATACTTAACTCTAATAAGAATAGGAAATAGTCTACAATAAGTTTTTTAAAAAAAAAAAAAAAAAAAACTTTAGGGAAAGTGAGTTAGTTTCCAAAAAAAATAAAACACTAAAAAGAAATTTTCTAAGAGAATAAGACTTAAAATTCAAGAAGTTTTTTTACTTCCAAATTCATAAAAACTTTCCAAAATAATTTAAGATTGCTTTAAAACATGTTTGGAGGTCACTAGGAATGCGAAACAAGAAAACAGACTGACCAAAAGAATACAGGATACGGATCTGGTAGGTCCCACACGCCAAAGGCGTGCACCACGCCTTTGGCGTGGAGCTGCTGCCAGGACACCATACCAAAGGCGTGCACCTATGCTTTTGGCGTGAAGATGCTGTCCTGTTTCATTTATTTCAATTGCACTTGACTCGACTTTGAATCACTCTTAACCTATCCAAATGACCTTAGAAAGGTACAAATATCTAGTTTCATCTCCAAAAGACAAAATACCATTTGTACGTGTAGATAAAAAGTTATGATAGTTCAAGCATGCAAATGTTAGATTTTCAAAACCATGAAATGTTCAAAAATAAATTCTAAAACTATACCAAACAAAATAATTAAGCCTCCACACTTCTAAAACATTAAAACCAACATGTTAGAACTATAATGTAAATGCATAAACATGTTATATGTGTGTATGTGAATCTTATCCAATCTCAAGAATTAAGAGAATTTTCGATTCCTCGGAACTTACCTTTAAACACTCTCTTGAGTGATCTCAGAAACTCGTCGTTTTCCCGTGATTTCTTTCGAATATTCGACACGTTCAACTCATGTTCTAACTCTTACAAACAAACACTTTTTGCTCATAGAATCAAAGCTAACAAACTAATAACCTTACAATAACTCTACAGTTCAATTACACATATCACCACCTAAATCACTTGTGCTAAATTAAATATTGCATGTTCCTTCAATTACAAAAAGTTTACTAAGCGTTTCCAAATTTACTAAAGACGATAACATCTTTACTGAATTTCATGACACTTATTTTGTGATCAAGGAAAATGTTTCGAAGAAACCTTTACTCAAGGATAACTTAAGAATGGACTCTATCAACTTAAGCTAAATGATTTCAAGTCTGGCTATTCTTCCTCTAGTCATGGGTTGTTTTCTTCTCTTTTTGTTGTAATAATGATAACAGTCCTAGTACTGTATCTATTTCTTTTTCTAATGTTGCTTATCATTCACAAACTGCTAGCAATGTTCATTCATCTATATGGCATGCCAAGTTAGGACATCATTCGATTGTTGTACTTCAAAAGGTTCTAAACAAAGTTCATTTTAATTGTAAAGTTCAGTCACCAAACTTCTGTGATTCTTGCTAACAAGGAAAGGTTCATCAATTGCCTTATCCTAGAACTAATATCGCTGCAAGTCTCCACTTGAACTTGTGTATTCAGACTTATGGGGACCTTCTCCATTACTTACTAATGAAGGTCATAAATATTATGTTATCTTTGTTGATGTATTTACTCGGTATACCTAGTTCTATCCAAAAGGTTACATCTGATGCTTTTTTAGCATTTCTTAGCTTCAAAATACATGCTGAATTACAACTAAGTAGCAAAAAGTTAAGTGTTTTCAAATCGATGTAGGAGGAGAAAATCAATATTTTTTTCCTTCCTTGTATTAACGTGGAATTCATGTAAGGTTCTCATACCTATATTTTCATCAGCAGAATGGGTTCTCTGAGAGAAATCATAGGCATATGGTAGAAATGAGACTCATATTACTTGCTCATGCTCATATGCCTCTTCATTTTTGGGTAGAGACTTTTACCACTTCAGTCTTTCTTATTAATAATCTTCATTCTACTGTTCTTAATTTTGTTTCTCTTTTGAAAAACTCTTTCACAAGCAACCAAACTACCAATATCTCAAGACATTTGGTCGTAGTTGCTTTTCATCTCTTAGAGCTAATTCTAAACACAAATTCAATTTTCACTCAAAATGTGTATTTCTTGGTTATAGCTTTTCTCACAAGGGGTAGAAGTGTTTTCATCCTAGTGGCAAAGTATATATGTCTCACAATGTAGAGTTTAATGAACTTGAATTTTCATGTCCTACATTGTTTTCATCAAATTCTTCTTATGTGTCATAATTGCCATCAGGTTCTGTCATAATCCATGCTTGTCCTTCTCATTTTCCTTCTTTAGTTTCTCATCAATAGCCCAAAATGTTGTTTCAGGTTCTAAGATCACAGAATGTAGTAGTTGAAACTTCACATTCACCACCAATATTTCTTGTTCAATCCTAATATTACCTCCACCAACTTCTTATTCCATAGCCCCTGCCACATTAAAGCCTTTTCAGCACCTTATGGTTACCAGACCTAGAAGTGGTGCTTTTCGTGCACTTTCTACTAGCTTGATCTCCCATCATGCTCTTGTGCATACTATTGAACAACTAATGTCAAGAAGGCTATTCAGGATCCTTAATGACTGTCTGCCATGCAGACTAAGTATAAGGCCTTACAAGCTAATCACACCTGGACTCTTATCTCTTATACTTCTGATATGAACCTATTAGGATGTAAATGGGTGTTTAGAGTGAAATTCATTCTTGATGGCTCGGCGTTGAAATACAAAGCTAGGTTGTATGCTAAGAGTTTTCATCAAACTCTTGGTTTGGATTATTTTAATACTTTTAGCCCAGTTATTAAGGCCTTTACTATCCGATTTGTGTTTACTCTTACTGTAACCTTTGGCTAGCCTATTCAGTAGGTTGATGTTAACATTGCTTTTCTAACTAGTGAACTCCATGAGGTTATTTACATGGCTCAGCCAAAAGGCTTTGTTGATCATGCCAGTCCTTCTCAAGTCTGCAAGCTACATAAGGCTTTGCATAGCCTTAAACAAGCTCCACGTGCATGGTTTATAAAGTTGAGGACTGCTATCTTGAATTGAGGTTTTGTTCCCCCTATCTTTGATGTGTCTTTGTTTGTTAAAAGGTAGGGCACTTCTCTCACTTTGTTGTTGGTCTAAGTTGATGATATTCTTATCATTGAGATAGATTCCAAGTTGATTCATCACTTGCATTCTAAGTTTGCTTTCAAGACGCTTGGTGAAGTCAATTATTTTCTTAGTTTTAAGGCCTTTCGAGACATTAATGGATTGTATCTTACTCAAACCTAATATATTCTTGATTCGTTGGAAAGAATTGATATGATGGACTCTAAACCTGCTCCTACTCCTATTAGTGCTGGTTCCAAACTGTCTTTACATTATGGTGGTCCTCTTGCTGATCCCTCATCCTGTAGAATTATTGTTGGAGCCTTACAATACCTCACTTATACTCGATTTGATATCTCATTTATTGTTAACAGGTTAAGCTAGTTCTTGTGGCTTCAACCTTTGCTCACTGGTTTGCTTGTAAAAAGGTGTTAAGGTATCTCAAAGGCACTCCTAGCCTCAGTCTCTTCTTCAAACCTGCTACCTGATTAAATCTTGAAACCTTTGCTGATGCAGACCGAGCTACTTGTATTGATGATCGCCGTTCTACTAATGGTTGTTGCACCTTTCTTGGTGCAACCTTATTACTTAGAGTTCTTAAAAACAGAAGGTTGTTGCTCACTGTAGTACGGAGGCAAAATATCGGTCTCTTGTAGAGGCCACTACTGAAATATTTTGGCTTCAATCTTTGTTTTATTAGCTTGGTATTTTACTCTCTTCCTGTCCAGTCATCTTCTGTGATAATGTGGGAGATCCTTAGCTCAGAATCCAATCTTCCATGCACGTACTAAGCACGTCGAAATTGATTGCATTTCATCCGTGAAAACGCTGCTTCTGGTGCTGTTGAGATTTGTTAATTGCCTACTGAATATCAAACAGCTGATATCCTCATAAAGGCCTATTCACTTCTCGTTTTGATTTCCTTCATGGCAAACTTACTTTGGTTGCATCACCCTAGTTAAATTTGATGGGGAATGTGATGAAGAATATTTTTTATGATATAACTACTAGGACTACCAGTACCGTAGCTGGTGAGCAAGCACAGCTGGCTGGTTCTTGTAACATAATTGTTCATGCTCAAGCAGCAGCTTTCTGTCACTCACCTGCAGCAGTCCAAATCACAGGCAGCGGTGATGAAAGAAGTTGTGCTACTTAGGTAGCTAGCTTCAGCATTATCCTCAACAGCATGCACAAATCATGTTTGTCACGCACACAAAAAGTGTGATCAGAGTCCATGCATGCATAACCGTACTCTGGTTGTATCATAAGAGCCTAGTTATTATGATTGATTGCAGTGCTGATGTAGCATGATTATTGTAACCTGTTAGGTGATAAATGTTGTACTATAAATAGTTGTCAGTAGCTATTTTATGTAAGTTGAGAAATACTAAATATCTGCCATTAGAGAGATCAAAGAATCTCTTAGGTTTTTCTTCTTCTTTAAATCTCTTATACAAAAACTTTCTCTGCTTATCAAGCTCTCTAGCTTTCACACTAACTTCCTCTTTATTCCCATCGTAATATCATCCTGCCTACTCCCCTCTGATCCACCACCGGATTGACACTCTGCCTCATCTTCAAATGATGAGAGACCGGAGCTTGCAGCCACACGCCATATTTAGCAAAACACCCATTCAATACTCCAACTCTAGCCTCCTCATTTAGTCACTCCCTTAAGCAAATGACCCACCATTCCACAGGCAAACCAAAATTTAGGGAGCTTCTCATACTTCATTGGAGCTATTACAGTCGTCCCAATCTATAGTAATATGATTCTAATACCTCTCTTAAGATCCAAACTTTCACTTGCAGGAATTTCCCCCAACATCCCTTTGAATCAATTGGAATTTCAACAACAGATCTAATCGATTCCGCTAGCAACCATGCCACTTTCCTGTTCGTATACAGCAATGGGATGTTACAGATTTGCACCCAAAACTTCACATAATTGGAGCACATCTGGTTTCCTGGGCCATGCCACATAATTAAACCATGCCACTTTCCTGGGCCATCTGGTTTCACCAAAATAGTGAGACGCCGATCGAAATGCCATGGATCCCTTGACCACACCTTTGCACTATGCTCCAACGATTGGAAATGGAACACAAAAATAATCTCCTACAACTTCAATATCCAATTCAGACAAGGGTTATGTGTAGTTGCACTATAAAAAGATAAAACCTATTTTTATTTTTGTACCTTCGAGGAAAAAAAAAAGTACAACAGAGTAAAAACAAAAAATAAATAATAAAAAATTGTGTCCACACACATAACATCTGAAGATTAATGATAGCAGAGAAAATTGTAGCTGGATTTTTGTTTAAAGATCGAAAAGAAAATCTGAGATAATTTTCTATCTCTATGCATTCATACATGAACAAGTTGATCGTACTTCAGCGTTATATAAACAAAATTATTTATGTCAATTACATTTTTATTTTGTTTTGTTGATTGAAAACCAACAAGCAACAAACTCAGTTAACTACTTTCCTGATCATTAGTTGCTTGTTGGTTGATAGCAGCTGAGGATATGATTCAACTTGACTAGACCGAAATACAATTTCTAGAGGGACGAAATCTGATCTTGAAGACAGTGCATCATTGGACACCTTGGCCTTGATCATCCATATTTATTTGCTGTTTATTGAATAAAGCCGGATTGAATTATTAATCATCTAAATGTCATATCCAAATATATTATATCAGTAATTATTCTGATACACTTTTATCAATAATTAGTCAGGTAATCTTTTCATTAATAGTAATTACCAAATAATTATCTAATTGATTTGAACTACTTAGCGTAACAATAAGCTTTAGATTATCCAACAGTAATAGCTTGTAATAGTTAATATACTTGAAGAACATGTAGGGCATTAACTGAATAAAATTTTGAGCTATGAAGCATCACACTTTTTACTTATTATATAATATAATATGATTTTTCTTCCTTTCTTTTTTCTTAATCATCTGACCACGTATGTTACAAGGCCAGGAATGTGAATATTCATCATGTAGTCTTCCCAGTCAATGCAATTGGGATCAAAGTTGACGGCATCCACCTCTAATTTACTCTCTCTCATTGTCATTCGCAACCTCTCCGAATTCGTGTCATCAAATCTGTGTACACAGAACATGTGCAAATCATATATTTAATATATATTTAATTAAAACAATATGATTTTATATGGAAAACGAAAGCATATATAAGAGCAAAGTAATGCATATATATACTTACATGCCTTTGAAGAACATGTAGGGTTTGTAAAGTTCTGCCAACCGCATTACCAATTTGAGTTTCCGATCAGAATCAGTGGTAATGCCCTTATAATATTGGAAGAGAACTGAATTCATCAATTTCAGTCCCTTCAAGTAAGAAACAATTAAAAAATTAAAAAAAATTAGAACAAAGTGTAGTAGTTGAGGGAAAAAATGGAGTGATAGAAAGACCATTTAATTGATCATAATGCATTGACTGTGATTTCCAGTTCACAGAGAAAATTAAGCAAATTAAATGGAGAATTTATTGAATTGGAACAGACCTTCAACGGTAGTAGATATCTAATAGCCATGTATCTTCGAAATTTAGACCATTTGTCCAGCATAATGAATTTGCTGACTTTAATTGCTTTGCCCTTTTTATCTGTCAATGGATTTTTAGTGAAACAAGGACAGCCAAAATTGCGAATATTTGACAATTTGATTGCATTTCTCCTTGACGAACCAACATGGTATATCTTAGGATCAGAAGAATGTTGATTGGCGTTGGCAACCATAGCCACTATCATTGCATTCACCACCATGTCTGCTGGTATCTGTAGAATAAGAAAAAGAACATATATGTTAATTTGCCAAGAATTACAAGTAGAAAAGTACAGATTTATAAAAAAAGAAAAGAAAGAATTCATCTCACCAAATCAAGGATAGTATTAGGGTTAGCAGGCAAGCATTTGACTTTGCCTTTACCATAACTGTCCAAGGTTCTGTACATGACTTTTGAGAGTAAGTTATAGCAGTGAAAATGAAGTATACGATTGATATACCAATGGATTTATCTTAAACCTTCGATCCAACCTGGGAATGGTTCTTTATAGGTACTTGTTATCATTGTGGGGCGTATGATGACAAGGGGCAAATTTTCTCTATAATAGCCTAAGACCATTTCTCCCATTGCCTTTGTAAATACGTAAGTGTTTGGCCATCCGTACAACCTTGCCCTATTTAAACAATTTATTTATACAATTTGTTAAATCAAATCAAATTAATAAAATTACTGTAATGATTGATTTCGATAGGTCTCAGTTACTGTATAAACAATATATATTTTTTTAAACTTTTTTATTTGTGCAGATTGTATGTTTGGATAAAACAAATGGTACAACCTTTGCATCCCTAAATCTTCCATGGATGAAGTGATTGTTTCTTCAGTAGCATTTTTGGCTCGAAGTTGATTTAAAGTTTCCTCCACCAATTTCTTTTCCATTGTGATGTCCAATTTACTTGTCCCGTTTAGACTCTCACCAATACGAAATGAATCCTCCACTATTTTTCCCGACCTTTTGCCACACACATAAACTACAAAAAAAGAAAATATATGGTCCCGATCGATCAATGGTAAAGACATTTAGAAAGAAAAATATATTAGACATCACATGTTGGAATGAAGAGTCATACATAATCAATTGAGTTCGCACAATTTTCTAATTTCGAATATATATATATATATATATATATATATATATATATATATATATATATATATATATATACCCTTCTATATATTTATATATTTTCAATGTGAGATTTATCTTCTATTAACTTCATATATAAATTTTTTAATAGTCCAATATTCGAGACTTTTAAGTTAAATAATATAAGGGAAATATAATGTACCAGTTGAGATGTGGAGAAACATCTTTATTTTAACACATTTCTTTGCAAAACACAAAACATGGAAAGCTGCCGTAGTATTGGTGCCCAAAGCAACATCATACCTATAAACAAGAGAAATTGAAAAAAAAAACAAAAAAACTAGATTATGTCATATTGTCATATAATGTAATTAAATATAATTATAAATATATATGTATTTGCTCACCAATTGACTTGCAATATAGACATAAAAGAGCAATAATAATAGCAAGGGGACATAACTTCAATGGTAGGGACCTACAGTATTATTTATAGGATGAAATTCTTTTTGATCTCTACTTTTTCTAAATTATTATTTTTTAATTGATATTTCCTTTTTTTGACTCCTATAATTCCTAACTTTTTAAAAATTTATTATTTTAATTTTTTTAACCAAATTTTTTACTGTCAAACATAACAGAATATGCATATTAACCATTTGTCCTTAACTTTAAATTATTAAATTAAAAATACATTTATTTTTTAAAATTTAACAACTTAACTTTAATTTGTACATCTAATAAAAATTGGTTAACAAAAAAAATAAAATTATAAATATACAAAATTTATAAGAAAAACCCTTCAATGTTAAAAAAAAAAAACAATTAAAATAAATTAACACCAAAATTAAAAATCTTTAAAACAATAAAAAAATATTACTATAAATAACTAATTTATAAAAATGCAATAATTGAAAATAACTTTAAATTAATATTAAAAAATTAAATTAAAAATTAACTTTTTTTTAGTAAAGCAATAAAAAATTTTAAAAATATCAGGAGGATGTATTATTATTTTTAAAAATGATAAATTTATAATAAGTATTTTTAAAAACAAAATAAATTACTAAAAGTAATTTTAAATCATTGTTTGAAAATTATTATTTCTTTATTTTTATTTTTTCTAGTTATTATTTTATTTATTTTTTAACCTTAATTTTTATTTTTATGTATGATGACTGAAATACTCATCACTCCATTAAATTTGACTAATTGTTGACTAATATAAGGATTAAATTAATAATTTTTAAAAAGTTAGGGAGGGAGTTAAAAAAAAATATCAATTAAAAATAATAATTCAAAAAAATTAGGGACAAATGATTTTTGCCGTTATTTATATGCCTATTCAATGAAATCTTTGCACTTCATGTTTTTGAAAAGCTAGCTAGCTATTGTTAGAGTTCATAAAACTCAACATGATCATCATCAGAAATCTTATGATGAGTGTAGACTAAATGGGCCAAATAGATAACAGGTGTTTGGGCCTAAATAAAGAGTTAGGCTATTAGGATAATCAGGCCCATCAGATGAAATGTCAGGTGGTTAAGTTAGTTACTATTGAGTTAATCTAACCATACTGATTAGTTAGATTAACCAAGTGTATATATACTAATCTGTTGTGCACTGTTGAAAAAAAAATGAGAAAATCAAAATTCTGATCTCACTTCTCTTTCACTCTCTCTAATCTTCTCCCCCTAATTTCTTCTCTAGGGTTTACTGTGAATACTTGATTTTATCAAATCATTACATGGTAACAGAGCGCTCGATCTGAGGTAATAGAGTCACCACTGTTGCATAACATCTCTGGTTCATTCAACAATACTCCTAAGCTGAACAAGAAGCATAGAGAGAATCAATCTCAGCTGATCTCCAAGAATCTCAATTTCAATCTTTCTATCAAGCTCGATGACAACAATTTTATCTACTGGGAAACTCAGATACTTCCAGTCATCAGAGCTTTTGACCTTGAAGACTTCATTTTCAGTTTAACTACATGTCCTCCAAAGTTTGTCATGGCAGTTAATGAAGAATCAGGTGAGTCAACTCAAAGATACAATGATGATTATCTTACCTGGAAAAAGATAGACCGGTTATTAGTGAGCTGATTGATGTCTACCTTGATTGAATTTATTCTTGGTAAAACCACTCAGTGTGTAACTGCTTGTGAGGTTTGGAATACTTTTACCAACATGTTCTTACAACAGTCCATGGCTAGAGTCATGCACCTTTAATCTAAGAAAGGCGTTATGAAGGCTAGTGTTTACAAGTGAAGATCAAATGTATCACTGATTCACTAATGGCAGCTGGTTAAATTGCTACTGAACAGGATTTAGTTGCTTACATCTTAGGAGGATTAGGTCTGGAATTTGATTCAGTTGTTGTCAATTTAACATCAAAGAAAAAGAAGATATAATAACTCTGTAAGATGCACAGATTCTTCTCATGAGCTATGAGTCAAGACTTGAACAGTATCATGCTAGTGCAACTATTGATATGTCAGCAGCTTTAGCTAATATGACAAAGGTAAACAAACTGCTAATTATGCACAAGGAAGAGGTCAATTTCAGAATAATCGAGGTAGGTCAATAGGAAGAAGATGAGGTAAATGTGGCACGTACTATAATCAGAGGTTGACATGTCAACTTTGTAGAAAGCCTGACCATTTTTCTACCATATGCTACCACAGGTTTGATTAATCTTTTACTGGAGGTTTTGGCAAACTAAATTCACAAAATCAGCAGCTTATGTCAAACAACGTCAATAACATGCAAAGAAATTATGCTCAGTAGCTGGACTATACTAGCTGATATCAGTATCCCCATCATCCTAGCATGAATGCCCTTATTGCAGCACCAGCTACAGTTGGATATACCAATTGCTATGTGGACAGTAGAGTTACCAACCACATAACACCAGACTTCAGCAATCTTTCTATCAACAATGAGTACAAAGATACAAATCGTCTTGTTGTAAGTAATGGACAAAAACTTCATATTTCTCATATTGGAATACCAGTGGTATGCTCTCATAATAATCCTTATACACGTTTGCATATTGGCAATATATTATTTGTGCCTCAAATTACTAAAAATCTGCTCTGCATTGCTCAACTTACTCATGAAAACAATATCATAGTTGAATTTGATAATACATCATGCTTTGTTAAGGATAAAACATCGAGGAAAACATTGCTCCAAGGAGCATTGAGGGATAGTCTTTACCAACTCACTCTTCCAAGGGTTAACAACTCTAAGAATTCTCATACTTGCATATCTGCCCATACTGCATTTTATACAGCTGATTCATGTAAAGCACCCTTGCTGTCCATAAATAAAACAACAAGTGGTCATGAGTGTAATACTTTTACTATTTCACAAGGCATACTGCCATCTCTTGTCAATGTACTTGTTGATACATGGCATAAGAAACTTGGTCATCCCTCTGACCAAGTACTTTCTAAAGTTTTACAATTGCTAAATTTTAGAGTTCATTGTTCTTCTATAATGCACTCTTGTGATGCTTGTAAAGTTGGTAAAGTTCATCAATTGCCATTCACTACATCTAGTTGCAAAGCTTCTGCTTCTCTTAAGTTGGTGTGCTCGGATGTGTGGGGTCTTTCACCTATAGTGTCCTCTATTGGCTATAGGTATTATGTTAGTACTCATATTCTAGGTACTGTTGGATATATCCTTTAGTTACGAATTCACAAGTTAAAGATGTTTTTGTGATCTTCCATAAACTTGTTGAGATAATGCTTAATACCAAGCTCAAGTCTCTTCAAAGTGACAATGGTAGAGAGTTTAAGGCCTTAGTTCCTTACCTTCTTTAATATGGTATTCACTCTACATATTCTTGTCCCTATGTTCATCAATAGAATGAGACTGCTGAAAGAAAACATAGGAGTATTGTAGAGATGGGTTTAGCTTTTTTGGCACAAGCAGCTATGCCTGTTTCCTTCTGGTGGGAGGCCTTCCATACAACATTCTAAATTTGGTGTAAATGGGTTTAACTTATAACAACTTTAACATCACTCCTATCGTCGGATTATATATTTGAAAATGTATTTAAAAATGAAATCTATATCTGAAAATGTATTTAAAAATGTCATTTTCTCTCATAATCTTTAGGCTATATCAGTACCACATTGAGAATTCATTATTTTATTCTACATCAATAGAGATCCATTAGTGAAGATATCAGACCAAATTTAACTGTATGTCTATATTTTAATAAGAATAAATAACACTAAATCTACATAGGGTTTGATCATCAATTACATTCGAAATTAAAATTTATAAAAACTCACATTGAGTACTCCCCTGACGTTAAATTTGACCTTTAAAAAATTAGAGTTGGCCGTCTAAAAATAATATAAGGACGAAAATGCCTTCAAATTAAAAGAAAACAAACGTTAAAAAAAAAAAATTCTAGATCTCCACCGTCTATTTTTAAAATAAAATTAAAATTAAAAAATAAAAAGTGGATCTCAACCATCCATCTTTTGAGGTGGACAGTTGAGATTTTTTTTTAAAAATAAAATAAAAAAGAAAGAAAGAAGGAAAGAAAAAGTGAAAGATGGGGTGTAGATTAGATTGGATTTCCACGCTCTTATCGAAAATCTTCATGGATGGATCTTAAAGATCGATCGATCCACTGGATGGATCTTCATCTCCCTCGTTGCCAACCCCCTATCACAAAAAAGGGGGAGGCGAGCCTCCTCACTTCACTATATAGGGGAGGCTTGAGCCTCCGCTGTTCAACGATGGAGGAGGCTCAAGAAGCCTCCCCCACTGTTGCGATCCATGATCCATCCATGGAGATGAGAGAGATAAGGGTGGAGATCCAGATTTCTCTCTTTTTTGTTTTTTTTTTTTTTAAAAAAAAAAAAATCTCAATTGTCCATCTTTTGAGGTGGAGAGTTGAGATACAATATTTTTTTTAAAATTTTTTATTCAATTTTTTTAAAAATTAAATGAACTGGTTTTTTTTTTAAAAAAATATATTTTTTTGTTTGGTTGATTTTAATCTAATAAGGAATCAGAATAATTTAGGTATGAATTTTTAACTTTTTCATTTTTAATTAAAAAAATATCTGACTTTTTAAATTTTTTATTCAAAAAAATGTCACCAAGTATACTGACCTGTCAAGTGAATAACTTTCTAGATTCAAATAAACATGCTACCCTTTTGGGCATTAAGTCAAACATTCAAACTTAGCGTCAAGGGATTTCAGTATGAGTTTCTGTAAATTTTAATTTCGAGTGCAATTTATCAAATTTCAGATTGTTTAAGTGTTATTAATTTGTCCATTTTAATAAGTAATTTTTATTTTAAAACAGAAGATAACACATAAGCCATCTGAGATTTACCTATTTGCAAAACAGAAACAACTTTTAAAAGATTTTGCTCTATTTTAAAAGATTTTAAAAGTATATAAATAGATTGAAGGAGAAAACCAACCTCCTTCTGGATTTATCATTTTTAATATATTACTTAGGGGTGGGCAAAAAACCAACAAATCGAACTGGTCCAACCGATTTTAGACTAGTTTAAGTTAAAGATTTAGTTCAGTTTGAATTTTAAAAAACTGTTAAAGTCGGCTTGGTTTTCGGTTAGAAAATCCGAACCGAAAATCAAACCGAAAAACCTATATATATATATATTAAAAAAAAAACTTAATTCTTTTCCTCACTTTCACGCATCTTCTCATCAGGTCTGATCTGTGTACCTCACTCACTTTTCCATCCCACACAGTTCACGCCACCTACCCACCTCTCCCATCTCAATATCGTCCATCATTATTATTATTATTTATGCATTTTGAATTATTGATAGCACTGAAGTTTAAAATATTGATACTTTTATGATGCTACCATATATGTTTGAGATAATTGTGTATTTTGAATACAAAATGATTGCATTTTGAATTACTTATAGCACTGGAGTTTGAGATATTTATACTATTATGATATGCTACCATATATGTTTGAGATAATTTTGGTGTCATTAGTTTCCTTATATATAAGATATTTCATTTATTTTTATTTTATTCTGTTGTAAAGCCTATAAATAAGCTCACAATTGTACTTACGCTCAATGAAATACACAATTTATTTTCACTTTCATTCTATCTGAATCAGAAGGTTTCTGAGTTTGAATTACTTTTTCACTCTTTATCTGAATTTTTTATTCATAATACATGATATACGGTAGGGGGCGTCTAACGTATGTGTCCCATATTTGTCAACTATATGAAATTTATATATGTAGGCAAGGTTTGGTTTGGATGATGCTGGCAAGAGTAACGTATTTAATTCAATAAATACTTGTTGGAGACAATACAAAAGTCGACTAACAAAAAGAATTAGAGAACTTTCTTCCGGTCCTGAAGCCGGTAGAATGATCCAATTATTGAAGCCAACTAACATAACTGATGAAGAATGGAGCCAATTTGTCTCAAATCGCTTGTCCTCAGAGTTTGATGTAAGTGTAGTTTAATAATTCTAGCCAAACATATTGTCATATATATGGTTCTACTTTTACTTTTATATTATTGTAGATAATCAGTAGCAAATATTCCAACTTGGCGAAAAAGAATAAAGCTCCACATACAACTAGTCGTAAGGGATTGGTACGATTACGTGAAGATTTGGTAAGAATTTAACGTAACAGTTTTATTTTATTATTAAAACTATCTAGTTTGTTTAGTCCATCTCAACTTGTATTCGCGAACACTTTAAATATATTAACAATGTAATATAATAATGTAGATGGCTAAAAAATATGTTGAAAGTGGAGACTTAGAAGATGCAGAGGTTGATAGGGTGGAAATTTGGATTGCTAGCCACAAACACAAAGATGGGACACCAGTGACAGAAGATGCCAGAGAAATAATTGTATGGGACAGTAATTAATATATATATATACACACACACACACATCAATTAGTATATAAATAGATATATTTGTTATGTGTTTTTAATTCTTAATATTTTGTATGACGTATAGAAACAATTAGAGGGAATTTCTAGAAATCATTCAACATCGATTTTAGATGATGCTGTATCTCAAGTTTTAGGGAAAGAGCATTGAGATCGAGTTAGAGGACTTGGTGGTGGCATAACACCAACAAGAGTAAATGCACCTTGGGTTGGTAAACAAACTACAACACAACTTCGAGAAGAGATGAAAAAACAAAATAAAAGACATGAAGATAAGATCAACACTCTCAAGCAACAACTTAAAGACTTGCAAAGTTTTGTATTCAATATGCAGGTAATGTGTTATAAAAAATCTATAATATTAGATTAATTTATAATGATATTTCAATTGATTTTAATTACTTTTTATTTTCAGACCAATGATAGAGGACATAGTCCTGAAAGAATTCCTTCTAATAGCATGCATAAGGTACATAACATAAAAATCCAATAATATATAATATTTTTGTCTTCTTTAAAACTTTATAAGTTTATAAAGTTTCAATGTCTATTGAAATTTTATATTTTGTTTTTGAAGCTACAATATTCAAGTGCCTCAAATTTATCGGGAGGTAATAGATGTGTGAATATCGCTGGAACTTTTGCAAAGGTAAATTTGAGTAAACTTTATTAATTAATAAATTAAATATTGTCTTGAGATTTATTGACCTTTAATCACTTTTAATTTTATATGCAAATGGTAGTAATTTACTAAAGCATCTACAAGTCATATGGATGGTTCAAGTGGAAAGGGAAACAAGGGCAAATTATTACATTGGATGGGTAATGGAGAGGTAGTAGC
This sequence comes from Xanthoceras sorbifolium, assembly GCA_003430845.1. Lineage (NCBI taxonomy): Eukaryota > Viridiplantae > Streptophyta > Magnoliopsida > Sapindales > Sapindaceae > Xanthoceras > Xanthoceras sorbifolium. Next base: position 2,197,042 of record CM010620.1, on the reverse strand, counting down.
TGAAGTTGAAGTTGATTGCACAGATCCACAGGCTGTGGTCCATCACATGAGTCTTGGTCCAGATTGTTGGAGAGTTTGTGTGAAGAAAATTTTGGAGAGCAAGATTCCTTTATATCGTCATACTACTGAGTTCTTGATACTTGAAGACGTACAAAACTTATTTATTGTTTGGCCAGCAAAATATGTTATATTGTATGTTTATTAGTACATTAAAACTTTAATGTTTTGTAATCAAGATGATATGATTATGTGATTTTATTCTTCAAATTAAGTATACTAGTTTTTATTGATTGTATTATTATTTATAATTTTTTGAATTCTATGTTGCAATATTGCAGAATGTTTTGCAGGAAATTGAAACCAATATGAATGGTATAATAAATAAAATGAATTTTAAAAAAAAATGTCAGGTTACCTACTACGGGCATTGCCCGTAGTAGATAAAGCATTTAAAGCGGGCGTAGCCCGTAGTAAAAAATATTTTTAACTAGGGGCATCGCCCGCTATAAAAAAAATCGACTACGGGCTTTGCCCGTAGTGGAAACTATGGCTGCATTAATTCACGGGCATTGCCCATAGTGGATGAGCTTTTTTTTTGTAGTGTCGCCGCTCGTCGCCTCTTCATCACTCCGCCTTATGAACAGCCATCGACTTTCTCACTCATCACTGTGCAAACAGGCGTCACACGAGCAACGATCTCACCTTGCAAACAAGCACCCAACACGAGCAACGATCTCACCTTGCAAACAAGCACCCAACACCGAGAAATACATTTGAGACTTTTTATCAAAATATTCAACTTAATTGGCCCATTTGTTTTTTTTAGCTTCTTTTGTCTTTAATAAGCAGTTCATTTAACTTATTATTTCATATTAGATATTAGTTTTTTTTTTTTTTTTTGATGATGGTATATCTTGAATTTAGAACTGTCGGTGTATGCATGTAGATTTAGATGAGTTACCAGTAAATTTCATGGCTTAATTTCTAGATGGGTGATCACTAAATGTTTAGATTCATTTCAAATTTATTTTCAATGATATTACTCATAATTAAATAATCTAATATGCAACAGGCTAGCTAGGATTACGAAGAATTCCATCCATATTAGAGAAATCAATAACTTTCCACCACAGAATTCCTCCCTTGTTCAACGACGGAGAAGCCTCCCCTGCTGTTGAGATCCATGATCCATCCATGGAGATGAGAGAGATAAGGTGGAGATCCAGACTTCTCTCTTTTCTGTCCATCTTTTGAGTTGAAGAGTTGAGATCCAATTTTTTTTGAAAAAAAATTTATTCAATTTTTTTAAAATTAAATGAACTGTTTTTTTTTTTAAAAAAATTATTATTTTTTTGTTTGGGTGATTTTAATCTAATAAGGAATCAGAATAATTTAGGTATGAAATTTTAACTTTTTCATTTTTAATTAAAAAAAATATCTGACTTTTTAAATTTTTTATTCAAGAAAATGTCACAAGGTAGACTGACCTGTCAAGTGGATAACTTTCCAAATTCAAATAACTATGCTACCCTTTTAGGTATTAAGTCAAATATTCAAACTTACGTAAAGTGAGTTTGTGAGTTTTTATAAACTTTAATTTCGAGTGTAATTCACTAAATTTTAAATTGGTTAAGTCTTATTAATTTGTCTATTTTAATAAGTAATTTTTATTTTAAAAGAGCAGATAACACATAAGCTATATGAAATTTGCCTATTTGCATAACAGAAACAACTTTTAAAAGATTTTGCTCTATTTTAAAAGATTTTGAAAGTATATAAATAGATTGAAGGAGAAAACCAACCTCCTTCTGAATCTATAATTTAATATATTACTTAGGGGTGGGCAAAAAATTAACAAATCCAACCAACAAAAAACAAAAGGACCATTTAAAAATAAAAAAAGAATTCGTTGAGATAGAGTGAGTTGCAGAGAGTGAGAGTGTGAGTTGCTTTTTAGTGAACGAGAGTGGTTTTCATTCCTTTGGTTTTTTTAAAAAAAATCTGACACCTTTTTTTTTTTCCTTTACTTATTTTTTCTTTTTTTTTGGACTAATTACAATAAAATATCCTAACGTTTAGTTATATTGTAATGAAATAGTGAGTTTAGCCTTAATTACATGTTAATACCCTACCGTCAGTTGACCAGTCAAATATAACGGTTTGATTTTAACTTTTGTATAAAATGACATAATTGCTCATAATTAAAAAAAAATAAAAATTGAAAAAATTAAAAAATTAAAATTTTTAAAAATGGACCTTCACCATCCATCAATCTTGATGGACGATGGAGATACATTTAAAAAAAAAAAAATTTAAAAATCATATAATTAAAAAAAGTTAAAAAAATATTTTATATTAAAAATTTTTTTGGTGTTCTTGGTGGAGATCTAGATTGGATCTCCACCGTCTATCAACATTGATGGACGGTTGAGATCCAATCTGGATCTCCACCAAGAACTCCAAGAACAAAAAAAAAAAAAAAAAAAAATTCAGAAACCAGATCTACTCCATCAACGGGAGCAAATATGCTCCCGTTGATGGAGCAGTTGCTCCGTCGCAGATGGAGCAGCGACGAAGCGCTACTCCATTGGCGATGGAGCTGCTCCATCCATCGCCGACGAAGCGCGGCGACGGAGCAAAGCGCTCCGTCGGAGATGGATGGAGCAGCTCCATCTTCGACAATGGACTCCATTTGCGCTTCGTCGCTGCTCCATCGGCGACGGAGTAACTGCTCCATCAACGGGAGCAGATATGCTCTCGTTGATGGAGCAGATCTTGCTAAATTTTTTTTTTTTTGGGTTGTTGATGGACGGTGGAGATCCAATCTGGATCTCTGGATCTCCACACCAAAAACACTAAAAATATATATATTTATTTTTTTATTTTAATTTTAAGTTTTTTTAATTTTTTTTTGTAAATATAATCTTCATCTTGATGGACGGTGAAGATTTATTTAACTTTTTTTTATAATTTATAAATTTTTTTTATTTTTTAAAAATAAATTAAGGTGAAAAAGACCAAACTACCCTTTGACTATTGGTTGACCGTCAACTCTAATGGTCAACCAGTTAGTCAAGGGTACTAACATGCAATTAATTAGTTAGACAAGGGTACTAACATATAATTAAGGCTAAACTTACGATTTTATTGCAATATAGGTAAACGTCAAGGTACTTTGTTGCAATTAGCCCTTTTTTATTTGACTTTTTCAAACTTTGAAGTGTATTACTATCCAAAATTATTATTATTATTATTATTATTTTATTGCAACAAAACTTCTATTACAGAATACCAACAAAAAAGTTTCGTTCAGGATTGAACCAATAAAATTCCTCCTTAGAGGAAAAGGTTAGGGAGGCAAGAGAATGTGCCATTCCATTCATTGAATGAGGAAAGGCATGACAGTTAAAAACTCCCACATCTCTAAAAAGAGCCTTGACATCATTAACAATAGGGTCCACAAAAGATCTAGGAAAAGAGCTAAACAACCTAGCCACAACATTAACAGCATCTAACTCAACCCATTTAATAACCAGGCTCAACTCCTTAGCCAGCAGCAACCCCTCTCGCAACGCCAGTAACTCGCCAAGCTTAGCAGGAAAAAACCCCAAGAGAGGCTTAGCTGAAGCTGCAACAACCTTGCCCTGATCATTATGCACCACTACACCAGAACCCATAACAGAAAAATCAGACTTCACTGCTACGTCGGTATTCAACTTCAGGGAGCTTGAAGGAGGAGGCGATCACGAGGCAGAACAAGGCTGCCTGGGAGGCTAGAGGGGAGAGCCAAAGACCTTCTGGGTACCCTGAAATTCACGAAACAAAGAAAGCAACCAAGAGACCAAATCAGCACTAAACCTGGGGGATTTAGAGTGAGTGACAGCATTCCTTTCAGACCAAACCCTCCACAGGATCATGCAGAACTCCTCGAATTCTGCTCTCTTAGCTCTAACAAAAACCCACAAGATCAAATCAAAACAAGAAATATGGTGCTGCAAATTAAGAATGTCCCAGAATACAGTGGACTCCCAAATGGCACGCACGGAGCTACACCAAAAAAGGGCATGGGCTGAGCTCTCGGGAGCATTACCACATCTAGGACAACAAGGGTCAACCACAATCTTCCTAGAACAGAGATTACAGAGGGACGGAATGACATTGTGACAAACTCTCCAAATGAAAATTTTGATTTTTGGAGGAATGTTGAGATTCCAAAGTGTAAGCCACCATTTCGAATCCGGACACGAGGAGTAACCTTTAAGAGAGAGTTTTTCCTACGCTGCAACTCTATACCCACTCTTCACAGAGTACTCCCATTCTTATCGAAATGCCAGATTAAGGAATCTTTACAATCACCACAACTCAGAGGAATTTTCAAAATAGAATCCCTATCTACTGCTACAAAAACCTGATCAAGCTTAGCCAAATCCCAAGTATGGGAAGAAGGGGTCATAAGGGATGCAACCTTGATATCTTCCAAAAGGGCATTCGAGAAGGGTCTGAAAATGGACGCCCTTGGTATCCAAGGGTCCTGAAAAGCCCTGATATCCTTACCATTACCCACCCTCCAACGAAGGCCCTTAAGAAGAAGACTCCTACCCCAAACCAAACTCCTCCAGAAATGAGAACTCCCCTGTGTCAACGAGACAGATAAGAAATCATCCTGTTTGAAATACTTTGCCTTAAAAATTCTAGCCACTAGTGAGTCTTTATTCATAGCAATTCTTCAGGCCTGCTTGCCAAGAAGAGCCTAAGTAAAAAGAGATAAGTCTTTGAAACCAAGCCCTCCATAAATTTTCGGGGAGCACAACTTATCTTTAGAGACCCAGCTAATTTTCTTATTACCATCTATGGTGCCCTACCAAAAGTCCAAAATTATGGAGCACAGCTCGTTGCAAAGAGTAGAAGGTAACTGGAAGACACTCATCGTGAAGGTAGGAATAGCTTGAGCCACTGCTTTGATTCGAACTTCTTTCCTACCCATCGAGAAGAGATTGCCTTTCAACCCTCTGATTTTACGCCAGACCCTCTCCTTAATATCACAAAAGGTTTTCCTTTTATTTTTCCCCACCATAGCTGGAAGGCCTAGGTACTTGTCATGAGCTTGAGCATTAACTAGACCCAGGCAATTCAAGATACTGGTGCTTCGAACATCTTCCACATCTGGACTAAAGGAGATATTAGACTTTTGCAGATTAATCCGCTGGCCAGAAGTTTTCTTATAGATTTTTAGGATTTGATTCAACTTCTCACAATTCTGAACTGAAGCCCTGCAAAAAATAATGCTATCATCTGCAAAAAAACAAGTGACTAACAAGGGGATTCCCGCGACAACATCTCATACCCCGGGATTGCCCATTAGATTCGTTGCCTTTGATAAGAGTAGATAAAGTTTCTGCACAGAGAAGGAAAAGGTAAGGAGATAGAAGGCATCCCTGCCTTAATCCTTTTTTCGGACTAACTTCCCCGACAGACTTCCCATTTATCAGGAAGGAAAGTTTGAAGGTTGACACACAGTTCATAACAAGGGCTTTGAATAGACATTCATTAGTTAAGATTAGCAAACCAAATTTAATTATTTGTCTATATTTCAACAAATAATTTTTATTTTAACCAGTGAATGACACATAGGTTATGAGATTTGTCTTCTAACAATACGAAAACAACTTTTTAAAAAATTTGCATAGAACCCCCTACCATTAGTAGTAACTGTTGACATTATTTTACTAATGAAAAGACCATAATACCCTTATCATATTTCAAAAATTAAAAACATGCCATAACTTTTTAAAAAATAAAATAAATAAGAAAAGAAAAAAAGAAATAAAAATATAAATCTCAACCGTCCATATCAAAGATGGACAGTTTTTTTTTTCTTTTGAAAAATAAAGATGGACAGTTGAGATATATTTTAAAAAAAATTAACATTTATTGAGTAAATTGAAATGAAGTACCTTGACGGTTGACCATATTGCAATAAAATCGCGAGTTTAGCCTTAATTACACTTTACTCCCCTTGACTAACTGGTTGACCGTTAGAGTTGACGGTCAACAATGATCAAAAAGTAATATAGCCATTTTTACCTTAATGTTTTTAAAAAAATTGTTAAAAATTGAAAAAATTAAATGAATCTCCACAGATTGATGAACGGTGGAGATTATATTGATAAAAAAATATAAAAAAAAAAAGAAAAAAAAAGAAAAAATTTCCCATATTTTTTTAAAATAGTAATAAAAATAAAAATAAAATAAAAATGGATCTCCACCGTCCATCAATCTCGACGGATAATGGAGACCATATTGAATAAGATTAAAAAAATAAATAAATATTTTTTTATAAAAAGTACCAATTTAAAAAAAAAAAAAAATTATATTCTTGGTGGTGGAGATCCAAGGTGGAGATTGGATCTCCACCAAACAATAACACCAAGACACCAAAAACACAAAAAAAAAAAAAAAGAAAGAAATTCTGGAGCAGATCTACTCCCATTGCTCCATTAATGGGAGCAGATCTGTTATATATATATATATATATATATATATATATATATATAATGTATTCTTGGTGTTCTTATTAGGTGGAGATCCAGATCTAGATCTCCCCCGCCAAGAACACAAAAAATAAATTAACATAAAAATATTTTTTTAAAAAATAATTTTTTATTTATTATTTAGTTTAATTTTTTAATCAGGTTAGTTGTGTCATTTCACACATAAGTCATGGTCAAACCGTTATGTTTAACTAGGTCAACTGACGGTAGGGCACTTACGTGTAATTAAGGCTAAACTCACAATTGCGTTGTAATATGACCAAACGTCATAATATTTTATTGCAATTCACCTTTTAAAATTTTAATAATATATTTTTTTAATTGTTTTGGTTCAAAGTAATTGCCTAGTGATTACTTAGTAAAGTTCGTGTGACCCTTGCCTTTGTGGCTTGGGTTCTTATTTATAGTATATGTATGTAATACTCGTTGGGGTTGGTCGAAAGGATCGTGTTCCGAGAGCCATCCATGTTATCTCGGAGTAGTTATACCTTTGTAGTCGTTGCATGGACTAGGTCATTATTGACCTGGCTTGTGTTTTAACTTGTACATGTTTATCTGTCAAGTAGCTGGTAGGCCTTGTATGGGCTATGTTTGGGGTGCTTTGGGCCTAAATGATGCGTTTTGTATGCTTTGAGTCAGTTGTAGGCTTAAGTCTGATTTGTGCCACTTTTTAACCACTACATAGATGATGATGGAGATCCATATATTGTTTTTCAATTTTTTTTCAATTGTTTTATTTATAGAGTTTGTATAAGTATTGAGTCTTAATTGTTTTGTTTTGTATAGTTTTGGATTATTTTCAAACATTTTTGTGTTTTTGAAAAATTGACTTTTGAATGCTTGAATTGGAATAACTTTTTATCTATACATTCAAATGGTATTTTGCTTTTTGGAGATGAAACTAGGCATCTATATCTTTTCAACGGTATAAAGAACGAAAAATTTCAAGACCGTTTGGGTGCATGCCTTAGACGTGCGGTGTCTACCAAATCCGAACCCTACTTGGGTTTGGTTTGTGTGTTTTTGTGTTTTGATCTCCTAGTAACTTTCAAACAATCTTTAATGCACTCTTTATTTATCTATGGAAGTTTTTAATGTATTTGAAAGCAAGAGAATTTCTTATTCTTCAAAGTCTTATTCTTTTAGAAAGTTATTCTTTTGAGTTTTATTTGTTATAGGAAGTTTTAATTTCTTTCCTAAAGTCTTTTTATATATATTACTAAGGAAATAAATTCTATTATTTCCTAGAGTCCTTTTAAAAAACCTAATGGCTTTTAATTTCCTACTCTTATTAGAATTAGGTTTTTCTATTGTTGTCTATAAATAGTGAAGTGAAATTCATTATTCAATTGGCTCAGTAAGGCTGAATTATACTCTCTAAAGCTCTTATGTTCTTTATTGTTTATTTCCTCTTACATGTATTTATTGCTTTGATACTCTGGTGTTTTTATTTTATGTGAGAGGAGAGAGTTCTATAGACTATATTATGCTTTACTTTTGCGCTTAATTGTTCTAGTCTATTTATAACATGTTTTGATCATGCATGTTATTTGATTGTTCATTAATTATTGAGCACTAAATGTGATCTCATGCGGGTAGGTAGTATTGGATTATAGTAAGAGTTGTGCGATTGAGTGGTCAATCAACGTGAGTTGTAAATGATATACCAACTAGTTGAAATTGTTTGAGATGTGTTAAGTGGCCTATGAGTTGTTCCCGTAGTTTTTTACCTGTTGGGGTTTTCCACGCTAAAATCTCTGTATTGAATTTTAATTTACGTTTACTTATTTTTAATTATGCAATATTTTTTTTGTAAACATACTCACTCCCTCTAGGTTTGCCATAGCTATAAATCCATGTTTTTCAACTTCTTTAGCAAGAACTTACAGTCACAGCACAGAGGTCACAGCTGTGTGTTTTAGCCTAAGCTCGACTTTGTTAGAGCATGAGGAGTGTGTGACTGGTAACATGGACTTATGATTGGCTATAGTACAAGAGTTTGCTATGATCTGAGAAGCCATGTATATATATTGTAGTCTAGCTATTGTAATGGTTATTCTGAAAACAAAACAGTAAAAGATTGCTTGTGTTGTTGAGAGAATTTTCTCATAGTAAATCTGATTCTGTGTTTTGTGTTTCTATTCAATCTTCACATTGTCCAATATTGATAGTAGCTATTTATCTTCCTGATCATCAGCTGATGAGTATAGATCTGATAACTCAGCTAACTACTTTCCTGATCATTAGTTGCTTGTTTGATGATAGCAGCTGAGGATCACTCCTGATGATTCAAACGGTTCAGAGAGGAAGTACTCAAAGTTAGTTATGAAAGTTCATTAGTTATAGATGTCCATGACAGCATTGCACGTCTTCTGTCAGCATTATAGATGTGTTGAGATTGTAATAGTTTGATATTTTCAATGAAAACCGCTCATCGATCGAGCCTTCAGTGTATTTGATCACTAGAGTCAAAGAAGCTTAAATTGTAACTAAATCAAGAAGTTAGTTAGTTAGTTAGAAGAAGAATCTGGAAATGTAGAACTGTATATAAAGCAAACTTGTAACACATTTATTCAATAATGACAATTATTCAGCTTCCACAGCTTTTTCTCTCAAACACGTAGCTCTCTTTGTCAAACACATTTATTTAGAAGCTTTATATTATCCAATACTTAACAGTTTGTAATAATTAATATACTTACATATATAGTTGCACTGCCCTTGAAGAACATCTAGGGTATTGACTGGATAAAATTTTGTGCTATGTAGCATCACACTTTTTCCTTATTATATAATATATTATGATTTTTCTTCCTTTGCTTTTTCTTAATCATCTGACCACGTATGTTACAAGGCCAGGAATGTGAATATTCATCATGTAGTCTTCCCAGTCAATGCAATTGGGATCAAAGTTGAAGGCATCCACCTCTAATTTACTCTCTCTCATTGTCATTCGCAACCTCTCCGAATTCGTGTCATCAAATCTGTGTACACAGAACATGTGCAAATCATATATCTAATTAAAACAGTATGATTTTATATGGAAAACGAAAGCATATATAAGAGCAAAGTAATGCATATATATACTTACATGCCTTTGAAGAACATGTAGGGTTTGTAAAGTTCTGCCAACCGCATTACAAATTTGAGCTTCCGATCAGAATCAGTGGTAATGCCCTTATAATATTGGAAGAGAACTGAATTCATCAATTTCAGTCCCTTCAAGTAAGAAACAATTAAAAAATTAAAAAAAATTAGAACAAAGTGTAGTAATTGAGGGAAAAAATGGAGTGATAGAAAGACCATTTAATTGATCATAATGCATTGACTGTGATTTCCAGTTCACAGAGAAAATTAAGCAAATTAAATGGAGAATTTATTGAATTGGAACAGACCTTCAATGGTAGTAGATATCTAATAGCCATGTATCTTCGAAATTTAGACCATTTGTCCAGCAAAATGAATTTGCTGACTTTAATTGCTTTGCCCTTTTTATCTGTCAATGGATTTTCAGTGAAATAACGATAGATAAAATCGCGAATATTTGACAATTTGATTGCATTTCTCCTTGACGAACCAACATGGTATATTATAGGCTCAGAAGAATATTGTTGATTGGCGTTGGCCACCATAGCCACTATCACTGCATTCACCACCATGTCTGCTGGTATCTGTAGAATAAGAAAAAGAACATCTATGTTAATTTGCCAAAAATTACAAGAAGAAAAGTACAGATTTATAAAAAAAGAAAAGAAAAGAAAGAATTCATCTCACCAAATCAAGGATAGTATTAGGGTTAGCAGGCAAGCATTTGACTTTGCCTTTACCATAACCAATAACTACGCTGTCCAAGGTTCTGTACATGACTTTTGAGAGTAAGTTATAGCAGTGAAAATGAAGTATACGATTGATATATGTGAGAAGAGCATGAGTGCATGTGTTCTGATTATATATATATATATATATATATATATATATATACACACACGCACGATACACCAATGGATTTACCTTAAACCTTTGATCCAACCTGGGAATGGTTCTTTATAGGTACTTGTTATCATTGTGGGGCGTATGATGACAAGGGGCAAATTTTCTCTATAATAGCCTAAGACCATTTCTCCCATTGCCTTTGTAAATACGTAAGTGTTTGGCCATCCGTACAACCTTGCCCTGGTTAAACAATTAATTCATTCAATTTGTTAAATCAAATTAAATTAATAAAATTATCATAATGATTGATTTCAACAGAGTATATATGCTAACTGTTTAGACAACATTTTTTTTATGTGTAGATTGTATGTTTGGATAAAACAAAAGGTCCAACCTTTGCATGCCTAAATCTTTCATGGTTGAAGTGATTTCTTCTTCGGTAGCATTTTTGGCTCGAAGTTGATTTAAAGTTTCCTCCACCAGTTTCTTTTCCATTATGATATCCAATTTACTTGTCCCGTTGAGACTCTCACCCACAGGAAATGAATCCTCTGCTATTATTCCCGACCTTTCGCCACACACATAAGCTACAAAAAAAGAAAATATATATGATCCCGATTGATCAATGGTAAAGACATTTAGAAAGAAAAAATATATTAGACGTCAAATGTTAGAATGAAGAGCCGTGCACAATCAATTGAGTTCGCACAATTTTCTCATTTCGAATATATATACACCCTTCTATTTGTTTATATTTCTCCAGTGTAGGATTCATTCCATCTTCTATTAGCTTCACATGTAAATTTTATAACAATCCAATATTCGAGGGTTTAAGTTAAATAACATAATTAAGGGGATTATAACGTACCAGTTGAGACGTGGAGAAACATCTTTATGTTAACACATTTCTTTGCAAAACTCAAAACATGGAAAGCTGCCGTAGTATTGGTGCCCAAAGCAATATCATATCTACAAACAAGAGAAATTGAAAAAAGAAAAAAGAAAATCTGATTATCATATAATGTAATCAAATATAATTATAAATATATATTGATACCTTTCATTAAAGTTGGTTGTTGCAGCAAAATTTAGAATGATATCGATATTTGTCATCATTTCTTCCACTAGATTAAAATTTGTAACTCCCAAATTCTCATAAGAAACTTCTCCGGGTACTGCAATCATTTTTTCCGATATAAAAGATCGTAGATTGTGCGTGCCACCCCATTTATCTTTCAGTACCCTAAACAACTCCTTATCTTCGACCTATGACAAAGTAAAAACATAAAGGATATAAAGGATTTGAAAATATAATTTTTTTAGTATTGATATGATTGATAAACAAAAATTAAATTTTTCATATTTCTTTAAACTACAAATTTGAATATCCAAAAAAATAGAATTTGACTTGAACCCACAACTTATTGATGAGCCTTGTAAGAAATTACTACTAGGTTACCTCAATTTTATCAACATTTTTAGCTCTTATATATTGAAATTTAAGTCTAAGGGGTTGTTTGTTTTTTTTGTTTAAAGAGTACACAATTGTGTTGAGGAATATAAACTCTTTCCGCAACGTGAAAGTCAAATGTTGCTAATTAAAGGTGTTCTTGTTGAAAATAAACCCGCAAAAATGTACAGAATATATGTGTTGCAGAACATCAGGTTTTTAACAAGATGCTGCATGCAGGGGCGAAGTAAGGTTTTTGGTTTTGAGTTGCTAATATAAAAATAAAATTTTAAATTTACACCATAAAAATATACTAACATTTAAAAATTAAAAATTTACACCAAAGATACAAGTTTTGTAAATCAAAATGGAACTCGTCACTCTTTTAAATCTTAAAAATCATCTATAATTAAATCGGTACTAAATGTCAATATGATTTACTTTTTAATATACATTATCAAAGACTTTATATTAAAGTCATATTATTTTTTATATTGTTTTAATAAGTTAAAAAAAATCGCATTATTCATAATATCTTCAAAACTAGTATGTTAACAAATATAAATAACACAAGTTTTAAAAAAAGAAAAATATAAAATATTTATTATATTACGATTTCAAACCTAAAATTTTAGCAATGATAAAAATAAGCTGAATAATTGAAGTCAATAATTTTAAGAAAATTGAGTAAAAGTGATTGCATCAATTTGTTTAACTTTTGTCAATGAAAACAAGAAACTATATATATATATATATATTAGTCAATGATCTGCAGGAAACTATAAATCCTAACATAAATGAATTTTTCTTCTATATTAAATAGGAATTGATAAAATTAATTTATTAAGATATGTTAAATAGGAATGAATGAAATTAATTTATTAAGATATATTATTAAAATAATGAGATAAGCCCAAACTTTTACTTACTATAGTTTTCTATTGAATAATTATGGGATTAATAAAATAATAAAAAAATTAAATTATTTTAATTTTAATTAAAATAATAAAAAAATTAATAATTTATTGGCTTGGGGGCATGGCAATATCATTTTTTTTATTAAGGGCAAAGTTTTTTTTTTTTCCTATCTTTTTTTAAATTTTTACTTTTTGATCGATATTTTTTTTTGTCCTTAACTTTTTAAAAAATGCATCATTTTAGTCATTCTAATTAAATTTTTAATAGTCAAACATGACAGAATACACATATTGATCATTTTACTCTTCGCATAAATAATTAAGTTAAAAATACAATTTTACTCTTTATTTTTTTTTAAATTTAACAAATTAACCTTAACTTGTATAGTCAATAAGAATGTAACATATGTCAATAAAAAAAAATTAAAATTACAACATACACAAAATTTATAAGAAAAGTCATTAAATATTAAAAATAAATAAATTAATTAATTAACACTAAAATTAAATACCTTTAAAAAATAAAAAATAGTAGAATAATAATTAATTTATAAAAATTCAATAATTTAAAATAACACTTTAAATTAATATTAAAATATAAAAAATAAATTTTATATATGAAAATAAATATAGTAAATTAAAAATTAAATAAATTATTAAAGTAATAAAAAAATTTTAAAAATATTTTTTAAAAATATCAGGAGGTGAGGCATTATTATTTTTAAAATTAAAAAAATTTTAATTATTATTTTAAAAAATAAAATAAGTTACTAAAAGTAATTATAATTATGTTTAAAAATTATTTTTTCTATTTTCATTTTTTTCAGTTGTTATTATTTTATTTTTGGAATTTAATTTTTATTTAATACTTTTTTATTTAATTTTTAACTATAATTTTATTTTTGTGTCTAAAGATTGAAATACCCATAACATGATTAAATTTGACTAACTGTTAACTAATAAAATAAGTAAATTGATGGATTTTTAAAAAGTTGAGGACCACGCTAGCTGAAACGGAAATATCGGTTAAAATGTAATAATTCGAAAAAAATTAGGAACCAAAATAATTTTTACTCTTTTAACAGTGTGAATGTTAGTTTATTACAAAACACAATTTTTATAGCAACATGCAGAAAATAAGTATACTCTTAGGTTGCAGAATATATACCTCATTAAGTATGCGCTGTGCAGCAGAATATGCATCTCTTGCTCTGACAAGAAGATAGAGCTTCTTTATATTTGGTTGAATCCTCAGTATCTTCTCCACAAAAACTACAATCACAAAATGTAATGTTAGCGTACATAAAATCATCAATCAGTCAAAGGAGATATGAAAACAAAGATAAAGCAATATACGTACTCTTCCCCAGAAAACCAGTGGCGCCAATGACTAAAATAGTCTTGTCCTCCAAGAATTGGATAATATTAATGGATTCCATTTGTTAAAAAATATATAAAGAGATTATGGTTTCTTCAGACTCATTTCAGGTACTTATATAACATCGGTCAAGAGCAGAAGTACTAGCATAATAATTGGATCGCTTCTTGACGTCACAATATAAAACGAAAAAATAAAAATAAAAATAAAACATAGATTTGAGGGGTGGATGCGATGGAAATGGTTGGGAAGATATTATTATTATTGTATTGTAAAATTCTTACACCCATTCATGACCATGGTCATGACCATGGACGGATATTATATCAATAAAATTGATAGAGGTTGTGATGTGTGCTCAATAGTGCAGTACTATGCATATAGGCCAATATGTTAATGGGAAGTGGCGGGTGTCATGCAATTCATGTATCATGGATTAGATTAAGTCAATTAGTTTAATCAGTGTCTTTAATTCTTGCTTAATTTATGCTTTTATTGACCGTCCATTATGCTTAGTGGATGCATTAAGTTAGGGTCTATTCCCTTATTTTTAGTACTAGTAGTTGTTGCTTTATTTCATTGTATAAATTGATCATTTTATTATTTTTATTAAATTATTAAATTAGAAAGACGATTTTATCCAATAACTTTTTATATTTTAACAATTTTACCTATTTGAATAGTTCGATGAGAAATTAATATATGCTATATACACTTAACCTTTTTTTAAAAAAATTTAAAAATGATTAAAAATAATTATAAAAATTTAAAAAAATTTACAAGTAATATAATATACTAAAATAAAAATAAAATTCAAAATTAAATACTTATAAAATTTAAAATTTAGTTAAAAAAATTAAAATATTAATAATAAAATAAAATATACATTATATATATATATATTATATAAAAATAAAATATAATAATAAAATTACAAAATATATATAGATTGAGAGAGGTTGTGATATACGGCTTTCATACATTAAATTGGTTGTTGCACTGCACAACAATTTTGTAGGCGTGTAGATAGGTAGTGTTACATGGAACAGCATTAATTTGAATTTGATGTAAATGGATTTGACTTATAACAAGTAACAACTTTGCAGTCCAATTAAGTTGTTAAATATCATTTATGTTGTAGTGATGGCCCTTGCCTATTCTCCCTACACCGATCTACAGTTTGAATTTTTCAAAGTAAGTCTTTTATGTGTTTTTCTTTATCTCTCTATAATGATACAATCTCTATATTTCTGCCTTATTTACTCTAATCTTGAATTGTTGAAAAAAGTTAATGGGGAAGCGGTCTAATACTCACTATAGAATAAATAAGGTCTAGCAAATAAAATGTTAATGTGCGAATATAGTCAACGGGAATAATAGTGATTATCTATGATTTGAGAGATAAAAATGGATAAAAGATCAACACATGAGATTTTTAAAGTGGTTTGACTTAAGAAAATGCCTACATCCACTGTTTTTGGTATTCAAGTCGAGCTCACTGAATATAATTGCGGAGCTCGCTTACGTATGCTTTCTTTGGAAAAATTGGTAACCTTTATAACAGTGATGATCAATCCCTTTTATAGTGTGAAGGGACTGGAGTCATCCCGTTTTACATGGAATCTAATTACATAAATTAGGGATAAAATTATATCACTAACAGTCGTGATTTGAATTGAATACAATTGCTGGGATTGAGGAATTTGAGGTTGATTGGGAGTCGGCTAGTTGACTGAATGCAATCCCTATGTCTTCGGGATCCTTCCTTTGATTGAGGCTTCGAGCTGCGTGTCCTGTAAGCTGAGTGCTGTTTCATCTGTGATCAGACAGTTGGCAAGGGGCGGTACTTAACTCCTTTTGTGTTTTCGCGCAGGTCGTTTGTATAGAGCTTTTTCCTTCGTGGTTATTAGGTCAGGGCCCATTTTGCTATGCAGCGATCCATTGGCTCCTTTCGTCTGATGGGTCTTCTTCGATTATTTCAGCATTTTTGGGCCTATTTGAGCATGGTGTAATTTGACACATAACATTAGCCCCTAACTTCTAGCTCGAAAATCTAGTAGTGGAAGCTGATATGTTCTCTTCCAGCTAACTGTGTTTTCATAGAGTTATTGAAAGCTCATTTGTAAGGGAGTTCATAAGTCGCTCTTTGAGGTTGTTGGTTCCGAGTTACACAGGTGGTTACTCTTCTGGTGAGTGGAGTCATGTCAACCGCCATGTCGTACCGTGCATTAAATGCGTGCATTAAATCAATGACCCTTCGAGTATCCCACCATATCCCTAGGTTGAATATCAACCGTAGATCTTTCGTCAGGTTATTATTGCTTTGATTTGATGGTCCGAGTTTCTTGGTTATATATATGTGGCATTCTTCACTTTTTGTTCATTCTTCACAAACTCTTTTAGAAATTCTCTGTTCTTTTCTTCGCTGATAATCTTCTAAAGAAAAAGGGGTGCGCTCCAACTTATGCTGGTCCCGGTCACCGAAAATATCTTCGAGGCTTGCGTTTGTCTGTGCGAATGGGTCCTCCGTTCTTCTTGCTTGTCGCGCCTGTTGTCCTTCGTCTTTATCGTGGTAAGTTTCTTGTTCTTTTTCTCTGTTCCTCGCTGTTGTTCCTGTTATTGCTGTTCTTCTTATCTTTTGAGTCTTTTAGTTGAGTTTGCATGTTTGGGCTTCCTTCGAATGTCTAGGCTTTATTTGGATGTCTGGGGGTCATGAAGCTTTTTCCTTTATTCTTTTCACACCTTTGTTTAGTTAGTTTGGGTAACTGTGATCCTCTGGTGCCTCTAGCTCGAGCCCTTAGGTTGTAGTAGATGCTTAGGTTTCGTTTTCGTTATCTGACTAAGGTTTTCCTTTTGTTGTAGATGTCTGATTCAAGTAATCAGAGACACCGCAAGGATAGAGGGGCTGAAGCTTCTGTCTCTAGTTGCCAGGAGGTCAGGTTACTTTAAGGAGGTGCCCTGGGGACAATTGCAGTAGCCCAGGTCAATAATCTTGACTAGTGGGGAGAAGTTGAGGTAATGAATGGTATGGAGATACTGGATAGTCTCCATCGAGCTGCTTACAGGGGGATACGCCGGAAGAATGGCGCTTTCTCATTGATCCCCTTCAAGATCTATCAGGGGGACTTGAAACTCATGGCAGAGTTTTTTCAGTTTCCCAGTGGTCATCAAATGTTGGTGCTTACTGTGACTGATAGGGCTTCTTATCCTCATCTAGATAAGAGTTCTTCTAGCAATCAAAAATCAAGGTCTAGATCAAAGTCTAGACACGGAAATTTAACTTGTAATTATTGCAAGAAAAATGGGCATATCAAGTCAAAATGCTTCAAGCTTAAGAACAAGCAACAAAACAAAGATCAGAAGAGAGACGAACCCGCTGAAGCTAGTATTGTTCAAAATCAAGAGCAATGTGATCTGCTCTTAGTATGTGCTGATGAAGCCAAAGCCAGAAATGAATGGATTCTGGATACGGCTTGCTCATTCCATATGTGCCCCAATAAAGATTATTTCTCCATATATAAATCGGTGCAAGGTGGAGTTGTATTGATGGGCAACAACCATGCTTGTAAAATTGCTGGAATAGGCACAGTCAAAATCAAGATGCATGATGGAGTAGTTATAACTTTGACAGATGTCTGACATATTCCAGACTTGAAGAGAAATCTTATCTCTTTAAGTACTCTGGATTCGAATGGCTACAAATTCATTGGCGGAGATGGAGTTTTGAAGGTTGCTAAAGGTTCTTTAATTGTGATGAAGGCTAAGAATATAGGCAAACTGTACATTCTGAAAGGCTCTACAGTTATAGGTGCAGCAGCCGTGTCCACATCTTCCTTGTCTGACTCAGATGTCACCAGATTATGACATATGAGGCTGGGACATATGAGTGAAAGAGGTCTATCAGAGTTAAGCAGAAGAGGTCTTCTCTGCGGTCAGAGTACATCAAAGCTAGACTTCTGTGAGCATTGCATTTTTGGCAAACAAAAAAGAGTCAGTTTCAGTACTGTAATTCACAGAACTAAAGGTATTTGGATTACATTCATTCAGATCTTTGGGGGCTTGCACGTGTCCCATCAAAAGGTGGTGCTCGATATATACTTAACTTCATTGATGATTGTTCTAGAAAGGTATGGGTATATTTTCTGAAGCATAAAAATGATGTGTTTGCCACCTTCAAGCAATGAAAGGCCTTAGTAGAGAAACAGACTGGAAGAAAAATAAAGGGACTTAGGACAGACAACGGTCTAGAGTTCTGTCAAGGTGATTTTAATGAATTCTGCAAAAATGAAGGCATTGTGCGTCACCTTACAGTCAGAGGCACACCACAACAGAATGGTGTAGCAGAGTGTATGAACAGAACGCTCTTGGAGAAAGTTCGTTGTATGTTATCAAATTCTAACCTATCTAAAGACTTCTGGGCATAAGCAGCCTCTACAACCTGTCATTTGGTGAATCGTTCTCCATCTACAACAATTGGCATAAAGACTCCGGAGGAGTTATGGTCTGGTAAACCGACTAAATATTCTGACTTAAAGGTATTTGGATGTCCTGCTTATGCATACGTTAATGATGGCAAACTAGAGTCACGATCTAAAAGGTGCATATTTATTGGTTATCCTTCTGATGTGAAAGGATATAAATTATGGTGCCCTGATCCAAATTCTCCAAAAGTAATAATTAGCAGAGATGTTGTATTTGATGAATCTGCTATGTTACATCCCGTAAAGGAGACTTTTGCCAGAAAGGAGACTTATGTTTCCTCTAATACAGATGCTGCAAGTTCTTCTAAGCAGGTGGAGTTTGAGGTGGAGAATGAACTATCTCTATAAAATCGAGTTCAGATGCCTACTTCTATTGAAGAAGAGGAAACACCACAAAGTGAAGAAGAAGACTCTATTGCTAGACATAAGCCACCAAGAAAGAAGATGAGACCTCAGAGACTAGCAGATTATATTTTATTTGCACTAGCGGTGGCAGAAGATACAAATGCAGTTGGTGAACCTTCAACATATTCAGAGGCTATCTCTTGTGATGATTCTGCTAAGTGGTTAATGGCTATACAGGAAGAGGTGAAGTCTTTCCACAAGAATAGAACTTGGGATTTAGTTAAACCGCCTAAAGACAAGAAAATTGTTGGATGCAAGTGGGTCTTTAAAAGGAAATAAGGCATTCCAGGTGTTGAAGATGCGAAGTACAAGGCACGGTTGGTTGCAAAGGGCTATAGTCAGGTACATGGAGTTGACTTTAATGATGTATTCTCACCTATTGTTAAACATAGCTCTATTCCTGTTTTACTTGCTTTGGTTGCTATGCATAATTTAGAGTTGGAACAACTGGATTTTAAGACTGCCTTCTTGCATGGAGAGCTTGAGAAGACAATTTATATGCAATAGCCTGAGGGTTTTGAAATCGAAGGGAAGAAAGACCATGTTTGTTTATTGAAGAAATCATTGTATAGTCTGAAACAATCTCCTCGACAGTGGTACAAGCAATTTGATTCTTTTATGGTTGGCCACGGCTATTCTAGGAGCCAGTATGATAGCTGTGTGTATTTCAAAAAACTTAAAGATGGCTCATTTGTGTATCTGCTGCTCTATGTTGATGATATGCTGATTGCAGCTAAGGATAAGTTTGAGCTAAACAAATTAAAATCAAAATTGAGTGGTGAATTTGAAATGAAAGATTTGGGAGCAGCCAAGAAAATTCTTGGTATGGATATTCAAAGAGACAAAGCTACAGGAAAACTTTACCTTACTCAGAAGAGTTTTGTTGAAAAGGTTTTGGAGCGTTTTGGTATGAAAAATGCTAAACCTATAAGTACTCCACTTGCTGCTCATTTTAAACTTTCTGCTGCTATGTCACCACGGTCAGAGAATGATATTGAGTACATGTCACATGTGATATTGAGTACATGTCACATGTTCCCTACTCTAGTGATGTTGGTAGTCTCATGTATGCTATGGTATGTACTCGTTCTGATATTTCACATGCAGTCAGTGTTGTTAGTAGATATATGTCTAATCCCGGTAAAGAACACTAACAAGCAGTGAAATGGATTATGAGGTATCTATGGGGTACTACTGATTCTTGTTTAGAATTTGGAAGAAGTAAGGGACATTTGGTTGGTTATGTTGATTCAGACTATGCAGGTTATCTCGACAGACGGAGATCCATTACTAGCTATGTATTTACTCTTGGTGATACTACTATCAGTTGGAAAGCTACTTTACAGTCTACAGTAGCATTATCTACTACAGAGGCAGAGTACATGACAGTTGTCGAGGCTATAAAAGAAGCCATTTGGATGTGAGGCTTGTTCGGTGAGCTCAGTTTGGATCATAAAGTGATTGTCGTCAATTGTGATAGCCAAAGTGCTATTCATTTAACTAAAGATCAAATGTTCCATGAAAGGACGAAACACATTGATGTGAAGTACCACTTTGTTCGTGATATTATTTCTCAAGGTGATATTATGTTAAGAAAATTGGTACTGCAGACAATCCAGCTGACATGTTAACAAAGTCTCTTTCAGTAAGTAAGTTTAGGCATTGCTTGGACTTAGTTGGTATTTATCAAAAGTGATTGCCTTAGGGGCATTTCTGGAGAAGATGATTGAAGAAATTCTTTAGCTAGCAAATTCAAGCCAAGGTGGAGATTTGTTGATATGTCTTGAATTTGTCCAAGCCTAAGCCCATTTGCAAATTATTGGGCTGACCCAATAAGAATAGTATATGCTACAGTAAAACGTGAACAGTGCGTACCGTCTAGTGGACCCCATACAAACAGTGCTCGCCCAATGGTGGGTCCCACATGAACAGTACGGTGACAGTAACTAAATTTTTCCTATAAATAACTCCCTTTCCTTCATTTGTAAACTATCTAAGCTATTTGAGAGAATTCCTCAAGTGAGAGAATTATTTGAGAGAAAGTGAGCTTGAGATCTTGTGATAGTATCTATTAGACGTATTGGGGTTTTGGGTTTTGAGATAAATTCTCTTGTCTTGTAATATCTCCATTTTAGTAAAATTCCTTTGATCGTATTCGCCCGTGGATGTAGGCTTTAAGCCGAACCACATAAATTTTGTGTCTCCACTATTCTATTTATTTCTCTATTTTGTTCTCATATGTTAGGGCTTAAATACAATTAATGTTTAGCCCATTTTTACCTGCATTTTTACCACTATCAGATCACCACCGAATATGACTAGGCAGTAAGAGTGCTGAATCAGTATAGTAATATCACATATTCGAGTCGCTACCATTGCAGGTGGTATGTCAAAAAAAAAAAAAAAATCTTTGCCATTACCAGACACCCTAATTGTAATGAAGAATAAATCTTCAGATGTACAGCCGGCTGGTTCTTGTAACAAAATTGTTCAAGCTCAAGCAGTAGCTTTATGTTATGTCACTCACCTGCAGCAGTTCAGATCACAAGCAGAGGTGATGGAAGAAGTTGTGCTACTTAGGTAGCTTCAGTATTGTCCTCAACAGCATGCACAAAACATGTTGTCACTCACACAGAAAGTGTGATCAGAGTCCATGCAAGCATAACCGTACTGATCTGCTTGTTTCATTAGAGCCTAGTGATTATGGCTGATTGCAATGCTGATGTGGCGTGATTATTGTAATATGTTAGGCGATAAATGTTGTAGTATAAATAGTTATTAGTAGCTACTTTATGTAAGTTAAAGAAATACTAAATATATATCATTAGAGAGATCAAAGAATCTCTCAAGTTTTTCTTCTTCTTTGAATCTCTTTTGCAAAAACTTCCTCTTCTTATAAAGCTCTCTAGCTTGCACATGGTACCAGAGTTACTTAACTAACATCAATGGCTGCAAATACTTCTGATTCTTCGACCCTTGAATCTCAATCAAAACCTAACAGATTTATGTCCTCATCTTCAATAGACTTATCTTCACTTGTAAAAATGACCTTCAATCTCTCGGTCAAGCTGAACAATAGCAATTATACTCATTGAAAAGTTCAGGTTCTTCCTACGATCAAAACTCTTGAGCTAGAAGATCTTATCTCTAGCAACAAAGAGCCTCCAATTCAATTCATGATCATACAATCAAGTGACAACTTAGTGATTGAATCTCAGATCAATGAAGCTTTCTAAGCATGGAAGAGATCTGATCAATTGCTTCTTAGCTGGCTTTGTGTAACTGTAAGTTCATCAATCATTGGTCAAGTGATTGAATGCAATTTGGAAAACCTTAGAGAGGCTATATTCTCAGCAGTCTATGGAAAATATTTTGCAACTTATACATCAGCTTCAAACTTTGAAAAAAAGGAAGCTCATATATGTCAAATTTTGTGATGAAAATCAAAGGAATAAGAGATGAACCAAAGACAGTTGATCAAGTTGTCACTAGTTTGATATGATGTTAAGCATCATGCATGGTATTGATGGTAAGCCGTGCGTATGATCCAGTGGTACAATGTTGAGCTGTTCAATCATCTGCTCATAATTGCCATCGGGTTCTGTCATAATCCATGCTTGTCCTTCTCATTTTCCTTCTTCAGTTTCTCATCAATAGCCCAAAATGTTGTTTGAGGTTCTAAGATCACAAAATGTAGTAGTTGAAACTTCACATTCACCACCAATATTTCTTGTTCAATCCTAATATTACCCCCACCAGCTTCTTATCCCATAGCCCCTGCCACATTAAAGCCTTTTCAGCACCTTATGGTTACCAGGTCCAGAAGTGGTGCTTTTCGTGCACTTTCTACTAGCTTGACCTCCCATCATGCTCTTGTGCATACTACTAAACAATTAATGTCAAGAAGGCTATTCAGGATCCTTAATGACTTTCTGCTATGCAGGCTAAGTATAAGGCCTTACAAGCTAATCACACTTGGACTCTTATCTCTTATACTTCTGATATGAACCCACTAGGATGTAAATGGGTATTTAGAGTGAAATTCAATCTTGATGGCTCGGCGTTGAAGTACAAAGCTAGGTTGTATGCTAAGAGTTTTCATCAAACTCTTGGTTTGGACTATTTTAATACTTTTAGCCCAGTTATTAAGGCCTTTACTATCCGAGTTGCGTTTACTCTTACTGTAACCTTTGGCTGGCCTATTCAGCAGGTTGATGTTAACATTGCTTTCCTAACTAGGGAACTCTATGAGGTTGTTTACATGGCTCAGCCAACAGGCTTTGTTGATCCTGCCAGTCCTTCTCAAGTCTGCAGGCTATATAACGCTTTGCATAGCCTTAAACAAGCTCCACGTGCGTGGTTTATAAAGTTGAGGACTACTATCTTGAATTGAGGTTTTGTTCCCTCTATCTCTGATGTGTCTTTGTTTGTTAAAAGGTAGGGCACTTCTCTCACTTTGTTGTTGGTCTAAGTTGATGATATTCTCATCATTGAGACAGATTCCAAGTTGATTCATCACTTGCATTCTAAGTTTGCTTTCAAGACGCTTGGTGAAGTCAATTATTTTCTTAGTTTTAAGGCCTTTCGAGACATTAATGGATTGTATCTTACTCAAACCTAGTATATTCTTGATTCGTTGGAAAGAATTGATATGATGAACTCTAAACCTGTTCCTACTTCTATTAGTGCTGGTTCCAAACTGTCTTTACATTCTGGTGGTCCTCTTGCTGATCCCTTCTCCTGTAGAATTATTGTTGGAGCCTTACAATACCTCACTTATACTCGATTTGTTATCTCATTTATTGTCAACAGGTTAAGCTAGTTCTTGTGGCTTCAACCTCTGCTCACTGGTTTGCTTGTAAAAAGGTGTTAAGGTATCTCAAAGGCACTCCTAGCCTCGGTCTCTTCTTCAAACCTGCTACCTGATTAAATCTTGAAACCTTTGCTGATGCAGACCGAGCTACTTGTATTGATGATCGCCGTTCTACTAATGGTTGTTGCACCTTTCTTGGTGCAACCTTATTACTTAGAGTTCTTAAAAACAGAAGGTTGTTGCTCACTGTAGTACGGAGGCAAAATATCGGTCTCTTGTAGAGGCCACTACTGAAATATTTTGGCTTCAATCTTTGTTTTATGAGCTTGGTATTTTACTCTCTTCCTGTCCAGTCATCTTCTGTGATAATATGGGAGATCCTTAGCTCAGAATCCAATCTTCCATGCACGTACTAAGCACGTCGAAATTGATGTGCATTTCATCCATGAAAAAGTTGCTTCTGGTGCTGTTGAGATTTGTTAATTGCCTACTGAATATCAAACAGCTGATATCCTTATAAGGCCTGTCCACTTCTCGTTTTGATTTCCTTCGTGGCAAACTGACTTTGGTTGCATCAGCCCAGTTAAATTTGATAGGGAATGTGATGAAGAATATTTTTTATGATATAACTACTAGGACTACCAGTACCGTAGTTGGTGAGCAAGCACAACTGGCTGGTTCTTGTAACATAATTGTTCATGCTCAAGCAGCAGCTTGCTGTCACTCACCTGCAGCAGTCCAAATCACAGGCAGTGGTGATGAAAGAAGTTGTGCTACTTAGGTAGCTAGCTTCAGCATTATCCTCAACAGCATGCACAAATCATGTTTGTCACGCACACAAAAAGTGTGATCAGAGTCCTGAAGTATAAACTTGTTTTATGCCCAAACCATTTGAAGGCCCGAACTATTATGGGAGCCCAAACCCAAGCCCAAATAAATTAGAGTCCAAGTCCATAAATAAGGTCCAAGCCCTTTATCTAGAATTCTCTAGGGTTTGGTAATTAGGCATAAAAATCATGTGGTCAATTGGAAGAATGTGGAAGGATGTAGAAGGATGAGGTGTATGGTTATTATAATTTTGGATTAGTTTATTTGTGTGGTCTAAAATGATTTGTAAGTAGTATAAATACCCCCTCCCTATTTTGGTTTAGGCATCAAGAAGAAGCAAAGCTTCTAAGTGAGTGAAGAAGAAGTAAAGAGTGAGTGAGTTCTTGAGTGAGAGTGTTCTTGTAATATTTGTTTTGAGTTTAATAAAAGTTTTTTGAGTGTTTTATTTCCAACAAAGTGGTATCAGATCCGAGTTGGAAGGTGTGCACTATAACATATTAAAATTGAAGTTCTCGACGAGACGAAGCCGACACCATAAAAATCGCCCCGATCGAAGTTCAAACGAGCCGACACGGGCCGCCGGAAGTTTGCTGCCAGAGAGTGAGTTAACTCACCGAGTCCAAGCCGAGTTTAAGCCGAGTTGGAAGTGAGTCCAGCCGAGTTGGAGCCGAGTTGACCGAGCCGTAAGCCGTTGACCGAGCCATCAAAAACATTGACTATTGACCAGGTTAGGTTGACCTTTGACTTTGACAAAAAAAATCGATTTTTTGTTTGAGTTCATCTTAAGGTTTTTCGACGTTCTGAGTTCATCCGTGTAGTCAGAATTTCGAAATTCTCACCATATTGAGAGTTATGGCTAATGGTATGGTGTCGTTTCAAGTTCCAACACTCAAGAACGAAAACTATGATAATTGGAGTATCAAGATGAAGGCTCTTCTTGGAGCACACGATGTCTGGGAGGTCGTAGAGAAAGGCTACACCGAACCAGAAGATGAGTCAACTCTATCCCAAACTCAAAAGGATAGTTTAAAAGACTCAAGAAAGAGAGACAAGAAGGCTCTCTATCTCATCTATCAAGCCTTAGATGATGATGGTTTTGAGAAGATTTCGAGTGCAAGCTCCGCTAAGCAAGCGTGGGAGAAGTTGCAAATCTCTTACAAAGGAGTCGAAAAGGTAAAGAAGGTCCGTCTCCAAACATTAAGAGGTGAATTCGAATCCTTACATATGAAAGCATTTGAATCTATTTCAGATTATTTCTCAAGAAACGGTGAAAAGTTAGAAGATGTAAGAATAATAGAGAAGATACTCCGATCATTGGATCCCAAATTTGAGCACATTGTTGTGACGATAGAAGAAACTAAAGACCTGGAAGAAATGACGATCGAGCAACTCCAAGGATCATTGCAAGCATATGAAGAAAAACATAAAAGGAAGTAAGGGATCAACGAGCAACTCCTCAAGATGCAACTGAAGGAGAAGGAAGAAAGTCAAGGCCAAGAGAGAAGCCAGCGTGGTCGAGGTAGAGGCCGAGGCCGAGGACGAGGTAGAGGCCGTGGCCATGGACGAGGTTGGAATTCTAATAGCAGCAACCTTAACAACTACGAGAAAGGAGAAAGCTCAACAAGAGGCCGTGAGAGAGGCAATTCAAACTCGAGGTACGATAAATCTCAAGTTCAATGTTATAATTGTCAGAAATTTGGGCATTATACTTCGGAATGTAGAGCTCCCAGCAGTAAGATTGACGAAAGGTCCAATTATGTGGAAGTCAAAACCGAAGAGAAGGAGACAGTGCTACTAGCTTGTAGAGACAATAATGGAGACCAAGAAAATGCTTGGTACCTCGACACTGGTGCAAGCAACCACATGTGTGGAAGAAGAAGTATGTTCGTAGAGCTAGATGAATCAGTGGCTGGCAATGTCTCATTTAGAGATGATTCAAAAATATCAGTGAAAGGAAAAGGTAACATCCTTATCCACGCTAAAAATGGTAGTTATCAATTAATCTCAAATGTCTACTATGTGCCTAACTGTGAAGCGAATGGAATTAGACGTCCTCTAACTATTCCCAGATCCCCTCAACAAAATGGAGTTGCAGAAAGAAAGAATAGAACAATCCTGGATTTGGCGCGAAGCATGCTCAAAAGCAAGAAATTGCCTAAGGAGTTTTGGGCAGAAGCAGTGGCGTGTGTAGTCTATTTGTCTAATCGTTCTCCAATAAGAAGTGTGTGGGGAAAGACACCTCAAGAAGCATAGAGTGGTAGATTAAAGCCCGGCATCTCCCACCTAAGAGTTTTTGGAAGTATAGCTTATGTTCATGTATCAGATGAGAGAAGAACCAAGCTTGACGATAGAAGCGAAAGTTTCATATTCATCGGCTATCCCGCTTATTCAAAAGGTTACAAGCTATACAACCCGAACAACAAAAAATTTGTGATCAGCCGAGATGTGATATTTGATGAAGAAGGAGAATGGGATTTTAGATCGCATGTAGACAACTCCAACTTCACTCCACAATTTGAAGAAACAGAGCAGACGCTAGTGGAGCAACTAGAAGAACCTCAACAAGAACCCACTACACCACCAGCATCACCAGCTTCAATAAATAATGAAAATTCACCACTATCATTTTTACAAGAAAGAGCAATGGAGCGAACAAGAGGTCTTCAAGATTTATACGAGGTAACTGAGAGATCTGATAATCTTACTATTTTTTGCCTCTTTGCTGATTGTGAACCAGTGAGTTTTAAAGAAGCTGCTCAAGAAAAGAAGTGGAGAGATGCGATGGATGAGGAAATCAAGGCCATTGAAAAGAACAACACTTGGGAACTTGTTCCACTTCCAAAAGGACACAAGGCAATTGGTGTTAAATGGGTGTACAAAACAAAGCAAAATTCTAAGAGAGAGATTGAAAGGCACAAGGCAAGGCTAGTTGCGAAAGGCTACAGTCAAAGAGCTAGAATAGACTATGATGAGGTATTTGCTCCAGTTGCTAGATTAGAAACTATAAGACTAATCATTTCTATGGCAGCGCAAAACAAGTGGAAGATACATCAGATGGATGTAAAGTCTGCCTTCCTAAATGGAGTTCTTGAAGAAGATGTCTACATTCAGCAACCACTGGGTTACAAAGTCAAAGGCCAAGAAGACAAAGTTCTGAAGCTGAGAAGAGCTCTCTATGGGTTAAAGCAAGCACCAAGGGCATAGAATAGCATAATTGACAAGTACTTCCAACAAAATGGCTTCACCAAATGTCCCTACGAGCACGCCCAATATATCAAGATCATGAATAGAGATATTCTGGTAGTATGCTTGTACGTGGATGATTTGATTTTCACCGGCAATAACCTAAGCCTGATTGAAGAGTTTAAGAAAGCAATGGCCAAGGAGTTTGAGATGACTGACATCGGATTAATGGCATACTATCTTGGTATTGAAGTCAAGCAAAATGAAGAAGGCATCTTTATCTCCCAAGAAAATTATGCAAAGGAGATACTCAAGAAGTTCAAGATGGATGATTGTAAGCCGATAAACACGCTAGTAGAATGCGGAATCAAGCTATCGTAGCATGATAAAGGTGAAAGCATAGATCCAACATTCTTCAAAAATTTAGTTGGAAGCTTACGCTATTTGACGTGCACGATATCAGATATTCTTTATGCTGTTGGACTTCTGAGTCGATACATGGAGGATCCAACAACCACCCATTTCAAAGCCGCTAAGAGAATCCTCCATTACATTAAAGGTACACTTGATTTTGGCTTGTTTTATTCAATTTCTAATGATTACAAGCTTGTGGGATATAGCGATAGCGAATGGGGTGGAGATATAGATGACAGGAAGAGCACCAGTAGGTTCGTGTTCTTCATGGGAAATACAGCTTTCACATGGATGTCAAAAAAGCAACCGATTGTCACCCTATCCACTTGTGAAGCCGAATACGTAGCTGCTACTTCGTGCGTTTGTTATGTAATATGGCTCAGAAATTTGCTGAAAGAATTGGGTTTGCCACAAGAAGAGCCAACTGAGATTTGTGTCGACAACAAGTCAGCCATTGCCCTAGCAAAGAATCCAGTGTTCCATGATCGAAGCAAGCATATTGATACTCGTTACCACTACATAAGGGAGTGCATAGCGATAAGGGATGTGCAAATGGAGTACGTGAAGTCCAAAGATCAAATTGCAGATATTTTCACCAAGCCACTCAGGTTTGAAGATTTTTCGAGATTAAGAAGTTTGCTTGGCATGGTAAAACAAGTTTAAAGGGGGGTGTTGAAGTATAAACTTGTTTTAGGCCCAAACCATTTGAAGGCCCGAACTATTATGGGAGCTCAAACCCAAGCCCAAATAAATTAGAGTCCAAGTCCATAAATAAGGTCCAAGCCCTTTATCTAGAATTCTCTAGGGTTTGGTAATTAGGCATAAAAATCATGTGGTCAATTGGAAGAATGTGGAATGATGTAGAAGGATGAGGTGTATGGTTATTATAATTTTGGATTAGTTTATTTGTGTGGTCTAAAATGATTTGTAAGTAGTATAAATACCCCATCCCCATTTTGGTTTAGGCATCAAGAAGAAGCAAAGCTTCTAAGTGAGTGAAGAAGAAGTAAAGAGTGAGTGAGTTGTTGAGTGAAAGTGTTCTTGTAATATTTGTTTTGAGTTTAATAAAAGTTTTTTGAGTGTTTTATTTCCAACAAGTCCATGCAAGCATAACCGATCTCTGGTTGTATCATAAGAGCCTAGTTATTATGATTGATTGCAGTGCTGATGTAGCATGATTATTGTAACCTGTTAGGTGATAAATGTTGTACTATAAATAGTTGTCAGTAGCTATTTTACGTAAGTTGAGAAATACTAAATATCTGCCATTAGAGAGATCAAAGAATCTCTTAGGTTTTTCTTCTTTTTTGAACCTCTTATACAAAAACTTTCTCTGCTTATCAAGCTCTCTAGCTTTCACACTAACTTCCTCTTTATTCCCATCGTAATATCATCCTGCCTACTCCCCTCTGATCCACCACCGGATTGACACTTTGCCTCATCTTCAAATGATGAGAGACCGGAGCTTGCAGCCACACGCCATATTTAGCAAAAGACCCATTCAATACTCCAACTCTAGCCTCCTCATTTAGTCACTCCCTTAAGCAAATGACCCACCATTCCACAGGCAAACCAAAATTTAGGGAGCTTCTCATACTTCATTGGAGCTATTACAATCGTCCCAATCTATAGTAATATGATTCTAATACCTCTCTTAAGATCCAAACTTGCAGGAATTTCCCCCAACATCCCTTTGAATCAATTGGAATTTCAACAACAGATCTAATCGATTCCGCTAGCAACCATGCCACTTTCCTGTTCATATACAGCAATGGGATGTTACAGATTTGCACCCAAAACTTCACATAATTGAAGCACATCTTGCAATCTCTCCTGGGCCATCTGGTTTCACCAAAATAGTGAGACGCCGATCGAAATGCCATGGATCCCTTGACCACACCTCTGCACTATCCTCCAACGATTGGAAATGGAACACAAAAATAATCTCCTACAACTTCAATATCCAATTCAGACAAGGGTTATGTGTAGTTGCACTATAAAAAGATAAAACCTATTTTTATTTTTGTACCTTCGAGGAAAAAAAAAAAAAGTACAACAGAGTAAAACCAAAAAATAAATAATAAAAAATTGTGTCCACACACATAAAGTCTGAAGATTAATGATAGCAGAGAAACTTGCAGCTGGATTTTTGTTTGAAGATCGAAAAGAAAATCTGAGATAATTTTCTATCTCTATGTATTCATACATGAACAAGTTGATCCTACTTCAGCATTATATAAACAAAATTATTTATGTCAATTATATTTTTATTTTGTTTTGTTGATTGAAAACCAACAAGCAACAAACTCAGTTAACTACTTTCCTGATCATTAGTTGCTTGTTTGTTGATAGCAGCTGAGGATATGATTCAACTTGACTAGACCGAAATACAATTTCTAGAGGGACGAAATCTGATCTTGAAGACAGTGCATCATTGGACGCCTTGGCCTTGATCATCCATATTTATTTGCTGTTTATTGAATAAAGCCAGATTAAATTATTAATCATCTAAATGTCATATCCAAATTTATTATATCAGTAATTATTCTGATACACTTTAATCAATAATTAGTCAGGTAGTCTTTTCGTTAACAGTAATTACCAAATAATTATCTAATTGATTTGAACTACTTAGCATAACAATAAGCTTTAGATTATCCAACAGTAAAAGCTTGTAATGGTTAATATACTTGAAGAACATGTAAGGCATTGACTGAATAAAATTTTGAGCTATGTAGCATCACACTTTTTACTTATTATATAATATAATATGATTTTTCTTCCTTTCCTTTTTCTTAATCATCTGACCACGTATGTTACAAGGCCAGGAATGTGAATATTCATCATGTAGTCTTCCCAGTCAATGCAATTGGGATCAAAGTTGAAGGCATCCACCTCTAATTTACTCTCTCTCATTGTCATTCGCAACCTCTCCGAATTCGTGTCATCAAATCTGTGTACACAGAACATGTGCAAATCATATATTTAATAAATATTTAATTAAAACAATATGATTTTATATGGAAAACGAAAGCATATATAAGAGCAAAGTAATGCATATATATACTTACATGCCTTTGAAGAACATGTAGGGTTTGTAAAGTTCTGCCAACCGCATTGCCAATTTGAGTTTCCGATCAGAATCAGTGGTAATGCCCTTATAATATTGGAAGAGAACTGAATTCATCAATTTCAGTCCCTTCAAGTGAGAAACAATTAAAAAATTAAAAAAAATTTGAACAAAGTGTAGTAGTTGAGGGAAAAAATGGAGTGATAGAAAGACCATTTAATTGATCATAATGCATTGACTGTGATTTCCAGTTCACAGAGAAAATTAAGCAAATTAAATGGAGAATTTATTGAATTGGAACAGACCTTCAATGGTAGTAGATATCTAATAGCCATGTATCTTCGAAATTTAGACCATTTGTCCAGCATAATGAATTTGCTGACTTTAATTGCTTTGCCCTTTTTATCTGTCAATGGATTTTTAGTGAAATAAGGACAGCCAAAATTGCGAATATTTGACAATTTGATTGCATTTCTCCTTGACGAACCAGCATGGTATATTATAGGATCAGAAGAATGTTGATTGGCGTTGGCCACCATAGCCACTATCATTGCATTCACCACCATGTCTGCTGGTATCTGTAGAATAAGAAAAAGAACATATATGTTAATTTGCCAAGAATTACAAGTAGAAAAGTACAGATTTATAAAAAAAGAAAAGAAAGAATTCATCTCACCCAATCAAGGATAGTATTAGGGTTAGCAGGCAAGCATTTGACTTTGCCTTTACCATAACTGTCCAAGGTTCTGTACATGACTTTTGAGAGTAAGTTATAGCAGTGAAAATGAAGTATACGATTGATAAATGTGAGAAGAGCATGAGTATATATATATATATATATATATATATATATATATATATATATATATATGCACGATACACCAATGGATTTACCTTAAACCTTCGATCCAACCTGGGAATGGTTCTTTATAGGTACTTGTTATCATTGTGGGGCGTATGATGACAAGGGGCAAATTTTCTCTATAATAGCCTAAGACCATTTCTCCCATTGCCTTTGTAAATACGTAAGTGTTTGGCCATCCGTACAACCTTGCCCTATTTAAACAATTTATTTATACAATTTGTTAAATCAAATCAAATTAATAAAATTACTGTAATGATTGATTTCGATAGGCCTCAGTTACTGTATAAACAACATATTTTTTTTTGAAACTTTTTTATTTGTGCAGATTGTATGTTTGGATAAAACAAATGGTACAACCTTTGCATCCCTAAATCTTCCATGGATGAAGTGATTGTTTCTTCGGTAGCATTTTTGGCTCGAAGTTGATTTAAAGTTTCCTCCACCAATTTCTTTTCCATTGTGATGTCCAATTTACTTGTCCCATTTAGACTCTCACCAATACGAAATGAATCCTCCACTATTATTCCCGACTTTTCGCCACACACATAAACTAAAAAAAAAAGAAAATATATGGTCCCGATCGATCAATGGTAAAGACATTTAGAAAGAAAAATATATTAGACATCACATGTTGGAATGAAGAGTCATGCATAATCAATTGAGTTCGCACAATTTTCTCATTTCGAATATATATATATATATATATATATATATATATATATATATATATATATATATATATATATACCCTTCTATATATTTATATATTTTTAATGTGAGATTTATCTCATCTTCTATTAACTTCATATATAGATTTTTTAATAATCCAATATTCGAGACTTTTAAGTTAAATAATATAAGGGAAATATAATGTACCAGTTGAGATGTGGAGAAACATCTTTATTTTAACACATTTTATTTTAACACATTTCTTTGCAAAACACAAAACATGGAAAGCTGCCCTAGTATTGGTGCCCAAAGCAACATCATACCTACAAACAAGAGAAATTGAAAAAAAAAACAAAAAAACTAGATTATGTCATATTGTCATATAATGTAATTAAATATAATTATAAATATATATGTATTTGCTGACCAATTGACTTGCAATATAGACATAAAAGAGCAATAATAATAGCAAGGGGACATAACTTCAATGGTAGGGACCTACAGTATTATTTATAGGATGAAATTCTTTTTGATATCTAGCTTTTCTAAATTATTATTTTTTAATTGATATTTCCTTTTTTTACTCGTATAATTTTTAACTTTTTAAAAATTCATTATTTTAGTTTTTCTAACCAAATTTTTTACTGTCAAACATAACAGAATATGCATATTAACCATTTGCCCTTAACTTTAAATTATTAAACTAAAAATATATTTATTTTTTAAAATTTAACAACTTAACTTTAATTTGTACATCTAATAAAAATTGGTTAACAAATAAAATAAAATTATAAATATACAAAATTTATAAGAAAAATCCTTCAATATTAAAAAAACAAAAAAAAACAATTAAAATAAATTAACACCAAAATTAAAAATCTTTAAAACAATAAAAAAATTTTACTATAAATAACTAATTTATAAAAATGCAATAATTGAAAATAACTTTAAATTAATATTAAAAAATTAAATATTTTTTAGTAAAGCAATAAAAAATTTTAAAAATATCAGGAGGATGTATTATTATTTTTAAAAATGATAAATTTATAATAATTATTTTTAAAAACAAAATAAATTTCTAAAAGTAATTTTAAATCATTGTTTGAAAATTATTATTTCTTTATTTTTATTTTTTCTAGTTATTATTTTATTTTTGAATTAAATTTTTATTTATTTTTTAACCTTAATTTTTATTTTTATGTATGATGACTGAAATACTCATCACTCTATTAAATTTGACTAATTGTTGACTAATATAAGGATTAAATTAATGATTTTTAAAAAGTTACGGAGGGAGTTAAAAAAAATATCAATTAAAAATAATAATTCAAAAAAATTAGGGACAAATGATTTTTGCCGTTATTTATATGCCTATTCAATGAAATCTTTGCACTTTATGTTTTTGAAAAGCTAGCTAGCGATTGTTAGAGTTCATAAAACTCAACATGATCATCATCAGAAATCTTATGATAAGTGTAGACTAAATGGGCCAAATAGATAACAGGTGTTTGGGCCTAAATAGAGAGTTAGGCTGTTAGGATAATCAGGCCCATCAGATGAAATGTCAGGTGGTTAAGTTAGTTACTATTGAGTTAATCTAACCGTACTGATGAGTTAGATTAACCAAGTGTATATATACTAATCTGTTGTGCACTGTTGAAAAAAAATAATGAGAAAATCAAAATTCTGATCTCACTTCTCTTTCACTCTCTCTAATCTTCTCCCCCTAATTTCTTCTCTAGGGTTTACTGTGAATACTTGATTTTATCAAATCATTACATGGTAACAGAGCGCTCGATCTGAGGAATTAAAGTCACCACTGTTGCATAGCATCTCTAGTTCATTCAACAATACTCCTAAGCTGAACAAGAAGCATAGAGAGAATCAATCTCAGCTCATCTCCAAGAATCTCAATTTCAATCTTTCTATCAAGCTCGATGACAACAATTTTATCTACTGGGAAACTCAGATACTTCCAGTCATCAGAGCTTTTGACCTTGAAGACTTCATGTTTAGTTTAACTACATGTCCTCCAAAGTTTGTCATGGCAGTTAATGAAGAATCAGGTGAGTCAACTCAAAGATACAATGATGATTATCTTACCTGGAAAAAGATAGACCGGTTATTAGTGAGCTGGTTGATGTCTACCTTGATTGAATCTATTCTTGGTAAAACCACTCAGTGTGTAACTGCTTGTGAGGTTTGGAATACTTTTACCAACATGTTCTTACAACACTCCATGGCCAGAGTCATGCACCTTTAATCTTAGCTGCAATCGTTTAAGAAAGGCTTTATGAAGGTCAGTGATTACAAGTGAAGATTAAATGTATCACTGATTCACTAATGGCAGCTGGTCAAATTGCTACTGAACAGGATTTAGTTGCTTACATCTTAGGAGGATTAGGTCTGGAATTTGATTCAGTTGTTGTCAATTTAACATCAAAGAAAAAGAAGATATAATAACTCTGTAAGATGCACAGATCCTTCTCATGAGCTATGAGTCAATACTTGAACAGTATCATGCTAGTGCAACTATTGATATGTCAGCAGCTTTAGCTAATATGACAAAGGTGAACAAACTGCTAATTATGCACAAGGAAGAGGTCAATTTCAGAATAATCGAGGCAGGTCAATAGGAAGAAGATGAGGTAAATGTGGCACGTACTATAATCAGAGGTTGACATGTCAACTTTGTAGAAAGCCTGGCCATTTTTCTACCATATGCTACCACAGGTTTGATTAATCTTTTACTGGAGGTTTTGGCAAACCAAATTCACAAAATCAGCAGCTTATGTCAAACAACGTCAATAACATGCAAAGAAATTATGCTCAGTAGCTGGACTATACTAGCTGATATCAGTATCCCCATCATCCTAGTATGAATGCCCTTATTGCAGCACCAGCTATAGTTGGATATACCAATTGCTATGTGGACAGTAGAGCTACCAACCACATAACACCAGACTTCAGCAATCTTTCTATCAACAATGAGTACAAAGATACAAATCGTCTTGTTGTAGGTAATGGACAAAAACTTCATATTTCTCATATTGGAATACCAGTGGTATGCTCTCATAATAATCCTTATACACGTTTGCATATTGGCAATATATTATTTGTGCCTCAAATTACTAAAAATCTGCTCTGCATTGCTCAACTTACTCATGACAACAATATCATAGTTGAATTTGATAATACATCATGCTTTGTTAAGGATAAAACATCGAGGAAAACATTGCTCCAAGGAGCATTGAGGGATAGTCTTTACCAACTCACTCTTCCATAGGTTAACAACTCTAAGAATTCTCATACTTGCATATCTGCCCATACTGCTTACAATTCTGCCCATACTGCATTTTATACAGCTGATTCATGTAAAGCACCCTTACTGTCCATAAATAAAACAACAAGTGGTCATGAGTGTAATACTTTTACTATTTCACAAGGCATACTGCCATCTCTTGTCAATGTACTTGTTGATACATGGCATAAGAAACTTGGTCATCCCTCTAACCAAGTACTTTCTAAAGTTTTACAATTGCTAAATTTTAGAGTTCATTGTTCTTCTATAATGCACTCTTGTGATGCTTGTAAAGTTGGTAAAGTTCATCAATTGCCATTCACTACATCTAGTTGCAAAGCTTCTGCTTCTCTTAAGTTGGTGTGCTCGGATGTGTGGGGTCTTTCACCTATAGTGTCCTCTATTGGCTATAGGCATTATGTTAGTTTCATTGACTCATATTCTAGGTACTGTTGGATATATCCTTTAGTTACGAATTCACAAGTTAAAGATGTTTTTGTGATCTTCCATAAACTTGTTGAGATAATGCTTAATACCAAGCTCAAGTCTCTTCAAAGTGACAATGGTAGAGAGTTTAAGACCTTAGTTCCTTACCTTCTTTAATATGGTATTCACTCTACATATTCTTGTCCCTATGTTCATCAATAGAATGAGACTGCTGAAAGAAAACATAGGAGTATTGTAGAGATGGGTTTAGCTTTTTTGGCACAAGCAGCTATGCCTGTTTCCTTCTGGTGGGAGGCCTTCCATACAACATTCTAAATTTGGTGTAAATGGGTTTAACTTATAACAACTTTGACATCACTCCTATCGTCGGATTATATATTTGAAAATGAAATCTATATCTGAAAATGTATTTAAAAATGTCATTTTCTCTCATAATCTTTAGGCTATATCAGTACCACATTGAGAATTCATTATTTTATTCTACATCAATAGAGATCCATTAGTGAAGATATCAAACCAAATTTAACTGTATGTCTATATTTTAATAAGAATAAATAACACTAAATCTACATAGGATTTGATCATGAATTACATTCGAAATTAAAATTTATAAAAACTCACATTGAGTACTCCCCTGACGTTAAATTTGACCTTTAAAAAATTAGAGTTGGCCGTCTAAAAATAATATAAGGACGAAAATGCCTTCAAATTAAAAGAAAACAAACGTTAAAAAAAAATTCTAGATCTCCACCGTCTATTTTTAAAATAAAATTAAAATTGGATCTCAACCATCCATCTTTTGAGGTGGACGGTTGAGATTTTTTTAAAAAATAAAATAAAAAAGAAAGAAAGAAGGAAAGAAAAAGTGAAAGATGGGGTGTAGATTAGATTGGATTTCCACGCTCTTATCGAAAATCTTCATGGATGGATCTTAAAGATCGATCGATCCACGGGATGGATCTTCACCTCCCTCACTGCCAACCCCCTATCACAAAAAAGGGGGAGGCGAGCCTCCTCACTTCACTAAATAGGGGAGGCTTGAGCCTCCCCTGTTCAACGACGGAGCAGGCTCAAGATGCCTCCCCCGCTATTGAGATCCATGATCCATCCATAGAGATGAGAGAGATAAGGGTGGAGATCCAGATTTCTCTCTTTTTTGTTTTGTTTTTTTTTTTTTAAAAAAAAAATCTCAATTGTCCATCTTTTGAGGTGGAGATTTGAGATACAATATTTTTTTTAAAAATTTTTATTCAATTTTTTTAAAAATTAAATGAACTGTTTTTTTTAAAAAAAAATATTTTTTTTTTGTTTGGTTGATTTTAATCTAATAAGGAATTAGAATAATTTAGGTATGAATTTTTAACTTTTTCATTTTTAATTAAAAAAATATCTGACTTTTTAAATTTTTTATTCAAACAAATGTCACCAAGTATACTGACCTGTCAAGTGAATAACTTTCTAGATTCAAATAAACATGCTACCTTTTTGGGCATTAAGTCAAACATTCAAACTTAGTGTTAAGGGATTTCAGTGTGAGTTTCTGTAAACTTTAATTTTGAGTGTAATTCACCAAATTTCAGATTGTTTAAGTGTTATTAATTTGTCCATTTTAATAAGTAAGTTTTATTTTAAAACAGGAGATAACACATAAGCCATCTGAGATGTACCTATTTGCAAAACAGAAACAACTTTTAAAAGATTTTGCTCTATTTTAAAAGATTTTAAAAGTATATAAATAGATTGAAGGAGAAAACCAACCTCCTTCTGGATCTATAATTTTTAATATATTACTTAGGGGTGGGCAAAAAACCAACAAACCGAACCGGTCCAACCGATTTTAGACTAGTTTAAGTTAAAGATTTAGTTCAGTTTGAATTTTAAAAAACCGTTAAAGTCGGCTTGGTTTTCGGTTAGAAAATCCGAACCGAAAATCAAACCGGAAAACCTATATATATATATTAAAAAAAACTTAATTCTTTCCTCACTTTCACTCATCTTCTCACCAGGTCTGATCTGTGTACCTCACTCACTTTTCCATCCCACACAGTTCTCGCCACCTACCCACCTCTCCCATCTCAATATCGTCCATCATTATTATTATTATTTATGCATTTTGAATTATTGATAGCACTGAAATTTAAAATATTGATACTTTTATGATGCTACCATATATGTTTGAGATAATTGTGTATTTTGAATATAAAATGATTGCATTTTGAATTACTTATAGCACTGGAGTTTGAGATATTTATACTATTATGATATGCTACCATATATGTTTGAGATAATTTTGGTGTCATTAGTTTCCATATATATAAGATATTTCATTTATTTTTATTTTATTCTGTTGTAAAGCCTATAAATAAGCTCACAATTGTACTTACGCTCAATGAAATACACAATTTATTTTCACTTTCATTCTATCTAAATCAGAAGGTTTCTGAGTTTGAATTACTTTTTCACTCTTTATCTGAATTTTTTATTCATAATACATGATACACGGTAGGGGGCGTCTAACGTATGTGTCCCATATTTGTCAACTATATGAAATTTATATATGTAGGCAAGGTTTGGTTTGGATGATGTTGGCAAGAGTAACGTATTTAATTCAATAAATACTTGTTGGAGACAATACAAAAGTCGACTAACAAAACGAATTAGAGAACTTTCTTCCGGTCCTGAAGCTGGTAGAATGATCCGATTATTGAAGCCAACTAACATAACTGATGAAGAATGGAGCCAATTTGTCTCAAATCGCTTGTCCTCAGAGTTTGATGTAAGTGTAGTTTAATAATTCT
Organism: Xanthoceras sorbifolium; assembly: GCA_003430845.1. Classification (NCBI taxonomy): domain Eukaryota; kingdom Viridiplantae; phylum Streptophyta; class Magnoliopsida; order Sapindales; family Sapindaceae; genus Xanthoceras; species Xanthoceras sorbifolium. The sequence goes on along the minus strand of CM010620.1, from coordinate 2,157,539 downwards.
AGCCAAACATATTGTCATATATATGGTTCTGCTTTTACTTTTATATTATTGTAGATAATCAGTAGCAAATATTCCAACTTGGCGAAAAAGAATAAAGCTCCACATACAACTAGTCGTAAGGGATTGGCACGATTACGTGAAGATTTGGTAAGAATTTAACGTAACAGTTTTATTTTATTATTAAAACTATCTAGTTTGTTTAGTCCATCTCAACTTGGATTCGCGAACACTTTAAATATATTAACAATGTAATATAATAATGTAGATGGCTAAAAAATATGTTGAAAGTGGAGACTTAGAAGATGCAGAGGTTGATAGGGTGGAAACTTGGATTACTAGCCACAAACACAAAGATGGGACACCAGTGATAGAAGATGCTAGAGAAATAATTGTATGGGACAGTAATTAATATATATATACACACACACACACACATCAATTAATATATAAATAGATATATTTGTTATGTGTTTTTAATTCTTAATATTTTGCATGACGTATAGAAACAATTAGAGGGAAATTCTAGAAATCAATCAACATCGATTTTAGATGATGTTGTATCTCAAGTTTTAGGGAAAGAGCATTGAGATCGAGTTAGAGGACTTGGTGGTGGCATAACACCAACAAGAGTAAATGCACCTGTGGTTGGTAAACAAACTACAACACAACTTCGAGAAGAGATGAAAAAACAAAATAAAAGACATGAAGATGAGATCAACACTCTGAAGCAACAACTTAAAGACTTGCAAAGTTTTGTATTCAATATGCAGGTAACGTGTTATAAAAAATCTATAATATTAGATTAATTTATAATGATATTTCAATTGATTTTAATTACTTTTTATTTTCAGACCAATGATAGAGGACATAGTCCTGAAAGAATTCCTTCTAATAGTATGCATAAGGTACATAACATAAAAATCCAATAATATATAACATTTTTGTCTTCTTTAAAACTTTATAAATTTATAAAGTTTCAATGTCTATTGAAATTTTATATTTTGTTTTTGAAGCTACAATATTCAAGTGCCTCAAATTTATCGGGAGGTAATAGATGTGTGAATATCGCTGGAACTTCTGCAAAGGTAAATTTGAGTAAACTTTATTAATTAATAAATTAAATATTGTCTTGAGATTTATTGACCTTTAATCACTTTTAATTTTATATGCAAATGGTAGTAATTTACTAAGGCATCTACAAGTCATATGGATGGTTCAAGTGGAAAGGGAAACAAGTGCAAATTATTACATTGGATGGGTAATGGAGAGGTAGTAGCCGAAGTTGAAGTTGATTGCACGGATCCACAGGCTATGGTCCATCACATGAGTCTTGGTCCAGATTGTTAGAGAGTTTGTGTGAAGAAAATTTTGGTGAGCAAGATTCCTTTATATCGTCATACTACTGAGTTCATGATACTTGAAGATGTACAAAACTCATTTATTGCTTGGCCAGCAAAATATGTTATATTGTATGTTTATTAGTACATTAAAACTTTAATGTTTTGTAATCAAGATGATATGATTATGTGATTTTATTCTTCAAATTAAGTATACTAGTTTTTATTGATTGTATTATTATTTATAATTTTTTGAATTTTATGTTGCAATATTGCAGAATGTTTTGCAGGAAATTGAAACCAATATGAATGGTATAATAAATAAAATGAATTTTTAAAAAAAAATGTCATGTTATCTACTACGGGCATTGCCGTAGTAGATAAAGCATTTAAAGCGGGCGTAGCCCGTAGTCAAAAATATTTTTAACTAGGGGCATCGCCTGCTATAAAAAAAATCGACTTTGGGCTTTGCCCGTAGTGGAAACTATGGCTGCATTAATTTACGGGCATTGCCCGTAGTGGATGAGCTGTTTTTTTGTAGTGTCGCCGCTCGTCGCCTCTTCATCACTCCGCCTTATGAACAACCATCGACTTTCTCACTCATCACTGTGCGAACAGGCATCACACGAGCAACGTCTCACCTCGCAAACAAGCACCCAACACCGAGAAATACATTTGAGACTTTTTATCAAAATATTCAACTTAATTGGCCCATTTGTTTTTTTTAGCTTCTTTTGTCTTTAATAAGCAGTGCATTTAACTTATTATTTCATATTAGATATTAGTTTTTTTTTGTTTTTGATGATGATGGTATATCTTTAATTTAGAATTGTCGGTGTATGCATGTAGATTTAGATGAGTTACCAGTAAATTTCATGGCTTAATTTCTAGATGGGTGATCACTAAATGTTTAGATTCATTTCAAATTTATTTTCAATGATATTACTCATAATTAAATAATCTAATATGCAACAGGCTAGCTAGGATTACGAAGAATTCCATCCATATTAGAGAAATCAATAACTTTCCACCACAGAATTCCTCCCTTGTTCAACGACGGAGAAGCCTCCCCTGCTGTTGAGATCCATGATCCATCCATGGAGATGAGAGAGATAAGGTGGAGATCCAGACTTCTCTCTTTTCTGTCCATCTTTTGAGTTGAAGAGTTGAGATCCAATTTTTTTTGAAAAAAAATTTATTCAATTTTTTTAAAATTAAATGAACTGTTTTTTTTTTAAAAAAAATTATTATTTTTTTGTTTGGGTGATTTTAATCTAATAAGGAATCAGAATAATTTAGGTATGAAATTTTAACTTTTTCATTTTTAATTAAAAAAAATATCTGACTTTTTAAATTTTTTATTCAAGAAAATGTCACAAGGTAGACTGACCTGTCAAGTGGATAACTTTCCAAATTCAAATAACTATGCTACCCTTTTGGGTATTAAGTCAAATATTCAAACTTACGTCACGTGAGTTTGTGAGTTTCTATAAATTTTAATTTCGAGTGTAATTCATTAAATTTTAAATTGGTTAAGTCTTATTAATTTGTCCATTTTAATAAGTAATTTTTATTTAAAAGAGCATATAACACATAAGCTATATGAGATTTGCCTATTTGCAAAACAGAAATAACTTTTAAAAGATTTTGCTCTATTTTAAAAGATTTTGAAAGTATATAAATAGATTGAAGGAGAAAATCAACCTCCTTCTGGATCTATAATTTAATATATTAATTAGGGGTGGGCAAAAAACTAACAAATCCAACCAACAAAAAACAAAAGGACCATTTAAAAATAAAAAAAGAATTCGTTGAGATAGAGTGAGTTGCAGAGAGTGAGAGTGTGAGTTGCTTTTTAGTGAACGAGAGTGGTTTTCATTCCTTTGGTTTTTTTAAAAAAAATCTGACACCTTTTTTTTTTTCTTTACTTATTTTTTCTTTTTTTTGGACTAATTACAATAAAATACCCTGATGTTTGGCTATATTGTAATGAAATAGTAAGTTTAGCTTTAATTGCATATTAATACTCTACTATCAGTTGACCAGTCAAATATAACGGTTTGACTTTGACTTTTGTATAAAATGACATAATTGCTCCTAATTAAAAAAAATTAAAAAATTAAAATTTTAAAAAATGGACCTCCACCATCTATCAATCTCGATGGACGGTGGAGATACATTTTAAAAAAAAAATTTAAAAATCATATAATTAAAAAAAGTTAAAAAAATATTTTATATTAAAAAATTTTTAGTGTTCTTGGTGGAGATCTAGATTGGATCTCCACTGTCCATCAATATTGATGGACGGTTGAGATCCAATCTGGATCTCCATCAAAAACTCTAAGAACAAAAAAAAAAAAAATTCAGAAACCAGATCTACTCCATCAACGGGAGCAGATCTGCGCCCGTTGATGGAGCAGTTGCTCCATCGCAGATGGAGCAGCGACGAAGCGCTACTCCATCGGCGATGGAGCTGCTCCATCCATCGCCGACGGAGCGCGCAACGGAGCAAAGTTCTCCGTCGGCGATGGATGGAGCAGCTCCATCTTCGGCAATGGACTTCATTTGCGCTTCGTCGCTGCTCCATCGGCGACGGAGCAACTGCTCCATCAACGGGAGCAGATCTGCTCTCGTTGATGGAGCAGATCTTGCTAAAAATTTTTGTTTTTTTTTTTTGGGTTGTTGATGGACGGTAGAGATCCAATCTGGATCTCTGGATCTCCACACCAAGAACACTAAAAATATATATATTTTTTTATTTCTTATTTTAATTTTAAGTTTTTTTAATTTTTTTTGTAAATATAGTCTCCATCTTGATGGACGGTGAAGATTTATTTAACTTTTTTCTATAATTTATAATTTTTTTTATTTTTTTAAAATAAATTAAGGTGAAAAAGACCAAACTACCCTTTGACTATTGGTTGACCGTCAACTCTAATGGTCAACCAGCTAGTCAAGGGTACTAGCATGCAATTAATCAGTTAGACAAGGGTACTAACATATAATTAAGGCTAAACTTACGATTTCATTGCAATATAGGTAAACGTCAAGATACTTTATTGCAATTAGGCCTTTTTTATTTGACTTTTTCAAACTTTGAAGTGTATTACTATCCAAAATTATTATTATTATTATTATTATTTTATTACAACAAAACTTCTATTACAGAAGACCAACAAGAAAGCTTGGTTCAGGATTGAACCAACAAAATTCCTCCTTAGAGGAAAAGGTTAGGGAGGCAAGAGAATGTGTCATTCTATTAATTAAACGAGGAAATGCATGACAGTTAAAAACTCCCACATCTCTAAAAAGAGTCTTGACATCATTAACAATAGGGTCCACAAAAGATCTAGGAAAAGAGCTAAACACCCTAACCACAACATTAACAGCATCTAACTCAACCCATTTAATAACCAGGCTCAACTCCTTAGCCAGCAGCAACCCCTCTCGCAACGCCAGCAACTCGCCAAGCTTAGCAGGAAAAAACCCCAAGAGAGGCTTAGCTGAAGCTGCAACAACCTTGCTCTGATCATCATGCACCACTACACCAGAACCCATCATAGAAAAACCAGACTTCACTGTTGCGTCAGTATTCAACTTCAGGGAGCTTGAAGGAGGAGGCGACCACGAGGCAGAACAAGGCTGCCTGGGAGGTTAGAGGGGAGAGCCAAAGACCTTCTGGGTGCCCTGAAATTCACGAGCAAAGAAAGCAACCAAGAGACCAAATCAGCACTAAACCTGGGGGATTTAGAATGAGTGACAGCATTCCTTTCAAACCAAACCCTCCACGAGCTCATGCAGAACTCCTCGAATTCTGCTCTCTTAGCTCTAACAAAAACCCACAAGATCAAATCAAAACAAGAAATATGGTGCTACAAATTAAGAATGTCCCATAATACAATGGACTCCCAAATGGCACGCATGGAGCTACACCAAAAAAGGGCATGGGCTGAGCTCTCGGGAGCATCACCACATCTAGGACAACAAGGGTCAACCACAATCTTCCTAGAACAGAGATTACAGAGGGACGGAATGACATTGTGACAAACTCTCTAAATGAAAATTTTGATTTTTGGAGGAATGTTGAGATTCCAAAGTGCAAGCCACCATTTCGAATCCGGACACGAGGAGTAACCTTTAAGAGAGAGTTTTTCCTGCGCTGTAACTCTATACCCACTCTTCACAGAATACTCCTCATTCTTATCAAAATACCAGATTAAGGAATCTTTACAATCACCAAAACTCAGAGGAATTTTTAAAATAGAATCCCTATCTGCTGCTACAAAAACCTGATAAAGCTTAGCCAAATCCCAAGTATGGGAAGAAGGGGTCATAAGGGATGCAACCTTGATATCTTCCAAAAGGGCATTCGAGAAAGGTCTGAAAGTGGACGCCCTTGGTATCCAAGGGTCCTGAAAAGCCCTGATATCCTTACCATTACCCACTCTCCAACGAAGGCGCTTAAGAAGAAGACTCCTACCCCAAACCAAACTCCTCCAGAAATGAGAACTCCCTTGTTTCAACGAGACAAATAAGAAATCCTCCTGCTTGAAATACTTTGCCTTAAAAATTCTAGCCACCAGTGAGTCTTTATTTATAGCAATTCTTCAGGCCTGCTTGCCAAGAAGAGCCTGATTAAAAAGAGATAAGTCTTTGAAACTAAGCCCTCCACAAATTTTCGGGGAGCACAACCTGTCTTTAGAGACCCAGCTAATTTTCTTATTACCATCTGTAGCGCCTTACCAAAAGCTCAAAATCATAGAGCACTGCTCGTTGCAAAGAGCAGAAAAAACTGGAAGACACTCATCGTGAAGGTAGGAATAGCTTGAGCCACTGCTTTGATTAGAACTTCTTTCCCACCCATCGAGAAGATATTGCCTTTCCACCCTCTAATTTTACGCCAGACCCTCTCCTTAATATCACAAAAGGTTTTCCTTTTATTTTTCCCCACCATAGTTGGAAGGCCAAGGTACTTGTCATGAGCTTGAGCATTAACTAGACCCAGGCAATTCAAGATACTGGCGCTTCGAACATCTTCCACATCTGGACTAAAGGAGATATTAGACTTTCGCAGATTAATCCGCTGGCCAGAAGCTTTCTCATAGATTTTTAGGATTTGATTCAACTTCTCACAATTTTGAACTGAAGCCCTGCAAAAAATAATGCTATCATCTGTAAAAAACAAGTGACTAACATGGGGACTCCCGCGACAACATCTCATACCCAGGGATTGCCCATTAGATTCGTTGCCTTTTATAAGAGTAGATAAAGTTTCTGCACAGAGAAGGAAAAGGTAAGGAGATAGAAGGCATCCCTGCCTTAATCCTCTTTTCGGACTAACTTCCCCTACAGACTTCCCATTTACCAGGAAGGAAAGTTTGGAGATTGACACACAGTTCATAACAAGGGCTTTGAATAGACATTCATTAGTTAAGATTAGCAAACCAAATTTAATTATTTGTCTATATTTCAACAAATAATTTTTATTTTAACCAGTGAATGACACATAGGTTATGAGATTTGTCTTCTAACAATACGAAAACAACTTTTTAAAAAATTTGCATAGAACCCCCTACCGTTAGTAGTAATTGTTGACATTATTTTACTAATGAAAAGACCATAATACCCTTATCATATTTCAAAAATTAAAAACATGCCATAACTTTTTAAAAAATAAAATAAATAAGAAAAGAAAAAAAGAAATATAAATATAAATCTCAACCGTCCATATCAAAGATGGACAGTTTTTTTTTTTTTTTTTGAAAAATAAAGATGGACAGTTGAGATATATTTAAAAAAACAATTAACATTTATTGAGTAAATTGAAATGAAGTACCTTAACGGTTGACCATATTGTAATAAAATCGTGAATTTAGCCTTAATTACACTTTACTCTCCTTGACTAACTGGTTGACCGTTAGAGTTAACGGTCAACAATGATCAAAAAGTAATATAGCCATTTTTACCTTAATTTTTTTAAAAAAATTGTTAAAAATTGAAAAAATTAAATGAATCTCCACAGATTGATGATCGGTGGAGATTATATTGATAAAAAAAATAAAAATAATAAAAATAAAATAAAAAATTTCCCATATTTTTTTAAAATAGTAATAAAAATAAAAATAAAATAAAAATGGATCTCCACCGTCCATCAATCTCGACGGATAATGGAGACCATATTAAATAAGATTAAAAAAACAAATAAATATTTTTTATAAAAAGTACCAATTAAAAAAATAAAAATAAAAAAAAATTTATGTTCTTGGTGGTGGAGATCCAAGGTGGAGATTGAATCTCCACCAAACAATAACACCAAGACACCAAAAACACAAAAAAAATAAATAAATAAATAAATTCTGGAGCAGATCTACTCCCATTGCTCCATTAATGGGAGCAGATCTGTTCCATATATATATATATATATATATATATATATATATATATATAATGTATTCTTGGTGTTCTTATTAGGTGGAGATCCAGATCTAGATCTCCCCCACTAAGAACAAAAAAAATAAATTAACATAAAAATATTTTTTTAAAAAATATATTTTATTTATTATTTAGTTTAATTTTTTAATCAGGTTAGTTGTGTCATTTCACACATAAGTTATGGTCAAACCGTTATGTTTAACTAGGTCAACTGACGATAGGGCACTTACGTGTAATTAAGGCTAAACTCACAATTTCGTTGTAATATGACCAAACGTCATAATATTTCATTGCAATTCACCTTTTAAAATTTAAAATTTTAATAATATTTTTTTTAATTGTTTTGGTTCAAAGTAATTGCCTAGTGATTACTTAGTAAAGTTCGTGTGACCCTTGCCTTTGTGGCTTGGGTTCTTATTTATAGTATATGTATGTAATACTCGTTGGGGTTGGTCGAAAGGATCGTGCTCCGAGAGCTATCCATGTTATCTCGGAGTAGTTATACCTTTATAGTCGTTGCATGGACTAGGTCTTTATGGACTTGGCTTGTGCTTTAACTTGTACCTGTTTATCTGTCAAGTAGCTGGTAGGCCTTGTATGGGCTACGTTTGGGGTGCTTTGGGCCTAAATGATGCGTTTTGTATGCTTTGAGTCAGTTGTAGGCTTAAGTCTGATTTGGGCCACTTTTTAACCACTACATAGATGATGATGGAGATCCATATATTGTTTTTCAATTTTTTTTCAATTGTTTTATTTATAGAGTTTGTATAAGTGTTGAGTCTTAATTGTTTTGTTTTGTATAGTTTTGGATTATTTTCAAACATTTTTGTGTTTTTGAAAAATTGACTTTTGAATGCTTAAATTGGAATAACTTTTTATCTATACATTCAAATGGTATTTTGCTTTTTGGAGATGAAACTAGGCATCTGTATCTTTTCAACGGTATAAAGAACGAAAAATTTCAAGACCGTTTGGGTGCATGCCTTAGACGTGCAGTGTCTACTAAATCCGAACCCTACTTGGGTTTGGTTTGTGTGTTTTTGTGTTTTGATCTCCTAGTAACTTTCAAACAATCTTTAATGCACTCTATATTTATCTATGGAAGTTTTTAATGTATTTGAAAGCAAGAGAATTTTTTATTCTTCAAAGTCTTATTCTTTTAGAAAATTATTCTTTTGAGTTTTATTTGTTATAGGAAGTTTTAATTTCTTTCCTAAAGTCTTTTTATATATATTACTAAGGAAATAAATTCTATTATTTCCTAGAGTCCTTTTAAAAAACCTAATGGCTTTTAATTTCCTACTCTTATTAGAATTAGGTTTTTCTATTGTTGTCTATAAATAGTGAAGTGAAATTCATTATTCAATTGGCTCAGTAAGGCTGAATTATACTCTCTAAAGCTCTTATGTTCTTTATTGTTTATTTCCTCTTACATGTATTTATTGCTTTGATACTCTGGTGTTTTTATTTTATGTGAGAGGAGAGAGTTCTATAGACTATATTATGCTTTACTTTTGCGCTTAATTGTTCTAGTCTATTTATAACATGTTTTGATCATGCATGTTATTTGATTGTTCATTAATTATTGAGCACTAAATCTGATCTCATGCGGGTAGGTAGTATTGGATTATAGTAAGAGTTGTGCGATTGAGTGGTCAATCAACGTGAGTTGTAAATGATATACCAACTAGTTGAAATTGTGTGAGATGTGTTAAGTAGCCTATGAATTGTTCCCGTAGTTTTTTACCTGTTGGGGTTTTCCACGCTAAAATCTCCGTGTTGAATTTTAATTTACGTTTACTTATTTTTAATTACGCAATATTTTTTTTGTAAACATACTCACTCCCTCTAGGTTTGCCATAGCTATAAATCCATGTTTTTCAACTTCTTTAGCAAGAACTTACAGTCACAGCACAGAGGTCACAGCTGTGTGTTTTAGCCTAAGCTCGACTTTGTTAGAGCATGAGGAGTGTGTGACTGGTAACATGGACTTATGATTGGCTATAGTACAAGAGTTTGCTATGATCTGAGAAGCCATGTATATATATTGTAGTCTAGCTATTGTAATGGTTATTCTGAAAACAAAACAGTAAAAGATTGCTTGTGTTGTTGAGAGAATTTTCTCATAGTAAATCTGATTCTGTGTTTTGTGTTTCTATTCAATCTTCACATTGTCCAATATTGATAGTAGCTATTTATCTTCCTGATCATCAGCTGATGAGTATAGATCTGATAACTCAGCTAACTACTTTCCTGATCATTAGTTGCTTGTTTGATGATAGCAGCTGAGGATCACTCCTGATGATTCAAACGGTTCAGAGAGGAAGTACTCAAAGTTAGTTATGAAAGTTCATATTAGTTATAGATGTGTAGAAATATATAAAAGTACATATCAACAGATTTTATTGGACAAACATAAATTACATGTTACACACTGAAGTATTTTTTGAAGGGAACAGTGAGGTAGAGGAAAAACAAATGTAAATAAATAGTTTATTGATACCTTTCATTAAAGTTGGTTGTTGCAGCAAAATTTAGAATGATATCGATATTTGTCATCATTTCTTCCACTAGATTAAAATTTGTAACTCCCAAATTCTCATAAGAAACTTCTAGTACCCTAAACAACTCCTTCAAATCTATTGAGTGTCAAGTAAAAAAAACAAACGACCCCTAACTTCTTCTAAAGATGTGCAAAAAAACTAATGCGGTCATAAAACAAACAATTCACGACATGTAGTACTTAATGTATGTTGCAAAAATTATATACAAAACAATGTACACAAGTGTGTTGAGGAATATAAACTCTTTCCGCAACGTGGAAGTCAAATGTTGCTAATTAAAGGTGTTCTTGTTGAAAATAAACCCACAAAAACGTACAGAATATATGTGTTGCAGAACATTAGTTTTTTAACAAGATGCCACATGCATATGCAGGGGCGAAGTCAGGATTTTAGTTTTGAGGGGCTAATATAATAATAAAATTTTAAATTTACACCATAAAAATATACTAACATTTAAAAATTAAATTATGAAATTTAATACTGCTTAGTATCATATGTAACTATACAAAAAAAAATCAATAAATAAAATAGATACATGTAAATCAAAATGGAACTCGTCACTCTTTTAAATTTTAAACATAATCTATAATTAAATCGATACTAAATTTCAATACGATTTACTTTTTAATATAAATTATCAAAGACTTTATATTAAAGTCATATTATTTTTTATATTGTTTTAGTAAGTTAAAAAAAAATCACATTATTCATAATATCTTCATAACTAATATATTAACAAATATAAATAACACAAGTTTTAAAAAAAGAAAAATATAAAATATTTATTATATTGTGATCTCAAACCTGAAATTTTAGCATTGATAAAAATAAGATGAATAATTGAAGTCAATAATTTTAAGAAAATAGAGTAAAAGTGATTGCATCAATTTGTTTAACTTTTGTCAAAGAAAACAAGAAACTATATATATATATATATATATATATATATATATATATATATATATATAAAAGTCAATGATCTGCAGGAAACTATAAATCCTAACATAAATTAATTTTTCTTCTATATTAAATAGGAATTAATAAAATTAATTTATTAAGATATGTTAAATAGGAATGAATGAAATTAATTTATTACTATAGTTTTATATTGAATAATTATGGTATTAATAAAATAATAAAAAAATTAAATTATTTTAATTAAAAAAATAAAATAACTATTAGAATTTATTAATAATTTATTGGCTTGGGGGCAGAGACGTAGCCAGGAACGTAGGTCGGGGTGGGCTAATATATAATGAGTCATACTCCTCAAAATGTATTACATAAATAATATATACACAATTTTAATTAAAAGAAAAGACAAAAATACAGTACCAGATAAACATACAATGCAGATACAACAAAAAAAAACAACGTAGCTTACGATTATTTAAAATATCAAACTTATCAATTATAAAATCTGAATTAATAGCATCAGCAATTTTTATTTCAATAAAAATAATCATGGAGTTTGCTAGAAACTCTTGCTCCATTTTATTGCAAAGCAATGTCTTGAAAAGTTTAATTGCTGAAAATACTTGTTATGTTGTTGTTGTGAAAATAGGAAGAGTCAGCACCAAGCAAAGCTTCTGGGTTCGTCGACGAACTCAGGTTCTGGGTTCGAACGCGAACCCAACTTCTGGGTTCGTCGATGAACTCAAGTTCTAGGTTCGAATGTGAACCCAGAAATAAACCCAAATCTGGGTTCATTCCTAGAAATGAACCCATAATCTGGATTCGAACGCGAACCCAAGTTCTAGGTTCGAATGCGAACCCAAGTTCTGGATTTATTTCTAGGGTTCGTTTGGTTCGAACACAGTTCGAGTGGGGTTCAATGAACTTAATATCCATTTTTTTAAAAACAATTATTATTATTTTTTAGCAAACAATATTAAAATAAAATAATTAAAATAAAATAAACTACTAAATAATTTAAAAAAACTAACCGGACAAAGGAGTGGTGACCGAACACAAGTGGAAATATAATTGGACAAGGGAAGCAGAATTGTTGTGAATTGTGACTTGTGAAGAGAAAGAAAAAAAAAAATAAGGAAAGAGAAGGTGAAGGTTGTGAATTGTGAGTTGTGTAGAGAGAAAAAAAATATATAATTGGAGCTGAGCTTGTTCTAAATCTAATAGCAGAAACATGTAAGCTGTGAGTTAATGATGTTGTAAATTGGGTCTTTTAAAAATAAAAATATTAATTGAATTGAGTTAATAATGTTATAAATTGGACCTTCATGAAATAAAAATATTAACTGAAATGAGTTTTTAGTAAGTTAAAATATAAATATGGATGAATAAACATGGAGGGTATAACAATACTAATAATATTTTTTCATTTGATTTAAAAAAAATAAAAAAATTCATTTTGGCAGGGTGGGCTTAAGCCCACCCTAGCCCTCACAGAGCTCCGTCTCTGCTTGGGGGCCATGGCACATATGAGCCCGCCATTGGCAGCACGTCAAATATCTTTTTTTTTTTTAATAAGGGCAAAATTTATTTTATATCTTTATAAAATTTTTACTTTTTAATTGATATTTTTTTTTGTCTTTAACATTTAAAAAATATATCATTTTATTTATTCTAACTAAATTTGTAATAGTCAAACATGATAGAATACACATATTGACCATTTTACTCTTAACATTAAATGATTAAGTTAAAAATACAATTTTACTCTTTATTTTTTAAAATTTAACAAATTAATCTTAATTTATACATTCAATAAGAATGTAACATGTGTCGATAAAAAAAATTAAAATTACAACATACACAATTTTATAAGAAAAGTCCTTAAATATTAAAAATAAATTAATTAATTAATTAATACTAAAATTAAATACCTTTAAAAAAATAAAAAAATAGTACAATAATAATTAATTTATAAAAATGTAATAATTTAAAATAACACTTCAAATTAATATTAAAATATAAAAAATAAATTTTATATATGAAAATAAATATAGTAAATTAAAAATTAAATAAATTATTAAAGTAATAAAAATATTTTAAGAATATTTTTTAAAAATATCAGGAGATAAGGCATTATTATTTCTAAAATTAAAATTTTTAATTATTATTTTAAAAATAAAATAAGTTACTAAAAGTAATTTTTAATTAAGTTTGAAAATTATTTTTTCTATTTTTATTTTTTTCAGTTGTTATTATTTTATTTTTAGAATTTAATTTTTATTTAATTGTTAATTATAATTTTATTTTTGTGTCTAAAGATTGAAATACCCATAATATGATTAAATTTGACTAGCTGTTAACTAACAAAATGAGTAAATTGATGGATTTTTAAAAAGTTGGAAGCCACGCTAGTTAAAAACGGAAACATCGGTTAAAAAGTAATAATTCGAAAAAAATTAGGGACCAAAATAATTTTTACTCTTTTAACAATGTGAATGTTAGTTTATTACAAAACACAATTTTTATAGCAGAAAATATTGTTAAAGTGTAAACTTGTTTTAGGCCCAAACCATTTGAAGGCCCGAACTATTATGAGAGCTCAGACCCAAACCCAAATAAATTAGAGTCCAAGTCCATGAATAAGGTCCAAGCCCTCTATCTAGAATTCTCTAGGGTTTGGTAATTAAGCATAAAAATCATGTGGTCAATTGGAAGAATGTAGAAGGATGTAGAAGGATGAGGTGTATGGTTATTATAATTTTGGATTAGTTTATTTGTGTGATCTAAAATAATTTGTAAGTAGTATAAATACCCCTCCCCATTTTGATTTAGGCATCAAGAAGAAGCAAAGCTTCTAAGTGAGTGAAGAAGAAGTAAAGAGTGAGTGAGTTCTTGAGTGAGAGTGTTTTTGTAATATTTGTTTTGAGTTTAATAAAAGTTTTTTTAGTGTTTTATTTCCAACAAAGTGGTATCAGAGCCGAGTTGGAAGGTGTGCACTTTCTTGACGAGACGAAGCCGACGCCATAAACATTGCCCCAATCGGAGTTCAAACGAGCCCCCACGGGCCGCCGGAAGTTTGCTGCCAGAGAGTGAGTTAACTCACCCAGTCCAAGTCGAGTTCAAGCCGAGTTGGAAGTGAGTCCAGCCAAGTTGGAGCCGAGTTGACCGAGCCACTAAGCTTGTTGACCGAGCCACTGACCGAGCCGCCAAGCCGTTGACTGTTGTCCAGGTTAGGTTGACCGTTGACTTTGACTTTGACCATAAAAATCGATTTTTTTGTCTGAGTTCATCTTAAGGTTTTTCGACGTTCTGAGTTCATCCGTGTAGTCAGAATTTCGAAATTCTCACTATATTGAGAGTTATGGCTAATGGTATGGCATCGTTTCAAGTTCCAACACTCAAGAACGAAAACTATGATAATTGGAGTATCATGATGAAGGCTCTCCTTGGAGCACACGATGTCTGGGAGGTCGTAGAGAAAGGCTACACCGAACCAGAAGATGAGTTAACTCTATCCCAAACTCAAAAGGATAGTTTAAAAGACTCAAGGAAGAGAGACAAGAAGGCTCTCTATCTCATCTATCAAGCGTTAGATGATGATGGTTTTGAGAAGATTTCGAGTGCAAGCTCCGCTAAGCAAGCGTGGGAGAAGTTGCAAATCTCTTACAAAGGAGTCGAAAAGGTAAAAAAGGTCCGTCTCCAAACATTAAGAGGTGAATTCGAATCCTTACACATGAAAGCATCTGAATCTATTTCAGATTATTTCTCAAGAGTAGCAGCTGTTTCTAACCAATTGAAAAGAAATGGTGAAAAGTTAGAAGATGTGAGAATAATAGAAAAGATACTCCGTTCATTGGATCCTAAATTTGAGCACATTGTGGTGACGATAGAAGAAACTAAAGATCTGGAAGAAATGACGATCGAGCATCTCCAAGGATCATTGCAAGCATATGAAGAAAAACATAAGAGGAAGCAGGGGATCAACTAGCAACTCCTCAAGATGCAACTGAAAGAGAAGGAAGAAAGTCAAGGCTAAGAGAAAAGCCAGCGTGGAAGAGGTAGAGGTCGAGGCCGAGGATGAGGTAGAGGCCGTGGTCATGGACGAGGTTGGAATTCTAACAGCAGCAACCTCAACAACTACGAGAAAGGAGAAAGCTCAACAAGAGGCCGCGGGAGAGGCAATTCAAACTCGAGGTACGATAAATCTCAAGTTCAATGCTATAATTGTCAGAAATTTGGGCATTATGCTTCGGAATGTAGAGCTCCCAGCAGTAAGGTTGACGAAAGGTCCAATTATGTGGAAGTCAAAACCGAAGAGAAGGAAACAGTGCTACTAGCTTGTAGAGACAATAATGGAGACCAAGAAAATGCTTGGTACCTCGACACTGGTGCAAGCAACCACATGTGTGGAAGAAGAAGTATGTTCGTAGAGCTAGATGAATCAGTGGCTGGCAATGTCTCATTTGGAGATGATTCAAAAATATCAGTGAAAGGAAAAGGTAACATCCTTATCCACGCTAAAAATGGTAGTCATCAATTAATCTCAAATATCTACTATGTGCCCAATATGACATGCAACATCTTGAGTATGGGTCAACTCTTAGAAAAAGGTTATGATATTCATATGAAGGATTGTAGTCTTTTTATAAGAGATGACAAAGGAAATCTAATAGCCAAAGTAAAAATGTCAAAGAATAGATTATTTTATTTGAACATTCAAAACGATGTTGCAAAGTGTCTGAAAGCCTGCTACAAAGATGCATCTTGGTTATGGCACCTTCGATTTGGGCATCTCAATTTTGGAAGCTTGGAGCTACTATCTAAGAAGGAAATGGTGAGGGGACTACCATGCATCAATCATCTTGACCAACTTTGTGAAGGATGTTTACTCAGAAAGCAATTTAGAAATAGCTTTCCAAAAGAGTCAGACTCAAGAGCCAAGAAGCCACTCGAGTTAGTCCATACCGATGTGTGCGGTCCGATCAAGCCAAGCTTTCTCGGTAACAGTAATTATTTCCTACTCTTCATTGATGATTTTTCAAGAAAAACATGGGTTTATTTCTTGAAGCAGAAATCAGAAGTCTTTGGAGTATTCAAAAAGTTTAAAGCAGCTGTGGAAAAAGCGAATGGCCATAAGATCAAGGCACTGAGATTCGATAGAGGAGGAGAATTCACATCCAAGGAATTTCTGGAGTTTTGTAAAGCGAATGGAATTAGACGTCCTCTAACTGTTCCTAGATCCCCTCACAAAATGGAGTTGCAGAAAGGAAGAATAGAACAATCTTGGATTTAGCGCGAAGTATGCTCAAAAGCAAGAGATTGCCCAAGGAGTTTTGGGCGGAAGCAGTGGCGTGTGCAGTCTATTTGTCCAATCGCTCTCCAACAAGAAGTGTGTGGGGAAAGACACCTCAAGAAGCATGGAGTGGTAGAAAGCCAAGCATCTCCCACCTAAGAGTTTTTGGAAGCATAGCACATGTTCATGTACCAGATGAGAGAAGAACCAAGCTTGACGATAGAAGTGAGAGTTTCATCTTCATCGGCTATCCTGCTTATTCAAAAGGTTACAAATTATACAACCCGAACAACAAAAAGTTTGTGATCAGCCGAGAAGTGATATTTGATGAAGAAGGAGAATGGGATTTTGGATTGCATGTAGACAACTTCAACTTCAACTTCACTCCACAATTTGAAGAAACAGAACAGACGCCAGTGGAGCAACTAGAAGAACCTCAACAAGAACCCACTACACCACCAACATCACCAGCTTCAACAGATAACGGAAATGAGTTTTGAAGAAGCTGCTCAAGAAAAGAAGTGGAGAGATGCGATGGATGTGGAAATCAATGCCATTGATAAGAATAACACTTGGGAACTTGCTCCACTTCCAAAGGGTCACAAGGCAATTGGTGTTAAATGGGTGTACAAAATAAAGCGAAATTCTAAGGGAGAGATTGAAAGGCACAAGGCAAGGTTAGTTGCGAAAGGCTACAGTCAAAGAGCTGGAATAGACTATGATGAGGTATTTGCTCCAGTTGCTAGATTAGAAACTATAAGACTAATCATTTCTATGGCAGTGCAAAACAAGTGGAAGATACATCAGATGGATGTAAAGTCTGCCTTCCTAAATGGAGTTCTTGAAGAAGATGTCTACATTCAGCAACCACTGGGTTACGAAGTCAAAGGCCAAGAAGACAAAGTTCTGAAGCTGAGAAGAGCTCTCTATGGGTTAAAGCAAGCACCAAGGGCATGGAATAACAGAATTGACAAGTACTTTCAACAAAATAACTTCACCAAATGTCCCTACGAGCACGCCCTATATATCAAGATCATGAATGGAGATATTCTGATAGTATGCTTGTACGTGGATGATTTGATTTTCACCGACAATAACCTAAGCCTGATTGAAGAGTTTAAGAAAGCAATGGCCAAGGAGTTTGAGATGACTGACATCGGATTAATGGCGTACTATCTTCGTATTGAAGTTAAGCAAAAGGAAGAAGGCATCTTTATCTCTAAAGAAAATTATGCAAAGGAGATACCCAAGAAGTTCAAGGTGGATGATTGTAAGCCGATAAACACGCCAGTAGAATGCGGAATCAAGCTATCTAAGCATGATAAAGGTGAAAGCATAGATCCAACATTCTTCAAGAGTTTAGTTGGAAGCTTACGCTATTTGACGTGCACAAGGCCAGATATTCTTTATGCTGTTGGACTTGTGAATCGATACATGGAGAATCCAACAACCACCTATTTCAAAGCCGCTAAGAGAATTCTCCGTTACATTAAAGGTACAATTAATTTTGGCTTGTTTTATTCAATTTCTAATGATTACAAGCTTGTGGGATATAGCGATAGCGATTAGGGTGGAGATATAGATGAGAGGAAGAGCACCAGTGGGTTCGTGTTCTTTATGGGAAATACAGCTTTCACATGGATGTCAAAAAAGCAACCAATTGTCACCCTATCCACTTGTAAAGCCGAATACGTAGCTGCTACTTCGTGCGTTTGTCATGTGATATGGCTCAGAAATTTGCTGAAAGAATTCGGTTTGCCACAAGAAGAACCAACTGAGATTCGTGTCGACAACAAGTCAGCCATTGCCCTAGCAAAGAATCCAGTGTTCCATGATCGAAGCAAGCATATTGATACTCGTTACCACTGCATAAGGGAGTGCATAGCGAAAAGGGATGTGCAAATGGAGTACGTGAAGTCCAAAGATCAAATTGCAGATATTTTCACCAAGCCACTCAGGTTTGAAGATCTTTCGAGATTAAGAAGTTTGCTTGGCATAATAAAACAAGTTTAAAGGGGGGTGTTGAAGTGTAAACTTGTTTTAGGCCCAAACCATTTGAAGGCCCGAACTATTATGGGAGCCCAGACCCAAGCCCAAATAAATTAGAGTCCAAGTCTATGAATAAGGTCCAAGCCCTCTATCTAGAATTCTCTAGGGTTTGGTAATTAGGCATAAAAATCATGTGGTCAATTGGAAGAATGTGGAAGAATGTAGAAGGATGAGGTGTATGGTTATTATAATTTTGGATTAGTTTATTTGTGTGGTCTAAAATGATTTGTAAGTAGTATAAATACCCCTCCCCATTTTGATTTAAGTATCAAGAAGAAGCAAAACTTCTAAGTGAGTGAAGAAGAAGTAAAGAGTGAGTGAATTCTTGAGTGAGAGTGTTCTTGTAATATTTGTTTTGAGTTTAATAAAAGTTTTTTGAGTGTTTTATTTCCAACAAATATGTGGTGTTTAATGAAATAAGTACTATAGCAACGTGCAAACTCTCAAACAATAATGTATTAAAAAATAATGTGGTAAGTATACTCTTAGGTTGCAGAATATATACCTCTTTATTTTTTATTTTTTATTTTTTGAAACTGAATATATACCTCTTTAAGTATGCGCTGTGTAGCAGAATATGCATCTCTTGCTCTGACAAGAAGATAGAGCTTCTTTATATTTGGTTGAATCCTCAGTATCTTCTCCACAAAAACGACAATCACAAAATGTAATGTTAGCGTACATAAATCATCGATCAGTCAAAGGAGATATGAAAACAAAGATAAAGCAGTATGCGTACTCTTCCCCAGAAAACCAGTGGCGCCAATGACTAAAATAGTCTTGTCCTCCAAGAATTGGATAATATTAATGGATTCCATTTGTTTAAAAAATATATAAAGAGATTATGGTTTCTTCAGACTCATTTCAGGTGTTTATATAACATCGGTCAAGAGCAGAAGTACTAGCATAATAATTGGATCGCTTCTTGATGTCACAATATAAAACGAAAAAATAAAAATAAAAATAAAACATAAATTTGAGGGGTGGATTGCGATGGAAGTGGTTGGGATTTGGGAAGATATTATTATTATTGTATTGTCAAATTCTAACACCCATTCATGACCATGGGTTGATAGAGGTTATTGATGTACGATTATCATAAATTAAATTGATTATCTTACAACCAGAGATTTCTACTATGTCGGTGTGTAGATAGATAGGTAGTGTTGAAGGCGGATGTATACTCAATTATTATTATTATTATTATTTTTAATATATTACTTGCGGTGCTGACGACTCGAATATGAGATATTATCAGGCTGAATGAGCGTCTTTACCACCGAACCACATTAAATGATGGTACACAAAACTATTTAATAATATAATTTTTAGCCCAATTTATACTACCCCAAATACATAATAATACTAATTTAATTCAATTGAATCTAATTCAATTCAATCAAGTCCTATCACATTCCTCGTTCAAAGAATGGAATGACACATTCTTTTGCTTCCCTAACCTTTTCCTCTAAGGAGGATTTCTGTTGGTTCAATCCTGAACCAAGCTTTCTTGTTGGTCTTCTGTAATAGAAGTTGTTTTGTAATCAAAGAAAAAAAAATCAATTAAATCCTATCCCATTTCATAAAAATAGTTCGATTAAATTTCGTACACCAAACGCATCTTAAAGGGTTTAATAATGGGTGTAAATAGCCAATATTTTTTTAAAAAAAAAATCTTTAAATTAACATTGCATGTCAACAGGATTAGTTTAAATTTGGTGTAAATGGGTTTAACTTATAACAACTTCAACGTCACTCCCATCGTCGGATTGTATATTTGAAAATGTATTTAAAAATGAAATCTATATCTGAAAATATGTTTAAAATTGTCATTTTCTCTCTTAATCTTTAGGCTATATCACTTCAGTACCACACTGAGAATTCATTATTTTATTCTACATCAATAGAGATCCATTAGTGAAGATAACAGACGAAATTTAATAAAAATAAATAACACTTAACCTATATGAGGTTTGATTATAAATTAAAATTTATAAAAACTTATATTGAACTCCTTAGACGTTAAGTTTGATCTTTAAAAAATTAGAGTTGACCGTCTAAAAATAATATAAGGACGAAAATACCTTCAAATTAAAAGAAAACAAACTTTAAAAATAATAATAAAAAAAAATTCTAGATCTCCATCCTTTATTTTTAAAATAAAATTAAAATTAAAAAATAAAAATTAGATCTCAACCATTCATCTTTTGAGGTGGACAGTTAAGATTTTTTTAAAAAAAAAAACTAAAAAGGAAAGAAAGAAGGAAAGAAAAAGTGAGAGATGGGATGTAGATTAGATTGGATCTCCACGCTCATTATCAAAAATCTTCATGGATGGATATTGAAGATCGATCCATCCACGGGATGGATCTCCACCTCCCTCACCGCCAACTAAGGGTGGCTCGCCTCCCTTATCCCAAAAAAAGGGGAGGCGAGCCTCCTTACTTCACCAAATAGGGGAGGGTCGAGCCTCCCTTGTTCAACGACGGAGAAGCCTCCCCTGCTGTTGAGATCCATGATCCATCCATGGAGATGAGAGAGATAAGGGTGGAGATTCAGATTTCTCTCTTTCTTGTTTTTGTTTTTGTTTTTGTTTTTTTTTTTTTTTTTTAAAAAAAATCACAATTGTCCATCTTTTGAGGTGGAGAGTTGAGATCCAATAATTTTTTTAAACTTTTTATTCAATTTTTTAAAAAATTAAATGAACTAATTTTTTTTTAAAAAAAAAATTATTATTTTTTGTTTGGTTGATTTTAATCTAATAAGGAATAGAATAATTTAGGTATGAATTTTTAATTAAAAAAATATCTGACTTTTAAATTTTTTATTCAAAAAAATATCACAAGTATACCTGTCAAGTGGCTAACTTTCCAGATTCAAATAACTATGCTACGTACCCTTTTGGGCATTAAGTCAAACATTCAAACTTAACATCAAGTGGATTTAGTGTGAGTTTCTGTAAACTTTAATTTCGAGTGTAATTCATCAAATTTTAGATTGGTTAAGTGTTATTAATTTGTCCATTTTAATAAGTAATTTTTATTTTAAAAGAGCAGATAACACAAAAGCTATCTGAGAATTGCCTAATTGCAAAATGGAAACAACTTTTAAAAGATTTTGCTCTATTTTAAAAGATTTTGAAAGTATACAAATAGATTGAAGGAGAAAACCAACCTCCTTCTGGATCTATAATTTAATATATTACTTAGGGATGGGCAAAAAACCAACAAATCGAACCGAACCGATGAACTGAACCGGCCCAACCGATTTTAGACCAGTTTAAATTTAAGATTCAATTCAGTTTGAATTTTAAAAATCCGTTAAAGTCGGTTGGGTTTTCAGTTAGAAAATCCGAACCGAAAATCGAACCGGAAAACCTATAATAAGCAGTTCATTTTGTCTTTAATAAGCAGTTCATTTAACTTATTATTTCATATTAGATATGAGTTTTTTTTGTGTGATGATGGTAGATCTTTAATTTAGAACTGTAGGTGTATGCATGTAGATTTAGATGAGTTACCAATAATTAAATTTCATGGCTTAATTTCTAGATGGGCGGTCACTAAATGTTTTGATTCAATTCAAATTTATTTTCAATGATTTTACTCATAATTAAATAATCTAATATGCAACCGGCCAGCTAGGATTACGAAGAATTCCATCCATATTAAAGAAATCAATAACTTTCCACCACATAATTGAAATGCTATGGAAAAATAGAAAATAGTTTCGACTCCATTATTAAATAGGAGATTAGGGGATGAATGGTAACCTACTTGCATACGTAAAGAATACTATTTTCAATGAACTCGAAAGAGGTTGTTGATATACGGCTTTCATAAATTTAATTATTTGTTGCATTGCACCCATTGAAAACAACAAGAGCTTTTTCGTACTTTGTCAGCACGTAGATAGGTCGTGTTGAAGGTGGATGTAAGCTAAATAGCCACGCTTTTCATGTGAACAACATTAAAAAAAAAAAGTACTTTAAATTAATGTTAATGATAATAAAAAATGATAGTCTTTAGGCTCTATCACTATCCTACCACACTGAGAATTCATTTATTGAGAGGTTGGTTAAATACAGCACAAAATCTAATTGAATTTGTGAGACTAGCACCAAACTAAATTAATAAATATTTAAAAAATAATACTATTTTACATAAAAAAACCAATTTTTCCATTATAAAGTGATATTTGTCTCATTGAAACTCATTTAATATCTCAATTTAATTTGTATTGATTGACTTCTAAATTATTTTTATTCGAGTCTCATTAAAAAGTTCTTTACTTTGAATCAACGCTTATCCCCTCTCTCTATCTCTTTCTAAATTTTTCACCAATTTCTCTTTGAAAAAAAATTATTTATTTTTTTTATAAATTTTATGTTTTAGCCGTGATCTAATTTTCCTTTAACCGTAATTTAATTAGATCACGGACCATGATGTATTTCTTTTGACAATTTAAAAACCAAAACAAAAAAAGACCATTTAAAAAAAAAAAAAAAAAAGAATTCGTTAAATAAAAAAAAAAGAATTCGTTGAGATAGAGTGAGAGTGAGAGTGAGAGTGAGAGTGAGAGTGTGAGTTGCTTTTTAGCGAACCAGAGTGGTTTTGCTTTTGAGAGAGATGAAATGGATGGGTTCATGGGTAAGAAATCGTTTTCATTCCTTTGGTTTTTTCTAAAAAAATCTGACACTTTTTTTTTTTTTTTTCTTCCTTCACTTAATTTTTTTTTAATTATATTACTGTTTAAAATTATATTTTAATGCTATTTCTACTCAATTTACTATTAACTTTAATATTATTTTTACAAATCCAATCTCAAAACTCAAAATTGCTATATAAAAAAAACAACTCTTCATTATTTTAGTCTAGATCAGTAGACATTCATTAGTTAAGATTAACATACCAAATTTAATTATATGTCTATATTTCAAAAAATCATTTTTATTTTAAACAACAAATGACACATAAGTTATGAGATTTGTCTTCTAACAAAACGAAAACAACTTTTTAAAAAATTTGCTTAGAACCTCCTATCGTTAGTAAAATCAGTTAGTAGTAACTGTTGACATTATTTTACAGTTACTAATGAAAAGAGTATAATATGTTGGGAATCCGATCTGATTCTCGGTGCAGCGGAAGTAGTAAACTATATACAAATATGTAAATCTGCACAAGGCACATATATAGAAGCAAGTAGAATAGTAAATGAGACAATAATTTTTATGTGGTTCAGCGATCAACTGATTCCTACATCCACGGAGCGCACCAGCATTCAATGCACTATAAAAGAGCTATTATAACAATATTTATACGAAAAACTCTCACACAGTTTTTTCTCTCACGTGTGTTTATACTCTATGCTCTCTCATTGGGTTCACTCCTCGGAAACTCTCGGAACCGCACACCTGGGCTCCTCATCGGGTTCACTCCCCGGATACTACCTAGGCCTTCTGCCTAGATACAGAGCTGCTCTAATGGAGCTCACTCTTTGAACTCACTATGTTGGATATGAGCTTCTTTCATCGAGGTTACCACCCCATATCTACTGGAACCGCACACTTGGGTTCCTAATTGGGGCCACCTACCCGGATATTGCCTGGGCCTCTTGCCTGGAGGCTGAACTACTCAACTCGAGCTCTCTCTCTAAACTCTCTCTGGTGGATGAGTTAATTGATTATCACAAATGAGGGCTATTTATAGGAGATGTCTGGTTACTGTTCTACGGTACTGTTCACCTGGGCCAAATCTTGGGCCTGCTCCTATGCCTCTCATAGGCCTCTCCTGGGCCTGCTGTCTGGGCTTCTCTTAGGTCTACTCAGAATTCAAACTTCACAAACCCAACATAATACCCTTATCATATTTCAAAAATTAAAAACATGCCATAACTTTTTTTAAAAATAAAATAAATAAGAAAAGAAATAAAGAAATAAAAATCTAAATCTCAACCGTCCATATCAAAGATGGACAGTTTTTTTTTTTTGAAAAATAATGAAGGACAGTTGAGATATATATAAAAAATTTAACATTTATTGAGTAAATTGAAATGAAGTACCCTGACGGTTGACCATATTGTAATAAAATCGTGAGTTTAGCCTTAATTACAATTTATTACCCTTGACTAACTGGTTGACCGTTAGAGTTGACGGTCAACAATAGTCAAAAAGTAATATAGCCATTTTTACCTTAATTTTTTTAAAAAAATTGTTAAAAGTTGAAAAAAATTAAATGAATCTCCACAGATTTACGAACAGTGAAGATTATATTGATAAAAAAATTTTAAAAAAAGAACAATTAAAAAAAGAGGAAAAAAAAAGAAAAATTTTCCCATATTTTTTTAAAATAGTAATAAAAATAAAATAAAAATGGATCTTCACCGTCCATCAATCTCAATGGATAGTGGAGACCATATTGAATAATATTAAAAAAAAAAATTTATAAAAAGTACAAATTAAAAAAAAATTATATTCTTGGTGGTGGAGATCCAATCTCCACCTTGGATCTCCACCATACAATAGAACCAAGACACCAAGAACAAAAAAAATATATATATTCTGGAACAGATCTACTCCCGTTGCTCGATTAATGGGAGCATATCTGCTCCATTTAATGGAGCAGATCTGTTCCATATATATATATATATATATATATATATATATATATATATATATATATATAATGTATTCTTGGTGTTCTTGTTAGGTGGAGATCCAAGAACACAAAAAACAAATTAAAGTAAAATTATTTTTTTATTTATTATTTAGTTTAATTTTTTAATCAGGGTAGTTATGTCATTTCATACATAAGTCGTAGTCAAACCGTTATGTTTAACTGGGTCAACTGACGGTAGAGTAGATCTATTATATATATATATATATATAATGTATTCTTGGTGTTCTTGTTAGGTGGAGATCCAGACCAAGAATACAAAAAACAAATTAAAATAAAATTATTTTTTTATTTATTATTTAGTTTAATTTTTTAATCAGGGTAGTTATGTCATTTCATACATAAGTCGTAGTCAAACCGTTATGTTTAACTGGGTCAACTGACGGTAGAGTAGATCTATTATATATATATATAATGTATTCTTGGTGTTCTTGTTAGGTGGAGATCCAGACCAAGAATACAAAAAACAAATTAAAATAAAATTATTTTTTTATTTATTATTTAGTTTAATTTTTTAATTAGGGTAGTTATGTCATTTCATACATAAGTCGTAGTCAAACCGTTATGTTTAACTGGGTCAACTGACGGTAGGGTACTTACGTGTAATTAAGGTTATACTCACAATTTCGTTGTAATATGACCAAACATCAGAATATTTTATTGTAATTCACCCTTTAAAATTTAAAATTTTAATAATATATTTTTTAATTGTTCTGGTTCAGAATAATTGCCTAGTGATTACTTAGTAAAGTTCGCGTGACCCTTGCCTTTGTGGCTTGGGTTCTTATTTATAGTAAATGTGTGTGATACTCGTTGGGGTTGATCGAAAGGATCGTGCTCCAAGAGGCATCTATGTTATCTCGGAGTAGTTACACCTTCGTAGTCGTTGCATGGACTAGGTCTTTATTGACTTGACTTGTGTTTTGACTTGGACCTGTTTATCTATCAAGTAGCTGGTAGGCCTTGTATGGGCTACGTTTGAGCTGCTTTAGGCCTAAATAATGTGTTTTGTATGCTTTGAGTCAGTTGCAGGCTCAAGTCTGATTTGGGCCATTTTTTAACCACTATATGGATGATGATGGAGATCCATATATTGTTTTTCAATTTTTTTCAATTGTTTTATTTATAGAGTTTGTATAAGTGTTGAGTCTTAACTGTTTTGTTTTATATAGTTTTGGATTATTTTCAAACATTTTGTGTTTTTGAAAAATTGACTTTTGAATGCTTGAATTGGAATAACTTTTTATCTATAAATTCAAATGGTATTTTATTTTTTGGAGATAAAACTATGCATCTGTATCTTTTTAACGATATAAAGAATGAAAAATTTCAAGGCCGTTTGGGTGCATGCCTTAGACGTGCGGGGTCTATCAAATCCGAACCCTACTTGGGTTTGGTTTGTGTGTTTTTGTGTTTTGATCTCCTAGTGACTTTCAAACAATCTTTAATGCACTCCTTATTTATCTAGGGAAGTTTTTAATGTATTTGAAAGCAAGAGAATTTCTTATTCTTCAAAGTCTTATTCTTTTAGGAAGTTATTCTTTTGAGTTTTATTTGTTATAGGAAGTCTTAATTTCTTTCCTAAAGTCTTTATATATATCTTACTAAGGAAATAAATTCTTTTATTTCCTAGAGTCCTTTTAGAAAACCTAATGGCTTTTAATTTCCTACTCTTATTAGAATTAGGTTTTTCTATTGTTGTCTATAAACAGTGAAGTGAAATTCATTATTCAATTGGCTTAGTAAGGCTGAATTATACCCTCTAAAGCTCTTATGTTCTTTATTGTTTATTTCCTCTCACATGTATTTATTGCTTTGATACTCTGGTGTTTTTATTTTATGTGAGAGAAGAGAGAGTTCTATTGACTAGATTATACTTTACTTTTGCGCTTAATTGTTCTAGTCTATTTATAACATGTTTTGATCATGCATGTTATTTGATTGTTCATTCATTATTGAGCACTAAATCTGATCTCATGCGGGTAGGTAGTATTGGATTATAGTAAGAATCGTGTGATTGAGTAGTCATTAGTTGCCTGTTTGATGATAGCAGCCGAGGATCACTCCTGATGATTCAATCAAACGGTTCAGAGAGGAAGTACTCAAAGTTAGTTATGAAAGTTCGTTAGTTATAGATGTCCATGACAGCATTGCACGTCTTCTGTCAGCATTATCGATGTTTTAGGTGGGAAGTTTTGTTATAATTAACAAAGTGTTGAGATTGTAATAGTATGATATTTTCAATGAAAACCGCTTATCGATCGTGCCTTCAGTGTATTTGATCATTAGAGTCAGAGAAACTTAACTTGTAACTAAATCAAGAAGTTAGTTTGTAACTAACTTTGCTGACCTGGCAGGATCAGGGAGACTTGGCTAATTTGTTAGAAGAAGAATCTGGAAATCTAGAACTGTATATAAAGTAAACTTGTAACACATTTATTCATTAATGACAATTATTCCACAGCCTTTTTCTCTCCAGATTCAGAGCTCGACTCTTCAAGCCTTCTTCTCCACATCAAACACGTAGCTCTCTTTGTCAATTATTTAGAAGCTTTATATTATCCAATACTTAACAGTTTGCACTGCCCTTGAAGAACATGTAGGGTTTTGACTGAATAAAATTTTGTGCTATGTAGCATCACACTTTTTCCTTATTATATAATATAATATGATTTTTCTTCCTTTACTTTTTCTTAATCATCTGACCACGTATGTTACAAGGCCAGGAATGTGAATATTCATCATGTAGTCTTCCCAGTCAATGCAATTGGGATCAAAGTTGAAGGCATCCACCTGTAATTTACTCTCTCTCATTGTCATTCGCAACCTCTCCGAATTCGTGTCGTCAAATCTGTGTACACAGAACATGTGCAATTTAATTAAAACAATATGATTTTATATGGAAAACGAAAGCATATATATGTAAGAGCAAAGTAATGCATATATATACTTACATGCCTTCGAAGAACATGTAGGGTTTGTAAAGTTCTGCCAACCGCATTAGCAATTTGAGTTTCCGATCAGAATCAGTGGTAATGCCCTTATAATATTGGAAGAGAACTGAATTCATCAATTTCAGTCCCTTCAAGTAAGAAACAATTAAAAAATTAAAATAAATTAGAACAAAGTGTAGTAATTGAGGGAAACAAAATGGAGTGATAGAAAGACCATTTAAGTGATCATAATGCATTGACTGTGATTTCCAGTTCACACAGAAAATTAACCAAATTAAATGGAGAATTTATTGAATTGGAACAGACCTTCAATGGTAGTAGATATCTAACAGCCATGTATCTTCGAAATTTAGACCATTTGTCCAGCATAATGAATTTGCTGACTTTAATTGCTTTGCCCTTTTTATCTGTCAATGGATTTTTAGTGAAATAAGGATAGGCAAAATCGCGAATATTTGACAATTTGATTGCATTTCTCCTTGACGAACCAACATGGTATATTATCGGATCAGAAGAATGTTGATTGGCGTTGGCCACCATAGCCACTATCATTGCATTCACCACCATGTCTGCTGGTATCTGTAGAATAAGAAAAAAAAAACATATATGTTAATTTGCCAAGAATTACAAGAAGAAAAGTACAGATTTATAAAAAATAAAAAAGAAAAGAAAAGAAAAGAAAGAATTCATCTCACCAAATCAATGATAGTATTAGGGTTAGCAGGCAAGCAATTGACTTTGCCTTTACCATAACCAATAACTATGCTGTCCAAGGTTCTGTACGTGACTTTTGAGAGTAAGTTATAGTAGTGAAAATGAAGAATACGATCGATGTATGTGAGAAGAGCATGAGTGCATGTGTTCTGATTATATATATATATATATATATATATATATATATATATATATATATGCACGTTACACCGATGGATTTACCTTAAACTTTCGATCCAACCTGGGAATGGTTCTTTATAGGTACTTGTTATGATTGTGGGGCGTATGATGACAAGGGGCAAAATTTCTCTATAATAGCCTAAGACCATTTCTCCCATTGCCTTGGTAAACACATAAGTGTTTGGCCATCCGTACAACCTTGCCCTAGTTAAACAATTAATTCATATAATTGGTTAAATCAAATCTAATGAAATTATCGTAATAATTAATTTCGACAAGTCAAACTAATTGATTAGACAAAAATTATTTTTTTAAAACTTCTTTTTATGTGTGTAGGTTGTATGTTTGCATAAAACAAAAGGTACAACCTTTGCATGCCTAACTCTTTCATGGTTGAAGTTATTGCTTCTTCGGTAGCATTTTTGGCTCGAAGTTGATTTAAAGTTTCCTCCACCAATTTCTTTTCCATTGTGATATCCAATTTACTTGTTCCGTTGAGACTCTCACCCATAGGAAATGAATCCTCTGCTATTATTCCCGACCTTTCGCCACACACATAAGCTACAAATAAAAGAAAATATATATGATCCCGATCGATTAATGGTAAAGACATTTAGAAAGAAAAATATATTAGACATCACATGTTGGAATGAAGAGTCATGCATAATCAATTGAGTTTGCACAATTTTCTCATTTCGTATATATATATACCTTTCTATTTAATTATATTTTTTCAATATGAAATTCATCTCATCTTTTATTAATTTTATATCTAGATTTTCTAATAGTCCAATGTTCAAGACTTTTAAGTTAAATAATATAAGGGAAATATAATGTACCAGTTGAGACGTGGAGAAACATCTTTATTTTAACACATTTCTTTGCAAAACACAAAACATGGAAAGCTGCCGTAGTATTGGTGCCCAAAGCAACATCATACCTACAAACAAGAGAAATTAAAAAATAAATAAATAAATAAATAAATTATGTCATATTGTCATATAATGTAATTAAATATAATTATAAATATATGTGTATGTGCTCACCAATTGACTTGCAATATAGACATGAGGAGCAATAATAATAGCAAGGGTACATAACTTCAATGGTAGGGACCTATAATATTATTTATAGGACGAAATTCTTTTTGATCCCTACATTTTTTTAAATTATTGCTTGTTAATCGATATTTCTTTTTTTTGACTCGCATACTTCATAACTTTTTAAAAATTCATTATTTTAGTTATTTTAAATAAATTTTTTACAGTCAAACATGACAGATTTGCACATTGACCATTTTTCCTTAACTTTAAATTATTAAATTAAAAATACGATTTTATTTTTTAAAATTTAACAAATTAACTTTAACATGTATATCAAATAAAAATCTAACACGTGGTTAACAAAAAAAAATTTATAAAATATACAAAATTTATAATAAAAAAATAATTTTAAAATAAATTAACACCGAAATTAAAAATCTTTAAAACAATAAAAAAAATTATTAAAATAAATAACTAATTTATAAAATTGTAATAATGCAAAATAACACTTCAAATTAATATAAAATAACTGAAAAATAAATTGTTTTTATTAAAGTAAATAATTTATAATTTTAAAAAATTAGGAGGAGGCATTATTATTTTTAAAAATTATAAATTTATAATAATTATTCTTAAAAATAAAATAAATTATTAAAATTAATTTTAAATCATTTTTTGAAAATTATTATTTCTTTATTTTTTATTTTTCAGTTATTATTTTATTTTTTTGAATTAAATTTTTATTTATTTTTTAACCGTAATTTTTATTTTTATGTGTAATGACTGAAACACCCCTTACTTCATTAAATTTGACTAACTGTTGACTAATAAAAAGATTAAATTAATGACTTTTTTAAAAGTTAGAGATTACGCGAATTAAGAAAAATATCAATTAAAAATTAATAATTCAAAAAAATTTAGGGACCAATTATTTTTGCCCTTATTTATATGCCTATTCAATGAAATCTTTGCACTTCATGTTTTTGAAAAGCTAGCTATTGTTAGAGTTCATAAAACTCAACATGATCATCATCAGAAATCTTATAATGGGTGTAGACTAAATGGGCCAAATAGATAACAGATGTTTGGGCCTAAATAGAGAGTTAGGCTGTTAGGATAATCAGGCCCATCAGATGAAATGTCAGGTGGTTAAATTAGCTACTATTGAGTTAATCTAATAATACTGATGAGTTAGATTAACCAAGTGTATATATACTAATCTGTTGTGCACTATTGAAAAAAAAAATGAGAAAATTAGAATTCTGATTTCACTTCTCTCCCACTATCTCTAATTTTCTACCCCTAATTTCTTCTCTAGGGTTTATTGTGAATACTTGATTTTATCAAATCATTATATGGTATCAGAGCGCTCGATCTGAGGCAATAGAGTCACCACCGTTGCACAACATGTGTGGTTCATTCAACGATACTCCTAAGCTGACCAAGAAGCTGAGAGGGAATCAATCTCAACTCATCTTTAAGAATTTCAACTCCAATCTTTCTATCTAGCTTGATGACAATAATTTTATCTACTAGGAGACTCATATACTTCCAGGCATTAGAGCTTTTGACCTTGAAGACTTCATTTTCAGTTCAACTACATGTTCTCCAAAGTTTGTCATGGCAGTTAATGAAGAATCATGTAAGTCAACTAAAGGATGCAATGATGATTATCTTACCTGTAAAAAGATAGATCAATTATTAGTGAGCTGGTTGATATCTACCTTGATTGAATCTATTCTTGGTAAAGTCACTAAGTGTGTAACTGCTTGTGAGGTTTGGAATACTTTTACCAACATGTTCTCACAATAGTCCATGGCCAGAGTCATGCACCTTCGATCTCAACTACAATCGTTTAAGAAAGGCTCTATGAAGGTCAGTGATTACATAGTGAAGATTAAAGGTATCACTGATTCACTAATGGCAACTGGTCAAATTGTTACTAAATAGGATTTAATTACTTACATCTTGGGAGGATTAGGTCTGAAATTTGATTCAGTTGTTGTCAATTTAACATCAAAGAAAAAGAAGATATAACTCTGTAAGATGCACAGTTCCTTCTCATGAGCTATGAGTCAAGACTTAAACAGTATCATGTTAGTGCAACAATTGATATGTCAGCAGCTTCAGCTAATATGACAAAGGTGAACAAACTGCTAATAACTATGCATGAGGAAGAGGTCAATTTTAGAATAATCAAGGCAGGTCCACAGGAAGAAGATGAAACATATGTGGCAGGTACTATAATTAGAGGTTGACATGTCAACTTTGTGGAAAGCCTGGCCATTTTTCTGCCATATGCTACCACGAGTTTGCAAACCAAATTCACAAAATCAGCAGCCTATGTCAAACAACTTTAATAACATGCAAGGAAATTCTGCTCAGCTGCTGGACTATACTAGTGGATATAAGTATCCTCATCATCCTAGTACGAATGCCTTTATTGCAACACCAACTACAGTTGGAGATACCAGTTGCTATATGGATAGTGGAGCTAATAACCACATACTACCAAACTTCAGCAATCTTTCTATCAACAATTAGTACAAAGGTACAGATCGTCTCGTTATAGGTAATGGATAAAAACTTCATATTTCTCATATTGGAAGATTAGTAGTATGCTCTCCTAATAATCCTCATACACGCTTGCATCTTGACAAGATATTATTTGTGCATGAAATTACTAAAAATTTGTTCAGCATTGCTCAACTTACTCATGACAACAATATCATAGTTGAATTTGATAATGCATCTTGCTTTTTTAAGGACAAAACATCGAGGAAAACATTGCTCCAAGGAGCATTGAGGGATGGTTTTTACCAACTCACCCTTCCAAGGGTTAACAACTCTAGGAATTCTCATACTTGCACATCTGCCCATACTGCTTGCAAGTCTGCCTATACTGCATTTTATACAGCTGATTCATGTAAAGCACCCTTGTTGTCCATAAATAAAACAACAAGTGGTCATGAGTGTAATACTTTTACTATTTCACAAGGCATATTGCCATCTCCTATCAATGTGCTTGTTGATACATGGCATAAGAAACTTGGTCATCCCTCTAACCAAGTACTTTCTAAAGTTTTACAATTGCTAAATATTAAAATTAATTGTTCTTTTATAATGCACTCTTGTGATGCTTGTAAAGTTGGAAAAGTTCATTAATTACCATTCACTAAGTTTAGTTACAAAGCTTCTGCTCCTCTTGAGTTGGTGTACTTGAATGTGTGGAGTCCTTTACCTATAGTGTTGGCTATAGGTTTTATGTGAGTTTCATTGACTCATATTCTAAGTACCGTTGGATATATCCCTTAGTTACCAAATCACAAGTTAAAGATGTTTTTGTGATCTTTCATAAACTTGTTGAGAGAATGTTTAATACCAAGCTTAAGTCTCTTTAAAGTGACAATGTTAGAGAGTTTAAGGCCTTAGTTCCTTACCTTCTTCAACATGGTATTCACCCTATATATTCTTGTCCCTATATTCATCAACATAATGGGACTGCTGAGAGAAAACATAGGAGTATTGTAGAAATGGGTTTAACTTTTTTGGCACAAGCAGCTATGCCTCTTTCATTCTGATGGGAGGCTTTCTATACAACATTTTATACTATTCACAGGCTGCCTACAACTATACTCAATCACATATCACCTTATGAGGTTGCTTTTCATCGATTACCTCATTATACAGATCTTAAGACATTTGATGTAGCTTGCTTTCCATACCTCAGGCCTTATCAAAAGCATAAACTGAGTTTTCATTCTTCCAAGTGCCTCTTTCTTGGATATAGTGACAATCATAAAAGGTATAAATGTCTTCACCCTTTAGGAAGAATCTACTTATCTAGGCATGTGTTATTCAATGAGGGTAACTTTCCTTATCAAGAGCTATTTCAGCTATAATATTTATCTAGGGGCTATTCTATCAAATCTCTTGCTATAGGCTATTCTGTTCTAGCACCTCAAGTTTCAGCAGCTGTTATTCCTATAGCTCCTTCTACATCTCAGCCTCCATCTTTTCATCCTATGATGACTAGATCTAAAAGAGGAATTTTTAATCCAAAGTCCTATCACAGCTGTCCCACTGCCCTGCAGACTTCTGTGCCTATTTCCTTAGCTTTTGCCCCTGCTCCAACATCTATAGATGATGTTCACTTTACAGTTTCTGTAGCTTTATCTGATCCTAACTGGAATGCAGCCATGCAAGCTGAATTTGCAACTTTAAAAAAGAACAAAACATATAGCCTAGTTCCTTACATTCAAGGGATGAATGTAGTGGGTTGTAAATGGATTTTTAGGATCAAATATAAAGCTAATGGGACTACTGAGAGGTATAAGGCTCGGTTTGTGGTCAAAGGGTTTCATCAAACCCTAGGCCTTGATTTCAAGGAGACTTTTAGCCCTGTCATTAAATCCTCAACTATTAGGATTGTTCTCTCTTTGACTGTTTCTTTCAATTGAGACATTTAACATATAGATATCAACAAATCATTCCTTAATTGGGATCTTCAAGAAGATGTGTTTATGAATCAACCTAAGATTTTTTTTTAACTCTTCACAACCATCCTTTTTGTACAAGCTTCACAAGTCCTAGAGGGGCTTGGTATGACAAGTTTAAGCTAGCTTTACTTCGTTGGGTTTATCTTAAATTTAAATCTGACTCTTCCTTGTTTTATTTCAAGTCTGCCTTAACTGTTATTCTAGTCCTCATCTATGTAGATGACATTCTAGTGACTGAGAGTGATGCTGCAGTTATTGCAAAGGTGATTAATGACTTAAATGTGCAGTTTTCTCTTAAATCATTAGGTACTTTTCAGTATTTCCTTGGATTTGAAGCACATAAGGCAGAAGCTAGTTTGTTCCTTATTCAAACCAAGTATACATGGGATCTTCTTATCAAAACCAAGATGACTAAATCAAATATCTACCCCACTCATTTGTCTCCCAATTGCAAGTTATTAGCTTTTGCAGATTCCTCCTTCTCAGATCCTATTCCCTATAGAAGCACAGTGGGTGCATTACAATATCTTACCTTGTCAAGACCTGATTTGGTCTTTTCTATTAACAAACTAATTCAATTTTTGGCATCACATACAGATGTCCACTAGCAGGTTGTCAAATATGTCCTTAGATACATTAAAGGCACTCTGACTTGTGGCTTCAAGTTTACACCTTTAGCTACTTTTAGTTTGAAGGGTTTTACTGATAACGATTGGGCTAGTAATCCTGATGATAGGAAGTCCACAGGAGGCTACTGTATGTATGTAGGAGGTAATCTCATTTGCTGGTCTTCCAAGAAGCAATGTGTGGTTGCTCGCTCTAGCACAAAGGCTAAATACAGTTCTTTTGCTACAGCTGCCACTGATGTTGCCTAGATTCAGTCTCTTCTCACTGAAATTCAGCTGCTTTTAAGAGGTACTCATTTGCTTTGGTGTGATAATATGAGTGCTAATTCTTTGGCATACAATTTGGTCTTTCATGCTCGTACCAACTATAATATCAAAATCGATATTCATTTCCTTCGTGATCTCACAGCTGATCAAAAATTGAAAATTCGATATGTTCCCATTGTTGCCCAAACAGCTGACATATTTACCAAGTTACTGCCTATTTCTCGGTTCAACTACTTTGTTCGAAGCTGGTTTCTGATTATGCTTAGCTGCATTTGAAGGGGAGTGATAATACTGATAATGATCAGTTCACAAAACTAAAGCTTAAACTTGCTGATTTAGATCAGCTACATTTGAGGAGGAGTGATAGAGTTGTGAGATTGTAAATCAACAATCAATTGAAGAAAGCTCAAGATAATAACTTCAATGGTGAAGAAGAAATATGTTCTTCATTGAATAATTTCACCAACTATGCAATGTGCATGACTTTACAAATATATAGTAAAAAGTGTTGTCAATAACTAACTCTAACTAATTTTTCTTAAATCAAGGAGATCATGACAGGTGTACAAGACACTTCTTGATTTAAGGGTCAGCTACCAAGTCAGCATACCAATCTAAGATTTACACTCTCAGCTTGAGCAACAATTCAACTAAAGTTTAGTGTTATACTATAGGCTGATTTCTGTGTTGAATGGTTATTGAATGCTTGCTTACCATATAGCTATGTGCTAGCAGGTACAAGAATAGCTCTAGAGGAAGCTATGGTCATTGGCTTAATCATACCAGTAAGTTGCTCGACTGAAGCTGCAACTTCTAATGTACACTTTCTCATAGAAGGCTTGGATTGCTTATACTGCTTTGATTGAATATCACCATGTGTGAGATGAGTTGCTAAACCATTTGGTGTCATATTTCCCTTTAAGCTGAATTGGGGTAAAACAACCAGAGAGAGCTTGTCACGCAAGAAAGAAAAACGTACAGCTAGTAACCCCTTTGTGAATAAGTCAACAGTCTGAAATTTAGTAGAAATATAGTAGATTTCAACCTGACTAGAGTTCACCTTCTTACGAACAAAGTGCACATCTATTTTGATGTGTTTAGTGCGAATATGGAAGATAGGATTCAAAGCTAAAGACTGAGCCTCTTGATTATCACAGTATAAAACTGGACAACTAGAAATAGAAACACCGAGTTCATGTAGAAAGGAACACAGCCATAAAACTTCAGCCGTGGATTGAGCTAAAGCACAGTATTCAGCTTTAATTAAGGAACGTGCAACAACTTTTTATTTGCAAGAACTTCATGTGATCAGATTGCAACCAAGGAATACGTAGCAACCACTAATTGATTTGCGGTCATCCACACATGAGGCCCAATCATTAGAAAGTACCTTTAAAGACGGGTGAGAAGCTGGTTTAAAACATAAGCCAAGACCAATAAAGCCCTTGAGATATTGAAGGACACGTTTACATGCCAACTAATGAGAGTTAGTAGGGGCTACAAGGAGCTGACTCAGCTTGTTGATGATAAAGGAAATATCGGGTCTGGTATGTGTAAGATATTGGAGGGCACCAATGGTGCTCCTATAGATCGTAGGGTCAGCAAATAACTCCCTAGAATGTAGAGAGAGCTTACTACTAGAGTTGATAGGAGAATCTATAGGCTTACAATCCATCATCTCTATTTTGTGAAAAAGATCAATGATGTATTTTGATTGAGTGAGAAACAAACCAGCCTCATTCCTAAAAGCTTCAAAACCAAGAAAATAGTTAACATCACCAAGAGTTTTAAGAGCAAAAGTGGAATAAAGTTGATGGATGAGGCTGTGAATTTGAGGTGGAGAGGAACCGGTGATGAGAATATCATCAACATACACGAAAAGAAGAAGGAGTTGAGAGCCAGACTTTTTGAGAAAAAGAGAGACACCCGAGGTAGAGTTGACAAACCCTCAAGAAAGCAAGGCAGATCAGACTTATTGAACCAAGCTCTAGGGGATTGCTTCAATCCATAGAGAGCATTTTGTAACCTACACACATGATTAGGATGTTACACACTTACAAACCCCTTCGGTTGCTTCATATACACAACCTCATTTAGCTCACCATTCGAAACTACATTATTTATGTCAACTTGTTGAATTTGCCATTTGTAAGTGACAATAAGAGAGAGCACAACATGAATGGTGGAAGCCTTTACAACGAGACTAAATGTATCAAAATAATCTAACCCAGTGTTTGGTGAAAATTCTTTGCAACCAAACGAGCCTTGTGCTTCAAAACTAAACCATCTTGCTTAAACTTCACCCTAAACACCCATTTGGAAACAACCAAGTTCATCTCAGAGGTAAAAGGAACTAGTGTCCAAGTGTGGTTAGAAAGCAAAGCTTTAAACTCTTATTGCATTAATGCAAACCATTTACGGTCTTGAAGGGTTGACTTCACATTCTTAGGTTCAATAGCAGTAGTTAAAAAAACATGTAGTAAGGTGCACAAAACAACAGCATGTGAAGCATCAATAGTTCTCACCTTAGACTTAGTGATCATAAGATGAACTGAGGATAGTGCAGGGGCAGTAGGTAAAGGTAAGATGGGAATTGAGAATGGTACGACAGGATGATAGGAAGTAGGTGCAGTAGGTTGGGACAGTATTTTAGGTATAGGACTTTGAAATAAAGGGGCAGTAGGTACATCTATAGAGGGTAAGGTAGTGGCATTAGACTCACAAAAAGGAGCTGATATAGAAGTCCTAGTCCTGATAGTAGAAGCTGGAGACTTGGCATGTTGAATAAAAGAAAAAGGAAGACAAACATACTCAGAGTGTTCAGAGGATGAAGAGAAAGAGAAAATAGACTTGTAGGGAAAGTCAAGCTCATTAAACTCTATATTACGAGAGACTATGAATTTACCACTATGAAGCAAACAAAGACAGTCCTTTTGAGTAAAGCTATATCCTAGAAACACACTTTTAGAAGCATGAAATTGAACTTAATGTGAGAGTAAGGTCAAAGATTTAGAAAACAAGAGCATCCAAAAGTATTCATGAATTGATAATTGGGAGCTTTGTGAAATAACTTCTCAAAAAGAGATATAAATTGTAACACATTTGAAAGTAGAATGTTAATCAAGAAAATTGAGGTATGAAAGGCTTCAGCCTAAAAATGTAGGGGCGTGGAAGCATGAGCAAGGAGAGTAAGTCCTATTTTAGTTATGTAACGATGTTTACGCTCGGGAATCCCATTTGGTTGATGGGTATAAGCACGTGAAAAACATGCATGAATGCCTTAAGATTGAAGATAAGGAAAGAAAGACTTATATTCTCTTCCTAAGTCTGTTTGAAGATATTTTATTGCTATCAAGCTGAAGTTTTACATGCTTTTTAAAGAGAAGAAAAACTGAAAATGCATCAGACTTAAGCTTGAAAGGGTAGAACCAAGTGAACCGAGTATGTACATCAACAAAGATGATATAATAACGGTGACCTTGGTTGGACAACACAGGGGCAGGACCCCAAAGGTCATAATACACAATCTTAATAGGGGAACTAGCAGTAATGTCATTCCGTTTAAAAGGCAACTGATGCACTTTGCCTAGTTTGCAGGAATCACAGAACTCTTGAGGTGAAACTCGACAAGTAAAATGCAATTTATTCAGCACTTTTTGAAGTACAACAAGAGAGGGATGACCTAACTTAGCATGCCATATTTGAGAATGAACTTTAGTAGCAGTTAAAGCATTAAAATCAATACGAGATATTGTAGCATTACAAGTAGCAAGATCATTTGAATTATTACATGCCATATGCAACAAAGGAGAACAAGAACTAGCACTATTTACATAAACTACACCAGTTGACTTATGTGATTCTATGCCTCCAAGATTGAGCTTGTAAAGCCCATCTTTAAGTAGACCGTGGAGTAAAGGTGTCTTCGTATATTTGTCCTTAATCACAAAAAACGTGTCATGGAATTTAGCTATGGTATTGTTATTTTATGTAAATTTTGATATACTTAGCATATTTTTTGTTATAGAAGGCACATGTAATATTTGCTTTAATAATAGAGGTCTAGAAGGTGAGGTGTGTGAGAGAATAGTTGAGTGTCCTCCATGAGAAATGTTGAGATGCTCACCATTGCCAACAACTACCTTCTCCTTACCATTGTAATCAAACCACACCAATAGATTATTCAAGTCTGAAGTAATATGACTTATGGCACCTAAATCAACATACCATACAGGATCGGAGATGGATTCAGGTGTGCCATAATAGCTGGCAGATTGATGAAGATTAGCTTGTGGTGATTGATAATTCTGAACAACTTGTTGTGTTTCTTGCCTAGGCTGTGTGTTGGGATTCTGAGGCTGAAAACTTTGATCAAAACGATGATAACATTGTAGTGCTATTTGACCAGCCTTATTACACACCTGATAGTGCAAACGTTGTTGAGGAGGTTTACCCCTGTCTCCTCTATTTCTAATACGAGAACTACCATTTCCTCTACCATTTCCTCTACCATTTCCATTGTTATTGTGACTTCATCGCTAAGCTTTTCCATTTCCAGGACCTGAAGCATAATGATCAGACTGAGGCACAACTTCTAGAGTAGATGAAGAGTTAAGTTGGTCAATTCGTTGTTCATGAAGCATCAAACGATATTGAACATCTTGTAAACTCATGCAAGGTTGCTAATGAGTAATCAACACCACAACAAGGTCATATTCATGACCTACACCATTAAGAACACTTAGAACCAAATTACTATCACTCACATCTTGACCTGCAACAACTAGCTCATCTATAATACCTTAAACCTTGAGAATATATTCAGAAATGGACATAGAACCTTTTTTCAAATTATGAAGTTGTTGTCTCAATTGAAAAATTGGAGCCATTGATTGTTATGAGAACAGTCGTTCAAGTTTCAACCAAAACTCTAGAGAACTCTTGGATCGATGTACCTGTCCCATGATAATCTTGCTAACAGTTGATAATAACCAACATAATAATAGCTAATCTAATCGAATCCAAGCAAGGTATGCTTCATTGATGGAAGATTCAACAACAAATTCGCTAGCAGATTCTAAGAGGAGAAACTTACTAGGAGATAGCTTCGAGACTAAGATGAGATCCTCAAGCTCAAGAGCTCGGATTGCAGAGAGGATTTGAGCTTTCCAATAGATGTAGTTACTATTGTCTAGCTTGTTGATGATGTTGAAGTTCAACATCTTCACGAGAGAAGGAAAATCCATCGAAGAAGCTAATTGCATCCTGCTACTTTTGCTGTTATTTCTTGAGATTGCTAGAAGTGAAGAATGTGAAGAATCAGCAGCCATGACGTTAGTCAATCAGCTCTAATACCAGGTGAAATTGTTAATCAACAATCAATTGAAGAAAGCTCGAGAAAGGAGCTTAATGGTGAAGAACAAATATGTTCTTCATTGAATAATTTCACCAACCATGCAATGTGCATGACTTTACAAATATATAGCAAAAAGAGTTATCAATAACTAACTCTAACTAACTTTCCTTAAATCAAGGAGATCATGACAGGTGTACAAGACTCTCATTGATTTAAGGATTTGCTGCCAAGTCAGCATACCAATATAAGATTTACACACTAAGCTTGAGCAACAATTCAACCGAAGTCTAGTGCTATATTATAGACTGATTTCTGTGTTGAATGGTTATTGAATGTTTGCTCACAATGCAGTTGTGTGCTAGCAGGTACAAGAACAGCTCTAAAGAAAGCTGTGGCCGCTGGCTTAATCACACCAGTAAGTTGCTCGATGAAGTTGCAACTTCTGATGTACTCATGCTTATAGAAGGCTTGGATTGTTTAGACTGCTTTGATTGAGTGTAACCATGTGTGAGATGAGTTCCTGAACCATTTGGTGTCACGAGAGTTCATAAAACTCAACATGATCATCATCAGAAATTTTATGATGAGTGTAGACTAAATAGGCCAAATAGATAACAGATGTTTGGACCTAAATAAGGAGTTCGGTTATTAGGATAATCATGCCTATTAGATAAAATGTCAGGTGGTTACGTTAGTTACTATTAAGTTAATCTAACCATGTTGATGAGTTAGATTAACCAAGTATATTGATACCTTTCATTAAAGTTGGTTGTTGCAGCAAAATTTAGAATGATATCTATATTTGTCATCATTTCTTCCACTAGATTAAAATTTGTCACTCCCAAATTCTCATAAGAAACTTCTCCAGGTACTGCAATCATTTTTTCCGATATAAAAGATCGTAGATTGTGCGTGCCACGCCATTTATCTTTCAGTACCCTAAACAACTCCTTCTCTTCAACCTATGACAAAGCAAAAACATAAAGGATATAAAGGATTTGAAAGTATAATTTTTTTAGTATTGATATGATTGATAAACAAAAAATAAATTTTTCATATTTCTTTAAACTACAAATTTGAATATCCAAAAAAATAGAATTTGAGTTGAACCCACAACTTATTGATGAGCCTTGTGAGAAATTACTACTAGGTTACCTCAATTTTATAAAGCTCTTATATATTGAAATTTAAGTCTAAGGGTCGTTTGTTTTTTTGTCTAAAGAATAAACAATTTTGAATTTTACTAAAAACTGAACGGGAACTGAAACCTGAAACTTGAATTATATGTTTTTTTTTTCTCACCTCCGAATTTGGTGTCAACTTATTTGTTTTATTAAAATCAAAATATCTGAAACCAAATAATTTAATATTATACTCTTATTACTATTAGTTGTTATGCATTTTTATTTGATATGATACAAACAAATAATTTAACAAATCCTTAACCATTTTTATGTAAATATTAATAAGATTTTATTCATGGTTAAAATATGAATAAATAATGATATAAAATATTTTTTTATTTTTTCTTAAAAAAAAATTGAAGGTTCAATAATAGTGTTGAAAGTGAAGGCATAAACTTTATATAATATGAACAATTTTTTAAAAAAAAACTATTTATCATAAGTATAACTTAAAGAAAAGAAAATTATATTATATAAAATTATTATGAATTGGAAATATGTTATCTTTAAAAGGATATTTTTGGAAGAAATGTTTTTAAAATATATTTTTGGAATTTAGTGAAAGTCATAATTTTTTTACTTTTTATTTTCAATTGTTTTTTTTATATTTTTAAGTTGTCTGCCTCCTTAAAAAAAAATAATAACTTAATTAGTCCAATTCAAATTCATTGAGTGTCAAGTGAAAAAAAACAAACGACCTTAACATCTTCCAAAGATGTGCAAAAAAACTAATGTTGTCATAAAACAAACAATTTACAACATGTACTTAATGTATGTTGCAAAAAATATATACAAAATAATGTACACAAGTGTGTTGAGGAATATAAACTCTTTCTGCAAGGCGTAAGTCAAACATTGCTAATTGATGGTGTTCTTGTTGAAAATAAACCCACAAAAACGTACAAAATATATATGTTGCAGAACATAAGTTTTTTAATAAAATGCCGCACGCAGGGGCAAAGTCATGATTTTGGTTTTGAGGGGCTAATATAAAAATAAAATTTTAACTTTACACCATAAAAATATACTAACAATTAAAAATTAAATTATCAAATTTAATACTGCTTAGTATCATATGTAACTATACAAAAAAAATTAATAAATAAAATAAATATAAGTTTTGTAAATCAAAATGGCACTCGTTCCTCTTTTAAATCTTAAAAATCATCTATAATTAAATCAGTACTAAATTTCAATACGATTTACTTTTTAATATACATTATCAAAGACTTCACATTAAAATCATATTATTTTTTTATATTGTTTTAATAAGTAAAAAAAAATCACATTATTCATAATATCTTTATAACTAATATATTAACAAATATAAATAATACAAGTTTTTAAAAAATAAAAATATAAAATATTTATTATATTACGATCTCAAATCTAAAATTTTAGCATTAATAAAAATAAGCTGAATAATTGAAGTCAATAATTTTAAGAATATAGAGTAAAAGTGATTGCATTAATTTGTTTTAACTTTTGTTAATGAAAAACAAGAAACTATATATATATATTAGTTAATGATCTGCAGGAAACTAAATCCTAACATAAATGAATTTTTCTTCTATATTAAATAGAAATTGATAAAATTAATTTATTAAGATATGTTAAATATGAATGAATAAAATTAATTTATTAAGATATATTATTAAAATAATGAGATAAAGCCCAAACTTTTACTCACTACGGTGTTCTATTGAATAATTATGGTATTAAAAAAATAATAAAAAATTAAATTATTTTAATTTTAATTAAAATAATAAAAAAATTTATTGGCTTGGGGGCCATAGTACATATGAGCCCCACCGAGCCTCCCCCTTGTGGAATATCAAATATATATTTTTTTTTATTAAAAGTGAAGTTTATTTTGTTTTTTATTTTTTAAAATTTTTACTTTTTCATTTATATATTTTTTTTTTCTCAACTTTTAAAAAATACATCATTTTAATTATTCTAACTAGATTTTTTATAATGAAATATGACAGAATACACATATTGACCATTTTACCCTTAATGTTAAATGATTAAGTTAAAAATACAATTTTACTATTTATTTTTTAAAATTTAAAAAACTAACCTTAACTTTTACATTCAATAAAAATATAATATGTGTAGATAAAAAAAAATTAAAATTACAACGTACACAAAATTTATAAGAAAATTTCTTAAATATTAAAAATAAATTAATTAATTAATTAACATTAAAATTCAATACCTTTAAAAAATAAAAATAGTACAATAATAATTAATTTATAAAAATTTAATAATTTAAAATAACACTTCAAATTAATATTAAAATATAAAAAATAAATTTTATATATGAAAATAAATATAGTAAGTTCAAAATTAAATAAATTATTAAAGTAATAAAAAATTTTAAAAAATATTTTTTAAAAATATCAGGAGAGGGTGTATTATTATTTTTAACATTAAAAATTTTTAGTTATTATTTTAAAAAATAAAATAAGTTACTAAAAGTAATTTTTAATTATGTTTGAAAATTATTTTTTCTATTTTTCAGTTGTTATTATTTTATTTTTAGAATTTAATTTTTATTTAATACTTTTTTATTTAATTTTTAACTATAATTTTATTTTTATATCTAAAGATTGAAATACCCATAACATAACATGATTAAATTTGACTAACTTCAACTAATAAAATGAGTATATTGATGGATTTTTAAAAAGTTAGAAACCAGCCAGATAAAAATAAAAATATCAATAAAAAAGTAATAATTTTAAAAAAAAATTAG
Organism: Xanthoceras sorbifolium; assembly: GCA_003430845.1. Lineage (NCBI taxonomy): Eukaryota > Viridiplantae > Streptophyta > Magnoliopsida > Sapindales > Sapindaceae > Xanthoceras > Xanthoceras sorbifolium. The sequence continues at coordinate 2,112,691 of CM010620.1, read as the reverse complement.
GGACCAAAATAATTTTTGTCATTTTAACAATGTGAATGTTTATTGCAAAACACAATTTTTATAGCAACATGCAGAAAATAAGTATACTCTTAGGTTGCAGAATATATACCTCATTAAGTATGCGCTGTGTAGCAGAATGTGCATCTCTTGCTCTGACAAGAAGGTAGAGCTTCTTTATATTTGGTTGAATCCTCAGTATCTTCTCCACAAAAACTACAATCACAAAATGTAATGTTAGCGTACATAAATCATCGATCAGTCAAAGGAGATATGAAAACAAAGATAAAGCAGTATGCGTACTCTTCCCCAGAAAACCAGTGGCGCCAATGACTAAAATAGTCTTGTCCTCCAAGAATTGGATAATATTAATGGATTCCATTTGTTTAAAAAATATATAAAGAGATTATGGTTTCTTCAGACTCATTTTCAAGTACTTATATAAAGAGTTTATATAACAACGGTCAAGAGCAGAAATACTACTGTACTAGCTATTTTTAGACATATATCGCTTCTTGATGTAGCAATATAAAAGAGAAAAAAAAAAAAGAATTGAGGGGTGGATGGCGATGGAAGTGGTTGGGAAGATATTATTATTATTATTGTATTTATGACAGGACCATGGGCGGGCATTTCTTTCAATAAAAATTGATGGAGATTTCTATTTTGTCGGCGTGTAGATAGGTAGGGTTAATGGTGAACGTAAACTAAACTATTTAATAATATTATTTTTAATTTAATTTATACTGTGTTGAAGTGTAAACTTGTTTTAGGCCCAAACCATTTGAAGGCCCGAACTATTATGGAAGCCCAAACCCAAGCCCAAATAAATTAGAGTCCAAGTCCAAAAATAAGGTTCAAGCCCTTTATCTAGAATTCTCTAGGGTTTGGTAATTAGACATAAAAATCATGTGGTCAATTGGAAGGGTGTGGAAGGATGTAGAAGGATGAGGTGTATGGTTATTATAATTTTGGATTAGTTTATTTGTGTGGTCTAAAATGATTTGTAAGTAGTATAAATACCCGCTCCCCATTTTGGTTTAGGCATCAAGAAGAAGCAAAACTTCTAAGTGAGTGAAGAAGAAGCAAAGAGAGTGAGTTCTTGAGTGGGAGTGTTCTTGTAATATTTATTTTGAGTTCAAATAAAAGTTGTTTGAGTGTTTTATTTCCAACAAAGTGGTATCAGAGCCGAGTTAGAAGGTGTGCACTATAGCATATCCAAATTGAAATTCTCGACGAGACGAAGCCGACGCCGCAAAAATCGCCCCGATCGGAGTTCAAACGAGCCGCCACGGGCCACCGGAAGTTTGCTACCAGAGAGTGAGTTAACTCACCGAGTCCAAGTCGAGTTCAAGCCGAGTCAGCCGAGTTGGAAGTGAGTCCAGCCAAGTTGGAGCCGAGTTGACCGAGCTACCAAGCAAGTTGACCGAGCCGCTAAGCTTGCTGACCGAGCCGCCAAGCCGTTGACTGCTGACCAGGTTAGGTTGACCGTTGACTTTGACTTTGACCATAAAAAACGATTTTTTTTGTCTGAGTTCATCTTAAGGTTTTTCGACGTTCTGAGTTCATCCGTGTAGTCAGAATTTCGAAATTCTCACCATATTGAGAGTTATGGCTAATGGTATAGCGTCGTTTCAAGTTCCAACACTCAAGAACGAAAACTATGATAATTGGAGTATCAAGATGAAGGCTCTCCTAGGAGCACACGATGTCTGGGAGGTCGTAGAGAAAGGCTACACCGAACCAGAAGATGAGTCAACTCTATCCCAAACTCAAAAGGATAGTTTAAAAGACTCAAGGAAGAGAGACAAGAAGGCTCTCTATCTCATCTATCAAGCGTTAGATGATGATGGTTTTGAGAAGATTTCGAGTGCAAGCTCCGCTAAGCAAGTATGGGAGAAGTTGCAAATCTCTTACAAAGGAGTCGAAAAGGTAAAGAAGGTCCGTCTCCAAACATTAAGAGGTGAATTCGAATCCTTACACATGAAAGCATCTGAATCTATTTCAGATTATTTCTCAAGAGTAGCAGCTGTTTCTAATCAATTAAAAAGAAACGGTGAAAAGTTAGAAGATGTAAGAATAATAGAGAAGATACTCCGATCATTGGATCCCAAATTTGAGCACATTGTTGTGACGATAGAAGAAACTAAAGACCTGGAAGAAATGACGATCGAGCAACTCCAAGGATCATTGCAAGCATATGAAAAAAAACATAAGAGGAAGCAAGAGATTAATGAGCAACTCCTCAAGATGCAACTAAAGGAGAAGGAAGAAAGTCAAGGCCAAGAGAGAAGCCAGCGTGGTCGAGGTAGAGGCCGTGGCCATGGACGAGGTTGGAATTCTAACAGCAGCAACCTCAACAACTATGAGAAAAGAGAAAGCTCAACAAGAGGCCGTGAGAGAGGCAATTCAAATTCAAGGTATGATAAATCTCAAGTTCAATGTTATAATTGTCAGAAATTTGGGCATTATGCTTCGGAATGTAGAGCTCCCAGCAGTAAGGTTGACGAAAGGTCCAATTATGTGGAAGTAAAAACCGAAGAGAAGGAGACAGTGCTACTAACTTGTAGAGACAATGATGGAGACCAAGAAAATGCTTGGTACCTCGACACTGGTGCAAGCAACCACATGTGTGGAAGAAGAAGTATGTTCGGAGAGCTAGATGAATCAGTGGCTGGCAATGTCTCATTTGGAGATGATTCAAAAATATCAGTGAAAAGAAAAGGTAACATCCTTATCCGCACTAAAAATGGTAGTCATCAATTAATCTCTAATGTCTACTATGTGCCCAACATGACATGCAACATCCTGAGTATGGGTCAACTCTTAGAAAAAGGCTATGATATTCATATGAAGGATTGTAGTCTTTTTATAAGAGATGGCAAAGGAAATCTAATAGCCAAAGTAAAAATGTCAAAGAATAGATTATTTTCTTTGAACATTCAAAACGATGTTGCAAAGTGTCTGAAAGCCTGCTACAAAGATGCATCTTGGTTATGGCACCTTCGATTTGAGCATCTCAATTTTGGAAGCTTGGAGCTACTATCTAAGAAGGAAATTGTGAGAGGACTACCATGCATCAATCATCCTGACCAACTTTGTGAAGGATGTTTACTCGGGAAGCAATTTAGAAATAGCTTTCCAAAAGAGTCAGACTCAAGAGCCAAGAAGCCACTTGAGCTAGTCCATACCGATGTTTGTGGTCCGATCAAGCCAAGCTCTCTCGGTAATAGTAATTATTTCCTTCTCTTCATTGATGATTTTTCAAGAAAAACATGGGTTTATTTCTTGAAGCAGAAATCAGAAGTCTTTGGAGTATTTAAAAAGTTCAAAGCAGCTGTGGAAAAAGCGAGTGGCCATAAGATCAAGGCACTGAGATCCGATAGAGGAGGAGAATTCACATCCAAGGAATTCCTGGAGTTTTGTGAAGCGAATGGAATTAGACGTCCTCTAACTGTTCCTAGATCCCCTCAACAAAACGGAGTTGCAGAAAGGAATAATAGAACAATCCTGGATTTGGCGCGAAGTATGCTCAAAAGCAAGAGATTGCCCAAGGAGTTTTGGGCCGAAGCAGTGGCGTGTGCAGTATATTTGTCCAATCGCTCTCCAACAAGAAGTGTGTGGGGAAAGACACCTCAAAAAGCATGGAGTGGTAGAAAGCCCGGCATCTCCCACCTAAGAGTTTTTGGAAGCATAGCTCATGTTCATGTACCAGATGAGAGAAGAACCAAGCTTGACGATAGAAGTGAGAGTTTCATCTTCATCGGCTATCCCGCTTATTCGAAAGGTTACAAGCTATACAACCCGAACAACAAAAAGTTTGTGATCAGCCGAGATGTGATATTTGATGAAGAAGGAGAATGGGATTTTGGATCGCATGTAGACAACTTCAACTTCACTCCACAATTTGAAGAAACAGAGCAGACGCCAGTGGAGCAACTAGAAGAACCTCAACAAGAACCCACTACACCACCAGCTTCAACAAATAATGGAAATTCACCACCATCATTTTTACAAGAAAGAGCAATGGAGCGAACAAGAGGTCTTCAAGATTTATACGAGGTAACTAAGAGATCTGATAATCTTACTCTTTTTTGCCTCTTTACTGATTGTGAACTAGTGAATTTTGAAGAAGCTGCTCAAGAAAAGAAGTAGAGAGATGCGATGGATGAGGAAATCAAGGCCATTGAAAAGAACAACACTTGGGAACTTGTTCCACTTCCAAAAGGACACAAGGCAATTGGTGTTAAATGGGTGTACAAAACAAAGCGAAATTCTAAGGGAGAGATTGAAAGGCACAAGGCAAGGCTAGTTGCGAAAGGCTACAGTCAAAGAGCTGGAATAAACTATGATGAGGTATTTGCTCCAGTTGCTAGATTAGAAACTATAAGACTAATCATTTCTATGGCAGCGCAAAACAAGTGGAAGATACATCAGATGGATGTAAAGTCTGCCTTCCTAAATGGAGTTCTTGAAGAAGATGTCTACATTCAGCAACCGCTGGGTTACAAAGTCAAAGGCCAAGAAGACAAAGTTCTGAAACTGAGAAGAGCTCTCTATGGGTTAAAGCAAGCACCAAGGGCATGGAATAGCAGAATTGACAAGTACTTCCAACAAAATGGCTTCACCAAATGTCCCTACGAGCACGCCCTATATATCAAGATTATGAATGGAGATATTCTGGTAGTATGCTTGTACGTGGATGATTTGATTTTCACCGGCAATAACCTAAGCCTGATTGAAGAGTTCAAGAAAGTAATGGCCAAGGAGTTTGAGATGACTGACATCGGATTAATGGCGTACTATCTTGGTATTGAAGTCAAGCAAAAGAAAGAAGGCATCTTTATCTCCCAAGAAAATTATGCAAAGGAGATACTCAAGAAGTTCAAGATGGATGATTGTAAGCCGATAAACACGCCAGTAGAATGTGGACCAAATTTAATTGTATGACTATATTTTAATAAAAATAAATAACACTCAACCTATATGATATTTAATTATGAATTACATTAGAGATTAAAATTTATAAAAACTCATATTGAACTCTTCTGACGTTAAGTTTGACATTTAAAAAATTAGAGTTCTGTCTAAAAATAATATAAGGACAAAAATGTCTTCAAATTAAAAGAAAACAAACTTTAAAAATAAAAAAAAATAAATTCTAGATATTCACCGTCTATTTTTAAAATAAAATTTAAATAAAAAAATAAAAATTGGATCTCAACCATCCATCTTTTGAGGTGGAAGGGCTCAGATTTTTTTTGAAAAAAAAAAACTAAAAAAGAAAGAAAGAAGGAAAGAAAAAGTGAGAGATGAGGTGTAGATTAGATTAGATCTCCACGCTCATTATCAAAAATCTTTATGGATGGATCTTGAAGATCTCCACCTCCTCGCAGCCAACTAGGGGTGGCTCGCCTCCCCTATCACAAAAAAGGAGGAGGCGAGCCTCCTCACTTCACCAAACAGGGGAGGCTCGAGCCTTTCTTGCTCAACAACAGAGGAGATTCGAGAAGCCTCCCCTGCTGTTAAGATCTATGATTCATCCATGAAGATAAGAGAGATAAGGGTGGAGATCCAGATTTCTCTCTTTTTTGTTTTTTGTTTTTAAAAAAAAATCTGTCCATCTTTTGAGATGGAAAGCTGAAATCCAATATTTCTTTTAAAAAAAAATTTATTCAATTTTTTTTTTTTTTTTGGTCTAGTTGATTTTAATCTGATAAGGAATCAAATTAATTTGGGTATGAATTTTTAACTTTTCCATTTTTAATTAAAAAAATATCTGACTTTTTTAATTTTTTATTCAAAAACATGTCACCAAGTATACCGACTTGTCAAGTGGATAACTTTCAGATTCAAATAACTATGCTACCCTTTTGGGCATTAAATCAAACTTTTAAATTTAGCGTTAAGAGAGTATAGTGTAATTTATCAAATTTTAAATTGGTCAAGTGTTATTTGTCCATTTTAATAAGTAATTTTTATTTTAAAAGAGTAAATAACATATAAACTATCTGAGATTTGCCTATTTGCAAAACGAAAACAACTTTGAAAAGATTTTGCTCTATTTTAAAAATTTTTGAAAGTACATATATATATATATAGATTGAAGGAGAAAACCAATCTCCTTCTGGATCTATAATTTTTAATATATTACTTAGGGGTGGGCAAAAAACCAACAAACCGAACTGAGCCGATGAGCCGAACCAGTTCAACCGGTTTTAGACCAGCTTAAGGCTTTTAAGTGGTTTAGTTCAGTTTGAATTTTAAAAAACCGATAAAGTCAGTTCAGTTTTCGGTTAGAAAATCCGAACTGAAAATGGAATCAGAAAACCTATATGTATTTATATATATATATATATATATATATATATATATATATATATATTAAAAAAAACTCAATTTTTTTCCTCCCTTTCAATCATCTTCTCATCAGGTTTGATCTGCGTACCTCACTCACTTTTTCCTCCCACATAGCTAAACCGCGGCCTACCCACCTCTCCCATCTCCAATCTCGTCCTTCACTAAACCACCATTGCCGCTCGTCCCCTCTTCGTCGCTTCTCCTTATGAACAGCCATAGCACGAGCAACAATCTCACTATGCAAACAAGCAGCCAGCACCGAGAAATACATTTGAGACTTTTGTTAATTTTGATCAAAATTTTCAACTTAATTGGCCCATTTTTAAGCTTTTTTGTATTTAATAAGCAGTTCATTTAACTTATTATTTCATATTAGATATGAGGTTTTTTTTTTGTGTGATGATGGTAGATCTTTAATGTAGAACTGTAGGTGTATCCATGTAGATTTAGATGAGTTACCAGTAATTTTCATGGCTTAATTTCTACATGGGTGATCACTAACTATTTTGATTCATTTCAAATTTATTTTCAATGATTTTACTCATAATTAAATAATCTAATATGCAACAGGCTAGCTAGGATTACGATCTATTACATCCATATTAGAGAAATCAATAACTTTCTCCACATAATTGAAATGCTATGGAAAAATAGAAAATAGTTTCGACTACATTATTAAATAGGAGATTAGGGGATGAATGGTAACCTACTTGCATACGTAAAGAATACTATTTTCATAACTTTAATTATTTGTTGTATTGCACCCATTGAAAACAACCAGAGCTTTCTACTTTGTCGGCACCTAGATAGGTAAGGTGGATGTAAGATAAATAGCCACGCTTTTCATGTCAACACAACATTAAAAAAAAGTACTTTAAATTAATATTAATGATAATAAAAAATGATAGTCTTTAGGCCATATCACTACCCTACCACATTGAGAATTCATTTATCGAGAGATGGCCAGCACAAAATCTACGTCAGACTGGTATAGAGTTAATAAAAGTTTAAAAAATAATAATATTTTTTATAAAAATTTAATATTTTCTTTATAAAGTAATTTTTATTTCATTTGAATTCATTTAATATCTCAATTTAGTTTATGTTGGTTGACTTCACAATTATTTTTATTTAAGTCTCATTGAAAAATTCTTTGTTTTAAATTAATAGTTATCTTCTCTCTTTATCTCTTTCTAAGTTTTTCACCAATCTTATTTTTAAAAAAAAATATTTATTTTTTTTATAAATTTTTTACTTTAGTCTTGATATAATTTAATGTGATCTATTTTCTTTAATTATAATCTAATTAGATTATCAAATCTATTGCTTTTGACTGTGACCTATCAAGTCACGGTAAAAGTCAACACTGGTTCTTATTTTGTGAAAAAATGAAACTGTTGGTTTTTTATGTTCTTATTTTGACTGATTCACAATCAACTTTTTATTTTAATTTAATTTTTCATTTCTTCTTCCACAATTCAGAAACTGAAAGCCCCATTTCACCTTTCAATCTTCTGTTCAATGCTTGTGGGTTATTTTTTAAATGAGATGGAGGCCACCAGGGGGTGTTCTATGTCAAAACGAGAATAGAGAGAGACGAGAGAGAGGAGAAGAAACAATTCCTTATAAAGTAGCATGACCAAGTTGGCTCATCATCAAAAGAATTCCTTATAAAAACCAGACAAAAAAAAGACCATTTAAAAAAAAAAAAAAGAATTCGTTGAGACTTGGGAGAGAGAACAGAGAGAGAGAGAGTTGCAGAGTGAGAGTGTGAGTTGCTTTTTTTTTTTTTTCCTTATTTTTTCTTTTTCTATTTGACCTTTACAAACTTTCGAAGGATATTACTGTTTAAAATTATATTTTGCTACTGTTTCTACTCAATTTACTTATAATTTGATGCCATTTTTATAAATCCAATCCCAAAAGTGCTATATAAAAAAACAACTCTTCATTATTTTAGTCTACATCAATAGACATTCATTAATTAAGATTAATCGACCAAATTTAATTATATGTCAATATTTTAACAAATAATTTTTATTTTAAACAGCGAATGACATATAAATAATTTTAGATTTATCTTCTAACAATACGAAAATAACTTTTTTAAAAATTTGCATAGAACCCCCAATCGTTAGTAAAATCTATTAGTAGTAATTGTTGACATTATTTCACTAATGAAAATATTATAATACTTATATCATATTTTAAAAATTAATAACATGCCATAACTTTTTAAAGAATAAAATAAATAGGAAAAGAAAAAAAGAAATCAAAATCAAAATCTCAACCGTCCATATTAAAGATGGATAGTTGAAATATATCTAAAAAATTTAATATTTAAAATTTAAAATTTTAATAATATGTTTTTTTTAATTATTCTGGTTTAGAGTAAGGAGAAATTATGTAAATATATTTTATTTACATGACTAAAAATATTTTTTTTAAAAATACATTAGCAATAATTTGTCCATAATTTTTTTTTAAAATTGATTTTTTAGAAAAATATTTTTAGTCATGTAAATAAAATATATTTACATAATTTGTCAGTAAAAAATATATATTAAAAATACAGTAAAAATACAAGAGGCTGTTTTATTATTTAGTATAAATACAGTAAAAATGTCCATAATTTGTCCATACTGATTAATTGAATGGATTTGCCATGTAAATAAAATAAATAAAAATTAATGATTGATTTGTTAAGAGAGAAAAATCTAATTGGGTAAATAATTATATAAGGTATTTTAGTCACTAAAGGACCAAAATAATTCTAAACAATCATATTTTTAATTTTTGTTTTTTAAGGGTAATTTTGTAAATCAGCATTAAATAGTACTTATAAGGGTATTCTTATCTTTTCTGCTGTTTGTAATGGTCAACTTTGAATAATTAACGGTCAACTTAAACGGGTGGGGGTTCGCTGTCAATTTCTTATAAAATTATTTCTGTCCATAAAATAATAAACCTCAAGTAGGTTAGGTATAATTTTTCCTTAGAGTAATTGCTTAGTGATTACTTAGTAAAATTCGCGTTACCCTTGTCTATGTGGCTTGGGTTCTTATTTATAGTAGGTGTGCATGATACTTGTTGGGGTTGGTCAAAAGGATCGTGTCCCAAGATACTAGGTATCCCTGTTATCTCATAGCAATTACACATTCGTAGTCATTGCATAGACTAGGTCTTCATCGACTTGACTTGTGTTTTGACTTGGACCCGTTTATCTGTCAAGTAGCTGGTAGGCCTTTTATAGGTTACATTTGGGCCGCTCTGGGCCTAAATAATGTATTTTATATGTTTTGAGTCAGTTGTAGGTTCAAGTCTGATTTAAGCCATTTTTTAACCACTACATGGATGATGATGATGATGATGATGGAGATCCATATATTATTTTTTTTTCAATTTTTTTCAATTGTTTTATTTATAAATTTTGTTTTTTATTTGCTCTCACAGTCCATGATGTTGAAGGTCCACCTTAATTTTTATTTTATTTTTTAATTTTATATTTAATTATAAAATATTAGAAATATGTAAAAATGATTAAATTACCCTCATCCGTAGAGGAGGTCTGTGTTAATGTTTTGAAAAGTTGTTTCTATTTGCATTGAGGCAAACCTTTGTTAGTTTATGTGTTATTTACTCTATTTTAAAATAAAGTATATATATTGAGTGAAGGAGAAAACCAACCTTCTCCTGGATCTATAACTTTTAATATATTACTTAAGGGTGAGCAAAAAACTAACAAACTGAACCGAACAGATAAATTGAATCAGTTCAACCGATTTTGGACCATTTTAAGACTTCCAAGTGGTTTAATTCAGTGTGAATTTTATAAAATTGACAAAGTCGGTTCGATTTTTGGTTCGAAACCAAAAAACCGATATATATATTAAAAAAAAACTTAAATTTTTTTCCTCACTTATCCTTATCTTCTCATTAGATTTGATCTCCCTCCCTCACTCACTTTTCCCTCCCACACAGCCACCCATCCCACACATCTACACCGCCACCTCCTCACCTCTCCCATCACCCAATATCTTCCATCACACAACAACCATCGCGACCCATCCCCTCTTCGTCTCTTCGCTTTATGAATAGCCACCGACTTTCTCACTCATCACCGAGCAAACAATCGTCCCACGAGCAACGATCTCACCTCACAAACAAGCAACCAACACCGAGCGATACATTTGTGACTTTGTTACTGATTTTTTACTTTTGTTAATTTTGATTGGCCCATTTTTTTTAGCTTCTTTTATCTTTAATAAGAAGTACATTTAACTTATTATTTCATATTAGATATGAGGTTTTTAATTTTTTTTTTTTTTTTTTTATGATGGTAGATCTTTAATTTAGAACTGTTGGTGTAAGCATGTAGATTTAGATGAGTTACCAGTAAATTTCATGGGTTTTATAGATGGGTGGTCACTAAATCTTTTTTTATTTTTTTTTATTAAATAATAAATCAAGAACAAACTCGCTGAAGATAGACTCCTCCTAAACAAGCCTAATCATTCCGAGAGGAACTAAATCTTCACTACAAGAAAAACGGTCTTCTACTACGGGCAAATGCTCTGTTGGAAATAAAACACTCAAACAACTTTTATTTAAACTCAAAACAAATATTATAAGAAAACTCTCACTCAAGAACTAACTCACTCTTTTGCTTCTTCTTCACTCACTTAGAAGCTTTGCTTCTTCTTGATGTCTAAACCAAAATGGGGAGGGGGTATTTATACTACTTACAAACAATTTTAGACCACACAAATAAACTAATCCAAAATTATAATAACCATACACCTCATCCTTCTACATCCTTCCACATTCTTCCAATTGACCACATGATTTTTATGCCTAATTACCAAACCCTAGAGAATTCTAGATAAAGGGCTTGGACCTTATTTATGGACTTAGACTCTAATTTATTTGGGCTTGGGTTTGGGCTCCCATAATAGTTCGGGCCTTCAAATGGTTTGGCCATAAAACAAGTTTACACTTCAACACCCCCCTTTAAACTTGTTTTACCATGCCAAGCAAACTTCTTAATCTCGAAAAATCTTCAAACCTGAGTGGCTTGGTGAAAATATCTGCAATTTGATCTTTGGACTTCACGTACTCCATTTGCACATCCCTTTTCACTATGCACTCCCTTATGTAGAGGTAACGAGTATCAATATGCTTCCTTCGATCATAGAACACTGGATTCTTTGCTAAGGCAATGGCTGACTTGTTGTCGACACAAATCTCAGTTGGCTTTTCTTGTGGCAAACCCAATTCCTTCAGCAAATTTCTGAGCCATATTACATGACAGACGCTCGAAGTAGCAGCTACATATTCAGCTTCACAAGTAGATAAGGTGACAATCGGTTGCTTCTTTGATATCCATGGGAAAGCTGTGTTTCCCATGAAGAACACGAATCCACTGGTGCTCTTCCTGTCATCTATGTCTCCACTCAAATCGCTATCGCTATATCCCACAAGCTTGTAATCATTAAAAATTGAATAAAACAAACCAAAATCAATTGTACCTTTGATATAACGGAGGATTCGCTTAGCGGCTTTGAAATGGGTGGTTGTTGGATTCTCCATGTATCGACTCACAAGTCCAACAGCATAAAGAATATCTGGCCTCGTGCACGTCAAATGGCGTAAACTTCCAACTAAACTCTTGAAGGATGTTGGATCTATGCTTTCACCTTCACCATGCTTCAATAGTTTGATTCCGCATTCTGCTGGCGTGTTTATCGGCTTACAATCATTCATCTTGAATTTCTTGAGTATCTCCTTTGCATAATTTTCTTGGGAGATAAAGATGCCTTCTTCCTTTTGCTTGACTTCAATACCAAGATAGTACGCCATTAATCCGATGTCAGTCATCTCAAATTCCTTGGTCATTGCTTTCTTGAACTCTTCAATTAGGCTTAGGTTATTGCCGGTGAAAATCAAATCATCCACGTACAAGCATACTACCAGAATATCTCCATTCATGATCTTGATATATAGGGCGTGCTCGTAGGGACATTTGGTGAAGCCATTTTGTTGGAAGTACTTGTTAATTCTGCTAGTCCATGCCCTTAGTGCTTGCTTTAACCCATAGAGAGCTCTTCTCAGCTTCAGAACTTTGTCTTCTTGGCCTTTGACTTCGCAACCCAGTGGTTGCTGAATGTAGACTTCTTCTTCAAGAACTCCATTTAGAAAGGCAGACTTTACATCCATTTGATGGATCTTCCATTTATTTTGCGCTGCCATAGAAATGATTAGTCTTATAGTTTCTAATCTAGCAACTGGAGCAAATACCTCATCATAGTCTATTCCAGCGCTTTGACTGTAGCCCTTCGCAACTAGCCTTGCCTTGTGTCTTTCAATCTCTCCCTTAGAATTTCGCTTTGTTTTGTACACCCATTTGACACCAATTACCTTGTGCCCCTTTGGAAGAGGAACAAGTTCCCAAGTGTTGTTCTTCTCAATGGCCTTAATTTCCTCATCCATCGCATCTCTCCACTTCTTTTCTTGAGCAGCTTCTTTAAAACTCACTCGTTCATAATCAGCAAAGAGGCAAAAAAGAGTAAGATTATCAGATCTCTCAGTTACCTCATATAAATCTTGAAGACCTCTTGTTCGTTGCATTGCTCTTTCTTGTAAAAATGATGGTGGTGAATTTTCATTATTTGTTGAAGCTGGTGATGCTGGTGGTGTAGTGGGTTCTTGTTGAGGTTCTTCTAGTTGCTCCACTGGCATCTGCTCTGTTTCTTCAAATTGTGAAGTGAAGTTGAAGTTGTCCATATGCGATCCAAAATCCTATTCTCCTTCTTCATCAAATATCACATCTCGGCTGATCACAAACTTTTTGTTATTTGGGTTGTATAGTTTGTAACCTTTCGAATAAGCGGGATAGCCGATGAAGATGAAACTCTCACTTCTATCGTCAAGCTTGGTTCTTCTCTCATCTGGTACATGAACATGTGCTATGCTTCCAAAAACTCTTAGGTGGGAGATGCCGGGCTTTCTACCATTCCATGCTTCTTGAGGTGTCTTTCCCCACACACTTCTTGTTGGAGAGCAATTGGACAAATAGACTGCACACGCTACTGCTTCCGCCCAAAACTCCTTGGGCAATTTCTTGCTTTTGAGCATACTTCGCGCCAAATCCAGGATTGTTCTATTCTTCCTTTCTGCAACTCCATTTTGTTGGGGGGATCTGGGAACAGTTAGAGGACGTCTAATTCTATTTGCTTCACAAAACTCCAAGAATTCCTTGGATGTGAATTCTCCTCCTCTATCGGATCTCAGTGCCTTGATCTTATGGCCACTCTCTTTTTCCACGGCAGCTTTGAACTTCTTGAATACTCCAAACACTTCTGATTTCTGCTTCAAGAAATAAACCCATGTTTTTCTTGAAAAATCATCAATGAAGAGAAGGAAATAATTACTGTTACCGAGAGAGCTTGGCTTGATCGGACCGCACACATCGGTATGGACTAGCTCGAGTGGCTTCTTGGCTCTTAAGTCTGACTCTTTTGGAAAGCTATTGCTAAATTGCTTCCCGAGTAAACATCATTCACAAAGTTGGTCAGGATGATTGATGCATGGTAGTCCTCTCACCATTTCCTTCTTAGATAGTAGCTCCAAGCTTCCAAAATTGAGATGCTCAAATCAAAGGTGCCATAACCAAGATTCATCTTTGTAGTAGGCTTTCAGACACTTTGCAACATCGTTTTGAATGTTCAAAGAAAATAATCTATTCTTTGACATTTTTACTATGGCTATTAGATTCCCTTTGCCATCTCTTATAGAAAGACTACGATTCTTCATATGAATATCATAGCCTTTTTCTAAGAGTTGACCCATACTCAGGATGTTGCATGTCATGTTGGGCACATAGTAGACATTAGAGATTAATTGATGACTACCATTTTTAGTGCGGATAAGGATGTTACCTTTTCCTTTCACTGATATTTTTGAATCATCTCCAAATGAGACATTGCCAGCCACTGATTCATCTAGTTCTACGAACATACTTATTCTTCCAGACATGTGGTTGCTTGCACCAGTGTCGAGGTACCAAGTATTTTCTTGGTCTCCATCATTGTCTCTACAAGCTAGTAGCACTGTCTCCTTCTCTTCGATTTTGACTTCCACATAATTGGATCTTTCGTCAACCTTACTACTGGGAGCTCTACATTCCGAAGCATAATGCCCAAATTTCTGACAATTATAGCAAGGAACTTGAGATTTATCGTACCTCGAGTTTAAATTGCCTCTCCCGCGCTCCTTTCTCGTAGTTGTTGTGGTTGCTGCTGTTGGAATTCCAACCTCGTCCATGGCCACGGCCTCTACCTCGTCCTCTATCTTGTCCTCGGTCTCGGCCTCTACCTCGACCACGCTGGCTTCTCTCGTGGCCTTGACTTTCTTCCTTCTCCTTCAGTTGCATCTTGAGGAGTTGCTCGTTAATCCCTTGCTTCCTCTTATGTTTTTCTTCATATGCTTGCAATGATCCTTGGAGTTGCTCGATCGTCATTTCTTCCAGGTCTTTAGTTTCTTCTATCGTCACAACAATGTGCTCAAATTTGGGATCCAATGATCGGAGTATCTTCTCTATTATTCTTACATCTTCTAATTTTTCACCATTTCTTTTCAATTGGTTAGAAACAGCTACTACTCTTGAGAAATAATCTGAAATAGATTCAGATGCTTTTATGTGTAAGGATTCGAATTCACCTCTTAATGTTTGGAGACGGACCTTCTTTACCTTTTCGACTCCTTTGTAAGAGATTTGTAACTTCTCCCACTCTTGCTTAGCGGAGCTTGCACTCGAAATCTTCTCAAAACCATCATCATCTAATACTTGATAGATGAGATAGAGAGCATTCTTGTCTCTTTTTCTTGAGTCTTTTAAACTATCCTTTTGAGTTTGGGATAGAGTTGACTCATCTTCTGGTTCAGTGTAGCCTTTCTCTACGACCTCCCAGACATCGTGTGCTCCAAGGAGAGCCTTCATCTTGATACTCCAATTATCATAGTTTTCGTTCTTGAGTGTTGAAACTTGAAACGACGCCATACCATTAGCCATAACTCTCAATATGGTGAGAATTTCGAAATTCTGACTACACGGATGAACTCAGAACATCGAAAAACCTTAAGATGAACTCAAACAAAAAATCAATTTTTTTGTCAAAGTCAAAGTCACGGTCAACCTAACCTGGTCAATAGTCAACGTTTTTTTTACGGCTCGGTAAACGGCTTGCGGCTCGGTCAACAGGCTTGGCAGCTCGGTCAACTCGGCTCTAACTCGGCTGGACTCACTTCCAACTCGGCTGACTCGGCTTGAACTCGGTGAGTTAACTTACTCCTTGGGAGCAAACTTTCGGCGGCCCGTGGCGGCTCGTTTGAACTCCGATCGGGGCGATTTTTGTGGCGTCGGCTTCGTCTCGTCCAGAACTTCGATTTGGATATGCTATAGTGCATACCTGCCAACTCGGCTCTGATACCACTTTGTTGGAAATAAAACACTCAAACAACTTTTATTTAAACTCAAAACAAATATTACAAGAAAACTCTCACTCAAGAACTAACTCACTCTTTTGCTTCTTCTTCACTCACTTAGAAGCTTTGCTTCTTCTTGATGTCTAAACCAAAATGGGGAGTGGGTATTTATACTACTTACAAACAATTTTAGACCACACAAATAAACTAATCCAAAATTATAATAACCATACACCTCATCATTCTACATCCTTCCACACCCTTCCAATTGACCACATGATTTTTATGCCTAATTACCAAACCCTAGAGAATTCTAGATAAAGGGCTTGGACCTTATTTATGGACTTGGACTCTAATTTATTTGCGCTTGGGTTTGGGCTCCCATAATAGTTCGGGCCTTCAAATGGTTTGGGCCTAAAACAAGTTTACACTTCAACATGCTCGTGGTAGAAGTGTATCCACCATGACAAGGTGTCCGTTGTAGATTAAGGAGTGATAGAAACAAATACTTTTCCACCACGAACAATGCCCGTGGTAGATAATGTCATTTACAATGGACGTAGCCCGCAATCAATAACCATTATTACCAAGGGTTACGACAATTGTAAATATGATAAATTCAACGTGTCTTGCCCGTTGTTAATAAGTTACATACAACGATCATAGCCCGTAGTTAATAATAGAAATGACAATGTGTAATGCCCCTGATACCAAGCTGTCTGATAAATACTTGAGGAGTGATTTTCTCGGCCAAAATCATCAAAAAGATCATGAATACAAAGAAAACTCGGTTGCTGAGAAACTGAAGAAAGAAGCAAAGAGACTAGTTACAACTTGTATTTAAATTAATGAATACAACATGTATTCTCATTTGCACAAGACCAAGAAAAACTCAGCCCAATTAGGTTGTAATTAAATAAAATCTCCTATTGACGAACAATTTGGACTCTTATTGAGGAAAGATTGGAATGAGAGATATGAGAACTATAAAAATGATTAATAATAGTTCCAACCGTCAACAGAAGCAAAAAGAAAATATGAAAAAAAATGAGAGGCATATACAATCATCAACATAAGCAAAAAGAAAGGAATTTTGACACAGCAGGTAAGCAAAATAAGATTAACTATTGAGTCCATAAAAAAAAAAATTGATTTAATTGAATATTCAACTTTTTGTCTAAAATAATCTAATATAAAATCTATTTATAATATTATAAACTATTCCTAATCTGACACAAATACTACTTTACTAAAAGATAATCTTAAGCCATCAAGTAATTAAACCATATCAAAATAAGAAAGCAAATAAAATAAAACATATGATAGGAAAATAAATTAAACAAATAAGAAAAATATTTTCCTAATCTAGTTATTGTTCTACATGGTAATTGGTCTTAAAAGAAGTCAAAATAGCATCCATTTTTTGATAATATGCAGTCAATGAAAGTGTTTTCATAAAATGTAGCAATCTTGTAGGTTTTCACGAAGACCCCATATGTTCCCCATTTGACTGGTGTAGTCACCCTCACTTAGCTAAAACAACATTGTCACTCTTCCATACTGACCCCCCACCTCATCATCTTGATTCTTGGGTATTCATTATTTTTTATTTCTTTTAGACACTGACAGTAGACACATAGACCACACCATATTTAAAATTATAATAACAAAAATAGCATATACAATATCAAAAATCTTCATTCTTGGAAGACCCCATTATAGTATAATATCTTCTAACATCATAATTGTAATTCTAATTCTCTATTTCCATATAAAGACTCATGTTTCGCTCAATAATTTAACAAATATTCAACAACTAGCAATTTTAAAAAATAAACATATAAACAAATTAATAGAATACATACACCGTTCAAAATAACTAAAAAATCTCACTAACACTGTTCTTAAAGCACTAAATAACCAAACATTTTATCTCTAAAAGCCATAGATTTGTACTCTTTGTTAATTTAAAAAAAAAAAAACAATATTTTGCTATTATGCTTCGTATATAAAATATAATAAAATTAATATTCAAACAGCAAAATAATAGCAAAATCAAAAGTGTCCAAGGTTCATAGAAATAAACAAAATACTGTTGTTAAACACTAAAAAACCAGAAGATTTATCACTAAAAGCAATAAATTTTTGCTCTTCACTCAGCAAGTATTGTGCTTATCTTTTTCATAAGAACATAGTGTTCAAGGCACAATGCATATAAACAAAATACAAAATCAATCACAATAAC
Source organism: Xanthoceras sorbifolium (assembly GCA_003430845.1). Classification (NCBI taxonomy): domain Eukaryota; kingdom Viridiplantae; phylum Streptophyta; class Magnoliopsida; order Sapindales; family Sapindaceae; genus Xanthoceras; species Xanthoceras sorbifolium. The sequence continues at coordinate 2,094,606 of CM010620.1, read as the reverse complement.
AGAGCATATACAAAAATTCGAAAAAATATATTAACAAATAATGAGTATCTAAACACCTAAAACAAAAATAAAATCATTAGTATTAAAGTCGCAACACACAAATATACAAAAACACAAAAACAATCACAGCAACAACAAAGCATAAACAAAGCGAAGCTTACGATTTTCAGTGAAAGGAAGCAATTTTGTTTTTCCAATAGAAACAAACATAATATGTATATATAGAGAGAGAGAGAGAAAGAGAGAGGGAGAGGAGGTACCAGATGTTCGAAAGAGAGAAAAGGAAGTGAACACTTTGCTGGGCCGTTTGTGAGGCGAGTGACCAGACCGGCAACGGCGAGACGCAATCAGGCGAGCAAGGAGGGAGGCTCCTGGTAAGGGCGGGAAAAATTAGAAGAGAATGGGAAAAAAAATGAAATGATCTAGGGATTTTTTTTCCCTTTTATATAAAGAGAAACGGGTGGGTCCGGTTAAAATGACCCAATCCGTTTCTGATCCAATTATTTGGTGGGTAGTATCATATCCACAACAGGCCTCTAAACAACCGTAATAGATAAATGATATTTATTATAGGCATTAAAGGCCCGTTGTGGATATAATTAACAATCATGAACTTTTAAAAGTTTGTGGTGGATAAATATTTTCTACCATGGGTCATGTATGCCTGTGGTAGATGGACTGTTATAGAAAACCGTTTCTCTCTTTTGATTCATTTCAAATTTATTTCCAATGATTTTACTCATAATGAAATAATCTTGGATGCATCCAGGCTAGCTAGGATTACGAAGAATCCCATATTAGATAAATCAATAACTTTCCACAACACAATTGAAATGCAAATGCATTCAGTTTTATCTTTATCACATTTTATTGATAAAATATCAAACTATTAATCAAATTAATTGACTTATTAGGGACCGCTACAATAACCTTTTATGACAAATGATTGAATGATACATGTTTATAACGTTTTTTTTAAATGTATAGATTAATTTAAAAAAAAAAAAAACCAAATGATTGAATGATACATGTTTATAACTTTTTTTTAAATGTATAGATTGAATGATTATATTAATAAACCTTAAATATCTATATTATTCTTCGTTCTTTCTCAATTATTTTTAGCTTTTTTTGGATCTTCTACTTGTTAGCATTTTTGCCATAAATGTCAACTTCTTTTCCTATATTGAATTATCATAATTCTTTTGAAATTTTTTGTTATGAATAATATTTTTAGTTTGATCTACGTCTAATTAATGAACTATATACGGCTTTCATAAATTAAATTGGTTGTTGTATTGCACCCATTGAAAACAACCAGAGCTTTCTACTTTGTCGGCACGTAGATAGGTAGTGTTGAAGGTGGATATAAGCTGTGCGTTTGGTGCGCGAAATTGAATTGGACTATTTTTATGGGATAAAATAGGATAAGATTAGATTAAAATAGATTGGATATGATTAAATTAGTGCGTGATGTGTTTGATATGCTATGGATTGAACTAAAAATAATATTATCTCTTATTTAATATAGTATGATATTGGATAAAATTATATTAGATTAAATTAATTTTTACATAAAATAAAATTATTTTAAAATTTTTTATGATTAAAAATAAATTATTTAAAATAAATCTAAAACAGATATAAATATGTTAAATAATTAAATGTATTTAAATATTATATTAATTAATTAATGTTATAAAAAAGTTAAAAGGAATACAAAAGCACCGAACTATCAAGTATTGTCCCTTATTCGATGATGTATTAGGTTAGATACAAAATAATTATGTTTTATGTCTAATACAACTTAGAATTGGAATTGGTCAAATAATATTATATCAATTAGTTTTTGAATAAAATAAAATTATTTAATTTAATTTAATTAAAATAAAATTATTTAAATTCAATTTTAATAAAAATAAAATTATTTAAAATTAAAATAAATTTAGTTAAGAAATTGTTAATTTAAGTAAAATATTTAAAATTACTTTTTAAATTAGTATTGAAATATATTATGTTTTAATGTTAGCATAAAATATATTAAATTAATTTAATATTTTATATATCAATAATTATAATAATAAGATAAAAAAAATTGTGTAAAAAAAAAAAAAAGTATATGATGATAGAGACTTATTAATCCTATCAGCTGTGGCAGGATTCATTGTCCTGCCACAACTGGACAAATTAATGGCAAGTCCAATCCAGTGCCACAATCAAACATATAATTGGATTGAGATTAATCCAATTTCAATCCATTTCTAGCCAGCAAACACGCCCTAAAGGGTTTAATAATAGGTATAAGTAGCCTCGCTTTTCATGTGAACACAGCGTTTAAGAAAACAAAAAAGTACTTTAAATTAATGTTAATAATAATAAATAATGATAATGCAAAAGTTGTCATTTTCTCTCATAATCTTTAGGCTAATCATTTCCGTACCACACTAAGAATTGTGCTGATCTAATATAGAGATTGAATATGTACCAATTTGATAATCACCCATGGCTCATCAAACGACGAACTTGGTGGAATCCACTATACCTGTTAGAGTTTCGCCACCCTAACGGTCATCATCACCGATCGTTGTCGCCATTTTCCTAGTCTTCTTCTCCGCCGAGGTTGTTCGCGATGACCAAAGTCATTGTCGTCTTCCTCGTTTTCTTCTCCACCGAGGTTATTCGCGAACAAGGGAAGCTCGATCTCCCCCGCTTTCCTCGTCCGTGGTGTGGGAAGTCCAATGGAGATTAGTGTTTGTTTTTTTAAAATTTTTTTTAATCTAAATCTTAACCCTCCATCTATGAAATGGATGGTTAAAACCCATTAGAAACATATTTTTAAATTTTTTAAATATATCAAAGATGGACTATTGATGTTTAAAATTTTCTCTATCGATTTCACCAATCTCTCTCCCTCTCTCTCATTTTTTTCTTTTTCAATGAAATGGATGGTAGAGATCTCTATATTATTTTTCAATTTTTTTTAAAAATTGTTGTATTTATAAATTTTATTTTTTATTTGATCTCCACAATCTATCATTGAATGGTGAAATCCATCATTAATTTTTTTATTTTTTAAATTAATATTTAATTTTAAAATATTAAAAATAAATAAAAATGATCAAATTAACCTCCTCTAATGGTTAACTAACGTCAGTTGGGAAGGTTTGTGTAAATTTTTTAAAAAGTTGTTTCAATTTGCAATAAAACAAACCTCAGTTAGCTTATGTGTTATTTATTTATTTATTTTTTAAAATGTTTTGCAAGTACATATATTGAGTGAAGAAGAAAACCAACCTCCTCTTGGATCGATAATTTTTAATATATTGCTTAGGAGTGGGCAAAAAACTTAGAAATCGAACCGAACCGATAAACCGAATCATTCTAACCTATTTTGGACCAGTTTAAGGCTTCCAAGCGGTTTGTTTTGGTTTGAATTTTAAAAAACCGACAAAGTCCTCCTAGTCGTGCGACCTCTGGGTCACGGGACTTACTGGATTATGCATTATAATTTACGCGATCTGACACGCGAGCTTATAATCACACGACTTGTAGGTCGTGGCACTCACTAAGACTTGCTTCTTCATTCGTACGATCTGCTGTGTGGGCAAGTGGTCGGGCCGCCGTGGTCGCCCGACTTCCTGGTCCGTTCTGATGCCCTGTTTTCATAACCTCACTGGTCGATCCATCTTTTGGCTCAAAATAATCCTGAATTGGTTCATCACTCATTGACATCACTGTGTTTCTTGCCTTGCATAAGATCTTCTCATTGAAGATAACATCCCTATTTCTGATGACCTTTTGTTTTGCTCATCCCAGAATTTATACCCGAAGTCATCTCCACCAAAGCCGATGAATATGCCCTTTAGTGATTTCTCATCTCCACCATAGTCGATGAATGTGCACTTTAGTGATTTCGCATCAAACTTATTCATGCCATGGTGACACGCTCATAACGCGTGAGATAAATTCAAAGTGTAGAATGTGTTGAAGTAATGAAGTCCAGTTAAGAACGGGGTTGAATCCACAAGAAAGCAATAGGTTACTTAGTACTAGTGCTAAAGTTATTAACGAAAACAAAATTTAAATCAGATTTGTTAGTTTTGAATTACTAAACTTAAGAATAACTAAAACAATTATCAAGAGAAACTAGCCAAGGGTGAAAAAACGTTAGGCGGTCAATGGACCAAGATTGAGTTTTTAGGGTTTGTAATTGACTGTAATTTTATTATATTTCAAAGACATTATTTCCTAATAATTTATGCTATCAATTTATAATTCTTGTTGTTTGCATTACGAGAGTTTGCTGCATGAATGTTAAATTATGATTGATAAGAAAATTATAGTTTAATTGAGAGATCAAAAGGTTATAGTGTATTTATTTGAATTCTAGGAAATAATGAGTAGTTTGATTAATGCATGAGAATGCTTAATCAACCTAGGGATTAAACATGACAATGAGTTTTTGATTAATTTCATTCTAGCACTAGGCATGGCCCCGGTTCGAACCGAACCGGCGGTTTTGAGTCGGAACCTTAGGTTTCGGTTCAAAATCGGTTCCAGAATTGGGACAATCGGTCCCGGTTTCGGTTTCCCTAAAAAAATAACCGGAACCGCCGGTTTGGATCCTGCGGTTCACGGAACAGCCCGGTTCGGGCGGTTCCGGTTTTTAATTTTTTTTTTAAAAAAAAAAATTTTTTTTTTTAAAATTTTAGCCGTTGGCCACAGTGCTGCCAGCTGCCAGGTGGCAGCAATGTAGCCGTTAAGGAGCCGTTGAACAACAGCTCCCTTGAAAAATTACCAAAATACCCCTAGAAAATTACAATTTAACTCCTAAAGTTTTAAAAATATTAATTTTTTCCCAATCCAAAAAACTATATAAACCCCATCAATTCTCCAATTCATTCACACAAATTCTCTCATTCTCTCAATATTTCTCTTATCTCTAATTCTCTCAATATTTTTCTAATTCTCTCATTCTCTCAATCTTGTTATTATTTTTCATTACTTCAATTGTTTTCATTATTTGTTTAAACACTTTATTTTATAAATTTATAATGGCATCACCATCAAGACCATATATTTTCGGAGGTCGATAATCTATTTCCGGAGGCCGAATGTCCGTTTCCAACAGAAACGCTGAGCAAAATGAGCAGGTACTGGATTTAAATGTTCAAGAAGTTCAAAGTCGCCCTTTCCCAGAATACAATAACGATCGAAATTTTGCTGAATACCTGCAAGAAAGAGAATTTGAGGAGGTAATTTTTGGTAATGAAACTCCTATTAATTTTAATCCTGATCATTCTCATCCCTCTTCTGGCGGTGGTCCCTCCTCTGCTCCAAACCTCCCAATTCCAAGTGAAATCGTACAATTGCCGCAGGGGCAGCCAGATTTGTCAAAGTACAAATCTGAACTTTTTAAAGTTCATATGAAGAGGGTGGAGAAGGATGGTTTAGTTATAGTTGTTTGCAATTATTGTTCCAAAGATTTTAAATGGAACAAATCCGGAGGGTACGGGACGTATTGGAAGCATATCAACAGTAAACATCCAGCCGAAGCTCACCATCAGCGAGGACAACACCAAATTGCAAGGTACACATCCCCTAACCATCCTTTATTTAAATATACTGATCAAAATAATAGGGATCAATTAGCAAGAATGGTAGCGACCGAACATCTCCCCTTTAGTTTTGGGGAAAAAACTGGTTTTTTAAAATACCGTCATAATGCTTTAAATCCCGCTGCATGTAGAGTACCTAGGACCACATTAAAACGTATTATGTGTGATATTTATAAAAAAGAAAAAAAAGCTTTAGTAAAATATTTTCAAAATTATCCGGGTCGTGTGTTTGTTTGTGCCGATATCTGGAGTGATCATTGGCAAAAACATTCATACTTAGGACTCACTTGCCATTTCGTTGACCAATCATGGGATTTGCAAAAACGAATATTGGCATTTAGAGTTTTTGACGACACCCATACTGCTGATAATATTTATAAATTAATGAAAATTATTTTTGAAGAATATTGTATTGAGAGTAAAATTTTTGCAATTGGTTTTGATAATGCTGCAAATAATACTGCCACCGTTCCACAATTAATTCAATTGTGTCAACCCTATTTTGGCGGCAGATTTTTTCATCAAAGATGTGTTTGCCATGTTTTAAATATATGTGTACAACATGATTTGCAAACACTATATGAGTGGATTACACCAATTAGGGATGCTCTATACTATTTGTGGAAATATCCTAACACTATGAAACAATGGGCTAGGTATTGTAAAGCTAACGGAAAACATTCAATTAGGTTTTCCCGTGATGTTCCAACTTGTTGGAACTCCACATATAAGTTGCTTTGTGAAAGCTACGAGTATAGAGAATTATTAGTTAGATTTATGCAGCATAATGTTAATACCATTAATTTATATGAACACCATTGGGATGTTTGTACAAAAATTTGCATGCTTTTAAAATTTTTTCATGATGCAACAAATTCTTTATCCGGTATATATTATCCAACTTCACATTTATTTTTATTTGAAGCCCTTAATATTGTAGGTGCACTTAATGAATGTGCACAAATAAATGAATTAGTTCCGTGTGTTTATGCAATGCGAGAAAGATGGATAAACTATTATAGGGACATTCCTGTAATTTATACTATTGCATCAGTTTTTGACCCTATAAATAAATTTAATAGTTTATATGAATTTTTTACAATTTATTACCAATCTCTAGGGATAATGGACATAGATGTTAGTGGTTTATATAATAATGTTAGGAATTTATTTTATTCAATGTATGACGAATATCGTTCTGTTTACGGTCCCTCGCTGAACATTAATGTTCAACAATCGGAACCAAGCGGAAGCGGTAGTACTAGTCATTCGCGCTTTCCCTCCACATTAAGGAAGTTAGGGGCAAGCGTGTTTACCAAAAAAGCAAGGACGTCGGGGAGTTCGTCTTCATCAACCTATGTTTTAGAGGTTGATGTTTACATAAACACTTTCTTTGAGTTTTTGGACACCCCAGACTTTAACGTCCTACAGTGGTGGAGGGAGCACGCAACTAACTTTCCAATTTTGGCCATCATTGCCAAACAAAGTTTTGGAACCCCTGTCTCGACCGTCGCCGTCGAACAGGAATTTAGTGCAGGTGGCAATGTTCTGGACGAGAGACGAGCATTGCTCAGTCCTGACTCAATACAGATCCAGGTCTGTGTTGACGACTGGACCAAGGCCACATACCGGCAGCAAGAATTGGATCTGGTGTCCGACGACAATGACTTTTTCGACACCAACGAGGATACAACGGCAACCGAAGGAACAAGCGACGATTGATCACATTCGAAACATAACAGGTAAAAGAACTACGTGGGTTTTGATTCCTCCTAAAGGATACGTAGGCAGCTTAATTGAGGTAAAATTAAGTGCAAGCCCTAATTTTTTATTTATTTATTTAATTTTATAGTTTTATAATATTATCAAAATTTTATTTCAATTTTATCGTTATTTATATATTTAATTTTTTTATTAATTTATTTTTAATTTTTAATTTTTAATTTTTTTTATTTTGGCCGGTTCCGGCGGTTTGGAACTGGCGGTTGAACCGCCGGTTCCAAAAAAATCGGAGAGGAACCGAACCGGGCGGTTCCCCCTGGTTCCAACCGGAACCGGGACCGGGACCTCCTCGGTCCCGGTTCCGGTTGATAAAAATTTGGAACCGGAACCGCCGGTTCGGTTCCAATGGCCATGTTTATCTAGGACCAATAGGTGGAATTAATTAGAATTACAATATCAATGCATGACCAATATAATTTGATGTGCCATTGTTAGATATAATTCATATATTGAAATATTGCGCTTAACATAGTCAATTGCAATACCCGGACTCATGATTGGGACCATTTAACCGCCTAACGCTTTTTCACCATTGGCTAGTTTCTCTTGATAATTGTTTTAGTTATTCTTAAGTTTAGTAATTCTAAACCAACAAATCTGATTTAAATTTTGTTTTCGTTAATAACTTTAGAACTAGTACTAAGTAACCTATCGCTTCCTTGTGGATTCAACCCCGTTCTTAATGAGACTTTATTACTTCGGCACATCGTGCACTTGAGATTTATCTCACGCATTGTAAGTGTGTCAGCTGTTAGTTTTGGTTGGGATATACAACAAGTAGATGTGAGTAATACTTTTCTAAATGGTGGCTTACAAGAACTAGTGTATGTAGTGCAATTAGCTGGGTTTGTGAACTCTCAATATCCACACCATGTCTGCAAGTTAATCAAGGCTCTCTATTGGCTCAAACAAGCTCCAAGAACTCAGTTTCACAAACTCAGAATTGGTCTACTTTCTTGGGGATTTCATAACTCTGATTCAGATGTTTCTCTCTTCATCAAGAAGCAAGGAAGATTTTTGTTATATGTGCTGGTCTATGTAGATAACATCCTTATAACCGGGACGGCTAGTGCTCTCATTCACAAGACCATTGTTGTGTTGCACTTTAAGTTAACGATGAAAACTTTGGGTTAAGTGAACTATTTTCTAGGCTTTGAAGCCTATAGAAATTCACAGGGCATTTATCTTACTAAAAAAAAAAAAGGATATTCTTGATTTGTTGAATAAGCCTAACTTGCTGAATTCAAAGCCATGTAATACTCATCCCGCTCAAGCATCAAATTACCTTTTGGCAGAGGCCAAACCTTCTATGATCCAACATTTTATAAAAGTACCATTGGAGCTCTTCAATACCTCACTTATATAAGACTGGATTTTGTTTTCTCTCAACAAGCTTAGCCAATTCTTGGCTGCCTTTACTGATGTTCATTGGCAAGCTTGCAAAAGAGTTCTCAAGTATTGGAAAAGCACTATAAGGGTTGGATTGTTGTTTCAACCTGCCTCCCAGCTTTATATTGAAGCTTTTAGTGATGCAAATTAGGCATCGTACACAGATGATCACAAACATTCTACATATGGTTGTTGTGTTTGCCTTGGCACCAATCTCATTACTTAATATTCTAGAAAGTGAAGGCTGGTTACTTACTTAAGCATAGAAACTAAGTATTAAGGCTTGTCTCAAGCTTCAACAGAAGTTTTGTAGTTATGTTCTTTGTTCAACGAACTTGGCGTTAAATTGGTTGGCATTCATATTCTATGGTGTGACAATCCTTGGGCTAGTTCCTTAGCTGACAATCATGTTTTTCATCAAAAAACAAAACACATTGAAGTGGATGTTCATTTCATAAAAGAGAAGTTAGCAACGAGTCAACTTGTAGTTCAATTTGGTTCTATTGAAAACTGCTGATGTTTTTACCAAGACACTTCCTATTGCTCGATTTCAGTTTTTAAGAGACAAACTAGACTTGAAAATTTATCCCAGTTCAGTTTAAGGGAGGATGTTAAGTATACTGATATCCAAGCAACACTTGTTCTAAAGTATCAGCTAATCAAGGTGGTCAAGCTCGGGCATCAAATGTCAAGTTCAGAATGCAATCTGATGACAAAGCTTGTCAGACAAGCAATCAAAAGCTTTAGCTCACAGCCACAGTCAACATCAGCTCATAGTCAACTCTAGCTACAGCTCCAGCTCCTCATCATCACCTAACAAGTTAGCTTTGACATTAACTGATTTCAGTTAGTTATTTATCTGTTAGTGGATAACAGAATTTGGTGATATATATAAATGATTGGCTGACCTTGATTTTAGGAAAGTTAGTTAGAAGGAATATTTGTACTTTGAATATATATATATATATATATATATATATATATATATATTGTGTAATGATATAACCGTTTTAGAAAAGAAAAATACATTTCCAAGATTCATTTCAATGGCTATTCTCTCAAGCTTTTCTTTACAGTTTTGAGCTTGATCTCTCAAGCCTTTTGTCAAACAGTTTTGTTCTTTTATCAAACGCCTGTATATCAGGTTTTACATGATAGAAATTTGTTTAATGTTTGATTGAAATTTGGTTGTAGCAGCATAATTTCATACGAAAAACTTTTGTTTTCGTCCATGTTTCTTCTCTTAAATTAGAATCTCTAACTCCCCATGTTGTCTTCTTAAATATTACTCTACGTATATGTTAGATCGAGTTAATTAGAAGAGAAATGGAGGCTGAAAGGTAGTTAATGGAAGATTATGGAGCTAGGGTTACAAGGCGTGATTTGGGGATTTTTTGGAGAAAATCTGCGCGAAGTCTCCGGAAAGACAAGAAGTGTTGAGCTAGGGTTTAGGGTTTAGGAGTGGGGGAATTGCAATAACTCCCTGTGTATATAAGTGAAATTGCACAAAAATCTGAAATTATATGATAATAACACAAACCCCCATTTGACCCGTTGACCAACTATTGAAAACCGTTTAAATTGAATGGAAATGGTATAATATCCATTTTACCCTTTGTGTACTGTTTAATTTTTTTTTTTCCAAATCTTGTTATTGTTCTTGTTGTTATTGTTCTTCTTCAAATAAAAAAAAAAAAAACTAAACCTAATTTTTTTTTTCACAATTCTTTATTTTTCATCAACCCAACCATAACTCAAATTTTTTTTTTCAGATCATCATCATCATCATCTTCTTAAAAAAAAAAAATCAAAATTTTTTTAATTCTTTATTCCTCATCAATCAACCACAATCAACTCAATTTTTTTTCCAAATTCTATTTCTTCTTCTTCTTCTTCCTTTTTTTTTGAATTTTTTTTTTCGAATTCTTCTTTTTCTTCTTCATTTGTTTTCTAGATTTCTTCTTCTTATTTTCTCTTTTTTCTTTTTTTTTTCAGATTTTTTTTATTCTTATTCTTTCTTTTTCTTCTTCTTATTCTTTTCTCTTTCTTCTATTTTTTTTTCAGATTTTTTTTGTTTTTCTTCTTATTTCTTCTTCTTCTTCTTTTCTCTTTCTTCTTTTTTTTTTCAGATTTTTTTTATTCTTCTTCTTCTTCTTTCTTCTTCTTTTTCTTCTTCTTCTCTCTTTCTTTTTTTTTCTAAATTTTTTTGTTCTTCTTCTTTCTTCTTCTTCTTTTCTCTTTCTTCTTTTTTTTTTCAGATTTTTTTTATTGTTCTTCTTCTTTTTTTTTCTTCTTCTCTCATTCTTCTTTTTTTTTCCAAATTTTTTTTGCTCTTCTTCTTTTTTCTTCTTCTTTTTCTTCTTATTTTCTCTTTCTTCTTTTTTTTTCCAGATTTTTTTTTTGTTTTTCTTCTTCTTTCTTCTTCTTCTTCTTCATCTTTTTTTTCAATATTTTTTTATTTTTTTAATTATCGAATATAAGGTATAAAGACGATTTTACCCCTCCCCCCTTAATAACCACCGTTACTTAAACGGTTTTTAATAGTTGGTCAACGGGTCAAAAGGGAGTTTGTGTTATTATCATATAATTTCAGATTTTTATGCAATTTCACTTATATACACGGGAAGTTATTGCAATTCCCCCTTTAGGAGTTTTAAAATTCCTTAAAACAGTATCATTTTATTGTTGGCTTATATTAGCTGTTATAGATGTACAGCAGATGATCCAATCCGTGCTAACAAACTATCTGAGTTGTTATATTGTAGTGGAAATGGAATGAAAAATCATCAGAAAATTATTACAATCTCTCTCTCTTCTAACAAATTTCTCTTTAAATCTACCTCCATTCTTTCTTCTTCATGCTTAATTATCCAGCTTGCTTCATCATTAAACCTGCACAAATCACCAACCCATCGTTAAAATTAGTAAAACAAGCCAAAATATAACATTTGGTATCAGAGCACTTTCTTAGGGACTCGTAACTATGATAGAGGGTACTAGACAGCAACACTATGTGGATGGGAAGTTTCAGGAGTTAGAAACTCGGATGCAGAAATATGAGGATGGTTTTGAAGCATTTAAGATAGAAATGGCAGATCAACTATCATATCAAACAAGCAAGATTCAAGAGAAAATTCAAGAGCTGTTCACAACTAGGATCAAGGGAGTAGGAACCGAAGAAGTGAGTGGGCATGTAAAGGATATTCTGGGCTCAGCACCTGCTGGTCCTACTGCAGAACCAAGGTTTGCTAGATCTACTGGAGAACTGAGGTTTGTAAACAATTATGGTTCTACAAGCAAGATATTTTCATATTCACTATTGAAGTCTCCTAAGCTGTCTTTTTCTAAGTTTGATGGTAATGATCGTACCACTTGGCTTAGGAAATGTGATAGGTATTTCTTAATTCACCCAGTACACCCAGACTAGAAAGTTCTAATAGCTTCCATTCATTTTGAAAAGAAAACTGAAGTGTGGTTTCAATCTTACTATGACTTACAAAAAAGGGTGAGTTGGAGGGAATTTAAGGAGTCATTATTAATTAGGTTCTTGGATGTGGAACAAGAAGATGTCATAGATGATCTGTATAGGCTCAAGCAGACTAGCATTGTCTTGGATTACCAGGACAGATTTGGGGAGCTATAACCTAGGTTGATGGCTAAGTACTATGAGCCGGGAGAAGGATTTTTCTTATAGAGTTTACTAAGTGGGTTGAAGGGTGAGATTAAAAACCAAATAAAGATGTTTAAACCTACTGACTTGAAGGTTGCCATCCATTTGGCTAGATTGTTAGAAGCAGACATGGAACTTAAGAAAAATAGACTTTGGGCTCAAAAATCTAAATAACCTCCACAAACACACTACAAAAACAATTTTACCTACCAAAATACCTAACCAAGCAGTACCTATTTAGCTCCAAAACCAAATGAAATCATCCTAATTAAAAGGCTAACAGAGACTGAAATGAAGGCTAGGAGAGATAAAGGCCTATGCTACAACTGTGATGAACCATATACCTTTGACCACCAGTGCTCAAAGAAGAGGTTGTACATGTTAACGGGGGAAGATGAAGAAGACAGGGAAGATGACACAGAAACTAAGGAAGGGCAAGAGGAAGAGGAAACTAAAAACAGTAAGGAAGAAATGTCTATTTCTCACCATGCTTTGACAGGATATGCTGGTTTACAAACTATAAGATTGAAGGGCAAGGTTAGGAATCGTGAGATCACTATATTGGTGGACAGTGGCTCTACCCATAATTTTTTAGATTCTATCACAGCTAAACTCATGGTGGTAGAAGTGGAGGAAACCAAGACCTTGTGGGTTATAGTTGGTGGATGAGGCAAAATTAGTAGCAAAGCTAAATGCAATAAATTTACGTGGGCTATACAGGAGGTCTCATTCTCAACTAAAATGATATTATTGACCCTATGAGGCTATAATGCAGTGTTTGGCATGCAGTGGATTATGAAAATTGGGCCAATCATGCTGCGTGCCAAACAACTAAGTATGAGCTTTATGAAGGAGGGTAAGTGAGTTTCTCTACAGGGGATAAGGATAGAAAACAGGCTGACATAGCTGACTGAAAAAATGTAGGCAGCCAGATAAAAAAGGCACAAACTCAAGTTGAGACTGTTGTGCAGCTTTATTCACTGGAAATAGAGGAAAAAACAGAGAAAATACCTGCTGTTTTGGAACCTATGCTAGAGGAATATACATACATTTTTTCTGAACCTAAAACACTACCTCCCCACAGAATTCAAGACCACCGAATATCCTGGCAGTAGTCCAATTAATGTCAGCAATTACAGATACCTATATGTGCAAAAAAATGAAATTGAGAAGATTGTAAAAGAGATGCTAGACAGTGGCATCATTAGGCACAACAACAGTCCCTTTTCTTCTCCAATTTTGTTAGTAAAGAAGAAGGATGGATCATAGAGGTTTTGCCTAGACTACAGGGAGCTCATCAAGATCATTGTTAATGATAAATTCCCTATTCCCCTCATTGATGAGCTTAATGGGGCAAAAATATTTTCTAAACTAGACCTTAGCGCTGGTTACCATTAAATAAGGGTGGCAGATTTTGATGTACACAAGACAGTTTTTAGGATTCACCAAGGGTACTATGAATTTAAAGTTATGCCTTTCGACCTTACTAATGCCTCAGCCACCTTGCAAAGCCTTATGAATGACATCTTCATACCCTAATTGAGGAAAATGATTCTGGTTTTTTTTTATGACATCCTAGTCTATAGTAAAGACATTGTAGAGCACCAAGAGCATCTAAGAATCACTTTTTCTATCCTAAGGCAGAATCAGCTTTTTGTTAAAAAAGTAAGTGTGCTTTGGGTGTCCTAAACTAGAGTATCTAGGCCACATCATATCAGGGTAAGGGGTTGTTGCAGACTACAAGAAGGTGCAAGGCATGTTAGAATTGCCTACACCTAAATCAGTCAAAGCATTAAGGGGATTTCTTGGGCTTACTTGTTACTACCGCAAGTTTGTTAAGGGATATGGGAATATAAGCAAGCCTTTGACAGACTTAAGGGTTCCGCTAAAATGAGGCAGCAGAAGAGGCATTTAAAACCCTCAAGGTTGCCATGACAGCTACCACTGTTTTGGCATTACCAGCGTTTTCCCAACCTTTTGTACTTGAGACAGATGCTTGCGACATAAGTATAGAGGCTGTTCTAATGCAAAAGGACAGACCCATTGCTTTTATAAGCAAGTCCCTATCTAACAGAAAATGGGGACTGTCGACTTATGAGAAGGAGTTACTTGTCATTGTGTATGCAGTTCAGAAATTGAGGGTCTATCTACATGGGAATAGATTTACAATTAAAACTGACCACCACAGTTTGAAATATTTTATGGAACAAAAAATGACAAATCTTTTGCAGCAGAAGTGATTAACTAAATTACTTGATTATGACTATGTCATTTCTTACAAAAAGTGAAAAGAGAATATGGTAGCTAATGGACTGTCTAGAGCCCCATAGGAAGAAGAAGCCTCTTTTTTAGCCTCGACTTCGACCAAACCAGTCTGGGTGTAGGAAGTTGAGGATAGCTACTACATGGACCCTAAGGCAGCTACAGTTATTCCAAAACTATTGGTTAGCAGCCAAGCTAATCAGATTTTTACTTTTAAGGATGGAATCCTACGTAAAGATGGGGTAATCTATATGGGCAACGATGAAAATCTTAGATAGAAACTAGTAGAGAAGGCTCATTCTTTAGCCATAGGAGGACATTTAGGGTGAAGGGCACTATGAAAAGGTTACAGCCCTATTTTTATTGGGATACAATGTAAATGGAGGTTACTACAAGGGTCCTAGAATATTTTATGTCTCTTCCTATCCCAACAACCCCTTGGTTAGACATAGCAATGGATTTCATTGAAGGATTGCTACGATCATCAGGGAAGGACACCATATTAGTAGTGATTGACAGACTCACAAAGTATGCCTATTTCCTAACCCTCACTCACCAATATACTGCCCAATAAGTTGAACAGCTGTTTTTAGATAACATCCAAAAACTTCATGGGGTTCCTAACCACTATAATAAGTGACCATGATAAAATATTCACGAGTCAATTTTGGCAACAATTATTCAAGCTAATGGGGACTCAATTGTGCCTCAGCACTACCTACCATCCTCAAACAGATGGGCAGAGTGAAAGACTTAACCAGTGCCTTGAAAACTACCTAAGATGCATAACTAGCACCAAACCTAGCAAATGAGATGTCTGGCTTCCCTTGGCAGAATGGTGGTACAACACCAACTACCACACAGCTCTAAAAATGACCCCTTTTGAGGCTCTCTATGGCTACAAACCTCCAGTGTTCACAAGCAGCCCTAGGGACAGCTCAGACTCAGAAAGCAGAACATTTGTGGTTGATCATACTAGGCTACAATTTATCCTAAAAGAGGCACTAACTCAAGCACAGTCAAGGATGAAAAATTATGCAGATAAAAAGCGATTAGAGAGGGAGTTCACAACAGGTGATTTGGTGTATTTACAACTTTAACCATATAAACAGAATACCATGAAATTCAGAAGAAATCTAAAACTTGCCCCTATATACTTTGGGCCATACTAAATCTCAGAAAAAGTGGGTAAAGTTGCTTACCATTTGCTTTTGCCTCTTGGTTCGCAGATCCACCATATATTCCATGTCTCTCAGTTAAAGGCCAAGATTGGAGCCAGATTTACACCTAACCCACAGCTCCCACATACAGAACCAGAAGGACAGTTGTTAGCTTAACCAGTGGCTATATTAGACAGAAAAATGATAAAACGAGACAATAAGGGAGTGGTTCAGTACCTGGTGCAGTGGTCTACAACTTCCCCTGAGGACGCAACCTGGGAAGATGTTGAGATAATTCGAATGAGTTTTTATTCCTTTGATCCTTGAGGACAAAGATGATTTTAAGGGGGGTAAAGTGTTAGATCGAGTTAATTAGAAGAGAAATGGAGGCTGGAATGGAGTTAATGGAAGATTATGGAGCTAGGGTTAGAAGGTGTGATTTGGGGATTTTTTGGAGAGAAGCTGCGCGAAGTCTCCAGAAAGACAAGAAGTGTTGAACTAGGGTTATTGTCTGAAAAGAGGCAATATATATCCTAGCCAAAACGGCACCGTTTTGGGACCTGGATATTTGTTTCCAAAACGGTGCGTTTTAAAGTTTAAGTGTTGTTTTAAAATTCCCTAAAACGATATCGTTTTACCGTTGGCTTATGTTAGTTGTGATAGATGTGCAGTAGATGATACAATCCCTGCTAACAAACTATCTAAGCTGTTATATTGTAGTGGAAATGGAATGAAAAATCATCAGAAAATTATTACAATCTCTCTCTCTTTCTCTCTCTCTTTTAACAAATTTCTCTCTAAATCTATCTCCATTCTTCCTTCTTCTTGCTTCATTATCCAGTTTGCTTCACCATTAAACCTGCACAAATCACCAACCCATCATTAAAATCAGTAAAACAAGCCAAAATATAACAGTATCTCAACCAAATATAGCAGACATGACCCCCATTCACTTCAAAAAATTGAAATTTTATCCCATAAAAGTTATGTATTTTCTTTCTAGTTTTAGTTTTTTTCGTTTTGCCCCCTCTTAAATATTTAAAACTGAGAATTTGGAAACTAAAAAAAAATTAAAATTAACATTAAAAATGTATTAATTAAAATAAATTAAAAATCTCAGTGGCCACTGTAGTGGTAGTGACCACCGTAAGCGATGGACTCCAGAAGATGGATCCAATCGTTTTATACGTAGGAATGGACGCCTACAATGATGGCCTCCTCCTCTCGCAATGTCTACATACTTGGAGGAGGCCAGTCCTCCTATCAATGACGAAGGAGGTAAGAAACCTCGCCTTCAATCGGTGGATGAGCTACTCGCCTCCTCTGTACACCAGAAGAGGATCCATCCTCCAACGACATTACTAGAATAGGTAGGTCGAGTGGAGGAGATTCCTCGCCGCCTCTGTTATATTTTATTTGTTTTGTAAAACTTGATATATTCCTAGCTTCAAACAACATTTTTGTTTATTATTTTGGATTGCATAAGATTGATTTACATGCGTACATTCATATATTTAAATTGGAGTTGTTATTTCTGTTCAGAAGTGGTGTTTATATTTCATTTTTAATTTCATAAATAAAAATCTCTTTAAAATTTATTAAATTCTATTAAAAAAATTTGAATGGTACGTACTTGTTATGAACATATGAGTGTTTGCACTGAAAAATGTTTATGTATAAATAAAAACATTTATGAAACTAAAAATATATAACTCCTCCAGAAATGACAATTTTATTAGATTCTCAAATTGCAACATATTACATTGACACGATAGTAATTATTGTACTAGGATATTTCCTTCTCATATTTAAGCTTTTTCTAAAGCTTGTGATAAGTTCCAATTACTAAAATAAATAATAATAAGCATCTGCGGGGTGTCTCACGTTTGGTGCAGTTTTCTTTGGGGTCGCGACATCATTCTCCTTGGTTCGAGATGGCGTGTTGGTAGTGGTAATGACATCCGGATCTACCACGATAGGTGGATTCCGAGACCGTCCACCTTTAAGCCTTTTTCTCCCCGCGTTTTGAATGATCAGACTTGTGTTAATGATCTCAAGCTTGTTGATGGGACCTGGGATACTCACTTAATTAATTCTTCTTTCTTGCCTGAAGATGCTGCTGCGATTTTAAGCATACCTCCCCCTTGTGCTTCTAGACCCAATGCTTTGTGTTGGCATTTTGACAAGCTTGGGTTCTATTCCGTCAAGAGCGGTTATCGCATTGCTAGCTTACATGCGGAGGGGCCAAGTTCTTCGGCTTTCTCGGGGTTGAATGAGTGGTGGAAATCTTTCTGGAAAATTAAAGTCCCAACAAAGATCAAGGTTTTCATTTGGAGAGTATTACACAAATGGATTCCATCTATGGCTAATCTGAAGCGGAGAAAAGTGGTGGCCTCTTCAACCTGTCCATGTTGTGGTCACACGGAGGAGTTGGATTTGCATGGCCTGTGGGGTTGCAAAGACTTAGGTTCAATTCGAGCGGACTGCCCCGCTGCTAACAGCATCCCCCTCGCTGGTCTACGTTCCATGTGTGACTTCATTTTTTCCTGCCAAGCTCAGCTCCTTCAAGATGAATTTGAGCTTATGCTGGTGATTCGGTGGCGTATATGGTTCAGAAGAAACAAGAAGGTCCATGACAATTTATCTTTGTGTGCTGAAGCAGTGGTCCCCTGGGCCCGAGCCTACCTAGCTGACTTCCACGAAGCTTCCCAGATTCTGCCCAGGTCTTCGGGTGTGCAGCAAAGGGCTTCGCCTGGTACCTGGGCTCGACCTCCTGTAGGGATGCTCAAGCTCAACATGGACGCCTCTGTTCAAGCTTCTGCTGGGATATTTGGCGTTGGTGCCATCGTGAGAAATGAGGATGGAGAGGTGATGCTTACTGCAGCTTCAAAACTGGCCATGGCTACTTCCGTCGCCTGTGCTGAGGCTCATGCCATCCTTTTTGGCATCAGTGTTGCTCTGGAGGCTGGGCTATGGCCCCTTGAGGTAGAGTCCGATTGTGTTAATGTCCTTAACCTCATTGTTCAGCAGCTGATCCCTTTAAACGAGTTAGGGGTGATCCTGGAAGATATCATTCGCATTTCGGGGCAAGGTGGTGTTTCGTGTTTCCGCTTTGTTCCAAGATTGGCAAACCGAGGGGCCCATGCCCTTGCTCAATTTGGTTGTTCTTTATCTGATTTGTTTGTTTGTTTAGAGGATTATCCCTCGTTTATCTCTGATGTTATCCTGGACGATACCAGGAACTCTTTCTTTCCTTGAATTCAAGTTATTCCTTTCAAAAAAAAAAATAATAATAATAATAAAAAAAACACACATAGATAAAACATAAAAGAAAAAGTGAGCATCCAGATTTGTAATTTGATTTCTACTAATTATTTAATGACATATCTTACAAGACCAGGAATATGAGTATTTATAATGTAGTCTTCCCAGTCAATGCACTTGGGATCGAAGTCAAACGCATCACCTTCTACTTCATTATCTTTAATTGTTGTTGCCAACTTCTCCAAGTTTGTGTCATCAAATCTGTATATGTATACAGTACAATTATATAACTATTTGGTAATTAAATAAAAGAAATTGATGGCTCATATATGCAAGCAATATATATATATACACATACTTACATGCCCTGGAAGAACAAGTAGGGTTTATAGAGTTCTGCCAATCTCATTACCAACTTGATTTTGCGGTCAGAGTCTGTATAAATTTCCTTAAAAAATTGGCAGAAAACTAAATTCATCAATTCCAGTCCCTAAAAAAACGAAGGAAAAATAGTTAAGCAATGAAAACAATCAGATTGCTAGCTAGATGTAGTGCATTAATAAAACAAATCGGGTTATTGATAGGCGAAATCACTGGTAGTGTATTTGGTATACTAAAGATTTTCACTATTTTTTTTGAAGTGGGGTATAATTACAAGATGAGCTAATTGTATGGATCTCCCCTGAGGTTTTGCCAACTACAAGTGGAGTCAACTTTATCGTTTATTGACAAATACCTCCCCTGCCCTTAGTAAAATTTGGTCAAATATAACAGTTGACCGGGGGAGGTCTTTATCAAAAAACTGAAGAGTTAGCTAAAAGTTGACTCCATCTGTAATTGAACAAACCCAAAAGAGGGGAGGTCCTTGTCAATAAACTCAAAAATTGACTCCGCCTGTAATTGAGCAAACCTCAGGGGAGGTAGGTATTATTTACTCTTATAAGATTAATAATTGTCGGGACCTGCCGAGATCAATCACTAAATGTGCATCCTGGATATCTACTATCATAACAGGAGACCTCTACTCCCACAATAAGGGGAAAAAACCACCCACACATGTTGGTAAATATGAATGGTAGGAATTAAACCCTCACCACTGAAGTGAGAGAGAAGTGCACCAACCACTTGAACTATGAGTGGATGTGCCTAAAGATTTTCTCTATTTATAGTCTATTTAACTGTGAATGTATTGTTGTCAATAATTGTAATTCTAAGAAATAGAAGGAAAAAGAATTATACATTTTATATGCATTAAAAGAAAGCGATAAAAGGTTTTGTAATTTTAAAAAAATAAAAAAACTGATAATTTTAAATTAAATCTTTGTGGCTAAATTATGGATAAAAATGATAATAAATATAATACCACTTTTTACTTTGCAACCAAAGAACACTCCAGAACTAGATAGTTTAGAGCATCTCCAATGCTATTATGCATTTGGAGAAAATTGAGCGCCACATAAGATCAATATTGAAAAAGTTAAGAAAACATTCTCCAATGCAATTATCTAATTTTAATATTGATATGATGTGGCAAAAAAAGAAGTTAGAGAATATCAAGTACAGTTTCTAATTGTAGATATCCTCCTTGATATGCTGACTAGGATTTCTAACTTTTCCTACCAATAAAATTTTAGCATTTTGTCAATACATTTAATTATCATATTGAATGGAGAGAAAATGTAACAAATGATTTTTGGTGATTGGTTTAAAATTACTATTTAGATATTCACATTGGAGAAGTGAATATGTATTTCTATAATGTTTTTGACAAGGTAGATCCATATTATTTAGAAATACTGATGTGACACTATTTAGATACTCAAAAATATATATTTGCATTGGAGATGCTCTTATATATATGTTCTTTATTTGACTCATTTCACAAAAAAAAGAAGAAGAAAGTAATAGAGATCAATATGTTGAAGTACGAAAAAGTTAACCTTCAATGGTAGCAAATATCAATTTGAATGGCGTGTGTCATGAACATATGAGTGTTCACATGCACTTAAAGAATCTCTATATATAAAAACATTTATAAAATTAAAAATATTTAGCTGCGCTCCAGAAATGAAAGTTTTATTAGATTCAACATGTTACATAGATATAAATGATTGTAATTGTTGTACATATTTGAGCTTTTCTAAAGCTGGTGATAAGTTGTAATTACTAAAATAAATATAAATAAAAAACACTTAGATAAAACATACAAGAAAAAGTGAGCATCTAGATTTGTCATTTGTTTTCTATAATTATTTAATGACATATCTAACAAGACCAGGAATATGAGTATTTATAATGTAGTCTTCCCAGTCAATGCACTTGGGATCGAAGTCAAACGCACCCACCTCTACTTCACCATCTTTAATTGTTGTTGCCAACTTCTTCAAGTTTGTGTTATCAAATCTGTAGATGTACATAACATACATGCACAGTTATATAACTATTTGTTAATTAAACAAAACAAATTGATGGCTCATATATATATGCAATATACTTACATTCCCTGGAAGAACATGTAGGGTTTATAGAGTTCTGCCAATCTCATTACCAATTTGATTTTGCGATCAGAGTCAGTATAAATGTCCTTGAAATATTGGCGGAAAACTAAATTCATCAGTTCCAGTCCCTAAGAAAAGAAAGGAAAAAAAAGAAGAAAAAGTTAGGGAATCTCTATGTATATATTGTGAATAACAAGAGACTGATCAAATACTCTCATAAAAACGGAGGCACGTGCAAAATTACTGAACCAAAATTTGATATATAAATATATTATTCACTTTAAAACTAATGAATTATTAGCCCGAGGACACAAAAAATAAAGAAAAAGCAATATGGTGAATATATTGAAGTGCAAAAAAAAGTTACTAATTAACCTTCAATGGTAGCAAATATCTAATAGTGATGTATCTTTGAAATTTATCCCATGTTTCCAATACGGTGCCTTTGCTGACTTGAACTTCCTTCCCATTTCTATCCATATAAGGATGTTTAGTGAAATAGCTGAACATAAACTCGTGAAGATGTGAGATTTTGATAGGATTTCTCATGGATGATCCAACATGATATATTTTCGGATGCGAAGAATATTTATTGGCATTTGCCACCATACCCAAAATTACTACATTCACAACCATATCTGCTGGTATCTGCAGGCAAAGAGACAAATATATTATGGACAAACAATCAAACATGTTGGTCTGATAAACATATAATTACATAGAATTTAATGTGTGTTATCAATGCAAATGTTAAAAAGATTGCTAGACATACTGGGTAGTATATATATATATTGTTTCATCATTTTTTTTTTAATTTTCAAACCTTTTGACTTTGTTGAACTCTTAGACTAGAAAATTCAACGTGTATTATACGGTAGCATGAGTGAATAAATCATCTCACCAAGTCAAGGATGGTGTCAGGGCAGGAAGGCAAACATGTGACCTTTCCTTTACCGTAACCACATATTATGCTGTCGATGGTTCTGCACACAAGTTATATAACAATAAGTTCGATATATGTTGTTGATCACTTGGATAAATTACTCAAAAATATCAAATGTAGTTTACCTCAAACCCTCAATCCAACCTGGAAAGGGTTCTTTACATGTACTTGTTATCATGGTGGGTCGTATGATGACCAGGGGCAGATGTTGTTTATAGTATCCTAAGAGCATCTCTCCCATTGCCTTTGTAAATACGTATGTGTTTGGCCATCCATACAATCTTGCCCTGGTTAAACAATTAATTTATAGATTTTTGTTAAATCAAATTCAAATGCAAATGCAACTGCAACTTTTTAGGGCACATTAGTATATATATATATATATGTTTGGATAAAAGAAAAAGTTAAAATTAAACCTTTTCATGCCTAATTCTTTCATGGTTGAAGTAACAGCTTCTTCACTAGCTTTTTCAGCTTGAAGTTGTATTAAAGTTTCCTCTGCCAATTTATTTTCAGAAGTGATATCCAATTTACATGTCTCCTCGCGGAGTGTCTCTCCAAGATAAAATGAATTTTCTGTTATTACTCCTGACATTTCGCCGCAAACATAAGCTGCAAAAACGAGAATAAGCAATGGAACCGATCGCACCACAAATGGAAAAATCCTTCAAGAAATCAATGAAATTTAAATTAATAGATTTACCTGTTGAGACATGGAGAAACATATTTATTTTAACACATCTCTTTGCAAAATTCAAAACATGGAAAGGTGCCAGGGTATTGGTGTCCAGAGCTACATCATATCTACCAATAAAAGAAAACAAACAAAAACAAGAAAATGTCAATTGTTATAAAGTAATAAGCATCAATGAGAAGCAAACAATGAGATGATGGATGTACATATAGATGATATGATATTTTCATCGTATTGAGGGAAGGAAAGTAGAGTACTTGATATAATACCTTTCATAAAAATCGGTTGTTGCAGCAAAATTTAGAACAATATCCGTTTCTCTCCACATTTCATCCCTTAGATTAGAATCTTCAACTCCCAAGTTCTCGCAACAAATGTCTCCGGGCACTGCAACCACTTTTTCTGATATAAAAGAATGTAGATTGCCACCCCATTTGTCCCTTAGTACCCTAAACAACTCCTTCTCCACAACCTGACATGCATTAAAATAACCATAATAATGGTTGTACTTGAAATTAAAAAATCCAACCATTTGCAAATCCAAAAACAATCATGTATTCAAAAATGATGTGGTACGTGTACTCTCAGGTAGCAGAATATATACCTCATTAAGTATGCGTTGTGTAGCAGAATATGCATCTCTTGCTCTCACCAGAAGATAGAGCTTCTCTACATTTGGTTGAATTCTCAGTATCTTCTCCACAAAAACTACAATAAGGAAATATAATGTTAGTGTACATAAGAGCATAGATCAATCAAAGGAGATATGGAAACAAAGATAGAGTAGCATAAATACTCTTCCCCAGAAATCCAGTGGCGCCAATGACTAAAATAGTCTTGTCCTCTAGGAATTGGATAATATTAACCGATTCCATTTGTTAAAATATCACAAATAAAATTATAAGAATGGAGAGAGAGAGAGAGAGAGAGAGAGAGAGAGAGAGAGAGAGAGAGAGAGAGAGAACAACAAAAAGAATATCACAAATAAAATTATAAGAATGGAGAGAGAGAGATTTTGGTATCTTCGACTCATTTTAGGTGTTTATATAACAAGAGTCAAGAGCAGAAGTACTATTTACTGTTGAACTATATTTAAGACAGGATTGCTTCTTGATGTAGCAATAAAAGGAAAAAAAATAAAATAAAATAGAAATTACATGATTATATAGCTCTCTTATACGACATTGATGAAGACAAAATATTATCTATGGTATCTACCATAGATATTGATGAAGACAAAATATACCTTATACGATAAAATTAGTAAGCCATTCCAAATTCTTATTATTCGAGTTCACGCTTGTATTTTATAGGTATATATAAAAATATTCTCCTCGATATTATAAAATAGATATATAAATTACAGTACTTAAATTTTTATTTTTAAAAAATAGAAAAAATGTAATAGAAGTAGTTTTCCTTCAAAAAAAAAAAATAGAAAAAATAGTATCCATTAAAAATAATGAATTGCTATACCTATGATATTGGAATAATATTATCCGAGAAACTATTATTATCTTTTCATTTCTTGGGTGTGGGATGGCGAAGTGGTTGGGAGTATATGTCTATTAATAATGTGGCCTTCATAAATTAAATGTTTGTCGGTCTTCTGTTTTTCCCCTTTTGGCCTACATTCTTTTGAATATAATGTTTTCTTGATTCCTGTTTGTTTGTTGATATTAGAATTTGTGTTGAAATAAATCTAACTTTGATACATTTAAAAAATTAAAAAATATGTTTCTACACAAAAATATGTTTTTACATTTGGTTGAATTCTCAGTATCTTCTCCACAAAAACCTCAATAAGGAAATATAATGTTTTATGGTAACATTCAAACACTCCCAAAAGAATTTTTGGGCTTAAAAAGTTAAAAGCAGCCTTTCAAAAACCTTGTCAAACAGACCCTATATTTATAGCATGATTGCTTCTTGATGTCTATAAAAGTGAATATATATATATATATATATATATATATATATATATATTATATAATTCCAGGGGTGTTGGATGGCAATGAAAGTGGTAGTGTTACGATGTTGCATGTGAACGATATTAATTTAAATTTGATGTAAATGGATTTGACTTATAACAACTTTGCAGTCTAAGTAAATTGTTCTACTCCCAGCTAATGCAATTTCCATATTGATGGAGTGCACCTATGGTCAGGCCTTTACTGACCTCCCGGATTGAACGGAAATTAGTCTCGTACCAATGTACATGGGGACTTGTAGAAATTAAACCAAACCTAGTTTCAGTAGGATTGTTATTTGTAATATTTATCAAGATAGATTTTCCTAGTCTAAGTTAGAATAGGTTATCTTAATCCTAATGGGATTTAGAATATCAATTAATCTCCTATAAATAGACTTATCAAGTTAACAATCAGAAGCAATTAAGAAGCATTGAGATATTCACAAAAATATCAATTAATAAAATTCAAATAGGATAAAGAGCCTTATTAAAAATATTGTCAGGAAAAGATTATTTTCCAACATTCGGTATCAAAGCTAGTGTTAAAAGACTCAAGGAGATCCAAAAGATTAGGTAGAGATCCGGAGCAAAGCATGAGTCGTTTCGAAGAAGTGCAGTAGTCGTTGTCAGAGCCACGCGCCGCCGCACGCACCACCATATGCGCCGCCGTAAGTTGCCGCGAGTGAGCCAACAACGCCATCACCAGAGTGTAAATAGGTGATGAGAGAGAGATATGCATTTCGGGGGGGGGGGGGGGGAGGAATTAAATGGGTAATGAGAGAGAGATATGCATTCTAGGGAGGGGGGGGGGGGGGGGAGAGGAATTAAATGGGTGATGAGAGAGAGATCTGCATTTTAGGGGGGAATTAAATGAGTGATGAGAGAGAGATATGCATTTTAGGGGGGAATTAAATGAGTGATGAGAGAGAGATGTGCATTTTAGGGGGGGGGGGGGGGGGGGATTAAATGGGTAATGAGAGAGAGATATGCATTCTGGGGGGGAATTAAATGGGTGATGAGAGAGAGATATGCATTGGGGGGGGGGGGGGGGGGGGGGGGGGGGGGGGGGAGGAATTAAATGGATAATGAGAGAGAGATATGAAATTTTTTTAGGGGGGGGGGGGGGGGGAATTAAATGGGTGAGAGAGAGATCTGCATTTTAGGGGGGAATTAAATGAGTGATGAGAGAGAGATATGCATTTCAGGGGGGAATTAAATGAGTGATGAGAGAGAGATGTGCATTTTAGGGGGGGGGGGGATTAAATGGGTAATGAGAGAGAGATATGCATTCTGGGGGGGAATTAAATGGGTGATGAGAGAGAGAGATATGCATTTGGGGGGGAATTAAATGGGTGATGAGAGAGAGATATGCATTTGGGGGGGGGGGGGGGGGAGGAATTAAATGGATAATGAGAGAGATATGAAATTTGTTTGGGGGGGGGGGGGGGGGGGGGGGGGGAATTAAATGGGTGAGAGAGAGATCTGCATTTTAGGGGGGAATTAAATGAGTGATGAGAGAGAGATGTGCATTTTAGGGGGGAATTAAATGAGTGATGAGAGAGAGATGTGCATTTTAGGGGGGGGAGGGGAGATTAAATGGATAATGAGAGAGAGATATGCACTTTGGGGGGGGGGGGGATTAAATGGGTGATGAGAGAGAGATCTGCATTTTAGGGGGGAATTAAATGAGTGATGAGAGAGATATATGCATTTTAGGGGGGAATTAAATGAGTGATGAGAGAGAGATGTGCATTTTAGGGGGGGCGGGGGGATTAAATGGGTAATGAGAGAGAGATATGCATTCTGGGGGGGAATTAAATGGGTGATGAGAGAGAGATATGCATTTGGGGGGGGGGGGGGGGGGGGGGGGGGGGGAATTAAATGGGTGATGAGAGAGAGATCTGCATTTTAGGGGGAAATTAAATGAGTGATGAGAGAGAGATATGCATTTTAGGGGGGAATTAAATGAGTGATGAGAGAGAGATGTGCATTTTAGGGGGGGGGGGGGGGGGGGGGGGGGGGGGGGGGAATTAAATGGGTGATGAGAGAGAGATCTGCATTTTAGGGGGAAATTAAATGAGTGATGAGAGAGAGATATGCATTTTAGGGGGGAATTAAATGAGTGATGAGAGAGAGATGTGCATTTTAGGGGGGGGGGGGGGGGGGGGGATTAAATGGGTAATGAGAGAGAGATATGCATTCTGGAGGGGAATTAAATGGGTGATGAGAGAGAGATATGCATTTGGGGGGGGGGGGGGGGGGAATTAAATGGGTGATGAGAGAGAGATATGAAATTTGTTTGGGGGGGGGGGGGGGGGGGGGGGAATTAGATGGGTGATGAGAGAGAGATCTGCATTTTAGGGGGGAATTAAATGAGTGATGAGAGAGAGATGTGCATTTTAGGGGGGGGGGGGGGGGGGGGATATAAATGGGTAATGAGAGAGAGATATGCATTATGGGGGGGAATTAAATGGGTGATGAGAGAGAGAGATATGCATTTGGGGGGGGGGGGATTAAATGGGTGATGAGAGAGAGAGATATGCATTTGGGGGGGGGGGGATTAAATGGGTGATGAGAGAGAGATATGAGGGGGGGAATTAGATGGGTGATGAGAGAGAGATCTGCATTTTAGGGGGGAATTAAATGAGTGATGAGAGAGAGATGTGCATTTTAGGGGGGGGGGGGGGGGGGATTAAATGGGTAATGAGAGAGAGATATGCATTCTGGGGGGAATTAAATGGGTGATGAGAGAGAGAGATATGCATTTGGGGGGGGGGGGGGGAATTAAATGGGTGATGAGAGAGAGATATGAAATTTGTTTGGGGGGGGGGGGGGGGGGGGGGGAATTAGATGGGTGATGAGAGAGAGATCTGCATTTTAGGGGGGAATTAAATGAGTGATGAGAGAGAGATGTGCATTTTAGGGGGGGGGGGGATTAAATGGGTAATGAGAGAGAGATATGCATTCTGGGGGGGAATTAAATGGGTGATGAGAGAGAGAGATATGCATTTGGGGGGGGGGGGGGGAATTAAATGGGTGATGAGAGAGAGATATGAAATTTGTTTGGGGGGGGGGGGGGGAATTAAATGGGTGAGAGAGAGATCTGCATTTTAGGGGGGAATTAAATGAGTGATGAGAGAGAGATATGCATTTCAGGGGGGAATTAAATGAGTGATGAGAGAGAGATGTGCATTTTAGGGGGGGGGGGGGGGGGGGGGGGGGGGGGTTGGAATTAAATGGGTGATGAGAGAGAGATCTGCATTTGGGGGGGAATTAAATGGGTGATGAGAGAGAGATCTGCATTTTAGGGGGGAATTAAATGAGTGATGAGAGAGAGATGTGCATTTTAGGGGGGGGGGGGGGGGGGGGGGGGAGGATTAAATGGGTAATGAGAGAGAGAGATATGCATTCTGGGGGGGAATTAAATGGGTGATGAGAGATAGATATGCATTGGGGGGGGGGGGGGGGGGGAATTAGATGGGTGATGAGAGAGAGATCTGCATTTTAGGGGGGAATTAAATGAGTGATGAGAGAGAGATATGCATTTTAGGGGGGAATTAAATGAGTGATGAGAGAAAGATGTGCATTTTAGGGGGGGAGGGGAGATTAAATGGGTAATGAGAGAGAGATATGCATTTGGGGGGGGGGGGCGGGGGGGAATTAAATGGGTGATGAGAGAGAGATGTGCATTTTAGGGGGGGGGGGGGGCGCAATTAAATGGGTGATGAGAGAGAGATCTGCATTTTAGGGGGGAATTAAATGAGTGATGAGAGAGAGATGTGCATTTTAGGGGGGAATTAAATGAGTGATGAGAGAGAGATGTGCATTTGGGGGGGGGGGGGGGAAATTAAATGGGTGATGAGAGAGAGATCTGCATTTTAGGGGGGAATTAAATGAGTGATGAGAGAGAGATGTGCATTTTAGGGGGGAATTAAATGAGTTATGAGAGAGAGATGTGCATTTTAGGGGGGGGGGGGGATTAAATGGGTGATGAGAGAGAGATATGAAATTTTTTTTTGAGGGGGGGGGGGGGGGGGGGGGGGGGGGGGGGGGAATTAAATGGGTGATGAGAGAGAGATCTGCATTTGGGGGGGAATTATATGGGTGATGAGAGAGAGATCTGCATTTTAGGGGGGAATTAAATGAGTGATGAGAGAGAGATGTGCATTTTAGGGGGGGGGGGGGGGGGATTAAATGGGTAATGAGAGAGAGAGATATGCATTCTGGGGGGGAATTAAATGGGTGATGAGAGAGAGATATGCGTTTGGGGGGGGGGGAATTAGATGGGTGATGAGAGAGAGAGATCTGCATTTTAGGGGGGAATTAAATGAGTGATGAGAGAAAGATGTGCATTTTAGGGGGGGGAGGGGAGATTAAATGGGTAATGAGAGAGAGATATGCATTTGGGGGGGGGGGGGGGGGGGGGGAATTAAATGGGTGATGAGAGAGAGATCTGCATTTTAGGGGGGAATTAAATGAGTGATGAGAGAGAGATGTGCATTTTAGGGGGGGGGGGGGATTAAATGGGTAATGAGAGAGAGAGATATGCATTCTGGGGGGGAATTAAATGGGTGATGAGAGATAGATATGCATTTGGGGGGGGGGGGGGGGGCGGAATTAGATGGGTGATGAGAGAGAGATCTGCATTTTAGGGGGGAATTAAATGAGTGATGAGAGAGAGATATGCATTTTAGGGGGGAATTAAATGAGTGATGAGAGAAAGATGTGCATTTTAGGGGGGGAGGGGAGATTAAATGGGTAATGAGAGAGAGATATGCATTTGGGGGGGGGGGGGGGGGGGGGGGGGGGAATTAAATGGGTGATGAGAGAGAGATCTGCATTTTAGGGGGGAATTAAATGAGTGATGAGAGAGAGATGTGCATTTTAGGGGGGAATTAAATGAGTGATGAGAGAGAGATGTGCATTTGGGGGGGGGGGGGGGGGTTGGAATTAAATGGGTGATGAGAGAGAGATCTGCATTTTAGGGGGGAATTAAATGAGTGATGAGAGAGAGAGATATGC
This sequence comes from Xanthoceras sorbifolium, assembly GCA_003430845.1. NCBI lineage: Eukaryota > Viridiplantae > Streptophyta > Magnoliopsida > Sapindales > Sapindaceae > Xanthoceras > Xanthoceras sorbifolium. The sequence continues at coordinate 2,064,332 of CM010620.1, read as the reverse complement.
ATTTTAGGGGGGAATTAAATGAGTGATGAGAGAGAGATGTGCATTTTAGGGGGGGGGGGGGATTAAATGGGTAATGAGAGAGAGATATGCATTCTGGGGGGGAATTAAATGGGTGATGAGAGAGAGATATGCATTTGGGGGGGGGGGGGGAATTAGATGGGTGATGAGAGAGAGAGAGATGTGCATTTTGGGGGTGGGGGGGTGATAAGACTGATGAATTAGGATGATTTATAAATGGAGTGCCAATCGTAGTTTTTAGTCCTTTGACTGTTAGGTCTTGTTTGGCATACCAATTAGCTCAGATTGGACAATTTTAATTTCTATCCTATGTTTGGTAACATGCTAAAACATGTGATGCATAGTCCTTTGTGGTAATTGAATTGGTGATGAGCGAAAGACGTGTATTTTGAGGGAGAGAGAAAGAGTAATAAGACTGATGAGAGAGGAGGTGTAATCAATAATCTCATTTTCTTCCTAAACCAACCACTAAATAAAGACATCAAAACTTAGGTAAAATATCAAGTTTCAAAATTGCCTAAAAAATGGATATGATTAATTGAGAAAGTGGTAGCATCTGTGAACTACTTCAAGCTCAAGCTCAATTGTACAATTGTACATGCAACCTCATCAACTCTATGGCACTAAAATGTGCAATTCAACTAGGCATACCGGATCTCATCAACAACCATGGCCAACGCATCACTCTTTCCAAGCTAGTCACTGCCTAAAAAATGGATATGATTAATGGAGAGAGTGGTAGCTGCTGTTAGCTGCTTCAAGCTCAAGCTCAATTATACAATTGTATCTCATGTGCTAAATAGTCCGATGTTCTAAATGAATGGGTAATGAGAGAGAGATGCGTATTTTGGGAGAGAGAAAGTAAGAGTGATAAGACTGGTGAGATAATAGGTGTAATAAATGTGGTGTCAACCGTTTTTTTTTTAGTCTTAAGACTAATAGGCCCTGTTTGGCACACTCGTTAGCTTAGATTAGACAATTTTAGTCTATATTAAATGTTTGGTAACATGCTAAAACATGAGATTCATATTCCCATGTGCTAATTAAATGGGTGATGAGAGAGAGATGTGCAATTTAGGAGGGGGGGTGGGGGGGAAATTAAGTGGGTGATGAGAGAGAGATATGCATTCTGGGGGGCAATTAAATGCGTGATGAGAGAGAGATATGCATTTGGGGGGGGGGGGGGGGGGGGGGGAATTAAATAGGTGATGAGAGAGAGATATGCATTTTTGGGTTGGGGTGGGGTGGGGGAGGGGGAATTAAATGGGTGATGAGAGAGAGATATGCATTGGGGGGGGGGGGGGGGAGGAATTAAATGGATAATGAGAGAGAGATATGAAATTTTTTTAGGGGGGGGGGGGGGGGGGGGGGAATTAAATGGGTGAGAGAGAGATCTGCATTTTAGGGGGGAATTAAATGAGTGATGAGAGAGAGATATGCATTTCAGGGGGGAATTAAATGAGTGATGAGAGAGAGATGTGCATTTTAGGGGGGGGGGGGGGGGATTAAATGGGTAATGAGAGAGAGATATGCATTCTGGGGGGGAATTAAATGGGTGATGAGAGAGAGAGATATGCATTTGGGGGGGGGGGGGATTAAATGGGTAATGAGAGAGAGATATGCATTCTGGGGGGAATTAAATGGGTGATGAGAGAGAGAGATATGCATTTGGGGGGGGGGAATTAAATGGGTGATGAGAGAGAGATATGAAATTTGTTTGGGGGGGGGGGGGGAATTAGATGGGTGATGAGAGAGAGATCTGCATTTTATGGGGGAATTAAATGAGTGATGAGAGAAAGATGTGCATTTTAGGGGGGGGAGGGGAGATTAAATGGGTAATGAGAGAGAGATATGCATTTGGGGGGGGGGGAATTAAATGGGTGATGAGAGAGAGATGTGCATTTTAGGGGGGGGGGGGGCGCAATTAAATGGGTGATGAGAGAGAGATCTGCATTTTAGGGGGGAATTAAATGAGTGATGAGAGAGAGATGTGCATTTTAGGGGGGAATTAAATGAGTGATGAGAGAGAGATGTGCATTTGGGGGGGGGGGGAAATTAAATGGGTGATGAGAGAGAGATCTGCATTTTAGGGGGGAATTAAATGAGTGATGAGAGAGAGATGTGCATTTTAGGGGGGAATTAAATGAGTTATGAGAGAGAGATGTGCATTTTAGGGGGGGGGGGATTAAATGGGTGATGAGAGAGAGATATGAAATTTTTTTTTGAGGGGGGGGGGGGGGGGGGGGGGGAATTAAATGGGTGATGAGAGAGAGATCTGCATTTGGGGGGGAATTAGATGGGTGATGAGAGAGAGATCTGCATTTTAGGGGGGAATTAAATGAGTGATGAGAGAGAGATGTGCATTTTAGGGGGGGGGGGGATTAAATGGGTAATGAGAGAGAGAGATATGCATTCTGGGGGGGAATTAAATGGGTGATGAGAGAGAGATATGCGTTTGGGGGGGGGGGGGGGGGGGGAATTAGATGGGTGATGAGAGAGAGAGATCTGCATTTTAGGGGGGAATTAAATGAGTGATGAGAGAAAGATGTGCATTTTAGGGGGGGGAGGGGAGATTAAATGGGTAATGAGAGAGAGATATGCATTTGGGGGGGGGGGGGGGGGGGGGGGGGGGGAATTAAATGGGTGATGAGAGAGAGATCTGCATTTTAGGGGGGAATTAAATGAGTGATGAGAGAGAGATGTGCATTTTAGGGGGGGGGGGGGGGGGATTAAATGGGTAATGAGAGAGAGAGATATGCATTCTGGGGGGGAATTAAATGGGTGATGAGAGATAGATATGCATTTGGGGGGGGGGGGGGGGGGGGGGGGGGGGGCGGAATTAGATGGGTGATGAGAGAGAGATCTGCATTTTAGGGGGGAATTAAATGAGTGATGAGAGAGAGATATGCATTTTAGGGGGGAATTAAATGAGTGATGAGAGAAAGATGTGCATTTTAGGGGGGGAGGGGAGATTAAATGGGTAATGAGAGAGAGATATGCATTTGGGGGGGGGGGGGGGGGGGAATTAAATGGGTGATGAGAGAGAGATCTGCATTTTAGGGGGGAATTAAATGAGTGATGAGAGAGAGATGTGCATTTTAGGGGGGAATTAAATGAGTGATGAGAGAGAGATGTGCATTTGGGGGGGGGGGGGGGGGGTTGGAATTAAATGGGTGATGAGAGAGAGATCTGCATTTTAGGGGGGAATTAAATGAGTGATGAGAGAGAGAGATATGCATTTTAGGGGGGAATTAAATGAGTGATGAGAGAGAGATGTGCATTTTAGGGGGGGGGGGGGGGGGGGATTAAATGGGTAATGAGAGAGAGATATGCATTCTGGGGGGGAATTAAATGGGTGATGAGAGAGAGATATGCATTTGGGGGGGGGGGGGGGGGGAATTAGATGGGTGATGAGAGAGAGAGAGATGTGCATTTTGGGGGTGGGGGGGGTGATAAGACTGATGAATTAGGATGATTTATAAATGGAGTGCCAATCGTAGTTTTTAGTCCTTTGACTGTTAGGTCTTGTTTGGCATACCAATTAGCTCAGATTGGACAATTTTAATTTCTATCCTATGTTTGGTAACATGCTAAAACATGTGATGCATAGTCCTTTGTGGTAATTGAATTGGTGATGAGCGAAAGACGTGTATTTTGAGGGAGAGAGAAAGAGTAATAAGACTGATGAGAGAGGAGGTGTAATCAATAATCTCATTTTCTTCCTAAACCAACCACTAAATAAAGACATCAAAACTTAGGTAAAATATCAAGTTTCAAAATTGCCTAAAAAATGGATATGATTAATTGAGAAAGTGGTAGCATCTGTGAACTACTTCAAGCTCAAGCTCAATTGTACAATTGTACATGCAACCTCATCAACTCTATGGCACTAAAATGTGCAATTCAACTAGGCATACCGGATCTCATCAACAACCATGGCCAACGCATCACTCTTTCCAAGCTAGTCACTGCCTAAAAAATGGATATGATTAATGGAGAGAGTGGTAGCTGCTGTTAGCTGCTTCAAGCTCAAGCTCAATTATACAATTGTATCTCATGTGCTAAATAGTCCGATGTTCTAAATGAATGGGTAATGAGAGAGAGATGCGTATTTTGGGAGAGAGAAAGTAAGAGTGATAAGACTGGTGAGATAATAGGTGTAATAAATGTGGTGTCAACCGTTTTTTTTTTAGTCTTAAGACTAATAGGCCCTGTTTGGCACACTCGTTAGCTTAGATTAGACAATTTTAGTCTATATTAAATGTTTGGTAACATGCTAAAACATGAGATTCATATTCCCATGTGCTAATTAAATGGGTGATGAGAGAGAGATGTGCAATTTAGGAGGGGGGGTGGGGGGGAAATTAAGTGGGTGATGAGAGAGAGATATGCATTCTGGGGGGCAATTAAATGCGTGATGAGAGAGAGATATGCATTTGGGGGGGGGGGGGGGGAATTAAATAGGTGATGAGAGAGAGATATGCATTTTTGGGTTGGGGTGGGGTGGGGGAGGGGGAATTAAATGGGTGATGAGAGAGAGATCTGCATTTTAGGGGGAAATTAAATGAGTGATGAGAGAGAGATGTGCATTTGGGGAGGGGGGGGGGGGGGGGGGGGGGGGGGGGGGGGGTGAGAGAGACTGATGAATTAGGAGGTATTATAAATGGGGTGCCAACCGTATTTTTTAGTCCTTGGACTGTTAGGTCTTGTTTGGCACACCAATTAGCTCAGATTGGACAATTTTAATTTTTATCCTATGTTTGGTAACATGCTAAAACATGTGATTCATAAGTCCCATGTGGTAATTGAATTGGTGATGAGAGAAAGATGTGTATTTTGAGGGAGAGAGAGAGTAATAAGACTGATGAGAGAGGAGGTGTAATCAATAATCTCATTTTCTTCCTAAACCAAACACTATATAAAGAGATCAAAACTTAGGGAAAATATCAGGTTTCAAAATTGCCTAAAAAATGGATATGATTAATTGAGAAAGTGGTAGCAGCTGTGAGCTACTTCAAGCTCAAGCTCAATTGTACAATCGTACAATTGTACATGCAACTTCATCAACTCCATGGCAATAAAATGTGCAATTCAACTAGGCATACCGGATCTCATCAACAACCATGGCCAACGCATCACTCTTTCCAAGCTAGTCACTGCCCTCAATATCATCCCAAACAAAGCCGAAGCCCTTCAACGCCTTATGCGTATTCTAGTTCACTGTGGCTTCTTTGCTCGACAGAAAGCCAACGAAGACGAGCAAGAGGAAGAGTATTTACTTACCCCAGCTTCAAAACTCCTCCTTGAAGATAAGCCTTTGAAGGCAATTCCAATTATGCATCTCGCACTTGGCCCAATTATAAGTGCTCCCTTTCATTTCGTGAGCACTTGGTTCCAAAATGATGATCCCACAATGTTTGAAACTGCACATGGGAAAACATTTTGGGATTTTGCATGTCATGAACCTAGGTTTAAAAATGTTTTCCAGGAAGCTATGACCAGTGATTCTCAGTTGATTTCAAGTGTAGTGACGAAAGATTGTAGATGGGTGTTCAAGGGGTTGAATTCCCTTGTTGATGTGGGTGGTGGCAAGGGAACTGTGGCCAAGGTAAATTTCATGTGTGACCACACATGAAATGTACTGTTTTTGATCTCCCACATGTGGTTGATAACTTGTTGGGGATTGAGAACTTGGAATTTCTCGGTGGGGACATGTTATCAACCAAATGTGGGAGATCAAAAACAGTACATTTCATGTGTGATTGATAACTTGTTGGGGACTGAGAACTTGGAGTTTCTCGGTGGGGACATGTTTGAGGCTATACCTTCTGCTGACGCAATTTTACTCAAGGTAAATTAATTGCTTTTTTCCTTTTCCATTGTCTTCTTTTATAAGCATTTTAAAAGCTTTTTCACGCTTTTACAAAATTTAATCCTATTTTTATTGTTGAGCGTCAACTTAAATTTCCCTATGTTCTTGAAAGACTCTATACTTGAAAAAGGAAAATATATAAAGTATTGACTTTCTAATTGAGTTCAAAATTAAAAATATAAACATTTTCAATTAATTTTAAAATTTATCATAAAAGCTTATACATATATGTATAAAAAAGACTTCTTCAAAATATAATTGTGCTTATTTTTATGAAGTATTACAGTGTCTCTATCATTTTAACAATCATAGACATAGCCATTGTTGAGCAGAAAGAAGGTAAAGAAACAATATTGAAGACACAGCTATGCATTGACGTGATGATGATGGCGTTGTTCAACACCGGCAAAGAACGAAGTGTAGAAGAATGGAAGAAACTCTCCTTAGAAGCTGGCTTCACCGATTACAAGATAACTCCGATACTAGGGCTAAGGTCTATCATTGAGCTTTACCCTTGATTTCTTTACTTTTGGTAATTTTCCAAAGTTTGTGTTATGTATAAGTGTGCAAATTTATTTTGCCTGCACTTTGCTTCCTTTTTGGGTGTTCGTATTTGCAATTTCAATCTATAAATAAAGGCAGGGAAATGCCAGTGTGATGTCACTATCAAAATCTAATTTCCTAATTAAGTGGTCAATGGACGAAGATTGAGATTTAATGGTATAATTGACTAAACATTTATATATATATATATATATATATATATATTTCAAGACTTGTTGCTAGACAATTTAATTCTATTAGTATATAATTCTTATTGTCTGCATTACGAAACTGTTTGCATGAATTTTGAATTATTATTAATAAGGAAATCATAATCTTTATGAGAAATCAATAGGTTGTAATTGAGTTTAGTAAAAGGCTAGCAATAAAAGTTAGGTTAATTAAGACATGAAAGTGCTAATTGACCTAAGAATTATCACTACATTGGGTGTTTGATCGCTTCATTCTAGGACCAATAGGTGAAGTTGATTGAATTCAAATCATCAATGCATGAACTATAATTTGATGAGCTAATGTTAGAAAATATTTCAATCTCGAATATATATTGTACTTCAATTTGTTGATTACACTACCAAAGTCTCATGAGTGGTTCCATTTGACCGCCTAATGCTTTCTCACATCTGGATACATTTTTTCAATAGATCATAGCTTTAATTAAGTTTAATTTAAATGTCTGTCTTTATATTACATCTTTAGTTGAGTAGTAGTAACCATCTCTTCCTTGTGGATTCGACCATGTACTCATGGGAATATATTACTTCGACACATCCTGCACTTGGGATTTATTTCTACGCGTTTGAGCGTATCAACAGACTCTTTAGATTACAAGTCTCAAAATGAATCCTCTTGTATATGACTTTCATATACTCATATTGAGATTACATTTTACAATTTTAGATATTACGCGCACAATATATAAATATATGTACATAAGTAAACACTTTTATTAGAATAAATTACAACTACGTTTATTTATGTCTAATTTGCATTTACAATTACAAGCTTTAGGGCATAAATCCCAACAATCTCCCACTTGCACTAAACCATGTGAGACGATATCCTAGACCTTCTGGATGATCTTCAAACACTTTAGCTATTAAGGTCTTTGTAAATGGATCAGCCAGGTTATCCTTCGATGCGATCTTCGTCACGATCACGTCTCTTCTATATACTATCTCTCTGATGAGATGATATTTCCTCTCTATATGTTTCCCTCTTTTATGGCTTTTTAGTTCCTTCGAATTAGCCACAACGCCACTATTATCGCAATAAAGTGTCATGGGCTTATCCAGATCTGAAACCACTTCCAGATCATTTAGGAACTTGTGGAGCCATACGACCTCCTTACATCTTCACAAGCCGCTACATACTCGGCTTCCATGGTGGAATCAGTAATGTAACCTTGTTTGATACTTCTCTATACTATGGCTCTACTACCAAGGGTGAATACTGATCTAGACGTGGATTTCCTAGAATTCTTTTCTGACTAAAAATCAAAATCTATATATCCTAACGGGATCAAATCCTGTGTGGAATATATTAGCATATAGTTCCTTATTCTCCGAAGATGCTTGAGAATAGTCTTCACAATAACCCAATGATCGAATCCTGGGTTGGACTGATATCTACTAGCTACTCCCACTGCAAAGCAGATGTCGGGTCTCATGCATAAACATAGTATACATGAGACTACCTAATGCTGATGCATAGGGAATATGTCTCATGTCTTCAATTTCTTGAGGTGTCTTAGGATATTGTTCCTTAGACAAATAATCTCCATGTCTGAAAGGTAAATTACTTTTCTTGGAGTTCTCCATCGAAATCGCACAAGCACCTTGTCGATATACGACACTTGAGACAGTGCTAACAATTTGTTCTTGCGATCATTTATTAATTGGATCTCTAAAATATAACCTGCCTCTCCTAAACTTTTCATTTGGAGTTGGCTAGTGAGCCAACCCTTTACCTTTGATAACGTTCCTATGTCATTTCTAATGAGTAGGATGTCATCAACGTAAAGAACTAGGAATATTACCTTCTTGCTAACGATACGCTTGTATACACAAGACTCATCAACATTTTGCTCAAAGCCATAGGTTTTGATAGTAGTATCAAACCTTATATTCTAAGATCTAGATGTTTTGCTTAAGTCCATAAATAGACATTTACAATATGCAAATGTTTTGTTCTTGATCTTAGGATATGAATCTCTCTAGTTGCATAATGTAGATGCTCTCATTAAGATTGCCATTCAAGAATACAGTCTTGACGTCCATTTGCCAAATTTCGTAATTAAAATAGGTAGCTATGGATAAGAGTATCCTAATAGACTTAAACATAGCTACTTGCGAGATGGTTTCTTTATAATTAACCCCCTCATTTTGTGTATAATTGTTTGCTACTAGCTTTGCCTTGAAGGTCTCTACCTTCCCGTCTACTCCTCTCTTTCTCTTGTAGGTCCACTTATATTCTATGGGTTTTATCCCATCAGGTAAGTTTACAAGTTCCCAGACTGAGTTGGAGTACATGGACTCCATCTCGAGAGTCATGACTTTAGCCGTTCCTCTTTGTCATAATCTTTCATTGTATGTCTAAATGACAATGAGTCATCCACACTATTATCGAAAATGACACCCTGTGCCTTTCTAATACCTAAACAGCGTCTATGTTGTCATACAACCCTCCCACTACGTCTAGGTGGTAGTGTATCCTGACTAGGAATTATCTGACTATTAGACGGGGATGAAGCAATAATCTTGTCAACAACTTTTATTGATTGAGCAATGTTGAACCAGGTTCTAGCTCTCTTACTACGATCTTCGATCAAGGTTTATGATCACTTATATAATCATCTCTCCTTCCCGCAACACCATTCTGTCGTGGTGTTTCTGGAGATGTAAGTTGGGATATTATCCCATGCTTAACCATGTAGCCTTTAAACTCTTGGTCAAGATACTCACCTCCACGATCTGATCATAGAGCCTTGATTGTTTTACCTAATTGATTTTCAACTTCAGCTCGAAATTTTTTGAACATTTCAAATGTTTCCGACTTACATTGCATTAGGTAAATATATATGTATCTTGAGTAATCGTTAATAAATGTGACGTAGTACTCATAACCACCTCTGGCTCTAACACTTATTGGTCTACAAACGTTTGAGTGTATAAGCTGTTGTAGTTGTGTGGCCCTAATCCTTTTTCTAGTAAAAAGGTCTCATGGTCATTTAATCTTCTAGACAAGATTCGTAGACATGTAAAGTGCCAATCTTTAAGTCGCTTAAAGGTCCACACCTTTTACTAGTCTGTCTATTTTGTTAAGGTTAATATAGTCAAGTCTTAGATGCCATAGATATGTTTCATTTTTATGAGAAACCTTTAGTTGTTTCGTTTTAGGTTTTTTAACCTTAAACATTTTAGTGTTAAGCAGTGTTGTGTGAAGTCTGACTTCTTCCACTGCTCTTACTGAAAACGATATCTCCTGTTCCAACACGCATAGTGAATGACCCCTCCTCCAGCTCTGTCCAAGAATCAGTCCAATGTAAAGAAGAACAAATATGGTTAGTGATCCCTGAATCTACTATCCAAGGTGAAGAATCATCTTCCATTAAATATGATTCAGTGACAAGCAAATCTGAATCACTTTTCACTTTCTTCTTATTGGAGAGCTTTTCGAGGTACTGTGGATAGTTCCTCTTCCAATGACCAACCTTTTTATAATGGAAACATTTTTCTTTTTGCTTTGTCAATCGTGGTGCTCTTTATCTTGGGCTTGGCGTTTATTTTAGCAGTAGACCTCTTCCTCTTCTTGAAATTAGAAGAGGATGGCTCAACAACATTTACCTTACTAGTCTTACCTTTGATAACTCGTGCCACGTTGGCAGTAGGCTCTGGAGGACATTCCTCCGTAAGCTCAAATTTAAGGTGTTTACAAACCATGATCGCATTAACATTGTCTTTCCACTTAGTGTAGTTATCGCCAGTTAATTTCTCATTAGCGAGAATTTGTAATAAAGTAAAAGACATTGCTGATTTAAACATAAATAAAATTAATAAACATTCATTTCATTCATTCATACTTTGTACTTGAATTCGGCATAAAATTAAACATGATGCATGCTTAATGAACTAGAAATTTCCCTAAAAATAGTTACTATGCCACAACAATCCAATATACCACAAGTAAGTGCCTAGGTAGGCTAGGTCAAATCCTTGCATGTTAGATCGAGACATTCTCAATCGAATGATATACCATAATAACTCTTTATTCTTATCTCATTCAATCCTCGTTATGTTTTAGTTAGGATTTTAATTAACTTGTTTAATTAAATCCATGTGAGTGTAACCCATCATTTTAGATTTCACGAACTTAACTTTAGAGTTGCCTAGGTAGACTAAGTTAATCCCAAAATACATTCAGAAACCCTATCCGTTAGGAAGTCAACCTTGGTATTCACTGTCATGAACACCTTCCTTAGGGATAACGAAAGTAAAGCTGTCTCGAGGCATCACTCTAGTCTCACGGTGTTGAGCTAACGATGGAGACTGCGGGATATAATATCATATATCCCTCTCCCACTCATATTTGTTATTTAGGATTTTCTAAATGACGTTGAGTTTATAAACTCTATGTCTCTAGTATTTAATTTAGATTTAACGACTAATGTAAAATGTAATATTTACTAGATCATTTGTTATTAGAATCTAATCCTATTAACAACTAATAAATTACCAATCTTTAACTATTAATGACTAATTTATTTTTATTTCTAATCTATTATAAACATTTTATGAGATTAGAATTTAATGAGTTTACCAAATTTTAACCTATTAAAACTTACTCATATTATTCAGTCCAATTTATCATTGAGGCTTTAATATAATTAAACCTAATAAGTTATTGGGCCTAACTAATCTAATTAATTAAATTGATTATTTCATTAATGAGAATTACTAAGTTTTTACAACTAAAAATTAATCTCATTATTTGGTCCAATCATTATTAGGGCTTTAATCAAATTAATTCTAATAAATCATTGGGCCTAACTAATCTAACTAATTAAATGATTTAATTAAAATCGGTTAGTATTTTAATGAGCGTTACCAAGTTTTTACTCCTACAAACTAAACTCATTATTGATTGCCAATTATTTGAGTTTTTAATTTTTTAATTCGCAATTAAAATTAAACATATCATTTATGACAATCATGCATGACATGTTATAATGCATGTGTAGGCAAACCTAATCTAAATAGCATTTAAATGTATGAACATGTTTAATTATTTATCACATAAATAAAAGCATACATGAATGATCGAGTGAATCAGACTATCTAATTTAAATAACTCTAATTACAAAATTTATCCATGGCATTCCTTGGTCTTCTTTGTAAGTCTTCGTCTTTAAGTCTTCCATCTTTCGTTTTAAGCTTCTATCAAGTCCAACTTGATTTAAATTTTTAAGTGACCCATCTCATGGATTGGGCCCTGAGTCTCATCACTTAAAACCAGCAAGGTATGGCTGCTCATGAATCCCATCAGATTACCCACCTATATATCTCAAGTCCACTAACACGGAAAAATTAAGTGAAGCTAACTTGGACTAATTAGGGCCATTTATATTACTTCTATGGACCGCCAACTTTTGTACCAAGGCCCACACGTTACCCTAACATGTGTCTGAGGCCCAAAAAAACCCTAACTCGTGCGAGGACACAGCTGCCAGCAGCGGTAGCCGCACACACATATAGTGCGTGAAGCCTTCTCGCATAGTCACGCAAGGCGTGATTTGGGCAGTTTTTCAAGCAATTTTTCGCTTCAATTTTTTGCCATTTTTCTGGGTTAATATTCACCAAACGTTTCCAGGAAATATGCAGAAAAATCTTCCTAAACAAATCCACAAGAACAGCCCCAAAACCTGCCATGACAGTCCCTTGCACATAGTGCACTGCCTCGTTTTGGGTCTGCAGTACCGCCCGCTTACAGCAGTGCATGACGGCGCTTTCAGTACCCGTTGCTAGTGAAGTTTGTGCCGTTCTTTGTCTAGATCACTACTTTCCACTGATTTTTAAATCACTTAAATCGGATACCATTTGCTATGGTTCAGCATCAGTTAATTATAGGATGTACGAAACAGCTAATAACAGATTCGGTTTTGACAAAAACAATTAAATCTAAACCATATTTATATATTAACAATTAAATATATAAAACATACAAACCTTTAGATTGTGCCTACACATGAAACAACAAATCAAAAGAATCATATATATAACAAATATATATACATATATATATATATATATATATATATGAAGAACAAGAAACAAGAATCATATTCTTTTTTGTATATGTAAAAATAAAAACCAGAGGCTCTGATATCAATTGTAGGAAAAAGAAAATCACGTAGCGGAGGTTTAGGCGAGGTTTTAAAATTTTTCTTTTTGTCTTTTTGAATACTCTTTTTAAAGCTATCGATTTTATACATATACTACTTGAAATAGATACAAGATTACATTTGTTTCTTTCTTGAATGATATGATCCCTTTTGATACAGCTAGATCTTCCGAGCCATGACCTGCAATCTGAAAATGCGTGTGTGGGCACGTCACTGATACAAAGATGCAGAAGAGATCACAAGCGAAAGGAGAAAGACATTTTCTTTCTTCAATGGCCGGCCGTGCAAGCTTGGGTGAGAGAGGAGCGAAAAAAAAAACTTTTATTTTTCTTTCCTTTTCTTGCCTTGTCCGAACCCTAGTGTGCCTAGGGTTTTAGTTTTTCTTTTTTTTAAAAAAAAAAAATTGATAGCTTTTTAATTTATTTTTGTTTTTTTACTTGTTATCACAAAATATAACACTTATATATTCCTTTATTCTTTACAGTTCGACCAAATCAAAATAGAATTCTCAATTCTATTTTTATTTAATTACCTAGAGAGATTTAAATTCTTGACCTCTAGGGACTTTTAAATAATCTAATTATTTAATTTTCCCTTTTGTCAAGGTTTGAAATCATAATTGCCCATTTAATAATTAAATTATTAATTTTATTTAATTATTAAATTATCAATTAAACAATCATAATATTTAATTAATTCTCTTTAATAAACTCCGTTACTTTCCTAACACTATTAATTAGACCATCCAATTAATTTACTGTGAACCTCATTACTAATAACCTTAAGGCTAGTAAGGAGACCTAATGGACCTATAGTTTAAAACTACAATAATACATAGAAATATTAATCAAAATATTAATATTCCATGATTATTTACCTCAGAGTTATTTCACTAAAAACCCGAAGCAGAACTCTCGAAATTGCGGATGTTTTATACATTCTGAAATCTCAGTGTCCATCGATATAGCTAATTACATATGATGTGATCCTCCACAGCTAGTTCATAGCTAGAGCTGGGTTATAATATCTGTTATACCCCTCTAGTTATATCTTTTCCTATATACACCATTGAATTTATAATGAACAATTAAATCTTGTATTCCTTACGAAAGAAGGAGAGGCCTCATAATTGTCTAAGCCTTCAATCAACTTTTAAGGGAACTACTCATCTACTTCAGTCAAGAAATAGTGGATTCCGATATTGTGTTCAAACCTTCCCAACCACAAGTCAAACTGTAACTTTAAAATACGGAGGTATTGATTGAGAAAATTACATTCAATCTAACTTATGGTAAATCAAAAGCCACGATCTAACCTGTAGGAGTCGATAAGACACTTAGGATTAAGATCACCTATGAATAGCCATCATATGTCGATATATATGATTCTCATCAACTAAATGAATCTTAGTGAGCAATTCCTATAAATCGTGACTCAGTCCTATATAATTTCATCATATAAGGTGCATCCATTCTCATGTCAACTATATGAATAGTCTAGGATAAAACCACTGTATATTACAAAATGAACTGCAACAGTAGATCATCAACAAATAAAGTACCCAGCTTTGTTTGCTATCTATGGACTCTTTAGATTGCGAGTCTCAAAATGAATCCTCTTGTATATGATTTTCATATACTCAGATTGAGATTATATTTTACAATCTTGGATGTTACGTGCACAATATATAAATATATGTACATAAGTAAACACTTTTATTAGAATAAATTACAACTACTTTTATTTATGTCTAATTTACATTTACAATTATAAGCTTTAGGGCATAAATCCCAACACTAGGAACAATTATTTTGAACGATGCTCAATTTCTATTGATGAGCTTTGAAGCGAGAATTGAACAACATGCTTCATCAACAGCCTTGCTTACGACAAATGCCTCAGCCAATTTCTCACAAACTGGTTCCAACAGAGGAGGTAATCAGAATTATAATCGAGGTCAAAGAGGTAGAGGTAGAAATAATTTTAGTGCCTGGTCATTACTCCGTAATCTGTTATCACAGATTTGATCAAGCTTTTCAAGGCAACAAACTTGCTCCTCCAGCTATGAATTCATGTGGCTTTCAAGGTCAAGTTAGACCAACTTCTTCACCTGGATGATATCAAGGTCATTAGCTATCCTGTAAAATTTTAGAGTAATCCGCACCATAATACTTCTGCCTATGTTTCTTCTCCAGCTGCTCAACCAGATTCTTCTTGATACATTAATAGTGGTGCTACCAACCACATCACAACTGATCTAAACAATATCTCTTTCAAAAATGAGCACAAGGGACATGATAAACTTGCAGTTGATAATGGTAACCTTCTAACCACTTCTCATTTCGGTTCTTCTTTAATTTCCTTACAAACTCAACCTCACAAATCACCACACCTAAATAACATATTACATGTTCCTAGTATAACCAAAAACTTGTTGAGTATTTCTCAATTTACCAAGGACAATAACATTGTAGTTGAATTTGATGTTGATGCTTGTGTGATTAAGGATCGGAGTACGAAGAAAATACTTCTTCAAGGAACACATAGAGGTGGATTGTACCATTTTATTTTTCCTATTCAGTCCTTATTATGAGAGCACAGTCAATCTTTGTATTCCAGGTCTGTTTCATGTCTATATGATTTTAATTGTACAAACTTACATTCTTGCAAATAGCAGTCTAGGGCATTTAGCAATTCTAGTTTGTGTTCTTTACATGTTGCTCATGTTCAATGTAATGCATATTCATTGTGTACAAATGTTACTAATAAAACTACTCATGTCATTGTTTGTGTTTTCAATACTGTGTCTAAACCTTTACTTTGGCATATGAAACTTGGTCACCCTTCTTCAAAGGTTTTGTGTCAAGTCTTTCAAATAATAAATACCTCAAACACATTTCCAAGTCTTTTGGATTCTAAGATGCTTGCCAATATGGCAAAGCACATCAGTTGCCCTTTTCTTCCTCCTCTTGAACTTGTCCATTTGGATGTGTGGGGGTCTCCTCCTATTGTTTCATCTTATGAATTCAAATACTATAACCATTTTATTGACAATTTCACTCGATTTACTTGAATTTATCCTCTCACCCATAAATCTCAAGTAAAAGATGCTTTCATTTTATTCAAAAACACAGCAGTATCACTGTTGGTACCAAGCTTAAATCTCTTTAAAATGATCAAGATGGTAAATATAAAATTCTTCACACTTTTTCACAAGCTTGGTATTAGTTTTAGGTACTCATGTCCTCACATTCACCAATAAAATGGTCTTACATAGGGAAAACATAAACATGTTGTTGAAACAGGTCTTACTCTTCTCTCTCAAGCTAAACTTCTCTTATCCTTTTAGTGGGAAGCTTTTTCCACAGCTGTTCATCTTATCAATTGTCTTCCTACTCTTTTACTTTCAAACAAGTTACCTTTGAACTTTTGTTTCACTATAAACGTAACTATGCTAATCTAAGAGTCTTTGGTTGTTCATGTTTCCCTCTCTTAAGACCTTATAATCATCATAAATTTGACTTCCATTCTGCTAAATGTATTTTTATTGGTTGTTGTCATTAGCAAAAAGGTTTTAGGTGTTTACATCCCTCTGGAAAGGTCTTTGTTTCTCGTCATGCCATTTTTAATGAGACAAAATTTACTTATTCCTCTTTGTTCCCTTCTTCTTCTTCTTCTTCTGTTGATTGTGCTCCAAGTCTTTCAATTCGTTTTTAAATCCAGCTTTTAGTAATACTTAGCATCAACATTATGTTTCTTCATGAGGTTCTTTGTCCTCTTTTCACTAGTCCCACATTCTAGCTGATCGTATAGATCCTTTACCTCATCAGCATACTCTTTTTCCAACCTTACCTACCATCCCCTTTACTGTAACTCTTTCTACAACCCCTGCACATAACCAACATCTCATGATTACTAGATTAAAGGCTAGTATAACCAAGCCAAAAACCTTTCACACTGCTAGTACTCCCTCAGTTCCCACAGAACCAGCTAATGTTGCAGTAGCCTTAACTGATTCTTGTTGGAAAAAGGCCATGGATGATGAGTACTCTGCCTTTATGTCTAATAACACATGGTCCCTAATTCCTTGTACTCCTGAGATGAATGTAGTGGACAATAAATGGTTATTTGATTAAATATATTGTTGATGGCAGTGTTCAACGGTATAAAGAAAATAACAGAAATATAAATTCACGCAAATATAGGATAACACGGACCAATATGAGAGATTAGTTAGGGTAATTGAATTCACCTATTCCATCCAATTGAATTTCATGAAAGCATATTATTGCGATTTAATTATCAATGTTGATGTTCGTGTTTATTTAAATTATCTAAAATTCTCTCTCGAGATAAATCAGACATATTACCACAAACACTAATATCCTATCTCTCAATGGATATCCAAGTGCATGAAAATGCATTAATTACAATAAACACATTATATGATCATACAAGTAAATTAACATATCTCTATCTAATTCTACCTATGGTGGACATTACATCGAGCACGTTGTGGGCATCACATCTCAGTTCATAACATACAACCATAAAATTAACTAAATGTAGGCCATTACATTTAGAAGCATTAATAACAATAATATCACTCTACCACATAATAATCAATTACAATAAATTAAACCATCAATTCATTCAACTATCAAGAAAAAGGATCTATCAGAACCCTAACTTACAAGTATAAGCATAATAAAGAAATTACAACTAAACATGTTTAATAATGATAAAAGAGAGATACAATAATGAAAATCAAAGAAGAAAATGGATAGAAGAACTCCTGGAATGTTTGCGAGTTTTTACCCACAGTTTTTCGCTCCAATTTTATGCATTCTTTTCCAGAAAAATATTTGACAACATTTTCCAGAAAAACCATTTATTGTCCACTACATTCATCGAAGATGCGGCAGCAGCCAGTGCACAGCCTCACGCACGGCTGTTGCTGTACGCGACCTACTGCTGCACGAGGTAGCAAGCGCACATGGCGTGCGGCCGCTGTACGTAGGGGCTACTGCTATCCCTTTTTTTTTTCTTCTATTCTTCGTATCATCCGCATCCAAGACCTTCTCGTACCGTAGATCAATTACAAAAAAATTAATAATAATAAAGCAAGAACATAATACAAAAAAAAACAAAAAAACAAATCGCCATAAACACTTGGCTTTAACCAAAAAAAAAATTAAACCTAAACCCATATCACCATACAATTAACGATCATCCATGTTTTATTTAAATATAATCAAATCATATTATAATAAAAATATACAGATTTAGATTTGTACCTACA
This sequence comes from Xanthoceras sorbifolium, assembly GCA_003430845.1. Classification (NCBI taxonomy): domain Eukaryota; kingdom Viridiplantae; phylum Streptophyta; class Magnoliopsida; order Sapindales; family Sapindaceae; genus Xanthoceras; species Xanthoceras sorbifolium. Next base: position 2,046,179 of record CM010620.1, on the reverse strand, counting down.
CATATAATATATTAAGAATCAAGAATCTTTAAAGAAAAACAAGAAACAAAAAACTTCAAAACCTAGGGCTTTGATACCAATTAAACGGTAGAAAATAATTGTTTTATCATATAAATAGTGTGGAATAGGTTTCAAAAATTTTCTTTTTCATTGAAAATAGTTTTCAATCAGGAATGAGTTCATATATTTACGCAGAAAAGAATTTCTAAACTACAATACCTTTTTCGTTGCTTTCGAATTTTTGACTCCTTGATTCACCACCAGATCTTCCGAGCTATGACCCACGGTCTCCCAATGCATGTGTGGGCACGCCACTGTAAAAGATGGACTATATAGGAAAAAAATGGAGAAGACTTCTTCTTCTACCTTGGCCGGTCGAACCCCTACAAGAAAAGAGTCAGAAAAAATTCTTTTTTCTTTTCTCTCTTTCTCTCTTAGTTGGCTGAATTTACCTTTTCTTTTTCTCTTCGGTTAGGTCAAATTTTTATAGCAATATAACACTTATATACTAGGCTCTTAGGGTTTCAGTTTGAAAAAGTCAAATAGGATTCTAAATCCTTTTGTTTTTGGTCTCCCTAGATACTTGAACTTGTGATCTGTAGGATAATTAAAATAATCAAATTATTTTAATTCTTTTTGTCCCTATCACAGTTTGATCCTGTAACCTCTTATTTAATAAATAGAATTTAATAATTCATAATTATTAATATTCATTTAATTTATTAAATAGCTAAATAAATAATCACATTATTTAATTATTCTCTTTAATTAAATTGTGTTACTTTCGTAATAGTATTAATTGGACAATCAAATTAATTTACCATGACCCTCATTACCAACAACTATAAGGGCTAGCAAAGGAACCTAATGGACCCACAGTTTTGAGTTCCAATAATACTTAGTAATATTAGTTCCAATAATACTTAGTAATATTAATTAAACTCTTTAATTAATATTTCATGATTATTAACCTCGGAGTTATTCTACTAAAAACCCGAGGCTGCACTCTCAGAACTGTAGACGTGTTTATACAATCTGAAGTCTCAATATCCATTGATATAACTATTTGCATATAGTGTGATCCTCCACAAGTAGTTTACAATTAGAGTTGGGTCATAATGTCCGTTACATCCTTTTAGTTATATTTATTCCTTTAAGCACCGTTGATTCTATAATGAATAATTAAATCCTGTCTTCCTCACGGAAGAAGGAGAGGCCTCATAATTGTCTAAGCCCTGAATCAACCCTTGAAGGAACTACTTATCTACTTCAATCAAGAAGGAGTGGATTCCATTATTGTAGTCATACCTTCCCAGCCACAAGCCAAACCATAATTCCAAGATACGGAGGTATTGGTCGAGAATACACATCAACCTCACTCATGGTAAATCAAAAGCCATAATCCAACCTGAAGGAGTCGATAACACACTCAAGATTAAGATCACCTATAAATAGCCATCGTTTATCGATATACATGAATCTCATCTACTAACGGATATTGGTGAGAGATTCATATAAATAGTGGCCCAGTGCTATATGATCTCATCATATAAAGTGCCTCCATTCGCATGTCAACTACATGAGTAGTATAGGATAAGACCACTGTATATTATAGAAATAGACCACGGTAGTAGATCAACCACAAACAAAGTACCTAGCTTTATTTGCTCTCTACGGACTCTTTAAATTACATATCTCAAAATGAATCCAACTGTATATGACTTTCATATACTTATTTTGAAATTACGTCATGCAATCTTGAATGTTATTGCATAATATGAATGTATAAATAAATATAAAACACTTTGAATTCGAATGATAAACTGTTAATTCTTATTAAGTCTAAAACGTTTACAAATACAAGCTTTAGGACATAAATCCTAACACTCTTGTCCTCTTCCAATTATGACTTCTTTTAGCTTGTACTTTCTCCCAAATCCAAGCTTGGTGTTGAGAAGATGAATAAAGGATTGAATTCAAACCCTCTTGTCTCCAAGATGATCTTCTTCTCTCCCTTGGCCTCTCATTTTCTCTCTTAGTCATCTCTTGGTCGAGCTTTCTGAGTCCTAGTCGAATCTCCCTTCTGTTTTTCACACTTTTCCTTTTATACTCAAGCTGATTAGGGCACTTTTATGTCCGCCGTGACTTGGCAAGTCGCGGTGCAAGTCATGGCCCCACGTCACGGAAGCTACTGCCAAGTTTTGGGATTTTCACGGTGGACTGCGTACTGATGCAAAAACAAGGATAACTTCCTCTAGAAAACTCGGAATCACGAACCGCAAACTTTTTTGAAAAGTAGATATCTAGACCTTTCCATAAATATAAGAGTCATAACCAGTTCCTGTTGTGGAATTTAGGGCAGCCTTCGAAACATGACAGGTCTGCACTAATAAATCTTTAGATCTTCAATTTAATCCACCAAAACTCTTCAATTAAGCTCAAAACATTATTACCTACACACTAGATAAAAAAATTTAAAAACAACCGATAATTTCCCGGGAACGAAACAAAAGTAGGTAAGGATATGGAAAGATGGTGGCCCATTTTTGATCAAGAAATGGAGCCAAGAAATACCCCCAAACCTAACTTTTGCTCATCCACAGGCAAAATCGGAAAAAAAAAATGCAAACAAAAATAAAAACAAAAAATAAATATAAACAAATAACTAGCCTAAACCACTTTCGTAGGTAACACGATGGCATTTAGCATGTGCCACAAGCCTTTAAACACCTAGGTGTCCCTAGCGGACAAGTTATAGTCTCGTGAAGGTTTACCAGCTGTGATACCCACAAACGCATCTCTGAACATTAAAGAACAATTAATTTGCCAAATGAAACACAATCCATTAAGATAAAAATTAGCAAAAACAATAAGTAAAATTCGAAAGCATCCACTTACATATTTTTGCACCATTTGCCTCGTACATGCCAACACTCTAAGAATCTTAAAAAGAAAATAATTGTGTTCAAATAATCGGGATAGAATTCACCTTCACTGTAGGACCTTGTTAGCACCATTTCTTGCCGAAAATGGAGCTTCACATCTTCATGCTTTTGTTTGTCTTCGGGTGATTATGGGATGTTTTTTATGGTTTTCTTAAGTGTATAGGTTTATTAGGTTCCATTGGTGATTTTGATTGATTTAGGCCGAAAACGTGCATTGAACGTCCATTTGCTTCTTGCCACCTCGAAGACCACTTTCCAGCAAAGTCTAGAGAGACTCGCGAGTTAGGGTCGCCACTTGCTCACGGCTTTGCTAACTCGCGAGAGCAAAAATTAGACAAGGGGACAGAGACTTACGTGACTTACACGCTAGTTGGGTAAGTCGTGAAGGCCATCAGACTAGCCAGAGACCAAGGCACACGTGACTTGCCTCGCGCCTTACACGCGAGTTGACTAAGTCGCGAGGGCTTATTTTTCAGCCAGGCCGAGGAACAAGCAAAGACCACTCGCGACTTGGCCGTGATTTAGCCAAGTCACGAGCGTATATTTTGTGCCCTAATCCAGGTTTCTATAAAAGGAAACCGGGGATTCTAAGGCCTTGTTTGTTACCTAGATTATGATTGGGTTTGGATTATTTTTTATCCAAACCCATGTTTGGTACATGTTGGGATTGGCAACAGCCAATCCCAACAGTAATTTTTAACCTCTTGAGGCGGGATAAATTTATCCCGCCTCAAGAGGTGGGACAAATTGTCCCACCTTTTTTTTTTTTAATATAAAATATTATATTTATATATAAAATATTTTATTAAAATATTATATATCTTTAATATTAATAAAAATTAATTTTTAATAGTTCTATGTATTTTTAAAAATTAATTTAAATAATTTATTTTATTTAAAATTATTTTTAAATAATTTTATTATTTTTATTAAATTCATTTTATTAATAAAATAATTTTTAACTCAATTTAATTTAAGTAATTTTATTTTTTATTTAATTTTAAATAATTTTATTATATGTAAAAATTAATTTAATTCAACCTGATTTTATCTAGTCTCATACTATCAAATACATCACAGTAATAATTTATTTCAATACATATTGCACCAAAAACATTACAGTATTAATTTAATTATGTTCAATCCATTCGAGTAATGTCCCTCACCCCTAAATTATGAATGAATTATAATAGTTTAATATATATATATATATATATAAGTTAGTTTTTTTAAAAATTCATTATAAATAGTTATATTTATTTTTTAAAAAGTAGTATAAATATTTTATTTAAAAAAATTAACCATATTTAATTTCTATTATTGGTTTAAAATAATTTTTTACTTTAAAATTAATTTAATCTAATAATTAACCAATCTCAAACTATATTTAACATATAAAACATAATAAAAATTTTTATCCAATCCTATCCTACACCAAACACATGACAGTACTAATTAATCCAATCCAATCCAATCCCATTAAAATAGTCCAATCCAATCCAATCCAATCCCATGAAACAAACGAGCCCTAAAAGAAGGAGGTTGGCTGGGTTCCAGGAAAAAGAAAAGACAGAGAGAGAAGTGGGAAGAAGAAGAGAGAAGAAGGCCTAGGAGACTAGCCACCGAATCAAAGCGGATTTCATCTTCAATCATTTAAGGAGTCAGAATTGTCGAAGAAAACTTCATCAGAGACGGATTAGACGAGAGTCTTTTCCGTTAAGAGTTCTTTTCACTTTTCCCTCTTTGATTGTATCTATTTTGATGGATTCTATATTGACTTTAGTAGATCTAATTTCCATAGTTGTGAACTAATTTGATTAGCTAAGGAAGATGATGAATCTTTGTAACGAATTCAGTTGATTTTATATATTGCTTGGATGATTTAGATTTTATTGGTTGAGTGTTATTTTAGTGATCATTAGGTTGTTTATTGATTGATCATCAATTTGTAATTATCTTGTTGTTATGGGTTAAGTACTGTGAAGCGACGCCCATAACGTGTTCGATAAAATGCCACCACAGTGTTAGAGTCAAATAAAGATATATTGGCTTACTCTGTGTGATCGTGAATATGCTATTGTATGCATTGCATTCACATTTAGTTTAATAACTATCGAGAGAAAGGGCATTAGTGAATGTGGGAATAGGCCTGATTTACCTTGAGAGAGGATTTCAGATATTATTGTTAGCATGATCATCAACCATGATTTCTATTTGTCCTTGCATGATAATTTCAAGTGTTAGTAGTTACTTAGTGATGTCTGAATCCCTAGTTTACTTTCCCTGATTATTCTTCATTTTTTGTTACTTTATTAGATTAATTAAGTTTGCATTATTAATTCACCATCTCACATAGGTTACTGAGATAGAATTAGACTTAGTCAATTTTAGTACTTAGCGTCTTTAACGTCTTCGTGGTAACGATAACAGACCTCTTAGGATAATTTTCTAGAAAATTGCTCATAACCTAGGCAACACACTCATCAAACGCATGCAGAAGGAATTTATGCTCAAAGAAATACGAATATATATATCGCATGTGAAAATCAATTTGAAAAATGTTTTTTTGTCGCAAATACATCTCATTGAAGAAATCACATTATGAATAAGATATCAACATGAAAACCTCTACATTAAAGCTAGATTCCCCAAAAGATTAACAGGTCTTAATATAGGTTGTAATGGGGCTATTAGGTGATAGCTTAAGAAGGAAATAGAAAAAGGGAATGCAAAAAGCTTTCGATCAAGTTAAGAGATTACTTTGCATTTTTCAATACATGGAAAATCTCTTTTATTTTTCTCCTCTTATTCACACACGGCTTTGCACAATTCCCTTCTTTTATTTCTCTGATTTTTTTTTTCAATAACAATATACAATCTTGGCATAGACTTGTGAAATTCACCCATGTAATTCATTTCTTTTCTTATCATCTTAAAGTGATCCAAGCTAAAAATGTAAGACTATTTCATACACAGAGCTTAGTTTTGGATTTATAAAAGAAAAGGCTTCTAAGTGCTTGGCTTCAAAATGGTTATTGGAGTACACATAAGGATAGGATAAATTTTTGGATTTATTGCAGCTCAACATGCATAGCCTACATCACTTCTAAAGGGAAAAACCAACTCAATATAGGGTAAACACATGGTATCTTAGATGCTGTTAAAAAATGTTCAATGCAAAACTTAAATGAGATCAAACTAATCAATCAAAATTGAAGATAAGTATGTAAAGAGTAGTAACGAAAATACCCTCTCAAATAACAAAGTATAAGCTCAAAAACTCACTGGGTAAGTGTCCACTATTTATCCTAGTTGATCGATCATGGCATGTTTTCACAAAAAGATAAATAAAGTGTAACACAATGCGGTGCAAAACATGATACTAAAAAAATCTAAGTGGTCCCAAACAAATTAAAACTCATTGAAAAAGCTAACAACTATGTTTCAACAGAAAACGCACACATGATAAAAATAAAGGTTAAAAAATGTTCAGAGTTTAAACTAAACACACTAAACACGGACTAAACATACGTGGTATTATTATACCTCAGTCTTCCAAACGCTTAACACGTGTATGGAAAGTTTAGGTTTCTAGCCGATATACGTCAATTAAACAACGATAAACAACCAAAGACCACCCCAAAACCTAAGATAAATATTGTGCCCAATGTTTTAAAACCTTATGCTTGAGAAAAAGGGTGCTAAATAAAGAAATAAAAACTAAAAACGCTCTAACTAAATAATAAAAATCAAACACACAAGAAAAAACAAAGTAAAATTAAAAATCAAACACAAAAATCAAATAATGTCCAAATACTTCAAAATTATTCACATTCAACCAAACTTTCCCCGAACTTCGAAATTTTTCAACACAAGACACAACACTTCAATTAAGCTCATGGACAAGGGGTACTAAAAATTAAAACTCAAAATTTAAATAAATAAACAAAAATAAAAAAAGAAATAAAAGAAATAACAAAATGAAAATAATATACAATTTTACTTGGTTGCTCTTGCTTTCGTCCACCTGCCCTATAATTGATATCTCCTTATCAACTTACCGCACCATTCTAACCAAATGACTGGAAGAGAAGAAAACTATCCCAGCCCTGCATACCTCAAATGAGAAGGTAGCTTCTTGCGGCCCAAGCGCAGTGGTTGATCAATGGGTGAAGGTGGTTTGGGCTTTCCTTCTCCAATATCTACAAATATATATGTATTTTGGTGGCTATCTTCTTCTATAGTGGCACCGTGGACTAGACATAGCTCAAGTGGCTCTGGCAAGGTGGCTGTCTCACCTCCATGCGACAAGCTCTTGCTCCCTTCCATCTCTACTTGATCAACCCAAATCGGATGCTTAACTAGCTTTTCGATTTCCAAGGCAGTTTCCTTGCATTGCTCCATCAGATGAGTCTCCATGCTACTTGGCAACGCTTCTTGATCTTGCCAATGGATCATTTTTGCTAATTGTCCGATTTGAGCCTTCAAATTCTAGATTGTGGTTTATGTGTGCTGAACGACTTGATCAACCTTTGCATCTAACTTGTGAGTAGTCTCAGTCAAATGCTTTAAAGCATGATCTTGATGCTCCAACCTGGAATCTAACTTTGCCACATATATGGCCAACATGTCTTCCAGAGTTGACTCATTTTCTTGTTGGTTGCTCCAGTGAGAGTCAGGATGATAGCTCCACTCTAGATTATATGCGTTCAGGTAGAGGTTGTTATAATCATAGTAGACATAATCCTCATACTACATTTGTTCAGAACTGCTCGTAGTAAATGGCTTGCCCACCTGACAATCGGTACTTACATGTGGCCCTCCATATAAGAAACAACCCAAAGGTGCTCCATAATCACTAGTCGCTACTTCCTCAATAAGCTTATGCGCCTCATACTAAGAATATATTTTCTGTACAGAAAAAAAAAAAGAACAAACAATTAGTAAAACTAAATTATATACAAATCCAAATTAGCTATAAACCTAATCGGTATTAATATCAACACAACTAAAATATCCCAGACAACGGCGCCAAAAACTTACTACGTCTTTTTTTTACCCACAAGTATAGGGGGTCGGCACAAGTAATACAGTGTGAGTAAATTATTGTCTCCACAAGGATATTTATTTATTGAGTACTTGACATGTCTTTTGTGTACCCGCAAGCTTCTAGTGATTCTTCGGGATTGCTCTTCTCAAAGGCCTCTTCAACTAAAGAGTCAACTGCATCAACTCTAAGGCAAGTGTTTGCAGTTGTTACAAATTTTGTGGCCTTGAACAAATTGAAAACTGCCTCTTCATCACCCACTCGCAATGTCAACTTCCCTTGCTGCACATCTATTAGTGCTCCTCCGGTTGCTAAGAATGGTCTCCCCAATATGAGAGGAATATCAACATCTTCCTCCATCTCAAGCACAATAAAATCCACAGGGAAGTAGAATTTGTCAATCTTGACTAGCACGTCTTCTATCACTCTATAGGGATATTTGACAGAACGGTCTGCCAATTAGTGTGTTACACTCGTAGGCTTCACTTCGCCCAGGCTTAGTTTCCTGAAAACAGAAAAAGGCATCAAATTAATGCTAGCACCTAAATCACATAAAGCTGTAACAAATTCAGAACTGCCTATAATGCAAGGAATAGTAAAACTTCCTGGATCTTTTAGTTTCTGAGGCAATTTGTTCTGAATGATGGCGCTGCACTCCTCAGTCAAGGCGGCGGTTTCATGATCTTCAAGCCGTCTTTTCTTTGATAGAATTTCTTTCAAGAACTTCACATATGATGGCATTTGAGCTAAGACCTCTGCAAAAGGAATATTAATGTGAAGTTTCTTAAAAATTTCAAGGAATTTAGTAAAATTCTTATCATCTTTGTGCTTTTGTAGCCTTTGCAGAAAAGGTACAGGTGGCATATATGCCTTGACTACTTGGACTAGCGGAGGTAGTTCATCACTCTTTTCATTATGATGAACTGGTGGGGTGGAAGGTGATTCAATGCTTGTTTCATTTGCTTCAGCTTCTTGTTGAGAGTGGTCTCTTCCTGCTGTATTTTCAATTTGCTTCCCATTCCTCAAAGTGATTGCCTTACAATGCTCATTGGGATTGACTTCGGTGTTGCTTGGTAGTGTGCCATGAGCTCTGCTCTATGTCTCTCTGGCTATCTGGCCAATCTGTACTTCAAGCTTCTGAATGGCGGCTTGATTTTGCTGCGCTACATGGTCAATCTTCCCATCCATTTTTTTCATTACTGCTTCTTGACCGTCCATCCTGGAATCAATTTTTGTCATGAATTTAACCAGCATGTCTTCTAAGGCTAGTTTCCTCTCTTGCTGATTTGTTCCTTGATTCGCATGAACATTTCCTTGATTTTAAAAACCAGGCGGACCGGGCTTCGCATTGTTGTTCTGCTGATTATTGCTTCATGAGAAATTTGGGTAATTTCTCCAACCAGGATTATAAGTGCTTGAGTAAGGATTATTGTAAGGTTTGTTGAAGTTCTGCACATATTGTACTTGTTCAGCACTACTACTACTTGCAAAAGAATTACCCATTGTACACTCGGCACTACCGTGTCGTCCTCCACACATTTCACATCCTAAAGTCGCTGACTAAATAGAATTTACATTCCATTTGTTGATTTGGCTTGACAAAGAAGCAACTTGTGCTTTGAGTGATGTGATCTCGTCAACTTTAAAAGGTGTAGCTGACCCAACTGCTTTTTTGTGACTTGCTCTCTCATACGCCCACATATAGCTATTTGTAGACATTTCCTCAATTAACTGATGGGTTATTTCAGCTGGCTTGCTCATTAAAGCACCTTGAGCAGATGCATCTAGCATGCTTCGGTTTTGTTGTATGAGCCCATTGTAGAATGTCTGCACTACAAGCCAATCAGGTAAATCGTGATGCGGGCACTTTCTCAATGTATCCTTGTATCTCTCCCATGTTTCATATAACGATTCCATATCAAATTGGGTGAATAGAGTGATATCGTTTCTGATCTTTGCTGTTTTCCCTGGTGGAAAATACTTGGCAAGAAAAGCTTAAGCTAGGCCTTCCCATGTTGTGAAGATATTCGGCGGCAATGAATTCAACCATAACTTAGCTCCCTCAATGAGAAGGGAAATATTCGCAGTCGAATCGCATCGTCAGACACCCCATTTTGCTTGAAGGTGTCGCATATTTCCAGGAATCGCTCCAAATGGCTATTTGGATCATCGATTGGCATACCTCCAAACTGAACAGTATTCTGAATCATTTGGATGATTGCAGGCTTGATTTCAAAATTGTTTGCTGCAACTAGAGGTCGTCGAATGCTCGACTGATTTCCCACCATAGTAGGAATGGCATAATCTCGCAATGCCTTGGCAATCTCTGGATTTACTTGTTGCTGCGCATTTTGCTGCTGTGCATGCTCTTCCATTGTAACTTACTGTCATGCTTGCCTTACTCTCTAAATAAGTGTTCGTTCGATTTCTAGGTCAAGAGCTTCGAGAGACTCTAAACTACTGCGTCTCGTCTGTCTCATACACAAATGAAATTTCCTACACACATAAATAATCAAACAAGAATGAAAACAAATGTAAAAAGAATTTTGAAGAAAATAAAGAAAATTTCCAAATTAGTACTAAACTAAGTCGGTATCAATATCAATTATGACTAAACCATTCCCCGGCAACGGCGCCAAAAACTTGGCACGCCTTTTGTGTACCCGCAAGTATACGAGGTTGGCTCAAGTAATATAGAATTGTGACTTCCGAATATCGTTCCCACGAGAACGTTTAGATATTAAGTACTGAAATTAAGCAAGTTTAATACTATCTAGATAACTCATTCAATGGTTGTGATTTGTGATTTATATTCTAAATGATCTAAAACTTGAAATTAAAATATCTTTTTATCAATGGAGATGGAAACTAGGGAATCCGATTTCACTTACTAATCCTAATGATATGAGATAATTATGTATGAATGTCCAAGTTAATGATTGATGATCATGTTAACTAATTATCCGAAATCCTTTCTCAAGGTAAATCGAACCTATTCAACACATACTAACACCCTATCTCTCGATGAATGTTAAATATACGAGAATGCATTAAACATGGAAACATATGAGATCACATAACCTACACCAATATACGAGAATGCATTAAACATGGAAACATATGAGATTACATAACCTACACCAATATATCTCTATTTGGTTCCTAGGTCATTGTGTCAATTTATCGAACACGTGGTGGGCGTCTCTTTTCGGTACTTAATCCATCACAACAAGATATCGAATATTGGTAATCAATCAATATACAATCAATTAAGCATTAAATCAACACTCAATCATATAACTCAATTCATCCAACATTCATTAATCTCAATCAAAATTCATAGCAAGTTCCATCATCATCCCTAGTGTAAGAAATTAGTTCATCACTAGGAATTAAGAATACATAATATTATAAATCAATTACAACATGAATAATACAAGATTAAAGGAAAGATTATGATAGAAAAACTCAATGTGGCTTGACTCTCGTCGAAACCGATCCGGTAGAGCTTTTCCGTGCACGAGTCCTAATCCTAAGAGCGATTGAAGGCGTCCGGAGAATCGATCCGATGGCTAGCTTCCTAGACCCTCTTCTCTCTTCTTCTTCCTCCTTCTCTCTCTCTTTCTTGTCTTGTTCCCAAAAATCCTGAGATGCCCATTCTCTCTCCTCACTTTCTATTTATAGAAGCACTTAGGGTTGCTGTAAATTCCTCGCTGCGATCACCACCGCGACCTGTGGTCGCGCTGGCTTGGTCGCGGTGCTCACTGAATTGCTTGAACTGCTGCACCGCGAGCTGAGGATTACTTGAACTGCTGCACCGCGAGTTGAGGTCGAGCTGGCCAGGTCGCGATGCTCACTGCCAAGGCCTTATCATTCAGCGCAATCCCATCACCGCGACCATTAGCTGCTCGCCATGCTCTCTGCCAAGGATCTCACTCTCACCGCGACCACCTCATCGCAACCTGTGGTCGCGGTGAGAGGTCGTGCTGCTCACTGCCAGGATCCACATTTTCCACCACGATCAGCACAACGCGACCATAGGTCGCGATGCTCCCTGCCAGAAAATCACAGTTTTGGATCGAGAATTCCAAACTTCGCTCGGTTCCGAGAGAAACCCCTAAAATCTACAAACACATCAAAAGCACCAATCCCCTTTCTCCCTCCTCTCTTTCTATTAATAGAAACACTTAGGGTTACTGGAAATTCCTTGCCGTGATCACCACCGCGACCTGTGCTAACGTTGGCTTAGTCGCACGGGCAGAAATTGCTTGATTTCATCTCACCGCGAGGGCTCACCGTGACCTGTGGTCGCGCTGGCCAAGTCGCGATGCTCACTGCCAAGCCCTCATCATTCAGCGCGAGCACATCAACGCGACCAGCCCCAGCGTTGGCTGGTCGCCATGCTCTCCGTCAAAAACCTCCACTTTCACCGCGATCACCTCATCGCGACCTGTGGTCGCAGTGAGCTGTCGCGTTGCTCACTGCCAGGATTCACATTTTCCAATGCGATCAGCGCAGCACGACCAGAGGTCGCGATGGCCAAGTCACGATGCTCCCTGCCAGAAAATCACGGTTTTGGACCGAAAATTTCAATCTTCGCACTGTTCTGAGAGAAACACCTAAAACCTACACACACTTAACAAACACATCAAAAGCACCAAAAATACTCAAGAATACAATCAAAAGAGTCAATCTAAGGGTCGTAATTATATGAAAATAAATGACCGATCGTCGAGCTATCAGGGGAGGCGGCTGGTCCTTGTCCTATGGGACTAGGTAGACCGCTGGGTTTAAGTCCTTTTGTTATATTACAGCTTATGTGTGTGGCAAAAGGTCAGGAGTGATAGCAGAGAAGCCATTTTACATGGGTGAGAGTCTGGAAGGGACATATAAATTAGATATCACTGCAGAAAAGAAGTTGGTGCAGGAAACATTAAATGAACTTGAAGCTCAACGTGTTACTAAAGAAGTAATTACTTCAACAATGAAGGACTTGGGCACCAAAAGGTTTTTACTTTGGAACAATAATATTTCTTTTCTCCCAAGTCATATATATATATATATATATATATATATATATATATATATATATATATATATATAATCTAGTAACACCTAAGCGTAAGAAATATTACATGGTCAAGATTTTCATTTGCTTTCCATTAATTGTTTAATTACTAGGGCGAGGTTGTACGGATGGCCAAATACGTATGTGTTTACGAAGGCAATGGGAGAGATGATGTTGGGCTACTATAAAGAAAACCTGCCTCTTGTAATCATACGCCCCACTATGATAACTAGTACCTATCAAGAACCATTTCCTGGCTGGATTGAAGGTTTAAGGTATATATCAAAATGGACAATAATATTATATTTTTATTATTTCCATTTTGAGTAATATTAATTGAAAATTTTAGAAACGCAATGAAGATGTAACTTATTGACATGTATAGGTTATGTATTGCAGAACAATTGACGGCACAATTTTTGGCTTTGCTAAAGGGAAACTGAAATGCTTGCCTGGAAAACACGATGCCATCGTTGATTTGGTGAGATGAATCCATCCATTATTAAGCATAATTAATATTACTTAAATGTAATGAATTACATATATAAATAAAGGATGTTCACTTGTATTGAGGTGTGCCATATATATCATGCAAATATAAATATTCACATAAAGGGTCGTTCTCTGATTATGACGGTCATATATCTCTTCATGAATAAATACTTTACTCTGTGTATATATTTATATGCAGATACCAGCGGATATGGTGGTGAATGCGATGCTTATGGGTATGGCAGCATGCGGCAATCGAAATTCTTGTGAGGAAATAGTATACCATATTGGCTCATCTATGAGAAATCCTGTCACATCCTCAAATATTCAGGAGTTTAGCTACCATTATTTCACCAAATATCCATATATTAACAAAAATGGAAAGGCAGCTAAAGTCAGGAAGATCACAGTATTGGACACTTTTGCTAAATTCCGAAGATACATAGCTATTAGATATGTGCTACCATTGAAGGTTAGTTGTAGACTAGTACTACTTCAATTGCATTACTGTCTTAGATCATCATTCATTCATAAATTAAGCATAGAGATTGCATTTACAAATAATTAAGGGCCTGTTTGGCAGAACTTTTGGAAACCTGTTTTTGGCTTTTGAGCCTAAAAATCCTTTTGGGAATATTTGAATGTTCCCATAAAAGAGCATTTTGTTGGAAATAAAACACTCAAACAACTTTTATTTAAACTCAAAACAAATATTACAATAACACTCTCACTCAAGAACTAACTCACTCTTTTGCTTTTTCTTCACTCACTTAGAAGTTTTGCTTCTTCTTGATGCCTAAACCAAAATGGGGAGGGGGTATTTATACTACTTACAAATCATTTTAGACCACACAAATAAACTAATCCAAAATTATAATAACCATACATCTCATCCTTCTACATCCTTCCACATTCTTCCAATTGACCACATGATTTTTATGTCTAATTACCAAACCTTAGAGAATTCTAGATAAAGGGCTTGGACCTTATTTATGGACTTGAACTCTAATTTATTTGGGCTTGGGTTTGGGCTCCCATAATAGTTCGGGTCTTCAAATGGTTTAGGCCTAAAACAAGTTTACACTTCAACACATTTAAGCTTTAAAAGCTCTTTCAGACAAAGCCAAAATATATGGCTTTTACAGGAAGAGTTTCCAAAAAGTCAAAAATCCAAAGTAAAAGCCCTGCTAAACAGGATCAAAGTCAATAAGCATTGTTTAGGAGTCTAAACGAAAGACTTATATCCACTTTATCATCTCCATTTATTTATTTATTTTGTTTTGCTTATTTGAAGGTACTCCAAATAATGAATTGGATTCTCTGCCAATGTTTTAAGAACATTTGTATTGATTATCAACGAAAAATCAAATTCGTGATGCGGCTGGTAGAGCTTTACAAACCCTACCTATTTTTTAACGCCATGTAAGTATACATAATTACTTTAAATACTTCATTCGATATATAAATCATCATTTTTTTTCAAATAATAATAGTAGACATCTCAATTTAAATCCTAAACTATAATGTAACAGTTTAATTATAATAACTATATGTCACTAAAATAAAAAAATTCATCTGAACATAAGATATAAATTTGAGTTGAGATATCTAATATTAAATATTATTATTTTTTAATTACTAATCAATCGCATGAATTCTTAATGTTATATACAGATTTGAAGACACAAACACAGAGAATTTGCGAATGACAATGAGAGAGAGTGATATGGAAATGGATGGGTTTAACTTCGATCCCAAGTGCATTGACTGGGAAGACTACATCATGTACACTCACATTCCTGGTCTTTTAAAATATGCCGTCAAATGATGAAACAGTCAGTATATATATATATAATCCTATATGTTGAAAACAATTTGATATATTATTTTAAGTAGATAAAACTTAAGAAACCATCTGTTTTTTTTCTTTTATAGTTCAAATAAAAGTAGTACTGATTCTTTTGTGGGAGTGCACTTCTAGGTATTACACCAAATCATACATCATTTACACCTATAAGTGCATTTGGTAATGATGCATTGGATTGGGATTGTATTGTATTATATTGTATTGAATTAAATATAATATTATCATGTGTTTAGTGTATTACGAGATTGTACTGAAAATAAATTTAATAAGATTGAGTTAAATTAACTTTTGGATTAAATAAAAATATGTAATATTATTTTTAATAAAAAAAAATTATTAAAAAATAGTTTTTTTCAATAAAAAAATATAATTATGTAGTTGCAGACATAGTGTGATAGTAACCACACCTCTCAACAAGATCTCGACTTCGAATTCTCGTTCTTCTAAGTGAAAAAAAAATTATAATTTCTCATAATTAAAGTATTTATAATTATTTTTATTAAATATTATAAATTACTATATTTTTTAGGTTTATTTTAATTTTTTAAAAAGTAAAAATAAAATAAAAAAAGCATATTCCTCAAACGTGGGTTATGATTAAATTAGAGTAATATTACTTAATCTCAATCGATGATGTAGAAATTGGATCCATATGATATGTGGCAAATGATAAACATCATCATTAATATGTATCTATTTTATAAATTGTCCCATTATAAGTTGAAGGGCGATTATCATTTTAGTCTCTAACTTTTAAAAAATTATCAATTTTTTAAAGCAATTATGGTTAATAGTATCCTTGGTCCATAACTTTTAGAAAATGTATCAATTTGGTCCCTCTGATCAACTACCGTTAGTCAACGTTAATGAGAGAGGGTTATCTTTGTCTTTTGACTCTAATCTCCATAAATAACAACACGTGTATTAATTTAATATAAAAATAATATTTAAAATTTAATCTTTGAAAAGGAAAAGCTAGAAGGATAAAAATGCCCTTATTCATTAATCCCTAAATATCTAATTATGGTCCCCACAAGTCCACAAGTCCTCAAACCAAAAACACTATCAGCCAAGCTTTGATCCCTGTCTCCCACTTCACCTCGCCACCTTCACCCTTTGTTGAACGTCGTTGAAAGCGAAGTGGCCAAGACGACAGCCGAAACGACCGACGTTGAACGCGCATCGTGAAGAGGTACTTTTCTTCCCTTATTTTTCTAGTTCAATTTTGGTTAAAGGGGTTGAGTTTTTGGTTTTTTGGTTTTTTTTTTTTTTTGTGGGTTTTGCATTGAGAGTTTTTTGGAGTTGTTTCTAACTAGTTTCATGAAAAAAAAAATTCAACTATTGGAAAAATAGGATGGAAGTGTTTCTCGGTTAGGGTTTTGTTTAAGTTGGTTTTTATTTTATTTTTTTGGGTTTCTTTTTCGGGGGTTTTGCATTGAGAGTGTTTGTGAGTTGTTTAAAACTAGTTTTTTCAAAAAAACAATTTCAAATTTGTGACGGTGTTTATTTGTGTAACTTTTGGTCTTATGGATATTCACGGATTGGTCTTATTTGTGTTATTGTTTTGGGGATTTTTGCATGGACAGTGTTTATGGCTTCTTGTTAGTGTTTTTCTCCAAAATAATTTTATTTTAAAAAAAATTGCAATTTCTAATTGCTTGGTGAATTTTGTTGTTGAAGTATATTGGAATGACACTGTTAGTTCGCAGATATTTTTATGTTAGCCATTGTAGACTCTGTTAAAATTGATTGTAAGGTTGCTTGTGCAATGAATTTTGCATGGGTGTTTACGTTGCATGGATATACAGTGGTTTTACCCTAATTTTATTATACGGTTCTGTCGACGTTTTCGATTTTGTTAATCATGCTGATTATGTTCTTGATAACGGTCTGGTTATATAATTATATTCATTTATTTAAAGCTTTCAACACATAGTCAATAATAGTAAGTATTTGCATATGTTGACATGTTTTGTTTCATTTGTGACAGTAAAATGTTGTCGTTTCGAGCTCTTGTGAGGTACGGCAATGAAATCGCTGACCTGAGCTACTTGGAACCTGGTGATTGCAGTGTTGTTAGCATCATAAATGATGCTCGGAAGGAGATAGCTGAGAAGGGAGTGCAATTGTTCGACAATTGGAAGCTGTTTGTTTTATTTCCACGGAACGGACAGCGACACACGCTTATTTCGGGATGAAGAGTTGATGATTGCCATCGAAGCATTTGAAAGTCATTCGAAGGACAAAATCGAGTTGGAAATCAACCTCAAACCAGTTGGAGATGAGTATCCTGAAGAGTCTATTGGGCTACTAACTTTCAACAATGAAGCACCTTCAACAAGCCCAAACAATGTAGCACATCCAGCAACTATCGAAGAATATGACAGTGATGAGGATGATTCCTATGAGGTTGATGAAGAGACTGTGGAGGACAGTGAAGTCAATTTGAATGAAGAATTATGTGAATAAGGGGTAGATTTGTTTTCATTGCGATCCAGATGGTGATGCCACAGTTTTTCAAGGGTCATCGAACGATGATAATGGGCTAACTAGAATGGCCAAGTACTGCACACGACATCAATGGACACAAACTCAAATGGTAGCATTAAATTAAAAGAGGGACAAGTATTTAGTAATGAAAAATTAACAAGAGTTGCAGTGAAGGGGTATGCAATCCAAGAGGGATTTAGGTTAAAGATGATCAAGAATGGCAGCTGCAGATATACTATCACTTGCAAGAATGATACTTGTGACTAGAGGTTGCATGCTTCAAGTCTTCCCGATGGTGTGACATTTATGATCAAGAGCGTGAGTGGCGGTCATTCGTTCTATCAAAGGGTGGTAGAAAATAAAGAGGCTAATGCTAGGTGGGTAGCATCGATGCTTCAGACGACCATTCACTCAAACCCAATGATTGAGGCAAAGGTTTTGAGGAATGAGTTGCAAGATAGGTTTGGGGTTAGGTGTGACCGATAGACCCTTTACAGAGCTAAGAAGATTATTCTGAAGACTATGAAGGCTGACCATATTGACTCGTATACGAAGTTGAAGAAGTATGGAAATGCAATTCGTGGATGAACCCTGAGACATAGGTTAAGATAGCACTTGATCGACACGTCAGTATCAACCCAAAATTCCAGCACTTCTACCTGAGTTTTAAAACTTTGCAGATAGGATTTCTGAGTGGCAGCCACTTAACTAGGCAGTTTGAAAGTGTGTTGCTATCAGCTGTGGCATTAGATGCGGACAGCGGCATTTTCCCTATTGTGCTATGCATTTGCGAATCTGAAAACTTAGAAAGCTAGACGTAGTTTCTAAGGTTGCTTCATGAGTCTTTGGATTGGAACGATGACCAACCCATATATTTCATGAGTGACCATCAAAAGGGGGGTCTAGCGACCTTGCGAAAGGAGTGGCCTAAAGCAATCAACCAATACTATTTCAGACATATGCTTGCAAACTTCAAATGTGCGTTCAAAAATCACAAATTAAATGCGAATGGCTGATTTTAAGAAAGTGTTGAAGTAGGTTGGAGAAGATTCGGTCGATGCTATCAATTGGTTGA
Source organism: Xanthoceras sorbifolium (assembly GCA_003430845.1). Taxonomy (NCBI): domain Eukaryota; kingdom Viridiplantae; phylum Streptophyta; class Magnoliopsida; order Sapindales; family Sapindaceae; genus Xanthoceras; species Xanthoceras sorbifolium. The sequence continues at coordinate 2,027,195 of CM010620.1, read as the reverse complement.
TGTCAGAGCCGGTGAAAAGTGGGCAAGACATGCTTTCGACTCTCGTATCAAGTTCGATCATGTCACCAACAATATGTCTGAGTGCTTTAATAGATGGATCAAAGATGAAAGGGATAAGCCAATATTGACATTATTGGAGCTGTTGAGGGGGAAAATAATGGTCAGATTTTCTAAGAAGTGGGATGAATTGGAGAAGTGGAATGACTCCATCACTCCTTATACAAGAGAGCAGTTGATGATGAATGAAAAAGAAGCTAAGAAGCTGGAAGTGATTCATGGTAGAGGGGAATGGTATGAAACCCTTGAACCATGTGGAAAAAAAAATTAGTGAACACTGATGATGTCCACTGTGAATATGGTATGTGGCAGATCAGTAGGATTCCCTGCATGCATGTTATTGCTGTCTTCATGTATAATCGACAGTTTGCGCATGAACATGTCCATTGGTATTATTCTAAGAAAGTTTAACATATTTTGGGTCCATCAACCCAATACCGGATGAGTCTAAGTGGCCTGAAATTGAACATGACGATGAAAATGCAAATGAAGTTGTTGAACCACCTCAGAAACGTACCAACGTTGGCAAACTTAAAAAGGCAAGAAGAAGGGCAGCAGATGAGCCACGTGCACCAACGAAAATATTCTCCAACAAATGCAAAGGATGCAACACTATCGAACATAACATTCGTACATGTCCAAATAAGGTAATTTAAATCTTAGTTTGTAGAAATATTGTTATAAATTGCATTATTTTAACTTACTTTAAATGTTTTATTTCTTATTCATGTAGGGAAATGCAAAAAAGGAAAGGAAAATGACCAAGCTCGGAAGAGTAAAAAAGGTTCTTCCAATCAGGATACAACTAATGCTGCAATAACATCCACTGCTGCAATAACATTCACGTAAAGTAATTTATTTCAAACAGTTTCATTTAAAAAAAAAAAAACTGCACATTAAAAAACAGCGCATTAATTCATTTTCTTCTAGTCAGAAAAATGTATATTAAGTAATGTTCTCTTGCATAATCCTTAGGGCACGTGGAGCAAACCAAGGAACAGTTGGAGGTGCCCAACAAATGTGCACTACATCTCACCTTAGCCTTATTCAATTACAATTGGGTAACCAAATTTAATTTCATAATTGATTTAGCCGAACTATTATTTTATTGTAAATTTATTGTTACTGTCATTTTAATACAAATCTCATTCGCATCAACTAAGCACAAGCAATGCATCTCAACAACAATCACAAACTATACACTTATCCAGTAACCCCATCACTCCACCAAGACATGTAGCTAATGTATGCTTGTAAATAGGTTCAACTTTACAACCTTGAAAAAGTTGTAATTAGTAGTTTATTAGTTTAAAAAGTTAAATTATTTTATTATTTTTTGTATCAGATTTGGTTAACACATATAATTGTTGGAACAGTTTTTGTGATGCCCAAATCTGATTCTGTCAAGTGGTGGTTGTTTTTGTTTTATAAGTTGACAATTGGGTTGTAATCTTTTTGTGTTTTATTAGCAGTTGATGGTGTTGATAATTTTGCATGGTGGCAATTGATGGTGGATGATAAGTTATTAAATTAGTTGGAGGATTTTGTATAAGGGATATATTACATTATGGATTACTGATAGGGAAATGTTTGTTTTTTATTAGGGAATGTTGACAGGGAATTGTTTATGCAATTGTTTTTTTATGGAATGTTACTTTGTTAGTGGTCCTCATTATAGGGTCCATATTAATATTTGTTGTAATGAATAGTAATGTTGGTTGACAGGGAAATGTATATGGAATATATTATTAGTCTTATGCTTGTTTTTTTTTTTTTAATTTATGAACATGTGTAAAATTGCATTATAATGGCAGTAATAACTACTTCATACTCAACAGTTTTTTTTTTTTTTTTTTAAGAACAGTTGTTTAATTGGCCTTATATATAACAAAACAGCTTTTAAAAGTAAAATAGTAATTTCACATGCCATGGTAAAACAATTTTTAAGGATAAAATTGTAATTTCCATAAGTATATCCAAATAATTCATAATCTTGTATAAGGGTAAAATTGGAATTTTAAATGTATATATAAATTTATTTAGTTAACATAAGGTGAGGATAAAATGGTAATTACATTAAAAATTAGCACATTTTTTTAGGGGCAAAACAGTCATTTTAAGTCATCAAACATAATACAGGGGTAAAACAGTCTTTTTACTAATTTTGTTAGGTTTGACTGGCAAAAATTTAGTCAAAAAGACCAAATTAATGCATTTCCTAAAAGTTAGGGACCAAGGATACTACCATAACTACTTTAAAAAATTGATAATTTTCCAAAAGGTAGGGACCAAAATGATAATCGCCCTAATATAAATTGGGATAAAAGATGGGATGTCTAATATTTGGGTGAATTGCACTCAAATATCTTGACTTTTATTATAATTGCACGTTTAATACCAGTTTTGTCATAATTACACTCAAATACCCTAGAATGTGTTGACCACCGTTAAAGTAACGGTGGCTTGGACGGCTCATAACAAAATGACGAGCTGCCCCTGTACATTTACACATGTGTTCTGACATTAACATCATAACATTAAAAAATAATAATTATAAAAATAATTTTTAAAAGTAATAATAATTAAAAATAACAAACAATCACTATTCATCGTCTTCACCGTTACCATCTCCACTATCACCATCAAAACATTTTTCCTAGAAATTCTAGCCCCATTCATCAACACTCCTAGTCTCCATTATCACCATCTACTCACAGAAAAAAAAAACATTTTCTCTAAACAACAAATTTCTTCAATCTTCAACAACAACAACAACCATAACAACAACAAATCCATAAACATTCATCTTCTTCCACTTTTTAACAATAACAATCCACTTCTTTAACAAAATAAAAACAAAAAACAAAAGTACAAAAGTACAAAAAAAAAATTCTCATAAATTCAACCTCATTCATCAATACTCCTAGTCTGCATTATTACCATCTACCCACATAAAAAAAAATTTTCTCTAAACAACAAATTTCTTCAATCTCCAACAACAACAACAACCATAACAACAACAATCCAAAAACATTAATCTTCTCCAGCTCAACTAAAAACACAATCCATCAATAATAAACCACTATCTTCCCCATTCGATTCAAAAATACAATCAATCCATTAACTTTATCTACCAAAAAAATGAAAAAGATTACAACAACTGCCACTATCAACACAAACAAACAAAACCACAATCCCATTGATGAGAAATATCCTCTGTATTCATCACTACCACAATCAACACAAACAAACACAACCACAAGGAATGAACAAAACTAAAATATCCGAACCAGAGACCTAGACGCAGAAGCAACCTCTATAAATCGCTACTAACAATACCTAGCCACAAGACCCAAATCTATCAAATCAAGACACGACCACACAAACACCCACTACTAACAAGAAAACCCAATCTAATCCACTAGGACTCAACAACTCAAAAGCACAACCCAAACACAAATCGAAGGAGGAAAGAAAATCCAATCGTGGGAAGAGAATAAAAGAAGGAGAAAAAACAACACCCAAATTAAACACCTAAGGGAAGAAATTAGAGAAAATTTGAAGGGAAGGAGAGAGATCCGGAAAAATCCAGATATCTCTCCATTCTAAATTGTTTTTAATTTTTTTAAAATTTTTAATTTTTTTAATTTTTAATTTATTTAAATAATTTAAAAATGACGTAGCATATTTGTATTGGTTATGTGGATTTTATAATTTTTTTTAAAAGCAATTTACACGTAAAAGACCAATTTGCCCTTCAACCGTTTGGTCAACCGTTAGTTTTAACTTGGTCAACTAAAAGTAGGGTACTTGAGTGTAATAAACGATAAACTGGCATTATGTATGTAATTAAGACTAAACTCAGGGTATCTTAGTGCAATTCACCCCTAATATTACTCATCAAATTATTAAAAAAAATAAAGAATTATAAAATTAAAAAAAAAACCTAAAATACAATGAGGTTAGCTTAGTAATAATAGTCCTTATACTTACACCTAAAGTTATGAATTTGAATTCCTCTCTTTTAAATTTCGAATTAATTACAGTAGCTAAAAAAAAATTAAAGAATTACAAAATTAAAAAAAAATGATAATAAATTAGTACATAGCCAAGATTTGGCCTAACATGGCTAGGACTTGGGCAGGGATTGGTGTACTAGGTGAGTTTTAATTTTTAATATTGGTGTTTTTTGTCCTTTTGAGTCAAATTTGAATAATAAAAATATTCAAACTTCTTGTTACTTTCTAACATAATTAAAAGTAGAACGAATAATAATAAAGTACTCTGACGTTTGGCTATATTGTAATAAAATCATGAGTTTAGCCTTAATTATACATTAGTACCCTCATTTAGTTAATTTGGTCAAAAATAAAAGTTTGACCAAAATTATTCTTCTGTTGTGTTTTAATATTTGTTTCGATTCCTACAAGTGGTATCAGAGATCTAATTTTTTGATCATACAAGTGGTATCGAAGCTTGGTTAAAGTTCAAGGCAAGATTTGGAGCAGAGCAGGCCGTCAACACCATTGTGAAGCGTGAATACGCGTCAGCAACGTACCGCCGTGCGTTTCTATGAGTTAATGTGCAACCCACACAAAAGTGCATGCAATTCTCAGTTAAGCAAAAGGTGCAACAATGAAAGAGATTGCATATAAACTTAAGACTTCAAAGAAGTTAAGTGAAGTTGCACAGCTAAGAAGAATTCTAACGGATTTGAAATTCAAATTGAATTACATCTGTGACTTGGTAAAATATAAGGAAATCAAAAACATCTTTTGGCCTTATGAAGATCAATGTGTTGAGAAGATTTTGAAGTCATTCAAGGATGATCTCTTCTCAAGAAAAAGCTATATAGGGTTAATTTCGCCAAGTTTGCCAAGCCTAGTTTTAGTAGGATTATTATTTGTAATATTTATTAAATTAGATTTTCCAGTTCAAGTTAGAATAGGTTATATGAATACTAATGGGATTTAGAATTTCAATTAGTTCCCTATAAATAGGCTTGTTAGAAACAAGAAAGAAGAAATACAATGTAGGCCAAAAGGCCAGAAATAAAAGGTTGGTAAATGGCCAAATCAAAAGATCGATAACGGTCTAGGTTAAAATATCATTTTAACCAAACCAAAAAGAAATAAAGGTTGAAAGACTATTTCGATCAAAAAGATTATTCTTATATTGTCTTTCAATATTTGTTTTGATTTCTACAAGTGATATCATATATCTAATTTTTCTATCCAACAATATTCCAAATAGTTTACATGTCATACCAAATTGTTTACATGTTAGGGAGGAATTGTACAAACGCCTCTGACGTTTAGTGAAATTATACGGATAGATAAAGTTTGGCTATATCAACACAAACCTCACATGGCGTTTGAAAAATATTGCACAGATATCCTCTGCTATCAACTTGAGACTGTTAGACACTAATAGTCAATGGACAAAGGTATAAAAAGTCTAAAATGCCCTTTTATTTTTAAAAATTAAATAATTATTTTTTATTTTATTTGTATTGTCAACTAGCGTGAGTTGTAAACAATATATCAACTAATGAAATCTGTATATGGTGTTTTAAGTGGCTTACAAGTTAGTCCCATAATTTTTTACCCATTGAGGGTTTCTACGTAAAAATTATTGTGTTGATCTTTAAAATAGGTTTTTTTTTTTTAATTCTATAATATTTGTTATTAATCTGCATTTTTTATAAAGAAACTGCTATGAATGAGAAGTTTGTTTAGTGGAGAAGAGCATATCAGTTGCTCTTGTATTGGCTTATGAGCACTGAGAATGAATGTCTATGTAACACCCCCTAACCTGACCCGCCTGGACCGAATCAAAGAGCGCTACCCATTTTCAAAACTTTTCTGACTTAAGCTAAAATAATAACTTTGAAACTATATATTATATTTTGAAAAACGGTCAAATCAAATTTTATAAAAATTTTGCCAGAGTTTCCTCTGTTTTTCTAACTTTCCAAAAACCTGTTTAATAAAATAACAATTTCCACAAACATACACTTCAAAAACCCATATTAAACATTTTGCGCACCCTTCCAATTTTTGGTGCATAAACTTTCAAAAATAATAAAATTACATTTTTTTTATACAGCATAAACTTTTAGAAAAATATTTACAAACTTTTACATTCCTTTGTATATGCATGCTTAACATATATATATATATATATATATATATATATATATATATATATATATATAAGTATAAAGTAAATAATAATTACCTAAAAACTTCTGGAGTGATGTGACTCTGGTTCTTTTCTCTGCAGGTGTCACCCTTCAATCTTTATCTTCTCTAGAATCCTTCTTACCTACGCTCAATAAAACTCAACGCGCTAAGCAAATTTTGCTTAGTGGGTGTACACTAAATATATTTACAAAAATCCTATAATAACATTTATAAACATGTTTTCACAAAATTAAATATCAAATGCATATCGAAACATAATATTTAATTAAAATCAAACGAATTATGTTCCATAATCATATAAAAGGAAGTAAAACTCTTTTCCATAATTTCATAATTTTTCCATGTACAATCAATCATTTTCAATCCAGGTCCTTGGTACACTTAACATAATTTACTGGACTGGAATATGGGTTGTTCGACGTTATGCACTCGGTGCCTGTCCGTCGAACCTAAATCTATATAAGCTCCCAATTTGACATCAGACCCTTGGTGACTACCCGTCGAATGGTATCATATGCATCTATTTCCGACATTGATTACTCGGTGTCTTTTGTTGGAAATATTTCATATCAACTCCCTACCCTAGGACCGGTCAGTCAGTGCCTGCTCAAAATCCATAGGGTGGTACATCATAATAATAATATCAGTGCAGTACTGCTGAAATAACTCAGCTGGTATACCAACCTCCTATATCCATTTTCTATGTTTAAGTATCCTAGGGCCTTTTTAGTTTCCAGTTCACAGAATACATATATTCAATTCCAATTTCAAATTATTTCTTTTCATTCGAAATTATCAAATATAATTTCTAAATGATAGTTTTCAAATCAACAATATATATATATATATATATATATATAACATAATTATTTTCAAGATTCCATAAACTTCCATCAATAGAAATCATAAAGTTTCATCAATAACTATATCAAAGTAATCAAAAATCATTTTCAAACATAAATCACAATTCAATTTATTTGAAAACACAATAAAAAAAAGTTCGATTAAATCAATATGTGTGTGTGTGTGTATGTTCATGAATCATAAACTTTCATCAAAATAACTCACAAACATTATTCGAATATCATTTTCGAAATTAAATACTCAAAACATAAAAGTTTCCAGAAATTAGTTGACACCAACCTGGGCAATTTTCTCAAACATTTTTCCTTAGATTTCCTTGGATTTCCTACCTGGAATTCTTCCTTTTCTTCATTTTCCTTCTTCTTCTTCTTCTTCACCGCCTCTCTTCTTTCTCTCACTTTTATTTAATTTTTTTTTTTGACTTCGCCCTTAAATCCAATTCCACCACTTGGCACCATATAAGTCACCTCTCTTCTTTCTCTCTCACTTTTATTTAATTTTTTTTTTTTTTACTTCTCCCTTAAATCCAATTCCACCACTTGGCACCATATAAGTTTTCCAATAATTATCATTTTGTCCTAATTTTTTTAATAATTGTCATTTTGCCTTTTGATTTATCAAAATCATAAAGTGACCACCAATAAATTTAATCACATAAATTTGATCAACAATATTTTAATTTACAAATTAATCCACCAATCACATTCCATCTCAATAATTATTCTAAAAATATTTTACACTTATCCAATTACCGAATTAACTTTACCAATGTTTAATTGGACCCATTATCATCCAAATGCATCATAAAAATAATATTTCTAATGGGATTTAAATCGATTAAAATCACTATTCGTTTATACACTATATATCGAATATATATACTTTCTACCAATTTAAATCACATACTTAACTTTTGCATGCTTAATAATAATTAATAATAATTCAAGGATATTTATCATATTTAAGAAAAATTAGGGGCGTTACAGTCTAATTGGAGAGGTCACTGATTGTCAGTCTTCTCTTGAGTTTTGGAGAGTTTTAGAAAATCTATTCTCTTGTGAATCCCTAACTAAGGTCTTGCAATTAAAACAATAGCTTCAAAATACAAAAAAAGACTCAAGTTCTATAAGTGAGTTTGTTCTCAAAGTAAAATCTTATGGAAATGGATTAAAGTCGAGTGGACAAAATGTAACAGGTCATCAAGAGCTATTACTTAGGGTGTTGAATGGCTTAGGCCATGAATATGATCCGGTGATAGTCTTACTCTCTCAATAGCAATCTACAATCTCACTTCATGAGGCTCAATATATGCTCATGACTCATGAACAGAGGATAGAACACCTAAACTCAACAGCTCAAATTGATATGTCTGCACCTTCAACTAATTTTGCTAGCAACAACAATGGCAGAGGTAATAAGAATATAGGTGGAATTAATTCTATAGGTAGAGGAAATAATAGTGGCAATACTTGTGGCAGAAGAGGAAGAGGTGGCAGATAGAATAATAACAGACCTCCTTATCAAATTTGTAATAGATCTGGTCATTTGGCAATCTAATGTTACAACAGATGATAGAAATGTTCAAACTCAGAATTATAACAATAATGTTGGAAGCAATCATGCAACTTTGTAGATCAATGCACAAGGAATATCAAGGAAATAAAATGCAAAGCAACTTTAATCGAGGAGGAAATCAGTCTAACTACCAAGACAATTATCATGCTCACTTCAATCAAACCTCTACACCTTGTGCAACGCTTGAAACAGTTAATGACCCTGCCTAGTATGCTGATAATGGAGCTACCAAGCATGTAACCTCAGATATTGTTAATCTCTCAAGTTATTCTTATAATAAACGATCTAATAAGTTGCTGGTAGGTAGTGACCATCAATTAGCAATATACAATGTTGGTAAATCTCTAGTTAGTTCACACACAAATCTCATACAAGCCTTACACATTAATAATGTCTTGTATATTCCTAAAATTACTAAGAAATTCTTAGCATATCTCAGCTTACTAAAGATAACAATGTTTTGGCTGAGTTCTTTGACACCTCTTGTGTTATTAGGGACAAGACTTCAAAGAGAGTGTTGCTTCAAGGAACACTTAATGAGGGATTATATCAAGTTCAGTTGCATAACGTCAACCTACATAGTCTCCAATCTGGAAGTGCCTCAATGTATCTTGCAGACTTTCAATTTGATCATTATAATAAGGATGTAAAAACTTAGTATACCTTTTGCATTGTTGCTGATGTGTCTAATTGTCAACCTAATATCAAACATTCTGCTTGTTATTCTGCCTTTACTAATACTTTTGCTCAAACTGTTGTATCTGTTTAGCATTCCAAACTTGGTCATCCATCTTTAAATACTCTAAAGCAGGTGCTTCAAACACTTCATATTCAATTCAATAAGCCTCAACTTGAGTGGTGTGATTCTTACAAAATAGGCAAAATGCATCAACTTTCTTTTTCAAAATCCACTATCACTGCATCTGCTCCTCTGTAGCTTATTTATTATGATATTTGGGGACCTTCTTCCATTAAGTCTAATGATGGATCTAGCTATTATATTATATTTTTGGATTGCTTCATAAGGCATTCTTGATTGTTTTCATTAAAACTGAAATCTGAAACTTTGTCCACATTTATTACCTTCAAAACTCAAGTTGAGAAATAATTTTCCAAACCTATAAAAGTTATACAAACTGATATGCGAGAAGAGTTCCAAGTTTTTTCCTTTTATCTGAAGCAACAAGGAATCTTACTTCGATTTTCTAGTCCCTATACATACCAACGGAATGGTGTATCCTAGAATACGCATAGACATATAATTGAGTTGGACTCACAGTACCTGCTTATGCTAAGCTTCTCTTGTTCTTTTGGGTTGAAGCTTTCCAAGCTGCTACAATACTCATTAATAATTTGTCTACCCCATTTCTCCATAACATCTCACCCTTTGAAAAATTGTATCACAGACAACCAAATTACCATTTTTTTTTAAGTCATTTAGGTGTGCATATTTCCCTTATCTTAGACCTTTTGCCTCTCACATGTTTGGTTTTCACTCTACCAAATGTGTATTCATTGGATACAACTTGCAACGTAAATGTTATAAGTGTTCACATCATTCTGGGAAAGTGTATTTGTCTAGGAATCTGTTGTTCCATGAGTTTAATTTTCCTTATACCTCTCTGTTTGCTTCTAAACCTGCTTCAGGAACACCAAATGCTAGACTTCTTTGTCACTTTTTCAGAATTTGTCTCCTGTCATACCAACTGTTCCAACTACCTCATCTTTACCTCAAATCTTTATTGAATTAAATGCACATTCATCACATCTACTACAAACACATCCAATGCAGACTGGATCTAAAATTGCTTAATCTAAGCCTCCAGTCTACTATGTCTTGTCTCAATCACCATGCTCATCATCTCTGGAGAGTGAACCAACTAGTGTTAAGTCTGCTGCTCCTGACCTAAGGGGAAACTTGCCATGAATGAGGAATACAGTGCCTTAATGAAGAAAGATACATGGACATTAGTCCCTACACCATCTCATTGTAACATTGTTAGTCACAAGTGGGTATTTAGGACCAAATACAAACTTGATAGGATTGTGGCTAAGTATAAAGCTACGCTAGTTGCTAAAGGGTTTCATTAAACTCTAAGAGTGGATTTTTCTGAAACTTACAGTCCAATTATAAAACCATCCACTATTAGAGTTATTTTCACCTTGGTAGCCACCTTTGGATGGGATATACAGCAAGTAGATGTGAATAATGTATTTTTAAATGGTGATTTGCAAGTGCCTGTTTTCATGGAGCAACTAGCTGGGTTTGTTAGCTCCAAGTTTCTTCACCATGTGTGCAAGTTAAATAAAGCACTCTATGGCCTTAAGCAGGCCCCAAGAACTTGGTTTCACAAGCTTAGGATTTTACTCTTATCTTGGGGATTTCATAACTCTAGTTCTGACATTTCTTTGTCCATTAAAAGGACAAGGAAGTTTTTACTCTATGTATTGGTATATGTGGATAGTATTCTTATAACCGGAACTGAAAATCTGCTCATTCATGAGACTATTGGTGTCTTAAACTTTGATTTTGCATTGAAGAATCTAGGCCAAGTAAACTATTTTCTAGGCTTTGAAGCTTACAGAATTCACATGAGAGCTATCCCACTCAAACAAAATATATCCTTGATCTCTTAACCAAAACAAACTTGATGAATTCAAAGCTGTGCAATGCTCATCTCTATTCAAGTGTCAAGTTATCTGCTGACAATAGACAACCCTTCTCTAATTCAACTTTTTATAGAAGCACCATTAATGCTCTCCAATACCTCACTTATGTTGAAGTATAAACTTGTTTTAAGCCCAAACTATGTGAAGGCCTGAACCATTATGAGAGCCCAAACCCAAGCCCAAATAAATTAGAGTCCAAGTCTATAAATAAGGTTCAAGCCCTCTATCTAGAATTTTCTAGGCTTTGGTAATTAGACATAAAAATCATGTGGTCAATTGGAAGGATGTTGAAGGATGTTGAAGGATGAGATGTATGGTTATTATAATTTTAGATTAGTTTATTTGTGTGGTGTAAAATGATTTGTAATTAGTATAAATACCCTTCACCATTGTGGTTTAGACATTAAGAAGAAGCAAAGGTTCTAAGTGAGTGAAGAAGAAGCAAAAGAGTGAGTGAGTTCTTAAGTGAGAGTGTTCTTGTAATATTTGTTTTGAGTTTAAATAGAAGTTTTTTTAGTGTTTTATTTCTAACAAAGTGGTATCATATCTGAGTTGGAAAGTGTACACTATAGCATATCAAAATCGAAGTTCTTGACGAGACGAAGCCGGCGACGCAAAAATCACCCTGATCGGAGTTCAAACGAGCTACCGGACGTTTGCTACCAGAGAGTGAGTTAACTCACCGAGTATAAGCTGAGTCAGCCGAGTTAAAAGTGAGTCCAGCCGAGTTGGAGCCGAGTTGACCGAGTCGTAAGCTGTTGACCGTACCGTCAAAAAACGTTGACTGTTGACCAGGTTAGGTTGATCGTTGACTTTAACTTTGACAAAAAAATTGATTTTTTGTCTGAGTCCATCTTAAGGTTTTTCAACGTTCTAAGTCAATCCGTGTAGTCATAATTTTGGAATTCTCACTATATTGAGAGTTATGGCTAATGGTATAGCGTCGTTTCAAGTTTCAACACTCAAGAACGAAAACTATGATAATTGGAGTATCAAGATGAAAGCTCTCCTTGGAGCACACGATGTCTCGGAAGTCGTAGAGAAAGGCTACACCGAACCAGAAGATGAGTCAACTCTATCCCAAACTCAAAAGGATAGCTTAAAAGACTTAAAGAAGAGAGATAAAAAGGCTCTCTATCTCATCTATCAAGCGTTAGATGATGATGGTTTTGAGAATATTTAAAGTGCAAGCTCCGCTAAGCAAGCATGGGAGAAGTTGCAAATCTCTTACAAAGGAGTCGAAAAGGTAAAGAAGGTCCGTCTCCAAACATTAAGAGGTGAATTCGAATCCTTAAATATGAAAGCATCTGAATCTATTTCATATTATTTCTCAAGAGTAGCAACCGTTTCTAATCAATTAAAAAGAAACGGTGAAAAGTTAGAAGATGTAACAATAATAGAGAAGATACTCCGTTCATTGGATCCCAAATTTGAGCATATTGTTGTGACAATAGAAGAAACTAAAGACCTGGAAGAAATGACGATCGAGCAACTCCAAGGATCATTGCAAGCATATAAAGAAACACATAAGAGGAAGCAAGAGATCAACGAGCAACTCCTCAAGATACAACTGAAGGAGAAGGAAGAAAGTCAAGCCACGAGAGAAGCCAGTGTGGTCGAGGTAGAGGCCAAGGACGAGGACGAGGTAGAAGCTTGGCCATGGACGAGGTTGGAATTCTAATAGCAGTAATCCCAACAACTACGAGAAAGGTCAAAGCTCAACAAGAGGCCGTAGAAGAGGCAATTCAAACTTGAAATCTCAAGGTCAATGCTATAATTGTTAGAAATTTGGGCATTATGCTTCGGACTGTAGAGCTTCCAGTAGTAAAGTTGACGAAATGTCTAATTATGTGGAAGTAAAGACTGAACAGAAGGACACCGTACTACTAGCTTGTAGAGACAATGATAGAGACCAAGAAAATACTTGGTACCTCGACACTGGTGCAAGCAACCACATGTGTGGAAGAAGAAATATGTTCGTAGAGCTAGATAAATCAGTTGCTGGCAATGTCTCTTTTGGAGATGATTCAAAAATATCAGTGAAAGGAAAAGGTAACATCCTTATCCGCGCTAAAGATGGTAGTCATCAATTAATCTCAAATGTCTACTATGTGCCCAATATAACATGCAACATGTTGAGTATGGGTCAACTCTTAGAAAAAGGCTATGATATTCATATGAAGGATTGTAGTATTTCTATAAGAGATGGCAAAGGGAATCTAATAGCCAAAGTAAATGTAACACCCTCTGACCCAATACGCTCGGACCGAATCAGGGAGCGCTACACTGTACGGAAAACTTTGCTTTACTGTATAAAAATCGTGTCCTTAAATTAAAAGATAAACATTAAATAATGGTCCAAAAATATTTTCTGAAAACCTGGTCAGAGTATCCTCCGTTTTCCTGATTTACCAAAACCTGTTTTACAAATACCGTTTATATAAAATATAATATTTAAGTAATACCCATTCAAAAGTAACAGAATCCATTTTACCAACAAACATAATTATTATAGAAAATACATAAAACCAACATAATCCTTACAAATATTTACAAAACATTTCCGGTAAATACATGTACTTAAAACATAACTACTATACACAAAATGTCTACCCAAATGTATAGGAACCATGTGACTCTGGCTCGGATCCTGCAGATTCTACTCTTCTATGTCTTTGCCTTCTCTGGAACCTCTGTTACCTACGTGTGAGAAAACTCAACACGCTAAGCATATAGCTTAGTAGGTGTACATAAAACTATAATTACGCTTACACTATAATATCATTTAAATCAAAACATCAAAAATATACTGACAAATAAATAATCATTATGGGACTCCATTCAAATCAAATACAAATTAAAGCATATATTCACTTTAAAAACAAGGCAAGTCAAATATTCGTAAATCACTTCCCAATATAAAACACGTTTCAAATCAAATAACATTTCTAGTTTCAAAGAACATTTCTATATTCATATGGGCTGCTGATCTATATAACATAAGTTGTGGACTGGATTACGGGTGGTTCGGCTTCGAATACTAAACCGAACATCATATCAGAGTTGGACACCAACGGAGTACCCGTTGCATGTCCCATATCAAATTACAATATTTCTGTGATACATAATCACAGCATTTCGACACAATACTGTTCAGAGAACCCAATTAACATGTCAATTTCCTATATCCATATCTATGTTTACATATATCAGAGCCAAATCGCTTTTCGAAAACAATACTATTTATTCCGTTCAGAATTATCGAATTAAATCCAAATCATATCCATATCTATAAACATATTTCCAAAATCCGAATCGCATCAATATTCATTTAAAAGCAAAATACAAAATCATTTTTGAATATATTTCTGAATCTGGAAATCGCATCAAATCCATTTAAAAACCACATGCAAATATAACTCATAAATCCATAGAAAATCCAAATGCCCCGAAATCGCTTTTCGATACAAATCACAAAAAAATATATACCAAATCGCTTTTAACCATATTCTCCGTAAGAATACTATAATCAAATCATATCGAAAATCAATTCAGAATATTTTTCATAAACAATATTACGGATCCAAATTATATTTCAAATAAACGTAATCCAAATCATCCCAAAATCAATTTCAAACAACAAATCATAAACAATATAACTCAAATAAACTAAAAATAATATAATATAATTATTCGAAAATATTCTGAAAAAACTGAAAATTCGAAAACGAAAGTCACCAAACCTTAATACCTTTTTTTCCTACTCTTTTTGTAACACCCCCCGACCCGACCCGGTTGGACCGACCCAGGGAGCGCTACTCGGTTTTCAAACTTTCTAAATTCATTTTTATAAACTGAAAACCATATAAATTATAGTTTCAAAAATCTTTTTCAAGTGAGCCCAACACTTAAACTTTTTACAAAAATTCGGCAGAGTACCGTTTTTTTTTCGGATTTTCCAAAACCTGTTATTACACAATTCAATTCAAACACAATTCTCAATTTCAACACTTCTATAACATTTTCAAACAGTTGCGCACTCTGCCGTTTAGTGCGACTTACCATCACAATTTATAAAATATAACAAATCAAACTTTAATATTTACAAACATAATAACAATATAAGACAGAAATCATAAATAATTGATTACAAAACATATTTACAGACTCACTGTATATGCATGTTTACAAAATACATATATATCAATAGAACTACCCAACTGTAGTAATTCTGTGACTCGGTCTGCAACTCTTTCTTCCTCAGTCTTTAACTTCTTCCGGATCCCTGGTACCTACGCGTTAGAAACAAAACTAACGCGCTAAGCATAAAGCTTAGTGGGTGTACTATAAATTCAATTAAATAAACCACAATATAAATATCTTTTAAAAAGAAATAAATCACAATATGAATTTCATTTCTAATCATGTACAAATCAAATGAACTTCAAAATCAAATCATAAAACAGTTTCCATCACTTTAATTTCCATAATAAAAACAACATATACAATCCATTAATAAATTCATTCAATTCACTTCCCAATTCGTTTCAAATCTGACCCGCTAGAATACTAAACATAACAGGACTGGAATATGGGTCAAACTCCCACCGAGGACGAATCCTACGAGTGGTACGTGTCTCCCAACTCTAGGACCGTGGGTACGGAACCTAGAGAGGTACATAACTCCCTATCCCAGGAACGAATCCTTGGGAAGGTACATGGCTCCCAACCCCCAGGACGAATCCTGAGGAGGTACGTGTCTCCCAGCCTCTGGACGAATCCAAGAGGAGGTACATAATAATCATCAGTATCAATCAGTAGCGGCGCAGTACTGCTCAGTAAAACCCAGCTGGTATACCAACCTCCTATATCCATTTCTATGTCTAAGTATCCTAGGGCCGTTTCCATACAATCAATTTCGTAATAGGTAATCAATAACCGATAATTACTCAATAAACATATAAGTCACGTAGTATTCTTCAAGAATCATACTCAAAAATTTTACGAAAATCTAAATCAATTATTTTTTTAACGAAATCGAAATATTCGAAAACGAAATCGAAATACGATCTATCACAAAATCAGTCCAAAATCAACAATAAAAACATCAAACATCGATTTTTCATATACAATAAAAAATTTTCATACTAATAATCGAAAACGAAATCTTCTAACGAAATCAAAAACGAAAACGGAAACGAAAACGAAAACGAAAACGAAACAATAACGAAAGACTTTTCGTAACGATTTCGAAAACAAACGTACACCAACCTGGAATCCGTTTTTCGTTCGAGAAATCGCGGTTCTACGATTTCATTTTCCTTCCCTTTCCCTTTTCTCTTTCACCCACACTTACTTTCTCTCTCTTTCCTTCCTTCTCTTTCTTCTTCTTTCTCTCTTCTTCTTTTTCTTCTTCTTCTTCTTCTTTCTTTCTTCTTTTTCTTTTCTTTTCTCGGTCTCTTTTTCCTTCTTTCTCGCTCTCTCTCTCTTCTCTCGCTGTTTTCTGGCTTCTGCGAGAAGCTTCTCTTTTTTTTATATTTTTTTTCGCTACCGCGACCGCCGTCGCGACCTGTGGTCGCGCCACCAGGTCGCAGTGCTCACTGGAGCATTCTCACCGCCTTCGTCGCGAGCGCGCCTTGGTCGCGTTGCTCGCTGCCCGAATTTGACGTTTTCATCGCGAGCAGTTCATCGCGACCTGTGGTCGCGGTGACTGGTCGCGATGCTCACTGCCAGAAATTGTGTTTTCCACCGCGAGCGAGCCATCGCGACCTGTGGTCGCGGTGACCAGGTCGCGATGCTCTCTGGTTCAGTTTTTAATTTTTCATACATTAATTTTCAACCATTCAATCTGGTCCGCTGGAAATCATAAAAATATATAACATTAATTACATTTAATTACATTTAATTATATTTTCATCCTCTCAAATAGTAAAATTTATTTTCACATATATAACATTAATTACCCGAAATCCGGGATGTTACACTTTTCTTCTTTTTCTTCTTTTTCCTTTCCTTCTCTCTCAGCGTTGCTTCTCCCTTCTTCCTTCTTTTCTTCTTTTCTTTCTTACGCCAATCTCATTCTCCTATGTTATGTTTCTGGTTTGTTTTTTATTATATGCACACACACACACACATATATATGTTTTATATGTGTGAGTGGAACCACCTACCTCCACTCACACACATATATTATTATGATTATTATATATCCTTAATTATAACATGTCCCCTTAATATTCTAAAATTCTAAAATGGAAACCAATTTACAATTAATCACATTCCATCTCGATAATTATTCCAAAAATATTACATACTTATCCAATTACCAAATTGACTTCACCAATATTTAATTGGACCCATTATCATCCAAATGCACCATGAAAATAATATCTCCAATGGGATTTAACTCGGTTAAAATCACTATTCATTTATACACCATATAGCAAATATATACTTTCCACCAAGTTAAATCACATACTTGACTGTTGCATGCTTAATAGTAATTACTAATAATACTTCTCATAATTATGAAAAATTAGGGGCGCTACAGTAAAAATGTCAAAGAATAGATTATTTTCTTTGAACATTCAAAACGATGTTGCAAAGTGCCTGAAAGCCTGCTACAAAGATACATCTTAGTTATGGCACCTTCGATTTAGGCATTTCAATTTTGGAAGCTTGGAGCTACTAACTAAAAAGGAAATAGTGAGAGGACTACCGTGCATCAGTCATCCTGACCAACGTTGTGAAGGATGTTTACTCGGAAAGCAATTTAGAAATAGCTTTCCAAAAGAGTCAGACCCAAGAGCCAAGAAGCCACTCGAGCTAGTTCATACCGATGTGTGCGGTCCGATTAAGCCAAGCTCTCTCGGTAACAGTAACTATTTCCTTCTCTTCATTAATGATTTTTCAAGAAAAACATAGGTTTATTTCTTGAAGCAGAAATCAGAAGTCTTTGGAGTATTCAAGAAGTTCAAAGCTGCTATGGAAAAAGAAAGTGGCCATAAGATCAAGGCATTGAGATCCGATAGAAGAGGAGAATTCACATCCAAGGAATTCTTGGAGTTTTGTGAAGCAAATGGAATTAGACGTCCTCTAACTGTTCCTAGATCCTCCCAACAAAATGGAGTTGCAGAAAGGAAGAAAAGAACAATCCTGGATTTGGTGCGAAACAATGCTTAAAAGCAAGAGATTGCCCAAGGAGTTTTGGGCGGAAGCAGTAGCGTGTGTAGTGTATTTGTCCAATCGTTCTCCAATAAGAAGAGTGTGGGGAAAGACACCTCAAGAAGCATGGAATGGTAGAAAGCCCGACATCTCCCACCTAAGAGTTTTTGGAAGCATAGCCCATGTTCATGTATCAGATGAGAGAAGAACCAAGCTTGACGATAGAAGTGAGAGTTTCATCTTCATCAGCTATCCCGCTTATTCAAAAGGTTACAAGCTATACAACCCAAATTACAAAAGGTTTGTGATCAGCCGAGATGTGATATTTGATGAATAAGAAAAATGGGATTTTGGATCACATGTAGACAACTTCAACTTCAACTTCACTCCACAATTTGAAGAAACAGAACAGACACCAGAGGAGCAACTAGAAGAACCTCAACAAGAACCCACTACACCACTAGCATCACCAGCTTCAATAGATAATGAAACTTCACCACCATTATTTTTACAAAAAAGAGCAATGGAGCGAACAAGAGGTCTTCAAGATTTATATGAGGTAACTAAAAGATCTGATAATCTTACTCTCTTTTGCCTCTTTGCTGATTGTGAACCAATGAGTTTTGAAAAAGCTGCTCAAGAAAAGAAGTGGAGAGATGCGATGGATGTGGAAATTAAAGCCATTGATAAGAACAACACTTGGGAACTTGTTCCTCTTCTAAAGGGTCACAAGGCAATTGGTGTCAAATGGGTGTACAAAACAAAGCGAAATTCTAATGGAGAGATAAAAAGGCACAAGGCAAGGCTAGTTGCGAATGGCTACAGTCAAAGAGCTGGAATAGACTATGAGGTATTTGCTCCAGTTGCTAGATTAGAAACTACAAGACTAATCATTTTTATGGCAGTACAAAACAAATGGAAGATACATCATATGGATGTAAAGTCTGCCTTCCTAAATGGAGTTCTTGAATAAAATGTCTACATTCAGCAACCACTGGGTTACGAAGTCAAAGGCCAAGAAGACAAAGTTTTGAAGCTGAGAAGAGCTCTTTATGGGTTAAAGCAAGCACCAAGGGCATGGAATAGCATAATTGACAAGTACTTCTAACAAAATTGCTTCACCAAATGTCCCTACGAGCACGCCCTATATATCAAGATCATTAATGGAGATATTCTAGTAGTATGCTTGTACGTGGATGATTTGATTTTCATCGGTAATAATCTAAGCCTGATTGAAAAGTTCAAGAAAGCAATGGCCAAGGATTTTGAGATGACTGACATCGAATTAATAGCGTACTATCTTGGTATTGAAGTCAAACAAAAGGAAGAATGCATCTTTATCTTCCAAGAAAACTATGCAAAGGAGATACTCAAGAAGTTCAAGAGGGATTATTGTAAGCCGATAAACACGCCAGTAAAATGCAGAATCAAGCTATCAAAGCATGATAAAGGTGAAAGCATAGATCCAACATTCTTCAAGAGTTTAGTTTGAAGCTTACGCTATTTGACGTGCATGAGGCCAGATATTCTTTATGTTGTTGGACTTGTGAGTCGATACATGAAGAATCCAACAACCACCCATTTCAAAGCCGCTAAGCGAATCCTCCGTTACATTAAAGGTACACTTGATTTTGGCTTGTTTTATTCAATTTCTAATGATTACAAGCTTGTGGGATATAGCGATAGCGATTGGGGTGGAGACATAGATGATAGGAAGAGCACCAGGGGTTCGTGTTCTTCATAGGAAACACAGCTTTCACATGGATGTCAAAGAAGCAATCGATTGTCATCCTATCCACTTATGAAGCCGAATACGTAGCTGCTACTTCGTGCGTTTATCATGTAATATGGCTCAGAAATTTACTGAAAGAATTAGGTTTGCCACAAGAAGAGCCTACTGAGATTTGTGTCGACAACAAGTCAGCCATTACCTTAGCAAAGAATCCAATGTTCCATGATTGAAGCAAGCATATTGATTACCACTACACAAGGGAGTGCATAGCGAAAAGGGATGTGCAAATGGAGTACATGAAGTCCAAAGATCAAATTGTAGATATTTTCACTAAGCCACTCAGGTTTGAAGATTTTTCGAGATTAAGAAGTTTGTTTGGCATGGTAAAACAAGTTTAAAGGGGGGTGTTAAAGTATAAATGTAACACCCCCTGACCCGACCCGGCTGGATCGACCTAGGGAGCGCTACCGGTTGTCAAAACTTTCTAAATTCTTTTAGAACTGAAATCCATATAATTTATAATTTAAAAATCATTTCAAGTGAACCCAATAAATAATCTTTTTACAAAAATTTCGGCAGAGTTCCGTTTGTTTTTCGAATTATCCAAAACCTGTTTTTCAAATAAAAGCTCAAATCACAACAATGCACAAAAACACTTCAAATATCATTTTTCAAACAATTGCGCACTCTGCCGTTTAGTGAGACTTTCCATCACATTTTAGAAAATAAAACGATTCAGAATTTAATATTTACAAACGTTCTAAAAATGAAAGACAGAAATCGTAAAATAATTAATTACAATACATAATTACAAAACATATTTACAGACTCTCTGAATATGCATGCATAGCAATCATATTACACATGAACATAGATATCTACCCAAAAATTGTGACTCTCCACCTCTGTCTGCAGGAATCTCCTCTTCAGTCTTTGGCCTCTTCAGTCTCTCTGGTACCTACGCGTTAGAAACAAACTAACGCGCTAAGCAAAACTGCCTAGTGGGTGTACACTTAACATAAATGACAATATAATATAAAACGGTATAGCTAAAACAATATCTCGTAAATCAGAAATTCAGAAATGTAATTAGACAGTAAAGCTTATAAACATAATTGTTCAGAAGTATAAATATATATAAAACAAACATTTCTCAAATACTAAAACTTTATCAACATACCATATGTCAAACTTTATGGAATTCAGATCAATATCATTTCTTTATTCCCATAACACTTTCTATCCATAAATTCTAAATCTGGCCCGTGATACACATAACAGGGCGTACAAGACTGGATTACGGGTTTTACAGTCGGGTTTCCCATTTCATATGAAATGGTATCCCTATATAAACAGTCGGTTTCCCATTTCACGAAGAAATGGTATCCGGGTATTCTCACAGTCGGTTTCCCATTTCACGAGGAAATGGTATCCGTGGTAAACAGTCGGTTTCCCATTTCACGAGAAAATGGTATTCGTAATCACTGATCAGAGACAATACAGTGCAGTACTGCTATCAATTCACCCAATTGACATGTCAATCTCCTATATCCAAATATCCCTATACATATATCAGGGCCGTTAAAGCTCATAACAAATCGAATCTTTGGTTTCAGAAATCAACGAAAACCATTTTAAATCAAAATCCCTAAATAAGAAAATCAAACAATAACTGAAAATCAGATTTTTGAAACACACGATTTTATTCCACTTTTCACAATAACAAAATAATGCACAAATAACTCAACAATATATAAAAAAATGCAATACGAGTATATTCTCAAATCAATACGAATGTATAAAATCCATAACGATATTTTTAACATACTAAATCAAAACTTTTTATCAAAATAAGTTCGGAATCGTGTGTACACCAACCTAGATACCGTTTTTCTCTCGTCAATCGCGGTTCTACGTTTTCTTTTCTTTTCCCTTTTCTTTCTCTTCCCTTCCTCTTTTCTTCTACTTCTTCTTCTTCCCTTTCTTCTTCTTTCTCTTCTTCTTCCTCTTTTTCTTCTTTCTCTCTTCTTCTTTCTTTTCTTTCTTTCTTCTTTTCTTTTCTTTCTTTCTTCTTTTCTCGGCCCCTCCTCTCTCTTCTCTCTGTTCTGTGTGTTCTCTGGCTTCTGCGAGAAGCTACTCTTTTTTTTATATTTTTTTAGCCATCGCGACCGTCGTCGCGACCTGTGGTCACGCCACTAGGTCGCGGTACTCACTGGAGCGTTTGTACCGCCTTCATCGCGAGCACACCTCGCGATACCTTGGTCGCGCTGGTGGTCGCGTTGCTCACTGCCAGAATTTGACATTTTTATCGCGAGCAATTCATCGCGACCTGTGGTCGCGGTGACTGGTCGCGATGCTCACTGCCAAAAATCGTGTTTTTCACCGCGAGCAAGCCATCGCGACCTGTGGTCGCGGTGACCAGGTCGCGATGCTCTCTGCTTCAGTTTTCCTTTTTCTTGCATTATTTTTGGACCATTCCATCTGATCCACCTGGAAATCATAAAAATAAACATACTTTTAATTATATTTACACCCCTTCCAATTACAAAATTTATTTTCACATATATAAAATTAATTATCCGAAATCCAGGATGTTACAATAAACTTGTTTTAGGCCCAAACTATATGAAGGCCCGAACCATTATGAGAGCCCAAACCCAAGCTCAAATAAATTAGAGTCCAAGTCTATAAATAAGGTCCAAGCCCTCTATCTAGAATTCTTTAGGGTTTGGTAATTAGACATAAAATCATGTGGTCAATTGGAAGGATGTGGAAGGATGTAGAAGGATGAGGTGTATGGTTATTATAATTTTGGATTAGTTTATTTGTGTGGTCTAAAATGATTTGTAATTAGTATAAATACCCTTCACCATTTTGGTTTAGACATTAAGAAGAAGCAAAGCTTCTAAGTGAGTGAAGAAGAAGCAAAAGAATGAGTGAGTTCTTGAGTGAGAGTGTTCTTGTAATATTTGTTTTGAGTTTAAATAGAAGTTTTTTTAGTGTTTTATTTTCAACAACCTATACAAGACCAGACATTGATTTCTCTGTCAATACTTGGCTGCTCCCACAGAGGTTCACTTGCAAGCTTATAAGTGGGTCCTCAGGTATTTGAAAGGGACTGCTGGTGTGGGGTTGCTTCTCAATTGTACAATGAGGCATTTAGTGATGTAGATTGGGCCTCATGTTCTGATTATCAACATTCAAACAATGAATGTCGTGTCTTCATTGGCTCCAATCTTATTACTTAGTACTCAAGGAAACAAAGGGTTATTGCTCGTTTAAGCACTGAAGCTGAGTATAGAGCTCTTTATCAAGCATCAACAGAAGTCATTTAACTATATTCTTTGTTCAGAGAGCTTGGTATTCAACTCACAAGTGCTTCTCTTTTATGGCGTGAAAATACTGATGCCAATGCTCTTGCTCACAACCCTGTTTTTAACAAAGAACCAAACACATTGAAGTGGATATTCACTTCATTAGGGAAAAAGGTTGCAGCTAGTCAACTAATTATTCAGCATGTTTCTACTGATTATCAAATAGCAGACATGTTTACGAAGACTTTACCTCATGCTCGATTTGAATTCTTAAGAGACAAACTGAACTTGGCAATTTCACCCAATTTCATTTTGAGGGGGCATGTGAGAGATTCTAGTATACCTCAATCAGCACTGGTGCACAGTTCAAGCAATGCTAATCGTGTAGGTGGCAATGCTGATCATACAATGCATGATGAGCCAGATCAGACAAGCAAAGTAGCTCAAGTAAATAACAGCCACCCTTTGTTATTATACTTGAGCCAAGATTAGTTATTTATGTAACTAATTTTGATGACATGTATAAATGATTGGCTGGCCACATTTTTAGGAAAGTTTGTAAGAATCTGGTAGTATATATATTGAGCCTCTTGTAACCGTTTTTAGCTAATGAAATACATTTTTAAATTCATCTCCATAGCTGCTGTGTTCATATGATTTCTCTAAAATCAGAAGCTTGCTCTTTCAAGCTTTTCATCAAACACTTTTTCATTTGCATCACAGTACACTTGTTTTTTTTTTTTTTTTTTTTTTGATATCAAAAAAGCTTCTATTACAGAAGACCAACAAGAAAGTTAGGTTCAGGATTGAACCAATAAAATTCCTCCTTAGAGGAAAAGGCTAGGAAAGCTTCTATCACAGTACACTTGTTAGTGACAGGTTTTACAAGTGGAAATTTTATCCAAAGCACCAAATAGGTGTTATTTCTACTTAAACTAATAAATCGGTATTATTTTTTCAAAATGCTCTCTCATTAGTGTCATTTAAAAAAGTAGTCTATAATATATTTATTTTTTAGTTTGGTGTAATAAGAGTAGATGAATTGCAATGAGCTAAATTAGATTAAGATAAATTATTTTCAGAGTAAAATAAAATTATTTTCATTTATTTTTTAATAAAATAAAATTATTATAAATAATTTTAGGATAAAAATTTGATTATTTTTAATTATTTTTAACTAGTATATTAATATAATTAGGTAGATTTTTATTTCTTAAAAATATTGAGATTATTTTAAAATTCTCTTTTTTTATTTGATAGGTAAAATGATCACCTTAGATCTTTAAAGCCAACTTTTAAACTTATTTGTTGACCGTTAAAAGGAGGGGTTTAATTGCAATTAAAGATATTCATAGTATAATTTGCTTTATTGTCCGGATAAGTTTGTAGAATTTACACTAAAAATAAAATAAAAAATAAAATAAAATGTGACTTGCCTCCTAACTACCTTGTAACTTGTAAGTTGTTACAATATTAAAATCCTATAGAAATATCAAATTCCCATTTTAGAAGCAATGACTCTTAACTTTCCCAGGTAGATGGAGTAACATCAAATCATCTCTTCCATGAAGGAAGGAGTAACATGCAAAACCCGTTATATTTAAATAATAAATTATCTTGGAAAAAATTGTAAGTAAAATATTTTAAGAAGATTAAATTTAAATCATCATATGAAAGAAGAGTTATTAAGAATTAAGGCATCTAATGCGTGATTATGCACTATCTTGCATATTATAATGAGAGTAAATATCCGAGACCGTACATGTAGTGAGTTATTTCGATAGAACCTGATATATTTATATTAATCTTATAATTATACAATTCAAAAAAAAAAATTAGTATGTGGATGATTAGGATATCTTTTACTGGTAAGAGTCAATCACATCTAGTAACTAAATTGTAATTCAAATTAAAGTCAACTGGTTAATTTTTTTTTTTTTTAACATACCATTTACGATGATAATGACTCGAACTTAAAACATCGTTAACCTGAATGCGCTTTTCCACCGAACCATTTTGGGCTGTGATAGTCAACCAGTTAGTTGATTAATGTATCTTGATGGGTCACATTGATATATAGCTAGGAATTCGCAATTGAAATTAGAGATATAATCATTTTCTCCCTGTAGTTTAGGGTATTCTCCACTTTCCACCCTGTAGTTTTATTTTTCTATCTTTTACCCTTTCTGCTAAGATTTTTAATTTTTGAGTGAAAAAGACTATTTTACCCTCAAATTTTTAAATAAAATAATACTTAAATATTTTCATATATAAAAAACTAAAAATATATAAAAAAGAATATACCAAAAAGATGGATTTAATAAATTTAATTTAAAAATTATTAAAAATTAAAACACATAATAAAAATTAAATTTTTAAAAAATAATTTTAGATTTGGTGGAGATCCAACCGCCCATCTTCAAAAGATGGACGGTTGAGATTGGTCTCCACCAAATCTCCAACCAAAAAATTTAAAAAATATATGAACAAATAAAATAAAGAAAATATCTCACACCATACCACAAATAATAAAAAAAAATGTGGTGAGTAAGAGAGAGAGAGAGAGAGAGAGAGAGAGAGAGAGAGAAAAGATGTGAGTAGAAGAAAAAGATGAGGAGAGAGAGGAAAGAGGAGAGTGAAAAATAATTTTTATTTTTTTATCTTAAATGAAATTTTATTTAATTTAAAAATATTTTAGATATTTATTATATTACAATTATCTTTCTACCTTTCAACATTTAATGATCAAACTTAACAAGAGGGGGGATTTTGAGTATTTTTATAAATTAAAGGGGATAAAATAAAAAAAAATTAGATTGTGAAAAATAAATAATACCTCAAACTTTAGGGTGGAGAATGATAATATCCCTTGAAATTATTATTAGGTGCACCCACACGCACGTTTAACAAATCATACGCAAGTCTTAACAATCTTGACAAGATCAAATGAGTTGTGATACAGCATGTGTTGCATGTATTTTTTTTTTTTTTTTATACACTAAAAAGAAAGACTTTAAACATTCGAATATATAGTTTTAAACAAAACAATAAAAAAAAAAAAACTTATATTGAATCATCATGACTCATAATTGAAGTGTAATGCAAGCGCAACAATTCTATATAAACTTAGCTAACATTAGTGTAATGCATATACCAAGAGCTCTCTTCTCTCTTCTTTCTTCTCTAGCTTATCTTAATGGAATCACATGACGTTGTCCAATTTTTGAAGGACAAGACCATTTTAATCACTGGTGGCACTGGCTTTCTAGCGAAGAGTACATACTATCAATTTTACAACTTTTTTGTTTTTATTTCTATACTAATGTTCTCATATATATTAACATTGCAATATTGTAGTCTTTCTGGAGAAGATACTGAGAATTCAACCAAATGTTAAAAAGATCTACCTTCTCATGCGAGCTGGAGATACAAATTCTGCTACGCAACGCATGCTTAAGGAGGTAACGTACATGTGTAAATATAGCAACAGTCTTTATTTGAGATTGTTGTAGCTTATAAAATAACCAATTATACCTCAGGAATCAACTACAATCATCATGTAAATTGAAACTTGAATTAAAATTCCTGATAACTCAGGAATTATCTAAACGTGCACACCTATTCATGGATCAAATGGTTTATGCACCTTCTCATTCACATTAGTAGTGGGTGTTCAAAATTGTATTCAAAAACAGTTTTTTTGTATAATTAATGAATAACTTTTCATCACAGTTTTAGTATATATGGCACTTGCACAAGTATAACCCGCACAAATCGAAAAATGATCAAAATTTCCGTTGCCCACTCTGGCAATTTGTCAATTAAAATGTGTGTATAGTTATACAAATTGTCAAATGAATTGTCCTTTTTTTTTTTTTTTTTTTTTTTTTGTTCAACAACTACAACAAATGACTTGTTATATTGATTGTTTGAATTCAAAAATATATCTAGTTTGTGGAGAAGGAGGTGTCCAGGGTGCTAAGGAACATATGGGGTGCCAATCTACATTCCTTTATATTGGGAAAGGTGGTTGCAGTACCTGGAGATGTTTCTTATGATAACATGGGAGTGAGAGATTGTAATTTAAGAGAAGAAATGTGCAGAGAAATAGACATTATTTTCAATGTTGCTGCAACAACCAACTTCGATGAAAGGTATATCAACAAGACAACAACTGCTTTATATATTGAACTCTTATGTCTTTTCTCTTAGTTTTGTTTCACATAATCTGAACTCATTTTTACTTTTGTTTGTAGATATGATGTAGCTCTGGGCACCAATACAATGGGAGCTTTTCATGCTTTGAGTTTTGCAAAGAAATGTGTTAAAGTAAAGATGTTTTTCCATGTCTCAACTGGTAAGTTTCTAGATTAATGTGTAACCTCATATCATGCAATTTTTATAAATGAATTATATGGTAAGTGGTAACACTATGCTTAAAAGGTATGCTTTATAAAAGATTTTTATACTAGTTTAGCTATAAGATCTCTTATAGTTATATAAGAGGTTTTGTGATCGAATCTCACGCAAGTTAAGGCAAACTTGAAGCATTTTGTTATATTGAAGTTCAATTTTTATATAATACTTGGCATCTCAGGTGATGGCAATTTATAAATTGCTTTAGACTTATATGATTTAATTAAGAACCTCGTTTTAAGTCCTTTTGTTATATTACAGCTTATGTGTGTGGCGAAAGGTCAGGAGTGATAGCAGAGAAGCCATTTTACATGGGTGAGAGTCTGGAAGGGACATATAAATTGGATATCACTGCAGAAAAGAAGTTGGTGCAGGAAACATTAAATGAACTTGAAGCTCAACATGTTACTAAAGAAGTAATTACTTCAACAATGAAGGACTTGGGCACCAAAAGGTTTTTACTTTGGAACAATAATATTTCTTTTCTCCCAAGTCATATATATATATATATATATATATATAATCTAGTAACACCTAAGCGTAAGAAATATTACATGGTCAAGATTTTCATTTGCTTTCCATTAATTGTTTAATCACTAGGGCGAGGTTGTACGGATGGCCAAATACGTATGTGTTTACGAAGGCAATGGGAGAGATGATGTTGGGCTACTATAAAGAAAACCTGTCTCTTGTAATCATACGCCCCACTATGATAACTAGTACCTATCAAGAACCATTTCCTGGCTGGATTGAAGGTTTAAGGTATATATCAAAATGGACAATAATATTATATTTTTATTATTTCCATTTTGAGTAATATTAATTGAAAATTTTAGAAACGCAATGAAGATGTAACTTATTGACATGTATAGGTTATGTATTGCAGAACAATTGACGGCACAATTTTTGGCTTTGCTAAAGGGAAACTGAAATGCTTGCCTGGAAAACACGATGCCATCGTTGATTTGGTGAGATGAATCCATCCATTATTGAGCATAATTAATATTACTTAAATGTAATGAATTACATATATAAATAAAGGATGTTCACTTGTATCTAGGTGTGCCATATATATCATGCAAATATAAATATTTACATAAAGGGTCATCTCTGATCACGACGGTCATACGTGACTCTTCATGCATAAATGCTTTACTGTGTGTATATATTTATATGCAGATACCAGCGGATATGGTGGTGAATGCGATGCTTATGGGTATGGCAGCATGCGGCAATCAAAATTCTTGTGAGGAAATAATATACCATATTGGCTCATCTATGAGAAATCCTGTCACATCCTCAAATATCCAGGAGTTTAGCTACCATTATTTCACCAAATATCCATATATTAACAAAAATGGAAAGGCAGCTAAAGTCAGGAAGATCACAGTATTGGACACTTCTGCTAAATTCCGAAGATACATAGCTATTAGATATGTGCTACCATTGAAGGTTAGTTGTAGACTAGTACTACTTCAATTGCATTACTGGCTTAGATCATCATTCATTCATAAATTAAGCATAGAGATTGCATTTACAAATAATTAAAGGCCTGTTTGGCAGAACTTTTGGAAGCCTGTTTTTGGTTTGTGAGCCTAAAAACTCTTTTGGGAGTGTTTGAATGTTCCCATATAACAGCATTTAAGCTTTAAAAGTTCTTTCAGACAAAGCCAAAATGTATGGCTTTTGCAGAAAGAGCTACCAAGAAATCAAAAGTCCAAAATAAAAACTCTGCCAAACAGGATCAAAGTCAATAAGCATTGTTTAGGAGTCTGAACGAAAGACTTATATCCACTTTATCATCTCCATTTATTTATTTTATTTTGCTTATTTGAAGGTACTCCAAATAATGAATTGGATTCTCTGCCAATGTTTTAAGAACATTTGTATTGATTATCAACGAAAAATCAAATTCGTGATGCGGCTGGTAGAGCTTTACAAACCCTACCTATTTTTTAACGCCATGTAAGTATACATAATTACTTTAAATACTTCATTCCATATATAAATCATCATTTTTTTTCAAATAATAATAGTAGACATCTCAATTTAAATCCTAAACTATAATGTAACAGTTTAATTATAATAACTATATGTCACTAAAATAAAAAAATTCATCTGAACATAAGATATAAATTTGAGTTGAGATATCTAATATTAAATATTATTATTTTTTAATTACTAATCAATCGCATGAATTCTTAATGTTATATACAGATTTGAAGACACAAACACAGAGAATTTGCGAATGACAATGAGAGAGAGTGATATGGAAATGGATGGGTTTAACTTCGATCCCAAGTGCATTGACTGGGAAGACTACATCATGTACACTCACATTCCTGGTCTTTTAAAATATGCCGTCAAATGATGAAACAGTCAATATATATATAATCCTATATGTTGAAAACAATTTGATATATTATTTTAAGTGGATAAAACTTAAGCAACCATCTTTTTTTTCTTTTATAGTTTAAATAAAAGTAGTACTGATTCTTTTGTGGGAGTGCACTTCTAGGTATGACACCAAATCATACATCATTTACACCTACAAGTGCATTTGGTAAAGATGTATTGGATTGGGATTGTATTGTATTATATTGTATTGAATTAAATATAATATTATCATGTATCTAGTGTATTACGAGATTGCACTGAAAATAAATTTAATAAGATTGAGTTAAATTAACTTTTGGATTAAATAAAAATATGTAATATTATTTTTAATAAACAAAATTATTAAAAAATAGTTTTTTTCAATAAAAAATATAATTATGTAGTCACAGACATAGTGTGATAGTAACCACACCTCTCAACAAGATCTCGACTTCGAATTCTCATTCTTCTAAGTGAAAAAAAAAATTATAATTTCTCATAATTAAAGTATTTATAATTATTTTTATTAAATATTATAAATTACTATATTTTTTAGGTTTATTTTAATTTTTTAAAAAGTAAAAATAAAATAAAAAAAGCGTATCCCTCAAACGTGGGTTATGATTAAATTAGAGTAATATTACTTAATATTAATCAATGATGTAGAAATTGGATCCATATGATTTGTGGCAAATGATAAACATCATCATTAATATGTATCTGTTTTATAAATTGTCCCATTATAAGTTGAAGGGCGATTATCATTTTAGTCTCTAACTTTTGAAAAATTATCAATTTTTTAAAGCAGTTATGGTTAATAGTATCCTTGGTCCATAACTTTTAGGAAATATATCAATTTGGTCCCTCTGATCAACTACCGTTAGTCAACGTTAACGAGAGAGGGTTATCTTTATCTTTTGACTCTAATCTCCATAAATGACAACACGTGTATTAAGTTAATATAAAAATAATATTTAAAATTTAAACTTTGAAAAGGAAAAGCTAGAAGGATAAAAATGCCCTTAGTCATTAATCCTTAAATATCTAATTATGGTCCGCACAAGTCCATAAGTCCTCAAACCAAAAACACTATCAGCCAAGCTTTGACCCCTGTCTCCCACTTCACCTCGCCACCTTCACCATTCGTTGAACGTCGTTGAAAGCGAAGTGGCCAAGATGACAGCCGAAACGACCGACGTTGAACGCGCATCGTGAAGAGGTACTTTTCTTCCCTTATTTTTCTAGTTCAATTTTGGTTAAAGGGGTTGAGTTTTTGGTTTTTTGGTTTTTTTTTTTTTTTTTGTGGGTTTTGCATTGAGAGTTTTTTGGAGTTGTTTCTAACTGGTTTCATGAAAAAAAAAATTCAACTACTAGAAAAATAGGATGGAAGTGTTTCTTGGTTAGGGTTTTGTTTAAGTTGGTTTTTATTTTTTTGGGTTTTTTTTTCGGGGGTTTTGCAACGAGAGTGTTTGTGAGTTGTTTAAAACTAGTTTTTTCAAAAAACAATTTCAAATTTGTGACAGTGTTTATTTGTGTAACTTTTGGTCTTATGGATATTCACGGATTGGTTTTATTTGTGTTATTGTTTTGGGGATTTTTGCATGGACAGTGTTTATGGTTTCTTGTTAGTGTTTTTCTCCAAAATAATTTTAGTTTCAAAAAAAGAAAATTGCAATTTCTATTTGCTTGGTGAATTTTGTTGTTGAAGTATATTGGAATGACACTGTTAGTTCGCTGATACTTTTATGTTAGCCATTGTAAACTCTGTTAAAATTGATTGTAAGGTTGCTTGTGCAGTGAATTTTGCATGGGTGTTTACGTTGCATGGATATACAGTGGTTTTACCCTAATTTTATTATACGGTTCTGTCGACGTTTTCGATTTTGTTAATTATGTTGATTATGTTCTTGAGAACGGTCTGGTTATATAATTATATTCATTTATTTAAAGCTTTCAACACATAGTCGATAATAGTAAGTATTTGCATATGTTGACATGTTTTGTTTCATTTGTGGCAGTAAAATGTTGTCGTTTCGAGTTCTTGTGAGGTACGGCAATGAAATCGCTGACCTAAGCTACTTGGAACCTGGTGATTGCAGTGTTGTTAACATCATAAATGATGTTCGGAAGGAGATAGCTGGGAAAGGAGTGCAATTGTTCGACAATTGGAAGCTGTTTGTTTTATTTCCATGGAACGGACAGCGACACACGCTTATTTCGGGATGAAGAGTTGATGATTGCCATCGAAGCATTTGACAGTCATTCGGAGGACAAAATCGAGTTGGAAATCAACCTCGAACCAGTTGGAGTTGAGTATCCTGAAGAGCCTATTGGGCTACTAACTTTCAACAATGAAACACCTCCAGCAAGCCCAAACAATGTAGCACATCCAGCAACTATCGAAGAATATGACAGTGATGAGGATGATTCCTATGAGGTTGATGAAGAAACTGGGGAGGACAGTGAAGTCAATTTGAATGAAGAATTATGTGAATAAGGGGTAGATTTTTTTTCATTGCAATCCAGATGGTGATGCCACAGTTTTTCAAGGGTCATCGGACGATGACAATGGGCTAACTAGAATGGCCAAGTACTGCACACAACATCAATGGACACAAACTCAAATGGTAGCATTAAATTAAAAGAAGGACAAGTATTTAGTAATGCAAAATTGACAAGAGCTGCAGTGAAGGGGTATGCAATCCAGGAGGGATTTAGGTTAAAGAAGATCAAGAATGGTAGCTGTAGATACACTATCACTTGTAAAAATGATACTTGTGACTAGAGGTTGCATGCTTCAAGTCTTCCCGATAGCGTGACATTCATGATCAAGAGCATGCGTGGCGGTCATTCGTTCTGTCAAAGGGTGGTATAAAATAAAGAGGTTAATGCTAAGTGGGTAACATCGATGCTTCAGACGACCATTCACTCAAACCCAACGATTGAGGCAAAGGTTTTGAGGAATGAGTTGCAAGATAGGTTTGGGGTTAGGTGTGACCGACAGACCCTTTACAGAGCTAAGAAGATTATTCTGAAGACTATGAAGGCTAACCATATTGACTCGTATGTGAAGTTGAAGAAGTATGGAAATGCAATTCGTGGATGAACCATGACATGGGTTAAGATAGCACTTAATCGACACGTTAGTGTAAACCCAAAATTCCAGCACTTCTACTTGAGTTTTAAAACTTCGCAGATAGGATTTCTCAGTGGCTGTAAGCCATTTATCGAAGTTGATGGCAGCCACTTGACTGGGCAGTTTGAAGGTGTGTTGCTATCAGCTGTGGCATTAGATGCGGACAGCGGCATTTTCCCTATTGCGCTATGCATTTGCGAATCTGAAAACTTAGAAAGCTAGACGTAGTTTCTAAGGTTGCTTCATGAGCCTTTGGATTGGAACGATGACCAACCTATATATTTCATGAGTGACCATCAAAAGGGGGGTCTAGCAGCCTTGCGAAAGGAGTGGGCTAAAGCAATCAACCAATACTATTTTAGACATATGCTTGCAAACTTCAAATGCGCGTTCAAAAATCACAAATTAAATGCGAGTGACTGATTTTAAGTAAGTGTTGAAGTAGGTTGGAGAAGATTCGATCGATACTGTCAATTGGTTAATGTCAGAGCCGATCAAAAGTGGGCAAGACATGCTTTTGACTCTCGTATCAAGTTCAATCATGTCACCAACAATATGTCTGAGTGCTTCAATAGATGGATCAAAGATGAAAGGGATAAGCCAATATTGACATTATTGGAGCTGTGAGGAGGAAAATAATGGTCAGATTTTCTAAGAAGTGAGATGAATTGGAGAAGTGGAATGACTCCATCAGTCCTTATGCAAGAGAGCAGTTGATAATGAATGAAAAAGAAGCTAAGAAGCTGGAAGTGATTCATGGTAGAGGGGAATGGTATGAAACCCTTGAACCATGTGGAAAAAAAAAATTAGTGAACACTGATGATGTCCACTGTGAATGTGGTATGTGGCAAATCAGTAGGATTCCCTGCATGCATGTTATTGTTGTCTTCATGTATAATCGACAGTTTGCGCACGAACATGTCCATTGGTATTATTCTAAGAAAGTTTAACATATTCTGGGTCCATCAACCCTATACTGGATGAGTCCAAGTGGCCTGAAATTGAACATGACGATGAAAATGCAAATGAAGTTGTTGAACCACCTCAGAAACGTACCAACGTTGGCAAACTTAAAAAGGCAAGAAGAAGGGCAGCATATGAGCCACGTGCACTAACAAAAATATTCTCCAACAAATGCAAAGGATGCAACACTATCGAACATAACATTCGTACATGTCCAAATAAGGTAATTTAAATCTTAGTTAGTAGAAATATTGTTATAAATTGCATTATTTTAACTTACTTTAAATGTTTTATTTCTTATTCATGTAGGGAAATGCAAAAAGGAAAGGAAAATGACCAAGCTCGGAAGAGTAAAAAAGGTTCTTCCAATAAGGATACAACTAATGCTGCAATAACATCCACTGCTGCAATAACATTCACGTAAAGTAATTTATTTCAAACAGTTTCATTTTAAAAAAAAACTGCACATTTAAAAGCTGCACATTAAAAAACAGCGCATTAATTCATTTTCTTCTAGTCAGAAAAATGTATATTAAGTAATGTTCTCTTGCATAATCCTTAAGGCACGTGGAGCAAACCAAGGAACAGTTGGAGGTGCCCAACAAATGTGCACTACATCTCACCTTAGCCTTATTCAATTACAATTGGGTAACCAAATTTAATTTCATAATTGATTTAGCCGAACTATCATTTTATTGTAAATTTATTGTTACTGTCATTTTAATACATATCTCATTCTCATCAACTAAGCACAAGCAATGCATCTCAACAACAATCACAAACTATACACTTATCCAGTAACCCCTGTTGAAGTGTAAACTTGTTTTAGGCCCAAACCATTTGAAGACCCAAACTATTATGGGAGCCCAAACCTAAGCCCAAATAAATTAGAGTCCAAGTCCATAAATAAGGTCCAAGCCCTTTATCTAGAATTCTCTAGGGTTTGGTAATTAGGCATAAAAATCATGTGGTCAATTGGAAGAATATGGAAGGATGTAGAAGGATGAGGTGTATGGTTATTATAATTTTGGATTAGTTTATTTGTGTGGTCTAAAATGATTTGTAAGTAGTATAAATACCCCCTCCCCATTTTGGTTTAGGCATCAAGAAGAAGCAAAGCTTCTAAGTGAGTGAAGAAGAAGTAAAGAGTGAGTGAGTTCTTGAGTGAGAGTGTTCTTGTAATATTTGTTTTGAGTTTTAATAAAAGTTTTTGAGTGTTTTATTTCCAACAAAGTGGTATCAGAGACAGGTTGGAAGGTGTGCACTATAGCATATCAAAATTGAAGTTCTCGACGAGACGAAGCCGACGCCGCAAAAAGCGCCCCGATCGGAGTTCAAACGAACCGCCACGGGCCACCGGAAGTTTGCTGCCAGAGAGTGAGTTAACTCACCGAGTCCAAGCCGAGTTCAAGCCGAGTCAGCCGAGTTGGAAGTGAGTCCAGCCGAGTTAGAGCCGAGTTGACCGAGCTGCCAAGCCTGTTGACCGAGCCGCTGACCGAGCCGCAAGCTGTTGACCGAGCTGTCAAAAACGTTGACTATTGACCAGTTAGAATTTCGAAATTCTCACCATATTGAGAGTTATGGCTAATGGTATGGCGTCGTTTCAAGTTCCAACACTCAAGAATGAAAACTATGATAATTGGAGTATCAAGATGAAGGCTCTCCTTGGAGCACACGATGTCTGGGAGGTCGTAGAGAAAGGCTACACCGAACCAGAAGATGAGTCAACTCTATCCCAAACTCAAAAGGATAGTTTAAAAGACTCAAGGAAAAGAGACAAGAAGGCTCTCTATCTCATCTATCAAGCGTTAGATGATGATGGTTTTGAGAAGATTTCGAGTGCAAGCTCCGCCAAGCAAGCGTGGGAGAAGTTGCAAATCTCTTACAAAGGAGTTGAAAAGGTAAAGAAGGTCCGTCTCCAAACATTAAGAGGTGAATTCGAATCCTTACACATGAAAGCATCTGAATCTATTTCAGATTATTTCTCAAGAGTAGCAGCCGTTTCTAATCAATTAAAAAGAAACGGTGAAAAGTTAGAAGATGTAAGAATAATAGAGAAGATACTCCGTTCATTGGATCCAAAATTTGAGCACATTGTGGTAACGATAGAAGAAACTAAAGACCTGGAAGAAATGACGATCGAGCAACTCCAAGGATCATTACAAGCATATGAAGAAAAACAGAAGAGGAAGCAAGGGATCAACGAGCAACTCCTCAAGATGCAACTGAAGGAGAAGGAAGAAAGTCAAGGCCACGAGAGAAGCGAGCGTGGTCGAGGTAGAGGCCGAAGCCGAGGACGAGGTAGAGGCCGTGGTCATGGACGAGGTTGGAATTCTAACAGTAGCAACCTCAACAACTACGAGAAAGGAGAAAGCTCAACAAGAGGCCGCGGGAGAGGCAATTCAAACTCGAGGTACAATAAATCTCAAGTTCAATGTTATAATTGTCAGAAATTTGGGCATTATGCTTCGGAATGTAGAGCTCCCAGCAGTAAGGTTGACGAAAGGTCCAATTATGTGGAAGTCAAAACCGAAGAGAAGGAGACAGTGCTACTAGCTTGTAGAGACAATGATGGAGACCAAGAAAATGCTTGGTACCTCGACACTGGTGCAAGCAACCACATGTGTGGAAGAAGAAGTATGTTCGTAGAGCTAGATGAATCAGTGGCTGGCAATGTCTCATTTGGAGATGATTCAAAAATATCAGTGAAAGGAAAAGGTAACATTCTTATCCGCGCTAAAAATGGTAGTCATCAATTAATCTCAAATGTCTACTATGTGCCCAATATGACATGCAACATCTTGAGTATGGGTCAACTCTTAGAAAAAGGCTATGATATTCATATGAAGGATTGTAGTCTTTTTATAAGAGATGACAAAGGAAATCTAATAGCGAAAGTAAAAATGTCAAAGAATAGATTATTTTCTTTGAACATTCAAAACGATGTTGCAAAGTGTCTGAAAGCCTGCTACAAAGATGCATCTTGGTTATGGCACCTTCGATTTGGGCATCTCAATTTTGGAAGCTTGGAGCTACTATCTAAGAAGGAAATGGTGAGAGGACTACCATGCATTAATCATCCTGACCAACTTTGTGAAGGATGTTTACTCGGGAAGCAATTTAGAAATAGCTTTCCAAAATAGTCAGACTCAAGAGCCAAGAAGCCACTAGAGCTAGTCCATACCGATGTGTGCGGTCCGATCAAGCCAAGCTCTCTCAGTAACAGTAATTATTTCCTACTCTTTATTGATGATTTTTCAAGAAAAACATGGGTTTATTTCTTGAAGCAGAAATCAGAAGTCTTTGGAGTATTCAAGAAGTTCAAAGCCGATGTGGAAAAAGCGAGTGGCCATAAGATCAAGGCACTGAGATCCGATAGAGGAGGAGAATTCACATCCAAGGAATTCCTAGAGTTTTGTGAAGATAATGGAATTAGATGTCCTCTAACTGTTCCCAGATCCCCTCAACAAAATGGAGTTGCAGAAAGAAAGAATAGAACAATCCTGGATTTGGCGCGAAGCATGCTCAAAAGCAAGAAATTGCCCAAGGAGTTTTGGGCAGAAGCAGTGGCGTGTGCAGTCTATTTGTCCAATCGCTCTCCAACAAGAAGTGTGTGGGGAAAGACACCTCAAGAAGCATGGAGTGGTAGAAAGCCCGGCATCTCCCACCTAAGAGTTTTTGGAAGCATAGCTCATGTTCATATACCAAATGAGAGAAGAACCAAGCTTGACGATAGAAGTGAAAGTTTCATCTTCATCGGCTATCCCGCTTATTCAAAAGGATACAAGCTATACAACCCGAACAACAAAAAGTTTGTGATCAGCCGAGATGTGATATTTGATGAAGAAGGAGAATGGGATTTTGGATCGCATGTAGACAACTTCAACTTCACTCCACAATTTGAAGAAACAGAGCAGACGCTAGTGGAGCCACTAGAAGAACCTCAACAAGAACCCACTACACCACCAGCATCACCAGCTTCAACAAATAATGGAAATTCACCACCATCATTTTTACAAGAAAGAGCAATGGAGCGAACAAGAAGTCTTCAAGATTTATACGAGGTAACTGAGAGATCTGATAATCTTACTCTTTTTTGCCTCTTTGCTGATTGTGAACTAGTGAGTTTTGAAGAAGCTGCTCAAGAAAAGAAGTGGAGAGATGCGATGGATGAGGAAATCAAGGCCATTGAAAAGAACAAAACTTGGGAACTTGTTCCACTTCCAAAAAGACACAAGGCAATTGGTGTTAAATGGGTGTACAAAACAAAGCGAAATTCTAAGGGAGAGATTGAAAGGCATAAGGCAAGGCTAGTTGCGAAAGGCTACAGTCAAAGAGCTGGAATAGACTATGATGAGGTATTTGCTCCGGTTGCTAGATTAGAAACTATAAGACTAATCATTTCTATGGCAGCGCAAAACAAGTGGAAGATACATCAGATGGATGTAAAGTCTGCCTTCCTAAATGGAGTTCTTGAAGAAGATGTCTACATTCAGCAACCACTGGGTTACGAAGTCAAAGGCCAAGAAGACAAAGTTCTGAAGCTGAGAAGAGCTCTCTATGGGTTAAAGCAAGCACCAAGGGCATGGAATAGCAGAATTGACAAGTACTTCAAACAGAATGGCTTCACCAAATGTCCTTACGAGCACGCCCTATATATCAAGATCATGAATGAAGATATTCTGGTAGTATGCTTGTACGTGGATGATTTGATTTTCACCGGCAATAACCTAAGCCTGATTGAAGAGTTCAAGAAAGCAATGGCCAAGGAGTTTGAGATGACTGACATCGGATTAATGGCGTACTATCTTGGTATTAAAGTCAAGCAAAAGGAAGAAGGCATCTTTATCTCCCAAGAAAATTATGCAAAGGAGATACTCAAGAAGTTCAAGATGGATGATTGTAAGCCGATAAACACGCCAGCAGAATGCGGAATCAAACTATCGAAGCATGGTGAAGGTGAAAGCATAGATCCAACATTCTTCAAGAGTTTAGTTGGAAGCTTACGCTATTTGACGTGCACAAGGCCAGATATTCTTTATGCTGTTGGACTTGTGAGTCGATACATGGAGAATCCAACAACCACCCATTTCAAAGTCGCTAAGCGAATCCTCCGTTATATCAAAGGTACAATTGATTTTGGTTTGTTTTATTCAGTTTCTAATGATTACAAGCTTGTGGGATATAGCTGTAGTAGCCAAAATATGTCTGGCCCAAAGTATGGCCCAAAGACAAAGCCCATAGCTAAAAGTGGGACTACACTCTCATGTAGTACGACGGTGGCTCAGCATGAAGATCAAGTCGCACGACATGAAGTACCATCATATAAACGTACTAGTACGAAGATCTTGTCGTACGACATGAAGCACTCATGTAGTACGACGACGTACTAGTTCGAAGATCTTGTCGTACGACATGAAGCATTCATGTAGTACGACGACGTACTAGTCTGAAGACTATGTCGCACGACATGAAGCACTTATGTAGTACGACCGTGCTACATCACCCAATCGTGGTCCAGATTGACAAGAAACCTACATGTCGTACGATATAGCATCTCCGTCGCTCCGAGGGAGACCAGATTGTGATCTACTTTGAAATAGGTCCTACAAAGTCATAATGACACTTGATGGCAGCCCAATCAAAAGAAGCACCTAGATGCTTTCTTGGTGGAAGACAGAGAAAAGAGAATGATGAGATCCCTCAAAAAGAAGAAGCATCAGTCTCCTATAAAGAGAAAGATAAATCCCTCATGAAAAGGACGGTCGAGAAACTGAGATCCAGAGATTACTGAAAAAGAACCACACCCTCCGGCCATTGCTCATCTTCTCCGATCACCCTCCGACCTTACATCTCCTTTAATCAAAGAAACCCCAACTGTGAAGATAGCAGGAAGTATTTCTCACCCATCTACGTTTACAAACATTACACTTTTACTAGCACTCGCTAACTTGATCGTCGGAGTGACTTTGGCCGGCACCACCCCGGTGTCCCAGACGTCCTGCGGGTCACGTGCGTTTTGTCTTTGCAGGTTGTAGTGCCCCGTGTCCCCGAGTGATTTTTGAGGACTACAATTTGGCGCCCACCGTGGGGCACGACAATCTCTAAGCAAGCAAAGGTAGAACGCGGCAACCCCGACTATGTCATCTGACGATTTTCATCACGACGCGATGGAGGTTAGGGTACAACTCCTCATATCCCAGATGCAAGAGAATACCCAAAGGCTCCAAGCACTCGAACAAGAGAATCAACGAGTGTTGGCAGAGAACCAAGAATTGCAGAATAGGATCAGTTCGCTCACTGCCGTACGACCGTTTGGAGACGCTTCGACGTCCCAACCCGTGCCATTTGAGCAAGCCACTCACGCTACTTATTACGCGCCAGTCCGCCCGGACGAACATGGTACTACCGTTAGAGACCTCGATCCAACCCACGTGGGCTCAGAGCCCAACATTCGAGTTACTAGTGGACCCCATATCGTCGCACGACATACGACAGAGAATATACCAAATAGGATGGGAGGACATCGATCAGACGACGTGGCAAGAGCAATACAAGGGGTACCACCTATATCCACTCCCAATGGCAACGTCGGCTCAACCCAACCTACCATCCCGTTACAAGGAACGTCATCCGGCCCTTCGCATTCAGCGCCGTCAGACTCAAACCGAGTGAGCGCCGAGCCGACCTTGGCCAACCAAGACTTAGCACGA
The DNA here is from genome assembly GCA_003430845.1 of Xanthoceras sorbifolium. Classification (NCBI taxonomy): domain Eukaryota; kingdom Viridiplantae; phylum Streptophyta; class Magnoliopsida; order Sapindales; family Sapindaceae; genus Xanthoceras; species Xanthoceras sorbifolium. The sequence continues at coordinate 1,986,009 of CM010620.1, read as the reverse complement.
AGGTTCACAGAGATGGAAGCACTCATCCAACGCATTCCGGGAATGCCCACTCCTATAAAGAAAAGTGCGGCCAATAGTTTTGCCGACTCTCCCTTCGTCGACACAATAGCATTGGTGGAGATGCCAAGGAAGTTCAACTTTCCAGGTATGAAGCAGTACGACGGTACGACGGATCCCGACGACCACATTGCGCAGTATCGACAACGGATGTTCACAGCCGCCGTCCCGCGTGACCTTAGGGAAGCATGTATGTGCAAAGGTTTCGGTTCAAGCCTCGTAGGACCTGCCCTACAATGGTACACCAACCTTCCCAATGTTTCCATCAACTCTTTTGCTCAACTCACTGACACCTTCGTAGAGCAGTTCGCTAGTAGTCGGAAGTTAGAAAAACAATCCGACGACCTTTACACAGTCAGCCAAAGGAGGAATGAACGCCTACGTGACTTTGTTGGCCGTTTCAACCATGAGAAAGTGTGCATCCCTCATTGCAACCAGGCGACAGCCATATCAGCCTTCCGCAAGGGTCTACTCTATGATTCCGATCTGTACAAGGAGCTCACCAAATACCCTTGTAAAACCATGGAAGACGTCCTCGCCAAGACATGGGCACAGATAAAATGGGAAGAAGACGAAGTAAACCATAAACCTAATACAGCGAACTACAAGGAAGATAAGTCGGAGAGGATGGTCGAACAACGAATCAACACCCGACGCAGCGGGCCATATTCAGCTGTACCCCGAAGGGACAGCCGTATGATGTACGAGCGCCGGCGCGACGACAGACCACCAAGGCCGTTCGTTCGTCCAAAAAACATAACACCAGAATACAACTTGAACATCAGACCAACGGAGGTAGTTACCATACTGAAAGGAATGGGTAGGTCGGTTCGTTGGCCAGACAAGATGATGAGCCCGCCAGATCAAAGAGACAACTCTAAATGGTGCGAATTCCATGGAGACCACGGCCATCGAACTGAGCATTGCGTGGCGCTACGATTGGAAGTGGCCGAACTACTCAAGAAAGGCCACCTTAAAGAATTCCTGACCGATAAAGGTAAGCAAACTTTTATGAATAAAGAGGGGTCGCGCGACATTGCTTCAATACCACCACCAGAACCTCCCAAACACGAGAGAACTGTGAACGTCATCTCTGGCGGGTCTGAAGTGAATGGAGTAACCTACTCGGAGGCAAAGCGCCACTCACGACAGGCCGGTCGTACGAACATCCAACGAACTCGTACGGCGGATCCCACATGTAACTACCCAATCAGTTTCAGCAGCGATGAGCACATGGATTTATTCAATCCCCACCACGACGCACTAGTCATCTCACTGACGGTGGCCAATTGTTTGATCAGACGGATCCTAGTGGACAATGGAAGCTCGACAAATGTACTCTTCCTCGACGCATTGAAAGAGATGCATATTGACGAGTGTAACATCATACGTCGCTCTACAATCCTTGTAGGATTTAGTGGGGAACACAAGAATACTCTGGGAGAAATCACCCTTCCAGTATACGCGGAAGGTGTCAACTTAAACACACGTTTCCTCATCCTGGACTGTCCGTCGTCCTACAACATAATCATGGGTCGCCCATGGATTCATGAGATGAGGGCAGTGCCCTCAACATATCATCAGGTCATCCGTTTCCCTACCAAATGGGGAGTCCACGAGATCCGAGGGCAGCAAAAGATCTCGCGTGACTGCTACCAAAACACTCTTAAAAGCAGGTCGTCCGACTTATAGCAATTACAGAATGAGAGCACCCCCACCAACAAAGACGAACCTGATATGGAAGAACTCGACGAAGTATCCATACATCCCGATTTCCCAGACCACAAAGTTAGTATCGGATCTCGCCTTCCACAAAATATCCGAGCAAGACTACTCAGCTTCTTGACAGCGCGGCACGACAGCTTTGCATGGTCGCACGCAGACATGATCGGAATTAGCCCAGAAGTCCTAGTGCATAAGTTGCAAGTCGACCCGGATCATACACCTGTGAAGCAAAAAAGGAGGAAGTTCGCGCCCGAGCGCAACAAGGTTATAAATGAAGAAATCCAAAAGCTAATCGACATTGGCTCGGTGAGAGAAGTAAGTTACCCAGACTGGCTCGCGAACGTAGTGGTAGTGAAGAAAAAGAATGGGAAGTGGCGAGTTTGCATCGACTTCACAGACCTCAACAAAGCTTGTCCAAAGGATTCCTTCCCTCTCCCACACATCGACATGATGGTAGACGCTACGGCAGGCCATGAACTATTGAGCTTCATGGATGCATTCTCCGGTTACAACCAAATCCTTATGCATCCAGATGACCAAGAGAAGACTTCTTTCATCACGGAGCGCGGCATTTTTTGCTACAAAGTAATGCCATTCGGTCTCAAGAACGCTGGGGCAACCTACCAAAGATTAGTCAACAAAATGTTCGCAACCATGCTTGGACAGACTATGGAGGTCTATATCGACGACATGCTAGTGAAGTCGTTAGTAGCAGACCAACACCTCGATCACCTCCGGCAGTCGTTCGACATCATCGACGAGTACGGGATGAAGCTTAATCCAACCAAATGCTCCTTCGGCGTTTCCTCGGGAAAGTTCCTTGGCTATTTAGTAACCAAGAGAGGCGTCGAGGCCAACCCAGATCAACTCCAGTCCGTCATGGATCTAAGGTCCCCCAAAAGCATCAAAGACGTACAAAAGCTAACTGGACGGCTCGCGGCCCTCAACCGATTCATTTCAAAGTCGTCTGAAAAATGTAAGCCTTTCTTCGATGCTCTAAGAAAGAGCAAGTCATTTGATTGGAATCAAACAAGCGAGGACGCCTTCCAAAATATAAAAAGGTATCTAGCAAGCCCGCCTCTACTGTCCAAACCCAAGGAAGGCGAGACCCTCCTGCTCTACCTCGCTGTATCCGAAACGGCCATTAGCGCTGTATTGATAAGGGAGGAAGATGATAAACAACTCCCCGTATACTACATCAGCAAGACTCTACTCGATGCAGAGACAAGGTACGCCCAACTCGAAAAATTAGCCCTCGCACTAGTCACGGCCGCAAGGAAACTACGACCGTACTTCCAATGCCACACTATTAGTGTACTCACTGCCTTCCCCTTGAAGAGTGTCCTACATAAACCTGAACTATCCGGCCGTCTAGTGAAATGGGCCGTAGAGCTGAGCGAGTACGACATCAGCTACCAACCTCGCACGGCGATCAAGTCGCAAGTACTAGCGGATTTCATAGCAGACTTCACACCAGGGATTCTACAACGAGCGGAGGAAGAACTTTGCACTATGTCGTGCGACACGCCAAGGGAGGAGTGGAGTTTAGCAGTTGATGGATCAAGTAACGCTAGAGGCAGCGGGCTGGGAATAGTACTTACCTCCCCTACGGAGCACGTCATCGAGAGGTCCATCAGATGTGGATTCAAGACCACCAACAACGAAGCCGAGTACGAAGCCCTCATAGCCGGGCTCACCTTGGCAAAGGACTTACACATCGAACGAATCAAGGTACGCAGTGACTCCCAATTAATTGTGAGACAATTGCAAGGATCCTATCAAGCCAAAGATTTAAAAATGTCGGCCTACTTGACCTTGGTAAAAGAGTTACAAGCTTCATTCAAGTCATTCGACATCGAGCAAATACCCAGATCCGACAACGCGCATGCTGACGCACTGGCCAATCTTGGGTCCGCACTAGCTACCACAATTGAACGAACTATTCCAATGGTGTTCGTCCAATGGCCAGCCGTATGGAAGCCGACAAAGCTGGAAATCAAACCAATTTCGGACAAGCCCACTTGGATTACCCCGATCCACGACTATTTGAGGGACGACACCCTCCCATCTGACAAGGTAGAAGCTCGAAGAATTAAAATCAAAGCCGCCCGATTTTCTATAATAGAAGGTCAACTTTACAAGCGATCCTACTCCGGGCCCTACCTCAAATGTGTCGACCCAGTCGAAGCTCAGCAAGTACTCAAGGACTTACACGAGGGACAATGTGGAAATCACTCGGCCGGGAGAAGCCTAGCCAATAGAGCAATCACGGCCGGGTATTACTGGCCCACCATGCGATCCGAGTCGCACGACCTCGTCAAAAGGTGCGACCCCTGTCAGCGCTTCGCCCACGTTTCACATCAACACCCGGAAAAACTCCACCCCATCTCAGCACCATGGCCCTTCATGAAGTGGGGCATGGACATAGTAGGGAAATTGCCTGTCGCTACCGGAGGAAAAGTCTACATGCTAGCCGTAACCGACTACTTCACAAAGTGGGTCGAAGCCGAATCATATGTAAGAATCAAAGACGCCGAAGTAAAAAGCTTCATTTGGAAGAATGTCATATGTCGCTACGGAGTTCCACAGGAAATAGTCACCGACAATGGCTCACAATTTATTTCATATGATTTCCAAGACTTTTGCGACAAGTGGAGCATCAAACTAAGCTATTCAAGCCCAAGATACCCTCAAGCTAACGGACAAGCAGAATCCACTAACAAGACAATCATGTCCACCCTCAAGAAGCGACTCGACCAATGCAAAGGGAAGTGGGCCGATGAGCTACCGGGTGTGCTATGGTCTTACCGTACGACGGTCAGGACGTCAACAGGAGAAACACCATTCTCTCTATCTTACGGCTCAGAAGCCGTCATAGCAACAGAAGTTGACTACCCTTCTTATAGGATACGACACGCAACAGAAGAAACAAACGACAGAGAATTACTGAGTGAACTCGACACAATCGACGAGCGCCGCGACAAGGCCGCAATCAGATTGGCCGTATACCAACAACGAGTCGCCCGCCATTATAACAGAAGTGTTCGTCTCAAGTCATTCCATATTGGAAATTGGGTTCTTCGCCGCGTCTTCCAAAACACAAAGGAAAAAGGAGCAGGCAAATTCGGTCCTACGTGGGAGGGACCATATCAAATCACCAATGTATTTGGAAATGGAGCCTATAAACTGCGATGTACAGATGGCATGGAGATCGGCAACAGCTGGAACGCGTGCCATCTAAAACAATATCAGTTTTAGAAAAATATATATATATATATATCTATCTATATATTTCGAATTTTATCACTCTACAATATTTTTTACGCAGGTCAGCATTGCACAGTCTATCTTGAAACTACATCACAAGTTGCAGTGTGCAACTGAGCAGTTACACACTCCAACTGGGGCAATTCAATATCACAAACAACAGAATCTACGACAAAACTCGACCATGACCCGCACTCAAGGTCATGGACCACGACCTGCATTCATGGTCGCCATCTCCACACGGTCACATGACCCGCACTCAAGGTCATGAACCACGACCTGCATTCATGGTCGCCATCTCCACACGGTCACATGACCCGCACTCAAGGTCATGAACCACGACCTGCATTCATGGTCGCCATCTCCACACGGTCACATGACCCGCACTCAAGGTCATGGACCACGACCTGCATTCATGGTCGCCATCTCCACACGGTCACATGACCCGCACTCAAGGTCATGAACCACGACCTGCATTCATGGTCGCCATCTCCACACGGTCACATGACCCGCACTCGAGGTCATGAACCACGACCTGCATTCATGGTCGCCATCTCCACACGGTCACACGACCCGCACTCAAGGTCATGGATTTTCCATCTCCAACAGATCACGCAATCAGAAAAAGAAATTACTATCATAAAAAGCATACGACATCAAGGAAAAATTAACATACTTCATATATTAAGAAAAATTGTTGTTTAAACAGAACATACATTAAAGCAAAACTAAATAAATACGTTCAACAAATTTTTACAACCCCTTATGGGGCAAGGTCATCATGCTCTCCAGTCGGCTGGGCAGCCAAGGCTACGACGGCCGAACCTTCTGGAGGAGGAGGAACAGGCTCTTCGCCAGGCTTATCATCTGCTTCATCCTCATTATAGCGCGACAGCTCCTCGTGGTCGGCAATCCAGCTGTCAACCTTCCACTCGGTCGCACGACCGTCCCTGTACTCCCTCATCAAATCTGCACGAGTCTTGATGACTGCATTGAGGACGTTATCCTCTGCCTTGTCGTACAGGGAGTCATAGTCTGCCTCTTTAGCCTTCAGCTTGGCCTCCAGCAAGTCAACACGCGACTTCAACTTATTTAATTCCAAAGTGGCCTCCACCGCCCGACTGGAGGCCTCAAGAGCAGTCTTCTTGGCTTCAACATTCGAAGCCTTCAGCATGTCATTGTCAGCCTTCAAGCCCTGGTTGCTCACCTTGAGGTCCCTCACCTTCTTGAGGGCGACGCCCAGCTCCTCCTTCAAATGGACGTGCGACTGAAGAGCCTACACAAAATAAAAACACAAGTCAAAACAAATCATAACGCAGTTAAAACAAAATATACAAATGAATATGTCGCACGATCATACCTGGAAGAGGTGACCAAGTCCCCAGTCAGCAGCTTGGGAAAGACCCATCTCCCTTAGGCGACTCTTGTCCTCAGGCAGCAGCAGCCGCTCGACTTGTGGAAGGATCGACCCCACATTGGAGTATGCAGAGGCATCCTGTGGGAAGACTAGGTCGACCGAAGCGTCGACACCAGATGCCGAATCCTCCCTTCTTCTTTTCTTCCCAGCCGAAGAAACATCTTGGGAGGTTTTGGTACGACTAGAAGGAGGAGGTGGAGGAGTGGAGGCCGCTTGATCGCTCGACTCAGCCTTCTTCTTGCCCTTTCTCTTCTCCCTAAGCCTCTTCATTGCGTCATCAGCAGCAGGTGCAGCGATCTCTCCAGCCATAATATCAACTGCAAAGCGTCGCTCGACGTATAAAATGGGAGTCAGGAATCGAGTGCCGTACAGTCGCTCGACACAATGCCTGACCCTGACAAACTCCACTAAATTTTTGAAGGCAGGGTAGGGAGTACCTGGCTCGTTTATAATGCTAAATTTCCAGAGATGACTCGGCCGCAAGTTCTCCTCCGATAGTATACTCCTCCAACTCCTCTCCTTGACGTCGTACGACAGAACCTTTTCCGTACGCGTCACACACGTCAACCCAACTACTGATTGAGGCGCTCCTGTGTTCACTACAAAACAAACACAAAAGGAGTTAGTAAGAAAAAATTGCAAAGACAGTCGCACGACGCTACTAACATAAAGACTCACCAGCCTTAGACCAAGTCGCACGGACAACGGTTTCCCCGAGAGGCCAATCAACAAGCAGGCCCCTCGCGAAGAAATACCTGTCCTTCCACAACCTATCATTTGTGGTCAGCTCCGTGATCAAATGCGTCCTGTTAGGTCGAAGGTTTAAATTATAGCGCCCTTTCTCTGTGTCGTGCTCCCGCACGGTATACGAGTAGAAAAGATCGGGAAGCTCGAAGACTATCCCTTCTCTCGTGCACAACAGATCCAGCGCCAGCAGGATTCTCCAGCTGTTGGGCATCAACTGCCCTGGGGCAAGCTCGAAGTGATCTAGCACCTTCCTCAGTAGTCCGACTACTGGCAGCCTGAATCCCACCCGCTGGAACGGGAACTCGTACAAACAGGTCCATCCTGGGACGTCCCAGTCTGGCCTCTCCTCCTTATAAGGTGCCCTCAGCGCGACACCATCAGGAATACCATAGGTGAATCGAAGGCGCATGACGTCGTCTTCAGTCAACACGCTAGCCGGGTTGTTCAAAAGCAACCCTAGCGGCCTACTAGGTCCCATTGGACACGGGCCTGCTGCGTCGCCCGGCAGTTCGACTAAAGGCACTCCCATTGCCACGTCGTCCGTCACTCGCGATGTACCAGCAAGAGAAACTGTCACGGTGTCGTACGACGAGGAAGCAATGGTTACTTCAGCACTCGCTGCCTCTGACTCTCCCCATGAGTCGTACGACAGATCTATTGGATCGTCGTATCCACGCCCAGAGGTACTGGGAGGACTTTCATCTCCTCGACTCGACATCAGACCTACAAGTCGAACGACAGTAGCCAATGGTTAGTATTATAACCTAGATCAAAGACTTGGCACGACCTGATATCAGCTCCCAAGACTGTTAAGAAGGTCGTGCGACCTATACGTCTTGGCTACTGTCGTGCGACCTAGACTCTACAAACAATTTATGCCTAAACCTAACTCTAGATTTTCGATCTAAACAAACTTTAAAAACTTTTTTAAAGTTCTTCTTAGAAACTATTCGAAGAACATAAGAAAAACCCAGAAAAAAGCACAAATAACAGAAATCAAAGTAGCGAAGGAACCAGGAAAACTTACCAAAAGAGCAAAACGACCTCTGCCTCGCCGGAATAAACACAGAAAAGGCAAAAAACGGGAGTAAAGACGCCGGAGAAAACTCGCACAGTTGACTGGTTTTTGAGAGAGAAAACGAGAGAGAGAAAGCAAAGAAAATTGAAAATGAAAGAGAAAGAGAAAGGGCGGCAACTAAAAAGACGCATATGCTGACGTGTCAGCTTCTCATTGGACACACACTCCCATAACCTATCATTAGCCATGCATGCGTACTGCTCATAATGACCACGTTTATTTTGGCACAGATATCGAGGAGTCATTTAAAGACCAACCGTTCCTTCTCTAAATGACATTGTCGCACGACAAATGGCAAAACATTACGCACTGTCATCTACTCACCAACACTGATACACTCTCTCAGAAGGACAGAGTCGTGCGACAATATCGAACCAGCCTTAGAGTTCACACATACATATCCATGTCTACATGTCGTACGACACAAACCCCTTGGCTTTTTTTTAAAAACCAATGCGTTTGGGGGCAAACTGTAGTAGCCAAAATATGTCTGGCCCAAAGTATGGCCCAAAGACAAAGCCCATAGCTAAAAGTGGGACTACACTCTCATGTAGTACGACGGTGGCTCAGCATGAAGATCAAGTCGCACGACATGAAGTACCATCATATAAACGTACTAGTACGAAGATCTTGTCGTACGACATGAAGCACTCATGTAGTACGACGACGTACTAGTTCGAAGATCTTGTCGTACGACATGAAGCATTCATGTAGTACGACGACGTACTAGTCTGAAGACTATGTCGCACGACATGAAGCACTTATGTAGTACGACCGTGCTACATCACCCAATCGTGGTCCAGATTGACAAGAAACCTACATGTCGTACGATATAGCATCTCCGTCGCTCCGAGGGAGACCAGATTGTGATCTACTTTGAAATAGGTCCTACAAAGTCATAATGACACTTGATGGCAGCCCAATCAAAAGAAGCACCTAGATGCTTTCTTGGTGGAAGACAGAGAAAAGAGAATGATGAGATCCCTCAAAAAGAAGAAGCATCAGTCTCCTATAAAGAGAAAGATAAATCCCTCATGAAAAGGACGGTCGAGAAACTGAGATCCAGAGATTACTGAAAAAGAACCACACCCTCCGGCCATTGCTCATCTTCTCCGATCACCCTCCGACCTTACATCTCCTTTAATCAAAGAAACCCCAACTGTGAAGATAGCAGGAAGTATTTCTCACCCATCTACGTTTACAAACATTACACTTTTACTAGCACTCGCTAACTTGATCGTCGGAGTGACTTTGGCCGGCACCACCCCGGTGTCCCAGACGTCCTGCGGGTCACGTGCGTTTTGTCTTTGCAGGTTGTAGTGCCCCGTGTCCCCGAGTGATTTTTGAGGACTACAATAGCGATAGCGATTGGGGTGGAGACATAGATGACAGGAAGAGCACCAGTGGGTTCGTGTTCTTCATGGGAAACACAGCTTTCACATGGATATAAAAAAAGCAACCGATTGTCACCCTATCCACTTGTGAAGCCGAATACGTAGCTGCTACTTCGTGCGTTTGTCATGTGATATGGCTCAGAAATTTGCTGAAAGAATTGGGTTTGCCACAAGAAGAGCCAACTGAGATTTGTGTCGACAACAAGTCAGCCATTGCCTTAGCAAAGAATCCAGTGTTCCATGATCGAAGCAAGCATATTGATACTCGTTACCACTACATAAGGGAGTGCATAGCGAAAAGGGATGTGCAAATGGAGTACGTGAAGTCCAAAGATCAAATTGCAGATATTTTCACCAAGCCACTCAGGTTTGAAGATTTTTCGAGATTAAGAAGTTTGCTTGGCATGGTAAAACAAGTTTAAAGGGGGGTGTTGAAGTGTAAACTTGTTTTAGGCCCAAACCATTTGAAGACCCAAACTATTATGGGAGCCCAAACCTAAGCCCAAATAAATTAGAGTCCAAGTCCATAAATAAGGTCCAAGCCCTTTATCTAGAATTCTCTAGGGTTTGGTAATTAGGCATAAAAATCATGTGGTCAATTGGAAGAATATGGAAGGATGTAGAAGGATGAGGTGTATGGTTATTATAATTTTGGATTAGTTTATTTGTGTGGTCTAAAATGATTTGTAAGTAGTATAAATACCCCCTCCCCATTTTGGTTTAGGCATCAAGAAGAAGCAAAGCTTCTAAGTGAGTGAAGAAGAAGTAAAGAGTGAGTGAGTTCTTGAGTGAGAGTGTTCTTGTAATATTTGTTTTGAGTTTTAATAAAAGTTTTTGAGTGTTTTATTTCCAACAACCCCATCACTCCACCAAGACATGTAGCTAATGTATGCTTGTAAATAGGTTCAACTTTACAACCTTGAAGAAGTTGTAATTAATAGTTTATTAGTTTAAAACGCTAAATTATTTTATTATTTTTTGTATCAGATTTGGTTAACACATATAATTGTTGGAACAGTTTTTGTGATGCCCAAATCTGATTCTGTCAAGTGGTGGCTGTTTTTGTTTTGTATGTTGACAATTGGGTTGTAGTCTTTTTGTGTTTTATTAGCAGTTGATGGTGTTGATAATTTTGTATGGTGGGGGTTATTATTTTTGCATGGTGGCAATTGATGGTGGATGATAAGTTATTAAATTAGTTGGAGGATTTTGTATAAGGGATATATTACATTATGGATTACTGATAGGGAAATGTTTGTTTTTTATTAGGGAATGTTGACAGGGAATTGTTTATGCAATTGTTTTTTTATGTAATGTTACTTTGTTGGTGGTCCTCATTATAGGGTCCATATTAATATTTGTTGTAATGAATAGTAATGTTGGTTAACAGGGAAATGTGTATGGAATATATTATTAGTCTTATACTTGTTTTTTTTTTTTAATTTATGAACAGGTATAAAATTGCATTATAATGACAGTAATAACTACTTCATACTCAATAGTTTTTTTTTTTTTTTTTAAGAATAGTTGTTTAATTGGCCTTATATATAACAAAGCAGCTTTTAAAAGTAAAATAGTAATTTCACATGCCATGGTAAAACAATTTTTAAGGATAAAATTGTAATTTCCATAAGTATATCCAAATAATTCATAATGTTGCATAAGGGTAAAATTGGAATTTTAAACGTATATATAAATTTATTTAGTTAACATAGGTGAGGATAATATGGTAATTACATTAAAAATTAGCACTTTTTTTAGGGGCAAAACAGTCATTTTAAGTCATCAAATATAATACAGGAGTAAAACAGTCTTTTTACTAATTCTGTTAGGTTTGATTGACAGAAATTTAGTCAAAGGGACCAAATTGATACATTTTCTAAAAGTTAGGGACCAAGGATATTACCATAACTACTTTAAAAAATTGATAATTCCCCAAAAGTTAGGGACCAAAATGATAATCGCCCTAAATTGAAATACAAATTGAGATAAAAGATGGGATGTCTAATATTTTGGTGAATTGCACTCAAATACCTTGACTTTTATTATAATTGTACGTTTAATACCAGTTTTGTCATAATTATACTCAAATACTCTGGAATGCGTTGACCATCATTAAAGTAACGGTGGCTTGGACGGTTCACAACAAAATGACGAGCTGCCCCTGTACATTTACACATATGTTCTGACATTAACATCATAACATTAAAAAATAATAATTACAAAAATAATATTTAAAAGTAGTAATAATTAAAAATAACAAACAATCACTATTTATCATCTTTACCGTTACCATCTTCACTATCACCATCAAAACATTTTTCCTAGAAATTCTAACCCCATTCATCAACACTCCTAGTCTCCATTATCACTATCTACTCAAGAAAAAAAAAATTTCTCTAAACAACAAATTTCTTTAATCTTCAACAACAACAACAACCATAACAACAACAAATCCATAAACATTCATCTTCTTCCACTTTTTAACAATAACAATCCACTTCTTTAACAAAATAAAAACATTATGTGTGTAATTAAGACAAAATAAAAGACCAATTTGCCCTTCAACCGTTTGGTCAACCATTAGTTTTAACTTGGTCAACTGAAAGTAAGGTACTTGAGTGTAATAAACGATAAACTGGCATTATGTGTGTAATTAAGACTAAACTCAGGGTATCTTAGTGCAAATCACCCCTAATATTACTCATCAAATTATTAAAAATAAATAAAGAATTATAAAATTAAAAAAAAAAACTAAAATACAATGAGGTTAGCTTAGTAATAATAGTCCTTATACTTACACCTAAAGTTGTGAATTCGAATTCCTCTCTTTTAAATTTCGAATTAATTACAGTAGCTCAAAAAAATTAAAGAATTACAAAATTAAAAAAAATTGATAATAAATTAGTACATAGCCAAGATTTGGCCTAACATGGCTAGGACTTGGGCAGGGATTGGTGTACTAGGTGAGTTTTAATTTTTAATATTTGTGTTTTTTATCCTTTTGAGTCAAATTTGAATAATAAAAATATTCAGACTTCTTGTTACTTTCTAACATAATTAAAAGTAGAACGAATAATAATAAAGTACTCTGATGTTTGGCTATATTATAATAAAATTATGACTTTCACCTTAATTATACATTAGTACCCTCCTTTAGTTGACTTAGTTAAAAATAAAAGTTTGACCAAACTTTTTGCCTAAAATAATAAAAATACCTCTAGTTAAAGTAAATAATATTAATTATTAAAATTAAAAATTTTAAATTTTTTAAAATGGATGAATCCATTTAAATCAACTAAAAGAGGATACTAATGTGTAATTAAGACTAAATTCACGATTTCATTGCAGTATGACTAAATATCAGGGTATTCTATTGCAATTTGCCTTATCCATAATTTTATTTTATTTTTGTAGAAAAGTATCCATATTTTGGTAATATACTATACAAATGCTATATAACAAGGGTGGTTAGTGGTCATTACAATTTAATTCAAAAGTCTACAAAAATTAAAATAATGAAAATTAAAAAATAAAGGGAAATTACCAAATAAGTACGAAACTGTTTTGTTAATTCCAATTAGTTTCCGACTATTTTATTTTTGACCAAACTACTTCTTATATTTTTTACAAGTATTAAATAAGTCCTTAATTTTTTAGAAGTAACTAAATTAGCCCCTCTCACGATCAAGCCTAATGTTTGGTATTAACATAATTTGTAAAAGTATATTAATACCCCTAATTTCTCTTATTTAAGTAAAATTGATTAAAATAAGAATAAAAATTGTAGGATAAAATAATATTTTTATTATTTAATAAGAAATAATAATAATAGTATTTTGGAAAAATTAATATTACAGTAAATATAAATATATATTTATACTTAATCAATCTATATTATAATTAATAATATTAAGGAATTTAATAAAAAATATTAAAATAATTAAAAACATTAAATGGAAAATGTTAAACCACCTCCGCAAATTATTTTTGTCTTTTTGAACGTTAAACACTGTACACATGTTAGTTTATAATATATTTAAATTAAAATATAATTTTACCATTACAATACTTGGAAGTTGATTAACGGAAGTTAATTATAGGGACCAATTTGGTACTTAAAAAAAGTATAGGGACCAGTTTAGTTAAAAATGAAAAACTGGCAAACTACGTAAAATTAATAAATAAATTACTCTCATAATATAAGTCATGTATAGTAACTAAATTTCAATTTTTAATGGAGTACTTTAAATGACAAAAGTTGAGTAATTCAGTAGTAACAGTCTCATATCTACATGTTGAGAATGTACTATCAAGAGAAATCGTATCTTCTTTTTCTAAATTTCAAATATTCATTTAAAAAAATAAAATAAAATAGAGTGTACTTAAAAGGCACGTACAACTCTTTATCGAATTGAAAGACCACAAAAGCTCATCCATAATAATATATTTGTCAATCACTCCTTTTTTTTTTTTCTAAATACATCCTATTAAAAGTTTTTCAGATTAAATAATTTCTAATTATACCAACACTATAGGTACAGTTTTTATGAAGGTTAATGACATTTTTCTATCATATAATTAAGAATAAGCTTTCAAATTAATGTAAAATCTAAATTTATCCTACCAAATAAATTATTTTATTAACTTTATTCATTGACTTGACCAAAATACTCGTAACATATATGTTAATTTTTCTCCTCTCTCCATCAGTTTCCTTTTTCATTTTTACTCTCTCTCTCTCTAAGCGTTAATAAACATTATTAAAATTTATTTTACTAAGAAATACCCCATTTGGGAGAACCAAGTTAACACCTAACCCAAATCTAAATTTTTTTTTTAAAAAAAAAAAATCTAACTCATTTTTCTTGGTAAAAAGGCAGTTTTGCTTTATGAGTAGCTAAAATTAAAACTATATATCATCATTAACATTACATTATGGACAATTATCAATTTGGTCCCTAACTTTTAAAAAATTATCAAATTTTTTAAACAGTCAAACTAACTCAAAATGTTAAAAAGATAATTTTACTATTTTCTCTATTTAAATAAGTTAAATTACCATTTTACCATTAAATTTTTAAAAATATTATTAATAATTAAAGGGTAATATAATTATTTTATATTAATTTTTTTAAAATAAATTTTAAAAAATTAAATGGATCTCCACCGTCTGATTGATGGACGGTGGAGATTATATTGAATTTTTTATAAATGGAGAATTTAAAAAAAATTAGTGGAGATCTAGACAAGAACAAAGAAAAAATTTCAATTTCAATTTCATTTTTTTTTTCTTGTTAATCTTGGTGGAGATCCACCAAATACAGCAAGAAAACAAATTTTTTTTTTTTTTTTTTTTTTTGTGTTCTTGGTGGAGATCCACCCCAAAAACAAGAAAAAAAAATTAAAAATACTTTTTTTTTCTAAAAAGTACTATTCACAGTTTTTTTAAAATAAATTTAAAAAAAAATCAATATGATTTCCACCGTCCATCTATCTTGATGGATGGTGGAGATTCAATTGTTTTTTTAAATTTTATTTATTTAAAATTAATTAGGAATAGGTTTAAAGATAAAAATATTCCTGGAACCGTTAAGTTTGACTAACAGTTGACTCACAGAATGATCAAATTGATATATTCACAAAAAATTAAGGCCCAATGATACTAATAAATGAAACTGCATTAAAAATTTAATAATTTTTCGAAAGTTGGGAGCAAATTAATAACTATCCTTACATTATTAGACACTCACAAACACTCTTTAACTATTTTCAAGATCTCTAATAAAATTCCAAACTTAACATTCTCGTTCTCTTATTGTTGCTCTCGTTCGTGTTGCGTTAGGGTTCAACAATCAAGAGCAGGAAAGTTTGTTTCAAGGCAGTTAAGTTAGATTTTTATTAAAGCTGTAAAAGCTCTCTGTTTAGATTTCTCTTTGTGAACTATTCACAAACACTTGGGTATTTATATCAAGCACCTTTCAACAGCTTGTTCTCAAGCTATTTTCACTTTAACAATGTTTTTTTATTTAATTTGAAGACAGGATACAAATGGAATAATACAGTCCGACACTCACAGACTTTAGCATATTTGCTCCAACAATCTTTTAATCATATTCATATAAAGGAGAAAAAAAAAAGAACTAGAAAAAGAAAAATACTATAATGGATACACTTTTGAGTGCATGCAGAAGTACTTAAAACTATGTTGGCAGGTTATGATCATCACACTTCCTTAAATAATTGACACTAATAAATTATAAATTGCTCTACAAATACATATAATTAATGTTGAGAAGCGATCATCCATGGAGAGTTACAATTAAAACCCATTTCTTGCTTGAGATTGTGATCATTTGAAAACGTATTTGACAACTCCAGGAATATGAATATTCATGAAGTAATCGTCCCAGTCAACGGACTTGGGGTCAAAGTAAAATATATCGGTCTCTACCCCACTCTCTCTAGCTGCCATTCTCAGTTTTTCTGTGTTTGTGTCATCATATCTGTATGCATATATGAAAATCAATGACTTTATATTAATATGTATAATATTGTTGAATATACGTGTTTCAAGTTTCGAAATATTATCATAACATGTATGTATGTATGTATGTATGTATATACTTACATGGCATTGAAGAACAAGTATGGTTTGTAAAGTTCAACCAATCGCATCACGAAATTGATCTTTCTGCTAAGATCGCTATACACGCCCTGAAAATACCGGCAAAATGCTGTGTTTACCAACTCTAGTCCCTGTATGGAAAACTCATATGTCAAACAAATAATTATGATCATCACTAAATATAGTATCTAGCACCGAAAAAAGAAGAAAGTTATAGTGTGATTTGTTTCTGTAAATAAAAATCAATTACAAATATTTACTGCAGATTTAAGCCTTTTATCACGGGAGATTCACAGTAAAAGGAATTTTTGTAACAATTGTAATCTACGGTAAAACTTTTTACCACCCTTGGCACTATTTTAAGGCGGATTGTCACATATTTTTTTCGCGGAAAAATACCATTTTTTTTTTTCAGAAACCCCACTTTTAGATTCAACTAACCAAAATTGAAAAAAAAAAAAAAAAAAAAACTTAGGGTTTAGAATTAGATTATTTAATTTGTGACGATAAATAAGCGGGTGTAATTAGAAGGAACCTTGAGAGGTAGAACGTAACGAATGGCCATGTATCTATGGAAGCTAGCCATGTTGTCGAGGACAGTAACTTTGCCAACTTTAACAGGCTTGCCATCCTTATTAATCCATGGTTTCTTAGTGAAGTAACGATACCCATAATCTTGAATATTGGCGTATGTCAAAGGATTTCTCGCAGATGATCCCACTTGATAGATCACAAGATCAGATGGTTGCTTTGTATGACCCACCATTGCCAATATTATAGCATTCACCACCATGTCAGCTGGTATCTGCATATCCATCCAATGCATATATCAATCCTTTCAATTTACATCTTTAATGGATAGCTTTTCATATTGGTCATATATGAACCAAATTTAGCTTAAACTCACCGCATCGATGATTGCCTTAAGATCTCCTAGGAAGCAAGTCAATCTTCCTTTACCATAGCCAACAGCTAGACTATCAATGGTTCTGTAAAACAAATTTATAATTTCAGAAATACACTAACAAAGGTTTTTCATGTTAGAGTCCGCAGTAACCTGATAATATCAATCACTACAAGCCTGACCTTTCGGATTCTTACCCGTGAGAATCTGATTAAAAAAACCCTAAACAAAATATGGTAAGATTTTGATGAGTTATATATATACCTGATACCTTCAACCCAACCAGGAAATGGTTCTTCGTAAGTGCTGGTTACGATGGTGGGACGTATTATGACAACTGACATGTCTTCTTTCAAGTGTTTTATAATCATCTCTCCCATTGCTTTGGTGAACACGTATGTGTTTGGCCATCCATATATCTTTGCCCTGATCAATCGTATATTTTTTTTTTCACATTATTTTTTTATGATTAATTATATACTTCTGCTGTAACTCTACTATATATATATAATCAATAAATAAATAAAGCATCTTCACAAAACAGTTTCCAAAAATGAATTCAAGGTCTTTCCTTTCTTGTATACAAGGTTTCAAGAGATTTCCAAAATCAAATATAAATATACCATTTAATTATTTTAGTCAAACGGTCCCCATCTTGACACCAGACAACACCGAAAAATGATGGACCATTCATCGACATTCATTAATGGGATTTTACGTTAGCTAGTTAATTAAAATAAGCATGACTACCATGAGCCACAAGAAAAAAAAAATCTTGAATAAAATAATATATAAGTGTGTTATATCATCTGTCCCAACAGGCCCATTTGAGCATTATACCATGCACCATAAATGTCAATCTAATAAATAAAAAATAAAATAACTGGTGCACTTTCCAAAAAACATAAAGAGGACATCAACTAAAAGTCTCTGAAGTGAAAGTCAGCAGAAACATTTTGCTTTTTGGCAGCATTGCTGTCCTCTTATTCTACTATAATATACAATGCATAAACATATCAATTGAAGAAAATAAACTTTAGTATGTTCAAACCAACCATGACCGACAGACCAAGACTATGGAAGATATTATAATTTCACAGAAATACGAAGAAAAAAAAAATTGATGAACAATATTAATTCAATTGTCTAATTTACATACCGATTAAAACACGACTGCCATTTAAAAGATCGGTGGGTGGGTGGGAGGACAGTTGGGTCACCCGTACTATCTTTATTAAGGACAGGAAAAGTTGCTAAATTATATCAATCCATTTACTAATTCACTACTATTAAAGTCATTAAACACTTTTTTATTAATAGGAGCTCGAGTATCACTTTTACCTATTAAATACCAATTTTCTAAATTATTCCCAACCAATTAAATTGCAAATTTTATAGGACCATCATCATGTGAAAGCAAAGGCTGGAATAACTGACCCAACTCACAAAGTATCCTAAATGATTTTTAAGGGCATTTATATATCCACCTTCAATGTCGAAAAAAAGACAACAATATACGCAAATAATAATGTTAAGGATCAATAACTTTTATTATTTTTACTTTAGGATTCCTAACTAAAATATTAGAGAGTTACATTAATTATGACACTATCTCACTTGTCACTTGTGAATATAACACAATTGACATTTAATTCGAGATATAAAAATTAGGATATAAAATTGGAATCCTTAATAGCATCTCCAATCTTATTATATATTTGGATAAATTTTAGAGATTATGGAGATAAATTTCTCAATTTAGAAACTCTTCTAGAAATTCTAGTCAGTATTTTTACTATTTTTTTAAAAAATAATTTAATGGTAAAACAAAAGATGAAAGAGAATGAGAAAGATATTTTACGATAATTAGTCATAAAGTGAATATATATTGTTCTTAGATAATTATATTAGAGAGGGATATGTATAAATTTACTCTTTTTTTTAATTTAAAGTAAATTCATATTATGTATTTATAATAATAATAAATAATTTACACCGGGATGCTCTAACCTTATCAAGATACAAAGTTTATGTTATAATTAATTGTGTATTTAAAGTAGAAACCTACCTCTGGTTACTGGGTGAATTAATTGAGTACTGATTTTGGACGCTGAGGTAGTTTGCGTTTGGTAGTGAGTCAATTGAGTTTTAAATATTGTAAAGGTGGACATGCATTCAATGGACCTGGAAGCAGCAATTTATCACTCGGGCATTACCCATTTAATGGCTTTAATTTCTTGCTTTGTCTAAACCCAAATCAATATTGGTTTTTTTTATATATATATATAATTATTATTTTCAAAGTATTTTATATATTTGAATTAAATATGTTACAAATAAAGGCATGCATTTACTTAGGGGTAATAATTAAAGATGCGATCTAGATATACGACATAAAATTAATGGGTTTAGATTAAATCTTATTGGGTTCGAATCACTTACAGATCAACACGTTAAACTCGTTAAGTAAACGGGTCGTATTTGGGTTGAACCCATCTTAACCCGTTAACTCATTTAACACTAAATGTAAGTATCAACATGTAATTTATAAATATACAGAGATAAATAACTGTTTTGATAGTTAAAATATTTATTAAATGAGTTTATTATAGAATTATGTAATTAATAAATTAATATTTTTAAAATTTTAAATAGGTACATGAATTAATAGAGTGATGTTTTATTATGTAATGTATAACACCTATATATAAATGAGCGGACGAAACAGATTTTTTTCCTTATTGACTTTTGATATGATAAACTTAATGAATCTTATTCGAAATATGTGTTGTGTTTTAAACAGATACAAACAAGCTAACACATACTGTCGTCCCTACATTTGCTCTTGTCAAATAACTTTCAAATGCTTAAATAATAAATAGGTCGCCAACTCTCAGTGAATTAATAAATGTCACTGGTGGTGGTCTGGACTGTGGAGTGTTTTTGGTAGATTCATGACTTTTTTTTTAATCACACATCTTATGGGTTAAAGGACTATCGGTACTAACCGATATTAAATTATACAAGTACAATCAGGATAACTACTCCCAATTGGGAGACAAGGATTACCAGAACTAACGGTCTAAACAACTTCTCCCACAAACAGAAGGTATCTACTCCGAACACCAAACTGATTACTTGCATATGCTACCAGTCAAATATATATATAATTACTACCGGTCTACTCGTATATTAAATTTGCTTTCTTTTATTGTTATCTCTATCATACTTAGTAGGATTCAAATACATCACCTAACCAAGTTGAAGAGTTCAGATATGTCCCGACATCATCAATCAGACAATAGTTAATACACTCGACCACCCACTACGCTATTAAATTATTATTCTATTTTTCCACATTATATAAACAAATATTTTAGAGATTTAATCATCTAGACTAAACTTAGTTACATTAGATACCTTATTTTATTTTATTTGTTTTTATCAAACCTTTGTTAGCATGTATCTTCAAATTACTCGTCAATAGTAACTCTTACTTTAGTTTTTGTACTATATAAATAAAAGTTTTAATTTATTTGTTTTTTATAATTAATATTCATTTTTTTCTATTTTTGAGTATAAAATTAGACGTAGATGCAAGTGTAATAAAATAATAATAATAAGTAGAAAGTGAAATAAAATTATAATTTTTTTCAAAGGATGATGAAGATGTACTAATTGGACAAACCTTTTGATGCCCAAATCTTTCATGGCAAGTGTAATATCTTGTTCTGACGCGCCCTCTGCATGGAGCTCATTCAATTCTTGCTCCACCACTTTCTTCTCCACATCAATGTCCAATCCAGAAGCACCATTAAGTGTCTCTCCCATTTTATACGAGTTCTCTAATATCAGCCCTGACCTCTCTCCCGATACATAAGCTGAAAAAACACACACAATATATTATTATAATCTCTTCCATCAAAAAATCTTTGTCTTTAATTAGATGTAATATTAATTGAAATTTTTGACTTTAATTAGTAAAATTAATTAAATACTAACCAGTTGATACTTGGATAAAAACCTTTAGCTTAACACATTGCTTGGCAAAATTTAGAACATTCTTTGCTCCAAAAGTATTGAGACCAAGTGCAACATCATATCTGCATCAAGTTAAAGGAATCAATCTATTTAATTAGATATAATTTTTGTATAACAAGTATTAATTAAATATATGGTTTGTTATTAATTACCTTTCATCAAAGTTGGTTGTGGCAGCTAAATTAATAATTACATCTAACTCATTCCACATTTCTTCTCTTAAATTGGAGTCCTTCAATCCCAAATCCTCGCAAGAGATGTCACCGGGGACGAGAGTGATCTTTTCTGAGATAATTGTATTCAGATGTACTCCGAATTTTTCCTTTAGAACTCTAAATAAGTCCTTCACTATCACCTGTAAATTAAAAAAGAGTTCAACCACGCACGTATTTATATATTAATCACCACAATAATATTTGTAATTTGTAGAATATATAATCAAGAAAAGTGCAGGAGAATTATTGCAAGAAGTTGCCTCCTACTTGAATTTTAAGTTGAAGTGAAACATAATCATTGGTATATATCTTTCTTTTCTTTTTTTGGAATATTGTAGATATACCTTTACACCATTTAAGTTGGTTTTGTTAGAATTAAGAAACACACATGTTTCTTTCTTCTACATATATAAAACTTTTTGTAGCATCAAGTAGTATTGGTTAAAATGGATGTACTTTTTATGTGAATTTATTAAACAAGGCGACTCGTTTCAGCTTTCCACTTCCTGTTAATTATCTAACCAGAAAATAACAAGATCCAATAGAGGAAAAAATGAAACTGGAATACAAGTAGCTATAATCCTATGTTGTATCTGTATCCTTTATAGGAAATATATATATATATATATATATATATAGTGCGTGTGTCAGTGTGTGTGTGTGTGTGTGTATATACCTCATTATTGAAGCGTTGTATGGCTGATTTAGAATCTGTAGCTCTCAGAAGAAGATAAAGCTTTTTCACATTTGGTTGAACCCTCAAGATTTTCTCCATAAAAACTGCATCCACAAAAGAAAACTAGTTACCATTTAAGAACCCTAGCTAGCTAGCTCACTCTACAGAAAGTGATGATCTGAGACTTGAAAAAAAGTTATATATACTCTTTGCTAGAAACCCAGTGGCACCAGTGACTAAAATGGACTTGTTCTCAAGAAACTGAAGAACACTCCCCAACTCCATTGGAAAAGACATTCTATGAGAAAACAACGCAGAGAGAGAGAGAGAGAGAGGGAAAGAGGGAAAGAGAGAGAGAGAAAAGGAATGAGAATTGATCAGAGTGTTCAAGTGAAACCAAGGTATGGCACACAATGATTTATACAAATCTAAAGGCAAATCACGTTAGCAGGAAAGAGAGCAATTAAGAGGTAGAGTGCACGCTAGTAGTTGGTCATTATTTTCCTCCGGTAGATTGATGACCAGTTTACTTGAATCATTTTTTTTTTTTTAGAAAAAAAAAAATGAGTAGAATATAAAACAAGCAGATTAATTTACACATTTTTTTTTTTAAGAGAATGACCCACATAGCCTTTTTGCTTTTAAACGTTTGGGTGAGGTGGTCACCTACACTAGACAGTGTACAGATCACATTTTGTGACACCGCCATTAAATTGGAAACACTAGCCCTATTGTTGGATATGGTTCTTGACCTAACTCTCTGCAGATATTTACACGCGCTGCCGTGCAATTTTGTCTTAGTCATGCACCTTTGTTTTTCTTCTTTTATCTCTCTTCATTTACACTTGCTCTTTCTTTCTCAATAGGGCATGCATATTATCAACATGGCATGGCTCTCCTAGTTGTCATGTTGTGCAAATTCTGAAGAACAATGCAGCACAACAATCAGCGGATAATGCAGCAAAGCAATCAGTAAATGCAGCACTACAACTCTGGAGTGCAACACAAGCAACAGCTGCTGATGTTCATGTTCAAAATATTTCAGGAGCTGGTGATGTGCACAAAAGAGTGCCACACAATTACAAAGCTCAAGCACCTGGTTGAGTCCAGCTTGTAACAAACTTGCCACTTATCTTTATTTGATAGGACCAGCTCAGCTGGGGCAATTATTATTGTCACAAAAGTTTGTTAGGATCATCAAGTGTATTGTATATATAGTGTTACAATTGCTACACAAATTGCTCTCATTTGTTTTCAGTTTCATTTCTCTCTAAGCTGCTATAAGCTTTACATATACTTCCCTCTTATATATACTACTAATCATAAGTTTATATTTGCTCAAGTAAGAGCCTCGATTAGGGGATCCTTGTCTATTTAAACTTTTTTTTAATATACTACAACTAGTGCAGGGACTAAAGGTTGAAATATTGTTAGACTAACTGAATCCATTTATCACCAAGCCACATTACGCAGCGGTTTATCTACTTACGCTTGACGATTTTTTTAAACACATTTATCTCTTTACTCCCATAAACAAAGAATAGCTCAGAATCAAATTTAATACAAATAGATTTCTTTTCAGTATCACAAATACTCACTAACCTTAATCTTTGCTCACAAGACCTAAGGAAAGTAGTTTTATTAATTGACCTATCGCTTGTGGTTAATATACAGAACAAATTACACACAGCTTATTTAAGTTTTACCCTTTCACTTCTATATACAACTTTATAATTAATTCACACAAAAATTTCTGACTGTTATTCAACATAGTTAAATTTAATTGTTGACTTTGAATTTTATTTAAAATATCCAAAATACCCCTAGGATTAAATTTAAAATTTTTACAAAATAAAAAAAGAAGTAGATGGATCTCCACCGTCCATGGACGGTGAAGATAAAAAAAAAAAAAAGTGGGTGGAGATCCCAGATGGAATGAAAAGTTTAGATGAGATCTCTACCTCTCATAGAGATCTAGTCTACATCAATGGAGATCAAGGTGGAGATCTCACACATTTTTTTCTTTTCTTTTAAATTTTTCTGTTTTAATTGTTTTATTTTTAAAAAAATTTATATTTGATTTCCCCGTTCATTCCAAAATTATATTTTAATTTGTTTTAAATATATTTTTTGAAATTTTTTTAAAAAAATAGATAAAAAGATAAAAATACCTTGCAACTGTTAAATCAAACTTTAGTTTACTAATGAAAAGGAGGTTTTATGTGGATTGACTATAAAATTGTACATGTAAAAGAAAGAAAACCTCAAATAGGTTGTGTGTAATTTGTTTCTAATATATATATATATATATATATATAAAGTATATAGAAAATAATTCTTTTTTTTTTTTTTACAAAGGGAAATAATTCTATTATTTACCTTTTTAGTTTGTTGGTTAGATTTTTTAATGGCTGTTGAAATTCGTGGAGGAAAAATGTCTCCTTCATGCAGCTGTCACCTGTTAACAAATACTCACATGCCTGTACTGTTATATTTATAGTCATAGACCTTAATTACTTTGACGCTTGGCATTACGGGAGTTTCATTATCAATGTAGTTAACAGGTGAATCAAGTCGTGCATCATCCCCTAGCTCAGTAGTGTGCACCCCCCTCTACTCACGTTAATAGTATATATTTTGACTCCATATATAGTGAGTAATCTAAACAAGTCGCGGAAAACTTCTGAACTGTTAGATACCCGCTTTCAAATGATAAAGAAAAAACAAGAAAAAGTTCATGCATATAATACGTGATATGGCGTAGAAATCATGTTACATTAAATATAAGAAGATTAATTAATTATTAGTATTTTGATGTTATATTGATGTAGCATAGCTAAGTTTCTTCATAAATAAAATGGGGCCTCCCATGCATGCTGCTTGTTTTCCTTAATTTCCATGTTTTTGGTATTTTGTAGGGTTTTCTTTACTTTTGTATTCTTGGTTGCATGATCATGCATTTGTTTTTATTTATGTTATTCTTTCCATGATCCTCATTACGTTCTCTAGGTGTAAGATCTTTGATTTATTTTAAGCTATTATATTTTTTTTATTTAATTAAATTATTCATGAGGTTTGCCAAAAAAAAAGATCGAATTTGTTGCCCCTAGCCTCTCAAAATGTTAAAAGGGAAAGTGCGCTAATCACGTGTTGATCTACTTGCTGATTAATTCTTGTTAGAAATTTGAAAAAGAAAAATTAACTATAATTATCCATGTTCAATTCATTCGTCTGATTTCTAAGAATATTGGAACTGCCATTACTTATAGGGTAGTAAACAGAGAACCGACTATTTATTAATTCAATTTTTTTAATATTTTACTTTTAAAATTCCTCATTTATTTAATCAAAACAATTGATTTCAATAAACTTGTATATTCATTCTAAATTATATGACAAATCATTCATGGATCACGTCACGTATGAGTTGACAATTATAAATTACTTGCACGTATAATTAAGAATCAGTTCTTGACAAACAATTAGGTCCTCACAAATATATATCTCAGTTCTTAGCAAACAATTAGGTCCTCAAAAATATATATATCTCAAAATTCACTTACCTTTGTTGATTATTTTGCAAGTAGCTTTAAAATAAACTAAATGGTTGGAAGTTGAGAGAAAAGCTAGCATTTAAGAAGAGTACGTACTATCACTAAATTATTAAACAAACAACATATCAACAATTAACCATATATTTTATGGTGTCAGATGTTAATGATTTTTTCTTCTTTTAATAATTAAAATATTCATTTACAAGCTATGATGAAAATTTCTGGTTATTATATAAGTTTAGTACCAGAAGCCAAAAAATATGAAACCATGGGCACATACGTACTAGCCTTTACTAATAATAATAATAATAATAATAGTAATGTTGACATGTAGCTGTTTCACATGCTGTTGCTGTAAAGGAAGGTCATGATGCTAATGGAATTGGCACGAGTCATTTTCACATTTTTAAGAGACAAAGCTAGAGATAGCTACAAGGAATTGGCATCAATATATTTGTGTTGTATTAATGTGTACATCTTTCGGGTCATGATCATCTGAAACCTCTTTATATCACAACTATATATATATATATATATATATATATATATATATATATATATATATATTTCTATGCACTTTGTCAATATACATAGATTTTTATGACATATATTTGTGGTTGGGAGTTAATTAATTCTTTATAAAAATATAACTAATTCTTTAATTAAGAAAAAAATGAAAATTGGCAGTGTAATAAGAGCAAGATACATAGGTTATCGCTCACGGATAATCGTTCATGAATTAATTATTACTTGACAAGTTGACATCAGTCATGACACATACATGGACAAGGACGACACATACATGGACAAGGACGAGCCCATAATTAAAAGAGAAGCAGATTGTGATTTTGTTGGTAATGTAAATTTATTTCTTCTTCTTTTTCTTCTCCTTTCACATCCGTGGTTTAAGTCTCACATTTTTATAAACTTATGATGGAAGTTACAGTATAGGATTGATGTTTGAATATAACATTTACCTATTAAATTATATAGTATGGGGAGTTAATGGAAATTACATTTCGGACCGTGTTTGTAGTAGTTGATCTCGTTAAGTTCCAACAGACCCTTGACCCAATTAATGTTAGATTTCAGTTAATAATAATGGATAGAAAGGATTAGAAAACTAAAAAATGTAGATTCTGTCAAATTTCATGTGGTGAAAATGAGTGGAAAAGATTGTCAGAAGAAGAAAAAGAAAAGAATAAGAATTAAAAAAAAAAAAAAATCCTCTATCTTGTAATTAAATAGGGTACTTATTTTAGCACATGTAGTCACATGAATGTGTGTTCAAATAATTATTTCCTTTTGATGGAGGCTTCTCGTGCTGCTTCCCATCTCCATTAATTATATCGTTTTGTACATGCCGGGCTATTACTACAAGTTTTTCGGGTTAGACGTGTTAACGGCTCAAATTTATATCTTAAATACTATCGTTAAATTTTTTTTTCTTGACAATTAAAGTTTTTGTGTTGAATAATTAATTACTAACAAACTGAAATAGAAGTCATATATATCTTTTGGGTTATCGTTTGATTTATGATCTTAATAAACTAGTCACAATTTTAATCTTTTGAGAAATAATTTTGAGACCAACTCAAGAAAAAATTAAAAGAAGTAATCAATAACAATAATGGAGTAGGTAGATAGCTTTTCACAAAACCATTTTTCATTTTATTATAATTTAATTATATATATGTACGTAACTTGCGAGTGTTCAAAATGATGAATGGCACAAGTATTGTACTCATGCATGCATATTCAAAAACCAATAGTAATTAATATTAAGAAGGTGGATGTTTTTTTTTTTTTTTTCTTGTCTTAATTATAACAAAACATGTGACATTGAAGCATTCTATTACAATTGGCTTAATTAGCATGTAAATTGTTGGTTTTGTATATATGTTTTAATTTGACACGAAAAGTCATGCATGCAAAGCGTGATTCTTTCACTATTATTATGGTTGATTTATTTACTAATCAAACATTATATATAAAAGACATGCTAACTGTGGTTAGCAGTTGCTCTTTATGGAAAGATAAGTATCTGCTTAACTTTTTTTTTTTTTGGTCAAAATCTGTGTTTATAACTACTAAATTATTATAAATATATAAATTTAGTTCATACGATAAAAATTTTAATGGTAAAACGTAAATGAAATTATAATTAATTTTATTAAATTTTAAAAATAAAAAATAAAAAATTAATAACAATTAAAATTTAAAAATTGAACAAATTTGACACACAATCTATCTGAAATTTGTCGTTTCACTTGTATATACAACTTTATGGTCAATTGATATAAACATCCAAATTCAAGAGGCATGTTAGGCGACTGTGGCTAGCAGAACAAGTGTCACTAATCCATTTTTTTTCAAATTCTGTATATAATTTTATTTTAGTCCTTATATTTATATTTAACTTTTATAACCACTAAATCATTATAAATATATCAATTTAGCCCATATGATAAAATTTTTAATGGTAAAATATTAATAAAATCACAATTAATTATGATCAAAATTTAAAAATTAAAAATAATAAAACAATTGATAATAATTAAAATAAAATAATTGAATAAATTCCACACAAAATCAATTTGAGATTTGTCTTTTCACTTATATATACAACTTTATGGTCAATTGATACAAACCGTCCATCTCCACCTTTATTTTTTTTTCTAATGAATTAAAAAATTATATTTAAATTTTAACAATGAGGGAGGTTTATGTCAATTAACCATAAAGTTGTATATACAAGTAAAACGATAAATTTTAAATAAATTGTGTATAAAATTTATTTAATTTTTAAATTATTAATAATTAATTATGATTTTATTTATCACTCCATAGAGAGCAACTGTTAACCACAGTCACCTTATGCAACTGTAGTTAGCCGGCCTCTATATGTAATTATGAGTCTTGTTTATCACTAATTAATAGCATTTGGTGAGCAGTCACTTTAAGGTTTTGGTGGGACATTGTACTCTCCAAAAAGGACTCTAACAAATAATGTTTAATTTAATTGATCTTCTAGCTGCTTGCATTAAACTAGTATTTATTTTATTATTATTATTTTCTTCTTTACCAATTTGATCTATAAACCACAAAAGTACAGAAGTTGATCTAACACTTACATATAATACGAGGTAGTATCACAATTCACAAACGGACAATATTTCCATTAGAAATATGTTCAAATACTTATAATAATTTTCATCAACACATGGTGTCTTTAATGAGAAACAACATAAACAGGTAAAATTATTTAAGTGGTATTAGATTTATCAGGTTGAATTATGATGTCCGCACTGGAAAATACGTGCGGACAATAGGTTTGAATAAGTGATTGTTTACTGAAACATGGTGGATTTGAGTTGTTGAAAAGGAGAAGAGTAAAGGAAAGAATGTCTACAATGAGTTTATGCATCATATTATAAAAAAAACCTAGAGGAAGAGTTGTTAAGGTCAATTTCTTTTTGGCCAAATATTTTATATATATATATATATATATATATTGGTGAACAATCTCATCACAATTTTATTACAATTAATTAATCAACATCTTTTAATTTATTTTAAGGTTTTGGGATTGTGTTGACCAGAAGATAATGGAAAAGAAAAGACAGTCCCAAGACTTTGAACTAGCCTATGCAACCAGCTTTTTCCAGGTCAATTTCTTGGGACACAAATGAACAACTGGACGACAAACTTGATAATTTTATGATTTTGACAAATATTTGTTTGTTTTTGCTTGAAAGTTCTTTATTTTATTTTAGGGGGATTTTCATTTTGGTCCCTAACTTTTAAGGAATTATCAGTTTTTTAAAGCAGTTATGATTAATGGTATCTTTGGACCCTAACTTTTAGGAAATGTATCAATTTGGTCCTTCTGTTAGTTAACCGTTAGTCAAATTTAACGGTTCCAGGAGTATTTTTGTCTTTAAACCTATCAGTAACTAAACAGTAAATTTTTTAGTGAAATGACATATCTACCCCCAGTTAAAAATTTTAAAAAAATTAAATTAAAAAAAATTTCAGTAGATCTCTACCGTCTATCAAGATTGATGGATAGTGGAGATTATATTAAATTTTTTTAAATAAAATGAAAAGTGAAAATCAATTTTTTTAATTTTTTTTTTCTTTTTGCTATGCCGCCGAGCCTTCCCCCGCCTCCACGAAGTTTCAAGCAGGGAAACTCCATGGATTCGATGAATCCATGGAGAGATCTACATGGATTCATCGATCTCCATGGATTCAATGAGTCCATGGAGGAGGGCGGTTCAGATTGTCCATCAGATCTGATGGACGGTCCAGATTTGATCTGAATTTTTTAATTTTTTAATTTTTTTTTCAATTTTTTTAAAATTGGTCCACATATGATCTAGGCCGTCCATCAGATCTGATGGACGGACCAGATTCGATATGAACTTTTTTAATTTTTTTACTGTTTATAATTTTTTTTAGTTTTTAAATTTTTTTAAAAAATTAATCCAGATAGAATCTAGACCATATCAGATATGATGGACGGTCCAGATTAGTTTAAAAAAAATTTCATAATTTTTTTAATTTTTTTAATAATTTTTTTTATAAAATTTGGGTTTAAAATTAGGGGGATTATCATTTTGGTTCCTAAGTTTTGGAGAATTATCAGTTTTTTAAATGAGTTATGGTTAATGGTACACTTGGTGCTTAACGTTTAGAAACTGTATCAATTTGGTCCCTCTGTTAGTCAACCGTTAGTTAAACTTAACGGCTCCAAAGGTATTTTCGTCTTTAAACATATCAATAACTCAACAGTAAATTTTTTAGTAAAATGACATATCTACCCCTAATTAAAAATTTAAAATAAATTAAATTAAAAATTTTAAAAATTTAAAATAATTAAATTAAAAATTGAAAAAAATTTCATTGAATCTCCACCGTCCATCAAGATTGATGGATGGTGAAGATTATATTGAAATTAAAAAAAAATTAAAGTGAAAATTAATTTTTTTTATTTTTAATTTTTTAAAAAAATTGAAATTCTGAGTGGTGGAAAAAAAAGAAGATGAAATTCGAAGTTTGAAGATCAACGAACCCAGAAGGGTTCGTTGATCTTTAACCTCAACGAACCCAGAAGGGTTCGTTGATCTTTAACCTCAACGAACCCAGATATGGGTTCATTGATGTGCAACGAACCCAGAAACTGGGTTCGTTGCATCTGTAACGAACCCAGTTTATGGGTTCGTTGCACATCAACGAACCCAGAGTTCGTTGCCAAAGAACGAACCCAATTTCTGGGTTCGTCGATGATCAAATGGGTTCGTTGATAATCAACGAACCCATTCGTTGATGTGCAACGAACCCAGAAACTGGGATCGTTGCATCTGCAACGTTGATCTTCAAACTTTGAATTTCATCTTTTTTTTTTATTGGATGTCCACCATTTAGAATTCAATTTTTTAAAAAAACAAAAATTTTTAAAAAAAAATTATATTTTCACTTCAATTTTTTTTTAAATTTCAATATATTATTCACCGTTCATCAAGATTGATGGACGATGAAGATCTATTAAAAAATATTTTTTAAATATTTTAAATATTAAAATAAAATGACAATATTACCCTTCTATTTATTAATAATTATTTTGAAATTTTGAAATTAAAATTGTCATTTCACTCATTTAAATAGTGTTAAGGGCAAAACTGTTTAATTCTGTTAAGTTTGACTAACAGAAATTTAGTCAGAGGGACCAAATTGATACATTTTCTAAAAGTTAGGGACCAAGTATACCATTAACCATAACTCATTTAAAAAACTGATAATTCTCCAAAACTTAGGGACCCAAATGATATTCTCCCATATTTTTATATAAAAAGATATACATTGTTTGTGTGCCTTGATTCTTTTTCATTTTAATCCATTAAAATTTAAAGAACTATTGTGTACAACAAAAGATGTTATTCTCTTTATTATTTTAACTAACAAATTTCTATTAAGACATAATAACACAAGTCATGTAATTGGTAAATGGAACAGAATGCAAGCCCACCAACTGCACTGCAAAAGATGGCCTGGCATCTGCACAAATGTTTTGAACATAATTCCATTACAGATATCAATCATGCAGCACAAAACATAATGTTAGCCTCACATGGTCCAATCAACTGGGCTATGGCAGATTCAGTATTTTTCAAATACAAAGGACATCAAGTGGCCTCATACATCATCATACAACTTTAAACCCACTCAAGAAGAACCATAAATTGAACTTCAAATTAAAAAGAAATTACAAGATATATGGACTAAAACAAATTTACAATTGAAAATTTATGAGAAGCCAAGTAGCCAACTTATCCACTTAGAGATTAGAGCTATCAATAGATCTAATTCACATTATGCTTAAGATTTTACAAGAAATAAGCAAATAGGTTACAGAAAACTACAACTGGATAATATCAAAAATTTCTATCTCAAAAAACTGTGGTTCTTTGTTACATCCCCAGCTGCAGCCAGAGAACTCACTAGAGTCAAGGCAGCTTTTTCGCTGCATATACTAGGTGGTGTACCCTTTTTAAAGCAATAAGCTGAAAATGGCTAACTAAACAACAAGGTAAAATAGGTATCTTTGACCACTTCAATCCTTCATGATACTACAAATCAGTTATGTTCAACATTACCTCTGACGCTGATGGTGACTGCAAAATTCAGGGACCAGAATCTCTATCGGATGGGGCAATGTTCACTTGATCAGTCGCCAACAGTGGCAGTGGATCCAAATTTACTTGATCTGTCACTAGTGAAACGGAATTTGGTTGATCTGCCGCAGAGGGTGCAGAGTCCTTATTATCCGTTGCTGGTGGTGTTGAGTTCATTTGATCTGTAGCTGGTGGTGTGGAGTCCTCTTGAATTGTAGCTGGTGGTGTGGTGTCCATTTGAATAGTAGTTGGTGGCATTTGAACTGGAGCTAGTGGTGTGTAGTCCATTCGTACTGGAGCTGCTATAACCATGTCCATTAGATCTATTACAGATGGCATAGAGTCCATTTTATCAGTGGTCAAGTCCATTTTCTCAGTGGCCAAGTCCATTTTCTCAGTTGCTAAATCAGATGTAGTGGGTGGCGCTGGATCTTTATGTTCTAGATTAGTTTCAGCACTCTCATATTCAGACAACAGATCCATAAACTCATTCAGCAACCGCTGGACTTTCCTATTTGATGCCATTGCTGGAAGAATATCTTCTCTTAAAAGTTTGTGCTTTCTCATTCCCTAGAGAGATCCATACCACAAGATTAAGGAATATGCAAAACCACATGAACAGCACTAAAAGGTACAAAAACCACATACAAGATAAGATAATTCCTATAAGATCTCTAGAACCTGAAGAGGAAAACGGGCTCGTTTTTTATTGCTTTTGAACAGCTAAAATCAGCTTATTATATGTTTTGATGCTAGAATGTGTTTGGTAAACAACTTTACAAATGATTATCTGATAACAATTCATTTTCATAAAGAAACAGTAAAAAACTGTGTTATTTCTAACATAATGAATGCCAGAGAAAAATGAAAGACAGGAGTTGGATTGACGCAGCTGCCCGATGCATTATTTCCAAAGAGATCTTCCAAAATATATTATCTTGTACAACATGCTAATAATTATGGAATCTAATAATCATATATAAGGCACTTTAAAAAGCGTAAAAGAGCCTTACGAGGATGCAGGGTTCCCAAGCCGGGTTCTTTGAATCTGAAGATGAGGCTTCACCCATCCCAGTCGGGGGTCCAAGAAAACTTTCGCAGACTTCTCGTAACCGAGATTCATCAGCTTCTCTGCAGTTGAAAGTATATGCAAGCATTATATTGCCCTGTTAATACAGAGTACTACAAGAAAATAAAAAAAATAATTAAAAAAAAAGACAGACTATTATGCAAATTCTAAAGGTCATTTGACGGTCATAGAAGATTAACGCATATATGCATGCATCATGACTAGCACCAGAATCTTACTCTTTCCTGTTATCACTATTGCAGGTACACGGGGGAAACAAAAGAACAAAAAAAGAAAATGAACAAAACCTTGCTAGGAAACGGATGTAAGACAGGAGGCACTGGCGATATTCATTGGCGGATTTCAGAGCCAATGAAGATGCCAACTGAGATTCTAAATGTGCACGTGTCTGGGCGCCATCATCAGTAACCCTGAAATGATAAATGACAACAGGTCAAAACTTAGAAACAAGATAATTAATCATACTACAAACTTGAGAACAAATCAACTAGAAAATATCTAAAATGGTATCCATAAACACATGCACACACACATACAAAAGCAAAAAGTCACACGCCAATAAATATGGGGAAAAAAAACTTAATATTGTCATGAATACTGAGAATTCTTCAACAACTTCAAAGAAAGTCACACTGAAAACAAACCTACTCCAGCCTGGCTTTCTCGCCAAAAATTTCCTAACATCCACCTGCAATGCAGCCAGCTCACCATTCTGAATTGACCCAAAACTCCAGGAACTAGCAAAATTTGATGCAGGGAAGCAGTCATCCGCAACTCTCAGCCAACACATGAGACTCATGTCAAAGAGAAAGGCATGACGTGTAGCCAGAACAATGAGAGGTGAACCTGATTTTGACAACTTGGCAGATATAACTTTGACTGTGCCTGAAAGGGTGATAAAAAAAAAAAGCACACCATCCAATAAAGGCACAGTTGTCAGGAATTATCCAGATAATCCACACCCTATATGAACATGAAACTGTGGGCCATGAGCCCAAAGTTAAGAACAATATTATCTAGCTCTCATACAGGTTAAAAGTATACATAGTAACTGCACCTTTAGAAGATGAGCTCAGATCTGCAGTAATTAGAGATGCCAATGAGTCATGAAGGAGACAGTTCCTGTTGAAGAGATCCCATACATACAAAGATCCCTTCCTTGTGACAAGTAACAACTTCCAACTCTCGTCACAGTCAATAAATGTCGCAGCAGATCCCATCATCATGGTTGGCATGGCACGTCTTCCACACTTTGTGTAAATCTATCAAAAGAGATGTGTTGTATTATTTCATAACAAAATAATTATGAGGCAAAATTACCAAAAATTTTCTTGCATAATACAACACATCTATCAAAAGAGCATCACTGGGAATTACATATATCTATGAAAAAAAAATAATAAGAAGACATAATCTGAAACAAGTTCAATACCCAGTGAACTTTGTGATCTTCCAAGGTAATTAAATTAAGAAATGAGCACAAAGGCATTGCACTAAGTATTACTTAAGTATATAAAAGAGTAAAACATAGCGTCTTAAGGTGACATTCAACATGTTAAGAATAAATTTGACAAGAAATGCATAGGAATTAAGTTTGCATATTATTTTCAAATAAAGCATACTTTAACTATTCTATAATCTGATGGCTTACAATGACTTGCAAACCATATTGGTGATACAGTAAATTTGAAACCTGGTGATTAGAAGATCTTCAACAAAATTAAATTTATGTGCCTAATTGGAACATCAACTAATTATGGAATTAAACATAGTTGTATTAGCCTTTCGGCACCCTCTCCTTGCAAGCCATTTTTCAAGGATGGGTCCTACCCAAGGGTTTGCATCAATTGGTAATAGAGACTGCACCACACCAAGCAGTAGCTGTGTTGCAAACAGACTGACCTGGCGGTCTGCTACCTAAATAAGCAGGATCCGTAAAGACACCCAACTGGAAATGATAGGCCACTATAATTGATAGTTGGGAAAGTGGTGGACTGTTATGTGCCTTATTGAACCCTACATTGACTATGGGATTGACTGGGTAGGATCCCACAGTGGCTAAGTATGTTTTAGCTGTGGGTATATAGGTCTTCGGGCAACATCTCTTTGCAAACCAGTTTTCAGAGATGGGTTCTTCTCAAGAGTTCATATCATTTACATGTTTATTTATTCAGCCTAGCTGTGGTATTGACTCTGAAAATTCAATTTGAACTTTATAAAGGGTTAGTGGAATGTAAAAAAATTCCTCAATTTTCAATAAGCACATAACCCTGGCAATTGACATAAATCAAGTACCAGAAGAAAATGCTTAACAAGAGCATCATTAATTTGCAGAAAAGGAATATGTGACAAGAATGTAACAGGTAGCCAAGATGGAAGCCAATCAACAACTGAAATAAATTCCTACAGTAGTTGGGGTAAAAGAAACACCAAAAGACTGGCTCAATTATATCAGGTGAGCTACTTTACTTATATTGCAATGACTGTGTTGAAAGAATAGTTATAATTTTATTTTATTAGAAAAACACTGTGAGAGAAAGAGAGAGATGAAGTCTTTTTATTCACCTGTAGACAACCATCTTCACACCCAACAGCCCAAAAATTTGCATTTCCAGCTAAAACAGTGACTTTCCCTGCGATCCTATCAGACCAAAGAGTTTGAGTTCCCCTTGTACAAGCAATTTCTGTTTCTTTCATCATACATGTTTTCCCCATTCCAACAATATCATTTAAAGCTTGTTCTCTAGGACGAGCTTCCAAGCAAACAGGTATAGTATCTTCCCCTTCTTTCTTATCAAAGACCCTAATAGAAAGAGTTGTACTGCAGGCAGCCAAGGAACCAGAAGCCTTAACACTCCCAGATTGTTCCACATTGATACTTCCATCTCCACCTGAAGATACTGTAACCTTCTCAATAACAAGGCTCTCGGTAACAGTAGCCCTGGCCGTGACTCCAGATCGCTCCTTCATATCAGAGCTTCTGCCTAGAGTTCCCCTGACAGAAACTTCCCTTGAACTACCATCAGCAAGAACCACCCCATTATTATCCTTTTTGTTATCAGATGACACAGGGGGGAAGTCAGGCACTTGAGACTGATGCTCACCAGTAATATTTTCCTGCTGAACAGGCACTCCTACTGCTTCTGGGATGATCCTCTTTCTGCCATCAGCACGCCTGTATTCTCTTTGTTTCACAGGACTAGAAATCCGGCCAGACGTTGCCACTTTATTCAATCCATCACCAGCAGCTCCCCCACTCCTCTTCCCATCATCAGCTTGAGGTTCAGAAGCCTTTGTAACGACCCCCAAATTGACAGAAGATTTTGCAGGTGCCTGATTTGGCTGAACATCTGAAGCCACTTTCTTGCCTGTGGTTTGCTTAGCCGAGGCCGCTTCAAGCAATAGCTGTGCTGGAGACTCTGCTAAATTTGCCTGTCGACCTCTAACATCACCATAACGACTTTTCTTCAACTCATCAAGTTCGGCATCACTTAACCTATAACCAAGTTCCTTTGCCTCAAAATGGAATGTAGCCACTGTCCCATCTAAGGAACAGGCAAGAAGTGAATACCCATCAGGACTCCTGTTTCCAAAATGAGAAATGAACAATTTATTAGAAGAAACGATAACAGATATATCAGGAGGGTGAAGGTATTCAACACTGAAATACAATAATCAAATCAATAACATAACGTAAAGTCTTTATTGCTATTTTCTTTATAAGTAAAGCTTGTAGCAAAAGTTATTAGTTGATAGGCTGTCAACAGTAAAAGTCCTTTGATGTTAGTAGATCGTTTGATAGTACAACTATAAAAGCACTTCTTTGGCAATGATTTAAGAAAAGAACATACACGGTAACTTTTTATTTAACTTTGTGATAACAAAATATAATAAAATAAGTGTTCTGTTAGGATTTATAAAAATATGGTTTTGATAACCCTGGTTACTCAAGTACATTAAATTGGTTTAATTGAATCAAGTAAGGTTTTGTTATGAAAAGAGTTGGCAGAATTTGTAAAATGATAATACGGGTAGTTTGGAAAATTAATATTCCCGACGCTCTAAAGCTCAAAATTTGAACTTCTCCCATTGTAACCAAAAAAATGAGAACTTAAAAAACAAAAGAGTTTTTTTTCTTCTAGCCATTTCAAAAGTCATATTAAAAATATGCTTATAACGTACCAGAAAGTAAGGTACTTACCAGGCTAAATCCACAACACTTTGAGTAAAAAAGTGCTTGGCCACAAAGAGGGGACGAGGACTTGCAGTTGTCCATACAGTTATTGTACGATCCTGACTTCCAATTGCAATAACATTATACGGCTGTGATTCTTTCCCTCCAATCTTCGAAGCCCCATTACTCCACCCAACAGGTGCAACTTTTGCTTCCTGTGAACTAGTTAAATTCCTCCTGAACATTGAATGATTAAACTTCACCACAATAATTGGGGCATTGTGTCCTAAAAAGTCAAACGTTGCTGCCCATTCCCCTCTCTCTAGAACAGGTGCAGAATGCCTAGGCTTCTGGAAACCATGAGTGGTTGTGATGAAATGACCACAAGGAGACCATCCAAGCCGCCTGAAAAATGTAGATCCGAGCTGAAAATAACACATTCCCATCAGAGAATAGCATTTAAAATTTACAACAAAAGAATAATCACCATTAAGAACATACAGATTTTGTCCAGTGGCCATCTGTTCTGTGAGCGAGACTCCAGTCACTTGTCCTCCATATAATGACAGTCTTGTCATCAGATTGACTTGCTATGAAGGAGCCAATGGGATCCCAAGTAACTCCTTTAACCAGGCTAGAATGACCCCTAAGAACAGCAGTACAAATGCCATTGCTCATATTCCAGATGTGGATGGTATTGTCCAAACTTCCACTAGCCAATATTGAATCATCTGGAGACCAATTAAGATCCACCTACTTTAAGCATGGAAAAACAATTCCCTACTTAGACAGTACCAGAGGAGCTATGAGAAATAAATGTCACTAATTAAGGCTTTGTAATGACACATTACACTGAATCTTCATTGTTGATCAAATTTATATTTTTTTTCTTAGAATATAGAACCCAAAAGTGGTATTCTTAATTCATTCAAAAAATGTTAAGACAAATGCACCAAAATAACTCTGTTGAACATAGTTCCTAAATGTTAAGCTTATAATAACTTTATCTAATCTAACACAGTCCCTCGCATTCAAAGTTGGATTCAATAAATAGACTCATCACATCAATTCAAACAAAAGCTTATTTTGCTTTGCACTATAACTTAATTAATTGAACGAAAACATTTGTTTTTTAAGAATTGGTAAATAAAATATCTCAATCAAACAGGCTCTATTACAAAATGTTGACGAACCATTAAAGCAAAATCTTTGAGTTACTTGCTAGGAGCCCAAGAATAAGATATAAATTTTGACAAACTCCAATCAGAATTAAAGTAAAGTTCCAGTTTTTCTGCATCCAAACTGGTCAAGTGTAAAATAATTTAATTACCACATCAGCAGTGTGTCCTCTCAAAGTCATTGCAACTTTCCAGTTCTCAATATCCGGAGGCTCTCCACTACCGAACTCAGTTGTTCCTGAACCAGGCTTCTTCTCATGAACCAAAATCGCCTGATCATCCGACCCTGATGCAATATACCGCCCATGCTTAGCCCACCTAACACAGTTGACTGACCCAAAATGATCACGAAGGGTCGCAAGAAGCCTTTGTTCTGATTCATCGTTTTCCAAGTTCCTGCCAACAGATTTCATGTTCCATATCCGTACCTATAAAATATTAACACAAATAGCAGTCATGTTGTATATTATATATTTGAAAAACTATTTTTAACATATATGGGTGTAAACATACACGAAGATAACACACAATTTAAGACCAAAACATGTGCACATCAAAGTAGATGGAACAATGTTAACTGAGCAAATTCGCTTAACAGAACACCTCCCTGTGCATGAAGGTGGAACCCAGTTTATCATTAGCAATAAGTAAAAGTATATTAATAATGCACTGAAAAGCTCTATGGAAGAGGGAAGAACATAATTCTTAAGTCCGATACTCATGTCCTAAAACTATTATTGTGCACACAAATCAAGGAAATAGAAATATTGAAGACTTGACTCTGCTCAATTCTAGTGGCCAAATATAAGCATCCTTTAGAATGTTCCCAGAATTTTGTCAACAACAATACTCTCCTATTGCAACCCCTTCCTAGCGCCAACACAAAAAAGGAAATGCATGAAAACAACAACCCTCATAGTTTTGTTCTTCACAGTTTCTACTCAAATCACCTTGCGACTATATCCATGATCATAATTTAAACAGTAATTACCTATCCAAGATAAATATATCGGAGAGGCCTGTCACTACATAAATTAAAATAAAAAATTGACCCTACGATATCAGCTAAGAACCTATTTGACTGATCTTTCGGACATATAACTATGGAAGCAGAAGCAAAAACTAAGATTAATAATTTGCAAAATCAGATCTTCAGATAGAAAACCAAAATGAGCCAACAAAATTTGAATTTTACCCAAAATGAGCCAACAAAGTAAATAATTCAGTATTTTTCCAGGGAAACAGATAAATAAGAAGTAGTATACCTTGTGGTCACCTCCTCCAGTAGCAAACCTGAGTCCACCAGGTTGAACATCAATGGAGAATATTTGCATTCCCTCATGTCTAACCCAGCTGGGCTTCTCTGCAATCATCTCCTTTGCTTCTTGTTCCTCTTGTAAATTACCCAGTACTGTATTGTGTGCTATTATCTTCAATTCAATTAGTTTCTTGTAAACCCACCAAAAGGGTACACAAGTTCCTAACTTTTTCACAACCAGAAAAAAAATAAATAAATAAAACAAATTGATGAATGAAAATAAACCTAACAGTGTGCAAGAACCAAAACCCAGTTCAACGAACCCGAAAACTGTATAAACTTATTATAATATTAAAAAAAAATTAAGAGTAAAAGAACTACTCTTACCTTGTGTCTCGAGAAGTGCTGTTACAAAGTATCCATTCACAGTCTTGAAACAAAAAACAAAACAAAAAAACAAAACCCCAAAATTCAGGGTTTTGAAGTAAGAAAAAAGAAAAAACCTAAAATGGCATGCAAAATTGAGGGTTTTTGGGTTGAAGAAAACGACCTTAAATCTAACAATAAAAAATAATCCGTCCAGTGCACGCAAAGAAGAAGCAACAAAAACGATAGATTTAGTAAAAGAAAAAAGACATTTTTTTTTTATATAAAAAATAAAATAAACTAAAACCCTCGGGTTAGAGAGAAGAGAAAGAAAGATCAAAGATCCAAGTTAATAACGGTAAAAATCTAGCTATCTCCTAGAAATTTGCGAGTAAGAAGAAGAGAATTTTTTTGGGCAAGTAACTATCTTAATTTATAACTGCAAAAAGTTAAAGAGACAGACCAAAAGAAAAAATAGGGTTTAGATTTAGATTTAGATTTGAGTCCTATGGAAGCATAACGGTGGGACAGTATGTACGTACCAATATCAAGTTTAAATCTTGATAAATTGAAAGACCTTATTATAAGGCTTTAATTACTTACGGCTTATTTGATAGGATTTTTTAAAATTTATTTTTATTTTTTTAAGTTTAAATTTTTTTTAAGTTATTTAAATTTTAAAAAAAATAATTTTAAAATTTTAAAAATAATAAAAATATATAATTTTTATAAATAAAATTAAAAAATTTAAAGTAAAAGCTCTGCAAATCGGAAGATTACATATTACTTTTGGTGTAACTTGTAAAATTAATGTTTAGTGGATTTGGCCTCTTTTACAAAAGCAAAGACCTAAACAAGTTATTCGAAAGACATTCCAAAAAGTTTCTCCCTTGGGCCAAAAAATATCTTGTAAATGCTATGTAAGATTATTACCATTTGACAAGATGAGTTTTTTTTTTTTCTTTTTGAGAGATGAAGAATGGGGGGTTGTTGATGAAGTCCATGCATTTTAAGTTACATAAAAGGTTGATTCGATTGCCACCCAAGAAAGTTAGTAGTGATTATGAACTGAGTGGACTTTATGGAGCTTCTTCTGATCACTACTTTTCCACACACAAAAAAAATCATGTGAATTCGGCTGATTCAAATGGCAAAACTCCAACTCAAGTGGCAGTGACTAAAGGACAAGCGCAAGTGATCTACTTCTCTCGCATCTCTCAGTGGAGTTAGAATCGACTTTTGCGATAAAAACGGATCGAGTTATCAACAAGCCGTTGTTAACCCAATGAAAGTGTGAAACTATTAAACTCAAAAGCGAAATGCATGTATAATAGAAGAAGACAAGATGTTTGATGAAATGTCCCAAAAAAGCACTGTTATATGGAACACAACAATTAGCTGAATTGTTATTAGCTATTAGCAGAGCACCGAGTTTAGCTTTTAGTTATTCTGAATCCTCTTGTTGAAACCGTTGTCCTCGCTCAACATACCATATTTTTCCTACTTAGGTCTCATTATGTTATCCGATTTCTTTTCTAGCGGAAACGATAATATGTGAGAAAACACTTTTGAATATTACAAATAGCTACTGAATCTTGCACCCCTGTCCCACACTCCAAGGAACGGATAAGGGCATCACCAAAATCTTCTAAAAATACGTTGACCTCTGACTGATCATTATTGTTTTTATTGGCACTCTTGCTATGATTTTGATAGTGTCCCTTCTTACCATAATTCCAACACTCAATGTCTCTCTTACCTTAATTAAAATTTTTAGTATCGTGGTAATCTTATGATATTCACCTCTATTTGGATTTGCCACTTTGACTACCCCTATCTCTATTTCTATCTCTGCTCTCCATCTTTAAGGCTGATGACTCACTGCCACTCCTTTCCTCATACCTCATGATTTCCTCAGTCATAATAATGTCTACGACATCCTAGAACTTCAATTTTGCCTTTCCAAATGACTTACTTTATTGACCGGACTGTTCCTTTCTAACTATCTGGCATCTGTCCCACAGTAGAGCTTTAGTATCATCCTCAAACTTTAAGTCAATAGAGTTTAATTGGTCGGTGATCTCATTGAAGGCATTTAAGTGTTTCTTGAAGTAACCGCTCTTTGGCATCTTTAAAGCAAACAACTTTTTAATAAGTTGTACCTTATTTGCTACAGACAATTGTTCGTACGGATTTGATAGGGCTGCTGTCGACTCTTGATTCTTGATGTTAAAAGCCACCGACTTTGACAAACTCAGTCGAATTGCAGCCAGTTCCTTGCGATCTAACACCATATATTCTTCTTTTTTCATGGCTTTTGGTTTTACACCTTTCAGCGGGCAAATACAGATCCTTCTGGTACAGATAGTCATAATCTACATTCACAAGAAACTGAATTTTCACTATTGAATTTCTCGACCCTGTATTGTTCTTTTTCTCATCATGTGACTCTTGCTGAAATCTAGAATATTGAATGTCTCCTATATTTGCAAACCCTAGGCTAAACCTGAGCTCTGATAGAACCTTAACCTGGACTTTGATACCAATTGTTAGGAAACACACACGGAGCTAGGCTCTAATTTGTGAGCAAACACATACTGAAGACAAAACACACACAAAAGAAAATAAGAATAGAGACAACAATTTTTACGTGGTTTGAAAAAACTTTCTTATATCCACAGAGTGCATATGCACTCACTCCATTATAAAATAACTGATTACAAAGACACCTGAAAAATTTTCACACTGTTTTTCTCTATGTGTATATCCTTTGCTAATCTCTTTCTTCTCTTATTTTTGCCCTATAAAAAATAAAAATAAATAAATAAATAACCCTAACATTACATGGGTATTTATAGGAAAAATTAAGATAAAAACAACTTAGAAAATATCTTATAATGTGGCCAAGTTTAGGACTCAAAACAAGAATCCTAAACAAACTCGAACTCACCGACACGACCTGTGGGTCACGCAGGTTATTGTCCGCTTTTGCTTGCGCACTAGTGCGGCCTGTGCGTATAACCTATAGGTCGCGCGTCCAAGGTCGCGGCACTCACTGCCAGTTTCTTCGTCTAGCTCAGGTCGCGCCCCAGGTCATAACTCTCCACGCTACTTGCTGTCGTGACACTCTCTGCCACGAAACCCTACTGAATTACGAAATTGATCTACTTTTAATTCAAACCTCACAAAATCCAACACATTATTCTACACTTTTACACTTTCGAAAGGCAATTGATAAATTGTATGTTCTCAAGGAGCATATTAAACTTACATACAAAACTAAAATGCATAGGGGTGGTATTGGTTTCCATTCTCAACCCCCAAGAGCCATTAATCATTTCTATATACTGGCTGCAAATTTTTTTCCCTCTAAAACACAACAGTCTAACACATTTTTTGGCAATCTGCTGCATTTATGATGATAAATTGTTGTGTAGCATGCTGAATCTTAAAAGATAGTCTTGTTCATGTAATGTAATGTACCATAAATGATACCAAATGAACTTCACCCAATGCCATCCAAAACTTACATGTAATTAGACAATCACTAACCTTTTTATTTACTTATTAAATTTTAAATATCTTCTGGGAAGTAAACTCTTTTTAACTTTTTGATTAAATTCTATTTTAAGAAATTAACCCTTTATGATTGATCTAAAATACATATTTGAAAATCCTCACCCAATTTGCTAAAAAAATAAAAATACACAAATTATGAAGAATGTCGAAACCCACCCTCCCCTACATAACACTTAAAATTTAATTAACTTATTATTAACCCACCCTCCCCTGCATTTGTGGGTTTTGATTTTGCGATGGAGTATAATTGATTGGCATGTGTTTGAAATTGGAAATGAAATTGCATGTAAACAATGCAAACAATGAAATTGAATGTAAAATGTAAACAATCCTATTAATTTTGTAGTATAGTTCACGGCCATAAACCAATTTAGTTCAAGATAATATAAACTAGTTAACACCCAAAAACTAATTCCAGTTATGGAAAACTAATTAGTTCACTATCGTGATTTCACTTAACAGGAATTAATTCCCGTTATCAAGAACTAATTAGATCTTGGTAACTAGAATTAGTTCCCGTTAGTGGGAATTAATTAGTTACCTTTGCCGGAAACTAATTGAAACTACTGGGAATTAGTTAAATTTCTAAATGTAAGCCCACTTTTTTTAAACGCCGCAGATGA
Source organism: Xanthoceras sorbifolium (assembly GCA_003430845.1). Lineage (NCBI taxonomy): Eukaryota > Viridiplantae > Streptophyta > Magnoliopsida > Sapindales > Sapindaceae > Xanthoceras > Xanthoceras sorbifolium. Next base: position 1,941,361 of record CM010620.1, on the reverse strand, counting down.
TGGATTACAACAAGAAGTTAAAAATCCTAGTGGACAAAGGTTACAATAGCATAATTAATCATCTCAACAATATTGATACCTTAGAGATAATCAATAGAGCATTAACAAAAGGGATATTCCTATTTTCCCCCTTCACGATTCAGTTAACAATATTTTACCCCCTCACGTTGTAACATCCCGAATTTCGGATAAATAATTTTGAATATGTGGATATAAAATTTTTGTGAGTTGAGAGGTGTAAACGTAATTAAAAGTATGTTTATTTTTATAGTTTCCAGGTGGACCAGATGGAACGGTCCAGAAATGATGAATGAAGAAAAAGGAGTGAAAAACTGGGGCAGTGAGTACCGCGACCCCTCACCGCGACCATAGATCGCGATGAGTTGCTCGCGGCGAAAAATGGCATTTTCGGGCAGTGAGCATCGCGACCTGGTCACAGCGACCATAGATCGCGCTGACTGGCTCGCGATGAAAAAGTGAAAATCTTGGCAGTGAGCATCGCGACCAGGATACCGCGATGTGTGATTGCGATGAAGGCGGTGGAGTTGCTCCAGAGAGCAACGCGATCTGGTAGCGCGACCACAGGTCGCGATGACCTAAATGATATAAAAAAAAATTGGCTTCTGTGAGAAGCCACGAAACAGAACAGAAAAGAGAACAGAGAGGGAGAGACCGAAAGAAGAAGAAAAAGAAAAAAAAAGAAGAAGAAGAAGAGGAAGAAGAGAAGAAGAAGAGGAAGAAAAGAAGAAAAAGAAGAAAAGAAGAAGAAGAGAAGGGAAAGAAGAAGAAAAGAAAAGAAAGAAAAGAGGAAGAGAAAGGAAAGAGGATGAAGAAAGGAAAGACAAGAAAAAGGAAAATCCAGAAGGAAAAAGGCGGAGAACCGGTAAAACGGTATCCAGGTTGGTGTGCACACGTTTCTGAACTTATTTTTGATAAATGTTTTGATTTAGTACGTTTGAAAATATAGTTCTGAATTTTATATATATTCGTATGAATTGGTTTAGATACTCGTATTTCATATTTGTCTATTGTTGGACTTTTTGTGCGATATTCTGTTATTATGGAAATTTGAATAAAAACGTATGTTTTCAAAACCTGCTTTACAATTATTGTTTGATTTTCTTATTTATGGATTTTGATTTAAAATGATATTCGTTGATTTCTGAAACCAAAGAAGTAATTTGTTGTGAGTTTTAAACGGCCCTGATATATATGTATAGGGATATATGGATATAGGAGATTGACATGTCAATTGGGTGAATTTATGGCAGTACTGCACCGTTATGTATGATGTCTCTGATTGTGGATTACACGGATACCATTTCCTCGTAAAATGGGAACCCAACTGTTTACTACGGATACCATTTCCTCGTGAAATGAGAAACCGACTGTTTATATAGAGGGATATCATTTCATATGAGATGGGAAACCCGACTAAAAAACCCGTAATCCAGTCCTGTACACCCTGTTATGTGTATCACGGGCCAAATTGAGAATTTATAGTTAGCAAATGTGATGGAAAATAAACCTAGTTTCAGTAATTGAAAAATGTTTGGTGTATACAGTTATCTTTCTGAAAATTTTGTTTTTAAGCTTTATTGTTTATTTATATTTTCGAATTTCTGAATTTACGATAGACTGTTTTAGATATACTGTTTTATATTATATTACCATTTATTTTAAGTGTACACCCACTAAGCAGTAGTGCTTAGCGCGTTAGTTTTGTTTCTAACGCGTAGGTAATAAAGATACCGAGGAAGGAAAAGACTGAAGAGGCACCAGCTGCAGAGGAGAATTCAGAGTCATACTCACCATCTTTTGGGGTAGTTAATTATATAGATATTTCTGTATAATGTAATGATATATGCATGCATATACAAAGAATTTTGTAATTATATTTTGTCATTATGTGCTGTAAATTATTTATTTTATGCTTTCTGTTTTTATTTACGAAGGACTGTAATTAATGAAATATTTTATAAACTGTTTGAAAGTCGCACTAAACGGCAGAGTGCGCATTTGAATGAAATAAGATTTGAAGTGTTGTTGAGGAATGTATTTGAATTGAGTTGTTTGAAAACAGGTTTTGGGAAATCAGAAAAACAGAGGGAACTCTACCGAAATTTTTGAAAATATGATTTGATGGACTCACTCGAAAATGTTTTTAAATTATAAACTATGTGGTTTTCCAATGGTTTGAAAAATTATTTGATGAGCTCACAATGGTTTGATAATTTATGAAGTGAATTGAGAAAGTTTTGAAAACCCGGTAGCGCTCCCTAGATCGATCCAGACGGGTCGGGTCAGGGGGTGTTACACACGTTTCAAAAATAGACATTTTCCCCCCTAACATTAACTTTCCATCCAAGAAGTTAATGTTCCGTTAAAATTGAAGGACAAAAAGGTAAAAGTAAAAGTAAAAGGAAAAGGAATAGTTAAAATAAATAAAAAAATATTAGATCTCTACCGTCCATCTGAGGTGAGATGAACAATAAAGATTGTTTATTCTTAAAAAAAAAATTATTATAAATTTTTTAATTTAAAAAACTTAAAGTTTAAATGTGATTGGATCTCCACAAAAAAAAAAACAAAAGAAACTTGCTGGAGATCCAACCATGGCTGGATCTCCAGCGCGACGAACCCAGAAGGGTTCGTCAACGATCTGAGTTCGCCGTCGACGGCGAACCCAAATCTAGGAATTAAAAAAAAATCGAAGAACCCAGATGTGGGTTCTTCGATCGAACCCAGATCAAACCCAGATCTGGGTTCGAACGAAGAACCCTGATCTGGGTTCGATTTCGAACCCAAATCTGGAGGGTTCTTCGTTTTTTTTTTTTTAATTCCTAGATCTGGGTTCGCCGTCGACAGCGAACCCAGATCGTTGACGAACCCAGATGGGTTCGTCTTCGTTGACGAACCCTTCTAGGTTCATCGCGCTGGATCTCCAGCAAATTTCTTTTGTTTTTTTTTTTTGGTGGAGAAGATTGGATCTCCACATTCAAACTTTAAGTTTTTTAATTTTTTTTTTTTAAGAATAAACAATTTTTTTAAGTTTTTTAATTTTTTTTTAAGAATAAATAATCTTTACCGTCCATCTCACCTCAGATGGACGGTAGAGATCTAATTTTTTTTTTATTATTATTTTAACTATTCCTTTTACTTTTACCTTTTTGCCCTTCAATTTTAATGGAACAGTAACTTCTTGGATGGAAAGTTAACGTCAAGGGGGAAAATGTCTATTTTTGAAACGTGAGGAGATAAAATATTATTAACTGAATCGTGCGGGGGGAAAATAGAAATATCCCTTAACAAAATGAAAACAAGCATAGGAGTTAGAAAGAGAAAGGCGAGTGAAAGAGTATAAGAGAAACAAAGAGAAAGAGTATGAGAATAGATCAAACGAGAGGAAGATTAAATCAGATAAGAAAGAAACACAATTAGTTTTAATAGAGGCAAAAAAAATAGAATTTCTACTATTTCACCAAACTTTAATAAGTTAATATTAGAATCACAAAATGAGGAGAAGTGTTGATTTCATTTCCCACCATTTCCTCTTTCTAAAACCTCACTAGAGTTTCATATCTTATAAAAACAGATCTGGCCAATCCTCCTCTAAGAAATGTTGTTAAAAATTTGTGAATTTTTCTCAATAGTAATGCTACAATCTCAACTCGTACCCTATTTGCATTCCAACTTCTAAGGCACCACTTCAATTCAATCAACATATCTAAACACACTAACTTAACCGCCACATATCAATTAAAAAAAAATTCGAACGTAGATTGACATACAAGTTGGGACATCTAACATTACTCTTTTTTCCATGGTGTAATAGTTACAAATGAGCCAATTTTTTCCGGTTTATCAAGATATATCCACCCTATAAATGACGAAAACGTAAAATCAAACATTCACAAATCCACAACATACAGCAAAATTAAATAAACACAAGTTTAAATGATAACAAAAAGAAACACTAAAACTGTTGGGTCAGAAAGAGCAGAAAATTTTTAAAATACAAAAAACACATTTACAGTCTATACAAAATTCCATTGTGGGTATTGTAATAAGATTTCTTCCATTTGAAGTTGACCAAAGGAAATCCTCTGCCTTCCTGCTCTGCTGGCCCTTTACCTGTGTCTATGACTGTGTACATTAGTATTACTATTATTTCTTTGAGTATGTGAGATATGGATCTTGAGCAATTGTTAGAACATCTGGCCTCTCTGCTTGGTTATAGGTTAGACATTTGCGAATTAACTCCTGCGAAAGATCAGCAAAGAAAAGAAACGGGTATATATTATTAAGCGGCTGCAGATGTGCTACATTTGACACTAAAAACTCAATCTATTTGGTACCTTCTAGCTGAGCTGAAAAGAGGAAGATTATCCAACTAATAATGCAAGGGCATGAAAAGACTTTCTTATAAGCGGGGACATACAACAAAGTATAAAACTAGCACAAGCTGAATAGCCGTATAAAAAATTATAAATGTAAGATAAATAAATAATTCACTCCTACTAAATTTTATTTCAGCTTGAATCTAATCTACCTTAAGATTTGATAGATAATAAATGAAAGCTGCAGGCAGTCAATCACCGTTGACACAACTGTTGTCCAGATATGTTGTCCAACAAGACATATAAACAAGCAAGATAAATATCCTTAAACCTTCTAAATTCATATAGTCTTGTAAGTTTATCAGAAAGATTCTTCTATTCTCAAAGCACCAAAACATTACAAAAACTGAAATCTACTGCTGTAGAAGAATGACAACATGCAGCAGGAACTACTACAAACGAACAAGGTACTTACCTTTCCCTCATTTGAAACAGCAGGCCGTGATGGAAATTCAACCTTGCGTGCTTTAATAATTGTGTCTTCACGTAATATTCGTTCTTGGCTCTGGTCATGCCCAAAAGGACGTCGACCAAAAAGCATTTGGTAAAATAGAATACCAGCTGACCAAACATCCACCTATTGTTTTCCAGAATATAGCATGTTAAAAAGAGGCTAAAGTACCAATGAAACAAGAAAAGAGTAATTGTTTGGAGCTGTGGAGCATTGATGGTGCTTTGAGCAGGACCAATGTTAAACTACTCAGTAAAGAGATTCTATTTCTATGCATCAAGTAAACCCCTAACTCACTCACTCATACGCATGTACACACACACAGTGCAAGAGGAGGAGGGGCTATTTCAAGTCACTGACCTTTGATGAAATTAGAGGGATTTTGCTAAGTTCAAAGCACTCCGGAGGCAAATACCTAAAAACGCAATATCAAAGGAAAAGCCAGAAGAAATTGTTCTCAAAAATAGATCTTAAATATGCGGTGAAAATATAATAATGCTACATTTGACAAATAGTTGGCATATTAAACACCAACTAAAAGCAGAGTAGAAAAATAAGTAAAATACATTCAAGACCTAGCAAACCAAAAAGTTCATTTAGGATATTCTAAAATTTAAAGAAGTACTAACAAAGAGTGATTTGTCAGTTAGCATGCCTAGAATCTTCTAACAGAAAGATATGATGTGTCTTCAAACGCTCAAACAAAGCATAAATGCTGAAGTGCATCACTCACCAATATGTTCCAGCTCCCTGGGATGTAAGTTCCATACCCTGGGATCCAACATCATCTTCCACAATCTTGCTAAGACCAAAATCAGTCACTTTTGCAACACCAAACTCATCAAATAGGACATTCCCAGGTTTCAAATCATAATGGATAATCTTCTGGGTTCTTTTGTTCAAGTATACGAGGCCCTGAAATATCTGAACAATAACGATCCTAGCTTCCCTCTCAGGTAGTACAGGTGTTGCCTTTAGTACCGCATCAAGATCTTTTCCTGGGAAATAAAAAGAGATACATAAGTAACCGGAGGCAGATTCGTAAATAGATTCTTGAGTGCTAATCAGAGTTCAATAGTCTCCACTACAAAGGCAAAGTAAATGAGACTTTAGATAAATACCATGAATGAGGTAGACTATACATACCACTACAGTATTCTAAAACAGTGCAGAATGTATTTTGGTCAATCTCGAAAGTGTCCCAAAGACGAACAATGTGATGATGCACCAACGTCTTGTGGATATTGTACTCACGAATAGCATGCCGTATGTAACTTTGCTTCTTATCTTCACTCCACTGGGCATTTAGACCATGAAGCTTACATGCAACGTATCGATGCTCTACCAAGTCATAAGCCTGCTGGAAATTTCTAACTTCAAATCACTGCAAAAAGGTTTATTTTTACAATTGCCAAATATTGGCAAAAGAAATACTCTAAACTTTTATTATAATCAATAAAGCCTTATGTTAAGTATGTAGTGAAAATATTACAATCATTTACAGATGTAATATTCATCGAAGTTCTGACCTTGTAAACTTCACTGAATCCTCCTTTCCCAAGAAGATTTAAGAGTGCATATCGGTGGTTCAGAATCTGAAAATTGTTAAAGCGAGAACCATCCTCATCACGTAAGCGCTTCATTTCACGAATAAGCCTTCCCTTCTCTAGCTCATAACGATCTCTCTCACGCAAAATAACTTCTTCTTCCTACAGAAAATCCAACTCAATGATAAAGGGAAAATGTCTAGGATTTATTGTAATTCTCATAGTCTTTAACAGTAACAGATAGAGTACAGAACTAATCCAAATGGCAATCATATCTCAAAGGCTGACTTACACGTTTGATGCTGGCTAGACGGGATTTATAAATCTCATCCTGAATGAATAAATCTTCTTCCTGTATTCCTGATTCTGTATCATTTCCATCGCCCTTATCTTCAAGCAACACTAGTTGCCGTTAGTAATCAGAGAGTTGCTAAAACAAAAAAGATGACTACGGATGAAAGGAAAAATAACAATGATTCAGCACCCACCAACCCAGTCAAGGAGGAAAAAAGTAAAGAATGTGTGAAAAAGATTTTCTTAAAAGAAAAGAAAAGAGGACTTTCATAATTAACAGAAACAAAAACAGGATGAGAATAAGTCATCCATAACAAAGAAAACGCGGAACAGCTCAGGAAAAAAAAATAGACTAGTTTTATCATATATGCATTTTGCTCGGACAGCAGACAACTTCACTAATTAACATGATAATGGCATAACTCAAGACATCACACAAATTTTGACAGCATTTCTACAATAGCCATACAAATTAATCAATACTTGACCCCTATTCAAATGTGGATGTATTTGACGAAACAAATATTATAATTTAGGTTTGGTTCTTGGTTCAGTTGTATGATACACAGCAGTATTCCGAGATCTACATAGCAGGGATTTTTAGAAATTTTCTTGTAGGATTTTGTTTTCTTATTTGAGGAGGTTGATCAGGTTATTTGTTTGTAGTAGATTTAGTTTCTTTATCTGAATTAGACTCGGTTTCTGGCCTCCACAAATAGGTTGTAATGTATTTTTTTCAACATAATGAGTTGATGAATTAATGAATTAATAGTTTGAGAAATCTTAATCCCTTTTCCTTTTTTCTACTTCTTCTATTTTCCTCCCTTTTCTGTTCGTTCCTCTGTCGATTTTATGTTTTTTATCTCTCTTTTCTCTTCATCCACATCACTTTACTATTTCTGTCTAGCTATATCTTTATTTATATTCAAACTCTGTTCTTTTTTCACTCTTTCTAGTCATCTTCTTATTCTTTTCTCTTTCTTACTCTATTTTTGCATTTCTGTCCTATAAGGGACTTAAAAGCAGAATAAGAATTCAACTTAGGCAGCCAACTCCTAGGCAATGGAATTATGTCTAGAGCAGTAGATACTCAAGCAATGCCAACATGGTTACTGACACAAATGAGAAACCAGGAGGAAGAGAATAGGGCCGAATAAGAGAAGCAGGAGGGAGGGAAGGAGAAAGGGAGAAAGATATGCATTAATCTTCTCTTTCAAACTCTTATAGAGAAATCAAAGAATAATGCATCAATAACTAACTGAAAGTAAAAACAAAAATGAAAAGAGGATGGAAATTGGTATCTGTCAGTCAGAGACACAGCTAAGAAGACCTGAATATAGAATAGACTATAGCTAGTAAGAAATCTAGATCAAGGAGACATGAGAAAATAAGTAATATTTTTAAATAATCCCGGACATAATTCCCAAAATTAACAAATCAACAAACACAAATAATTGTCTTACTGGAGTACGCTTTAGAAATGACACAAATATTGCAAGAAAAAAAAAAAGGAAAGCAGGAACTTTTTAGCTAGTACAATGCTTACCAGATTGCCGTTTCTTTAGAGACTTCCGTTGTCTCTCAACAGCTTCCTTAGTTTCTAATAACTGTCTCTGAAAAAAGAAAAGTAAATAAATCAACCACAGTAGTATTAATCCCAAAAACAAATTTCTATTACCGGATGACTTTTATTTATATTTTGTTTATAAGATAATTTTGATTCATTTAATCAAAACTAGATGAGCAAATCTAAAAGAAAAATGAAAGTATTTGGTCACAAATAACTCTTTCCCAACTACCTTACATATTTCAGGTTCTTTGAGAAACTGCACAAACATTTTAGACTTAGGTAAAGGAAAACACAAAAGGAAATAGAGCATTTTGGACATTCCTTATACAACCATAGCTAGGGGCGAGCACGAACCAACTGAACCGACCCACATCCTTTTTTTTGGATCAATTTGGTTAGGCATTTTAAGGAACCGACCGGTATGGTCTGGTTCTTGGTTCAGGTGTCTGATACATAGCAGTGTTCCAAGATCTAGACTTTTTTTAAAATTGTTGCATCCAATACCAAGTCCATGTCAAAACAGGACACTCCCGTCTATGTACAGATCATACTTCATAAAGGGAGAAAGAGACCGAGAAAGAGAAGGAAAATAATTTTCAAACTGTTAATTGAGAATGCAATTGGTAAACCAAAGAAAGCATGCAGTAGAATAAATGCCATTGGGGAAACAGGTCAGTATCAGAGAAAGAAAGAGTACCCAATCAAGAATGCAACAAAATTTTAATGCTTAAATCCAGTCCATGTACACAACAAACAACTAACCCTAGGATAAAATGTAAATCATTAATTCTCAGTTTCTTTATCCTAGTAATACTGAAATCAAAACACTTCAAATTAGCAGGAAAAAATTAAATTAAGAAACATGTTAAGCATTTTCAGAGAGAAGCATAAAAAAAGTTATTGTGAAGAAGCCGCAAAGAAGATTGGATATAAAGAAATTTCACTGGCTCCAAAAGGAAAATAAAAGGAAAAGAAGAACGTACAAGATGAGCATTTAAATCTTTCAATGCTTGCCCATCCTCCCATGTCTCAGATATGACAGTCCCAGCTCTGCAATAAACAAAAGTTGAAGTCCTTCGTATAATCGCAATGAGAGACCATATTGTAAACTACATTATGGTAGGACTTTAGGTTATAGTTTCACAAACAACTTTGGCAACAACAACCATAAACAAATAGCAAGTTTTCACAAGACTAACCACTAAATATTCCTCTACAGTGTTTTATTTGTATATTGTTTTTGAACATTGATAATGATAGTCCTATTGATTGTCAGATGCTGTTATAGCAATTATAATCATATTTCTTTTGTATTTTATCTCAATTAAGCAATCAAACATCATGATATTCTCAGTTCTTAGTCTATATTTTTTTCAAAATTCCCTCCTTTCATCTTTTCTCTGACCCAAAGCATGACAAATGAATCCAACATTTGAAGCTTACAAAATGAAAGTATACCTTTTTCTTATAAGAAAATAGAAATAGGGAAACTTTTACTAATGACAAAATAGTTACAATTACATAAGGTTACTAGTAGTCCACCAAGAATACTCTCTAAATAAAATTGCAAAAAGAACATCTTAAATTGACCACAGCCTTCTGTTCAAGCTTAATAAAAAATAATCAAGTGTCTTTGAATTCTGCCCGTACAGAAATAAAAGTATACCTGATTACACCCACATTACCAAGTCTCACAGAATCCTGGCGTACTTTCAGCCTAGCTTCCTGTCTCTCAGCTTTTGAAACGGATATCAATAGGTCAGATATTACTTTTGTTCTCTGCAAGAGAGAAGGAAACAAAAATTGATAACTCTTACAATGCATTACTAGCACACAGCAAATAACAAAAATCCTCTCTTGCCAATCAATAGTTTTTCTGGAGACAACATTAAGTATGCATATGAATATTAAAGCTCACATGAAAATTAAAAAAATAATAATAATTTTTTTTTAAAAAGCCAAAGATTTTAAAAAAAGAAAAGCACTTGTGTATTTGTCAAAGATTGTAGATTATCTACTTCATCAAAATGACAAGCATTTGACAAATGAAAATATAAAGATCCTTCAGATTCCCAGAGTATAGCAACCAGTCCATTAGAGTCTGTGTTACAATGTTCTGGCAATTCTGCAGTACTCATATTTCCTCACTAGTTTCCCAACCCCAAACATGAAATATACCAGTTTTGTGCACTACTTTTAGACTCGATAACAAAGTCTATTAGTAAAAATGTGGTAGCATTGCAATAGTGTTTTTCCATTACCCAAATATCATTATTAATGCATCCACAAAAAATCGAACACAGCATCACATGAGTAGTAAATCTTTAGATTTCGCCAGAGTGTAATAGCAATGGAGCAGGAGAGAAAGAAACCACCAAAACATATTCTTCACTGAATTTGTAGCGAAAGAGTGTGCAGACGGATTTAAATTTGGACACGTTCATAAATCAAACTAAAATAAGTGAGAAAATGCAATAAATAAATATTCTTTTAGGAAGCACACCTTTGGCTTCAGTTGTTGTTCGCAATCTTTAAGGTCCTTCAGTTCCTAAGCAAATTACAATAAATATTAGAATTTAGAATAAAAAAATTGGGGCAAGAGGCTGTATACTTATTGAAAGACAGCATTTATATACCTTTTCTAACTGGCGGCAAAGGTTATGATAATCAGAGGCCTCTCGACGAGATTTATGTAGGTCCTCTTCCAATGCTGCAACTTTGGCACGTAAAGATGTTACCTCCTCCTAAATAAAGTCAACCAAAAAAAAAAGGAGTTAGGACCATAAATACCTAGTGCAGGCTGTACCAATGGAAGAATGTACACCCACACAGTAAGACGGTCTATTTAAAAACACCAAAATCTAACAAGGCGCAACAGAAAAAAAAAATTCTCGCTTGTCTCATTAGTATTGTGGTTTAAATAGTTCACATTCATTTTCACAAAAAAGAGATGCAAAGATTTAAAAAGACTGTCATAAAGCATACCTCTAATGAAGAGCGATTTTCAGTTTGGAACTGTTCTTTGGGTTTATTATCCTACAAATGAATACAAAAGAAAACAGTCAATATGTATTTTGTCACAAACAACACATTTTACATGAGAGTTGATGTGGTGCAAAAATTTAGCAGGAGGGTGTGCACTCTAAATTGAAGTCCTGATAATATTCTTAATATTATTTGATTCTCCACTTTTCTTAAATAAACAAAATAAATTCCCTTCAATTTTACTCTCTATACTTCTATTCCTCTCGCAGCAACTAATAAATAGAGAATCAATCAAGATATATTAAACAACTAATGACCTATTAAATATGGAATTTCACAATACCAGCAAAATCATCTTTCTTTTCATGTCCTCGACAACTTTCAGTTCTACAAGCATGCCACAATCACAAACCCATCCAACACAATTAATCCCGTCTTCAATGTCATTCCTTTCTTTTGGATCGATGAGATTTTCATTTAACCTTCAGACAAACCTATGGAATATCTTCTGTTACTTTTATATATCCGAATACCAGGAAACCCACCAGGCCAGGAAACCCTAGAGAAATATAACTTAATCCCCTGAACAGCATAGTTTTTTTTTATTATTTTTACTAATATAAGTCAAGGCTCCAAACTCGAAATTTATGGTAAACACTCTCCCAGCGAATATTCCACAGAAATGCTTAGTACACCTGGACTAGTTGACCCACATCAAATTATGATTTTTTGCAGTTATGGCAAGCTATGACTAGAACTTCTGTCCGCCTAGCAGAGAGCCTCAAAACTATTATGATTTTTTCCCTTTATGACATGCTATGACAAGAACTTTTGTAATACCACACACGGAGAGAAGACAATAACTATATTAGAAATTGCTGCACAAAAGATCATCAACAGACGGGGATTATTAAGTGTTCGGAAACAGAATGGTGTTAAATACACAATTATTAGCTTCTCATTTTCCGCCCTAAAACCCCTCAAAAATTCCATAAAATTGAGTTTATAAATTCAGAAATTAAAATATTGCCAACAACTACACAACATAATCACAATAAGTGAAAATGAGTGTCAATTGAGGCCCAATCATAAAATAAAAATCAAGTAAAAGAGAATAAGTATTATTTTTAAAATGTATCTACGTATGGCATTGTAACTATAACCTCACTACACCTAAAACCATACAAAATAACCAAATATTTGTTAATAGTTTAATATAATAGATACTAGATCTAAGGAAAATGAGCAGCTGAGAATTACTTAAAGTTTAAATGGTAAACGCCTACCTTGGATAAACATTTATTGCAGAAAAGCCGTCCTTCCATTCTCTGTCTATGTCCATTTTCCTTTTAAGTTTAGCGTACTCAAAACATTGATCTTTCTCATTAAAAAATTATATGAATAACCCCTATGTTTGGCATTTCATGCATTGTATCCTTTGGAAAACCCCGATATTTATATATGGTCCATTTGGAGAGATCCAAACACAACAATTGGGTATCTTACCGATGGGAAAATCATAGATGTTTGTTCCTTTATGGTCTCCTTGTATCTTTCAATCACTGGGGACGTAAAGCATGAAACAAATCATATTGTCATCAATTTCTACATTATATAATTTTTAGAATTGCAACAACTGGATGAAATTTTTTGTAAAGTCTTCACACACTTCATTTGAATGACCTCATTTTTCCAATTCAAAAACAATGGCACGCACGGAATATGAGGAATGGAGCGCATAAAGGCAAGGTGAGCTGTCAATCATTAAAGGCAAGGTGAACTGTCAATCATTAATGTTCGGCCCATTTAAAAATATGGCGGTGTTTACGTTCAACTGAACCATTCTGCTGTGGTGTCTTTAACAAAATATTTTTCACAACCCAGCATGTAAAAGTTTTGAAAAGGAAAGTCCCAATTAAATGAATCTATAGTTCCATATAGCAAAATATTATAACATTGACTCAATCACTGGTGATGAGAACAGTACAACACAAGTAACGCCAATTATAACAATTCCCCATTCAAGTTTTCTGCAATATATATCTTTGTTGGTATGCTATGCTTGTATCACCTGTTTATTACCAAAATGAAAATGGATGATGGGCATGAAACATGAAAATCCATCCAAGTTCCCTTATCAATAAATTACTTATCATGTCTTAAAGCATTTTTCAGAGGACTTCTTTTTTCATTTTATGTAACATAAAGACAACAAGAGCACTAATCCCCTATAATTAAAATGCCCCAACGAAATCTGTAAATACTTAGAGTCACAGTAATATGTAAGAGCAGTAATAACGGACGATATTGATAATTGTAAATTACAACGTAAGGATGCAGAAAAAAAAAATCAGTGCAATTCCTGCCAATAAAAGCACACCTTATAATATGAGTTCTCAAGCTGTCCATTTGAAGGTGAAACTGTTGAAGCACACATCTGCGATTTTGTTTGCTCATTTGCTCTGGCACTGCGGCCTCTGCCTGAAACAGAATGTCCCCTACCACGACTATGTTTTTTTTTCCTATTTACGTCAGTACCTGCCTTGGCCTCCGAGGGTTCTGTAGTCTTTTGCCTTCCATCAGCCACTGCCTGATTCAGTTGCAAACAATTGTTAGTGTGCAATACTATACCAAAAACAAAATAAAGAATGAAGTTGCAGTCAAAATGCATAAAAAAAAAAACTATTAAAATCTTAACCGAGCCCAGTACAGAATTACTGCTAAGTTAGCATTATTTTACATCTTATCACAATATTAACTCAAAGTGCACAAAAGAAAATGAACTGAAAAAACAAAACATAAAATTGAGAAAAAACAATTGTACAAGAAGATATGTCACTGGAAGCCACAAGGTTCAACATGGAAAACAGTAATTTCAGACTCCAATGGAACTCAAAATCTGATCATCGACCTACCTCAACATGTTCAAAAATAGAGGAGCTATCTTCTTCTTGTAGTTTCTGGCGCTTCTGAGTGTTGGCTTGTATCAGAAACTCCCCTCCATTCTGCACCATCAAATGAAGAAAACATTACATGATATAAAAACTAAATAATAACAATATCTACATTTATCGGAAAGAAAGTTGTAAAGAAGACTCCTTAAAAGGAAAAGTAATGCCTTTACTATCTCCAAGCTTATACCACGATTTATTTGCAAAGATGTCTTACAATACAAACAAAAAGGGACAAACTACATGGTCTCCATTTCCCTTATGGAAACTATATGAATGATCCAAACTCTCATTCATATGCACTAGCACATTCATACATTCCCCAATATGAAAACTATCTGACTGACATGAACTCTAATCTCTAAGCACTGAACTCTCATGCCTCTAAAATATATATTCGTTTCAAATACACGATACTGGCTAATCATAAAATTTCATAGCCTTACATATATACAGTTCTATCCACAAATCATTCAAAAAATCTAACCATTCACTTTATTGACATTTTCAGTGTTCCTCATAATAAGACACACCTTGACTAATCCAATGATGTTTACTGAACCTTCTCATTCTCAGGTGACTCCTTGAAATGCAACTTATAGTCGAGTAGTAGTTTCAAAATTGAAATGAAGACAAAGTATTGACTACATTTTTCGTTGAATCTGAATCCAAGATAATGAAAAAAGTAAAAAAAAAAATTGGACCTGAAATAGCATCGATTTTCATTCTTCCACATCTAGCCAATATTATAACCCCACCAAGAAATTCAAAGCATACATTCAATTTAAGTAAACAAGATACACTACTAGAAGTAAATAAAGAAGTGGGAGACTTACATCATCGTCGGAATCGCTAGAAGTAGAGTGGTGGACTAAGTCTTCGGAGGCAACCGATCTTGGAGGCTGAGGAGAAACAGAGGACCACGTGGTCTGCAGGGTCTGCTGGTTCTGTTGGTGTTGATGAGCAGGGGCCTTGCCGACCATGCGAGCTTCGAGCTTGGCAATCTTGGTGGGTAGAGAATGGTCTGATTGGTTCGAAGAATTAGAGGAAAAATGTAGCAACATATCATCAGACATTGCGGCTACTATGTAATTTATTCCAACAGCTACTTGTCAGAAGATCATAAAAAGGGTCAAAGGAGTGTTTTGAATTCAGGGTATGTTGTACATATGCCCTAAACTCTTGGCTTCACAAGCACAAAACGAGATTGTGCTGCTGCTTCCAACACAACAATCACATGATAACATTCACACACAAACGGATGTCTGCTGCAAAACACAACTTTAAAAATGAGACACAATTAGGGTTTTTATATTTGGTAAGAAGAAATTATCAAGGATAAAGAATGAAGAGGGGACTGACTCTGACTCAGCACTCTGGTTTTTTTTTTTTTTTTCCCGGTTCCTGTTATTGTATATTCTTTCCCCTAAATTATACACAGCACATATCTGGCTATCTCAGGAGATTTTGCTTAAAATGTGTCATTTAACAATGGACAAATTGTACAAATACCCCAATATTTAGGTATAATTGCATGAATATGAAATTTTTACTTAAAATTATATAAATTTTCCTGCTATTAGTTGTCCACTAGAAGTAAACGGTTGAAGGGTAAAAATGTCTTTTTAACCTATAAAATGAGACAAAATCGGTAATTATTTAAATATTAGCCAATTAATAAAAAGAAAATAGAGAACATTCATATTCACCACTTTTCCTCATCATCATCTTGTTTGTCCTTGACAAAAACTATATTTACATTTATAAGACCTACTAAAATAGCCACGACATGGAGATCTCAAGTTCAATACTAATCCACCAAGAGTATAATGGTTTTGAGCATTCTCCTACTCTTCTTGGCCATTCAAGTGGTGACTCCTCTTGTTGCTCCATCGCAATCTCAAATGGGTCTTTAGATTGTTTTATTTTTTTCTCTGGATTTTATTTTCACTCTCAAAGTTCAACACATCGATTATTAAATAACCAAACAAATCTCAATACCCAAACACGAACATGTATTTGAAAGCTTAAATAACATTAATGCATAAAAATAGAAGGATAAATGGCAGTGACTTACTTTGACTATCTGTATAATTGCACTAAAATCGATAAGAATATCATAATAGCATTGACTATTTCTTGTTTTGGTAACTACTAATGATCAACCGTTAGTAAAGAATAAGTGGCAATGTCATTTTTGAAAATAGACAATCCTAAGATTTTATAAACCTAAGATGTTGAAAATAATATCTTAATGAACATATGTAACAATTACATGTTAAATTAACTATCTTGAAAATAGACAAACGTAAGACTTTATAAATGATTTCTTTTTCTGCATTATTTTCCCAATCGTTAACCATACAAATGTTGCAAAATCGTGATAAAATTGTGAAAATATTTAGATAGTGTTATAATATAAAATAAATAGGATGAGAAAGAAAAGAATAGGAGAAAAACTTACCAAGCACAAGTACACAACAAATTTATGATTTACTATTTATAGGAATTATAGTGTATAATTTAACAAGTAAAGACTTATTTATATAGGCTTTACAACCACCTCTTTTAATCAATTAAATAATTGGTCATTCTATCAACCAATCAGACACTAGCATATTAAATAATTATTTAACATTGTGGGAATCCACCCATTTTTACAATACTCTCACTTAGATGTACATGATTCTAAAGTAATTATTATAATATGTTGGGAAATAATGTAAAAAGTTGGGCAACATACATACAATGATCTGCTGGATCTTTAAATAGGGTCGATTGTGCATAAAAGTTGTCTCATTAAAAACCTTATCAGTAAAATCCAATGAAATAAAATCTGGTCGAAAGAAAAAAGAGTGCAGTGTATATGTTTTGAAGTAGAAAATACGTTCCCCCTAACAAATTCACTTCTTTGTAAAACTTCTTGTGAGTCAATTTTCTAACTTTGAGAGGCGATGCATACCGATGTCATATACTAATTTCTCAAATATTGTTGTTGGTAATATTTTTGTAAATAAATCCCTAAATTTTCTTTGGAGCGCACTTGTTTCACATCAATTTGTTTGCCTTCTTAAAGTTCATGAGTATAAAAAGCTTTGGTGAAATATGTTTGGTCATGTCTCTTAATATATCCTCCCATGATTTGAGCAATACAAGATGCATTGTCTTTATAAATTATTGATGATGTTTTTTGTAAATAGAGGAACTTTGTAAGTACTTTGAATATGATGGATAACTGCTCTTAACCACACACATTTTCGACCTGTTTCATAAAGTGCTAAAATCTCTGAATGATTGGAGGACACGGCAACAAAAGTTTACCTTATAGAGTGGCACGCTCACAACATGTGGGATAAATCCCAAATGCATGATAATATGTCGATATAAATATTTCTCGTGAGTACGGGGTCGAATCCACAAGAAAATGATGGTTAACTAATACTAAAACTAAAGATGCTAACTTAGATAGAAATTTAAGTCAAGAATATTGGTTTTTAAATCGTAAAACTAAATGCAAAATGAAAATTTATAAAACTAAGAACTAGGCCAAGGATAGGAAGGCATTAGGTGGTCAAATGGTATCAATCATGAATAAGGATATAGCAATTGACTAATTGAAGCACATTATTTCAAAGAAGTAGATTATTCCTAATAAAGGCACATCAAATTATATAGATCATGCATTGATGTTGTAATTCTAATTAAATTCACTTATTGGTCCTAGAGTGAAAATAATTAGAAACTCAATATTAGTTCTAATCCTTAGGTTAATTAAGCACATTCATGTCGTAATTAATCTAGTCATTATTTATAGAATTAAGATGTAAACAATTGTAACCTAATGATTTCTCAAAATAAGTTATAATTTTCTTATTAATTATAACTCAACATTCATGCATTAAACTTTCGTAGTGCAGCCAACAAGAATCATACATTAATAGAATAAAATATCTAAGTAACAAAGTTCTTGAAATAAAATAAAAATAATAAAAAAGTCAATTACAAACCCTAACATTCAATCTTGGTCCATTGACCCCCTAACTAGAAATTTAGTCACACATAGCACAAATCAAAATAAAAGAAGAATAATAGAATGAAATACAACTCATTCTTGAAGCCCTAAGGGTAGGAAATCTCACTTTGGTCCGGCTGAAACTTCGTCTCCTTCGATGCTCTATCTTCTCTGATGAATGATCGATGACAATGAGAACTATTGTAGTAACTTATTCTTTGATACATAGAACACAAGAGATGGTGTAAGTTGAGTGTTTTATGATGATACTTGGCCTTAGAACTGAGTTTTCCCGCAGCTGGACAAACCCCCTAACTATTTTCTTTTTTTCCTTTTATAGCCGCTCGAATTAGGGCGTCTGCCACCGTCGCGACCCTAGGTCGCAATGCGCTGGTCGCGATACTCACTAGTGTAATCTGGAGTCTTCGTCGTGATTCTTTATTGCGACCTTGGGTCGCGAAACCTGGGTCGTGATACTCTCTGCCCAAAAATGCCTCTTTTGTCGCGATGCTTGTGTCGCAACCCTTGGTCGCGAAGCTGGGTCGCTGTAACACCCCCTGACCCAAATCCGCTCGGACCGAATCAGGGAGCGCTACTATATACTAAAAACTAACTTTTACTGTAGATAAACATATTTTATATTCAAAAACCTTTTGAAAGTGGTCCAAATAAATTTTCGAAAAATCTGGCCAGAGTTTCCTCTGTTTTTCTGACTTTCCAAAAATCTATTTACAGTTCAAATTCATAAAATCAACTTCTCAAGTAATAAATCAATTTTACGCACCCTTCCAAAGATAGTGCGACTTACCAACCAATTTATCACAATATACTTTATAAAGATTCACATAACATAAACATATCATAAAATATTTACATAGCGGAAGCTCGTTAAATATTTACAAACAGTTTCTGTATATGCATACGGTATCAAAATATATAAACTTAATACAAACAAACTACCAAAATGTATGCAGGAAAGATGTGATCCTGACTCTGGTTCTGCAAATTCTACTCTTCTTTATCTTTTTCGCCCTTGGAACCTTTGTTACCTGCGTGCGAGAAAACTCAACACGCTAAGCATATTGCGTAGTGGATGTACACAAAATCATATATACAAATATTTTATATCAATGAAAACTATAAATAACAAATATATAAACAATATATATATGGGGCTCATATCAAATCACATATCCAAAATCAATCAACAGACAAATTTTTCATACTTTCTCAAACGTTTCCATATGACAAATCAATTTTCAGATTGAGCTCCTGACATACAAATCATAAGCTATTGGACTGGATTACGGGTTGTTCGGTATTGGACACAAACGGGGCCACTCACCGAACATCAGATCAGAATGGAACACCAATGGAATCACCCGCTGTAAATGTCCCATGACAAATTTCAGAACCCTAGGACCGGCACTTGGGGCCTGCACTATCCAAAGGGTGGTATAATCGGCATAGTACTGTTCAGACAGAAACCCAATTGACATGTCAACCTCCTATATCCATATCTATGTTCATACACATCAGAGCCAAAATATTTTCTCCAATCCAATGTCAACATATTTTATTTCTTTCCGAATAATCGAATTCAATTGTAATACATATCAATATATTTATATTTTTGCAAATTCAAATTTCATCAAATATAATATAACGGAAATATACGAATATATTTATAAATCAAGAATCATATTAAATCAATCCAAAATATACTCAAACGTATTTTAGAATTCCGTTTCGAATCAAATTGCCCCAAAATCATTTTCCGATACATTTTATAATTTCAGTCACTTTCAACAATATATTTCCATAAAACTATTATAACCAAATCGTATTCAAATCATTCCGAAATCAGTTTCAAACTATCCATTCTACTCAATAGAATTCAAATAATTCAAAAACTATAAACTTCGATACTTCCAAAAATTTCTGGAAAACTGAAAAAATTCGAAAACTCGTATATATCGAACCTGAACTATATTCGATAATTAATATAAGTCAAATAACGCAAATATAATCAATTTCAATCAATCTGAAATATTATGGAAACTGGAAAAATTCCAAAACACGAATATGTAACATCCCGGATTTCGGATAATTAATTTTATATATGTGAAAATAAATTTTGTGATTGGAAGGGGTGTAAATGTAATTAAAAGTATGTTTAATTTTATGATTTCCAGGTGGATCAGATGGAATGGTCAAAAATGATGCATGAAAAATTGAAAACTGAAGCAGAGAGCATCGCGACCTGGTCACCGCGACCACAAGTCGCGATGGCTTGCTCGCGGTGAAAAACAAGATTTCTGGTAGTGAGCATCGCGACCAGTCACCGCGACCACAGGTCGCGATGAACTGCTCGCGATGAAAATGTCAAATTTTGGCAGTGAGCAACGCGACCACCAGCTCGACCAAGGTACCGCGAGGTGTGCTCGCGATGAAGGCGGTGCAAACGCTCCAGTGAGTACCGCGACCTGGTGGCGCGACCACAGGTCGCGACGACGGTCGCGGTAGCCGAAAAATATAAAAAAAAAAAGAAGCTTCTCGCAGAAGCCAGAAAACACACAGAACACAGAAAAGAGAGAGGAGAGGCCGAGAGAAAGAGCGAGAAAAGAAGAAGAGAAAGAAGAAGAAAGAAGAAAGGGAAAGAAGAAGAAGAAAGTGAAGAGGAAAGTGAAGAGGAAAGAGAAGAGAAAAGGAAAGGGAAGGAAAAAGAAATCGTAGAACCGCGATCTCTCGAACGAAAAACGGTATCCAGGTTGGTGTACTTTTGTTTTCGGAATCTTTACGAAAAGTATTAAGTATTTCGTTTTCGTTTTCGTTTTCGTTTTCGATTTCATTGAACTTGCTCGTTTTCGATTTTCGTATGAAAATTGTTTATTTGATACGAAAAAATCGATGATTGATATACCTATTGTTGATTTTGGAATGATTTTATGTTAGATCTCATTTTGATCGTGCTTCCGAATATTCCGATTTCGTTAGAAATACTTGATTTAGATTTTCGTATAACTATTGTGAAATTTCTTGCGAATATAGTTTATCGGAAACGGCCCTAGGATACGTAGACATAGAAATGGATATAGGAGGTTGGTATACCAGCTAGGTTTACTGAGCAGTACTGCGCCGATACTGATTGCTATTGATGATTATTATGTACCTCCTCATGGATTCGTCCAGAGGCAGGGAGACACGTACCTCCTCAGGATTCGTCCTGGGGGTTGGGAACCACGTACCTTCCTAAGGATTCGTTCCTAGGATAGGGAGTTATGTACCTCTCTAGGTTCCGTACCCACGGTCCTAGAGTAGGGAGATACGTACCACTCTTAGGATTCGTCCTAGGGTGGGAGTTTGACCCATATTTCAGTCCTAGTATATTGAGTATTCTAGCGGGCCAGATTTGAAGTGAATTGGGAAGTGAATTGAATGATTTTATTAATCGATTTTATATGTTGCTCTTATTGTGGAAACTAAAGTGATGGAAACTGTTTTATAATTTGATTTTAAAGTTAAATTGATTTATAAATGATTAGAATTGAAATATATTGTGATATGTTTTCCATTTAAAGGTTATTTATGATTACTTTTCATATTTGAGTTTATTGTACACCCACTAAGCTATATGCTTAGCGCGTTAGTTTTGTTTCTAACGCGTAGGTACCGGGGATCCTGAGGAAGCTAAAGACTGAAGTGAGAGAGAGATTTGCTGACAAAGTACCCAGAATTATCACAGTTGGGTAGCTATATTGTTGTTATATGTATATATATTCTGAAAGCATGCATATACAGAGAATTTGTAATATGTTTGTAATTAATTATTTATAGATTTCTGTTTCTCATTTTAGAATATTTGTAAATATTGACTTTTGATTTATTTTATTTATAAACTGTTGTTGGAAAAGTCGCACTAAACGACAGAGTGCGCAATTGTTTGAAACGATATTGAAGTGTTGAAATTGAAATTGTATTTGACTTGTTTTGTGGAAAAACAGGTTTTGGGAAAATCCAAAAAACAAACGGAACTCTGCCGAAATTTTTTTTAAAAAAAAATTATTTATTGGGCTCACTTGAAAATGGTTTTAAAACTATCAACTTTTTGGTTTTCCAATGGTTTTAAAATTTATAAATTATATGTATTGAATTGATGGGCTCACAACGGATTTATAAAATGAATTTAGAAAGTTTTGAAAAACCATGTAGCGCTCCCTGGGTCGGTCCAGCCGGGTCGGGTCGGGGGGTGTTACAGAATATGTCAAATCTAAACTATAATCTATAATCCATATAATTCAAATAACTGAGAAACTCTAAAATTTGACAATTCCGAAAATTTCTGGAAAACTGGAAATTCGAAAAATACGTGTACACCAAACCTGAAAGCTTCCTCCTTCTCCTTTCCTTCTTCTCTTTCTCTTTTCTTCTTCTTCTTTTTCTTTTCTCCTTCTTCTTCTTCTTCTTCTTTCTTCTTTCTCTCTCCTCTCATCTCTTCTTTCTCTCTCGTTCTAGTTTTGTGATAATTCTGTTTCTGTCTTATTTTGCTTCATGTTTGATTTATGAAGCTTCACCGCTTCATCATGCGGTGCTATATTTTTTTTTAAAATTTTTGAGCCATCGCGACCGGTATCGCGAGTGGTGGTCACGTCGCTTCGGTCGCGATGCTCACTGGTC
This sequence comes from Xanthoceras sorbifolium, assembly GCA_003430845.1. Classification (NCBI taxonomy): domain Eukaryota; kingdom Viridiplantae; phylum Streptophyta; class Magnoliopsida; order Sapindales; family Sapindaceae; genus Xanthoceras; species Xanthoceras sorbifolium. The sequence goes on along the minus strand of CM010620.1, from coordinate 1,918,474 downwards.
GAAATGTGCCACTTTCATCGCGAGCTGATCATTGCGATCTGTGGTCGCAATGACTGGTCGCGATACTCACTGCCCCAAATCATTCTTTTCATCGCGAGCTGCTCATCGCGATCCCTGGTCGCGATGAGTGGTCGCGATGCCTACTGTCCAGATTTTCACCCTTTTCTTCGTGTATTGTTTTCAACCGTTCAAATTGGTCCACTATGAAACCTAAAAATATACATACATTTAATTACAATTTCCACCCCTCAAATCATAAAAATCATATTCACATATTCAAAATGAATTCAATCATACTTTTCATATGTATTCGAAATTAGGGATGTTACAGTCGCAACACTCTCTAGTCGAAAACTCTCTTTCCTTCGCAATTCCCTGGTGCGACCTTTGGTCGCGAAGTACTGGTTGCAAAGTTCACTGGACAAAAATGTCTCTTTTGAACTTCAAACTTCCACTTGGCGTTTCTTCTTTATTGATCACCTAAGACCTACACAAGCTCAACACACTCATGAAACCCACCAAATTCAGTTGAATATAAGATCAAAAGATAAGGTAAAAAGGGTTAAAAATATAACATAAACATTTCGACCATGGAGCGCCATAAAAGATTGATGTGCCATTATAAGTAAAAACATATCACGTTTGTGAACGAGTTTTATGGGGATCAGATAAGTTTTCGGCATCAGCATAACTAAGTAAACCTAAACTTTTATTAGATATATATAATAATCTCAAATATTTCATTCCCTAAAGATAACGAAAGAGATGTTTAATATCATTCTAATGTCTTCGAGTTGGTGCTGAACTGAATCTAACAAGTAAATTCATTGAGAATGTAATATTTGGTCTAGTACATTGAACCAGATATAATAAAGCACCAATTGCGTTAAGATATGGTACTTCTGGACCAAATATCTTTTCATTATTTTCTCTAAGTCTGAATGAGTCTTTCTTAGGATTAAGAGACCTGACAACCATAAGGGTACTTAATGAATGGGCATTGTCCATATTAAATCTTTTAAAAAAAAATTTCGATATATATTGATTGATGAACAAGTATTCCATTTTACTTATCCTCTATCTCCAAATGAAGACAATATTTTGTTTTCCATAAGTCTTTTATTTCAAATTCAATTTTCAAATATCTAGTAATATCTAAAAGCTATCTGGGACTTCTAATTAAATTCATGTCATCAACATATACTGCTTTAATGGCAAATTCGGATTTTGATTTCTTTATGAAAACACATGGGCATATAGGATCATTAAGATACCCTTCTTAGATCAGATATTCAACATCCGTCCACATTGCTTTAATTCATACAAGGATTTTTTTAGCTTTATTGAATACAAATTATGAGATCTCGAATTATATACTTCTGTCATTTTAAATCCTTCAAGAATTTTTATATAAATATTTGAATCGAGTAAACCATATAGATAAGTGGTCACTACATCCATTAAATGCATTTCAAGCTTTCTCTAAGATAGCCAAACTTATCAAAAATCGGAACGAAATCATATTCATCACTAGCGAATGCGTCTTATCAAAATCAATATCAGGTCTCTGTGAGAAACCTTGTGTCACGAGTCGTGCCTTATATCTTACGACTTCGTTTTTCTCATTGTATTTACATACAAAAAACTCATTTATACTCTACTGGTTTGACGTCTTCAAGCATCTGGACTATTGATCCAAATATTTCACGTTTGGTTAATGAAGTCAATTTCGTTTGAATTGCTTCTTCCCATTTAGGCCAATCATGTATTTTACTACAATTATCGATATTATGAGGTTTATAATCATTATTTACAGTTTCAGTAGCTACTGTGTAATAAAATATATCATTGATATTTGTTTCTTTACTATTCCACATTTTTCTTGTATAATTTATAGAAATTTCTTTATTTTATATTCTTGTATATCTTCATGGATTTCTTCCACTTTAGGGGATTTTATCATTTTTGGGACTTGTGCCTCTTCAGAGACATCTAATTCTTTTGGAGTTAACTTAGAGAAAGTTGATTTATTTACAACTCTGTGTTTCATTTGCATTAGAGTCCTGATAATTTGATTTCCTTTTCCGGAGAACAATATCTTTTGAACCAAGTGGTCTGCCATGCTTCTGGCGTGCAACAGATGACGTGCAACAAATGATTCATTTGCTGCCTTTTTTTTATATTGTTCTTCTGGAACAATCACCCAGGATGATACATTAGCAGCTGGTATGTATGATTTTATTACCCTAGTGGCATTTGTTAATGTATCTGGTAACTGATTAGTAATTGTTTGAACATGCACTGTCTTACGCACTTTATTCTTATGTTAAGATGTGTATGGATCTAAATAAATTAAACTTGGAACCTTTCAAGTGTTGGGATTTATGCCCTAAAGCTTGTAATTGTAAATGGTTAAAGGCAATAATAAGAATTATTCAGATTATCATTCAAGTTCATAAAATATTTTATGTTTAGTAATACATTTGTATTGTGCAAGAACATCTTAGATTGCAAGATGTAATCTCATAATGAGTATATGATGGTCATATACATAGAGGATTCATTTTGAGACGTGCAATCTAAAGAGTCCGTAGAGAGCGAACAAAGCTGGGTACTTTGTTTGTGATTGATCTACTGCTGCGGTCCATTCTGTAAAGTACGATAGTCTTATCCTAGACCGCTCATGTAGTTGACATGAGAAAGGAGGCACCTTATATGATGAGATCATATAGGACTGGGCCACGATTTATATGAATCTCTCACCAAGATCCGTTAGTATATGAGATTTATATATAATCGATAAACGATGGCTATTTATAGGTGATCTTAATCCTGAATGTCTTATCGACTCCTTCAGGTTAGATCGTGACTTTTGATTTACCATGAGTGAGGTTGATGAGAATCTCGACCAATACCTCTATATCTTAGAGCTGCGATTTGGCTTGTGGTGTAGCACCCCCCGACCCGATCCGGCCGGACCGACCCGGGAAGCGCCACTCGGACTTTCACATCTTTATAAAACTTCATTTTTTACATTTTAAAATCCTTGTGAGCCCATAAAACAATAAATAAACTTTTTACGAAAAAAATCCGGCAGAGTGCCATTTGTTTTTCGGACCTCCCAAAAACCTGCTTTTACACAAATCAATTCAAAATTCACATTTTCACCAACACTTCAATATCAATCAATCAATTGCGCACTCTGCCGTTTAGTGCGACTTTCACAATTAGTTTATAAAATAATAACAAATCAGACTTAAACATTTACAATCATTTTGATAATAGAATATAGAAATCATAAACTAGTTAATTACAAAACATTTTACAAAACATATTTACAAATTCCCTGTATATGCATGCTTTCAGAATCTATATACACATAACAAAAATATAGCTACCCAACTGTACAATCCTGTGACTCGGTCTGCAACTTGCTCCTCCTTCAATCTCTAGCCTCCTCTGGATTCCTGGTACCTACGCGTTAGAAACAAAACTAACGCGCTAAGCATAAAGCTTAGTGGGTGTACTAAAATCTCAATTAAGTAAATTACAACATAATTATTCTTTAAAGAAATAATAAACCACAATATGAGTTTTATTTCTAAATCACTTTCAAAACAATTAAATTTCAGAATCAAAGCATTAAACACTTTCAATCACTTTAATTTCAATAAGGAAATCAATATACAAATGCTATCAATAAAATCATTCAGTACACTTTTCAATTCCAATCAATTCTGGCCCACTAGAATACTAAACATTCTAGGACTGGAATATGGGTCCACGTGATTGTCCGAGATTGCCCCGCAACAACAATCACTAATATCATCGCGATTGTCCGAGATTGCCCCGCAACAACAATCGCTAGTATCATTGTGATCGTCCGAGATTGCCCCGCAACAACGATCACTAAAATCGGTGTGATTGTCCGAGATTGCCCCGCAACAACAATCACACAATAATAACGGCGCAGTACTGCTAGGTAAAACCCAGCTGGTATACCAACCTCCTATATCCGTTTCTATGTCTAAGTATCCTAGGGCCGTTTCAATAAATAATTTTCATAAGCAATACTCAATAAATATACATTTCGCACAATATTTCTCAAGAATATCAACAATATTCATACAAAAATATAAATCATATATTTTTAACAAAATCGACACAATCGGAATACGATCGAAACGCGATCTAGCATAAAATCAGTTCGAAATCACTAATAAGTACATCAATCATCAATTTTTTTGTATAACGCAACCACTTTTCATACCAAAAATCGAAATCGAAAACTATGAACGAATTCGAAAACGAAAATAAAAACGAAGATCGAAATCGAAGACTAAAACGAAAAACAAGTAAACGAAATACTTCTCGAAACAATTTCGAAAACGAGAGTACACCTACCTCGAATCCGTGTTTTCGTTCAACAAATCGCGATTCCACGATTTCTTTCCCTTTTTCCTTTCCTCCTACACTTCCTTTTCTCTTCTCTCTCTTTCTTCTTCTTCTTCTTTCTTTTCTTCCCTTTTCTTTCTCTTCTCCTTCTCTTCTTCCTCTTCTTTTCTTTTCTTTCTCTCTTCTTTTTCTTCTTCCTTTTTCTCGGTCACTCTCTCTTCTCTTTTCTGTTTCTCTCGACCTCTCACTCTCTTTCTCTTTTCTCAACTGTTTTCTGTGGCTTCCACGAGAAGCCAAAATTTTTTTTTTATTTTTGTCGCTGCCGCGACCGCCGTCGCGACCTGTGGTCGCGCCACCAGGTCGCGGTGCTCACTGGAGTGCGCGCACCGCCTTCGTCGCGAGCGCGCCTTGGTCGCGCGAGAGCTCGCGCTGCTCACTGCCAATTTTTGACAATTTCGTCGCGAGCAGTCCATCGCGACCTGTGGTCGCGGTGGCTGGTCGCGTTGCTCACTGCCAGGTTTTGCCATTTTCATCGCGAGCAAGCCATCGCGACCTGTGGTCGCGGTGACTGGTCGCGGTACTCACTGCCAGATTTTGCGTTTTTCACCGCGAGCGAGCTGTCGCGACCTGTGGTCGCGGTGACCAGGTCGCGATGCTCTCTGGTCCAGTTTTCCAATTTTTCATTTTTCATTCATTTTTCACTATTCAATTCGGTCCGCTGGAAATCATAATATAAACATACATTTAATTACATTTACACTCCCTCAAATAGTAAAAATTTATTTTTCACATATTTCATATATAACAAAAATTCATCACCCGAAATCCGGGATGTTACAATTCTCCCCCACTTAAGAAATTTCGTCCTCGAAATTTACCTCAATGAAACAGTTGGGGATATTGCTGTCGCATCGTTTCTTCACTCTCCCAGGTAGCCTCTTCCACTTTATGGTTCCTCCAGAGAACTTTCACTAATGGCACTCTTTTATTTCTTAATTCTTTGATCTCCCGATCAAGAATCTGCACTGGTTCCTCCTCATATGTCAGGTCTGGTTGGATTTCAATGCTTTCGGCCTGAACTCTGTGAGAAGGATCAGATCTGTATCTCCTCAGCATCGATACATGGAACACATTATGGATCTTTTCCAATTCTGGAGGTAAAGCTAGTCTGTAGGCTACTGGTCCCACACGTTCAATGATTTCGTATGGCCCAATAAACCTAGGACTCAACTTACCTTTTCTGCCAAATCGAAGCACTTTCTTCCACGGAGATACTTTCAAAAATACTTTCTCACCGATGTCATATTCTATCTCTTTTCTTTTCAAATCCGCATAGGATTTCTGTCGGTCAGAAGCAACTTTCAATCGATCCTTGATGATCTTCACCTTTTCTTCAGTCTGTCTGATCAAATCTGGGCCTACTAACCTGTCTTCTCCTAACTCTGTCCAGCACAATGGAGTCCTGCATTTCCTTCCATACAGTGCCTCATACGGTGCCACCGCTATGCTCGACTGGTAACTGTTGTTGTAGGCGAATTCAATCAATGGAAGATGATCCGCCCAACTTCCTTCAAACTCAATTACACAACTCCTGAGCATATCTTCAAGCACCTGAATTACCCTTTCCGATTGGCCGTCTGTCTGCGGATGGAAGGCTGTACTAAAGCTCAGTCGAGTACCCAAGGCTTCTTGAAACTTCTTCCAGAATCTAGATGTAAACCTCGGATCTCTATCTGATATAATGGATACAGGCACTCCCTGCAATCTAACTATCTCTCTGATATACAATTCGGCTAGTCGATCCAGAGAGTAGTCAGTTCTGACAGGTAGAAAATGTGCTGACTTCGTCAACCGGTCCACTATAACCCATACTGCATCGTGCTTACTCCGGGTGAGTGGCAATCCAGTGACAAAGTCCATAGTGATGCGATCCCATTTCCATTCAGGTATTGCTATTGGTTGTAACAATCCTGATGGAACCTGGTGTTCAGCTTTCACCTGTTGACAAGTCAAGCATCTGTTCACAAATTCTATCACTTCCTTTTTCATACCAGACCACCAGTACTGCATTTTCAAGTCTCTGTACATTTTCGTGCTACCTGGGTGCATTGCATATGAACTGCTGTGTGCTTCTGTCAGGATCATTTTTCTCAATTCTTCATCTTCTGGAATGCAAATCCTGTCTCTGAAACACACACTACCATCAGTTCTGATTGAGAAGTCTGGATGCTTCCCCTCTGGAATCTGTTCACATATCATCAGAATTCTAGCATCCTGCTTCTGTTTCTCTGCAATCTGCTGAATCAGACTGGGCCTGCAAATCAATTCAGCTACCACTGCACTATCTGGATTCAGCTGTAATTGCACATTCAGAGCCTTCAGAGCAAACAGTGCTTTTCTGCTCAATGCATCTGCGACTACATTCGCCTTTCCTGGATGGTAGTCGATTACACAGTCATAGTCTTTAATCAACTCCATCCATCGTCTCTGTCTCAGATTGAGCTCTCTCTGGGTAGGCAGATATTTCAGACTCTTGTGATCCGTGTAGAAATAACACTTCTCACCATACAAGTAATGCCTCCATATTTTCAGTGCGAAGACTATGGCTGCAAGTTCCAGATCATGAATCGGATAGTTCAGCTCATGACTTTTCAGTTGTCTGGACGCATATGCAACCACCTTGCCTTCCTGCATCAATACACATCCCAAACCATGGTGTGAGGCATCACTATAAATCACATAGTCTTTACCTGAAATAGGCTGAGTCAGAACTGGAGCCTCTACAAGCATTGCCTTCAATCGGTCAAAAGCTGCCTGGCATCTGTCAGTCCACTCAAATCTGACATTCTTGTGCAGTAGCTTGGTCAATGGGCTTGCTATGGAGGAAAACCCCTTCACAAACCGTCGATAATAACCTGCCAAGCCTAGAAAGCTTCTGACTTCTGTAACATTTCTGGGAGGCTTCCATTCCACTATCGCTTCAATCTTTTTCGGATCTGCCTTAATTCCCTCTGCTGACACAATGTGACCCAAGAATGCAATCTCAGGCAACCAGAATTCACACTTGCTCAGTTTACCATACAGTTGCTTCTCCCTCAGAATCTGCAATACTACTCTGAGGTGTCTGTCATGGTCCTCAGCTGTCTGTGAGTATACCAGGATATCATCGATAAACACCACTACAAACTGATCCAAGTATGGCCGGAATATTCTGTTCATCAGATCCATAAAGGCTGCGGGTGCATTAGTCAGCCCAAATGGCATCACTACAAATTCATAGTGCCCATACCTGGTTCTGAATGCAGTTTTCGGAATGTCTGAATCTTTTATTCTCAACTGGTGATATCCCGATCTCAGATCTATCTTTGAGAAGACACAGGCTCCTCTCAGTTGATCGAACAAATCATCGATTCTTGGCAGCGGATACTTGTTCTTCACAGTCAGTTTATTCAGCTGCCTGTAATCGATGCATAGTCTTAGGGACCCATCCTTCTTCTTTACAAACAGGACTGGGGCTCCCCAAGGGGATACACTAGGCCGAATGAAGCCCTTATCCAGCAATTCCTGTAACTGTATCTTCAATTCTTTCAGTTCTGCTGGTGCCATTCTGTAGGGTGCTATTGATACTGGAGACGTACCTGGTACCACATCAATCACAAACTCTACTTCTCTCTGAGGTGGCAAACCAGGAAGCTCCTCTGGAAACACATCTGCGAAGTCACACACAGTGGGTATATTCTGAATTTCTGCATTCACTTTTCTAGAATCAACCACCTGTGCCAAGTACGCTTCACACCCCTTTCTAATCAGTTTACAGGCTGCAGTGGCTGAAATGACATTGGAGAGAAAATCCCTCCTTTCACCCACCATTGTGATCTCTGCACCATCTACGGTTCTGAGCGTCACTCGCTTCAGTTCACAATCGATCACTACTCTATGCCGAGTTAACCAATCCATGCCTAATATCACATCAAACTCATGGAATGGCAACTCCATTAGATCTCCAGGAAAATCACACTCCTGTATCCGAATCGGACAATTTCTGTATATACGATTCACTACCACACTCTGACCTATCGGATTACTGACTAATACATCAAATTCAGTAGGTTCAGTTTGCAAATTTCTTTGTTTCAACAATGCATCACAGATATATGAGTGTGTGGATCCTGGATCTATCAATGCAATAGCTGAAGTATCAAAAATAGAAATAATACCAGCTATCACATCAGGAGCATCTTTATCTTCTTGAGCTCGAACACCATAAACGCGTGCAGGAGCTCGACTATCAGGTCTGGCCACTGACTCTGACGCTCCTCTATGGCTACCACCTTCAGCTACTGCCTGACCAGGCCTCCTACCTCTGGAAGTAGTAGGGGCTGATCTCTCTGGCTGTTGGGGTCCCATCTGTGGGCAATCCCTCACAAAATGATCATGGGAGCCACATTTCAAGCAGGCTCCTGTAAGCTTCCAGCATTCCCCAGGATGTCTTTTGCCACAATGATCACATACTGGAGGGGCTGGTCCCCTACCCACACTCCTAGGGGTACTGGCCACAGAAGTCGCAGACTGACCAGGCCTAGCTGTAGGTACTGGCCTCTGTGACTGCACTGGACCACTCGGTTGCGGTCCTTTAAATTTCTTGCTCGGGGACTGATATGAGCTGGATGGCCCTGCCCCTCTTCTCTGCTGCCCTCTGTCTCTTCTGGCCTGCTCTTCTTTCTTTATTCTTTCAACATTCAGAGCTGCCGAGACGAGACGGGTAAAATCCTCGAATTCAAAAGCAGCAACCTGTAGGCGGATGTAATCATTCAGTCCATCCTCAAATCGTCTACATTTATCCGCCTCAGTTGTCACCATCTCTTTCGCATACTTACTCAACCTGACAAACTCCCTCTCATATTCAGTCACAGTCATCTGCCGTTGCTTCAGATTGGTAAACTCCCTCTTCAGATTATCCAGATAGATGCGACCAATATATTTTATCCGGAACTCCGTCTGAAAGAAGTCCCACGTTCTGTCCTCTGGTCGCACTGTCTGTATAATGGAGGTCCACCACTGGTAGGCATCCTCCTGCAGTAAGGATACTGCACACTCCAATCATTTTGATAATAGAATATAGAAATCATAAACTAGTTAATTACAAAACATTTTACAAAACATATTTACAAATTCCCTGTATATGCATGCTTTCAGAATCTATATACACATAACAAAAATATAGCTACCCAACTGTACAATCCTGTGACTCGGTCTGCAACTTGCTCCTCCTTCAATCTCTAGCCTCCTCTGGATTCCTGGTACCTACGCGTTAGAAACAAAACTAACGCGCTAAGCATAAAGCTTAGTGGGTGTACTAAAATCTCAATTAAGTAAATTACAACATAATTATTCTTTAAAGAAATAATAAACCACAATATGAGTTTTATTTCTAAATCACTTTCAAAACAATTAAATTTCAGAATCAAAGCATTAAACACTTTCAATCACTTTAATTTCAATAAGGAAATCAATATACAAATGCTATCAATAAAATCATTCAGTACACTTTTCAATTCCAATCAATTCTGGCCCACTAGAATACTAAACATTCTAGGACTGGAATATGGGTCCACGTGATTGTCCGAGATTGCCCCGCAACAACAATCACTAATATCATCGCGATTGTCCGAGATTGCCCCGCAACAACAATCGCTAGTATCATTGTGATCGTCCGAGATTGCCCCGCAACAACGATCACTAAAATCGGTGTGATTGTCCGAGATTGCCCCGCAACAACAATCACACAATAATAACGGCGCAGTACTGCTAGGTAAAACCCAGCTGGTATACCAACCTCCTATATCCGTTTCTATGTCTAAGTATCCTAGGGCCGTTTCAATAAATAATTTTCATAAGCAATACTCAATAAATATACATTTCGCACAATATTTCTCAAGAATATCAACAATATTCATACAAAAATATAAATCATATATTTTTAACAAAATCGACACAATCGGAATACGATCGAAACGCGATCTAGCATAAAATCAGTTCGAAATCACTAATAAGTACATCAATCATCAATTTTTTTGTATAACGCAACCACTTTTCATACCAAAAATCGAAATCGAAAACTATGAACGAATTCGAAAACGAAAATAAAAACGAAGATCGAAATCGAAGACTAAAACGAAAAACAAGTAAACGAAATACTTCTCGAAACAATTTCGAAAACGAGAGTACACCTACCTCGAATCCGTGTTTTCGTTCAACAAATCGCGATTCCACGATTTCTTTCCCTTTTTCCTTTCCTCCTACACTTCCTTTTCTCTTCTCTCTCTTTCTTCTTCTTCTTCTTTCTTTTCTTCCCTTTTCTTTCTCTTCTCCTTCTCTTCTTCCTCTTCTTTTCTTTTCTTTCTCTCTTCTTTTTCTTCTTCCTTTTTCTCGGTCACTCTCTCTTCTCTTTTCTGTTTCTCTCGACCTCTCACTCTCTTTCTCTTTTCTCAACTGTTTTCTGTGGCTTCCACGAGAAGCCAAAATTTTTTTTTTATTTTTGTCGCTGCCGCGACCGCCGTCGCGACCTGTGGTCGCGCCACCAGGTCGCGGTGCTCACTGGAGTGCGCGCACCGCCTTCGTCGCGAGCGCGCCTTGGTCGCGCGAGAGCTCGCGCTGCTCACTGCCAATTTTTGACAATTTCGTCGCGAGCAGTCCATCGCGACCTGTGGTCGCGGTGGCTGGTCGCGTTGCTCACTGCCAGGTTTTGCCATTTTCATCGCGAGCAAGCCATCGCGACCTGTGGTCGCGGTGACTGGTCGCGGTACTCACTGCCAGATTTTGCGTTTTTCACCGCGAGCGAGCTGTCGCGACCTGTGGTCGCGGTGACCAGGTCGCGATACTCTCTGGTCCAGTTTTCCAATTTTTCATTTTTCATTCATTTTTCACTATTCAATTCGGTCCGCTGGAAATCATAATATAAACATACATTTAATTACATTTACACTCCCTCAAATAGTAAAAATTTATTTTTCACATATTTCATATATAACAAAAATTCATCACCCGAAATCCGGGATGTTACATGTGGCTGGGAAGGTTTGAACACAATAGTGGAATCCACTCATTCTTGATTGAAGTAGATGAGTAGTTCCCTTAAGGGTTGATTCGGGACTTGAACGATTATGAGCGCTCTCCTTCTTCCGTGAGGAAAACAGGATTTAATTGTTCATTAAAGAATCAATGGTACTTAAAGGAAAAGATATTTCTAGAGGGGTATAACGGACTTTATGACCCAGCTCTAGTTATGAACTATTTGTGGAGGATCATACTATATGCAATTAGTTATATCAATGGACACTGAGACTTCAGATTGTATTAACACGTCCACAGTTTTGAGAGTGCAGCCTCGGGTTTTTAGTGGAATAACTCCGAGGTTAATAATCGTGAAATATTAATTAAAGAGTTTTAATTAATATTGCTAAGTATTATTGGAGCTCAAAACTGTGGGTCCATTAGGTCCTCTTACTAGCCCTTATGGTTGTTGGTAACGAGGGTCACAGTAGATTAATTGGATGGTTCAATTAATAGTGTTACAAAAGTAATGCGTTTTAAATAAAAGAGAATAATTAAATAATGTGATTATTTAATTAATTAAATATTTAATAAAATAATAGAAATTATTAATTATTAATTATTAATTCTATTTATTAAATATGAGGTCATGTGATTAAATAATGATTAGGACAAAAGAATTAAAATAATTAGATTATTTTAATAGTCCAAAAGGTCACTGATCGATCAATATTTGTTACATATTTACGACCTTTAGACTTTATCTTTTGATCGTATTTTGAGTGAATTTTGCGTTTTTGATGTGTTTATTGAGCTTGCGCAGATTTTAGGTGTTTATATTGGTGTTATACGAAAGATGGAAGTTTCGGACTGAAACCATGCAATTCTGGATGAGGAAACTTCACTAAATAAATCTTCACTACCATCGCGACTGAGCCATCGCGAGCTTTGGTCGCGACAGCTCGATCGCGACGAGAATAGCAACAATTACTCCAGAGAGTGTGGCGACCGATCCATCGCGAGCTTTGGTCGCGACAGATCAATCGCGACGAAAGTGGCCAAGTCTCCAGGGAGTGTGGCGACCGAGCCATCGCGAGGGTGCCTCGCTAGGAATTGCTCGCGCGCCTAGCTAGGATCTGCTCGCGGCGCGAGGAGGTGATCGCGATGATAGCAACAATTGCTCCAGAGAGTGTCGCGACCGAGCCATCGCGAGCTTTGGTAGCGACACCTCGATCGCGACGATAATGACAAATGAACCAGAGAGTGTCGCGACCGAGCCATCGCGAGCTTTGGTCGCGACAGCTCGATCGCGACGGCAGAAATTCTGACCTAAAGTCAGCGCCTATAAATAGAACAGTTGAAAAACCTAAAAGGGAGATTTTTTCCAGCAGCACGAAAATAGCTTTGAAGGGGTCTAGAGCTCATCTCTTTCAACACTTGCTTGTCCTTGGGTGGCATCATAATGGGTTTCATCAATCTCTTCTCTCTTCTTGTTGTAGTCTTGATTATTATGTTGAACTAATTTCCTAGTTATGTGGTCAATGGACCAAGATTGAGATTTAATGGTGTAATTGACTGAACATTTCTATGTATATATATTTAGAGATGTGTTGCTAGAGGATTTAATCTATTAGTACATGAATCTTATTGTTTGCATTACGAAAGTGTCTGCATGAATTTTGGTTTATTATTAATATGGAAATTATTATCTCTATGAGAAATCATTAGGGCATGAATGAGTTTAGTAATAGTCTAGCAATAATAGTTAAGTTGATTGAGTCACGAAAGTGCTAATTGACCTAAAGAAGTGCAACTAGATTTGGGTGTTTGATTGCATCACTTGATGACCATTGGGTGAAGTTATTGAATTCGAATCATCAATGCATGACAATAATTTGATGAGCCAATGTTAGAAAATACTTCTATATTAAATATATATTAAGCTTCAATAAGTCGATTACACCAGTGACTCTCATGAAGGTTTCCATTCGACCGCGTAACACTTCCTCACATTTGAATACATTCCTTCGTTACTCATTACCTTGTTGAATTTAATTTCACCAACATCATTCTAAAAATCATTGATTTCAATTTCTGAACTTTTACAACATCTTTAGTTAAGTATTGGTAACCACCTCTTCCTTGTGGATTCGACCCCGTACTCACGGGAATATATTACTTCGACACATCCTGCACTTGGGATATTATTCCCACGCGTTTGAGCGTGTCAAGTTTTTGGCGCCGTTGCCGGGGAGCGATCGCGATACTCACTGCCTGCCATGAACAAAATGCTTCGCGAGCGAGTCCTAGCGACCACTGTTCGCCATGGTTCCTCGCGAGGCAGCCTCACTTAATCAAACGACAGCGTTTCAACCAAGGAAGAGGTCTCGCGATCAAGGTCTCGCGACCTTTGGTCGCGACAGTGAGTTCGCGATGACGAGTTGTGTTTAAATCCCTAGCTTGCGCGACAGCCCACCATTTCATCTGTAGCACTCGCGAATGCAAAGTGGCCGAATCTCTTCATCTTCTTCATCTCTAACTTGGGTTTTTGAGACTCTTTGCAAGGTATTGCTTTCCATTCTTCCATAGTTAAGATTTTCTTAAAGCAATATGAACTTCCATGGTTGGCTTTAGGAGTGATTTAGTGCCTAGGAGTGTTGTAGGTTGGTTAGTGTGTTTTGTGGAGTTGTGAAGTGATATATGTTCGGTTATTGTGTTTTGTGGAGTTGAGAAGTATTTATTGCCAGTAGTGTGCTAGTGTAGTCTTGTGTTCGTATTGGTTTTGTGTATTTGTTTTAGGAGAATTGTTTTTCAACGGATTCGTGACTTGGAGGGTATGGCAAGACTCAAGGACTTCAATGAGGAGTACCCTCACCGTTATTCGTCATCTTCCAAAGGGAAGGGTAAACAAAAGCAGGGGGGTGCCAAGGGCAAAAAGAAGGCCCCCGAACCACCAAAACCGCAGAATGTGGGTGATCCGAACCCCGAATTTCCAGCCCGGTTGAAGGCCCAGGCAGACCGGCAGCTTCTCCTGGAGTGGGGCATTAATGTGGAAGAATTGTCCACCACCTTCGTTGCTAACCATGTTGCTCAGCAGGGGTGGGGCAACTTTGTGAGACTACCGAACCGGGCAAATGAGAATGTGGTTCGTGAGTTTTATGCGGCCATGTACCCGCCTCATTTTCATAACCTTGGGATAGTGCCAGTTAGGGGGGTTCAGATTCGGATCACCCCAGAGATTATTAATCAGCATTTCGGCACAGTCCAGCAGCCACATCTCCGCCTAGGGTATCCAGAGCTACCACTATTTTCGGATCACAACTCAGAGTTGGCCGCTAGTTTAAGGATGTCAGGAGAGGGGGTGTGGCACGAAGGCGATGGTTCTATCAGGCACAGGCAGCTGCACATTGATGCAGCATTTTGGCAGGTCTTCGCTGATTTTTCCTTGAGGCCAACTAAGCATCGCACGACACTTATCATGGAGACCGCTCGGTTGGTTCACTGTATCTGGGCGGGTCTAGTTTTAGACATAGGGATTCTGATTCGCGATGAGATACTCCATGCGGGCCGACGCTTGCGGGGTGTGTTGCCATTTCCATGCTTGATTACTCACATCTGCGCTTCACACGGCCTCGATGTTTATGCTGAGGCAGAGGTACGGCACCTCCACGTCCCGTTCCCAAACATGAACAGGACGACTTATAATGACCTGGCGAGACGGAGAGGGCTGCCACTACTTGGAGTACCAGAACCCCAGCCTTTGGCAGAGGATGAGCCTATGGATGATGTGCTTGCAGCTATTGCAGCCTTTGATGAGGGAGAGGACGATATCCAGGATTCACCAGGAGTAGCCGCCAGGGCTAATAGGCCGACCAAAGCAGGCAGTTCCCGAGCACGAGCAGAGGGAGCGGGGGAGAGCTCTCAGTGGGGCCAGGTTATGGGGGCCTTGCAGGACATTCAGAGTCGGTTGACCGATATGCAGCTGCACTTTGATCAGCGTATGGATCGACAGGATGCAATCATCGACGACATTAGTAGTGGCCTTGAGACACTAACCTCGGATTTGAACAAGAAGGGGTTGCTAGTGCAGACATACCAGCGAAAAAGGGTGCGTTCTGAGTCCGAGTCCTCGAGTCAGCAGCCACAGCCACCCCCGCCACCATGACTCTCCATTATTTCTCCATGTGATGTTGTATGAACTTTGTTTTTACATTTTCTTTTTATATTCTGTTTTGAACTCTTTCTTTACTTTGCACATGGATTATCTTAGTGTTAGTAACCTTTATATTTTTTGTTTTCTTTTCCATTATTTTCTATTTCTTTTTATTTTTCATTTGTGTTTTTATCATTTTCATTCAATTTCGCTTTGCCAATAGAAGTGCTTTGCCTTGTGTTGAGAAAACGAAGTACAGGGGAGTGAGGTTGGATGAAGTGATAGTTGTGGATACTAGGACTGTTGTTCTGTGTTCATGTTTTATGCATTTTTATTGTTTCCTTTGAATCCAGGATTTTAAACATTGAGGACAATGTTTATCTTAGGTTTGGGGGTATTTTCTATTGTTGTCTTTTGTGTGCTTTTGAGTCTTGTTGGGGTATATAGGCTGGAAACCTAGACTTTCCTCATACGCACTGCGTTTGGAAGACTTAGGTATAACAATGCCACGTACACCAGTTTTGAGTCTTTTATGGTATCTTTTGTGTTTTGTTTTATTTGTTTTATGATAGCAAATCATATGCATGCTTTACAGATAATTGAGTAATAATATGTAAATGCTTAGGTCATTTGAGTGTACAAAGTTGTTAACTAGAATAATGTTGGTAGTATCCTTGCATCTAAACATATATGTCTGACATATTTGCATTGTAATATGTGAAAACTTCCAATTAGTAGTCCTGATTAATAGTGGAGACTACCCTTAGTGAGATTTTGAGCTTATCACGTATTCATTCTGAGGGAATTTTTGTTTCTACTCTTAAACACTTTCTTAAGCTTTATTGTCAGTAGATTGATCTCTATAGGTTTGCATTGGATGTTAATGAACTGCATTATAAAAATCTTGTATGTATGTTTTGAATGTTCAGTTTAGTAGATTTTGGAGATATGATCCAGGCATTGTATGTGAACTCCTAAAAGCTTGATTTCCTGTCCTTAAATTGTGTGCTCCCCATCCCATTCGCGGCCAAACATTCACGTATTATCCTTTTATTGTATGAACTACATATCCAAAAATCCTAGCCGAAATTGTAAGACGTTACCTTTGACACTTGGAAACTAGAGACAATTAAAGAGGGAATGTGTAAGTGTTGAGTGAGAAAAAGGAGTGGAGTAGAAAAGATGAAATGGATGTGGAAATGTGCAGAAAAATAAAATAGCCAACAGAAAATGAAAAAAAAAATACATATATGAAAAAGAGTTGGCTAAATGAGAAAAGAAGTATGATGCACAAAGTAAAAAATTGAAAAAATGGTTTGAAAAGAGGTTGAAGGAGAAATGCGAGAAAAAGATTTGGAAGAAAAGTTGAATGAATTTGGTAGTCGTGAGAGAAAATGCACAAATTGAAAATTTTATGAAGTCTCTCAATAGGTTTCCAAGTGAGTTGAACCCGATTTCCATTCTTTTTGAGCCAATCACCCCAAAGCTCCATTACAACCTGAAAAAGTCCTGTTGATCTCCTTAGGAAACTTAATTGTAATATTTGACGTGTATGTATACTGATTTTTCTGTTCTTGGCATTTGATATCTTTCGTGAGGTCCTTTGCTTAATTTGTGTGTTCTTTCTAATTATTGATGCATACGACGTATTTTGAAATTCTTTGCTCATAAATTCCAGTCGTATGCAGTTGAAAGTGTGACTGCCGAGGTTCTGAGTGTCATTGAGTGAAAACTAGTGAGACTAGAGTCGATGCGAATTACATCTGTGGTTTATTGGTATGGAAGGATTCACTATCATAAATGCGTTGCATGTCAATGTCCTGTATGATATAAGGTGTATTAGACTAATTGACAAAATTTTGGATTTCTGATTTTGTGCTATTCGTATGCATTTGTATTTGTGTATATACTTAATTTGATGTTTAGCGTTGTATGTGGTTAGCTTAGGACGTTTGTGGGTATCGTAGCTGGTAAACCCTCACGAGACTATAACTCGTCCATTAGGGTCACCTAGGGGTTTAAAGGCTTGTGGTACATGCTAAGTGTCATCGTTTCATCCTACGAAAATGGACATAGCTTAGTTGTTTTTGTTTGTTATGTTTTAGTTTTGTTGTTGTTTTGCTTTTCGTTGTGGTGTGTGCCAATTTGCTTGAGGACAAGCAAAAGATAGGTTTGGGGGTATTTGATCGATCAATATTTGTTACATATTTACGACCCTTAGACTTTATCTTTTGATCGTATTTTGAGTGAATTTTGCGTTTTTGATGTGTTTATTGAGCTTGCACAGATTTTAGGTGTTTATATTGGTGTTATACGAAAGATGGAAGTTTCGGGCTGAAACCATGCAATTCTGGATGAGGAAACTTCACTAAATAAATCTTCACTACCATCGCGACCGAGCCATCGCGAGCTTTGGTCGCGACAGCTCGATCGCGACGAGAATAGCAACAATTACTCCAGAGAGTGTGGCGACCGATCCATCGCGAGCTTTGGTCGCGACAGATCGATCGCGACGAAAGTGGCCAAGTCTCCAGGGAGTGTGGCGACCGAGCCATCGCGAGGGTGCCTCGCTAGGAATTGCTCGCGCGCCTAGCTAGGATCTGCTCGCGGCGCGAGGAGGTGATCGCGATGATAGCAACAATTGCTCCAGAGAGTGTCGCGACCGAGCCATCGCAAGCTTTGGTAGCGACACCTCGATCGCGACGATAATGACAAATGAACCAGAGAGTGTCGCGACCGAGCCATCGCGAGCTTTGGTCGCGACAGCTCGATCGCGACGGCAGAAATTCTGACCTAAAGTCAGCGCCTATAAATAGAACAGTTGAAAAACCTAAAAGGGAGATTTTTTCCAGCAGCACGAAAATAGCTTTGAAGGGGTCTAGAACTCATCTCTTTCAACACTTGCTTGTCCTTGGGTGGCATCATAATGGGTTTCATCAATCTCTTCTCTCTTCTTGTTGTAGTCTTGATTATTATGTTGAACTAATTTCCTAGTTATGTGGTCAATGGACCAAAATTGAGATTTAATGGTGTAATTGACTGAACATTTCTATGTATATATATTTAGAGATGTGTTGCTAGAGGATTTAATCTATTAGTACATGAATCTTATTGTTTGCATTACGAAAGTGTCTGCATGAATTTTGGTTTATTATTAATATGGAAATTATTATCTCTATGAGAAATCATTAGGGCATGAATGAGTTTAGTAATAGTCTAGCAATAATAGTTAAGTTGATTGAGCCACGAAAGTGCTAATTGACCTAAAGAAGTGCAACTAGATTTGGGTGTTTGATTGCATCACTTGATGACCATTGGGTGAAGTTATTGAATTCGAATCATCAATGCATGACAATAATTTGATGAGCCAATGTTAGAAAATACTTCTATGTTAAATATATATTAAGCTTCAATAAGTCGATTACACCAGTGACTCTCATGAAGGTTTCCATTCGACCGCGTAACACTTCCTCACATTTGAATACATTCCTTCGTTACTCATTACCTTGTTGAATTTAATTTCACCAACATCATTCTAAAAATCATTGATTTCAATTTCTGAACTTTTACAACATCTTTAGTTAAGTATTGGTAACCACCTCTTCCTTGTGGATTCGACCCCGTACTCACGGGA
Source organism: Xanthoceras sorbifolium (assembly GCA_003430845.1). Classification (NCBI taxonomy): domain Eukaryota; kingdom Viridiplantae; phylum Streptophyta; class Magnoliopsida; order Sapindales; family Sapindaceae; genus Xanthoceras; species Xanthoceras sorbifolium. Next base: position 1,899,239 of record CM010620.1, on the reverse strand, counting down.
ATATATTACTTCGACACATCCTGCACTTGGGATATTATTCCCACGCGTTTGAGCGTGTCAGTCACAGGTTCAAGTCTTTAGGGAAACTAAAAATAAATAGGATTTAGAATCCTATTTTGACTTGGTCAAACTAAAACCCTAAAAAGACTACTATATAAATGTTATATAGTTAGGAAAAAACCTAACCTAACACACAAGTGAAAAAGAAAGAGAGTTCGGCCACCAAAGAGAGAAAAGAAAAAAAAAGTTTTTTCTTACTCTCCCCTCTTTTACAAGATTCGGCCAGCGTTCTTTTCACGTGACCTCCATCTCTTGCCGTGACATACCCATACACACGTTGTCAGACCGCGGGTCATAGCTCGGAAGATCTGGTGGTAGATCGAGGAATCAGTAAAAGGAAAATCAAGAAAAAGATATGTAGTGCATGAAATCTTTTTCTGCGTATATACAGGAACTCGTTCCTGATTGAAAAAGGTTTTCAATATAAGAAAAAATTTTGAAACCCAACTCCGCATGTTATACGATAATCAAAAGCTTTTCTAAAACTCCCATCATCAAGAAAATTCTCGCTTCTCTTCAGAAGAAGTTTTTCTTTCCCTTAGTGATAGGAAAATTGACTCATCAAAATGGTAATCTGCAAATTGTACGGTAAAAAGATCACCAGTTAAATGTTCCAGATATCTAATAATTGATGGTGAATCAAAACCAACATATATCCACATACGCCTTTGAAGTTTCATTTTAGTCCTTTGTATAGGTGCAACTAGAACATATACAACACACCCAAAAATACGCAGATGAGATATGTTCAATTGATGACTAAGTACAAGTTATAATGGTGAATACTAATGATAAGCAGTAGGTCGGAAACGAATTAATGTAGCGGCATATAAAATAGCATGTCTTCATACAGAAATTGGTAATTTTGTTCATAATAATAAATTCTCGCAGTTACCTGAAGACGTTTGATAAATGATTCTGCTAATCCATTTTGAGTATAAACATGTGGAACTGGGTGGTCAACATCAATCCCAATTGTTTTTGCAATATACAAAATGAGTTAGAAGTAAATTCACCAGCATTATCAAGGTGTATTGACTTAAGTGAATAATTTGGAAATTGTGCCTGAAATCTAATAATCTGTGCAAGTAATTTAGCAAAAGCAACAATTAAAGTAGATAATTAACAAACATGTGATCATCTTGCAGATACATCAATTATTTTATTATTTTTTAAATTTTAATTAATTTATTTCTTTAATTTAAGGAGGGATTGTATTTACTAATTTCCTAACAAAAGATGATCAATTTAGCATTTGCTAGAAAGTTTTGGCTTATTTGTGATTTTTAAACTTTTGACACATGATACATATTTTAGGAAGGTATTGGTATAAGTTGAAATTATCTTTTAATACCGTTAATTTTAACTAAGAGCAGGATTGACCCTGACTTTTTGGTGGCCCCGGGCTCAACTTAAAATGAGGTCCTACTAATCATATAGAAATTGAAACTCATATTACTTGATTGCAACAAAACTGAAAAATAGTTTTAATTGATAGTATAGTTCAGAACTTCAGATAACACATAAATACTAAGATCTAAAACTGGAAAAACATTAGGTGCTTCATAACACAAAAATTGATATACAATTGAATCAAATTATAGTCAAATATATGTTTTCAACTTGAAACAAAAATTAGATTCATCACTTTCAACCAAATTAAACAAACCCCGTGTAAGATGAAATTACGTTAGATTCAAAATTTTAAGCTCAAATACCAAAAATCTATATACAAAATTCAGGCACTTGCAATTGGAATAAAACATATATAAGCTTATGTTGAGAGCCTTAAGTTTCAAAACTTATGTTTAGATTTATGTATTTTTCTTTCTCACTGCAACTTTTCTTTTCTTTCTTTTCTAGTCTTTCAACACAAATTTGACTCACTACCAACTATTGACTCCTCTAAATTCACAACAAAATCTCATTCCAATTCCAAATTCAAATGCTTAATTATTCAGAAGCAATTAAATTCAACCATAAAAAAAGAGAAAACTCTAATTTACAATAACTGTGATCAAGCCATCTCAAAGAAACAGATTGTGTAACTTGAAACCTTGAAAAACTAGCAATAACACACGAAAAACAAAACCAAGAACACAAAATTCAGACAAAAACAGAAGCAACCCATTTCAATAACCCAACAAAAACATCACAATTCACAAATAAACAAAATTAACCCACTTAAAAAAAAACTTACTCTCAACACCAGAATCCAAAAACAAAGAACAAAAAGCAAACATAAACAACAACTGAGAGAATGTAAGGTTAATTCAACACAGAGAGATATAGGAACAATAGAGATAGACATTGGCAACAAAATAAAAAGATAGATTCCACTAAGAAGATGGTTGCATTTGGAATCCCAAAACACACACACACACACAAAGGATCTCTCTTTCTCTCTCTCTCATCAACATAAAGCTAACATGTAACCTAAAAAAAAAAAAAAAACTAAAACAAAGAGAGTTGTGAGCAACGTAGGACCCAAGTGGATAGATAGAACTGAAAAATAGGGTTCTGATATTTGAAGAAAAGTGAGGGCCTCATAATTTAATATAAAAATAAATAAAAAAAATTGAGCCCAACAATATCAGAAGAAAAAAAAAGTTGTAAGCCCAAGCATCATCAGATCAACATAAAAAATTAATAAAATTGGCCCAAACAATTTAAAAATCAACATAACTAAATAAAAAAATATTTTGAGCCCTTTGGGCCTGAGGCCCTGGGCGGTCACCCCTTATTCTCCGATCTAAGGCTGGCCCTGAATAAGGGATCGTTTATTTTTTTATCTGAAGACTGAATAAGCTTGAATTTTACTAAAGACCGAATAGTGACCGAAACCTGAATGACTTATTAATTTTTTTTTCTTTCTAACTACTGAACAAAAATGTTGATTGTTTGTTTTTTAAAATGGAAACATGTAAATAAAGATAAATTTAAAAATATATTAATATAACAATTATAATTATGGAAGAAAATCTTGTAATTATAATTTAACGATTATGTGTTAAGTGATAAGTCAGAATTTTTAACTTTTTATTTTAAGTTATTTTTAGCATTTTTAAGTCGTTTGACCACTTTACTTCAAAAAAAAAAAGTTGTTTGACCACTTAAAATAAACAAATAAATATAACTTAGGGGCCGTTTATTTTTTTCACTTAAAACTTAATGGAACTGAATTTGATGTATTAAGTGATTTTTATTTATTTTTTAAGTTGTCAAATAACTTAAAAATAACTAAAAAAAAAAGAGTGAAAAAATCATGACTCTTCACTTAATTTCAAATCACTGAATTATATCTAAAATATTTTCTTCCAAAAATATCATCCCAAATATAACATATTTCTAGTTTTATTTTAATTTTATATCATACAATTTTTTTTTCTTTTACCCAGTTACTTATCACAAACTGCTTTATATAAAAAAAATCTAATCACTTCTCATCCTCAGAACTTTTTGGAATTAGATGATTAAATTATCTTCGAGCAAAATTTCGTTAAGAATAATTTATTTATTTTCTTTATCGAACTACTTGTACTCTATAATTTTACTATTTATAATGAAATTTTATAACCTTCTTTATATGTATATATCAATTTTTGTACTTTATTTGACAATTATGCAGGTTTGTTTATTTGCAAGTTTTCTTTTTAATTGTTTATTTAGAAGGTTACAATATTTTACAAATATCATTTCGTCATTTCTTATTTGTTTTTAGAGGGAATTGCAATAACTCCCGTATATATAAGTGAAATTGCACAAAAATATGAAATTATATGATAATAACACAAACCATCCTTTAACCCGTTGACCGACTGTTGAAAACCGTTTAAATTAGACGAAAATTGTATAATGTCCATTTTACCCTTGTGCACTGTTTAATTTTTTTTCCCCAGATCTTCTTCTTCTTCTTCTTCTTCTTCTTCTTGTTCTTGTTCTTCTTCAAATAAAAAAAAAATTTTAATCCAACTTTTTTCCAATTCTTTATTATTCATCATCCCAGTCACCATCAACTCAATTTTTTTTTTCCAGATCATCATCATCATCTTGTTCATCTTCTTCTTGTTGTTCTTCTTAAAAAAAAAATAAAATTAAACCCAATTTTTTTTTCAATTCTTTATTCTTCATCAATCCAACCACCATCAACTCAATTTTTTTTTTCGGATCATCATCTTCTTCTTCTTTTAAAAAAATTAAATAAATAAATAAATTCAATTTTTTTAATTCTTTATTCTTTGTCAATTAACCACAATCAACTCAAAAAAAATTTTCTAAATTTTTTTTCTTCTTCTTACTTTTTTTCGAATTCTTCTTCTTCTTCTCCTTTTTTTCCAAAATTTTCTTTTGTTCTTCTTCTTCTCTTTGCAAATTTTTTTTCCTTCTTCTTCTTTTTTTTTCTAGATTGTTTTTTCTTCTTCTTTCTTCTTCTTCTTTTTGTTGTTCTTCTTCTTCTTATTCTTATTCTTTTGTTCTTTTTTCAGATTTTTATTGTTGTTGTTCTTGTTCTTCTTCTTCTTCTTCTCTTTTTTCTTCACATATTTTTTTTTATTTTTCTTCTTCTTTTTCATCTCTTTTTTTTCCAACATTTTTTTTAATTTTCAAATATAAGGTATAAAGACGATTTTACCCCTTTCCCCTTAATAACCACCGTTACTTAAACGGTTTTCAACAGTCAGTCAACGAGTCAAATGGAGGTTTGTTGTATTATCATATAATTTCAGATTTTTGTGCAATTTCAGTTATATACACGTAGAGTTATTGCAATTCTCCCTTGTTTTTATCATTTTATGCAAACTATTCTTATTTTCTTATTTATTTTTATTATATTATACAAGTTGTTATTCCTTTTCTTATTTGTTTCGATCATTTTCGTATTTTATGGATAAGCTGATTACTATGCAAACTTGCGAATCACTATGTCTTTTGTTTTCATTTTTTTATTTATTTTTATTATTTTATTTTACAAGCTTGTGTAACATTCTTCTTATAAATAAAAATACATAACAATTAATAATAATAAGGGTATAAATGTTAAAGTATTTGCTTTCATACATTTTTATTTTAAAAAAAAAAAAATTGACATCATATTCATTGGTGAGTCATTCAGTTTCAGGTTTAAATCTCTATTCAGTTTTTAATAAAATAAAATTGTTCAGTCTTTGCATAAAAAAACAGATGAACCCTACCAATTGATACAAAAGGTCTTAAATGATATATTGTTTGAAAGAAAAAAAAAGGACTAAAAATTATAATAAGAGAAAATATATTCTAACAAATGACAAATCGTAAAAAAAGGTAGGACTTGTGTGAAATTTTCCCATGAAAAAAATTGGAAAAAGAAAACGACACATGATAGAAAAATGACATGGAAGTATTTTTTTAGATCTTCTGGCATGGATTGTAAAGCTAATTTTGGTCGACTAATCATTGTAAAATAATATTTTTTGAAACAGAAAAAAAAAAAAAAAAGATTGGCTACTCTACTCCATATCATCTTCCGGGCCTCCACAAGCAAATGCTATTAGTTCCATTGTTAAGTTAAAGGGGAGTATGATTTCAAGTTTGACAAGATCCCGCGCAAAGCAACCTTTCATTGCTCTCAAAAACCCTTTTCAGTCGTCATCACATGCCACTTCTTTCAAGGTAGAACACCATCTGTTCGACGAATGTACCCAACCAAATCTCGCACAACACAATCACCTACTTTTTTATTATTCTCGCCGTAACCTCAACCAGGAAGCTCTCAGTCTCTTCTTGGGTATTCGTCGTTCGGGGTTACCTGTTGATAGGTCGACCCTTTCTTGTGTTTTGAAGGTCTGTGGATGCTTGTTTGATCATGTTGTTGGTAGACAAGTGCATTCTCAATGTCTCAAGACTGGTTTGGTGGAGGATGTTAGTGTTGGTACTTCTCTTGTTGATATGTATATGAAAACTAATAATGTGGAAGATGGAAGGATAGTTTTTGATCAAATGAATGAGAAGAATGTGGTTTCTTGGACTTCATTGTTGACTGGTTATGCCCGTAATGGGGAGAATGAGACAACATTAGAACTTTTTATTAGAATGCAAGTTGAGGGTGTTAAGCCTAACCCTTTTACATTTTCAACTGTTCTTGGAGCTTTAGCAGATGAAGGAATGGATGAGGAAGGAGATCAAGTTCATAGCTCAGTTATAAAAAATGGATGCAAGGCAATTACCTCTGTTTGCAATGCTTTGATTAGTTTGTACTTCAAGTGTAAAAGGGTTAGAGATGCTCGGTCTGTTTTTGATAATATGGAGGATAGGGATTCGGTTACTTGGAACAGTATGGTTGCAGGTTATGTAACCAATGGCCTTGATATGGATGCTTTCAAAACGTTCCACTGTATGGGACTTGGTGGTGCAAAATTGACCCAGTCAACTTTTGCCTCTGTTATTAAGTTATGTGCTAATACTAAAGAATTGAGGTTTGCAAGGCAGATACATTGTCAGGTTCTAACGAATGGGATCGGATTTGATCACAACATTAGCACAGGACTCATGGTTACTTACAGTAAGTGCAGTGCAATGGACAGTGCCAGTAAAATATTCTCTACGATGCATGATAAAAATGTGGTATCGTGGACAGCCATGATTACTGGCTATTTGCAGAATGGCAGAATGGATCAAGCGGTTAATCTTTTTTGCAAAATGAAGAAAGAAGGGTTTCGACCAAATCATTTTACTTATTCTGTAATTCTGACGGCTAACTCTGCTGTTTCTCCTTTCCAAGTACATGCTCAAATCATCAAAACTAATTATGAGATGTATTCTTCAGTTGGAACAGCACTTTTAGATGCATTTGTTAAGTTGGGAAATGTCAATGAAGCTGCAAAAGTCTTCAAATTAATTGATGAGAAGGACATTGTGGCATGGTCAGCTATGCTAGCTGGATATGCTCAAGTAGGAGACACTGAAGGAGCTATTACGATTTTCGGACGGTTGGCAGCTGAGGGTGTTAAACCTAATGAGTTTACCTTTTCTAGTGTCATAAATGCATGTGCAGCATCTACAGCAGCAGTGGAACAGGGGAAACAGTTTCATGCATTCTCTATCAAATCAAGACTAGACAATGCTTTATGTGTCAGCAGTGCTCTTGTTACCATGTATGCAAGGAAAGGGAATATTGAGAGTGCAAATGAAGTTTTCAAGCATCAAGGGGAAAGAGACTTGGTGTCATGGAACTCAATGATCTCTGGATATGCACAACATGGTCATGGAAAGAAGGCTCTTGAAGTGTTTAGGGAAATGCAAAGAAATAACATGGAAATGGATGGTATAACATTCATTGGTGTCATTACTGCCTGCACTCATGCTGGACTAGTGGATGAAGGTCAACAATACTTTGATATCATGGTAAAAGAGCATCATATTAATCCAACAATGGAGCATTATTCTTGCTTAATTGATCTATATAGTCGAGCTGGAATGCTTGAAAAAGCCATGGAAATAATCAACATGATGCCATTTGCTGCTGGTGCAACCATGTGGCGGACTATCTTGGCTGCTTGCCGTGTCCACCGTAATTTAGATCTGGGAAAACATGCAGGAGAGAAGCTCATTTCACTTCAGCCACAAGACTCGGCCGCATATGTATTGTTATCAAATATGTATGCTGCAGCCGGACATTGGCAAGAGAGAGCTAAGGTGAGGAAGTTAATGGATGAAAGAAATGTAAAGAAAGAAGCTGGATACAGCTGGATTGAGGTGAAAAATAAGACCTACTCATTCCTGGCTGGTGATCTTTCACATCCGTTGTCAGCTCGAATCTATTCCAAACTTGAAGAGTTAAGTATCCGATTAAGGAATGCAGGGTATCAGCCTGATACAAATCACGTTCTTCAGGATGTTGATGATGAGCACAAAGAAGCTATTCTTTCACAACACAGTGAGAGGTTGGCCATTGCTTTTGGATTGCTTGCTACTCCTGCTGGAGTTCCTCTACAGATTGTTAAGAACCTTAGAGTCTGTGGAGACTGTCATACTGTTATTAAGTTAATATCAACAATTGAACAGAGAGATATTGTTGTTAGGGATACAAACCGATTTCACCACTTTAAGGAAGGTTCATGCTCTTGTGGGGACTACTGGTGACAGTTTATTCAGTAACAGATTTACCTTGAATTTGTGGAAGGGTTGCTTTGATCAACAAGACCATCCTCAAGCAAAGGAGCTTCTTCACTTCAGTATGCTGCATGAATGTGGAAATAAAAGTAATGAGCAGTCCACATTTGAATCTTCAGTATCAATGGCAAACGGTTACCTCAAGCAAAGAAGCTTCTTCACCTCAGTATGCTGCATGAATGTGGAAATAAAAGTAATGAGCAGTCCACATTTGAATCTTATATAGAACAGTTTTAATGGTAAAGGGTCTCCAAGGAATTCAGTTGCTGTATAGTTAATATGGAATTAGTGCAGTGAGTATTAAGTTTGTTGTTCAATCAAAGAAAGAAGATCCTGTTACAATTTAAGATTGTAATGGTTGATTACGTCAGTGGAAAACTGGGCAAGGTATGTTGGTGACACTGCAGCAAAAGGAAACTTCCCTCACACTGATTGTCTGTCCTCTGAAGGTGAACGTTTTTCTCCTTGTTTTCTGCTGGCACATGTTACTTAGAAAGGTATATAATGATTTCCATAATAATTGTTGAAGTTTTTTTGTTTGATTCTTTATTGTAGATTTATTGTCAATATTCTGTGGATACTTCTATTTTTGTTTATATATTTTCATTAATATAAAAAAGAATTCCATCATGTATGACTTTCGATACTATTTATTTATTAAAGCGGCTGACCAAGAGTTGTTTGTGTTGTGTGTGCAGAAACTATAACAGTTGAATTAATGAGTGCTAAACTATGATGCATTTAATGTGCATTTCTGCTCAAATTAACACAGAAATCCCATGACATCAACATTCCCCTGCTTGCAGGTAAAACCTAGGAAGCACGGATACTTCAAAATCCTCGCGTATCGTACCCATATCCGTATCGGATACGCCGATACGCGAGGATACACGTATCCAAAAGAGGATACACGTATCCGTTGACCAAAGAGGATGTTTGACCAGTGGATACGGCGGGGATACGGGGAGGATACGGCTGGGGTCGTTTTTCAATTATTTTTCAAAAAAACGGGGTCAGTTTATAAATTTAAAAATTATATGGTCAAAAATGAAATTTAAAATTTTGGCTAAGTGCTGTGTAATTAGATTTTCAGATTTTTCACTTCTTTTGTTCTAAAGCTTCAAGTCTGCCCAAAAAAAATAGAAGAGAAGAAAAGAATAGGGAAGAAGAGAAAAGAAAGAAGGAAGAGAACCTCTCGAACTGCCGAAGCCGAACTGCCGACCTACTACTGGAGAAGAAAAGAGGAAGAAGAAGAGAAGAGAAAGAAGGAGGAAGAAGAAGAAAAGGAAAGTCGAACTGCCGAAGGTGTGCTTTTCTTCTCTTCTCTTCTCTATGCTTTTGCTTTTCAATTTTTTAGCAGACCCATGGTTGTCCGTGAGTGGGTGCTATTTGATGGGCATTTTTTGATGGGTATATTCTCTATTTCTCTTCTGCCGAAGGTCTCTAGTTTGATGGGTAAAGGGTACATGATACTGAGTCAAAAAATTTGCCAATTAGGTATAATAAATTTGCCAAAAAGTCATAGATAGAAAATTATGATACTGACACTTAGAAGAAAAAACAAAAGTCAAAACTAATAAATTATTCTGGAGAAGTAAGTAACCTTGCCAATTGGGTAAAGTTTTTTTGTGGGGCATTATTACGAAGTATAAACCTATACGCTAATTCAGATTAATGCCTTGAATATTGTATTATTTAGTTCCAGTGACAGTGTTATTGTCTAAGAAGCACCGATACGGATACGGACACGGGGATACGATAAATCTCAAAAAACTAGGATACAGATACGGCAGGATACGACAATTAAAATAATATATATTTTATATTTATATTTAAAACATAAATAACTTCATTCATTCATAATTAAACTAATCAATTCATAAAACATAATTTATAAAATATCATCAAAAACTAATCAATTCATAAAATATAATTCATAAAACATCATTGAAATAAAAATATAGTAATAAAATATATTCTTAAGTTCTAATAAAATAACTTCATTCATCAACAATAACACTGTCACTGGAACTAAATAATACAGCATTCAAGGCATTAATCTGAATTAACATATAGGTTTATACTTCGTAATAATGCCCCACAAAAAAACTTTGCCCAATTGGCAAGGCCACTTACCTCTCCAGAATAATTTATTAGTTTTGATTTGTCTTTTCTTCTAAGTGTTAGTATCATAATTTTCTATCTATGACTTTTTGGCAAATTTATTGTACCCAATTGGCAAATTTTTTTACTCAGTGTCATGTACCCTTGACCCATCAAACTAGAGACCTTCGGCAGAAGAGTAATAGAGAATATACCCATCAAAAAATGCCCATCAAATAGCACCCACTCACGAACAACCATGGGTCTGCTAAAAAATTGAAAAGTAAAAGCATAGAGAACAGAAGAAAAGCACACCTTCGGCAGTTCGACTTTCCTTTTCTCCTTCTTTCTCTTCTCTTCTTCTTCCTCTTCTCTTCTCCAGCAGTAGGTCGGTAGTTCGGCTTCGGCAGTTGAGAGGTTCTCCTTCCTCTTTCTTCTTTCTTTTCTCTTCTTCTCTTCTATTTTTTTTGGGCGGACTTGAAGCTTTAGAACAAAAGAAGTGAAAAATCTGAAAACCTAATTACACAGCACTCAGCCAAAGTTTTAAATTTCTTTGTTGACCCTATAATTTTTAAATTTATAAACTGACCCCGTTTTTTTGAAAAACGACCTCAGCCGTATCCGCTGGTCAAACATCCTCTTTGGTCAACGGATACGCGTATCCTCTTTTGGATACTCGTATCCTCGTGTATCAGCATATCCAATACGGGTACGATACGCGAGGGTTTTGAAGTATCCGTGCTTCCTATGTTATTGTTGATGAATGAAGTTATTTTGTTGGAACTTAAGAATATGTTTTTATTTCAATGATGTTTTATGAATTGACTTGTTTTTAATGATGTTTTATGAATTGATTAGTTTAATTATGAATGAATGAAGTTATTTATGTTTTAAATATAAATATAAAATATATATTATTTTAATTGCCGTATCCTAGTTTTTTGAGATTTGCTGTATCCCCGTGTCCGTATCGGTGCGTAAAACAATTAGGCGTAATCTTGATGTCAAACTGTGATGTTCAAATTAAATGAGCTGCTTCAATAGGTTATAGCTTTTCAACTATTAGATAGTAGATTGTGAAATCAGAGTATTTCATCTTCATGGGACTTCTCTAGTATTTAATGAAGACTCGCTAAAGTTTCAGTTTCGTTACAGTTTATTACTACTGTGATGAATAGAAGAACATACCTTCATCTTAAAACCTCTTTCATGTCAGAAAGGCTTACCTCAAATGATAAAAATAAGTCAATGGCAAACGGTTACCTAAAAAAAGGGGTAAACAACATCTTACACTATGCCTCAAAGTTTTGCATTGTTATTTTAGGATCAACAGGACATGAGTACATATGGAGTTCAGCCAAATGGATGATTAAACAGAGAGAATTTGATTGTTTAGTAAATTCAGATTATGATCAAATCACTCTTCCCTACAGGGAAAGCACTTTCAGACCAATTGGACTTCTAACTCTAAGGATACTATTGCTCCATGTCAAATCACCGAATACAAATCTTCCATCACTCTTGTTGAAAGCTCTGAAATCAACCCTGAAAGTCTTCTTCTCTCCAGTTTCTTTAAAGTTGAGTTTATCCGGTATAACTTTAACATCAACACCACTTGGGCAATTTACGAGTGCAACATAAACTGTTGGGCCTTTACCATAGTATGTAACTGTTCGATAAATGGATAAACTTCCATTCAATTTGGATATGCCAATTGATGGGTAGTTAAAATTGTACGAGGGTGTGGTAGGGTTTTGGCAATAAATTCGCTCCCCTGTGAGATTTTTCAGTTGTGCAGGGCTTGCACCAGTGCTGCAGAGAAAATTTATAATGTCGTTGGAATCGAAGTCATAAATTAGTCCAACATTTATTGCTGCCATTGGGTTTATGTGTCCAGATCCATAGTCAAAAGGTGTTGCCTGGATGCGGTTTGGATCTCTTCCTATCATGTTCTGGTTTTTATCCAGTATAGTAGCTGTGATGACAAAATGAAGTCATAGAAAATTGAATATATTTGTTAAATAACAAAAGAAAAAAAATTATTTTGGTGAATTTTCATTGATGAATCAACCAACCTGTGGTCATAATTGCAGACATTATTGCTGCTGGACTCCAAGAAGGTTGCCAAGATTTTAAAATTGCTGCAACAGCAGAAACATGTGGGCAAGACATGGAGGTTCCAGAGATTATATTGTAATCGACAGATTGTCCACCTGTGCCTTCAGTTGATACTGGAGACCATGCTGCTAAAATGTTCAATCCAGGTCCGGTAATATCTGGCTGTGATATGAATTTGGATAATGAGGCACTATATTAATGGTCTTACTTTCTATTTAACTTCTTCCGTATAGTTGCTGTGATGCTCTTTTAGTTTTCCTATGCTGTCATTAATATTAAAATTTTGAAGTGTATCTGAATATGTGTGAATAGATAAAAATTGGAACTTACTTTAATGATATCTGGAGTTATAATATTTGGCCCCATGGAGGAAAAGACAGCCATTTTTGGTGAAGGCTTCGTTTTCATAATTGTCTGTGTTGTGTAAATTCTGGCAATTGGATTTCTGCAATAACAGAAGCATTTGATTAGGATTATTAGCTTCTTTCTTACCGACTCAGTCACAATGTCACTTTTAATCTAGTAATGTTAACCAAGGAAAGAGAGCTCAAAAACTCACTTTTCCGTAAGCATATATGCTTGAAGCTCTTGTGCTTCTTCTTGACCAATTAGCGTGGCTGGGATTACAAACTGAAATCCAACTTCTTTGACAAGTGGATCTATGAGTATCATTCCAACACCACCACCTTGTCTGATGAAAATTCCTTTTTCTCTTCGGTTATCACTTATATCCTCAATTGTGCACACCACGATCTTCCCCTTGATTAAGGTAGGATCTAGAGTATTGTTTTTGCAAAAGCTAAAAGATAAAGAAAACCCAAGCTTTTAGAGATAGAAGAAAACCCAAGCTTTTAGAGCAGTAGGTGAATGTTCACTCTTCTATGGGTATAGATTGTCTGGTTGACTGTTACCATCAGTGCCATAACCAAAGCCAGTCATATGATATCTAAGCATGTCTATTAAATCGGATACTTAAGTAAAAGACAATACCAGAGTTGGAAATTAGGGATATTTTAATCTTTGTTATCAAGCATTCTTTAGGTCAAAATTTTGGAAGTTTGTGTCTATGCATATGTTCTTGTGTGTGCTCTTGCATGTGTGTGTGTATGTCTATGCTCTAAAAAATCATCATAAGGATGTAGTCTGTGAAAATTTTGTAGAACAGTATGCAGAAAGTAAAGAATTTTAGTGAACAGGGGAAGGTGGCAAGGGGATTTTTGTATGCTTATATTAGAAGCCACAGATAGTGTGGGAAAGGTGTAACCTTTTAGGTGTCTTGCCATTCCAAAATTCTTTTAAGCTAAGTGATTGATACTAATGTGTTGAGCATAGTGGGCAATGATGCAGGGAGTGGCAAATCAAATAGACTGTTAATGAGTTGGGGCAATTAATAAGTAACTGACAATCATGTACATAGAAAATAATCTACTTAAGAATTGAATGTTACTTAGTTTATTTTAAGCTAAGTGATTGATTTTATAATTTTAAATGCTAAAATAATCAATTTGAGTCCTCAATAAAAGAACTAGTACTAATTATTAACAAAAAGAATAAAGAGGTGTCTTCATTAAGGAAAACAAATTGAATCTAAAATCTTAACCTTAAAATTAAGTCAATATAAATGAGCAGCTAAACAATTCACTGTATAACTATCCATGGAACTTAAAACAAATTTGATATTTTGTAGTTTGCTGAATTCACTCTGTGCATTGAGGCCTTAGCAGTGACAGATGAGAGGTGGGGGGGTGCGGTGCGTGGGTGGGTGGGGAACAGAAAAATAAAACCACGAAAGAGGGAAGGCATTAAAATGACATAAACAAACCTATCATGGGGTAATTTCAGAATTTAAAATTAGCACATAATAGGTTTCCAAAAATCCACTCTTGAATAAAGGTGAATTGAATGAAAATTGCAATATATGAAGAATTTGGTTATGTAAAGACATTGCCCAGATCAAGCAGTGGAGTTTTGACTTTGCTGTCAAAGTAAGAATGTACCTTGCGTTGGTTGCCGGAACCCCTGCAGCAGCTGCATTACTCCCAGCGATTAAACTATAGTATGTTTCGATTTCCAAAGGGTTCAGTGAGAAGCCCTGAAAGCATAGAATTTCTTATTATTTGACTTTTGCTTTTAGCAGTTCTTAGCTTTTTTTCCTCTGGAAATCGTAGGGTTACAGTGGGGTCCACAGGTAGTATGAAATATATATAAAATGATTACCTTTAAAGTTTTTGAATTTCCAAGGTTTATATTTGCATTGAATTCCCTGTCTACAGAACTTGCAGCGACAGTAAGGATCCAAGGAGCAACGTTGCATGCTGTCTGTGGGAAAAAAGAATTTCCAGCCGAAGCAGAAATGAGAATCCCTTTCTGGAATGCATGAAAAGTTCCTATTGATGTTGCCTCTTCAAAGTAAATAGGTTGGGGCGGGTCAGGGCCAAAGGAAAGTGATAGGATATCCACACCATCAGTAATTGCATCATCCATGGCAGAAAGAATATCAGCATCACTGCATAAGCCAAACCAACAAGCTTTGTAGATGGCCAGTCTTGCACATGGTGCACCGCCTCTTGCAGTACCTCTGGCCATCCCAAATAAGCTGGCATTTACTACCACAGATCCAGCTATGGTCGAGGCAGTGTGGGTTCCATGACCATCACTGTCTCGAGCTGAGCGGAAAAAAGTGGTTTTGAAAGATTCAAGAGGGCCATTTTCCACTTCCCACCCTTTCGAATAGAACCGGGCACCTATGATTTTCCTAAAATTTTCATCCAAATTGATATTTTATAATTCTTGGTTAGCTTGCATTCATTGTGTATGTAGAGCTTCATATGATCATGTTTATTTGAGTCAGTATTTAATCCACAAACAAATTTCATTATGAAATTTTAGTTTTGACAAAATGTTGACAGCATGTTTATTTATTGCTAAACAAAGTGTCGCATACCTGTTGCAGTTGGTCAATGTAAAATTTTCACCAGGAACACATTCTCCCTTGAATTTCTCAGGCACGGGACCCAATCCTTTGTCATTGAAGCTCTTCGATTCAGGCCAAACTCCTGCAAAATAAAATGGGACGAAGAGGATAAGCATGGTGATATGGTGGCATGGCAAGACAGACGTGAAGATAAATATCAAATATTCGAAGCATTACCAGTGTCAATGACACCAACGATAACATCAGATTTCCAGTCCATAGGCAGGTGGTTATATTGCTGAATGGAATCTATTTCGAGAAATTCCCATGAATGTGTAGTGTGGAGAGCATTCATTCTGCTCCGGAATACAGAGACAACCGAATCACTTGCTGCAAAATGAAAACAATTTAGAGAATGTTTGCAACAATAAACGATTCTATTCAGTTGATTTTGTAACTGCAAACAAGCACTTTTAACAGAGAAGTGAGGTGAAAAAGCTGTATTTCTTTCTGGTTTGTTTTTACTTTGAGATTATACACGATTTGATGTGATTATGAGAAGCAAGTTCAGCATAAAAATGAGAATACCAGCTAGTTGTTGAGCTTGTTCTGGTGTAAGCATTGCCGAGAAACCTCTAAAGCTTTTACTGTAATGGTGAATTGCCACTTGTTTTGCTCGTTCGTGACTGAAAATGAATTTATTTATTTTTTTAACGATAATAACATCAATACTTCAATAGATATAAAATCACCATCAATCTTTGTAACGAGTTTTTAGTTGAACAATGTCATCGACAGAAACAATTAATGAATCAATTAGTACTGTAATCAGAAATTGTTGTCATGCCTGCCGGTGACTGAAGCAAGTAGCTCATGGTTAGCTTTGGTGACAGATTCTGAGTTGGGATGTGAGTGCTCTCCCGTGTAAACTATGTAATGCTGCAAATTAAACCAAAACAAAGAAGCAAGAAATCAAATTAGTCACCAACACATACTTGAAATAAAACTACTCTATCTAAGAAATCATCATTTATAAAAGGAGTCATATTAAACAGTACTATTTATAACTCCCATCGACAATAGTTTCTTTTCTTAACGTATGCACGCGAGACATATTATTAATTCTAAACACCTTTGAAATATACCTTGATGTTGGTGGCTCCATGCACAGAAGAAGAAGCAAATGTGATGATGTACAAGAGAAAAATGGTTAGTTTAGCAGCTCTCATGACTTGTAATGTGAAAATGATAAACAAAAAAGCTGTAGCAACTGTAGAAATGGAAATGGTGGTGATTGAATGAAGAACTGAAAACATGGCCCCTATAATATATAGCCGAGACCAACATATAACTTAGATATCATTAAAACAAAAATGCCGGCTTGATAAGTTTGTTTAAATGAGCAGAGGTATTCTAATGACATTTTGCATGCAATGAATCGATGGATAACCGGCTTATGATTCTTTGTAATCGACTTCCAAAAGCATGATTTTTAATCAAATTGTTGCTATTTGTCCCACTCAAATACATAACGTTTGAAGCTGTTTGAAGTATCGTACATGGCTGATATTCAAAGTACAAAACACATATTTTCCAATAGTTAGTTGTTTACTTTGTTCATTTAGTTTAAAATATTCATATCTATTATTATAGGACGAATTGTAAGGGAGTATCTTGATATTTGATCATATTGTAATAAAATTGTGAGTTTAGCCTTAATTACATATTAGTATGCTACTATTAGTTGACTCAGTCAAAATCAACTGTTGACTAAAAACTTTACCTTGAAATGATAAAAATAACCCTAGTTAAAAAATAAAAAAAATAATATTAATTATTAAAATTAAAAAAATTAAAAAAATAATTTAAATGAATATGTCCATTTAAAAAAATTTAAATTTTTTAAATTTTAATAGTTAATATTATTTTTTTTATTTTTTAATCAAAAGTATTTTTATTATTTTAAATAAAAATTTTAGTCAAACCGTTACTTTTGACTAAGTCAACTAACGATAGGATAGTAATGTGTAATTAAACTTAAATTCACGTAATATGATCAAATATCAGGATATTTTATTACAATTCACTCATTCTTTTTTATATAATAAGTGAATTTGCGGACTTCATTTGATCAACGATTATTAATTTAAAAAAATATTAGATGTCATTATTAGTTGTTATTAATTAGTTGTTCTGCATCGAATAAATAAAGCAAATTTATTCGTTAGATCGGATGGTACTTTAAAGTCCAGATTTTAACTAAATTCAAGCATGTTGATTTGATAATATGCAAGTTAATGAAGTTACAAAATTTATTTTCGCGTTCAAACCATATGGTATCAGGTCCGGACATACAGAATCAACATGATTGACTGGTAAAACAAAGAACTCAAAACACAAAATAAAATGTACAAGAAAAATGTTAGATATATTGTTTTGCTTCTTCCCCGGCGTAAACTAAACTTTAAATCAATTATCTGCAATTTTGAGGCTTTATTTCAAGTCTTTCCATGCATAACTCATTTGAAGTAAGACGAGTTTAATGAAATCAACAACGTACTCGTCAACTTTTGGTCAACCGAATAATCGCTAACATGAACCGACAAGTTTACTGAAATGAACAGGGTATTCATACAAATTGCCATTCAATAATAAGAATTGTTTCTCCGAAGACATACTCGTCACAGGTAAAGAGTTCGCCTGCAGCAATATCAACAACATTATAACTTCTGTTAATGTATGTCAATCACAATTTCTGTAACTAATGGAGGTCATGGAAATTACAGGTGTGGTTTAAATATACAAGAAACTACTTGCAGAGTCGTAACATAGTAGCTCAGACAAAAATCTCAATGTTCAATATAAAGAACTGTATTTCCAATAGCAGCATATTCTAGACATGACCCCGAACCAAGTTTATAATCAAGAACGGGCACACAACAAGGCCATCTACATCCTAACCCATCATAAGATAAAACAGGGGAAAAAAGAATGCCTGTTCAGGATGAGAGGAAGGCCGCACTTTTCAGGGAGCGACTACCTTCTCCTCGTATCCATGCAGAAAAGAAAACATTAACCAGTTTCACATAAAATAGTGACCCTGTTAATTTACTTATAAGAAGCAAAGAGAAAATATAGGAAAAGAAAAAAAAAATTTAATGTACAAAAGACCAAAACTATAAGCAAATATGTTAATAAAATTGACACTTGTTGCTGGTTATGATACTACACCCTCTAGGCATCCCATCCTTTCCAAAAAGGTTTTAACAGCAATTCTGGAAATCAAACGCTATCAACTCAAAATATTAGTTGGAAAAAATCACAGGACTGACCAATAACAACCAGCAATATGTGCATCATATTCAACATCGTGAGGCAGAAATTTGGAAAACTCTTCTTTACACAATTTGAAACAACAATTAACATCTATCAAACCCCAGTTTTTCCATCTGAATACAGATTAAGGGAAGTCAAGTCACCTTCCCCATTTGAAGAAGCAATTGGGTCCACATGTTATAAATAAAATACATATCATAATGCTTGGACTCACTGGTGTGGTTCAATACGATATGCTTTGATCCATTAACCTTCCTCACCAAACTCCTTTGTAAATCTCTCATGTACTTCAAGGTCAGCTTTGCTCACTGTTGGCCTCTGTCTTGCAAGCACCTTGTCAAAATCTGTTTTTGAGATAGGAGGTGGAAGGATCTGCATAGGCATTTACAGGCAACAAGAAGCTAATTAATCTCAACATGCTCAAATACAAACATATTTGATACATTATGCTCAACATCTGATGTCAATTTCTTTTCTCCACTCACGTATAGTTTCCCAAGAAAAAATAAATATAGTTATAGAGGAGTTTAATAAATTATATGATGCGAGGTATCCAAATGCCAACCGCCCGCGAAACACAGATACTTCAAACCCCCGCATATTATATGTGTAGGTTGACTTTTTAGAAAGTTTGACTTGCGGATACAGCACGGATATGGCAAGATACAGCTGAGGATATGTTTGGGGTTTTTTTTTTTTTTTGCAATTATTTAAAAAAAAAGGGGGTCATTTCGAATTTTGAAAAGTTTTAGGGTCAAAAATGAATTTTAAAAATTGGGTTCTTATGTCTTTACATCTACATCTAGGTTTTGTTTTATGGATAACATGTTTAATTATGAATGAAGTTATTTATGTTTTAAAATATAAATATATATTTTTTTAATTGATGCATCTTGTCGTATCCGTATCCTAGTTTTTAGAGATTTGTCATATCCCCGTATTTGTATCCGTGCAACATAGCCAACCGCATAAAAATGACAAAACCAGCTTTTAATTTTAATTTAAATTAGACAAGAGAACTAAGTTTTTGACATTCCTATGCTTCACACCTGAGATGCAAGTCCTTGTGCTGCCAGCTCCTGCATGGTAATTTGGACTGCGCCTGGCTGCTTTGGTCCACATGGCATCCACATATCATTGGAAGTCTTATAGAAATACATGGCATCTTGAGTTTTCCGAACAGGTTCAAAGAGCACATCCTTAACCTATGATAATCATTGCCAAGAAAAGAGGAGAAAAATCTGTAAGTTGAAACCCACACAAAAAAAGGAAACAGCGTGGACTACTCCGATCAAAGCTTTTTACAGCAAGGCATAATACAAGAGAGGGCTTTAAAAAGCATCTCACATAGGCATCACACTTACACAAACAGAAACATCTGAACCCGAAAACCCCTCAGTCCTGCGAGCTAAATTTTCAAAGTCACTTTCAGTCAAGTTGTGAGGAGTATCTCCTAAATGCACCTGTTCAAAATTGTTTTTTTACACAATAATAAGTTGTACATAGATGAAAATAATTACTGCATAGCCAATTCTTTTTTCCCGCAAAAAATCTAAAAGAAAAAACAAATCAAGGGCAAGAAAGAAAAAACAAATCAAGGGCAAGTTCACATACTTTGAACATGTGCTGTCGTGCCTTCAAATCTGGAAGAGGAATGTATATACGCTTGTCAAAACGCCGTCGGATGGCCTGTAATTACCATTGGTTTAGCAACAGTACATAACAGTCCAGCTATGCTAGATCATATCACAAAAAAAATCATGTAATCTTCCCCTTTACCTGATCTAGAGCATAGGGAGTATTTGTAGCAGCAAGAACGAGAACTTTCGTATCATTGTGCCCAACACCCTACAAAAAGTAGAAGGATAAAGGTCAACTCAAAATTAAGCTTGCAAATATGGACAAAACAAATCAACATAATTTCCATTCTAGAATTGGGATGAGTGCCGTGCAGAGTAGAATTTAAAGCATATAATTTAAATTTAACAGTAAGAAGAATAAGATTTAATGTTGTTTTAGGAAAATGCAATTACTGCAACCGTGTAACTGTGATCTCCAGTCATCTCTTTCATATTTAATTACTCCTACCAATTAATAAATGTTAAAAAGACCAGTGAAACAAAGGGATAAAAAGAATATTGCTACAACACAAAAAAAATTCATCTTTAAACTCAAATTGAATGACATATTAGGGAAATCAACAATCACAAGAGCAAATATCAGTTAGGTTGTGCTATAAATATAATATTAAGTGCTTTGTTCTAACACAACAGCCAATTTATTATAATAGGCACTGCATGTTGAAGAAAATATGGATTAAAACGACAATAAAATGATTAGAAGGACATAAACTTTGTACAAGCAAAAGCACAAGCACAACCCATAAAAGTATATGCTAATTGAAAGGATTTTATAATGCAATTCATATTTGTTTATAGGAAAATACTTGAAGACAGCTGGTGCACAAACCTTAAAAAAGTTCCTAGACAGAAATGATATATGGTCTTATAGGACTAACCTGAGGAATTCCAAGAATGGAGTAAACCAAGGAGGCTTAAATGGTCAAGAAGCAAATAACAAAAGGAATGGAGCAGAAACAGAGCAATAGATTAGAATGAAAATTTTCATAAGGCAAAGAAAATATGTACAAGGATCAGGGATACAGCCAACAGGTAGAAGAGAGGCAAATGGAGACAAGACTGACACCTGAAACCTCATGCTAGACCAAATTACAGGAAATTTTTTTTTTTTTTTTTCATAATTCAAATTTTAAAATAAATATAACTTTCATAGGGAGAAGGTACAACCTCAATCTGTAAGAGGAAGAACTCTACATAAAGTTTTCAATCCTTCTCATTACATAAGTAGTGTTGTCGTAAAGAACTTTGTAATCCTGATTCTAAACACCACAGATTTTTTGCCAACCCATGAGATAAACTCACAACATTTCTACTTTTATCCCAGTTAAAAGCTTACGAGCAATATCCAGCACCAACCTCAAAAATGAGTAATTAACAATATAAAATACCCAGTGTTAGAATGCTTATATACTATTATAGGGCCCCTTCCTAGCAGCTTAAGCTTCTAGGTTAAGTGCTTACTAACAAGCATAAGAACTTTGCTTCAGAAGTGCTTGTTTTGAGTCCCTCCACCTGGTTATTGTTATTTGTTATTTGAATTTTGATGTGTGTAGAACTTGAGCCACGTGGCAAGCTGTTGATCTTGCACAAGAGGGGGTGTGTTAAAGTGCTTATATACTATTGTTGAACCTTCTTCTAACAGTTTAAATTTTTTGGTTATTTGTCATCCTCTACTTATCAAATTTCACTTCCTCATGTTTACTCAAAATCATACAAAGAGACTAAAACCTTTAACCAAAGCTACTTATCAAATAATCTCTCTCTCATAAAATGCAGCAAACCTTTCTACGGCACAGATTTTCAGATAATTAAGTTATTGATCATTTTAATTTTCAAATAGAGCTATTTTTGGTCCCCATTAATCTGATGGGATGAATCAATATGACATAAATAAATTAAATAAAATAAAAGGGTGGGGGAGATGCGATAAATTCTTCTGGTCATTGTTTTTATCCAATAATTCTGGTCCTATCTTTCAGTAATTGGACTATCTTAGCCCAACAGGCCAATACAGCTCGAAGATGTACTTACAAAAGAAATAAGGATGAAAGTAAAATACATAATAAGGCCGATTTATAAGAAACTAGGAACTATTTAACATTAAAAAGGACAAAATATAATAAAATACAAAGAAATCTACAAATTTGTCCTCCAGAACTCTACAGTATGTAGATATCATTCATAAACAAAGGAATCTAATATTGCTACTTCAAAATTCCAAAGACAAACCAATACCTGCATCTGCACAAGAAGCTCTGTTTTAATGCGCCTAGAAGCTTCACTTTCATTGCCTTCTCCACGCTGGCCACACAATGAATCTATTTCATCGATGAAGATAATGGAAGGAGCACTTTCACGAGCCATCTGGAAAAGGCTTGAAACAAGCTTTTCACTTTCACCCATCCATTTTGAAACCAGGTCTGAAGACGAAATACTATCCAGGAGAAAACAATATATATACATTAAGTACCAGCAGTAAGCAAATTCTTGGCCTACATCCATAAACATTTAAAAAGAAAAATCAAGAAGAATTTGTGAAAACAGGAGATGAAAATAAAAATAAAGAAAACATGCACAATATCAGTAGATACACAGAGAACTGGTCTGCACAGTATGCTAGTGTACTGGCAAAAGAAATTGCCAGATAAATCATATTTCATCATAAGCAAAGTGTAGCAACACCACCGATATCATATTCAATGAGAAAAACCTTAGGAGTTGTTGATGATCTCGTATTTAGATAATCATTGTGTCTTTCAAAGAGTCAGTCTTTCTCTAATGTGCATGTTTGCATCTTTTTTATATCAAGATGTGGTCATGAGTAATGTTGATCACAATCGCTCACAATTACCTCATGACTTATTACATGACTAATAACAAGCACAACAGTTTGTTTCAAGTCCACTCATGAATACATTAAGGTTGAAAAAGTAGTCGTCCATATTTTAACAAAAGTAAGATACCAAATATCACTCACTTGATGCATCTGAATCTGACACATGACATCTATTCTTCTAATTCTATTTTTCATAGCAAAAAAAAAAAGGACAAAATAGTCTCATCCACTAAATCCATCTAATGATCAAGAATTCAATCCATCTATCAAATGAAGATTTACGATCCAAAATCCGAACACCTACAACTAATAATTTTCATATATAAAATATATAGACAGACTACACACACACAAAAACAGTAGAGTAACAAATTTTGCATTATGTGAGATGATGTAAATGTCACCTGAAAAAAGTAGAGTCAGCTTCGGTTGCAACAGCTTTGGCAAGGTATGACTTCCCAGTTCCAGGTGGCCCATACAATAAAAAAGCTCTCCATGGTTGTCTCTTGCCTGAAATAGAGGAATTATGATTTGTAGTTGATTTTTTAATGCAATGAATCAAACATAAGTTACTGCACTATTAATAAAGCAGAACCTATAACAATAGAAATAAAAGTTACTAATTTTGTCTCCCTATCTCATTCCACAGTCACAGCCAAGTGCAAACCATGACATTTCAGCAGGTCAGAATGGGAGATATATAAAAACCAAAATATTTGTAGCTATGGCAAAGCAGATCCCCTTTGGAACCTCATTAAAAACGCTAAAATTGACAGATGTGCAGCATTGAAACATGATAGAAAGTTCCCAAAACAAAAATTTTCTTCTTAATTTCCATCAACAAACAGCTTATAAAATCTAATCAAACTGTGGCCAAGACACATAAGATTCGTATCCCAAGCAATTCACAACGCTACATATCAATTAAGTCCAACCCAATCATGACTATAAATAAACATTTAATCTCTATGATCATAAATATAAATTTGATCAAACTAAAGTTTGACGACAATCGACTCAAAAGCAGAAAATTAAAAACCAAGATACCTGTGAAAAACTGAGGGAATTTAACTGGCAAAATAACGGCCTCCTGCAAGTTCTGCTTGGCACTCTCAAGACCGGCCACGTCATTCCATTTGACATTGGGTTTCTCTCTAATAATGGCAGAATTCAAGCCAGCACGCATCTTGGACTGCTCGGGATCCTCCCCGTCGCCATCGCCGCCATCCTTGGGCTTGGTCTTGGGGCGGGTAGCGACAGCAGCGTCGCCGTTTTGGGCGGGGCCGGAGCCGCCGTCATCTAAAACAGCACGGATCTCCTCGGCGCGGCGGAGATACTCGGTGAATTTCTGGGTGATGGCTTCCTTGATTTTGGGGTTCTTCTCGTACTTCAAATGGGTCTTGAAATACTCCAAAGCGTTCATGTAAAGAGGGAAGGCCTTGGCGTAATTTCCAGCATTGTCTTCTTGTACGGCCTGTTTCACGTACTCGATTGCTTGTTCCTTGAAGTTGCTGTACATGGTTAGGGCTCCTTTCCTCCTATACGAATCGCATGTGTCAGATGGATGATTTCGATTTTCGATATGGATTTGGGTGTTTTTGATCGAACGTCAAAGTGAGCGTGTTGATTTGGAGAAAAAGAGCTTTCTTTCTTTCAAGGGAAGGGCCACTACTGCTTCATACCTCTTTCCCTTTCCCATTTCGCCCCTTTGCTTATTATATATATAAAAAATTGGAAGATTATCAATTGTCGGGTCTGTCAATCACTAAATGTACGGTTCGGATATCTACTTCCATAATAAGGGGGAGAAAACTATCTACACATACTAATAAATATGTATAGCGGGAATTGAACTATCACTACTGAGGTGAAAGAAAAATGCATACATACATTTTAATTACTCTCTTATTTTTTTTTTTTTAATCGGATACCTCATGAATTATTAGACTATCGAAACCTACCAAGATTAAACCTTACTAGCACGGACCCGAATATCTACTTCCATATAAAAAAAAGGTATACTCCCAACAACGAGTGTTGGCTACTCTCAAACACGAAAATAAGTCTACCCACACAATTATATTTTTATGAATTATCCCCCTAATTAGATTATTACTAATTTCAAATTTAAATGGATTTCAATATTTTATTTTTTTTTAACAATTGGATTTCAACATATTACTATGTTCAATCACAACTTTTATATTTTGTATTTTATGGATTTTGGAAAATCATTTATTAAAGTCAATTTATCTTACGTAATTTAAAATTAAATGATAAATTCTTTTTCTAAGTTATAAGTTATCCTAAACGTTATATGTTGTGTTAGTGAATGAACGATTTTTTTGTTAATTTAACACTTAATGAAAGTTTGGTTAATTACATTTTAAAAATTCTATGGAACTTAAAATCAGTGCACATATGTATGCTAATTTTATTCTAAAAGACTTTGTAACTATGTATAAAGATTAAAATAAATATAATATTATAATACTAACTTAATAAAGATAATATAGGTAATTTAAAATTTGATTGTGAATTATTTAATAATCAGTTTAGAAAAAGTAACCCCATCAACTTCTCAAAATCCTTTTAAGTATAATACCAACTTGATTTTGTTTTGCCATAACTAAGGTTTGAATTACTTTCAATTAAGTATTTGAATTTGAACTTTTTTTCTTATCATTATACAATATTTATATTCAAGATATCATTTTATATGTTTCCTTTCCAACAACATTAACATTAGAAAATTTTAAATTTTTTTTTAGGGTAATACTACTTATCCCAACAAATTGTCTCATAATTGTATACAATCTGATGCGACAATGATGTGGCAGTCACTAAATGAGAAAAACGTGGTAATTTACTAAATAAGTTGGACTGCGACATCATTACCACGTCGGTTTATATAGAATTTTAGGACAATTTGTTGGAATGGGTAGCATTATCCTTTTTTTCAAATCTAATTTACTTTTTTTTTTAAAAAAAATAGAGTAAATAATATCTAGACCCTCGTGAGGTTCGCTATTTAACAAGTAGAAACATTTGAGATTATTGTTAAAAATCTCTTCTGTCTTAAACAAATTTGGTCATGTATAAGGGTATTTTGTCTTTTTAAGTTTTTAAAATTATTTTATTAAATAAAAATTTAAAAAAAATTGAAAGTGAATCTCATCTATTCATCATTCAAATAATGAACGGTTGAGATTTATTTTAAAATAATAACAATTTTTTATAAAAAAATATGGAGATTGGATCTCCATCTCACACAATGATGATGCCTCGCAAACCCAGCGAACTAGGTTTACGAGTTCGCTCAACTATATTCACAAACGAACCTAGTCCAATTCATTAGTGAACCCAATTCATAGGTTTCGCGAACCCGGTCGAACTGGATTTGCCAGACGAACCCAGAGAATTGGGTGCGTTGTTGAACCCAATTCGACTGGGTACCCAGGTTAGGGGAGGCTCGTTTCGAACCTGGGAAGGCAAGCCAAGCCTCCTTTGTTAGTGGAGCCTCATGGATCTTCACCCTTCTCCCCTTTTATTTACTGTCCATCTCGAAAAGTGGATATCTTAACTATTTTTTATTTTTTTTATTTATTAAATTTTGATAATTTTAAAAAGTATTTTAGGGTATTTTAATTTTTTTACATTCAAAATTAATTAATAGTTAAATTGAATGGAATTTGACTAACGAGTGTGAGGTTTTTATCAATAAATCTAAAAATTATTTCAATTTGTAGAATAGCAAACCTCGAATATTCTAGGTGGTATTTACTAAAAAAAAATAATCTTTGAATTGTTTCTCTTTGAAATAAAAATAATCATTGAATTCTATTTTTATTGAATTCAATAGTGATTAGGTTAGTTGGTAACCTTATTGACCAAGCAACCCATTGCTATTAATAATATTAACATAAAGAAATTTTACAAGAATAAAAGTTTTACCTCAAATACGCAAAATGATGGATTTTATGTAATTTTCAGAATTTAATTTCATATCAAAAATAAAAATATAAAACTATAAGGTATTATATTGTAATTAAAATCAGTCTAACATTATAATTGTGTAAT
Source organism: Xanthoceras sorbifolium (assembly GCA_003430845.1). Taxonomy (NCBI): domain Eukaryota; kingdom Viridiplantae; phylum Streptophyta; class Magnoliopsida; order Sapindales; family Sapindaceae; genus Xanthoceras; species Xanthoceras sorbifolium. The sequence continues at coordinate 1,872,007 of CM010620.1, read as the reverse complement.
TAATTTACATTAATTAAAAAAAAAAGTAACAAGTAGCAGTAGGGTGCGTGGCGGCGGCCGTTGGTGGGAAAAAAAAAATGGGAAAGAAAGAGAAGAAACCGAAGAATCAACAGAGAGGGTCTCGGAGAGGTGATTTCTCGTACTACACTCACGAAGAAGAAGGCTACGAAGCTGACTGCAGTTACCCTTCAAGTCTGCCTGCTTCTTCTGATCAAGAACAACCTGCTCCTGATGATTTTGAAGACGATGACAAACAAGAAGAAGACAAGAATGACCCACAACACCTGTCAAACGATATGCCCTCTAAGTTCCTTCTTTACCAGCAATCTGTACAGGTATTCTTACACATTCTCTCTGTTTGTTTACTTGTTGGGTATATTATGGGACTTCACTGAATTTCATCTAAGAAGCACTTGCCTTTAGCGATGAGACTTTAATGGGGTTAAGTGGATTTTGTTCATAATGCAGTCGCCCAAAGGAGACATAAGCTATTTGCTGAAGTTCTTTTTGATTTATGTGGGCGGGAGGCAGCCCCTCCATTTCCAAGAAGATTTTTGTGGCACTGCTTTACTCAGGTACGTATTCTCATTCTCAAGAATTTTTAAATTTAATTAGTAATGCGAACAGAAAGATGAACACCTTGGATGGTTTTGAAGGAGTTAACGGCCTTCTTGATATTGGTTTTTGCATGTCTACTGATGTCATTTTGATGAGATTTTTTGGATTTGTAATTGTTGTTTGGTTTTTGTCTTAGGTTGATAATACTCGAGTTTGCATTGAACCCCAGCCATTCAATTGAATTCCTTTTTATTAACTATTTTCTTTTACCACCCATCCAACCCGACTCTATCTATATCATACAGGTTGGTGTGAGTGATTTGATCTCCAGGTCTCTTGCTCTACTATAAGGGCACGTTTACTAACCAGTAAATCTTAATGAAGAAAATGAACTTAATTCTTGATTTGTAATTATAGCGTTTACTAAACACAGTTGACAATCAAGTTACGTGGACCTCACTCTCAACTTAGGAATTAAGTTTGTTCCGGGAAGGGAACTTAATTCCCCTTTCCACCTAAGGCATTAAGTTCCCTTGCCAATGGAACTTAATTCCTTGTAATTTTCATTCCCGATCAATAAACACATCCTAAGAGATATAAGTTAAAACCAACTACACTATCCCTTTGGGAACATTTAATGCTATGTTAGGTTAATACTAATAAACAAGCTTCTTTTTATACAATTCATAAGCGATAGCCATAAGTAAAATATCAATTGTATTATTATTTATGGAGGGATTATCCGTTTCTGCAAAGGAAGTTACATTATATGAGTTCTGTAGTTTAGTGAAGTATGCAACGATGAATTTGCTATCTTGGCATTGCGAGATTAAATCAGGCCTTCCTTGTTTTCCTTTCTTCTTCTTCTTTTTACTTTTTTGCCATTAGGTTAATCTGTAACTGTAATAAATTCTTAGCATGGCAGGGTGCCTTATGGGTTTGGTTTAAGTTATGAGATATGGTTGATGTACATGTTTGGTTATAATTAGCAGAGTTCTGAAATGGCTTGTTCTTAAAGTGGAAGTGATGAATGTTTCTTAGCTGCAATGTTAGGTTGCCCGAAATTTCTAAGACTAGTTTTATTTTGACAGTACAGAATGGCTTCGGAGTGATCCAAGGCGGACTGCTGTAGGATTGGATTTGGACCTTGAGGCACTACAATGGTGCATGGAGAACAATATAAACAAAGTTGGGGCTGATGTGTATTCCAGAATATCCCTCTTTCATGGGAATGTCTTGCAACCTCTTGAGGCCAAACTAGTGAGATCTGAGCCACAAGAGCTTGTCCGAAACATTAGGTTAACAGAAAGAAATGATAGTTTGGAAGCTTCTACATTGGAATCTGTTCAAGGTGGTTCTACTGCTTGTGCTGATGATGACTGCACGAAGAGGAACTCTCGACTGCCTGCAAGAGACATCGTGTGTGCTTTCAACTATAGTTGCTGTTGTCTCCATAAACGTGCAGATCTGGTTTTGTATTTCAAGCATGTTCTTGAAGCCTTGTCTAAAAAGGGTGGTATATTTGTGATGGACTTATACGGTGGAACATCATCTGAGCAGAAGTTGAGACTTCAGAGGAGATTTGCCAATTTTACGGTATTATCTAACCACTCCAACCACTCATGATAGTTTTTGCATTTTTTAGGACTACAACAACAATATTTACATTGATGGGTCACTGACCCTTCTAGCCATGGTGGTTTATGGCGCCTAGTTAGTTAAGAGAGTGTATCCTATCTGAGTTTCATGACAAGCCTTGGTGCTGTTACTATTCACATTCGCATCTTAGATTTCTATAAAATGTTCAACAGGCTTAATGAGATCATTGCTTTAATTCTCCCCATTAAAGCTGCTCCATCATTATTAAATGCTTTAGCTTGATGACTTGTACATATTCAACTTCCTTTTCTGAATCTGGATAATTCTATATTTGTTAAAAAAGACATGGAAATTGTTCCCTAGATGTCATATATTTTGTACAAAATATCAATTAATAGCTTGATGCCATTAATATTGCTATTAAAATGCTAGGGATATCTCATAGTTTTAGCATACCTCTTGGTCGCATGTAATATGTTGGGTTAGTTCACTTGACAAGCTTTTTTTTTTTTTTATTAAGTTTCAAATTTGCTTATCAACATGACAGTATGTCTGGGAGCAAGCTGAGTTTGACATCATTGAGCGCAAAACAAGAATTAGCCTCCACTTTCATCTTCAGAAACAACAGAAAAAGCTTCGCCATGCCTTTTCATACAGCTGGAGACTGTAAGTCGTTTTATTTAAAAACGTTATCATGTTAAGCTGCAGTGCTTTCTTATTAATGTGTTCAATATTTTTATTGGCATATTGAGCTCATGTTTCTGGTAAATTCTTCTATAACATGAGTAAGGCTGCCTATGTACCCAGGTGGTCACTGCCCGAGATAAAAGACTGCTTAGAAGAAGCTGGATTTCAATCTATCCATTTTTGGATTCGTGAGATGCCTGACACGGCAGATACCAGAAGTACAGAAGGATTTGGAGCTGCACAAAACGAGAAGTATGAAGAGGCCAAAACTTTTCAACAGCAAGATGCTTGGAATGCATATATCGTTGCTGTTGCTAAGTAAATCTATAGGTCCTTTTTTTTGGCAAATCATAAAAGATGATGCTGCCATGGTAGCTGCCACCAGCAGGAGTGCAATAATCTCATTACAGATGACACAGATATGTTTTCATAGTCATAAACAATACCTTTCTGTTAATTTTGATTACAAATTTAACTTTTGGTTCGATGTTTTGTATGCTAGCTGTTTTTCAATAGTAATATTAATTGGTATTCTTCTGTGTCTTTCTCGGTAATGAATTGTATGGTAGTCATATATTTATTCAACATGATAGTCCTAGGGTTTTTTTATGTTACGATCTCACATCTACTAAGTATGAGATTAGTGGATGATATATAACTTGCTAGGCACCCTCTTACAAGCCGGTTTTTAAGGGTGAGTTTTATCTAATGGGTTCTTATCAAGTGGTATCAAAGCCTGCACCACGCGCACCTGCATGCACGACGCACAAACGGGACAATTTGGGGAGTGTTGCTACCCGATGCGGGATCTGCAGAGTCACCTAGCTAGGAATGATGGGTCGTCGTGGACGTCGACTGCGGAAGCATGATGAAATATTACGATCCCACATCTACTAAGTATGAGATTAGCAGATGGTATATAATTTGCTAAGCAATATACTTTTAAGGGTGAGTTTTACTTAGTATATTATTATCACTTTCATAAACAAGTTTAATCGACAATTTTTTTTGTGAAAGGAAGCAAGTTAACACGCCTAAGCTTTTTTGTATCAACGCATCATAAGTATCATGTCCAATGTTGGTTGTACATTGTCATGTGCTGATGTGCTACCAATGTACAATTTCATTGATGTAAATGTGAACACTAAACCACCTAAATTATGTTCGAACGCAGAACAATTTCGATGAAAAGGGACCCACAGAGCATAGGAAATGGCAGAGAAAGAGCCGCATGATGTTAAAAATGGGGTGGAATAGAGAAGTCATAAGAAGCGTCCGATTAGAAAGTGAGAATGCGAAAGGGTCCAAATTGGCGTTGGCGTGCCAGAAAAAGCTTAAACTTAACGGAACCTAAACGGCTTCCAGAAGACAACTCTCATCAATACAAACCAAAACAAGTAATCTTATCTTTTCATTTAAACCGTTTATTTAACGCGTAATTAGAGAAAAGAGGAGAGAGAGAGAGAGAGAGCGTTTGTTTGGTACACAATACCACATACAAGAGAAAAAAAGAAAAAAAAAGTGTCAGAAAGCAGGAATCCCTGTAAAGAAAGAAAAGGAGTTGTGTTTGGTTTGCTGTGGAGGAGGAGGAGGAGAAGGAAGAGGTGGGTGTGGGTGCGGGTGCTTTCCTTCCCATAAAAGTGAAAGAAACATAAAAACCCACCCTTCCATATTCCCTGCTTTTTCCTCTTCTGGTATTTTCTTTTTCTTATTTATTTTGTTTTTTCCCTTCAATCTTTCTATTCCATTTCTTCTTTCTTTGTCTCATTTTTTATTTTCTATTGTTCAAGATTTCATCAAATTCCCCAAAAAACACAAAAAAAAAAAAAGAAGAAGAAGATGGCAGAAGAGCATAGATGTCAACCGCCGCGATTGTGCGCCAATAACTGCGGCTTTTTCGGCTGTCCGACCACCCAAAATCTCTGTTCTAAATGCTACCGCGATCTCCAGTTGAATGAACAGCAGTCCTCTTCTGCCAAACTCGCCTTCAATCAGACCAACTGGATCCCCTCCACATCGGTTTCACCGCCGCCCCTTCATTTATCTCTTCCCGAGAAGACGGCAGCGGCGGAGGCGGTCGAGACCAAGGAGAAGGAGGAGGAGGAGAGGCCGGCAGTGCAACAGACGGCGGTGAACAGATGCTTGACCTGCAGGAGGCGCGTGGGTTTGACGGGGTTCAATTGCAGGTGCGGGTCGGTTTTCTGCGGGACACACAGGTACCCGGAACAACATCAGTGCACCTTTGATTTCAAGGAGATGGGTAAAGAACAGATCGCCAAGGCGAATCCGGTTGTCAAGGGCCAGAAGCTCCATAAGATATGACCCGACCCGACCCGTTCACAATTTGGTATTTGAATTTTCAGATTTTCATGGGCCGATGACATCATCATCGTGATCTGTGATTGTTGTTTGTTGGTGTTATCAATTATGTGCATGTAAATTCTATGAATATTATAAAGTTTAATTATTTATTCTCCAATTTACTTAGAATTTTATTTTTATTGATTCTGGTGCTGTTGCTGGTGGAGGGTGGAGGGGTTTGGGTTGGGGTTGGTGTTGGTGATATAAATATAAAACTACTCTAATCAAGCATTAATAATTTGATTAAATATGTGGTGGCCTGTAATGAAACAAATGGTTGAAATTAAATTGATCCACCAACCACAACAATATTACTTAAAAATTCTATCAATTAATTTATTTAGGATTTGTTATACATTCCTATTTCAATATTGGATGGAATACATGTTTTGCAATAATTAGAAAACTATGGGTTTAAATTGCGAAAATATTTGCACATCCACTTATATTAAAGTGGTTAGTGCACTTTTCTCTAATCTCAGTGGTGAGGGGTTTGATGATGGACTTATCAGTGCTATGGGAGTAGATATCCGGGCCGCACGTTTAGTGATTAATCTCGGCAGGTCCCGGCAGTTGTTGATATTGTAATTGTACCCCTTTTAAAAAAATAATTACAAAAATATTTAATTATTTTGTTTTTAGAATTGATTAAATAGTAAAAGTTGATATAAATCTTCTGAGGATTCAAGTCTTACCATACGCATTTATCAGCATGTGGGTAATTTTCTTGATGTCTCTTGTAAGCGTTTAGTAATTGATTTCGACAGATTTCGACAATTGTTAATCTTATAATTCTACTCTTAAAAAAAAAAAAAAAGTAAGAATTTTGAAATTTTCTCACTTTAATAGGCCAAAATAAGAGAGACATGAGATGAGATTTTGTATACATAATTGTTGTTCCGCAAGCAAAATCATGAAAAAGAAGACGTGTTTATTGGTGAAATGGAATTGACATGATAGAAATGAAACACATCCTGCATGACTTACCTGCTCATTTAAGTAACGTCGCCACGATATATGATCATTTTTTATTGGGTTCCAAAGACCCCTTTACTTTTCGAATAGGGCAAGGCCCTGCAGGCAGCACCTTCAAAATATTGCCCCAAATCATTATAATATGAAGTGCGTTCAAGTAGTATATACGGTGTGAAGAAGCGTTCGATAAGGTGTGGAGTGAAAGAAAAACTTGTTTGGTACAGTTTTTATTTTTAACTTTTAAGAGTAAAAGAGTAAAAGAAGATAAGTGAAATTATGAACTTTTCAGTTAACGTTTGGATAATATATTTCAAAATAGCTTTTATACCATAAGAGATTTTAAATTTATTTGATTAAAAATTTTAAAATCTCTTATTATTAGGATATAATCAATATACCCTTAAAATCTAATTACATTTATAATTCTATTTATACTTAACTGTTTTTTATTACATTTTAATTAGTAGCATTTTAATAAATAACACAACTTAAAAATAAACTAAACAAATAAAATCCTAATAAAAATAAAATGCTAAATTATATAATTTTTTTTATAAAAAGTACTCATAAATGTATTAATAAATAAATAAATATGCTTAAAAGAAAGTCAATTGAAAACCTTAATACCATCTTTTTCTTATGCAATTATCCACCGCCTCATCCCACCCCACCCACCGACCCAAACAACCTCACTCCACCCAGAAGACCTTACAACCTCATTCCTGATACCATTTTTTCCCCTTTTTTTTGTTGTATATTCTCTATTCGTTCTCAATCTATTTTTTTATCTACCTCTCTCTTACATACACACGCAGATGATTCTTAACATCTCTTTATTTTCCTTTAGATTTTTTTCACCGTCTTTGTCTCTCACATATATCTAGATGGATCTTAATGAACTCATGACTCAGATGAAGATGGTGGCTGCTGAATTTGGGTATAATTGATGAAAATGGTAGAATGTGGGTTACGGAGAAGAAAGCAAGAAAGGGATATAAGTGGAATTTTGTGTTGTTATTGATTATTAAAAGGGTAAAATTGAAAATATAAAAAATTCATTAAAACCTTTTTTGGCTTCCCGCTTGTCTTTGGAAGCTCTTTTGGGAGAAACCATTTAAAAAAGCTTTTAAAGTGTTTTGATTTACAACTTTAAATTAAATGTTTGAGCACACAATTCTGATCTTGTTTGAATAGGCTTTGATCAAAGAATGTTCTAATTTCTGCAAAAAAATTTAGATAATTTATTCACCTCTCATTCTAGGTTGTGTCTTAGCATAAACCCCAAACCTTACAATTCCTAACCTAAAATATTTTTCATTTAAAAAAAGAAGAAAATCCACCATCGGTGGAGTTCTACGGCCAGTGGAAACTTGTTCCAGTTCATGGAGGAGATATTCGACAATTTCCTCCGCGATTGGAGGATATCTTCAACAATCTCCTTCGCTAACCAAAGGAGATTAACGATCTCATTCAATCACATAAGAGATCTTTTCATCATTGTTGGAGGAGATAAAAGATCTGACATCCTCCAATTTGTGTAAGAGATCTCCTCATTGATAAGTCCACCAACGATGGAGCTTAATTACTGATGGTATGTCTTCTCTTGTTAGCTTTTTTATGGTGGGGTGGATTTATAAAAATGAAAAATTTAAGGGTTGTTTTAGAATTACTTAGGCGATGTTTTAAAATCAGTATTAGGTAGATTCGTAATTATAAGAAGAGATATTGGTGAGAAATGACACCAAACTCTCCTTATTTTGTCAACCTAGCACCAAATAATTAAACTTTTAATAAATAAAACCAATTCACTTTGCTTTTCATTAAAACAATTTTGTCTTCTTCCACCTGATTCCATTTTAGAATTCTTTTGACTTCTTTCCAGTTGTTTTCTTCTCTCTTTCTGTCTTTCCTTTGCATGAAATATTCTCTCTTTCTCTCTGAGTTTTCATTTGCAATCCTCTCTACATATCTCTTTGGAAAAATCAAAGAGCAAGTGGGCATTACACAAATAAATGAAGCAAGGCTTTGTGGAAGCTCTTGAGAGGCAAATATATGTTTAATTTGGAAATGAGTTCTATGTTGATTTGAGTTGTCTAATTGTTTAAGATTTATATATTAGGAGTTAAATCGCAAGAGATCGCTCAAGAAAACTTTTAGCTTTGTCACAAGAGTGTAACATCAAAAAATTTCTTGAACGATTTAATATGGCTGACTGTTAGCCTGTGGATGCTCTAAGGACAAACTCTAGTCTCGATATGTGTCCTAAGACTCCACAAGAACAAAATATAATGAAAAGGGTTCCTTATTTCAAATTATTGGGAGTCTTTTTTATATTATGCTGTGTACAAGACCTGGTATTTGCTATGCAGTCGGATTGGTGAGTAAATACCAATCTAATCCTAGAGAGAAACATTGAAATTCTGTCAAGGGGATTCTGGCATACCTCAAGGGTAATATCAATTACTCTCTATACTATCAAAGATGATCTTTACGATTAATCGGATATACAGATGTCGAATGGGAAGATGATCTAAATGAGCGAAAATCTACATCCGAGTATGCATTTTTGCTCAGCCTAGGCGCTAGAGTAGTTAGAAGCAAACTTGCATTGCTTTATCGACAATGGAACCTGAATTTGTGGCATATGTTCTACAACAGTACAAGAAGCAACTTGACTTAAAAGATTTTTGGAAGATCTGGGTATTGTTGCTGGTGCACCAAAACTAGTAACTTTTTACAGTGGTCAGATAATGATTACATACATTAAGAACTCTAAATATAATAGTAAATCCAAACACATAGAGACGAAATATAATTTTGTTAGTGACATCACAAAGAAAAAGGAAATAAAAATTCAATACATATCTACACGAGAAATTAAATGGTATGGTATGGTACATAACTCCATCTCTAGCTGTAACTATTTTTAAAAATTTGATGAGATGAAATACTATAAATACGATATCGTTAAATATTATTATAATACAAAGAATGAATTTACCTTATTTAATATTTATATATAAGGTAAAACTTGAAATCCTATCATAAATATAAAAGGAAAGTTGACAAACACTCAACTAAAATTGGACGTAAAAGTTGATCATAAATTGAACCTCGAAAATTGTTTTTATTTTTATTAGTTAAGCATTTTGTGTGCTCGGATTACGACCCGACACCCATATCAAGCCCTTTATTTAATTAAATATTGTCAAGTGCATTCACTCAACCCACTCTTTTCTTTTCTTTTTCACCAAACCAGCATAAACAATGCAGCTTTTAAACATTGTCTCCAAGCAATTAGATTTTTAATTAGTTTGAATAATCTTTTCTTTTGGTAGAAGAGAGTCGTTTTATATAATTAATCCTTCTTTTCCAAGCATCTTCCATTAAAGCCATTGAGTAGAAATATTAAAGCGGGTTTGATATCGTTTTATATATATATATATATTTTTGAGCTAATTGCACTCACATCCCCTGAGGTTTGGCCAACTACAGGTAAAATCAACTTTATCGTTTATTAACAATGACACCCCCCACCGTTAGTTGACTTTGGTCAAAGTGAACAGTATTAGGGGTATTTTCGTCTTTTTCAATTTTTAATTTTATTTTATTAAATAATAAATCAAAAAATTAAAATAAAATAATAAAATTATTTAAAAATTAAAATAATAATAAAATTAATAAAAAATTAATTAATTTAAATCCATTTTCCAGATCGAATCTCAACCGTCCATCAAGATCCCAGACTGGGTTCTTCTTCGAAGAACCCTCTGGGTTCGAACGAAAAACCCAGAGGGTTCTTCGATTGAACCCATCTGGGTTCGATCGAAGAACCCAGATGGGTTCGATCGAAGAACCCAGAAGGGTTCTTCGATCTGAACCCAGAGGGTTCTTCGATCGAAGAACCCTCTCTGGGATCTTCGAAGAACCCAGAACCCAGATTGGGTTCTTCGAAGATCCCAAAAAAAATTTTTTTTTTTAGGTCCATTTTCAGATTGAATCTCAACCCTTCATTAATCTTGATGGACGGTTGAGATTCGATCTGGAAAATAGTTTTAAATTAATTAATTTTTTATTTTTTATTAATTTTATTATTATTTTAATTTTTAAATAATTTTATTATTTTTTTTAAATTTTTTGATTTATTATTTAATAAAATAAAATTAAAAATTGAAAAAGACAAAAATACCCCTGATACTGTTCACTTTGACCAAAGTCAACTAACGGCGGGGGTTGTCATTATTAATAAACGATAAAGTTGATTTTACCTGTAGTTGGCCAAACCTGAGGGGTGTGAGTGCAATTAGCTCTATATTTTTTAAAGAGTTCAATTAAAAAATTAATAAATATCGAAATCAGTTAAAATCAATTACTAAATACGTTGCTCAGATATCCATTCCCATATAAAAATTAGAACCTCACTTCCAAACCCAACATCACCGTCACTCTCTGCTGCAATTTGCAACAACAACCACCCAAAACATTAAAGCCCAACAATTTTATACTATTTTAATATTATTGAAAAAACTTGAACCATGGCTTTGCATATAAACCATCCCCACAAAGACATACTTTTTTTAAAAAAAAAAATTAAAAAATTCAGATAATTTTTTTTATTGTACTATTTTATACTAATTTTTTAACAAACTTAAAATAAAAAAGAATTCATTATAGATTTATAGGTTGAAGTAAAGTGTCATCAGCTGATGCTAACCAAGCATTGTGGGAAAAATAATGAAAGATTCCAATGATGACTCAATTATATTGGGTGGAAATCTAGGTCAAGGGCTTCTGTACCCAAACAAACTCCTATGCTATAATCTTTTCTATTTTATAGGGAATCCTGGTCCTTTATTTTATTATTTATAGTTCTTGTATTAATTGGTCCAGAATTAGGTGTAGTTATAACACAAGCTCAGAGCTAATGGAGCTCTCCTCTACGAGTGACCGCTCATTACGAAACATTTTCCTCGATGAGCGATGCTCGTTAAAGAGTATTTTCCTCCATAATCAGTTGCTCGTGGAGCAATCTGGAGCAATTGGATTGTTCCAAATCGCTCATCTACTATGGAGAAGGTCCACCATTAGGGGTGAAAATTTTTTTTAAAAATAATTTTTTTATATTATTAAAATTATTTTTTATAATTAAAAATATCATTGTGTGATGTGTTAAGATTGTAATTTGCTTATCTTTTTTATTATTTATTTATTTTATATTTTAGCATAAAAAGATAAAATTATCCATTTACCGTTAAAAATTAATCTTAATCGATCATTAATTAAGGATTTATTTGGCAGCTCTAGCCGGCCCAGGCCCACCATTTATTAAATGAAATCAATTAGACAAGTGGATGTGGACCCCAGTCCCACCAGTAAATCAATATAAAAAAATAAAATAAAAACGTTTCGAAATAATCACTTTCGAAAAGTATTGATTGGGACTTGCAACTTGGGTCACATTAGCCGCCCATCATTTATTTTCCACCTCTCAACAGATTATCTTAAAATTTATAACGTGTTAAATGAAAAATGAATTTATAATAATAATTTAATTTATTTATCATATTTTGATATTTAGTTAAATTGTGGAATACAAAATATAAAATATATTTAATTAAATAAATAAAAATAAAATTTATTAAATTATATTTAAAATTAAAATTTGTAGAAATATTTACTAAATTTTCTTAATGTTAAATTTAACCGTTAAAAAATAGGTTCATTCTTGATTTGCAATTCATAGTAGATCTATTATGGATCTCTCACTTTATTTTTTTTTTTTTAATGATCAGCTCTATTTTTAAATAAGTCAAATTTAATCTAAAGGGAGTGTATTATAAATTTCTTTAAATTTTAATTTTAAATATAATTTTATAAATTTTAAATAAATTTAATATTATTTATTTTTACTTAAACTCTGTGGTTTTACATTCAAAGATCATTTTTATAAAAATGGGCACTTCTTTTGTTGCCAATAAAATTATTATGTTATCAATATAGTAAAGAGCATTCGGTTTGTCAACATTTTATAAATTTAAATTGTTACACGTAGACGATATATAAAAAAAATAAAATTATGTTAACGGTTGGATGAGTATTGTAATTATTTTATAACTTTTAAAAAAAAAATATTTTCATATCTTAATTTTTTTTCTATATATCAATTTATGGTGGTGTAAGTGTAACTCGAACTAAAAAGTTACTATCATACTATGTTACTAGGATGTATATATACATGAAGCATGGTGTATTTTTCACCATCTTATCATATGATAAAATCACGGTGATAGATGCACCATATGTCAAGTGTATGTGCGTGTGCATGGAAGTTGCTTTGTTTTAACAAGTGACGCATCTTCACTTTTTTTCTTACAAAAAATTGGGAACCACCTCACATGTCTTTTCAACCAGTCAACCCATTCTAAACCATCTCTCTTTATATTTATTAGGACAAAAATACTTTTCACAACCCCTCATTAATTGTATAAATGCACTTAAATGCCACTAATCCAATCCCTTATTACACATTAACACCCCTCATCCTACAATAGTTGCTAATTATCAAAAGGTATAGTTATCATTTTCTAATAAAATATTAAAAAACTGAAAAGAAAAAAAAAAGTCTAAAAATTTCCTCCCAAATTTGGGAGAAGACTCTCAAACTTCCAAATATAGGAAGAGATTCCTATCTGAGTATCTTTTCCCAGATCATTCACTAATAAGCCTCCCCATAATTACTGTGTTGGGGAGGTTGGCGCAAGCCTCCCTAAGTTCTTGATCCATTGTGTTGGTGGAGAACAACAAAGGAGGGTCGAGCCTTGACCCTGTGAGTGGGAGCGGAAATGGAGACAAGAAGACTGTTGGTGACTTAGTGGGAATAGGGGTAGAGAGGATGCTTCCTCCCTTGTATATTAGACGAAGGACATCTCCACGATGGAAGATGTTCTTTTCTTTTTAAAAAAATTTTGAATTTGTAATTTTATTATAAACAGGTAAGATGTAAGGGTATTTGAGTCATTTTCATGGTCAACACAAAAATTACAAACAATAGTTAAAGTCAAAGGTAACGGAAGCGGGTGTCAATGTTCTAATAAGATATTAGTGGCATCTAAGTATATTTATACAATTACTGAGGGGATGTCACATAATCTTGCCCAATTTATTAAAGGGTGAATTGCACTCAAGTACCCTAACTTTTATCATAATTGCACGTTTAATGTCAGTTTTATTATAATTGCACTCTAATACCCTGTAATCCGTTGACCACCGTTAGAGTAACGGTTGACCAAATGGATTCAGGCAAAATGACGAGAATGCCCCTCAAAGGAAAAAAATAATAATTGAAAATCAGATCTTCGAACCTAGGTGAACTGGGTTCGCGATCGAACCCAGTTTAGGGGTTCGATCGCGAACCCAGCAACTGGGTTCGTGGTTGAACCCAGTGTCTGGGTTCGACCACGAACCCAGTTGCTGGGTTTGTAATCGAACCCAGCTGGGTTCGAACGCGAACCCAGTTCATCTGGGTTCGAAGATCTGATTTTCAATTATTTTTTTTTGTTTTTTTCCTTTGAGGGGCATTCTCGTCATTTTGCCTGAATCCGTTTGGTCAACCGTTACTCTAACGGTGGTCAACGGATTACAGGGTATTAGAGTGCAATTATGACAAAACTGGCATTAAATGTACAATTATGATAAAAGTCAGGGTACTTGAGTGCAATTCACCCTTTATTAAATCTTTTATTTGAATTATATATTTTCCTTTTAGTGACTTTTAATTTTCATATTCAAGATTTTCTTTTTTTTTTTGCGGTTTCACCGTGCATAATTATTAACACGGACAATGGGGTCTCAAACCCCCACTAAAAATATATATTTTTTTAAAAATTCCTTAGAAAGATTGAAATTTTTAACTCTTCATAACCTAAACAAATGCTCAAACCCCCAATCCTCAATGATCTAAGTCATTATTTACTCTTGTATGTTATTAATATTATTTCAAACTATTTTAAAAAAATTTATTTAAAAATCATTCTATAAATAATTTTATTGAAAGACAGAGCAAAACAAAATCTATTTTTTTAATTGTCTGGCTCTATACTCTACTTGTTTTGTAAATAGGTAAATTAATACATATTTTTATTATAGCTAATTGCACCCATACCCCTGAGGTTTGGCCAACTACAGATAGAATCAATTTTATCGTTTATTGACAATGACACCCCCTACCGTTAGTTGACTTCCGTTAGATTTAACGGTTGACCAACTGTTACCCTTAAAATGACCAAACTACCCTTCAAACAATATTTTCTTTTTATTAAATAAAAAAATTATTATAAATTTTTTAATTTTTTTAAAAAAATAAAAAATTAAAGTCTGGATCTCCACCGTCCATCAAATCTGATGGACGGTGGAGATCTAATCTGGAGATTGGAACTCCACCCAAAAAAAAAAAAAAAATTATTTTGGGATCTTCGAAGAACCCAATCTGGGTTTTTCGAAGAACCCAGAAGGGTGGGTTCTTCGATCGAAGAACCCTCTGGGTTCAGATCGAAGAACCTTTCGAACCCAGATGAGAACTTCAAAGAACCCTCTGGGTTTGATCGAAGAACCCATCGTTCGAACCCAGAGGGTTCTTCGAAGAACCCAGTTTTCTGGGTTCTTCACGAAGAACCATGGTTCGATGGTTCTTCGTTCGAAGAACCCAGAGGGTTCTTCGATCGAACCCATCTGGGTTCGAACGAACCCAGAGGGTTCTGTAACACCCCCTGACCCGACCAGGGTGGATCGACCCAGGAAGCGCTACCGGGTTTTCAAAACTTTCTTATTTCTGTTTATAAACTGAAAACCATATAGTTTGTAAGTTTAAAATCTTTTCGAGTGAGCCCATCAAAAATTATTTTCAAAAATTTCGGCAGAGTTTCCTTTGTTTTTCTAATTTCCCAAAACCTGTTTTCAAATAAAATCCAATTCACACAAAATCCACAAACACTTCTAAATATCATTTCATTCAAATGCGCACTCTGCCGTTTAGTGCGACTTTCAAATATTTTATAAAACAATTCATTAAATGACAGTCCTTTGAAAATAAAAACAGAAATCATAAAATAATTACTTACAACATATAATTACGGAACATACTTATATAACTCCATGCCAGGTATTCTGTATATGTATGCATAACTAAGTACTTTAAACAGAAATATATATATCTATCCAAAATGTGGTGACTGTGACTCTGAAGATCTGCCTGCAACTCCCTCTTCTTCAACCTTTTTGCTTTCCAATATCCTGGTTACCTACGCGCGATAAACATCAACGCGCTAAGCATATAGCTTAGTGGGTGTACACTAAATAAAATTCAATATCATATAAAACACTGGAGTGTAAATTCAGAAATTCATAAAGATGTATATATATATAAATAAACAATATAGCTTTATCAAAATTTCAGAAATATAAATATATATAGAAAACACATTATAATATAATTGAAATCACTACATATGAAACTCAGAAATTCACATTACGTATATAACTAAACCATAAAACTTAAATACAGAATGGCAGAAATATATTTATATATACATTCAAGAGTTTCTGGATTTCAGTTTTAATATCATTTCTTTCTTTTTCCATAACGTTTTCTAACTATCAATTCTCAATTGGGCCCTTGATACATATAACAGGGTTCACAGGACTGGATTACGGGTTATTCGGCATCGGAACCAACAGGAACTGCCCGCCGAATATACAGTCGGGTTTCCCATTTCAGCATCGAAACCAACGGGAACTACCCGCTGAAATGGTATCCCTATACAGGTGTTATTTTTGACATCGGAACCAACTGGAACTACCCGTCGGAAACGGCTTCACTCAAGGATTGACCACAACGGTGACTGCTAATAATCCATAGAGTGATATCAATACAGAAATATCGGCGCAGTACTGCTAATATACCCAATTGACATGTCAATCTCCTATATCCATATATCCCTATACATATATCAGGGCCAAAATCAAAGTTCAGATATTACAAATATTTGATTTAAGTTTTAAACATCTTTCAGATAATCAAAATTTTCTCAATCTATCCAAAATTTAATATTCCTTAACAGTTATAAAACAAAATATTCATAATATATCAAAGAACATATACGGAAATATAAATACATAAAATAACATAATACAGAAAATCAAAATCATTAAATTCGCTATAATCACAATTTTCGTATCTCAAAATCAGTTTCGAATAGTATTCACTAATTCATTCAATCAAAAACTTGGAAATAATAGAAACTATTTCACAATCAATTCCTTTAATTCTAAAAGCAACAAATATAAGTTTCAATCAAATCAATAATTAGAAAACCAACAATATTCGTAAAATAATACTTCGAAATCAGGTTTTGGCAACATACACTTATATTCAAATTTATATATTCTCAGAATATTGCACAAATCTTTTCAACAATATACCCAAATGAAATACAAACATATATATATAATCAATACGAGTATTTAAAATTCAGAAATATATTTCCAAAATTACTAAATCAAAACACATATAAAAAATAGTTGCAGAAACAAGTGTACACCAACCTGGTTTCCGTTTTTCGCACAGTTTCTCTTCTGGATTTCCTTTTCCCTTTCTCTTTCCTTTTTCCTTTTTCTTTTTCCTTTTCTTTTCTTCTTCTTCCTTTTCTCTTCTTCTTCTTCTTCTTCTTCTTTTCTCGGTCTCTTTCCTTCTCTCTCTGTTTTCTCTCTTTTCTATTTTTCCAGAGACTTCACGTCTCTTCTTTTTTTTTATTTATAAAATTTTGATCGTCGCGACCTGTGGTCGCGGTGACCAGTGGTCGCGGTGACCAGGTCGCGGTACTCACTAGACCAACTTCACCGCCTTCATTGCGATCACACGTCGCGGTCTCTAGGTCGTGATGGTGGTCGCCACACTCATTGCCAAGATTTTTACTTTTTCATCGCGAGCCAGTCATCGCGATCTGTGGTCGCGGTGCTCACTGCCAAGAATCAACATTCTTCATCGCGATCTGTGGTCGCGATGCTCACTGTCCCAGTTTTTCACTCTCTCTTCGTGCATCGTTTTCAACCGTTCAATTTGGTCCACTTGGAAACCATAAAATAAACATACTTTTAATTACATTTACACCCCTCAATTCACAAAAATTTATTTTCACATATTCAAAATTAATTACTCAAAATTTGGGATGTTACAGGTTCGATCGAAGAACCCATCTGGGTTCGATCGAAGAACCCATCTGGGTTCGATCGAAGAACCCTTTCTGGGTTCTTCGATCTAACCCATCTGGGTTCGATCGAAGAACCCAGAGAGGGTTCTTCGATCGAACCCTTCTGGGTTCTTCGAAGAACCCAGATTGGGTTCTTCGAAGATCCCAAAAAATATATATATTTTTTTAGATCCATTTTCAGATTGAATTTCAACCCTTCATTAATCTTGATCTGGAAAATGGATTTAAATTAATTAATTTTTTATTTTTTATTAATTTTATTATTATTTTAATTTTTAAATAATTTTATTATTTTATTTTAATTTTTTGATTTATTATTGAATAAAATAAAGTTAAAAATTAAAAAAGACGAAAATACCCCTGATACTGTTAACTTTGACTAAAGTCAACTAACGATTGGGGGTGTCATTGTTAATAAACAATAAAGTTGATTTTACCTGTAGTTGGCCAAACATCAGGGGTGTGAGTGCAATTAGCTCTTTCTATTAATATATATATATATATATATATATATATATATATATATATATATATATTTTAACCATTAAAATTAATTTAAAGTTCTGGGAAGAGGTACATATAGAACTTACAACTTCAATGTTGAAGGTGTGTCACTTAATATATATGAGTATTTTTCTTCCCGTTATGTGGTAGTAAATATAATATTTGAGCTGCATCAACAAGTCTTTAATCTGTTCGTTGTAAACTTAAAAAAAAAAGGAAAAAAAAGAAGAACAGAGATTCAGAAATAGCGATGAAGTTTATTTTATCAAATTTATTTTTAATTCTCAATATTAATAAGGGATAATTATACAAACACTCCCAAAATTTAGGTGTAATTTTAACTTTTTACCTAAAACTACACAAATATTTCATACAAATAATGAGAAACCGTTAGAAATGACAGTTGACTTTTTATTTTTGTAAAAAAAAAAAATACAATAGTTTTTAAAAAAAGGGATGATCGGGCTGATATGACAACCCACTAATATGTTTGTTTTGTTGGTTATTTCAACTTTTTAAAACAATTTTACCCTTACAAACTCAATGGAATTACCGAAAAAAAAAAAATGAGACCCATTTAAACCTTTATCTCTTCATTTCTTCATTCTGTCTTCCTGAGCCAGATTTTTTAATTTCTCCACCTCTCACCGTATCTTTCTCTCTCTTGTTCATCTCCGTTTTACAAATCTCTTAATCTCCCTCACTAGCTTATCACACTAGAGATCGTCGAGATCCCAATTTACAAATTAAGGTTTTTTTTTTCAATCTTGAATTTTTTTTTACTAGATTGTTCGTTTATGTTTTCCAAATTTTATTTTTAAAAAACGAATGAGATCTGAATTATTATTTTTTTCCTCTTTTTGTTAATTTTTTTAAAAACACAAATACAAAAATAATACACACTTGTTAATAACAAACGCTACAGACAAGATGAGGTTGATCCAGTGGTTTGCCCTTTACACATACACCGTTAAGGTTATGAGTTCGAGTCGTGTCCCCCTCCCTAAATCCCAAATTAATAATAATTGTTCGAAAAAAAAATAACAAAAGCCACATAATAAACTACACAAAAAAAGTGATGAAGTGAGACTGAGAAAGAGAGAGAAAGGCAAAAAAAATGAGATTTTAATTTTTTATTTATTTTAAATATTAGTCAAATGCAGTGGCCAACCAATACACAGTGTTCTAAAATGTGTTAGGTGCTAGGTGTTTGGCGGCCTAGTGCCCTAGGCGCCGAGTAAGGCGGTTCCTCGGTGCGGTCAACGGTCAACATGTTGACCGCACCATTAACCACCTGAAAATTTTTTTTGTATGACTGCATGTAACAATTTACATGTAAATGCATCTAAAATAAAAATATATATGTCATTCCATACATTCCAAACAATATGAAACTACGTCATTCCAAAATCCAAACATTCCAAAAATATGAAACTAAGTCATTCCAAACAATATGAAACTAAGTTATTCCAAACAAATAAATCATTCCAATCATTCCAAACAATATGAAACTAAGTAATTCTAAATAAATAAATCATTCCAAACATTTCAAACAAGATGAAACTAATGAAATTATGAAAGTATGATGAAATGATAATACACAATTCTAAACAAAATATCATGATCAAACTCCTTTTCTTCATATTCTTCAATTACACGCTTTTCATCGGACTCAAACTCAACATCAACTTGATTTTCCTCATCCTCCAATACAAAGTCATCTTCATGAAGATCTCTCTGTGTCACCCTCAAACTCTTTCTAGGTTGTAGAATGTCATCTACACCGGTTGCATCGTCTATCAATTGCCAAGTTAGCCCTGTTCCAGGCTCTACTTCATCATCATCATCACCACCACCTTCAACAATCCATTTTTGTGCATTGGTGGCTTCGGCATCCTTGGTAAGAATGACATCCACATTCTTTTTCTTTGCTCTTTTTGCTTATTCCTCAACTTAGAATTGAATTGGACATATACTAGATTATTGAACCGACTCACATCTAGTCTATTCATTTTCTTTGTATATATCTATAAAATCAAAATGATAATAATAATAAATCAATAAAATAATAAATAGTTAGTTAAGAGTTACTTTGTAAATTTATAGTGAACTAGTGGTGCACTCACTCCTTCAAAAGTGCTCCAATTTCGTTCACATCTGGAGGAACTCGTGGTCAAGTCAAAGAATTTTTTAGCCATGACTTGCAAATTGAGTGTTTGACCTCCATAGCTAGACCACCAAAAAGCTATAATCACGAAGATACATATTTCAAGCTTTTAAGATTTAGAACATAATATATATATATATAAAAAATGTAAATAACTACAAGTTTACAAGTTTAAAATAGTACCTGGATCATATTCCTCATCGTTGTTTTCACATCCTAAGACTGTCATTGGTCTCCTAAAAGATCCTTCCTGGAATTTATATTTTCGAATTTCAAAATTTGAAATTTTACTTTGCATCGCCAAATTCTCAACACCATAAAAAGCCTCTACACAATCAAGCAGTGCAATATTCACATCATTGTCATATTTAATTGTTGAATCTCTGTAGCAGTAGTATGAGTTGAGGAAATAGGCCGCCAAGTGCAATGTACTATTAAGCTGATCTTTAATTTTTGCATCAAGAATGTCAAAGATCGGTTTATAGTTCCTTTCAACATTGTTCATTGCCACTTTGATGTTTTTTTTTACTTGTAGTAGCTTTTCATATACAAATCTCATGGCTGGCTTTCTATCCCCATCAACAAGTCTAAGCACATTCACCAAAGGTGCAAAGACTTTTAAGTAAACAGTCTCACCATTCCAAAAGCTCATACTCATAATAGTAGCATATGCCGTTTTCCCCTTGCTAGTGTTAGGCCATTTGCATTGCTCTCATAGGTCACTAGAAAACATTGTCCTCAATTGAGCTTTTTTCTCCATCAGACTCTGCAATGTTAGAAATGAAGAGGCAAATCTAGTCACTCCCGGCCTCACTATGTCTATCTTTTTTATGAAAGACCTCATTAAGGATAATGTCTTGTGGTGTGCATAGATGAAGACGGTAAAATTCTTGACTTGGTCAATGATTTTTTTGAACTTATGCACCTTACCAATACTTTCAAGTATGAGATTGATGCCGTGAGTTGCACACGAGGTCCAAAATATCTGAGGTCTCTTCACCTTGAGCAATTTCGCCGTTGCCATGTTGTTTGTGGCATTATCTGTGACCACTTGAATGACATTCTTTGGTCCAACTTGTTCAATGCACCCATCCACATACTAAAAAATGTGCTCAGCTATGTGTGCTTCATTTGAAGACTCTTTAGAGGAAAGGAAAGTGGTTCCTTCCCTACAATTGACACACACAAGTTCATTATGCTCCTCCTTTTTTTATCGGACCAAGCGTCCGTCATAATAGAGCACTCATTTAAAGCCCAGTCTTGTTCTTGCTTCTTCAGTAACTATTTTGTTCTCTAAACCTCCTCCTTCAACAACGGTTCCCTCAATTGGTATTGACTTGGCGGTTTGTATCCCGGTCCAAATTGACCAACCGCCTCCATCATCAGCTTGAAATCATCATTGTCAATTGCATTGAAAGAAAACCCTGCTCCGTACACTCATCTACCTACATACTGGTGCACATTATGAGTCTTTTGTTTAAAAAGTGCTTCGTAAATATTTTGTTGTCTCTTAGTTCCAACACTTAATGAAGCTTCGGGATTGATTCCCGATACAAATCGATCTATGGGGCCAAGAGAATGGGGATCTCTTCTCACCTCTAATTCTTCCATCGCATCTTCTTCCTCAGTTGTATCAACCACGTTTACTTGTGATCTCAACAACAACTCTTCCTTCTTCTTATCTCTCCTTTTACTTTTAGCCTGCATAATGACATTTCTACACTTGGCTTGTGCTTCTGGTGTTGCTTTTGGACAAGCTGCAACATTTCCTGATATCTGGCCTATGTGCTCTTTCATTCTATACACTCCTCCGAACATCACTTTTCCACATATAATACATTTGACCCTGTCCAAATTCTTTGCATCAACTAACACCCCAAACTCCCATCCAACATCATTCGATTTTCTTTTAAGTAATGACTCGGATGTGGATTGGACCGTTGGTCCACTAAGGCTATTGAGGACGCCATTATAAATATAACAACCTAGAAAAGTTAACAAACATTTATAATTTATTTAATTATAATTCATAAAGACATAAATAAAATAATACAACTTTAACTATTCAAGATTACAAGTATACAACTACAATCTAGTCATATATGACTATAAATGATTAAATTTCATAAACTTCATACTTTCCTATTTGGTTTTTACCTACATAAACATTAATTACAAATTTAAAATACTAAAGTAGTAAAATCTTTGTCATAATTTAATTTTTAAATTATCATTTCAAGTTCAATATAACATTATGGTAATTAATAATGAAGATTAAATTAAAAATATTCGCAATTTTATAAAAAATATTCATCTAGACATTTAATCAAACACTTGGATTGCATATATAAAATCATATTTCTTACAATTAAAAATCTTAAAAATACTAAAATAAAGAAGTAGAATACCTTTATAGATGATGATGAAAAAGGGTTGAAATGGAGAAGAAGAAGATTACTAAAGTTTCAGTTGCTTTTGTAAAGAAGAACCAATGCTTTTGTAAAAAAACAATTGCCTTTGCTTGCTTTCTGCCTTTGCTGCGCACGCCTCCACTGCTGCTTGCTTTTATATTTTAAAACAAGCTCAAAACGATATCGTTTTGGGTATGTATTAAAAAAAAAAATTTTGAAAATATTTTTAATTGTCTCCGCGGCTGTATGGCTCAGGAGACAGAATGCGCCCGCCTAGGCGAGCGCGGTCTTGACGGCTAGGCGGCAGCCTAGAATGGCCGATTTGGCTATTTTCTAGGCGGCGGTTGGCCGCCTAGCGCCTAGGGGGCCAATTTGGCCGAGTTTTCGAACACTGCCAATACGTGGATCTCGTAAATTGTCAAATATAAGGTATCTCTTGTGTGAAAATTTCTCAATGTATGTGTATGGGGGCGGGGGGGCACGATTTGAATTCACAATCTCGAATCGAAATGTAAGTATGGAGAGCATACCACTGGACCAACCTCATACTCTCTCTCTCTCTCTCTCTCTCTCTCTCTCTCTCTCTCTCTCTCTCTATATATATATATATATATATATATATATATATATATATATATACACACACACACAAACACATAGAGTACGACCTCTCTATAACGATACTGTATATAAGATAGTCATAAAAAATTATAGTCCCAATTTGGACCAATTATAAATAAGAATAAACTCCACAATGTAATAGGTTATAATTTTTCTAGATCATATCTTAAGGAATTTGCCTCCATATATTAATAATTATATGTATATTGTAAAAATATATGTTATGTTATGTTAAAGTTTTAAGGTGGAATAAAAATATTTTTCTAAAGTTATTTGATACAGTGATTTATTTTTTAAAGTTGTTACTACATATTTAAACTTGCGGGTACGTAATAACTCGACAGTATGAACATCTTACATTTATACTGAAGCCAAAATATTTCTACATTCTCAAGCATGTTTAGAGCTTATTAGCACGAAACTTATTGTATTTCCGTACCATCATCCTCAAGACTATCTCCTTCATCTTCTTGTATAATTGCAGCAATGATTTTTGTAGTGCATATTTTATCTCTATACCACTTCAACTAAAGATAAGTAAGTTAAAACAACATTTTTTTGTAACTACACCTCTCTTAAATTATAACATCCTCATAGTAATAAATTTAGTTTGGTTCCAACATTATAACTATAAAGAGGTTTTAATGTATATTTATTCATTTAATATGATTATCTCTTACAATATCATACAATAACCGTTTTACCCTTTACTTGAATAACTCTGAATTGCTCCCCACTAACAATAGGGAATATTTATATAGATTTAGGTAAAAAGTCTATATACTTATAATTACACCCAAATTCCGGGGTGATTGTGCAATCACCCTTCACCCTATTAAATAACAAAACTTGGTCAAATGTTAATTTAATGGAATGGGTAGTCATTACTCATTAACCTCATGAGATAAAAGTGGAAAATTTAATGTTGAAGGGTAGGGGGGCCACTCTTTGCTTCTTAGGTCGTCTGATTGTCGACCTTGGAACAAGGATGAGGACGTAACCTCGGTGGCATGACGACGGTCGACCAGAGGGCCACTCTCACTCACTCACTTGGAAAACAAAAACATTCTTTTTTATTAATTGATTTAATGGAATTAAGATCCGATCCTACTTCACATGCAGCAAATGCAGAATGAGGTCAAAGCATGTGATTATTTCCCTTTTCACTGAACCCCACACCACAACAATGCTAGCCTGCAAAAGCAATGGAGAAAATGAATAGGACACATTTCTTTCTTTTTCCTTCCTTTTTATTTTTATTTTTATTTTTATAAAAATATCAAAAACATATTTGATGTTCATGTAGTAGATGTTAGGGTTTCCCAAAACAAAAAAAAAAAAATTCAGTTGTACCATGAAATTCCCAGCTCTTAAACAGACTTCTCATCCTAATATCACTCTCATTTGCAACTCCTACTTCACTTTCTTGTAGCTCCCTCCTTCCTTGCCCTGCATTTTGTGTTTTCTGTTAATTTTGATGCAAAATATTCTTTATACTCAAGATGGATCTGCTACTCCCACTTTCAAGATCCGTGGATTCTTCTATTACTGGCCTTCTTTAGCAATACCCAGTAACCATTTTGTTGATTTCATGGCACAGATTAAGAGGTCTGTCCGTCCTTTGTTTACTATTCTACTGCTCACAGTGTTTGCTATCACTTTAAGCTTTAGAATCATAGTCCATGGTGGGTTCTTCAGCTCATTTGACCTTGACAACAACATTTTAATCCAACCACCTGTACTCTTTAACTCTACTCTGCTAAAATATGCTGCTACTGATGTAGCTGAAGACAAATCAAAGAAGGAAATTGAGCAGCTACTGGAGGGCAACTTTGCTAACCAAGGGCGGTTGCGTACGTTCGCAACATGGCGGAGGTTCCATCATGATATCAAAGCAAGGTCTTCGTCCAGTATCCCGGTAATGCTTCGGTCCCCAATATTTTACCGTTATTGGCTTGATTTTAGAAGGAATTTGAATAATTGGGCAAGGAAAAAAAGATTTCAAGCTGATATAATGAATGAATTGGTTAGACTAATTAAGCATCCTATTGATAGCCACAATGGATTAATGGGATCAGATAAAAAATATGGGTCGTGTGCTGTTGTTGGGAATAGTGGGATTTTGTTGAAGAAGAATTATGGGGAGTTGATTGATAGTCATGAGATGGTAATAAGATTGAACAATGCGAGGACCGAGAGATTTGAGCAAAGTGTGGGGTCGAAAACTGGTGTATCGTTTGTAAATAGTAATATTTTGCATCTTTGTGCTAGGAGGGAAGGTTGTTTTTGTCACCCTTATGGAGTAACTGTTCCAATGGTCATGTATATTTGTCAGCCGGTGCACTTCATGGATTATACGATCTGTAATGCGTCTCACAAGGCGCCTTTGCTTATCACAGATCCTAGGTTTGATTTGTTGTGTGCCAGGATTGTAAAGTACTACTCAGTGAAACGTTTTGTGGAGGAGACGGGGAAGTCCTTGGAGGAATGGGGATCTGCCCATGATGGTTCTATGTTCCATTACTCTTCTGGTATGCAAGCTGTGATGCTTGCGTTGGGAATTTGTGAGAAAGTTAACATATTTGGGTTTGGGAAATTAGCTTCAGCTAAGCATCACTACCACACTAATCAAAAAGCAGAGCTTCGCTTGCATGATTATGAGGCAGAATATGCATTTTATCACGATATAATGGAAAATCCACGGGCAATTCCATTCGTTTCGGACAAGTTCAAGATTCCTCCTGTGGTAATATATCACTGAAATTTGGCCTATTGATTCTACGTTTCCTGGTATTAGTTAATTTGTTTGTCAAAGTTAATTGTTGTATTGACGTTGTGCCAAAAGTCTTCCACTAGTCAGACAAAGGAACAGAATTGTTGAAGAACTCTTTAGTGTTCTGGCCTTGTACTACCGAAGGTAGTTTAGGGTAAATGAAAAATGTAAGATTCAAATTTAGAACTACAATATCAAGACATTATCCTCATTCTTTCTTTGCTATTTACTTATATTGAATACTTCAAGTTGTTGCAGAAAAGGAAGCTCATAATTTTCATGTGCATAACTGTTCAGTAGAGTTTTTGGCATTGCTTAGGCATACCTCTTTTCAAGTCATTCAACATTTTTACATCATTCAGTTGTGTTGATTGGTATATCAAGTTCAGGATTCCTTTTCTTGTCGTTACATGTTGTAGCCTTCAATAAGTATAGCAGAGGAACTAATCTCGTGCTTAAGTTTGGAAGATAACCACATACTTGTACTGCCCATAACATTACCCTAGTTAAACCAGGAATTGATGGAAAATTGATATTCAACTCATCTGAACAACAATTGTGGATTAGGTTGTGATAGACATGAATTTTCCATAGGAAAGGGAATTTTTTTTCCTTCTGACAGAGATGGTTATATAGAGGTCTGCAACATTGCAAACATAATTCAGAGTTGATGTTTGGCATTTGCATTATATACGTTGGTTGAATCTTTTCTGATGTCTAATTAGGCAGTTTTCAGCATTGTATGATTTGTCTTTAACTTGCATAAACACACGAACTACTATTTGTCCAAATTAGCAGTTTTTCCCAGTTATACTATCTTCTATTACCCATGGAAATAACCTTCTTATGCTTATTTTTATGGGCTTGTGTTTTGTTCATTTCAGGGTTGGCAGATGTTCTGTAGCTAAGAAGTTTCTGTATTTGTTATAGATTTTTTTTTAGTGAACAAGATCATGCTGGATAATTTGACATTAGATAGAAATTTAAAATGCACACGATCACTGATTTCTTTAAGACAGCTGAGTATTCCTTGTTCGTTGTAGTACTTATTTGGACTGTTGTTAGGAAAATCTATGGAAACAACCAGAGGAGTTTCTTTTTTTATTTATATATTTTTAATTTTCTACCTATTGCTTATTTGGACTATATTCATCACCTTGTTATCTCCGACTCTTCAAGTCGAGTAGAAAAAAGAAAACAAAATTATGTTCTTGGTTTTTAACAGATTTGGATATTATTAAGTGTCCTATATGTTTGGACACAGGGAAAGTTTTAGGATGGCATTCATTTGATAATATAATGTATTTACTTTGATGCTGTTTATGACTGTTGATCATAATTTGTTTGTGTAATACAATGATCAAATTACTGGTTGTGATAATTAGTAATTAGTTTGTAGAGTACAAGGATCATTTCTTTAGTTGCTTATGCCTGAAATGAGGATTGCACTGTAGCCAAATCACAAATAGCCATATTCACTGGCCATTCCTCACCTTGTGGGATTGTTTGGCATTACCAGATTGTTGATTACTTAATTGATTTATATCTGATAATCATAGTTACCCTTTTATATTACTGGTGTCTTCCTAGTGAATAAGTTTAGGTTTTGTTTTGTATAGGTAAGACTTGCTATATATATATATATATAGCAGAGGAAAACTGAAGCTTTTCTGCACTTACAGTTACAGATTTATAGCACAAAAAGGACAGCCATATGATCAAAAGCTGAGTCTATATATTAGAGAGATGTCATTGTTGATTAATATATACATCAAAAGCCATCAAACATCCCCTTGCAGCACTTACATAGTTGCCTATCATACCCACCACGCTACCTCCATTATATACAAAATTCAGCAACTAAAAAGTTTAATAAAAAGTATCTACCCACTAGAAACCCTGCTTTCTACTTGTCTCCTTTATTCTTCTGCCTCCATCACCACTCCCTTCTCTTCAAACTTCACTCCCACCAAGAACCTTATGCTCGTCTGTCAGGTCATGAAAGACCATGACAACCAAATTCAATATATTTCTATACATCTCCAAACTAAATCACTAAAGCAGTTAAATTTAGAAAACAAAGAGAATGTCATACCTGTTTTGGATCATAGACAGCATACTCATTGTACTCGAAAGGGCTATCTTTATGCTCCGACGGGATCAATCGGCCACAAGGAACTTTAATATCTTCTTCCCAAAGCAAGTGTTCCGATTCATCTGTTTTCTTCCTCCCCAATCCCTTCACCCCTACCTTCTTCTCTTCCAAAGACTTAGAATCCTGTCTCAAGAGCAACACATTTTCAGTATTCCTTCTATATACAACACTAAACCGTGCCTAATAAACTTGTTTAACATACCTCAGGTGGGTTCTTGATTTCAGTTGTTTCATCTCCCATAGAAGCCACAGCCAACACTAGGAATCCCTCGGGCCTGTCAATGGCTGTAAATCCGTACCTAGCAGCTTCTGCTGCTGCGTCGGAGCAGACAATTGCCTTCCCAAACTGTGGAACAAAACTCATTTCATTAGCTTACAAGTTTGACATCTATATATGCATACTAAGCCTCACAATGGTAGGCATACCATGTAGCCCGGTACAGGGAGAGAGCAAGCTGCTGGCAAAAACCCTTCATGCAGATGCCTCAGAAGGTTCGAGGTTTGAGTACCTGTTCAAGGACGTCAAAGAGAAACCTGGTCATTCAAAAAATTAGAACAAGAAAGTTAAACAAGTAAATAAATTAGTGTTGACAAGCTTACCACACCATAAGAGGACCTTGTTTGGCAACTTCTTTATCTCATCTAAAGAAGGGCAAGCTCTTGATTCCACAGCAAAAATGTTATCAACTGATACTCCATACTCCTGAATGCAACAACAACAATTACTTGATAGCTAAGATATATATTAACTAGACTAGAGTAGGATGAGATTTTGGTCGTACAATATCTCCGAGTTTGATAGGTTCGTAAGTTTTCTCCAAGTAGTTTAAAATCATCTTGTAATCATCAGAATCTTTCTCCAGTGTAGAAACTGAGCAACCCAATTTGTTGTATCGATCAGACAAGGGATCATCAATAGTAGAACCACTCATGTCTCCGATAAGATGTGAAGCTACAGTTATGTCTCTAATGGTTTCAAGTGGAGATGCAGCCTGCAAAATTAGGCCAGAATCAACTTTTAAGACGAGGTAATCTCAGCATATGATCAAGTGGCTTAAAATGTCCCAATTGTATTACATGGTCTGCAAGTTCTTGATAATCCCTAAAGACGAAAGGCCTGGTGGAGTGCATCAGAGTAAACCATCTATTGCTATAATCTGTCCAAACAGCCTCAGCCTTCTGCCCCGTCTCTTTAACAGATTTCACAGCTTCTATAAATTGTAGCAGAACCTCTTCACCTGATGAAATCCCCTTCATTAACCCAATACAAAGATTGCTAGGAAGAATATAATGAGAAAGGCTAAGATCTCTTACATCTCTTCAAATGCACATTAGATAGCATTCCCATTGGTAAGTCGGGGGGATCCAGTCCCATTTCCATCAGAGCATATCTGTACCCAAATTACAGAGTAAAAGAGTTTTTCGCTACAAAAAAGAAGTGGTTGAAAATGAAAAGACAATGACCCCTACTATTAACAATCACACCTGTAGATCTCCTGACTACACAAGACCTTCATAAAATTCGCAACCAGCGGTTCAAGTTTGCAGTGCGTAACCGCAGCTCCAAGCTGCCTCATAGCAAGTCCTCCATGTCTCACATCAATTCCATCATCCTATTTTAAGCACCAAAAAATAACATCCTTTTTGAGTTCAGAAACATGAATCAAAGCAGAAATCGCAAGTAGAATTATCAACTTCACTAGTAAAGAAACAATAGTCTTAGAGACAAGTACCATGTCAATCGGATAAAACTTTAGTAGCTTCTTCTGGAACTTTTTTTCCCTTTCCCATGGCTCAAACTCATTACCAGTTACTTCCTCGAAAAGCCTCACAAACTCCTTAATGGCATCGTCCCCATCTGTCCACTCTTCAAACCTCTCCTCAGCATTAGGGTCGTCCCCCACTTTCCCTTTCTTGTAGTAAAGATTTAAATTGCTCTCTGGTACTGTGATCAGTTGCATGATACAATACCTGCGCCATCATACTTGAATTATACCTCAAAAAACTACAGAATATATCAATCCAAAGAACCACTGCAATGGGGACTTCATATATTACTCATTCAGCCCGCGCCCTTGATCACAGAGCGAAAAGGCACAGTTGTACAATATTCCATCTTTCTCGAAGATTTCTCCGCCTTGCTCCTGCAATTTGGTATCCTTGTACACACTTCTCTTTCCGTATAACTTGAGCTGAAAAATGAATTAGCTTATATGTTATGATAATATTTCCTCAACCAAAAAAAACCAAAGCTGACAGAGATTGTGGATACTTCTGCTGCAATCGATTCAAGTGCCTCTTCACTGGGATCCATTTTATCCCATGGAATTCCTTTACCATCCGGAGCTATATCGGCGACTAGATCATATGCTTCTAGAGGTTGTGCTTCTTGTTTCTCAATGCTGTCGGCCAACCAAGCTTCCCTCACCACACGAACTCCTCTCTCCCTACAAGAACATTGCAATTAGTCTGATAATAAATTTATAATCTATAGATAGATGAATAATAATAGAGAAGAATTCAAATTGCTGACTCTCAACATCAATAATAATAATAATATTATACGAAATGTCTAAGACTCACATTGCTTCTACCAATTTGGAAGAGCCACCACGTTCTCTTTCCGCTGGCGAGGCAACTAGACAAGTTGCGCCTGCCATAAACATCAGCAAAATATATAAGAACCAATAACAGAAGCACCTCTCGCAATTATCACAAAAATTGAGTAAATCACCGATAACAGAATTGGCAACTTTCCCGCCATGTTTTTCAATTGTTGATCTCCAATATTGCTGTATCAATGGTTAAGAAGTTGTTCATTGATCAAGAATAGTATACAAATCATAAGAACATATGTGATCTGATTGATTAGCACAAACTGATTAAAACGATACATACATGGGTGAAAGAAAGTCGACCCATTAGAGCAATCGTCATTCCTGTGAAGGGTTTATCAGTGGTTCCTGAATCTCTGCGAGGCCGGCGAATAGGATCTTGATACTTCTTCAAAAACTATACCAGGAAAAAAGAGAGCTCAATAAAGGAAAAAAGAGAGCTCAATAAACAGACGAAGATTTTAGCAAGAAATTATTAGTAGTCATGATGATCAGAAATTTACGTCTGAAACGTCAGATTTGAGAACAGAATCAGGCAATTTGACTGGCTCCTCTTTTCTTGGTGGATTTTTTGTCTTGAAAGTGCAAGTAGACCACTCGCTGTACATCCCTTTGCAAGTGTATCGTTTTCCATCAAATTCCAGATTGCCATTGCAAACTGGGCATCTCTCTAACGGCCCATAAAACAGCATGTCTTGGCTATTCCAATTAACAAAAAAATAAAATAAAATAAAATTTGCTTCAGTCTATGAACTTAATGCTTAAAACACACACACACACACATATAGACACATGATACAACTAACCATTTATAAGCAAGAGTAATGTCGGAGCCGGAGGAGTCTTGGCCGTTAGCTTGAAGAATTTGTCTCATCTGGACAATGGAGAGTTGGTCACCAATAGCTTTACAAAATTCTTCGAACTCAACAGCAGCCATCTCCCCAGAAGGTTTTCCATTATTATGGCCATCATCGTTCTCTTGCTTGGCCTTCTTTGGAGATTTATCCGCTTCTTGTGTTCTGTTCTCTGCTTTTTGCTTCCTTGTCATCACTTTCTCTTCGTCCCCAGATGCATGCGCATGCGACCTTGTTTCATGAACCTTTATTTTTACAAATAATTTCAATCAAATATATTATTCAACGTTTAAGATTGCTACCATTTATGAAAATAATTATTTATGTTGATTTAATTTAGAGATAATAAAGAAAATTCTATATACCAAGTCGCACCAAATAAGTTCAAATAATTACTATGCGGAACAGCCTTCTTTATTTATTTATTTTGTCATGGAGGGTCTAAATAGTAATTTGCTACTCATGACTTAGGGCAGAATTTCATGTATTTATTTTGTATTAAACATTCTATTTTCCTACCTACAAAAATTAAAATAACGTAAAAATAAATAATAATAAACCAACACCCATTTTGATTTCGACCCAAGTAACCAAAAAAAAAAAAATTTCCATTTGTCTCAGAAACAAAATTAAAACAAACATATATATAACAACAAACCTTCATGTTCTCTACAGAAAACTAAAGAATAATAACTGACACAACCCAAAACCAGAGATTTAAAGCAGAACAAGAGTTTGAACATACTACTTTGAGTTTGAAGCTGAGAGAACTCCTTTTCACGACACCGATGTTTGTGGTGGATAAAAGGTGGTAAACTGACACGTACTAGTAGTCCTGTCGGCAATCTCCCGCTGCTCCTCTGTCAACCCCACAGCACAACGTGTGTTCCCATGCATGTACACGAACGACACGTGTGCAAATGGATATTTTTTGCACCTCCTCAACCCTTGACAGGTGGTGATCATGTGACTGTTTATGGACTTATATATAGTTGTGCATGCACAGATGCACTCCGTTTGGTTGGATTATTATTTTTTTCATTCTCTTTTGAGACTCGTCAGCTTCTTAGCTCCCTCGTCCAACACCTGGAGCTTTAAGAGGCAGAGACATGATTTAATGTTTTGGAGTGTATTGTAAGTGTATGGAGTAAGTGGATTATCGGATGTTTGATAGTAGATCTACGGCAAGTGATGCATGAAGCACTATAATAAGCTGGAAATGGGAGTTAGGGGATTTTTGTATCTGCAGGTAAACCAAATCCAATGTTACGGGGAAGTCGGTGTTGATTGTTTCTGTGTAGGGGTTGTTAGTTGCTAGCTTGTGGTACGTACGTAGTTTTGAGTTCTGTGCTTTGAGCAGAAAAGTGTTGGGAGAATATATGTAACAGATGAGATCATGAGATGATGAGTGACGAAGCTTTTTGAAATCATTCTGTTGAATGGATTTTGGAATAATTGGTTTTGTAATTCGAAAATGTTTTAATTGGTTTGAGAAATAATTATTGTCGAAATTTTGTAAAATTAATTGGCAAGGCAAATAATTATAAAAACCTAAGATAAATTAATTAATCAACATTTTTCAGAACCCATTCTTATTTCTTATAAAGTGGTTTGTGTGAGTATCTCCCTTCCACTTCAGTGGTGATGGTTCAATTCTCACTATATACATTTACCAGTATATATGGGTAGTTTTCTTCCCTTACTGTGAGAGTAAATATCTCCCGTTATGAGAGTATATATCCAGACCGCACGTTCCCGCAATTATTAATATTGTAATTCTACTCTCTTAAAAAAAAGATAGATGGAGAAATTGGTGAGAAATAATAATAATTTTTTCTGATTGTGTGAGATTAGCATCAACTTTTAAACTTTGTAGATATAACATCAATTTTAACTGAAACTCCATTATGTCCTTCATTAAATAATTACTTGATTCCACTTTCTGTCCTTTTTGGCCTACTCTTTCATTTTCTTTTATTCTCTCTTTCCTTTGCACATCTGCATCTAATCATCTTACAATACCGATTTTGGATTTTTTTTTATTTTGTTTTCATTTGAAATCTATAAATCAGATCTCCATAAACTGAGAAAAAACACATCTGGATCTAATCAGTTTGGAAGCTGTGAGCTATAGTTTGCACGCATGAGAAATAGAGAGATGGACACATTTTCTCTTTCCTTTGCTTGGCAGGGCAATTTTGTTCCTTGTACTAAATATGTGATATTTCTACTCAAAATAATAAATCAGCACTATTTTTTTAAAATGATCCTTCATTAGTAACATTTGAAAAAAGAACTTGTGAAAGATGTCTTAACTTTTAATTATCAAGCTTGGATCTCAAATGTTAGCAAGTATTGCAGTATAAATGGTTTTTGTACGCTCACATAACAGCTTAAAATTTTAAGTTTAATATGATTACTAATATAATATTAATTAAATTGTATTTAACATAACCATCTCAAGTTTGAATCCAAATACTGTACCTAGATGAGTGCAACACTTTTGGTTTACACCCTAAATCGACTCTCCCGACAAATCATGGTGGGGATCCTCTCCAATACAAATCAAGCTTTCACGCTTAACATTTTCCCCACAACTTTATAGTTGGTCTCTCTCTCTCTCTCTCTCTCTCTCGTATCTTTTGGGTACAAAAGAGTGATGATACTCTTATGTCGTATTTGAGGAAAGTCCTTGGGCGAATCTTCCTTTTCACATATGCAAGCAATTCCCTTTTCTTGGTTATGGTCATCCTTTTAAAGTAGATACGATTTTTGTTTTTATCAATTTTGTACACGTTAGATCAAAGTCCATTAAGACTAGAGAATTAATAATTCCCCTTTCAGCTTAATCAATATCTAATCATTTATCCTTGATCAGTTGCTGTAATGATCAGTTGTTGGACCATTGATGATAGAGGCCTCAAAGTTGGACTCCCGACCTTTCCTTTGAAAAATAAGTTCACGTTTGTACAGTTTTACAGTATCAGTTTAATGGGGTCTTTGACATCATCTGCAGTCTTGTTTGATTAAAAGTGAATCATGTTGGAAATTAATTTGGCTCGTACTTTTAAAGTAATCAAAACAAACTTAACTAATGGGGAAGTAATTCCTACGAAGTCAGCTTGATGCGCATTAAGTGTTGTTGGAAAGAGGAGATCAAGAGGAAGACAACGTAAACCCAACGTTGGAAGTGAAGACCGGACACACTGTTTGGAAGGTGGATGGTCGGTAGGAGCATTCAGCACACAAGTTAGGATTGTGCGGAGGCATAGGAAACTAATTGGGGTGCGTGACGGATACGTGGATCTTGGTTTTTATGCGTGAGAAAAACTTACTTTGGACTTTCCTATTTCTTGTTGATTTCTGATTTCTCCTAAAGAAACTTAACCTATAATTAAGAGAACTAATTCTTTGGTTGTGAACACCTGTGAGACATATGAGTGACACCTAGAAGAGGGAGCGAGATTACGACTTTGGTGTGTAGTTGTAATAATTTTTTACATTGTAATATTTTTTATTTTTAACCATCCTGATAGCCGTAGTTTTTTTCTATTTTCCTTATTTTGGGCAAATTCTTCCTTTTCACATATGCAAGCAATTCCCTTTTCTTGGTTATGGTAATCCTTTTAAAGTAGACGCGATTTTTGTTTTTATCATTTTTTATACACGTTAGATCAAAGTCCATTAAGACTAGAGAATTAATAATTCCCCTTTCAGCTTAATCAATATCTAATCATTAATCCTTGATCAGTTGCTGTAATGATCAGTTGTTGGACCATTGATAGGGGCCTCAAAGTTGGACTCCCGACCTTGCCTTTGAAAAGTAAGGACACGTTTGTACAGTTTTACAGTATCAGTTTAATGGGGTCTTTGACATCATCTGCAGTCTTGTTTGATTTGAAGTGAATCATGTTGGAAATTAATTTGGCTCCTATTTTTAAAGTGATCAAAACGATTCAACTAATGGGGAAGTAATTCGAACGAAGTCAGCTTGATGCGCATTAAGTGTTATTGGAGGAGATCAAGAGGAAGACAACGTAAACCCAACATTGAAAGCGAAGACCGGACACACTGTTGGAAGGTGGATGGTTGGTAGGCACGTTCAGCACACGCATTAGGAAACTAATTGGGGTGCGTGGCAGACACGTGAATCTTGATTTTTATGCGTGAGAAAGACTTACTTTGGATTTTTCTATTCCTTATTGGTTTCTGATTTCTTCTTAAAGAAATTTAACCCATAACTAAGGGAACTAATTCTTTGGTTGGGTACACCTGGGAGACATACGAGTGACACCTAGGAGAGAGAGTGAGCTTAGGACTTGGTTGAATTTGGGTGTAAGAGAGAAAATATTGGGTGTGTAGTTGTAATAATTTTTTACGATATTTTTTTTAATCATCCTGACATACATAGTTTTTTTTTTTCCTTATTTTGAATTTTCTTCGTAAAAGGATTGTTTAGTTGTGTGATTAGATTATCTTTCTCTTAATTTATATGTTTGATATTTTATATTATTTATTTTATGATGTATATTAGGCAGCTGTTCTACATTATTTTTCACAATAAATCAAAATATCAAATAAATCCTATTTTTTTTCTGTTCCATATTTCATTTTCTCAGAGTTCAAACCCGGAGCTTTTCACAAGTCTAAAATCTTTGTAAAACAGAATATTTTGTAATACTTTGCCAAGTAGGTGAATCTAAGGAATCGAACCTTACGTTCACTTGTGAGAGAAAACTACGGATTCCAACTTTAAAAGCCCTTTTAGCTTCTAATGATCAGTTTAATCAACACCAAAGAGCAAAGAGATAATCGCAATATGCATGCATGTACATGAGAGGTAAATCATGCAATATGTATCTCATGCCATGTACATAAATGAGTGAAGAACATGCATACATTCTCAATTCATAAGTATTTATATATTATGTGTCGACAACGGAGGTGTGGGAAATGCACATATAGACTTCAATTTGATGACAACATGAGTATTATAATGTTATGTTAAAGATTCTTGTTCCATACATAAAGCTAATATATATATATATATATATATATATATATATATTGTAATTAAATTTAAGAAATGCTCACTTTTCAATTTAATAAGTGTAGTGGTCGTAAGCTAATATAGTGTAGTGGTCACACTTCTTAACGAAGTTAAGATCACGAGTGCGAAAAAAAAAAAATGTGGCCAGAATAATTTGTTCATCAAATATGGGACAGTCAAATATGTCTCTTAGATATTGTTCATCAACTAAATTAATGACTTATAATCTATTTAATCATGCTCTGTATTGTGGACATGGGGCTTGAATAATTTGTATTTATATATGAGTAATGCTACACAACCTAAAATATTAGTTCAAAACTTATCCAAATAATGTGCCGAAGTGACTTTTCCTTGCAATATAAGAGAGAGTGAGAGATGGAAATTTTAAACAAACTATATATAATAAGTAAAATAACAACAAAATCGTCATATATATTAATAAAAAGACTACCATTTAACAATGAAGCGGATAAATTTTCTCCCTAACATAAGCTTGAACAATGCAATTAAAGTGCCACTAGGAGAAGAAAATTCATCTACTTCACTACTCAAGGTAATCTCTCCTTATTCTTCTACTATGCAAACTCTCTAAATAAAAGTTATTCATGGCTCATCGGCCAGCAAGTGCTCCGTAACAAATCGCTCCCTTTCCGCCTCCTACGTACGCGTTGCTGAGAATGTTTTGTTACTGAGCACAAGCTTTACACGAGCCTATAAGAACTCCCTGCAACTATCCAAAGCAAGATGATACAAAAACAAAACGCAAAAGAAAAGAAACGAAACGAAAAGATAAAACACTTTTGAAAACCTTAACAAATTAGCGGGCAACTTCATCTTCGGAGCCAGTACTGATGCATTCCTTGTCATCTTCAAAGCCATCAAGGGATGGATGTGGAGAATGGCCTTTCCCAAATGACCTAATGTGATCCTTAAGAGATCTTTTGTGTTTAAAATCAGAACCACAAGTGCAATACCATAACTTGCCACAGTTCTTTTCATGGGTTCTCCAATCGCCTTTAACCGCGAATGTTTTCCCACATTTTCGACACATGAATGGCTTGGAACCATGCTTTCTCTTGAAGTGGGTTTGGAGGGTCCTGAAATCTTTCAAAGGCTTAGCACGGGGATGATTAATGTTGTTCTTGCAGCCTTGAGCACAGCAATAGCATGGTAGCCTTAGCATTGCTGCTGGTTGTGTTCCTTTAAGTGAATCTGGTCCTTTTCTATATTCCGATCCATGCCCCCACATATGCATCTGTACAACAAACATTCATCTCATGTTTTTCTAATCGTCAAAAACCTCGAATTATATCCTAACTTGTGAAATGTCATTCCATTATTAACTGATATGATTAATTACAGTATAATTATCTTATCATATACTCTATATATATAACAAGTTAATTGAAAAGACATACACTTTATAAGTTGAAATGTCTAACATTTAGTGTCTTTAATTTAATAAATGTATTAGACATTCAACATATATACCTCAAACTTTTTTTTTAAAGGGTACAATTATAAAATTAATAACTGACGGGACCTGCTGAGATAAATTACTAAATGTACGGGTCGGATATCTATCCCCATAAACGGGAGACATCTACTCCCACAATAAGTGGAAAAAACTATTTACACATATCTATAAATACTCATGGTGGGACTTGAACGGCTGATCTCTCACTACGGAGGTGAACGAGATATGCACTAACAACTTAAGCTATGAGTAGATGTGTATATATACCTCAAACTTGCCATGATTCGAATTAGTATCTAGAATAATTAAAAGATTATAATATATACCAATTAAGTTAATTAATTAAAAATTACAAAAAAAAGGTTACCTAATAGAAGAAGTTGGATTGTTAAATGCGTCAACTTTAAAACCAGCTGACTCCTAGCAGCCTCATTCAAGGTATTTATAGTATCGACTAAAATTATATATATAAAGTAATAAAAGAATTATTATTAATTGAAGAATGAGTATCCTAAGTCGTAAAACTGCCCCAAATCCTATCTTTATAGAGAAATGTGAAGCTTATAGTGCTCAATATTAATCATATACACCAACTCCCCACCCTACATTTATTTAGATTATTATCTCAAGAATTCTCCTCCAACTCCAACTTTTCTTTCTTTTTCGGCTTAGCTTTTCACCCTAAAGGGAGGCAGTGAAGGGACGATTGTCAAAAGGAATGAGATTTATTTAGATAACTCAAAATCCAAACGAGAGTTAGAGCATCTTTCAAGAAATCAACTTCTTTTTGGGTACCTTAATTATAATTAATCCTAGCTAATTAATTAATTGATGATGTCATGCTTGATCTACATAGGTCTCATACTATACATTTCGTTTTTGCTGATCAGTACTCTTGCTTGTTCTGCTTTCTTTCTTCTTCAATATATAAAATCAATAACAATAAGTACCAAATTCAGAATTTGCCTAAACAAATACTAATTAATTTCCCCAAAAAAGAAAGTCTGCTTGGAAGATTTTCCTTCTGCTGTTAAATTTTAAAGGGTAGTTTTCTTAATAATTGTATTTGGTATTATTATTCATAGTGATATATAATGAAATGCTGAATTAAGGAAAAATTAAGCCAAGACAAGGGAAAAAAAAGGGTATACTTTTGCAACGATATATGATCATGAGTAATAAACAAATTAATAATTAATAGCAAGAAGAAATAATCTGACTTCAAAATTTTGGTCATAAGGATCAGATGGTACGGTTTATGAAGTTAATTTCTCAATTGTTATATATCACGATTTCAGTTTTTATTTGTAGTAGAACATAATAAAAGAATGAAAATAAATGAAAAGCAATCAAGGATATGTATATAAACTAACCTGCATGTTATTGTACCTATTGAAGGTTTTGCTGCATATAGAACAGGCAAACTGCATCGGACCGACAAGGATCTGAGCAGGAGTTGGGATCCAAAACCTATTTTCTTTGTTGAAAGAAAATCCAAGAAAGCTTTTTTTGATGGGTTGTTCTTCCTTGATGATATTGTCAAAAACCTTGTTCTCAACATCAGAATCTTCTGAGCTAGGCAATCCAATGTGCAAGGCCACTGTAACTTTCTCTATCTTCTCCTCTTTTATCCCAAGACTACTATTCTCTTGCACCTTCCTATCTTCCTCATCTCTAAGCCTGCTTAGAAGAGGCAAGCATTGAATACCCTCGTGCCGGAACTCAGTGAACGGAACTTGTTGAGTCACAGAGGAAAGGCAAGAAGAAGAAGAATAAGAAGAGGAAGATGAAGAAGAAGAAGAGGAGGAAGAAGAAGATGGCTTGAGCCATTCAATGAAATTTGTAGCTTGTAAGCACAAATTGTTGTCCTCTACATGGTAACTCCTTAAACCCATCTTCTGAGAATTCCTTGAATTCTATCCTCAGATGGTTTATATTCAGACTTTTATGTGGGAAAGCCTGCACTTAAGGTTGATTTCTGAAAGGTGGTTAGGTTTGTCTTTTAGCAACTTTTATTTTTCTTTCTTTCCTACCTTTGGCCTTTGTTTGGTTAGAGAGAGAGAGAGAGAGAGATTAGTGGTGGGGTTAGGGACAGTGATATGCATAAAATGTGACTCACAAAATGAAGAGAATCCAAGAACAGTATGAAATTTAGATGTATGTTAACTTAGAGAATAATTCTCTGTTCGATGGTACGTAATGAGAAAAACTTTTTGGGATTTTTATTTTATAACGTTGTACAATCGATTTTATAACATTATAAAATTAAACGTCTAATTTTACAGCTTTAAATAACTGATTTCATAACATTATAAAATAAAGGTCTTAAATTATTATTTTTTCAGGACCGTCCTGACTAGAGAAGGATTCTAACTAGGATTTTTCTTAAATCTTTAAGGTTGAATATATATTACAAAATTTGACCTAATGCACACATTTCTCATAAAATACATTGACACTGAGCAGAGAGCATTTGGTCAATACCTAAAAGAAAAGGAAAACAATGTAAGTGAGAAATGAGATATTAATTGATCATGACCTTCAAAAATGTCATCATTGAAGAATTGATAAGATATGCTTAATGCAGTTTAACTTCCATTAGGCAATATTTAATTTG
The DNA here is from genome assembly GCA_003430845.1 of Xanthoceras sorbifolium. Taxonomy (NCBI): domain Eukaryota; kingdom Viridiplantae; phylum Streptophyta; class Magnoliopsida; order Sapindales; family Sapindaceae; genus Xanthoceras; species Xanthoceras sorbifolium. The sequence continues at coordinate 1,831,316 of CM010620.1, read as the reverse complement.
TTTTTGTGACCTATATCAGATGGTTAATTTCAATATAAGCTGCGGGGAAATTCTATTTTGTGATCATAATTTTTATGAAATCTAGTATACAAACTTGTATGTGAGGGTGTTTGATCATTTTGACATAGTTTAATTTAATACAGATTTTTATGACATTAATGTTCTCACAAAAATAAAGTAAATATATATTTAACTTTTTTTTTTTAATTAACTGAAAAGTCTTGGTTAAGACTTAGCAGTCTAAAGTTTAATTAACAAATTTAGCATATAATTAATTATTACACAAAATCCATAATTATTGATGCCATTTGCAAACTACACCAAAATTAATAATTAAATTACCGGCCTGTTTATAGTAAACCTTTCTTTGTAGTATGTAAAACAACTTCAAGCCAAATAAATCACCTTACCAACAAACCTCTTTATTGTAATTTGTTCATGTAGTAACTAGAAATTCTCCAATATATTTACTGTTGAAGTCACTTATATCATATTATGTGGTATAAATAATTAATTATATGAGAGATTTATACCTCATAACACAAAGTAAATTTGCCTATACGTATTAAAGCTTTTCCCCCACGGAACACATTCGTAGTAAAGCTCTCATCATCACGTTTGTGTCCCAGCCCTAACCTATTTTAATTACCATGGTAAATATCTCTTGTTTGTTTTATGTACTAATCAAATAAGACAATTAAGTTTGGCCTTTACATGCCCAAAAGAAAGAAGACCACCACCGAATTATGTTGAGCTCTAAACCGCGTAAAAAGATAAGACGACCAAGCAAAGATTTGATTGAATTGGTGAGACAAATTTTGGCAATATCAACTGCAGGCACTATTGAGGGGAGCAGTAATCAGATATGCCACTAAGTTAGTGACCTCCGTGAAGCATGCCTCTGATCTTTGGACAAACACAAAAAAGAAGGATCCGACCCCACTTCCAAAATTGAAATGACACAAAAACATTTCTTTGGGGACTATACTATAGTATAGAGGTAGCAAATTAAAGCTAATAAATCTTGAAAAATTTGCCCGACAAGATTTATCAAGACCGGATTTTCAGGAGATAAAACATATACCATACCACTCTATGATTTATCACTTTTTTTTTAACCTTTTCTTTTTGATTCTTTATGTGAACTCTATGATTCTCTTCAATCACTTCCCTTTTAGCACTGTTTTTAATGCTTTATTTTTCTAACTTTTCATACCACGTAAAAACAAACAACATTTATCCCAAAAAAAAAAAAAAATCATTGAGGTTCGACCTATTTTAAAAAAACAACCTTATAATTTTGAAATTATATAAAAATCCTCGCTGTGTTCCAAAAAACCCCCAAAACGTGCCGACATTTTTTGCGAAATTCTGAAATTACTGAAGGAATTTGGATTTTCAAAATGGTTCAAATTAACCTCTCCTCAAGGGGGTTTTACGAGTTCTCCATAAAAAAACATCAAAAATGTTAGCTAATTAATAGAGTATAAGATCATGGAACAATTTTGTTAGAGTTCATATTGCTGTAACCTTTGCATATATATATATATATATATATATATATATATACACACACACAGAGTACTGTGCTGAAACATCAAAATGTAATTCTTAATTTCTTCTTTTGTGTATTAAAATAAAAGGTTTAGTGACAAACGCTAAAAAGTTGATGTTTGCATGTCTTTATAAATTTTAATTAATAGAAATTAAGTTGTGCAAATTTGAAAATCTAATTGTTAGACACTTTGCTTATTGATTTGAAAAGATATTAATGCTAGTATATCTTTCTTGCATCTTCTTACTGTAGGAAAGAAAAATGTCAGGAAAATTTTAAAGATGGTGAGAGTTCAAAAGAAAACTCTCGTAATGAAAAAGCTCATTGCCTTATTTGCAAGAAAAATAATTAGAAGGCTAAAAAAGATGCTATTATAGATTGATGCCGAAAATACAAAATTCTTAATCATTCTGATAGGGATTGTTGGTATCAAAAAAAGAATAAAAAAGGTAACCACGAGGCGAATTTCACAAATGAAGATGAAAGTGTGTCTTCTGACTCTTCTCAAGTGAAATTTGGAGATGGGAAGCTGCAGAACACTGAAAGAAAAGGTACCGTTGCCATCTACACTAAGCGAGGTAAGAAGATGTTCGTCTAGGATGTCCTTTATGTTCCTAATTTAATTTAAAATCTCCTTAGGAATAGCCAGTTTATGTGGAAAAGTTATTCAGCCTCTTTTAATGAAAATAAATGTAAAATCCTTAATAAAATGAAGAATATACTTGTGGCAAAGATTGAGATGTCTCAAAATAAAGTATTCTCTCTTGTCTTGCCACTTTCACAAGCAATAAAATCTCATAAGATTGGTGAATCATCTAAAAGGAAACTCACAAAAGTTGCACTTATCAAAGTATTGGTGCACCAATCATTCCAAAATCTTAATCAAAAAGTCCTTTAAGAAAGGAACAATCTCCAAGAGAAGAAAAATCTGAACCATGTAATATCGCTCTATTTTGATGTAAGCCTTAAAGATTTGAAAAAGTCTTAAAAAGTAAAAGCAATGATATAAGGAGGAAAGAAATTGCATCTGAAAAGAATACTTCAAAGATACTAAGTGAAGTTGTCAAGTTGAGAAGAATTATAAGGGACTAAGATGTGCATTTTCCCTATGGGGCCCAAAGGGGGGCAGGGGGTTGGGGGGGAAATCCCAAATAAATGGGGATGGAAATGAAAACCATCCCCGTTTAAAATGGGGATGGGGATGGAGATAGATCCCTCCACCCCCATTTTTTCCAAATAATTTTTTATATATAATACAATGTTTTCATTTTGTTTTATGTATTAATTGTTAAAATGTTTTAAGCACAAACGAGAGATTTATACATAATTCCACTTGTACCAAAAAAAAGTAGAGAAAATAAGAATGAAGAAGTCATTGTTTAGGTAGACTACCAAAAGTTGCATACACTCAATTATGAGAGTTGATTATGTGGAAAGTTTAATTAGGTAGAATTTCATTACAGTTGTGGAGTTATGGTTGTGAAGAAAAATATAAATCTACACATCTACTCATAGTTCAGATGATTAGTGCATCTCTCTCCCATTTCAGTAGTGAGGATTCAAATTCTACCATGTACATTTATCAGTATGTATGGGTAGTTTTCTCCCCATATTGTGAGAGTAGATGTCTCTCATTATAGAGCATATATCCAGACCACATGCTCAATGATTGATTTCGACAGAGTCCTATCAGTTGTTAATATCGTAATTATATCCTTAAAAAAATGTAAATATCTTGTCATAATTCACTGTAAAGAGAATTAATTAGAGGGTATCCAACATTAAGTTCATCTGCATACGTACTTATTCTTTTATTAGGCAAGGAAAAAAAAAGCCTAACAATCCTATAATGCAGATAAGATGAGGTTGGTCCGGTGACACATTTGCAACCTTGAGGTTGTGAGTTCGAGTTGTGTCATCTTCCCAAATTCTGAATTAATTGTAATTGTTTTAAAAAAATCTTATTTTATATATATATATATATATATATATATATATATATATTATATGTTACAATTTAGGTTGCACCATGTTGTTAAAGTTGGATGCATCACTCAATTTTAGGTTCAGGCTTGTCTTGTGCTTGTATGTCTAATTCAAAAGTTTTCATATAAGAACCGAGTACTAATTAATTTGCTTAACAACTATAATTGTTGTAATTGTAGAACTCAAGGTTTATTAGATTCAAATTCCGCTCCCAGTCCGTTGAATAGATGTTTGGTTATTTGTATTAGGGGTAATTGTACAAACACCATCAAGTTTAAGTCTAATTATACGTATATAGACCTTTTATCGAAATTGATACAAACATCATTTACCTTTATCGTCAACAGTTAGAAGATAACGGTTAAGATACAAATAGTCTTTTAAATTTAAATTAATTAAAATTATTTAGTTAATTAAACTAAAATAAATATTAATAAAAAAAATAAGGCATTTTCATCTTTATTTTCATCATCACCATCTTCATAATTATAATAATTGATTTTGAAATAAAAATTATATACAAATTTCCTTTTTGAAGGTGTAGAAAAGCTAATTTTTTTGCATTCATTTCCTTTCCCATCAATAAAAATACTAAAGATAGATTATTTGAGTTGGGGGTTGTTTGTTTTTTTCCACTTAACATTAAGTGGATCTGAATTGTACATATTAAGGGGTCATTTATTTTTTCCACTTAATACTTAATAGGTCTGAATTGGACACATTAAAGTGTTTTTATTTGTTTTTTTAAGTGGTCAAACAACTTAAAAATACCAAAAAATAACTTAAAATAAAAAATTAAAAATCCTAATTTATCACTTAACGCCTAATCACCTAATCGTAATTAAAATATATTTTTTTTTCATAATTACAATATTTTCTTGTATTATTATCATTATTATATTAATATATTTCAAGTTTATCTTCATTTAGATATTTTTGTCTTAAAAAAATAAAAAAATCAACACTTTTATTCAGTAGTTAGAAGGAAAAAAAATAAACATATCATTCAAGGTTTCAGTTTATATTTAGTCTTTAGAAAAATTAAGTCTTATTCAGTATTCAATAAAAAAACAAACAATCCCAAATTATTTTTTTTAAATGGTCAAACAATTTAAAAATATTTAGGCAAAAAAATAAACATGTCATTCAAGGTTTCAGTTTATATTTAGTCTTTAGAAAAATTCAGTCTTATTCAGTATTCAATAAAAAAACAAACGATCCTAAATTATTTTTTTTAAATGGTCAAACAATTTAAAAATATTTTTTTAAAAAATAAATATGTTTTTCATATTTTAGGCAAAAAAATAAACTTTTCGTAAAGATACCGGGGTCCAAATTTTTAGAAATTTTAGTAAAAATATCAAAAATATGGCCCTTAAAATATTGAGAATATTCATGATATTTTTAATAAAATATCGAGATTATTTACTCTTTTTTTATTGGAAATATCCACCATTTCAAAAAAAAAAATTAATTAAAAAATAGTTTAAAAAATTGCTAATTGGTGATGTGTTAGTGACGTCTTCAAGCTGGTTGTGTTGAGTCACCGCAGAATTAAGTTCATTAATTTGGCCGAAATATTGGAATTGGAAAATAATAATTCAACAAATAATTTGTCCAAGTAGCTTGACTCACTTACTTTTTCTACCTAAAATGTCATCATTCAGTTTTTGACTTACTTATAATTAATTAACCTTCATTCACATAATCATAAGGTCTTTTTGGAAAAAAAAAAAAAAAAAAAAAAACCCCTCAACAAAAATTAATTTTTTTCCATTAAACTTATATATCTATTCATATTTTTTTTTTTTAAAAAAAATTCTTTTGTTGTGAGCTTTATATTAATATTACGGTCCCAGGGATGAACATAGAAAAATGAGTATAGATACATGTTTTTCCATTCCCATTCCCATTTTCTTGACCTTTTCCCTATCCCTGGATGGTGGAGTTTGGGGTAGGTATATTCATCCTCTCCGTTTCCTATTATCTCTCGTTTAATATAAAATAAAACGATTAGATTTAAAATAAAAATATAATAAAATAAAACCATTCGATAATAATAATCTTAATCTCATTAAAATTAGAATGATTATTATTATTATTATTATATGTATTTAAAATTAAGAATATATAAAAAAAAATATTTTTTAAAAAATTATTTAGAAAAATGAGAAAATGAGGATGGGGGACCTAACACTAACCCCAACCCTATTCCCATTTATTTGGAATTTTTTTTCTCTTAAATGGGGATGGAGATTTTCGACCCCATGGAAAAAAATATTCATCTCTATCGTTCTTTCTAAATAAAAAATTCTGACTTTATCCCCTAACCTGTGAATCGTGTACTTATTAAATTATGAAATCATGAGTGAGGTGAAAATATGATGTGAAGAGGAGAGTGACAAGTGTTATACCTTAATTACCTGGACTTAGACTAAAAAGTTGAAAAATAAATAGAAATTTAGGTGTTTTATCATCATTGCATCATCTTAAATAATAAGTCTTTGGTAAAAGCTCAATTAATTTTGCTAAAATTTCGTTTAGTGGGTGGGACTGAAAACAGCATTAGAGTCTTAAAAGCTACCAGAATATATAAATAAAAATTACACATTTCCAGTTGGTAGTGGTCGAATTTCAATATCAATCATATCCGAGTTTTGGAGAGTTGAATTTGAATTTACCCAAAAGTAAATAGGCTTGCCGGGTCATAGGTGTAGATCTGACTCTTCATATATTTCTATCACCACATGTCCGCCGTGGATTTAACTTGGTGTCACGTTTCCATCACACAATCTATAAAACGATCTTGTTTTTCATTTGCTTACTTGATTCGGATTTTTTGTTTTACATTTAAAAAATAAATATGAAGAGAGGGAAGAGAAATACAGTAATAAATTAATTTTTAAATTTATTAATAAAGATATATTTTGTTGTTAGTTAAACTCCATTCAATTTAACGGTTGATCATATTTGACTTAAAAAAAAAATTAAAATATATAATATATAAAATTACTAATATTTATTTAATCATCAATATAAATTTTATCAGAGTACAAAAACAAAGAGATATATACACAAAGTGTCTTATTTCTTTCTTTCTTTTGCGGGTCTTTTCCTATATTCAAACCCGCAAAAGTTGAATCCGACACAAACCCTACTGTTTTGGATTTGTTATATACAAGCCTATTATAATTAATTACAATGATTTCAATTTGTGATGGTTATCGTTCAATTAACACATGGTTAATGAAATTAATGTATATCCACATGTCAATTGAATAAGATTATTACATTACAAGTTCAAATACAAGTTAAGTTTTCTAGCTACAAGAGGCTACTTCAACTACAATGCCAACTTCATGGTAGCGTATTCGTAAAACAAACAAAAAAAAGGATTCGCTCTTATACAGAGAAGAAACTTACTGGCATCAACGATCCCCTCTTAGTTGCACTAGGGGCGGCGATCGCAATACTGATTTTTTCACTCTCGTGCAGCTGGTCAACAGGCAAGAAATAGAATCTCATGGCTTGAAGATAGTAACTATTGTCACCGAATATTATTCAAAATGTTTTTCTTTTTCTGAAACATAAACAAACCACATGAACATGGTTATGTGCACAATTAACAGTCGACTCTCGATTCTGAATCAAATTTTTCTGGTAACAGAGTTTAAAGCAGAGGAAGTTAAAGTGGCGGTTTTTCAAATTTTTCCAACCAAAGTATCGGGAACGGATAGATTCCCTACTTTATTCTTTTAGCAACACTGAGGACTGATAGGGCCGACAGTGACGACAACGATATTGGGGTGTCTGAATGATGGAGAGTTTTTGGATTCTATCAATGCGACATTAGTAATATTAATTTCGAAAGTGAACAATGCGAGCTCAATCACTGAGTATAGACCTATAAGTCTCAAAGGCTCAAAATGCGTTCATTACTGGAAGGTTGATAACTGACAATGGCATTGTTGGGTTTTGAGTGTTTACTTCCTTTTTGCCGTAAGTGTTTTCGTGGAAATGGATTTATATCTCTGAAACTTGACATGTTGGAAGCATACTACAAAGTCAAATGTAGTTAAAACCGGGTTTCCTTATTGGTTGGGTCTAGATGATCATGCAATGCATCTCTTCGGTCTCATAATCTTTCTTTATCAACGGTGAAGTTTATGGCTACATCTGATCTTCTCGTAGCCTATGCTGAGGAGACCCTCTATCCCCATACTTGTTTCTGTTATGTGCTCAGGGCCTTTCAAGTTTGATTGATGATGATGTTGCATGAGGTATGTACACAGGGTTTCGATGTAGTCGATTGGGGCCTTTCATTTCTCACTTATTCTTCACTGATGATAGGCTCTTGTTCACTAAAGTAACTTCAGATGTAAGTCAGGTGGTTAAAGATTTGTTGGATATGTAACTTCAGTAAATGTCAGGTGGTTAAAGATTTGTTGGATATGTACTCTAAAACTTCAGGTTATGAGATAAATTTCTCGAAAACAACGGTTTGTTTTAATAGGAATGTAACAGCCCCTAACCAATTTGATTTAAACCGAATTCTGGGGATGCAATTTATGTACTGCCATATTAGGTACCTTTGTCTCCCAAGTTATTATAGTCGAGATAAGAAGAGGCTTTTTTATGCAATAAAGGAGTGGGTTTGGTATAAAGTCCAGAGTTGGAAAAACTAGATTTTTCATTAGGAGGGAAAGAGTTTTACCTGAAGGTCATTATTTAGGAAATTCCTACGTACTTGATGTCCTTATTTAATTTACCAAGCTCTCTTATTCATAATCTACACCGTATTTATGCTAATTTTTAGTAGTGCAACGATGCTAACCGGAGACTGATGCGTTAAAGTATTTGGGATAGACTGTGTACTAGTAAATCTTCAGAAGGATTAGGGTTTCAAAATCTGTCTATCTTTAATAAAGCATTATTGGCTAAGCAAGGGTGGGGTTTTTTTTGGTAATCTGAATTCTTTGGTTGCTAGAGTTCTCAAGTTTCAGTACCATCATACATCAGGTTTTTTGCATGCTTGGGTATCTTCTTCTAGCTCTTTTGTCCAGAGAAGTATTATTTAGGGCAGGGAATTAATTAAAAGTGGTTCTAGATGGTGCATTGGTAGTGAATATACAATTCTGGCATATAACGATCGGTGGATTCCTCATCCTTCAACTTTTAAGATCTTATCCCCTCTTTAACTTGGGAAGTTGTCGACAATTAATCAGTTTATGTCTACCTCTGGTGAATGGGATCAAAGCATCATCCGTAGTGCTTTTCTCCACACGCACATGCTTGACAATGAAGGTCTACATTGACGGTATGCTTGTCAAATGTAGCCCATAAACCATAACATTTAGGTCAATGTCTGTCATTCCGATTTATGTCCATGCGAAGCAATTATAGTATCGAGCTAAGAATCGATCAGTCGAGCTCTGATATTTGGTATGAGTAGAGACTCGATTTGGACTTTATACTCGGGATAGTCGGGGTAGATTTATACCTCGTCGAGTTTTTCCATTTGTAGTTTGTGTTGATCAAGCTCAGGAGTCGACTGTTGTAATTGCTATAATGTCGATGACTTGCTTTTCAAAGTGTTTGTATAAAATTCCCTCGAGACTCTTTGTTGCCCTAGAATTTTTCGAACTCTCTACCTGGTTGGGAAGTGAAGAATTTGATGATATGTTGATGGCATCGCTATCATACCATGTATATATGGTTGGCCCATGATAATGTTTTAGGCTGAAGGACAGTCGAGCACCATAAATTTTGTGTCGAGGTTGACTTCTTCTGTGTAAACTGGGAGTGAGATCTCCCCTATGGTGCTCTTGTGTTCACCACTGAAACCGACGAGTACGGTCGAGTGCCGTATAATGTTTGATTCGTCAATCTGCATTTCTCTTAAGGTCTCTAAGAATAGTACATTGGTAAAGCTCTTATTGTTTATTAAGATTCGATTTATTAGATAGTTAGCCACGTGTAGAGAGATGACGAGAGCACCGTGATATGGATTGAGCAGATCTGTGTGCTTGTCATTGTTGAAGTTGATCGTCTAGTCAAACACAAGGTCGACTGATTTATTTAGACGAACTTCAGGATTCCCTGTTTATCGAGTGTGATGCTTTGCTGCTAGAGTGAAAAACACCACTGATTTCTAAATCTCCACTGATGACGTTCACAGTTCTTTCATGTTGAAAGGGTTTTGGGGGTGAAAAACTCTGTTCAAGTTGTCGCTCGTCACATCGAGCCAAAGTATTCTTACCTTTATCTGTGAGATATTCTTTGAGGTGCCCTTTTTTCAAGAGCTCGACTACTTCGAATTTGAGAGCAATACAGTCTTCTGTTTGGTGTCCGTGATTTCCGTGAAAGTCACACCATTTAGTTAAGTACCTTTTATCAGCTGGGCTCGACATTTTACTGGGCTATTTCACTAAATTGCCTAGATTCTTCATAACAGTAACGACTTCACCTAGTGTGATGTTAAGGTTATACTTTGGCACTCTCGACCTAGGCTTTTCTGGTTGTCGTTCCTGTCTGTCGCGTGGATGTCGGTTGTCACATGGCCAGTTATTTCTGCGATTACCAGTAGGATATGGGCACCAAATTGTAGAAGCTGAAATCTACAAAGTAGATCCGGGGATCTATGGTTGGATGATTGTAAGATCAACAACCTGTAAAAGGAAAGAATATGATTGAATTCTTGGGACACCGGGGTGGTGCCAGCCAAATAGTCCCCAATGCTCAAGTTAGCTAACGAAGTCGAGTAGAGAAAAGAAAATTAAATAGATTAAACCTGGAATTATGTATTGTCGAGTGTAGGGTAACACGCAATATGTCGAGCGTACGAGTATTGCGTATCGCTTTGTAATAGGATTTGATTATAGTCGATCGCTGCGTCAGAGCTTGGTGTCGACTTGGTTAAGTGGAGGTTGAACTGTTCTAGTATTGAATGATGATTTAAAAACTTGAGAGTATAATTCGCGTGATCCTTACTTTTGAAGCTTGGGTTCATATATATTAGGGGGGAGTATCGTTTGTTAAAGTTAGTCGAGAGAATCCTACTCCGAGATATCAGGGATCCCTATTATCTCAAGGTAGCCAGTCCGTTAAGGCAGCTATTTTGATCAGGTCTTTGTTTGACTTAGCCTCTGAACGTTTGGGCTTTAAATGACTGTTGGGCCTTAAATATTTATGGGCTGCTTTTTCAATCTTTTTAAAGGCTTTGGACCAGTTGTACGCCCAAGTCTAATTTTATTCATTTTTTAACCACTACACTGCAAAAGCGTTATCGTACAAGATAAGTTTGAGGACTTATGTATCTTCTTTAGCGTATTTGGTATCGGCGAAATAAATCATGTTTGAAGCTACCCAGCTCGATGTTTCTGATATGATGAATTGGGCGCAATTGTTCTTGAATGATTTTAGGAGGTTAATATGGCGTTTCCGATTGCATAACCCTCTCGTTCGTTAGTGGCGAAATGGCAAGTTCCGGCTAGGGGGCTCTTCAAAGTTAACTATGATGCTGCGATTAATACCAAAGGTAACTCGAATGGGCTTGGTTTTGTGATTTGGAGCTTTTCGGCGAGGGGGAGGGGGTTTGTGCCTCGGATAGGCAAATAGTTTTAACTAAACTTGCCCTCACTTTGGAATCTGATATGGTTTGGTTCTGCATGGATTGTCTAATTCTAGCTGAAATGTCAGTTCAGTGATTTGGATCCATTAAGTTGTCTTTTATTATTTATCTTTTAATAGTTAGTAGATTATAATAAAGTGTATATCAATTTTAAAACTTTGACTTAAATTAAAAATTTCAACTTCGACCTATCAATTTGCTCTCAATCCAATGCTGTAATCTATTTTTAACATATTTGAAACTTTTCACCATTAAATTGAAAAGTAAATAGATAAATGAATGTTGAAGTCAGAATTTGTTAAAATTAAAATTAAAAGCTAAAAAATATCTTGACTTCAGTTTAACTTCAAATCACCAAACTAGAATTTGTTACAATGTCCATCAACATTCTTTCAAAATCAATGTTCCAATTTTATTAAATATTAGAATAGCAAAATGCTCAAAGGGTCAAACCAAACCCTAGATAATTAATCTGTTTTATTGGGTAGCTTTACGTATATAATTAATAAACTTAATATTTTACCATTTTGAAACCTTACACACCAGACTTGACTAATGCTAATTCAAATGAAAAGAATTTCTCAGGTTAATTGGTAACATAAAAAATTAATTAATTAACTAAAGTCAAGCTAGCAGAATTTCCAAGACAATGAAAATTTGGCACCCATATAACATTGACCTTGACCTCTGAATCTATAGGTCTTGTATTTGGTGATGTAAAATGGGAGTACACCAAACCAAACCCCAGCTGTGGATTTAGGATGTTAAAAGGGGTGCACTGTTTAGTGTTTGAAAAATTAACCAAATTACATGGTCACTTCAAAAGGTCCATCATTATGATTGTAAAAAGAAAGAGTGATTACAATGGCTATCTAACGCGCAAGTTGGAAAAAACAAGTAATTAACTACCACCAAAGTGTATACTTTTGTTAAATACCCGTCACGTTTGACCTATGTACAATTAAAGTTTGTGAAAATTAAAAAAATAAATAAATAACTTGACTCTAACAAATACAAGGTCACTTGCCTTGGTGGTTGGAGGTCTCAAAATCCTCCAAGCCACCAAGGTTCAAATCTTTGTGTGTACATATAAATATATTTTCCCACCATTGTTCATAAAAACGTAATTGTGTGGGTAGATCTCTTTCCCGTATTGGGAATAGTCCCCTCCCATTGTTAGAAGTAATTGTCTGGGCCGTTGTTGGGAGTCGTTGTCAGATTTAAAAAAAAAAAAAAAAAAAAAAACTTGACTCTAACAAGGGAAAAAAAGTGAAAATTATGTGGTAGCATTTTATAAATTATATCACATTATATAAATGAGGAGTTATACAAATATACAAATATTAATAAATAAACTTGAGATCAGTTGAATTATACTCAAAATCAAAGTTTTAAAAATCTCACACTGAACTCCCCTAGCATTAAGTTCGACTGTAAAAAGTAGGTTCAAGCATCTGCTAATTCGCAATCTATGGTAGATCCACCATGGATCTATACATTTAACCAACTAAAAATCCATTTTGTTATATTAATCTAATCAATTAAAAGTGGATTAACTTGCTAAAGATACATTTAACCAAGCAAAAATTAAATTTAATATACTTACCTATTTAATTAAATAAATTCATTGTAATTTTACTACTTTAATTAAAAGTATATTAAATCAAACATTACATTTTACTTATTTAATCAATTTAGATTCAATGTATACATTTAATCAACTAAAGTTTTATTGTATTATATTAATATAATAAATTAAGATGAATTAATATACTCAAAGTATATTTAACCAACTAAAGATTTATTGTGTTATATTAATCTAATCAACTAAAGATTTATTTTTTGAATTTGGAGGAGAAGAAATTTGAACTCGAAACCTTAAATTATCACTATATTATGTCTACGGGTCACTTTTATTTGGAAGACTATTAGCTTCCTTAAATAAATAGGTTATAATCAATTGGGTATTAACCAACTTAATAACGTTATTTTTGCCATTAAGGGTTCTAGGGGCGTGACCACCTCACCTAAAAAAATACAATTTTTTTACATTTATAATTAAATTTTGAATATTTTTATTAAATATTTAGTATAAAACCATTAAAATATTAGGGAAGGTCGATACAATTATCTCTAGTTTTATATATATAGTTGGGAATTTGATCAAATTGAGTATGGCTTGTAAATTGTGTAACTTTACGTTAGTAGAATGTATGGGCTTACAAATAATAGGCCCAAAAAAGCTTTGTACATCTTTGGATTATGTAGAAGGCTAAGCCCATTTTTCAAACGCTGTCTAATTAAGTTTCAGTTTTCAATTTATAATCAAAGTAATGTTCTATTTGAAATTATTACTATTTTTTTATATACCAGCTTGAACTGGGATATTGTCAGGTTGATCGAGCGCTATTATTATTGAGCCATATTGGGCAATGGTAGTAATTAAAATTATTGATTGAATGGCGAAATTCACACCACTCAATACATATTTGTGCACTCCTCTAATAAATACATCCACTTTTTTTTGTTATTTTAGGAACAAATTCTAAATTGTAGTACCAAAAATATCATTTCTTTTCCTTCAAAAAAAATATATCATTTCTTTTAGGAAAAAAAAAAAAAAACCCACTCAAACTTATTTCTATTATTCACTCAGTATTCATATAATTATTTAAAATTTTACTATTAGGTTTTTATTTTAAAAAGTTTTACTTATAATATTTATAAAATAATTAATGAATGAAAAATATAAATAAAAAAACCAAATTTTTTCAATTCTTTTAATTTAAAAAAATTAAAAAGCTAATAACCAATGACAAATGTTGAAATAATAATATATGTTGATTGAAAAGAAAATGAAAAATAATGTTTGACTGAATAGAAAAACTGTTTAAAGCGTTAATTGTACTAATTTTTCTCGAGTTTAGTGATATGAGTAAAATTTTATATAAATACTTAAAATTGGAACAAATATCTCATACATTTAAATTCAACTTATTAATTAAAGAGTAGTTTGGCCTTTTTAGTTATCAAATTAAATAACTAATTCTATATTGCCCCTAAAGTATTATATAATTATATATCCATCTAAAAGAATATTATAAATTTGCCACATAAGTTACCATAATTTTAATTCTACCTTAAATTAAATTATTTTTTATTTTATTTTTTACAAACAATTACATTTATTTTTTTTAATTTAAAAAATAAATACATTATAAAAAAATAAATATAATTGATGGAGAAACGATATGCTCCTTCGCAAGGAGGCGAGCTTGCACTACCGGTTGAGGTCGGTGGAATTTTTTTTGTTAAATAAAATTTAATTGATGTTTGTGTTTTGGTAAATATGAGGTTAGGAACAGATTTTTTGTGGTTTGGATAATGAAGATGAATGGATTGAGTTTTTGTTTGAGTGGATTGATTTTTGGTGTGGGTGATAAATGAATTTTATTAAAAATAAAAACAATAGGTCCACATTTATTTTTAAAAAAACTAAAATTTTATTATTAGGGTGAATTGCACTCAAGTACCCTAACTTTTATCATAATTGCACGCTTAATGCCAGTTTACCATAATTGCACTCTAGTACCCTGTAATCCGTTGACCACCGTTAGAGTAACGGTTGACTAAACGGATTCAGGGGTAAAATGGTCTTTTACGTTTAAATTTATTTTTAAAAAATTTAAAAAATCATCCAACCAATAAGAACATGCCACGTCATATTTTAATTAATTTAAAAAAATATTTTTTAAAAAACCAAATCAACAAAAAAAAAAAAATTTGAAAATTTTTTCAAAGAACACAAACCCAGATTTCTGGGTTCATGGTTGAACCCAGATCTGGGTTCATGCTCGAACCCAGAAACTGGGTTCGAAAGCGAACCCAGATGCTGGGTTCGCGATCGAACCCAGCGTTTGGGTTCGATTGCGAACCCAGTTGCTGGGTTTACGATCGAACCCAGCTTCTGGGTTCGATTGCGAAAAGCTGGGTTCGATCGCGAACCCAGCATCTGGGTTCGAACGCAAACGCAGTTACTGGGTTCGCGATCGAACCCAGCTGGGTTCGATCGCGAACTCGGTTCATCTGGGTTCGAAGATCTGATTTTCAATTTTTTTTTTTGTTTTTTCCATTGAGGGGCATTCTCGTCGTTTTGCCTGAATCCGTTTGGTCAACCATTACTCTAACGGTGGTCAACGAATTACAGGGTACTAGAGTGCAATTATGGCAAAACTGGCATTAAGCGTGCAATTATGATAAAAGTCAGGGTACTTGAGTGCAATTCACCCTTATTATTATATAAAAATAAAGTATAAAATAATTAAAATAGGGGTATTTCAAGCATTTCATAATGAAAGTCTAGTTAAAGGTTAAGTTATACGGCGATCAATTGACGGGAAGGGAGGTTTATATAATTTTGACTAAAAGGTTTATCTAGTTGCAATTAGGTTTAAATTTGAGGAGGTTCGTGAAGTGTGCCAAGTAATAATTGATAAAAGGGAAAATTGTAAAAACTCCCAGATTTAGGTAATATTGCCATCAACGGTAACTTTTTATCATAATTGCACAAATATTCTCTAGACGGGTGGATTAACTATTAACTAACTAATTCAAGGGTGTGATTATTGAATCATTTTTCAGTTTAGTCAAATCACCCTTCAAATGACCATTTTACGGTTTAAAATCAGTTAAACTGTCTTTCAAATAGTTATTTAATAACTTTTATCGAAAAATAAAATAATAATTAAATAACTATTTGAATGATAGTTTGGTTATTTTTCGATTTAGGGTTAGTTAAACATCAAATTTAATTGTAGTTAATAGATTTTAGGAACTATTTATGTAATTATAGTAAAAATTACCACTAAGTGCAATATTACATGAACTTAAAAGAAGTTTGTGCAATTTTTACTTGATAAAATCATAAAACTCCAAAACAAGTACATCTTAACTGCAGCAGATAATGAAAAAAGACAAACTGACATAGGAAACAAGTTATACTGAGGAAGATTTGCATTGATATCTTAAACCTTTACTGAATCATACCCCTTCAGTTATAACTTATATGACAAGTCATTTTCTGTACTTATGCTATAACATAAATTTAACTTAAAACGTAGATACTTCCAATATAAATTCATTCCATAAATATTTTAATTTGCTTTGAGTTTGTATATACAGATCCTTGCTCTCTCTGATAGTTGTGGCACCTGCATGCAGAGGTAGATGTAGGGAGGGGGATGACGGCCCCACTAATTTTTTAATTGTTAAAATATAATTTTTTAACTTCGTCTCTTCATCCATGTCATGTAAATGTATATCACTTTTGTTCGATTCGCTACTTAAGTCAACAAGATCTCATGGTAGTCAATCGCACAACATATAAATAAATATATATTAATTACATAATCTTTTTATCAAGAGTTAGAATAATTAATGTTGTTAATAACAATTATTATACTAATTTGTATCTTAAAAGTCCCCTTGAAATCCTTGAAACAAAATCTGAGGGAGAAAAAGGGCAGCAAAGTGAGATTTATGTTAAACTAGTTTTTAAGGAATCTAGGCAGGGGGTGATTGGTTTAAATGTTAAAGAGAATGAGCAAAAGCCTTACAGCGTGTACTATATTCTTATTGTTTATATTGAAAAAGTATATATAGGGAGTCTTGAAGAAGGTCTACGTCCATTAATTTGATTCACTCTAATTGCGTCTACATCATCTTCCACCACCAGTATTATTATTTCTATTAATCTGTATTACCAAAAGATAGACTTAGATTGTCCCGGTAACTCGGTGGCAAAGGTGCTCATTCAGCTTGGCAATGATCCAGATTCAATTAACCACCACCGCAAGTGGTATGTCAAAAAAAAAAAAGAGATGGACTTGAATTGTGTGCCGAGCCAATCTTAGAAGCTTTTTGACACTTGAATAATACGTATCGCTAGAGAAATCCATATGTAAAGATAGAGATTGTAGGGATGAGTCTCACATTGAAAACATATAACCCAAAAAAATGGTATATATAGTGTTGAAGGTTACAACCCAATATACTAATATTTTATTAGGTTGTAAGGTGATCCACCAATATATAAAAATATAACAAATGTAGAAACTTAATATGGTATCAGCGCTTGATTTAACCCTAGAGTTCGAGTTTGAGTTTAAGTCTCCCATTCAATTTGTATGTTTATGTATTTGTTAAGTAATATACATTTGCATTTGGGCCTTATATCACTAATTGAGCTCTTTTTTGATAGCTTAAATTGTTAGGTATATTGGTTACTAATGTGGTATCAGAGTTTAGTATCTAGGAGGCTTACGGTCCGTTTGGAAGAGTTTTTAGAAGTAGAGCTTTTAAAAGTAGAGTTTTTACAAGTAGAGCTTTTAAAAGTAGAGTTTTTACAAGTAGAGCTTTTAATAAAAAATCATTGGTTATTTGATTGTCAATTAAAAAAGCTCTTTGAAATGATAGGATTACCAAAAGGACAAGATTTTAAGTTAAAAGAGTATTGTAAAATTAACAAACTTTAATAGAGTTATATTAGATATTTTAATATTTTTAAAAGCTTAAAAAGATTTACTTGAAAAAGTCTAAAATTTGAGTTTCTCCGAGTATATATAAAACAGCTTTTTCAATCGTCTGAAAGCTCTACTGGACTATCAACCAAACGACAAAAAAAAAAAAAAATATTAAAAAGAGCTTTTGGGAAATAAGTTATTTTGGCCAATAGATAAACTCTTCTAAACATACACTTAAACTTTTAATTTTTAGGTTTAGTTATTATTAGCACAAGTGAAGCTTTTTGACACTTGAATAATACGTATCGTTAGAGAAATCCATATGTAAAGATAGAGATTGTAGGGATGAGTCTCACATTGAAAACATATAACCCAAAAGAATGGTATATATACCGTTGAAGGTTACAACCCAATATACTAATCTTTTATTAGGTTGTAAGGTGATCCACCAATATATAAAAATGTAACAAAGGTAGAAACTTAACATGGTATCAGCGCTTGATTTAACCCTAGAGTTCGAGTTTGAGTCTCCCATGCAATTTGTATGTTTATGTATTTGTTATGTAATATACATTTGCATTTGGGCCATCTATCACTAATTAAGCGCTTTCTTGATAGCTTAAACTGTTAGGTATATTGATTATTGATATGGTATTAGAGCTTAGTATTTAGGAGGTTTATAGTCCGTTTGGAAGAGTTTTTAGAAGTAGAGCTTTCAAAAGTAGAGTTTTTACAAGTAGAGTTTTTAATAAAAAATCATTGATCGTTTGGTTGTCAATTAAAAAGGCTCTTTGAAATGATAGGATTACCAAAAGGACAAGATTTTAAGTTAAAAGGGTATTATAAAATTAACAAACTTTAATAGAGTTATATTAGATATTTTAATATTTTTAAAAGCTCAAAAAGATCTACTTGGAAAAACCTAAAATTTAAGTTTTTCCGAGTACATATAAAACAGTTTTTTTAATTGTCCGAAAGATTTACTGGGCTATCAACCAAACGATAAAAAAAAAAATTGAAAAAAGCTTTTGAGAAATAAGTTATTTTGACCGGTAGATAAATTTCTCCAAACATACACTTAAACTTTTAATTTTTAGGTTATAGATGTTACTAGCACAAGTGAAGCTTGTAATCATGACCAATAAAAATTGTATGTAACATGCATGCATATTAATTCGATTTTATTAGATACTCTTTCTCATAAATATTTTCTTTTGCTCACGGATCATGACTAATCGTTGAAGCTAGCTAGCTAGATAGATTGTAATCATTAAAGTCCAAAATGTGTTGTTTTTATATTTTATGAACTCAAATTATTTTTGGCTTCTGATGTGTACGAAATTTATCTAATTCTAAGTTGCTACAGAAGAATCCTTGGCAAGTGACTTCTCATATTACTATAAGAGCATCCATAAAGATTTCAAAAATTTTATATTTTGCTTTTTTAACTGTCCTGAATAATTTACTAAACACCGAATGATAACTGAAATGTTAAGCTCAAATGATATGTTTGGTTTTTATTTTTTTTACTGTTAGTGTATAGCTTAGACTAATTTAGCCCATTGGACTTAGCCTAGTATTACTTATACTACACACATACCTATCCTATATAAGGCTCCCTATTGTATATTATTATATACTCATCAATATATAGACTATTCAGTCTTTCTCTCTCACTTTATATTGTTAACATGGTATTAGAGTCTTGTCCCTAACTTTCTGGTTCCTGTGGATATCTCAAGCGTTCTTCCGCTGCCCTCGTCTTCATCTAGTAGTCACTGTCAGAAGCGAGTCATCGCCGTTACACCATATTCCTTGCAACTCTCGGATCTCATCGTTCCGCTCATCCAACTGCAAAAGCAAAGGCATAGAGTGACAGAACAGCCAATCCCGAGCAAAACCCAACCGGGAACTGTAGCACCCCCCGACCCGACCCGAGGAGACCGACCCGGGGCGCGCTACTCGGACTTTCAAAACTTTCTAAAAATTCATTTTGTAAACAGAAAACCATATAAATTATAGTTTAAAAATCGTTTTCGAGTGAGCCCATTCAATACAAACTTTTTTTTTTACAAAAATTCGGCAGAGTACCGTTTGTTTTTCGGACTTTCCAAACCTATTTTTACACATAACAATTCCAATACAATTTCCAACAACACTTCTATAGAATTTCAAACAGTTGCGCACTCTGCCGTTTAGTGCGACTTATCAAAACAGTTTATCACAATTTATAAAGAAAACAAATCAGACTTTACTATTTACAAACATTTTTAATAATAAAGGACATAAATCATAAACTAATTTAATTACAAAACATTTTACATAACAAAAGTATATATATACACATAATAAAAGTATAGCTACCCAACAGTACAATCTCTGTGACTCGGTCTGCAACTCATTCTTCCTTCAGTCCTTAGGCTCTTCTGGATTCCTGGTACCTACGCGTTAGAAACAAACTAACGCGCTAAGCATAAAGCTTAGTGGGTGTACTAAAAATTCAATTAAATAACTCACAATATAAATATCTTTTATGAATAAATAAACCACAATATATATATATAATATCTCGAATCAATTTCAAAATCAAATGAATTTCAAAATCAGAGCATTAAATAAATTCAATCACTTTAATTTCAATAATGCGGTCAGTATATAAATGCAATCAATAAAATCATTCGGTTCATCTTTCAATTTCAATCAATTCTGGCCCACTAGAATACTAAACATTCTAGGACTGGAATATGGGTCAATGTGACGTCCGGGGTTGCCCCGCAACAACAGTCACTGATATCAACGTGATTGTCCGAGATTGCCCCGCAACAACAATCACTAGTATCATTGTGATCGCCCGAGATTGCCCCGCAACAACGATCACTAAAATCGGTGTGATTGTCCGAGATTGCCCCGCAACAACAATCACACAATAATAACGGCGCAGTACTGCTCAGTAAAACCCAGCTGGTATACCAACCTCCTATATCCATTTCTATGTCTAAGTATCCTAGGGCCGTTACAATAATTAAATTTTCAAGTAATCACAATATATTACAAATCATAAACAATAATCCTGTGAGCAGTATTTTTCACAAATCATAACAGTCAAAATATTCGAAATCGAAATTGAAATACGATTTATCACAAATCAGTCCAAAATCAACAATAATCATACAAAAATATAAATCATGTATTATTAACGGAATCTACGAAATCGAAAGAAAACCAAGATGTGATCTAACATCAACGTGTTCCAAGATCAACCATAGATGCAGCAAATACATATAAAATAGACACTTTACTTAGGAAAAATCAAAATCGAAAACTTTAAACGAAATCGAAAACGAGAAACAAAAACGATAACTTAAACGAATACGTAATCGAAATATTTCTCGTAACGGTTTCAAAAACGAGAGTACACCTACTTGGAATCCGTGTTTTTCGTTCGACAAACCGCGGTTCCACGATTTCTTTCCCTTCTCCTTTCCTTTCCTTTCCTCTTCTCTTCTTCTTCTTCCTCTTTTTCTTTTCTTTTCTTTCTTCTTCTTCTCTCTTCTTCTTCTTCTTTTTCTTCTCTTTTCTCGGCTCTTTCTCTCTCTTTCTCTTACTGTTCTGTTTTCTCGCTTCTGCGAGAAACTTCTTCTTTTTTTTATATTTTTTTTCGCTACCGCGACCGCCGTCGCGACCTGTGGTCGCGACACCAGGTCGCGATGCTCACTGGACCATTCGCACCGCCTTCGTCGCGAGCGCGCCTTGGTCGCGCGAGAGATCGCGATGCTCTCTGCCAATTTTGGCAATTTCATCGCGAGCAGTCCATCGCGACCTGTGGTCGTGGTGGCTGGTCGCGATACTCACTGCCTGATTTTGCCATTTTCATCGCGAGCGAGCTGTCGCGACCTATGGTCGCGGTGACCAGGTCGCGATACTCACTGGTCCAGTTTTCAAATTTTTTTTTCATTTTTCACTATTCAAGCTGGTCCGCTGGAAATCATAAAATAACCATACATTTAATTACATTTACACCCCCTTAAATAGTAAAAATTTATTTTTCACATATTTCACATATATCAAAAATTCATTACCCGAAATCCGGGATGTTACAGGAACGGCCAGAAACAACTTCACACGTGTCGCCTAAATTTTCTGCATCTTGAGCATGCGCTCCACGGGCCTTCGCGCGCCACCACGCGCAGTTAGCATTGCCACGCTAGCCCTAGCATGCCATGTTAGCACACGCATTGACAGTTGATTTTGACCGTTGACTTTAACAGTTGACGTTGATCGTGACGGCCGTTGACTTTGACTACCGTTGACCAAAGTCAAAATTTTTTAACTGGGTCTGTCTCCTCAGTTTTTCGCGTAGATTCTGATTCTGGGCTCTATTTCTTCATTTGAGGTCTCTAAATCCCACTTTTTGGTCTTTTTCTTCATTATGGCTCAATAAAACGAACAAAATATCATTCTTCCTTTCACCATTATGTTGGATGGTCCTACTAGCTATTATGCATGGTCTCAGAATATGACTGTCTTTCTCAAAGGTTGTAAATTGTGGAGGTATGTAACTGGATCAATTCCTAAGCCAGTACCAAGCCCTAAGTCCAGAGCCACAACTGCTGAAGATGCATCGAAGACTGCTGTTACAGTGGATGATTATGAAGAACGCCTAGAGGAATGAGAGAGTATTCAGAGTAAGATCTTATCTTGGTTTATCAATACATATGTTCCCTCCATTTATAATCTTCTTCCTCGTCTTGAGACTGTTGTGGCTGCTTGGAAATTTCTAGCCGATCGCTATAATTGCACTAATGATTCAAACTTATAGTTCCACATTGAACCAAAACTTTATCAAATGCGCCAAGAAACAGGTCAGTGTATTTCTGATTTTTATACTCAGACTTCTACTATGTGGGAATAACTCTCTGCTACAGATCCTCCACTAGATTTTCTAAGAATATTGAGCTCTTTGTCAAATATTGGGATCACCATCAAGTTATGCACTTTATGATGGGTTTACGTGAGGATTTTGAGCCTACTAAAGCCTTTCTGCTTAGCCGGTCTCCTACTCTTTCTCTTGATACTGCAGTCAAGGAGCTCATTTCTGAGGAGAACTATTGGCCTACTCTTCACATGTCATCCTCTAATCATGTATTGGCTACACCATCTCCACAGTCTCTCATTGCTGCACTCACTGCTCCTCCGCGAATAAACTTTGGGCGTCCCACCTCTCAGTATTCCAAAGGTACTCGCTACGAGTTTTGTCGTGCTAAAGGCCATGCCATCTCAGTTTGTCGCAAGCTGCAGAAATTTATGCAAGAACAGAATAAAGCTTCTTTTCCTCAAGCAGCTACTATATGTCCTTCAGGTCCATCGGTTCTTACAAGTCCATCTTTGGCCTCCTCACTTACTACGGCTGATATTGAGGCAGTAATTTAACAGGTTTTATTTCAAACTTCTAGTGCCTTTCCTGTCACCTCAGGTAAACAACCTTGATTTTTTGATACTGCATGTTGTAACCATATGACTCCTGATGAATTCCAATTTTCTAATAAGGCATCCTTAGAACACCCTATCACCATTTACACTGCTGATGGAACTCCTATGCCTGTTAGTCATAAATTAACAATCTTTTCTCCTTGTTTATCTCTTAGTGACACTTTTCATATCCCAAAGTTATCCCTCAATTTGCTTTATGTTGGTCAACTTTGTGAATTAGGTATAGATCTTCTTTTTACTAATCATGGTATGGTGGCACAGGATCCGCGAACGGGTCAAGTGCTTGGGACAGGCCGTAAGGTTGGTCGTATGTTTGAGGTTCATGACTTAAGAATTCCTTCACAAGTTGTTTTGGCAGTTGCTACCACTGCCACCCCCTCACCTGATCTATGGGATGCTCGTCTTGGTCATCCATCCTTATTTCGTCTTCAACTGTTAGCTTCTCAAAGTCATTTAGGTTCAATTAAGTTTCAAAAATTTGATTGTACTTCCTGTTATTTTGGCAAACAAACAAAATTACCCTTTAATATTAGTAACTCTTTTTCTTCTGCACCTTTTGATCTTATACATTTTGATATTTAGGGTCCTGCACCTGTTCCTACTAAGGGGGGTCTAGATGATGTTTCTCGATATACTTGGGTTATCTGCTTCACCATAGGTCTGAACTTGTGTCTATTTATCAAATATTTCATAAAATGATTCAAACACAGTTCAATCGCACCGTTAAAGTCTTTCGATCAAATAATGCTCAAGAATAAAATGATAAATCTTTCCTATCCTTTTTAGACAGTCATGGGACCTTTACTCAATGATCTTGTCCTTACACCTCTCAGCAAAATGGTCGTGCAGAATGAAAACATCATCACATTCTTGATGTTGTCCGTACCTTTCTCATTTATGCCTCTCTTCCTGAGCACTTTTGGGGTGAGGCCGCACTCACTGCTATTTACACCATTAATTGTATTTCTTCACCAACTACACACAACAAATCACCATTCGAGCTTCTTTATGGTCAAAACCCTAACTACTCCTCTCTTCGGGTTTTTGGTTTCGCTTGCTTTGTCTCTCTTCCTCTCATGAACGCACAAAGCTCCAGCCTCGTGCCCGTCTCTGTTGTTTCATTGGTTATGATGTATCTCAGAAGGGGTTTCGCTGCTATGATCCCATTGTTCATTGCCTTTATGTTTCTCGTCATGTTAAGTTTTGGGAACATTGTTATTTCTCGAGTCTTCAGAGTTTCCTACATCCTCTTCCTTCGAGTCTTCCATTTTTACTGATCTTTTTCTCCCTCTCTATCCTAAACTTGTGAAGGATTCTTCGATATTGGCTGCCTCTTCAGACGACTCATCTCCGACTTTTTCTTCGACATATGACCCATCTGTCTTGGATCCTGTGGCACCACCCTCTTCTGGGTCTCCTGTTGGTCCTGAACTTCGTCGTTCCACTGATTATCACTGCTCTTTTGCTCTTGCCACCCTCTATGAACCTCACACCTATCATAAGGCCCATACTGACACTCTTTGGCAGCAAGCTATGAATGAAGAACTAGATGCCCTTCATAAGAATCACACTTGAGATACAGTTGATTTGCCTCATAGTCAGTCTGTAGTAGGTTGTCGGTGGGTTTACAAGATCAAGGCCAAGGCTTATGGATCTGTTGAACGATACAAGGGTCACCTAGTTGCCAAAGGCTTTACTAAGGAGTATGGCATTGACTATAAGGAAACCTTTGCTTATGTTGCTCGCATTACATCTGTCAGATGTCTCATTAATGTGGCTGTTGTTCGCCGTTGGCCTCTTTATCAAATGGATGTGAAGAATGTTTTCCTCAATAGAGACCTCTAAGAAGAAGTGTACATGCAACCACCTCCTAACTATTCACACTCAAGCAGTCAAGTTTGTCGCCTTCGCTGTGCTCTTTATGGCCTCAAGCAGGCTCATCGAGCTTGGTTTGAAAAGTTTAGCTCAGTTGTTGCTCAGCAGGGTTTCACTTCGAGTCTTCATGACATTGCTCTCTTCGTCCGAAGATCCTCTGCTGGTATCACTCTTATTCTTCTTTATGTTGATGATATGATTATTACTGAAGATGATTCTGCAGGTATCCGCTCTCTTCAGCACTTCCTTAGTCAGCATTTTGAGATGAACGATATGGGCACTCTTAGCTATTTTCTTGGGCTTGAGGTTACCTCATCCTTTGATGGAAACTATCTTTCCCAAGCTAAATATGCTTCTGATCTTCTCTCCAGGGCCCGTATCACCGACAACAAGACTGTTTTCACTCCCTTAGAATATAATGCAAAGCTCACACCCTTGGATGGTAAACCTATATCCGATGTTACTCGCTATCGTCAGTTTGTTGGTAGTCTGATCTATCTCACAGTTACTCGTCCAGATATTTCACATGCCATGGGTATGGTTAGTAAGTTCATGGATGCCTCTCGTTCTGTCCACTATGCTGCCGTTCTTCGGATTCTCCAATATGTCAAGGGCACACTTTATCATGGTCTACACTATTCCTCTCAGTTTTCTCTCGAGTTTCATGCTTATTTAGATGCGGATTGGGCAGGTGATCCGACTGATCGATGCTCTATCACAGGTTTCTGTTTCGTGTTGGGCACTTCTCTTGCCTCATGGCGTAGTAAGAAGCAGAATGTTGTTTCTCGTTCGAGTACTAAGGCTGAGTATTGCGCCCTTGCCGACACCACCTGCGAGCTTGTCTAGCTTCGCTGGCTCGTAGCTGCAATAAATGCTCCACAGCCCACTGTCATTCCTCTTTATTGTGACAATCGTAGTGTTATCTACATTGCTCATAATGATGTCTTCTATGAACGCACCAAACACATTGAGATCAACTGCCACATCACTCGCCAGCAACTTAAGAAAGGTAATCTCAAGTTGTTCTCCATCTCCTCTGCTGACCAGCCTGTTGATATCTTCACCAAATCTCACCCGCCTGGTCGTCTTCGAGATCTTATATCCAAACTCTAGTTGGCTACCTCCTTGCCACCTTGAATTTGAGGGGGGATGTTAATGTATAGCTTAGACTAACTTAGCCTAGTATTACTTGTACTACACACATACCTAGCCTATATAAGGCTCCCTATTGTACATTATTATATACATATCACTATACAGACTATTCAGTCTTTCTCTCTCACTTTATATTGTTAACATTTACCAAAAAAAAAAAATGAAAGATCGATAATGGTATTGAAAAGTGATGAAATAAACTATCATTTGTCATTAACCATTAGTCATAAAAGTTTAAACTGATAGAAAATGGCACAACTATAGTATTTAAGTCATAGGTTGAAGGATTTTATAACGTTAACATGCCCCCTCACGTATAACATGGATATGAGGGCAAATACCCCGGACACACATTATGTGTGCAAGAACAAGATAATAAATGCCCCGCACATATATTAGACGTCTTCTACCATATAATATGTGCATGAATAAGAAATTAAGAGAAAATGGGAGGGGTGAAGAGGGTTTGAACCCGAGACCTCCTCGCTCTGATACCATGTCATTAAAAATTAGGTCTAAAAGTTTAAGTTAATAGGAAATGACACAATTATAGTATTTAAGTCGTAGGTTGATGAGTTTTATAATACGTTAACATCAACTCTATATAATATAAACAAGTTTTGTTTAAAGCTATTTATCATAAGTAATAGGTTAAAAGAAAGAAAATTGTATTATGTAAAATTATGATAAATTAAAAATATGTTATGATAAATAGGTAAGCCATCATGCTTTCTACGATGTTGTGGATTTTGGCTTGATTGTCTATCACAACTTTAAGCCACTCTCAAAAGCCTCCGTTCGTGCTTCTTTCTCATTCCTCTTGTCGATGACTTGGAGTGGGAGATAAGACTTTGGGTGTTGGTGATCAAGAGTAAGGTTGACAGAGTCAACCTCCTCTTAAGTGGATGATGATAGAGTGATTTTCATTTGTGGGAAATTTGGCTAGCTAGAGCTAGAATGTTTTATAGATAATTGGGTACAAACTTAGGCTGGATATGTCCCTACAGATGGCGCCATTGTTGATGGAAAATTTTTCACCAATTAGAATTGTGAGATGACCCTTGGATGAGGTTAACTCGGGGGTTAGGTTAACTAAGTTGAACTAGAGCTTTTATGCACCTTGAAATGATGTGTGAGGTCTTCAATTATGAAGTGAACACCTGCAAAATGAAAAACCAGGCCAGGGCGATGCCAGGGTTGGCCGGCGACTGCTCTCCAACGCTCAAGGTAGTGACTTAGAACCTGCGAGGTGGTGATTCACTTGGAATCGACCAGCGACCAGCGACAAGCTTAAAGAAAAAAGTGTTAGTGCAAAAAAATGAAGATTTAGTAGGGAAGTGCACCTGTTATATATGTATTTACTATGTTCTTATTATGTATTGTCTAGTTATAAATTGTAATCCCTTGTTGTACATTTATTATTGTAGGTTTTGTCTCCTATATTTATAACACTTTTTTTTTCGGATTGAGCTTGTCCTTTTCTCTCATTAAGCGATATGGGGATAGATCATGGTTGTGTGGATGAAACATATGTGACTTTATCCTTGTTAGGTGGCTATAGAGCATTATGGTTAATTAAAGATGTTTGAATCAAAGTCTTCCTAATTATCGACGCCGTAACCTATTAGAAAAAAAAAAAAAAAACCTCATGAGGTGATCGCCATGGCGACCGGGTAAGAGTGTACCTCGGGTAACCTATCTTGCAACCTGGTAAAAAGAAAATAACTTGGATGATGTAGCTTTAGGTTATCAAAGTTTGGTTAATTCGTACTCAAAAGTTCAAATTATCTTGCTATGAGTGTGTCAAATCTCATCATACCACCGAGGTCAATTAATTCGCTCGACAGCCGACTATGGATGGTGACAAATTTTATCATTAACATCATCATTCGCTATTTGTCATGAAATGTATAAATATTATTCGAATTCTACTACCATATACGAACAATAAACTAATTAAAGCACGAAACCTTTTATGTAGAAGATCAATAGTTGCGAGACAAATATAACTATAAAGTGAATGAAAATTTATTTTGTATTTTGTTAAATGGAGAAAGGAACAAAATGAGAATCTTTTTAAAGATTTTCACTGTCATCTAACCTGTAAAAATGTATATAGATATATAGAAGCCCTAGCAATAGCAATGTACTAGCATCAACTCAATTCAAAAGGCTAATGGAGCAAGCAAGACAGCAATACGACAGCTGCAGACTGAGTTTGAATGAATAACGTGTCATGATTCTAATTACCTAATGTTAATGTAATGTATCCCCACCACTTCTTTTACCTTCTTTAATGGCTTTTTCTTCGCTTTCTTCTGCTCATTTTGATATCATCTGGGGCCTGCTGTCCTTTTCATATCATATGTTCAACTTAACTTGGGGGGTCGTCCGCACTCTTAACTGTTAAATCGATTATTCCGATCAAATCAAATTAATTTAAGTCGGTCGGTTTGATTTTATTATATAAAATAATCTCATTGGTTTGTTATACTACTATAAGATTAATAACTGTCTGGATCTATTGATATCAATTATTAAATTCACAGTCCGAATATCTACTCTCATAACGGGAGACAGTTACTTTCAGAGTAAGGAGAAAAAACCATCCACACATACTGGTAAATACACATGGTGAGACTTGAACATTCACTGTTAATATAAAAGGTAGGTGCACTAACCATTTGAGTTTTGAGTGGTTGTGCACAATCCGATTGTTTGTGAGTTCTATTTTATCAAATTTAATAATTTAACATAAACTATTACTTACTTAAAAAAATATATATAAATTATTAATTAATTTATTAAATATAAAAAAAATTGAACTTAACCTTATATGTACATTTAAGTTAAAGTGGTGAGTGCATCTCTCTTTCACATTAATAGAGGTGAAGGTTTAAGTTATATCATGTATATTTATAAGTATGTATGAATAGTTTCTTCTCTTTTTACAGAATAGATATATCTAATTATGAAATTATATATCTAAACTGTATGTTTAGTGATTAATCTCAATAGATCCAGCAGTTTTATTATTAATATTGTAATTGTATTTAAAAAAAAAACTAATTTTATATTATTATTTTAGCTTCTTTTAACGGCTTTTTCTTTGCTTTCTTCTGCTCTTTTCATGTCATCTTATAATTATACTGAATTATTTCTTTGTTTACATGAATTTTTATTTTTGAGTACAATAAATTAAATGAATTTAGAAGAAGTCAATTCTAATTGTTTGTTATTTATAATGTTGATATTTATTTATTTTACGAGATTTTAACAAGTTAGGCAAAATACAAATGTTAAATGGTGGAAATTAACCGGGAATTAAATGTTTTTGCATGCATGATTGCATTTTAAATATTGAATTAAACGTTGAGTTGGTCCCAATAATTCTTTGATCCGTAAAAGTGTCAAATTTTAAAAAAAATATTGAATTAAACAAAAATATTTAAATAAAATTATATTCATTTTCTTGGGCTCCTATGAGGTTACATGGATCATTTATGGTTATGATTACTTGTACGTTCTTCTCCATGCGTGTGTCTACTACCTACCCCGGACCCAGACCCTGACAGGAGTTCAGAATATTACACTTTAAAAAAAGAAAAAAATTTGCAAATATGTGATATTCTTATATTTACGAAAATAGTATATAAATTAGTGGATAATCTTACCATTAAAAGAAATTAGTCTATTAAATTATATTAATATATATATATATATATATATATATATGTATATAAATAAATAAAAATTCTCAAGTCAGCATTCCTAGTACTACTCCTCAATATGGTTCAATGGTAAAGACGCTTATTCAATTTATCAATGATCCAGGTTCAAGTCACAACCACCAAAAGTGGTATGTTAAAAAAAAAAAGTCAGCATTCTTAGAATAATGTTTATGACTAAAAAGTCAGCACTCATTCGCTCCCTAACTTTTTAAAATACATTAATTTGATCTTTATGATTAAAAATTTTTGACGATCAAATCTGATATAAAGTATAAATTGATAATTTTATATTTTTTATTAAATTATTAAATTAGAATAATATTTTTACCCTTTAACTTTTTAACAATTTTCATATTTTACAGTCTAATAAAAATTGATATACGTTATAAAAATTTAATTTTTTAAAAATACTTAAAAAAGATTAAATAAAATAATTAAATTTATTAAAAATAAATATAATTAAATTTATTTAAAATAAATATAATTAAATTTATTAAAAATAAAAATAAAAATACTATAAAAATTTAACCTATTTTTACATTTGAATAATTTAATCTTGTAGATAACTTAACAAGAAATTGTTATTTATTATAAAATTTATATTATTTTTGAAATACTTAAAAATGATTAAATAAAAAATAAAAATGATAAAATTTATTAAAAATTAAAAATATTTGAAAGTAACGTCATTTATTAAAATAAAAATAAAATTCAAGATTAAATACTTATAAAACTCTAAGTTTAACAAAAAAAATTAAAATGTTAAAAATATTATATATATACATATTTTAGAGTATACTATATAGTATATATATATTAATTATATATATATATATATATTATAATAGAATTACAATATATATATGCATTTATTATTATATTATAAAATTAAAATATAATAATAAAACCGTTATATATATAAATTTATTATATATATGGGGGAGGGGGGGGATATTAAATTTTATTTTATTTTTAAGAAATCGTATTACTTTTAAGATTTTTAAATTTTTTTATTTTTTATTTTTAATAAATTTTATCATGTTTATTTTATTATTTAATTATTATAAGTGTTTTTTAAAAAATTAAACTTTTATAACGTATATTAATATTTTATTAGACTATCGAAATAAATAAAGTTATTAAAAAATTAAAGGGTAAAGTATCATTTTAATTTAATAATTTAATAAAAATACAAAATAATTAGTTTATATTTTATATTAGGTTTGACTATCAAAATTTTGGTTATAGACATTAAATTAATGTATTTTAAAAAAGTTAGGGACTATATGAGTTAAAAAAATAAAATTAGATCAAAAAGTGATATTTTATATTACATTAGGGTACTCCATTGTAGTTTAAGTAAAAGTACAATCTCATTGCAATATAACCAAATATCAGTATATCTTATTGCAATTTGCCCGTATTATAATGAGTACCTTTTAATTACAATCATGGATCAATTAAATTAATATAAACGCCTTTTTTTTTTTGAAAGGAGTATAAGTGCAACATTAATAACTGTTGGGACCTGCCAAGATTAATTAATAAACGCGCGGCCCAAATAAAGTAGAGAAATGACAACATCTCTTATTAAAACACAAATTTCGGAATCACCGTCTTCAAATAAAATAGAGAAATGTTAGGAGGAATCATAATAGTAGTATGAAATTATTGCATCTAAACAATTCGATGCATGACAAGATGAGGTTGGTTTAGTGGTTTACCTCTCACACTTACACCTTCAAGGTTATGAGTTCAAGTTGTATCTCCTCCCCAAATTCCGAATTATTCGTAATTGATTATAAAAAAAAAAAAATTGATGCACGAGAATGCTCATCTATGATCTAGCGAGACTCTTTTTTTTTTTTTGTTTAATCTACGAGATGGTCCCCATATACATTGGTATAAGATTAATCTCTGCTTGGTTCGGGAGGTTAGTAAATGTCTAACCATAGATGCACTCCACTAATATGAAGATTCATCCGCTCAGTGTTAAACTTGGGCATTGCCAAAACGATCTACTCCCTATTTAGTGTGTAGTGACCAACTACACTACACCTAATAGTTATCTAGCGAGACTCCTTCATCAAGCTATAATAATGCTCACGAGTGCCAAGCCAAATAGAATAGGTAACATAGAAAGACTTGAGGTTTAGATAAATTCTTGAGATAGCGAATCCGTAAGAAAGGGAAGACAAAGTTGTTACTTGTCATTAACTATGATATAATAAGACTCTTTCATCAAGCTATAAACGGGTCATGTTAACATATGCCATAGTTAATAGTAAATATTAAGGATTTAAAATTTAAATAAATAATTTATATTGGATAAATAATCATAGTTCAAATGGTTAGTGTACCTTCCTCCCACCTTAATGGTGAGGGTTTAAGTCCTAGTATGTACAATTACCAGCATGTGTGGGTAGTTTTCTTTTCTTATTATGAGAGTAGATATCTCCCGTTATGGAAATAGATACCGAACCGCGCGTTTAGTAATTAATCTCAACAAGTCCCAATAGTTGTTAATTTTATAATTATACTTTTAAAAAAATAAAAAAATAATTTATATATATTATTTTAATACATTAATACATAACTTTACATATTTTGAAAAGATAAATATAATATTTTATTTATTTTTTAATTTTTAATATATGTATAAAGATATATCTTTTCGTAACTAAAGTGATATTATATCTTTATTTATGTTTGATGTTTTAAATTTTACTGTATATACAATTTATAAATAAAAGTGGAGAATTTTTTATTAATATTATGAAAATAATACATCTTATTGTAAAGAATAACTATCCGAGTCATTCGATTAGACATCTTATTGTAAAGAATAACTTCGATTACATTTGATAAAAGTGATAACAATTTACTGTGATTGAGTGACGTGTTATTAATAAAAATATGTAATAATATTTTTTTTTTTTTTTTTTTGACAAGGTGAGCTGAAAATATGTAATAATTTGGGAGGTCAAATCTCTGACTGTAGATAGAAATGGAAAATGGCAGGTTACTATTTTAGCTATACTTTAGATCCTATTGGCTACTACTACACTATCACTATGTGTTGACTGTCAAATCAACAAAAGAAAGATAACAGGGTATATCATATTTGCATAAAATATAACACATACACACATGAAAAAGTAATTATCAAATAAGTCCCCATATTTATTTTAATTCTAATGCTTTTGTAATTTTTCTTTTGTTGACTATAGTGGTCCCTGACATTTTAAAAAGTACCAAATTAGTTTTGAGGTTAAACTTCCATTAGTCAACTAAATAGTGAAAAGGTATATTTATTTTATTTTATAAAAATATAAAATAATAATAATAATAATAATAGAAAAATTAGAATAACAATTTCTAGTAGAAATAAACATAAAATAAAATAAAAAACTATGAAATAAACTATAGATTAATTTCAAAAGTAGAAAACTAAAATAATTAATTTTTGACTTTGAAAATAAAAATAAAAACTAACTAAACTAAATATTTAAAAGTAGTAAAATAACTAAATATTAAAAAAAAAAAGATTACAAAGAGAAAAAAAAAAGGGTATGTAAGTCACTTAAAAAGTCAAAATCATCGTAAATAATGTGGTATGTGACTTATTAATACTATACAAATCATTAAACACTATAGTGTTTATAACTCACATGCTAAATTCTTTGAACAAATTTTTTAGACAACTTTACATTTCATTTTTTAAAATACTTATATGTTTTAAAGGTTATTTTAACCCAACGATAAATGCTAATGGTAATTGACTCTTTTCTTTTGTTATTTTTGGAAATATCGGAACTAAACTAATATGGAAAAAATAAAAATGTTAGAGAACATATTAGTTAAAAACAAAAAAAAAGTTGTAAAATGGTTGGAATAAAGTTAAAACAAAGGATTAATTATTGGTTATTGTCACAAAAGGATAACATGTGGAATTTTAACCAGACAGCACATCCACTTATATTAAAGTGTTTAGTGTATTTCTCTCTCACCTTAGTGGTGAGGGTTCAATTACTACCATACACATTTACCAATATGTGTCGATCCTCTTATTCGGACCGCGCATCAATTATTAATATTATAATTATATATCCTTAAAAAAAAAAAAACCAGCAACTGACAAGCACAATCAAAACAAGAGACATTTCCAGTTTATTTTAAAGAAACTTAATTAAACCAGAAAGTAACACACTTGATGCTAATAGATATCACTACAAGTTACAACAACAGCAATAAAAAGGTACAGAATAGTTTTGATTGTCTTCTTATTCTAGCAAACATATGTAAATAAGTGCAGTGTAGTATATCACTAGGACATGTTTCCGGTATACAACACAATACAGCTAATAGTAGATCATTTTTTTGTCCATCCGTACGTACATGTTGATTCATCAGCGTTTTCTTGCGGCTGTTTCTCTTTGTGCATTGAAGAAAACAGCAGCCACAGGAAGACCAAGATCATTTACTTCAGCAAAGTTTCTTGTGTTAAAGCAGTCTCTTGTAGATGGTAAGTTGGTAACTGTCTGTCTGCGTTTCTGCTTGAAGAGAAGAAACACAAACCTGTGAATCCCTATATTTGGCCTTGGAATTTCATAGCTTACCACCTCCTTTCCTGTAATATATATTTTCACACCAAAAACATTTTGATAAAATATGTCATTTTAGTACTAGTTAACTCTTCCTCCTTTCTCTCCCTGTATGTGTATGTATATAAGATCATGACATTGAGAGTACTTACCAAACGTGGCATCTGTTGTGCCTGGGATGTCTGTCACTATCCTGTGAGATATATATATATATATACACACACACACACAGAGAGTCAGTTGAAGTTAACACAGATTTGAGTAGTTTGCTAGATCATGTGTATGTGACAGAATTTTCTTCCTTTTAACTTTTATTATTTTGTTCCAGCTTGATTTGAAGCTTTTCTTTAAATGGTGAATTTTTCAATCATTAAAATGATTACATGGACATAATCGGCAAAATTCTTGAACAGAAGCATATACAGAAATGGAGTTGATGGTTGATTTTCAGTTATATTAAAAATGCATGATTTTATAAGTCACAGTACTTCTAGTACCATGACTTTACATATAATATATCAACATAATATCTTGAGTCATACGAAAAAAAAAAATTGAAGTTGGTATCAGACCTTCATTTATTATTAAAATTATTTGTTTTAATAAATTTCTTTATTAAATGTTTTTGATAAATATTATTGCAGTAGTGTTTCTAGTTATGGTGTTTTTGTAGGGTATATACCAGTGTAAATGCTCCCTCAAATATGGGTCACTTGGACCTGGAACATCTGGGTCTGTCATGACCTACAGTAGATAGAGAGAACAATGGTGCACATGATTTTCGATCGTGAAAGCATAAAAGAAAGAAACTAATTAATTAATAAGGGAAGAATAGAAAATACCAGAGTGAAGAAAGATCTCAAGTCACCACCATGAACATCAACCTTGGGTTTCTGAGTTACAGCTGAGGGAAAAAGCTCACGGCCATTATATACCTGCTTCATGGAGTTAATGTAGATGACTGTCATTTTCACAGTTGGGTTGAAATAATCAACAACATCTCCAACTACTCTCCCAACCACAAGAGGTGATTCTGACATTTTTGCTTCCATATATGTGAGAGAGATATCAGAGGGAAACAATTTCACTGGATTAGCTAAAAAAGCTCTTCTTCTTTCTTCTGATGGTTTCTTATTGGTCATACAAGCAGAAACCCATACACACACACATATATATATAATCTGGCCTACTAGTCTAGAATTTCCATGGATCATGAGTATGTATGTGTGTGTGTCTATATATATATATATATATATATATATATATATATATATATATATATATATATTTGATGTTACATTTATATGGTAAGTTAGAGGTAATAGGTATAGCCTCGAAAACCATAGAGTGAGTAAAGGTACCCCTAATAAGATTCTCATTCTTGCTATTGTGTATATATAAGTAGAGTCTACTTTAATATCAATCATACAAACATCAATTTATTACATTATCTTTTTGTAAAACTCACAAAATTGTATCATGGACCTATCAAAAAGTGACAAGATAATATTTTTTTTTGTAGAAGGTATTGACTTGTAAATTAATAAAATAAAATAAAATAAAAAATCATGATTCATTTCATTTAATTGAATGAATTTACATATGATTTAATTAGAGCTAATTGTATCGATCTCCCCTGAGATTTTATCAACTACAAGCGGAGTCAACTTTATCGTTTATTAACTAATACCTCATCTGCCCTTAGTAAAATTTGGTCAAATATAATAGTTGACCTGGAGAGGTTTTTGTCAAAAAAATCTAAAAGTTGACTAACGGGAGGGGAGATATTTGTCAATAAACCCAAAAGTTGACTAATGAGAGGGGAGGTATTTGTCAATAAACTTAAAAATTGACTCCGCCTGTAATTAAACAAACTTAAATGGGAGATAGATATTATTTACTCTAATTTGATTAATATGATATATCCTCGAAAGAAAAATTGCAAAGAAAAGAGATAGATTTGATGGAGTAGTTGACTTGACTAGAGATATCTTCCCCTATTATCCAAGCAAGTATATGTTCCTTTTGTACAAAGGGGTTCTGGTAGACATAAGCTGAATTTTGCCTTTTGGCTACTAATTTTTGTTTCTTCATGTGTATATATTATTCATTTCATTTCAAAATGCAACATTACTGCCTTAGCCTTTTATATTTTAAATATTTTAATTATAATTAATAAATACTGAATCGAACGGATCGGGCTGATCGGAGCATATAATGGTTTGACCTATACCCGTAGACAGGTTAATTCGAATCCCATTTTAAGTGCTCTAAATCCATGCTTAAGTATATCGGAAATTTTGAATCCCATTTTTACTGCATTTCTTATGACTACAAGAAGTATACGCAATATTTCACTTATGTTATTATTATTATTATTATTGTGTTGTAAGAATTTAAATAAGGGCGAAAATCATTTTGGTCCTCAACTTTATTCGAATAATCATTTTTTGACCGATATTTGATATTTTAGCTCAATTTTTATCATTAACTTTTTAAAATCAATAAGTTTAGTCATTTCGTTAGTCAATAAGTAATTAATTTTAACGATGCTAGGGGTATTTCAGTGTTTAAATACAAAAAATACTATTTAGGTTTATAAAATAAATAAATTTATAAATAAAATTTTAATTTTTTTAAAAAAATGATGGTGATTAAAAAACAAAAACAGAAAAAATTTTATTTTTATAGTTTTTAATTTTTTTTAAA
Organism: Xanthoceras sorbifolium; assembly: GCA_003430845.1. Classification (NCBI taxonomy): domain Eukaryota; kingdom Viridiplantae; phylum Streptophyta; class Magnoliopsida; order Sapindales; family Sapindaceae; genus Xanthoceras; species Xanthoceras sorbifolium. Next base: position 1,794,060 of record CM010620.1, on the reverse strand, counting down.
GGTAAAATGTATAAATCTGTTAGCTTTGATTGTTAAAAATTTAGTCAGATGAACTAATTTAATTGGTATCAGAAAAGTTAGGAATCATGAAAGAGTATCTTAAAAAAGAAGAAATTGGTAATTAGTTGGGTGTTGTTTCCAATTTAATTGTGCATTCACCATTCCAATTTAATTGTGCACTCACCAATTTACTAATTTTAGAGGGGTTTTTTTTTAATTTGTTATTTTGAAGAGTTGAGAGGGCATAATGAGCTCCACCTCCACCACTATGCTCCATGAGGTCGGATATCTACTTCCATTACCCACACATACTGGTAAATATATACAGTGGGATGTAAACCCTCACCATTTAAGTGGGAGAAAAGTACACTAATCACTCTAACTATGAGTGGTTATGTGAAAAGATAGTTCCGAATAATTTCTTTACTTAAATTAGTCATATGATACAAGTGGGTTGCCATTATAGAAGCCCAAATCACTTCTTTTTCATATTCCTTCTTTATCTATATTAACATTTAATACTTGATAATCTAAACTACTTCAATTCTATTTCTATTTCTAATTTCTTCTCTTCTTTCTATATTGTTTTCACATTCTTTAAAAGAATATACATTTATATATATATATATATTAAGAAATGTATTTTATTAATATATACTTTAGTTCTAATAAGAATTAAGAGCAAATAACACATATAATTGCCTGAGATTTATCTTATTGCAAGCGGAAACTACTTTTTAAAGAATTTGTATAGACCTCTCCCGTTGTTAGTAAAATCCGTTGATAGTAACCTTTTTATTTGTTTGACCAACGAAAAGACTATAATACCCTTATTATATTTTTAAAAAAATTACTAATATGTCATAACTTTTAGAAAAAGATGTAAAATATTTATGACCCACATGTTTATCTTTCTTATAATTATTATTGCTTTAATTAGTTTAATAAATATATTAAAGAGTTAAAAGTACATTAATCAGTTTGAGAAGTAATTTTCTCTGATTAAATGCAAACGTTGATGGAACGTATGAATAATTGATGCTATCAGAAAACTGGTCCTCTCTCTACCTATATAAGTGGGTCTTCTCTATCATTCAACAGACGTTAAAGAAATTAAAGAGGTTTAAAGAAAGAAACACAGTTTATTCATTATTTAAGTAATTTACAGCATAATTGGTTTACTCGAATTGTCCATGGCTCAAGGTATGTTTTCTCATTTATTGATTGACATGTGAAAATCATGAAGTTCTAAAAATATCAGGGATTAATATTTTTGTTTACTTGTTTTTTACACAATTTAAAGAATTTTATTACAAAAGAATATAAATAGGAAAGAAAAAAGAAAAAAGATGGACGGTTAATGTATATTTAAAATTTAAAAATATATTTTTAATGGATCTCAACCGTCCATCTCCTAGATGGACGGTTGAGATTTAGATTGGAAAGAAAAGAAAAAGAAAAAGAAAAAAAATGAAAAAGAAAGAAAACACTGATCTAATCTCATATCCCATCCCAAATTGGACATTCACCAATTTCCAATTTATTTATTTTTTTCAATTTGATCCATTGAACGGTGAAGATTCATCTATTAATTTTTAAAATTTTAAAATTATTTTATTTATAAATTTAATTTTTTATTTGATCTCCACCATTCATCTTTAATTTTTTTAAAAATTTATATTTAATTTTAAAATATTAAAAATAAGTAAAAAATAATTAAATTATCCTGCCTTAAAGGTCAATCACTAATAATAGAGAGGTCTGTACAAAATTATTAAAAAATTATTTCTATTTATAATAAAGTAAATGTCAGATAGTTTATGGTTTATTTGATCGAAAACCATTGTCTTTTCAAAAATACACGAGACTGCATGTGATAATGCTATGGACATTTCTATTAATGTATATTACGGACACATGGAGATCTGGAAATCGGGACACGTTAAAACTTAAAAGTCTTTAAAGCTTTTATTACAGGACTCTACCACTACTTATATATATATATATATATATATATATATATATATATATATATATATATATATATATATAGTAAATAATATTTAATTTATATTAAGTTTGTTTAATTGCATTAAAATTAAAGTTTACATAAATTTACACTGAATTTTTCTAACGTTAAGTTTGACCGTTAAAAAGTAGGTTCGAGTCTCTCTTAATTCGTGATCCACCATAAATTTCTTATTTCTTTTTTTTTTTTTTTTTTTAACGTTCAAACTTAACGCTAAAAGAATACAATGTGAGTTTTTTTAAATTTTAATTTTAAATATAATTTAATAAATTTTAAATAGTTTTAGTATTATATATATATATATATAGTATTGATAATCAATCATTAAATTGATTGATTAGTGTGGAGGGGTTAAAAAGTAAGTTTGAGTTTCTCTTAGTTCGTGATCCACCATAGATCTCTTGTTTCTCTTTTTACTTTTTTTTTAACACTCAAACATAACATTAGAGGAGTACAGTGTGAGTTCTTCCAAACTTTAATTTCGAATATAATTTAATAAATTTTAAATAATTTCAGTATTATATATATATATATATATTATCCATAATTATTAAATTGACTGATTAGTGTGGGCCCCTCCACTCCTCATATGTCTAAACAAAGTTAGGAAGTAAAATTAAAGGGAGGAATTTATTTTGGTCTCGAATTTTTTTAAAATTATTATTTTTTTAATTGATATTTTTTTTATTTCTTATAGTCCTTAGATTTTTTAAAATTAATTAAAATAGTAGTTCATTTTATAAGATTTTTAGCCACCAAACTTAACATAATTTACATATTGACTATTTTACCTTTAAAAAAATTAAAATTTTTATAAATTATAAATTACAAAAAAGTTTAATGGATCATTTTTTTCTTTTATTTTAATCAACATTATTTTTTCAAAAATTTAATTTTTATTTAATAATATTTTTAATTTTTCTTTATTTTTAAACATAACTTGTATTTTTTATGTGTAAATACTATAATACCCCTAATTTCATTAAAATTGGCAAACTATTGAATAATAAAAGAATTAAACTGATTAATTGAAAAAAAAAATAGGGACCACAAAAATTAAAAAATAAAATATTAATTAAAATAAATAATTTAAAAAATTAGGAACCGAAATAATTTTAGTACAACATTCAATCCTAACTCCAACTCCAACTCCAGGCTCTGCATATTATCATGTTCACTTTCTCGATTTGTCTTTTATCTTTTGGTCACATCCTCTGCTTTGCTTGCCAATGTTAAGGGAATATTATTATTTACATTCTTCAGGTTTTTAAATAATATCATTTTGTACCCTCTAATTTTCATTTTCTCTATTTTCCAACTTCCATTAACTTTGTAAAGCTTATTTTACCCTTAAATAAAAGCAGAAATAACTATTATACCCTTAATGTACTTACAAAATAATACTAAAATATTAAATATAAAAAATTCAAGAAAAAATGAAATAAGAATTTAAAATAAAATAAAGATAGTGGAGGTGGGCTCTTCCTTCTCTTTCACTGGGAGGAGATCGGGACTGAATTTTCTTTTATCGATTTTCTTCCAATTTTTTTTTATGACACTAATTCAATATAAATCTAAATCTGATTAAAAAATAAAAAAATCTTAACTCCGGCAACAAACAATCCGAAATAACAGTCGAGAGAGGTTAGAGAAAGAGCCTATGAGAGGGGAGAAGAGAGAGGGTGAGATATTTAATTTTATTTTTAGTTTTTTATTATTTTAATTTTAATATTTTATCAAATAGTTTTCAAAATTATATTTCTATGAAATTGACCTATTTAACCTTTTGCATTTCAAATATTTGACGGTATTACTAATAACATATTATCGGCAAGGGAGATTTTGAAGAATATAAAAAATAGAAGGTGCAAAACAATGTATTTTAAAATCTCAGGGGAAAAATTAACAATATCGCAAGTTACAATCCACATGATGATTGATGATGGCATTCATAATCATGCAGTACCTGTACAGCAAGTTTTCCAGCTTTGAATCATTTGAATGATATATTTTCTGCTCAAATGGCTCCAATTGTCTTAGTTTCTCTGTTGTTATCAGTTCAGTTTACTTGAGTCAGTGACTTCATTATATCTTTGGTGTTCGAAAGAGAAGAGCTAGCTTTGGTGACACTAGTAGGTGCACCATTTTTGTGTTTTGAGGTGCATGTGATTCTATAGCTGGCTTTTTAGTATAAAGGAATATTTTCCAATTATGTGCATGTTGATTCTATAACATGGAAGGCCGATCCAGTTTAGATTTTCTTTAGTTATATTGGATGAACAGCACAGGTCACCCACAAATATATGAAAATGCTTTTACAGCTTTCAAACAATTCCTGTATTTCTTTACAATTAATCAACACTTGCTATTGTTTATGTGGTTCCAGATAGTTATGGCCCCAGTTCGAATCGAACCAAAGGTTTTTAACCGGAACTAAGGTTCCGGAACCGGGACTCGATCCGAAGGTCCCGGTTCCGATTAGCTTCAAGCAAAGAACTGAAACAGCCGGTTAGGAATTGACAGTTCAAGGAACCGCCCGGTTCCGGATGTTCCGATTCTTGGACGGTTTATATATATTTTAATTTTTAAAAATTTAAATTTTAAAAAGTAAAAAAAATAAAAAAAATTACAGATAGATCCCCTAAATTTTTAAAAAATATTATTTTTCTCCCCACAAAAAAAAAAAAACTATATAAACCCCATTCCTCTTCAATTCATTCATACCATTTTCTCTCAATCTCATTCTCTCATTCTCTTAATATTTCTCTCATTTTCTCAATTTTTCTCTAATTCTCTCATTCAGTTATTCTCTCAATGTTGTTCTTATTTTTCAATACTGCAATTATTTTCGTTATTTATTTAAATTATATACTTTACTATTATAAATTTATAATGGCATCACACTCAAGACCGTCTACTTCCGGAGGCCGAAGATCCATTTCCAGAAGGTCCGTTTCCGGTAGAGACATTGAGCAGGTACCGGATTTAAATGTTGAAGAAGTGCAGAGTCACCGTGCCACTGGCCCAGAATTAAATTTCAACGATGCAAATTTTGCAGAATACCTACAACAGAGAGAATTTGAGGAGGTAATATTTGGTAATGATACTCCTCCTAATTTTACTCTTTAGTATTCTCATCCCCATCCCTCTAGGGCCCCTCTCGTGAAATCCCTCCCCCCCAAGTGAAACTGTACAAGGTCCACAGTTAGATTTGCAAAGTACAAATCTGAACTTTTTAAAGTTCATATGAGGAGGGTGGAGAAGGAATCGGGGGAAGTTATGGTGACTTGCAACTATTGCAACAAAGATTTTAAGTGGAACAAATCCGGAGGGTACGGGACATACTGGAAGCACATCAACACCAAGCATCTAGTCGAAGCTCAGCATGAGCGTAGCCGAGAACAATACCAAATTTCCAGGTACACATCTCCTAACAATTATTTATTTAAATATAGTGATGTAAATAATAGGGAACAATTAGCAAAAATGGTAGCGACCGAACATCTTCCTTTTAGTTTTGGCGAAAAAAATAATTTTTTAAAATATTGTCATAATGTTTTAAATCTCGCTGCATGTAGAGTACATAGGACCACATTAAAACGTACCATGTGTGACATTTATAAAAAAGGAAAAAAACATTAGTTAGATATTTTTAAAATTATATGGGTTCTGTGTCTGTTTGTGTCGATATCTGGAGCGATCATTGGCAAAAACATTCATACTTACGACTTATTGGCCATTATGTTAACCAATCATGGGAGTTGTAAAAACGAATTCTTACATTTAGAGTTTTTGACGACACCCATACTGCCGATAATATTTACAAATTAATGAAAATTAGTTTTGAAGAATATTGTATTGAAAGTAAAATTTTTGCAATTGGTTTTGATAATGCTGCAAACAATACTGCCGTCATTCCATAATTAATTCAATTGTGTCAACCCTACTCTGGCGGCAGATTGTTTCATCAAAGATGTATTTGCCAAGTTTTAAATATATGTGTACAACATGGTTTGCAAACACTTTAAGAATGGATTACATCAATTAGGGATGCCCTATACTATTTGTGGAAACATCCTAGCATTATAAAATAATGGGCTAGGTATTGTAAATCTAACGGGAAACATCCAATTAGGTTTTCCCGTGATGTTCCAACTCGTTGGAACTCCATATATAAATTACTTTGTGAAAGCTATGACTATAGAGAATTATTAGTTAGATTTATGCAACATAATGTTAGTAGTGTTAATTTGTATGCTCATCATTAAGATGTTTGTACTAAAATTTGCATACTTCTAAAATTTTTTCATGATGCAACTAACGCTTTATCCGGTATATATTATCCAATTTCATATTTATTTTTATGTGAAGCTATTAATATAATAGATGCACTTAATGAATGTGCACAAGTATCAGAACTATCTGCATATGTTTGTGCAATGAGAGATATATGGTTAAATTATTATAGAGACATTCTTTCGATTTATACTGTTGCTTTAGTTTTTGACCCTAGGTATAAATTTGATAGTTTATATGAATATTTAACACTTTATTATGAATCTCTAGGGCTACATAGCGTAGATATTAATGCTTTATATAATAATGTTAGGCAATTATTTTATTCAATGTATAACGAATACCATTATGTATACGGTCTCTCGTTGAATATTAATGTTTAGCAACCGAATGCAAGAGAAAGTAGTCATTCTCGTTCTTGCTTTCCTCATTAAGGAAGTTAGGGTCAAGCGTGTTGTCCAAAAAATCAAGGGCACATGGGAGTTCTTCGTCTTCATCAACCTATGTTTCAGAGATTGATCTTTACGTAAACACCTCTTTTGAGTTTTTGGACAGCGAAGACTTTAACATCCTATATTGGTGGAGGGAGCACGAAACTAACTTTTTAATTTTGGCTCTCATTGCCAAGCAAATTTTTGGAACCCTTGTCTCGACCGTGGCAGTCGAACAAGAATTTAGTGCAGGTGGCAATGTTCTCGACGAGAGACGTGCATTGCTTAGTCCTGACTCAATACAGATCCAGGTCTGTATTGACGACTGGACCAAGGCCTCAAACCGGCAGCAAGAATTGGATCTCGTGTCCGACGACAATGACTTCTTCGACACCAACGACGATACAACGGTTACCGAAGGAACAAGCGACGATTAATCACCTCTGGAACATAACAGGTAAAAGAACTATGTGGGCTTTGATTCCTCCTAGAGGATACGTAAGTAGCTTAATTAAGGTAAAATTAAGTGCAAGCCCTAATTTCTTATTTATTTATTTAATTTTATAGTTTTATGATATTATCATAATTTTATTTCAATTTTATCGTTATTTTATTACAATTCAGTACCCACTTTTCATTTTTTTTTTATATATATATATGAGATATATCACATATGTTAGATGATGTAGAGAAGATATATTTTAAAGAGATGAAGAAGGGTAATTTTGTAAAATATAATTTTTACAAAATTACCTTTCTTCATCTCTTTAAAATAATTCTTATCTACATCATCTCTCATATCATATATTAAAAAATTTTAAAAAACAAATATCTCTTATATAGACTCATATTTTATCTTAATTTAAATTAAGTGTAAGCCATAATTAACTAATTTTTTATTTATATATTTAAATTTCTTTTTAATTTTATAATTTTATGATATTATTATTATCGTAATAAATTTCTTGTTGAAGTTGAACAAATGAACCATTTTGTTTATATATTTAAATTTTTTTATTAATTTTATTTATTTATTTTTAATTTTTTCAGTTCCAAAAAATCGGGGAGGATCCGGAACTGGAGGTTCCTCTCCAGTTCCAACAGGAACCGGGACCTGCACCTCTACGGTCCCGGCACCGATTGATCAAAAAAATGAACCGGAATCGACAGCTCCAAAACCGAAACCGTCGGTTTGGTTCAAATGGCCATGACTAGTTGCAGAAGTTATCTACATATACCTTCTTATGCAACCTTTTTATTCAACTTTTGGTTAATTACACAGTAGATTTTATTTGAAAGTAATAGATTTGTCTGAATAATTTATGCATTCAATTGTCTGTCTAGTTTTTAATATATATAATATTAATTCAAGGTGTCAATTAATGTAATTTTTATGATTTCCAGGTGGACCAGATGGAACGGTTCAAAAATGAAGTACGAAAATTAAAAACCGAAACAGTGAGCATCGCGACCTGGTCACCGCGACCACAGGTCGCGATGGCTTGCTCGCGGTGGAAAATGTGATTTTTGGCATTGAGCATCGCGACCAGTCACCGCGACCGCAGATCGCGATGAACTGCTCGCGATGAAAATGTCAAATTCTGGCAGTGAGTAACGCGACCACCAGCGCGACCAAGGTACCACGAGGTGTGCTCGCGATAAAGGCGGTGCTAACGCTCCAGTGAGTACCGCGACCTGGTGGCGCGACCACAGGTCGCGACAGCTGAAAAATATAAAAAAAAAAAAAGTGGCTTCTCGCAGAAGCCAGAAAATAGCACAGAGAGAAGAGAGAGGCAGAGAGCGAGAAAGAAAAGAAAGAAGAAGAGAGAAAGAAGAGAAAAAAAGAAAAGAAGAAGAAAGAAAGAAGAAGAAAGAGAAGGAAGAAGAAGAGGAAGAAGAAGAGGAAGGAAAGAGAGAAAAGAAAGTGTAGGTGAAAGAGAAAGGGAAAGGAAAAGGAAAAAGAAAATCGTGGAACCGCGATTTGTTGAACGAAAAACGGATTCCAGGTTTTGTACTTTTATTTTCGGAATCTTTACGAAAAGTATTAAGTATTTCGTTTTCGTTTTCGTTTTCGTTTTCGTTTTCGTTTTCGATTTCGTTGAAATTTCTCGTTTTCGATTTTTGTATGAAAATTGTTTATTTTATATGAAAAATCGATGATTGATATACCTATTGTTGATTTTGGAATGATTTTATGATAGATCGTATTTTGATCGTGTTTTCGAATATTTCGATTTCGTTAAAAATACTTGATTTAGATTTTCGTATAACTATTGATTATTTTTCTTGAAGGGTATTGTGTGAATTGTATGTTTATTGAGCAACTATTGTTTATTGAGTAACTATTGTGAAATTTATTGTGAATCTAGTTCATCGGAAACGGCCCTAGGGTATTAGACATAGAAATGGATATAGGAGGTTGGTATACCAGCTGGGTTCACTGAGCAGTACTGCGCCGATACTGATTGCTATTGATGATTATTATGTACCTCCTCATGGATTCGTCCAGGGGCAGGGAGACACGTACCTCCTCAGGATTCGTCCTGGGGGTTGGGAGCCACGTACCTTCCTAAGGATTCGTTCCTAGGATAGGGAGTTATGTACCTCTCTAGGTTCCGTACCCACGGTCCTAGAGTAGGGAGATACGTACCACTCTTAGGATTCGTCCTAGGGTGGGAGCTTGACCCATATTCCAGTCCTAGTATGTTGAGTATTCTAGCGGGCCAGATTTGAAGTGAATTGAGAAATGAATTGAATAACTTTATTGACCGATTTTATACATTGATCTTATTGTTGAAATAAAAGTGATTAAAACTGTTTTATGGTTTGATTTTGGAAGTTAAATTGATTTTGTAAATGATTCGAATTGAAATATATATATATATATATATATATATTGTGATTTATTTATTATTAAAAGTTATTTATGATTTTCATATTTGAGTTTAGTGTACACCCACTAAGCTATATGCTTAGCGCGTTAGTTTTGTTTTTAACGCGTAGGTACCAGGGATCTAGAAGAGGCTAAAGACTGAAGAGAGAGAGAGAGATTTGCTGACAGAGTCCCAGAGTTATTACAGTTGGGTAGCTATATTGTTGTTATATGTATATATTCTGAAAGCATGCATATACAGAGGATTTGTAAATATGTTTCGTAATATGTTTTGTAATTAAATATTTTATGATTTCTGTCTTTTATTATTAGAATGTTTGTAAATATTAAATTCTGAATCGTTTTATTCTATAAACTGTGTTGAGAAGTCGCACTAAACGGCAGAGTGCGCAATTGTTTGAAAACGATATTGAAGTGTTGATATTGAATTTGTATTTGAATTGTTTTGTGGAAAAACAGGTTTTGGAAAATCCGAAAAACAAACGGAACTCTGCCGAAATTTTTGTAAAAAGTTTATTCAATGGGCTCACTCAAAAAATGGTTTTAAAATTTATAAATTATATGTATTGAATTGATGGGCTCACAACGGTTTTCGGTTTATAAAATGAATTTAGAAAGTTTTGAAAAAAAAAAACCGAGTAGCGCTCCCTGGGTCGGTCCAGCCCGGTCGGTTCGGGGGGTGTTACAATTTAAGTGTATATATTTGGGGATGAGATGAGATTGGTTCAGTAGTTTGCTCTTCACACTTACACCCTTGAGGTTATAAGTTCGAGTCGTGTCTTTCTTTTCGAATCCCAAATTTAATTGTAATTTTTTTAAAAAAATATGTATATATTTGGGAAGTGTGAAATAGCACAATTACACAAAAACAAGAACAAACAAAGCAAAAAATATAAAAATAAAAATAAAATCAAAGCTTCTTCTCATAATATCGGATGATTATTAATTGCTTAGTCTAGCTTAATAGTATTGCAAGGTGAATACATGCATATTCCTCTTTTTTATTTTCAATTGATTTTTAGGTTGTTGAAGTCAGATTTTGCGCACTTCGGACTAATCCATCTCTCATGTCCGGTCAAAGACAGGCCATCCACGCTGGAATTTGGGGATTTACAAGAAAAATCCTTGTGGCTTGACAATGTGGGAGTTCGAACTAGTGACCTCTAGGGGAGCAAATCTAAGACCTGACCAGTTGAACTAACCCACATGGTTACATACTATATTTTCAGTGATGACATGAAAGATGAAGTCAGTGCAATGCGAATTATGACTGCAGGTTATATCAAAATGATCGAATTTGTGGTTGTCTTAGAAAAAACAAAATCCACATTTTCATCTCAATAGCAACCTTTTTGTCATGTTCATGACTTTTTTTTTTATCTTTTTTGACAAAGGGAAATTTCATAAAACCAAAAGCAAACTTACAACTGGTGAGAACTCCACGGATAGGCCAAATCTAGCTTACCCATGAACCACAACATTACTCTTACAAGAAATAAACAAACCATGCTAATAGAGAAAGAAGCAACTAGAAGAATTGGATAAAAAAAACTAGACCCATATCCGAAAGAGGAGGATCTTTAGAGTTGATCAAAGATACTATCGATGAAGCATCACTTTCAATCTCAATATAGGACTGATATCGATATCTGCAGCAAACTTAATTTTGTTAGGTTTTGGCTCGTATTCTTGAAATGTGCACCCGTAATAAACTAATGCGAAAGTATAGAAAACGATGTTCGATTGAGGTGATTTAAAAAACCAGTGGAAAGAAGAGATTAAAATAAAGACAACGGTGTAAACGATGCCGCTAAAAGAGGTTGGATGTGCCCTCACGCGCAGTCGAGAGTGGCCGGTTCTATAGGCCAAAAAATAGTGCGATTCACGGCAGTGGGTGGCGCGACCTGTAGGTGTCGCCGTAGGTCGTGAGGATGCAATTTAGTAGGAAGTATCTTGTTTTGGAATTTCTATTCTTAGTAGGTTTATGAGAATTTGGTTGGTTTAAGAAATGTCTTGTTTTTGAACTTCATATTCCTAGTATGATTCTGATTACTTTGGGATTATGAATACTAAGCCTATAAATAAGATTATTTGTTAAAAGTACCTGAAATGTAACAGAGAAACAAGAGAGAGAACTCGGTTGTATGACTTAGGAGATATCTAGAGGAGACCTGGGGGATACCGAGGGAAAACCGGGGTATCTAGGGGGCTAAGGGATATCTGAAAGCCACTGAGAGCTGTGTGCATTGGTTCTAATTGGGTTTTGGGTTAAAGAAAGAATATTAGTATGTAGTTGTAACAATTTTCTATATCGTGATATTTTTCTCTTGTCATTCTAATGGCTGTGGGTTTTTTCCTATTTTGGGTTTCCACGTAAATCTTATATTGTGTGATTGAATTGTTCTTCTTTCATCTTATTTTTTGTTTAAACATTATTTGTTCTTGTGGTGGATGTTAGGCAACGCTACCGCGTTAATATTTTTCCGAACAACTGGTAATAGAGATTGTTTGGGGTTCTACAAATGATATCAGAGCTTTGGTTGCCTAATTATCGGTTTAGCAAAATAAATATGTCTGGCAGTTGGTTTCAAACTCAATATTGAAAAATTGATGAGAATATTTGGCTTGTGGCAAGTGCAAGTCATGAGTGTTTTGATCTAATATGGATTACACAATGCGTTAAAAATAAGTTAATCCCCTGAAAGCTTGGTGACTTTGGTGAGGTGTGGAGCAAGTCGGCAAAAGGCTACAAAGTGTTGCAAGCAGTTTGTTTGTCACCAGATATGGTAATGGAGGACATGTATATCTTTATGGCAATGCCTCAAACTACTAAGTTGTTATGGAAGATGATATGTTGCTGCTAGAGGTCAACAAGTTTGCACATAAGCATTAATTAGACAATGATGCAGCATGTGTGGTAGAAAGGATGTCAAGGGCGAGAAACTCCCAGTAAGTCTAACGTGAGGGTTGCACCAGATTTTCCAGCATGTTCATTCGACATGTTGCAGGAAGAAATCTTAGGACGGATTGTTTCTAAGTGGTTATACCTTTATGGTTATGTATGATGATTCTCGGTATTGAGAGTTATGGCTGTTGGAGACGGGACCTGCGAAATTCTCGCCAAGGTGGTTTGTTATGTTTTAGCTAATATTCTTGAAATGCACACTCATAATAAACTATACAAAAGTATAGCAAACGGTGTCCAATTAAGGTGATTCAAAAACTGGTGGAAAGAAGATATCAAGAAAAAGACAAGCAGCAAACGGTACCAAAAAAAGAGGTTGGATGCGACCTTACTCGCCGTCGAGAGTGGCTGTTTCTGTAGGGCCAAAAAAATGGCTCAATTTTACGACAGTGTGTGGCGCGACCTACTGCAATTTAGTTGTTTTAGGAAGTGTCTTATTTCGGGATTTCTATTCCTAGTGGGTTTCTGACAATTTGGTTGGCTTAGGAAGTATCTTGTTTCAAAATTTCGTATCCCTAATATGATTCTGATTAAATTGGGATTAAGAAAACTAATCCTATAAATATGAGAGTTATTCTTTGTTGAAAGTATCTAAAAAGTACCAAAGAAATAAAAGAGAGAGCTCGGTTGTGTGACTCCAGGGATATCCGAGGGAGCCCCGGGGGATACAGAAGGGAGACCCGGTGTATCCAGAGGGTTAGAGGATATGTGAACAGGGAGAGAACTGTGCACATTGGTTTTAATTGGGGTTTGGGGTTAAAGAAAGAATATTGAGTATGTAGTTAGGGATGGCCCCGGTTCGGTTCGAACCGGGCGGTTCGAACCGAACCGGCGGTTTTAAATCGGAACCTTAGGTTCCGGTTCAAAACCGGTTCCGGAACCGGGACAACTGGTCCTGGTTCCGGTTAGCCTAAAAAAAAATCGGAACCGCTCGGTTCGGGCCGTTCCGGTTCGGTTCTCGATTTTTTTTTTTAAAAAAAATAAAATAAAAAACTTTTTAATTTTCACTAATATATAAACAAATATATATATCCCAACACTGTTGGGCCATATAATAATTTATAAATAAACATGAGTAAATGACCCAATACTATTGTTGGGCCACATATCACTTAAGTCATAACCCAACAAATGCTCATCCCTTTTATAAGCACTCAACTTCCTACACTTCTCTTTTTTTTTTCCAATGTGGGACTATTTATAAGCACTCAACTTTCTACACTACAATTTTCTTTTCAATGTGGGACTACTTACTATCATTTTATATAAAACTTCATCTCCTACACTTCTCTTTTAATTTCAATGTGGGACTAGTGTAGACCATTTTTAACTATATTCTCAAATCCCACATTGAAAGTGCACAAGACTTGAACCATCTTTACTTATCTATATATATAACCAATCCCACATTGAAAGTGAATATATTTTAAAACTACCTTTGCATATATATATATATATATATATATATATATATATATATATATATATATATATATATATATATATGTACACACTTCTAAAGTTTTAATTGTCCATCACAATGATTTATTACCTTTGGTTTATTCATTAGTTTAATTTTTTTAAATTTTTATTAAGTTTTTTTAATTTTTTAATTTGAAAAAAAAATTCAAAATTTTTTTTATTTGGGCCGGTTCCGGTTTTGGAACCGGCGGTTCAATCGACGGTTCCAAAAGCACCAGGGGGGAACCGGAACCGTCGGTTCCCCCCTGGTTCCAAACGGAGCCGAAACCGGGACCTCCCCGGTCCCGGTTCCGGTTAGACAAAAAAAGGAACTGGAACCAGCGGTTCCGAAACCGGAACCGCTGGTTCGGTTCCAATGGCCATGACTATATGTAGTTGTAACAATTTTCTACATAGTGATATTTTTCTCTTATTGTTCTGATGGCCGTGGTTTTTTCTTTGTTTTGGGTTTTCATGTAAATCTTATGTTGTGTGATCGGATTGTGCTTCTTTCATCTTATTTTTCTATCTAAACATTATTTATTCTTGTGGTGGATATTAGACAATGCTTTTGCATTAATGTCTTTCCCAACAATTGGTAATAAGAATTGCTTAGGTCCCACAAATTCCTCATAGCATGACCATAGCCTCTGCTACCTCCACAAACACCAGCAATGGATATTTTTGAGCTAAAGTAGCCACCATCAACATAGGCGGAGCTAATATAGGCCCAGTGGGGGCTCAAGCCCCCACTGAACCAAATGTTTTTTTTTTTAAATAGACCCAGTTGCCTGTAATAATTGTGAATTCACTTGAGAGTCTGGTTATCCACATGGTTGAATATTACCTTTATATATTTTAACTTTTTATCACGATTAAAATAGATTATGACATTTTGCTAAAAAAAAAAATAGATTATGACTGAATGAGATTTGATATAGTTATATGTCCTACACTATTGACTGTCTTAAAGTGATGGCTTCTAGTTGTATTCATCTCTGTAGTAGTTTAACTTATTATTATTATTATTATTATTATTATTATATATATATATATATAGACACAGACTTTTACAATATTTGTATTAAATAAAATAATTAATAATTTAATTAAATCTTCTACTTTTACATTTGATACCGGCCTTTTTAAGATTTGTGATAAAAAAATAAAATAAAAAATTAATTTAATCTTATACTTTTGTCGTTGTCTTCATAGCTTAGACAATGAAGCATATCGATGACTTGATGTTTGATGCTAAATCCAACTTAATGTTTGATAAAGTAAACAACTGGGTTAGAATGAGTTGTTTCCATCCTTAATTGATTTGCTTGATATAGTTGCAGAAGATGTGTCAAACTCTAATGAGTAAAGATTTCAATTAAAATATTTATTAGAGTTTATATACTCATTCGATTTTCTATTTAGCTTGTATTTGATAAAAGAAAAACTTGGATTGACAAATGAATTATCGCAAGCACTAAAAAAAAAAAAAGAGATCAGAATATTGTGAATGCAATGAAATTAGTTGAGGTGTGTAAGCAAAACTTGCAGTTGATGAGGAATAGTGGATGAGATTCTTTATTTGATCAAGTCTCTGTTATATCGACGTTCCAAACATGGATGACATGTTTCTTCCATGGAGTCGTTCACAACGTAAAGCTCTTAAGGTCACAAATATGTACCACTATTGAGTTGAGCTATTTAATACTATTTTGGATATGCAATTTGAAGAATTAAACAATTGTTTCAATAAGGCTAGCACTGAGTTGATATTTTATTTGGCATGTTTAAGTCCAAATGACTCATTTGCTTTTTTTGATAAATAAAAGCTTGTGAATCTTGCGAAATTTTATCTAAAAGAATTTTCTCCAGTTGAAATTTTAGCACTTAAAATTCAACTTCACACTTATATTACAGATATGCGCTCTAGCAGTGAGTTTGTAGCGTTTAAATGAATTGACGATCTTGCTATAAGAATGGTTGAGACGAAAACGAATAAAGTGTGTACATTAGTTTATTTGTTGTTGACACTAATATTGATATTACCGGTTGCGACTGATACAGTAGATAGAGCATTTTCAGCAATGAATATTTTGAAGACTTGTTTGCATAATCGAATGGGAAATCAATGGTTGAATGATAGTGTAGTAGTGTACATTGAAAAAATGTGTTTAAAGTATTGATAACGAAGCTGTTGTGTAACAGTTTCAAAATATAAAACCTTATTATGGGCAATTGTAAATTTATCAACAATTATAAATGATATGGAAGTTTTAGATTTTTTTTTATTACACTATTATCATTGTTTTTATTATTACTATTGTTGTTATTTATATTTTATAATATAATCTATTTGAATTAAGCCCCCATTGGAAGAACTTTTTGGCTCCGCCACTGACCATCGAACCTGTGTTCATGAATATTTTATGACTTAATGTTCTTTGGTTAAATTTCAGACCGTTTTATCCTACTCATATAAATTTTTTACTAAACATTGTAACTTTTTCATCATCGTGACCAAAAAAAAAGGTTGATCGTGTTAGTTTTGCGAGTTAAATTCCTTCAAACTAAATTTTTAAATCAAGTATGCTAATTGTGACCATCTCTTTAATTCTTCAACACTTTCGAAAAGTGCCTTCTTAATTACTCTAGTCAATTTTACAAATTTTCCAATTATTAATGTACTTTGATCCGAACTATATCAATTGAAATAAGGCATGAAAAAAATGAAAAGTATTGTTTTTTTTTAAGCTGACATCGAAAGAATTAGAGGTTAACTGAGACCTACCAAGATCAATCATTAGTGCGGGGCTCGGATAATTACTTCCACATAATGTGATTTGAAACCCCGCCATTAACATGGATAAAGAAGTGCACACCACTTGAGCTGAGAGTGGATATGCAAATGAAAATGTACTTTTGATGCATACATTCATGTAATATATTGAAAATGTCTCAGATTCAAGCAACTTTACAAGCATTTTTGAAGTCTTCAAAAGAATTGATCGCAAGGTAAGAGCGATTTCGGTATCATTTTCCATTTTGTGTTACTCAGAAAAAATATAAAAATGAAAACAATGTTTTTTATTTCTGTTTTCAAAATCTAAAAATCATGAAGAAGAATTATAGGTTGAATGAGCAGAAGATTCATGCTGGTTTGTGGTTGAAAAGCAAGAGGAAGCCATCTTAGCTGGATGCGGTATCTATGATACTGATAGATTGCTTTGTGTTTTTCTTAATTGAAAGATAATAATATATATTTTTTGTGTTTTTCTTTTTTTCAATTATGTGTTTTAGACACTGAAAACAACTTAGATATGTTATCCTTGTTTTCTAATTTTTAGACTAAAACCGCAATCCGTGTTTTTCTTATTTTTGAAAACTAATCAATGAAATGGTTAGTGACTGGGTCAAATACAAGTTTCAAGAATTTGAAAACAAAAATGGGCCCATAAAATATGTTCATGACCAATCCTAAGTATCCGAAACAAGTTTTGAACTCTAGAAAGAACCTAGGAAAACCGCACACACACCATGCATTGCATTTTATTTTCATTATTAGTCACGATTTGATTTATTGTTTTACATGAAATGCATTTAATATGTGTTATTTTTCATTCAAAATTCATTAGGAGTGTAACTTATGTGTTTTGGAGATTTTGTTTATTTTCTGAAACCGATCTTTTGTCACTTAAATGTTCATAATTCATTCTA
Organism: Xanthoceras sorbifolium; assembly: GCA_003430845.1. Lineage (NCBI taxonomy): Eukaryota > Viridiplantae > Streptophyta > Magnoliopsida > Sapindales > Sapindaceae > Xanthoceras > Xanthoceras sorbifolium. The sequence continues at coordinate 1,776,271 of CM010620.1, read as the reverse complement.
TAGACTTCCACAATCTGAACTGTTACTTTCATTAGAAAGTTTACTTCCTTAGCTTTTCAACTATATTTATTACATGACAAGTCTTAGTGATCATAGACGTGCACCCCAGCGCTAGCTACCGCATCGCGACCTGTGCGATACTAAGACATTCTATCGAGTGTCACTCTTTCGAGCGCGATGATGTATTCAGACATTTTTAAGACTTATCATGTCATATCTCAAAGAATGAAATGTTATACGTGAAAGTGTGTGGCTTTGTGTGCGTGTGTGAGTTTTATTTTTCCTAAGTTCTCACAAGAGTTAGAAATTTGTGTAGAACACTTACTTTAAGTACAATCCTCCTAAAAGATTTTAATGCTTGTTGAATTGCTTGAATTCGAGATATGAATGAAATCAGCATGCCCTAAGCAACTAATAAATGATGCAATCAAATAGTGTTTTGTTATGGAATCACGCCAACAAAAATTATTATCCTAACAGTTGTCTCGTACATGTTAAGGGGATTTTTCAATGGAGTATACTTGTCTAATTTGCTATGCAGTAGTCTTCAATCCCTCCTATCCTCCTACAGTCTCTCATTTTTTTACTCCACATTCAACCTTTCTTAATCTTTTGGGTCTTCCAATATCAATAGGTTGATCGTTTCACACCTGTATCTTCCAAAAGGAAAAAAGATCTCTAAGAGCTTTTTTCCTAGATCCAAAAGAGAGTATCATGTCTGAATCTAAAAAGTGTATCATGTCTGAATCTAACTGGGGTTCGCGGTTGTGAAGGAACTGGCTCGGAAAAAAGAGGGATTCTGGTTGTAAGATAACTAATGAAACCGTTGCTGAAATTGAGATCTCATTTTTTCAATTGCTTACCCTTATCATACCTATGACCAGGGCAAAATTGAAGACACTTACTACCGAAAATGTCATATTATGTCATACCTATAGCACAAAAACATATGAACCAACATATATAAGTTGTATTATGTGTGAGACATATTGTTTTGATTTACTACAACAATAGTTGAAGATCAATTATATCCACTACGTTAACAAATGAATTCAATATGTTTTCACTAGGGTAAGTTCAAGTCCAAAAGGCACTTCTCCTCATAGTAACACTTCTGTTCTCTCTCAAACACATTTACATACATTTAGTACTTTAAAGTCATAGTACAAATGTGGGGTAATGAATTTTGATTCAAATGTGGGGTATTGTTGAATTGTTTGAATAAAATAGATTTTCTGGACAGAGTAGTAATGACCTTTCTGTATCTAAATGAAACCTTTTCCACAAAGTTTTAAATCATGGTTTTCAAAAAGCATTAGAAATCAGACATTCATACCTTTCCAATAATATATAACTCACACAATTGGAAGTTCATTTGATAGGTCAAAAGTTTTTTTGAAAATGGACCATCTGCACGATCCATCTTTGGAAGTGGTAGTGTGACCGCTGGAAGCCGTCAGAACCAAGAGCAACCGCATCTAGCAGTGGTTGGTTGGCCACTAAGAGTGGTGGCTATGGAGCATCCCACCGCTGGTAGTGGTGGTGGTTGAGCGTTGAGGTTCATTTGTCTTGTTTTTTGATTTACCGTTTTGGTGTTATGTTATCTGTTAACGTATTACAAAATCCACCAACCTATAACTTAAATACTATAGTTGTGTCATTTTCTATTAGCTTAAGCTTTTAGGCCTAATAGTTAATGATATGGTATCAGATCCAGGAGGTCTCGGGTTCAAACCCTCTCTTCCATTTTTCTCTTGATTTCTTGTTTGTACACACATTACACGGTAAGAGGCGTCTAATGTGTGAGTAGAACATTTATCATCTTGTTCTTACAGTACATATAATGTGTGTTCGGAGTATTTGTCATTATATCCACGTTACACGTGAGGGGGCATGTTAATATATTATAACACCTATCAACTTATAACTTAAATACTATAGTTGTGTCATTTCGTATCAGCTTAAACTTTTAGGTCTAATGGTTAATGACATTATCAAATTATTTTCAACGTAAGAAAATATGTGTTTACGAAAGTCTTCTAAAACTAGAATATTTAGTTTTGAAAAGTTTTTTTAAAGTCGTGCTTTAATAAAAAAAAAAAGTTACTTTAATTAGTTTTCCTTAAAATGATTATCCTTTTAGGTAGTAATGGCCCTGGTTCGAATTGAACCGCAGGTTTTAAACCGGGACCAATAGTCCCAGTTCAAAATAGGTTAGGAATCGCGCACCTGTCTCGGTTCTGGCTGGACTAAAAAAATAACTGGAACCGCCGATTCAAGGAACCCTCCGGTTCTTGCACAGTTTTTTTTTTTTTTTTTTCAAATTTCAAAAATTTCAAAAATGAAAAGGCCAACGGCCAAATGTCAGCCTGCTGCCACTGCCATGTCTGACTGCCATGGAGCTGTTGGTCGTCCGGCCAACGGCTCCATCTTGTAAAATTATAAAAAATACCCCTAAAAAATTACATTTTGATCCCCTAAATTTTGAAAAATATTATTTTTCTCCTCAACCTAAAAAACTATATAAACCCCATTCCTCTTCAATTCATTCACACAAATTTCTCTCAATCTCATTCTCTTAATATTTTCTCTTATTTTCTCATTCTCTCAATCTTTTTCTAATTCTCTCATTCAGTCATTCTCTCAATCTTGCTCCATCTTGTAAAATTATAAACAATACCCCTGAAAAATTACATTTTGATCCCCTAAATTTTAAAAAATATTATTTTTCTCCCCAACCCAAAAAACTATATAAACTCCATTCCTCTTCAATTCATTCACACCAATTTCTCTCAATCTTATTCTCTCATTTTCTCAATCTTTCTCTAATTCTCTCATTCAGTCATTCTCTCAATCTTACTATTATTTTTCAATACTGCAATTATTTTTATTATTTATTTAAATTGTATACTTTGCCATTATAAATTTATAATGGCATCATAGTCAAGACTGTCTATTTCTAGAGGCCGAAGATCCGTTTCCAGAAGATCCATTTCTAGCAGAGACATTGAGCAGGTACCGGATCTAATGTGTGTGTGGAACATTTATCATCTTGTTTAGTACATATAATGTGTGTTCGGAGTATTTGTCATTATATCCATGTTACACGTGAGGGGGCGTGATAACGTATTATAACACCTATCAACTTATAACTTAAATACTATAGTTGTGTCATTTCGTATCAGCTTAAACTTTTAGGTTTAATGGTTAATGACATTATCAAATTATTTTCAACGTAAGAAAATATGTGTTTACGAAAGTCTTCTAAAACTAGAATGTTTAGTTTTGAAAAGTTTTTTTAAAGTCGTGCTTTAAGAAAAAAAAAAGTTACTTTAATTAGTTTTCCTTAAAATGATTATCCATTTAGGTAGTAATGGCCTTGGTTCGGTTCGAACCAGGCGGTTCGAACCGAACCGCCGATTTTGAACTGCACACATGTCTCGGTTCCGAAGGGACTAAAAAAGTAATTGGAACCGTAGGTTAGGAATCGAGGGTTCAAAGAACTGTCCAGTTCTTGGCGGTTCCGGTTCTTGCACATTTCTTTTTTAAAAAAAAATATTTTAAAAAAAAATTAAAAATTTTCAAAAATGAAAAGGCCAACGGCCAAATCTCAGCTTGCTGCCACTGCCATGTCTGACTGCCATGGAGCCGTTGGCTGTCTGGCCAACGGCTCCATCTTGTAAAATTATAAAAAATACCCCTGAAAAATTACATTTTGATCCCCTAAATTTTAAAAAAATATTATTTTTCTCCCCAACCCAAAAAACTATATAAACCTCATTCCTCTTCAATTCATTCACACCAATTTCTATCAATCTCATTCTCTCATTCTCTTAATATTTTTCTCTCATTTTCTCATTCTCTCAATCAATCATTCTCTCAATCTTGCTCTTATTTTTCAATACTGCAATTATTTTCATTATTTATTTTAATTGTATAATTTACCATTATAAATTTATAATGGCATCATAGTCAAGACCATCTATTTTCGGAGGCCGAAGATCCGTTTCCAGAAGGTCCGTTTCTAGCAGAGACATTGGGCAGGTACCTGATTTAAATATTGAAGAAGTGCAGAGTCGTCGTACCCCTGGCCCAGAATTAAATTTCAACAATGTAAATTTTGCTGAATACCTACAACAAAGAGAATATGAGGAGGTAATATTTGGTAATGAAACTCCTCCTAATTTTAGTCATCACGATTCTCATCCCCCTCCACCTAGTCCCTTTCGTGAAATCCCCCCAAGTGAAACCATACAAATGCCATTGCCAGATTTGACAAAGTACAAATATGAACTTTTTAAAGTTCATATGAGGAGGGTGAAGAAGGAATCGGGGGAAGTTGTGTTAACTTGCAACTACTGTAACAAAGATTATAAGTGGAACAAATCTGAGGGTATGGGATGTACTGGGAGCACATCAACACCAAGCATTCAGTCGAAGCTCAGCATGAGTGTAGCCGAGGACAATACCATATTTCCAGGTACACATCTCCTAACCATCCTTTATTTAAATATAGTGATGTAAATAATTTGAAACAATTAGCAAGAATGGTAGCAACCGAACATTTTCCTTTTAGTTTTGGCAAAAAAACTGGTTTTTTTTTTTAAATATTGTCATAATGATTTAAATCCCGCTGCATGTAAAGTACCTAGGACCATATTAAAATATACTAGGTGTGACATTTATAAAAAAGAAAAAAAAAGCATTAGTTAGATATTTTTAAAATTATATGGGTCGTGTGTCTGTTTGTGCCGATATCTGGAGCGATCATTGGCAAAAATATTCATATTTAGGACTCACTTGCCATTACATTGACCAATTATGGGAGTTGCAAAAATGAATTCTTGCATTTAGAGTTTTTGACGACACTCATACTGTCGATAATACTTATGAATTAATGAAAATTATTTTTAAAGAATACTGTATTGAAAGTAAAATTTTTGCAATTGGTTTTGATAATACTGCAAACAATACTACCGCCGTTCCACAATTAATTCAATTGTGTCAACCCTACTTTGGCGGCAGATTTTTTCATCAAAGATGTGTTTGCCATGTTTTAAATATATGTGTATAACATGGTTTGCAAACATTACAAGAATGGATTACACCAATTAGGGATGCTCTATATTATTTGTGGAAACATCCTAGTACTATGAAATAATGAGCAAGGTATTGTAAATCTAACGAGAAACATCCAATTAGATTTTCCCGTGATGTTCCAACTCGTTGGCACTCTACATAGAAATTGCTTTGTGAAAGCCATGATTATAAAGAATTATTAGTTAGATTTATGCAGCATAATGTTAGGAGTATTAATCTATATGAACATTATTGAGATGTTTGTACAAATATTTGCATGCTTTTAAAAGTTTTTCATGATGCAGCTAAAACGTTATCTGATATATATTATCCAACTTCACATTTATTTTTATGTGAAGCCATTAATATTGTATGTGCACTTAATGAATGTGCATAAGTACCGGACCTAACTGCATGTGTTTGTGTAATGAGAGACAGATGGTTAAATTATTATAAGGACATTCCTACAATTTATACTGTTGCATCAGTTTTTGACCCTAGGTGTAAATTTGATAGTTTATATGAATATTTAACACTTTATTATCAATCTCTAGGGCTAGCGAACATAGATATTAGTGCTTTATATAATAATGTTAGGCAATTATTTTATTCAATGTATGACGAATACCGTTCTGTATACGGTCCTTCGCTGAACATTAATGATCAGCAATCGGAACCAAGCGGAAGTGGTAGTACTAGTAGTCATTCTCGTTCTCGCTTTCCCTCATTAAGGAAGTTAGGGTCAAACGTGTTGACCAAAAAATCAAGGGCACAGGGGAGTTCTTCGTCTTCATCAACCTATGTTTCAGAGGTTGATGTTTACATAGACACTTCTTTTGAGTTTTTGGATAACGAAGACTTTAAAATCCTACATTGGTGGAGGGAGCATAAAACTAACTTTACAGTTTTGGCCCTCATTGCCAACAAATTTTTGAAACCCCTGTCTCGACCGTCGCCGTCGAATAGGAATTTAGTACAGGTGGCAATGTTCTCGATGAGAGACGAGCATTGCTCAGTCCTGACTCAATACAGATCCAGGTCTGTGTTGACAACTGGACCAAGGCCTCATACCGACAGCAGGAATTGGATTTGGTGTCCGACAACAATGACTTTTTCGACACCAACGACGATACAACGGCCATTGAAGGAACAAGTGACAATTGATCACCTCCGGAGCATAACAGGTAAAAGAATTACGTGGGTTTTGATTCCTTCTAGAGGATACGTAGGCAGCTTAATTGAGGTAAAATTAAGTGCAAGCCCTAATTTTTTATTTATTTATTTTAATATTTATTTTAATTTTATAGTTTTATGATATTATTGTAATTTTATTTTAACCCAATACCCATGTTTAATTTTTTCAACTTTTTATTAATTTATTTTAAATTTTTAATTGTTTAATTTCAAATATTTTTTTTTAAAAAAAAATTGGGCTGCTGGTTCCGGTTATGGAACTGGCGGTCAAACCGCCGGTTCTATAAAACCGGAGGAGGAACCAGAACCGAGGTTCCTCCTCCAGTTCTAACCAAAACCGGGACCGGGACCTCCACGGTCTCGGTTCCGGTTAGACCAAAAAGGGAATCGAAACCGGCAGTTCCAAAACCGAAATTGCCAGTTCCGGAACCGGGCCTATGACTACTTTTAGGCAAACCAGCTTGGGGTTTGAGCCCTATATATGTGAGTTCTAACCATGACTACATTATTTGTTGAGAGCTTGTTTAGACTAGTTATATTTTTCATGTGTAGTTCATGTTCTAGTCTACATAATGTAGTTTTGATTAAGGTATATTATTGTGTGTTTGCATGTTCATAACATTGTATTATTGATCGTTCTCTCTGTGTCTTGAGAAATTGAATTGAGTGAAGATTTCCTCAGTTCGTGTGTAAGTCTTGTAATTCGTAGGTGACGAATCGGGCAAGTAACCAAGTTCTTGTAATTCAAAGGTGTCAAATCCGACAAGCCACCAAAGTCTTGCAATTCGTAGTGAAGAATCTTGCAAGGAACCAAAGTATTGTTGCTTGCTGACCACTCACACGAAACGCAAGACTTTGTTTCAACCAAATATCGAAGGCTAAATGAAAAGAAGGTTGACAGAGCAAAGAGGAGCTGCAGTGGATGTGCCAGCAGCTGGAAACGGCCAGGCCACCGCTGCCAGTTGCCAGGGCCGAGTCCTCCCACTTCCAGCGGCCAGGGTCAAAGCCTAACAGCTGCCAGCCATCGCTTCTAGCGATGGTAGCGGCCGACCAGCTTTCTAAGGTAAGTATTTTCATTTCCTTCTTGGGTTGAGTTTGATATTTTTGCTAGTATTAGGAATGTTTTTTATAACTGGATAAATAACTATAGCAAATCTAGGGGGCCGGGTGTATCAATCAAATTTGCAAAATAAAAAATAAAACCTATGTTAACAAATAACACTACAATTTTTTATGTGGAAAACCTTCAACTAATAATAATATCACGGAACCAACCCGTAAGTCACTTAACACACCACACACCGATTTCACTAGTTGTATATTATATACGAATCAAGTTGATTAATCCCTCAATTGCACTATTATTTTTATAACCCAATACTATCTACCCGCATAGTGCCACGAAACTCCACACTCAGCTTGACTTTACAATTCTTTTATAAGGTCGAAGAATCAAGACCCTTCACAACTGAAATTACGATCTAGGTGCTCATTTATATATGCATGAATCAAATAATATTCAAGATCAATACATATTATGTAGACTATAAACAATGACGCGCGATATCAAAAATATCTAGTGTATGAACTCTCAAAATCTCTTACAAAGAATATTGAAACAATAAACAAAAACTGAGAGAGAACACAATAAATATGAGAGTCGTAGTAAATAATGAATTAGATCCACTATTTATAGGTTTCAGTAAAAAACCTAACTCCAAATAAGAAATTTTTTACTAGTAGATTTTCTGAAAAGCTTTAGGGGAATAGAGTTAATTTCTCAGAAGAAAAAAAAAATAGAAACTTTCGAAGGCTTTTAATTGTTGCAAAAGAAAATTTTTAGGCTTTCAGTATCCATGTTGAAACGATACAGATCTGACCCGTCGCACAGAGTTCAAACTGAAGCCATTGAGATCCAACCTAATCTGACATATGAGGAAGAACCAGTGGAGATTCTGGACAGAGAGATAAAAGAACTCTGGAATAAGAAAATACTGCTAGTGAAGATACTTTGGAGGAACCATAATGTGGAAGAAGCTACATGAGAGAGCGAAGAAGTGATGTGACAGCAATATCCACAACTATTTGAATGAGGTAAATTTCGCGGATGAAATTTCTTAAGGGGGAAAGAATTGTAATGCCCCTAATTTTCCGTAATTATGAAAATTATTATTATTAATTATTATTAAGCATGCAGAAGTTAAGTATGTAATTTAAATTGGTGGAAAGTATATATATTCGGTATATGGTTGAAAAATAAATAGTGATTTTAACCGAGTTAAATTCCATTAGAGATATTATTTTCATGGTGCATTTGGATGATAATGGGTCCAATTGAATATTGGTGAAGTCAATTTGATAATTGGATAAGTGTGGAATATTTTTGGAATATTATCAAGATGGAAGGTGATTAATTGTAAATTGATTTCCATTTTAGGATTTTGGTATGTTAAGGGAGCAATTTGAAATTAAGAAGATATATATATATATATATATATATATATATATATATATATTATTGGTGGAGCAACCACTAACCATGACAAGTCAAACAAAAAACACATGATAGCAAAACAAAAGTACAAACCAGAAGGTTGGCATGAGTTAGGTGTGAAAGAAAAGAAAAGATTAAATAAATAAGGTTGGAATGACACCTAAAAAACAATTGATACCAAAGCATTACACCTAGCAAACACTCAGCATTTTACATGTAAAATGGTTTGACTAGGTGAATTTGAGTGTGAGAATGTAAGAAGGTTGACGTGAGAAATAGAGAGAGAAAGAGAGAGATTCTAGTGAGAGAAAGTGCTAGAAGAAGAAGAAGGAGAAGGAAGTTGAAGTTGGTCAAGAAGAGTTTTGTGTAAAAAATAACATTTCAGATTTGGTGATACCGTTTTCGTATTTTTCAGATTTTTCAGAATATTTTGGAATCGTTATATTATATTGCTTTTAGTTTATTTGAGCTATATTGATTATGATATATTGTTTGAAATTGATTTTGGGATGTTTTGGATTACGTATATTTAGAATATATTCTAGATCCGTAATATTGTTTACGAAAAATATTCTGAATTGATTTTCGATATGTTTTGATTATAGTAATATTACGGAGAATATTATTAAAAGCGATTTGTTTCGAAAAGTGATTCGGGACATTTGGATTTACTATGAATTTACAATATATAATTGCATGTGATTTTAAATGTGATTTTAAGCGATTTTTGGATTCAGAAATATTTTCGGAATATATATATATATATATATATATATATATATATATATATATATATATATTGATGCGATTCGAATTCCGGAAATGTGTATACTGATTTGGATATGATTTCAGAATTTAAATTGACGATTCTGTTCGGAATGAATTATATGATTTTCGAAGAGTGATTTGACTCTGATATATGTAAACATAGATATGGATATAGGAGATTGACATGTCAATTGGATTTTCTGAGTAGTACTACGCCAATTCTGATATGTATATGGGATACGCAGCGGGTCCTCCGTTGGTATCCAACTCTGTTCTGTATAGCCCGTAATCCAGTCCGAAAAATATGTTTAGTATATCAGGAGCCCAAAATGAAATTAGAAATGTGACATGATCTGTATATGATTTAAGATGAGAAATGATTTGATTTGATATTATTATGTTTTCATAAGATATTTATTCTGATTTCTGATGGATTTATTGATATTTGCTTCGATATGATATTTGTTTCAGTTTTTCGATGGATTTGTATATTCGAAATGTTATTTGATATATTCGATTTACATGGGCCCTATATGTTGATATTTAATGTTATTTTGCATATTTGAAAAGTTATTGTACTATTTGAACATTTGACTTTTGGATACACCCACTAAGCGTTATGCTTAGCGTGTTGAGTTTCTCACACGCAGGTAAAAGAATTGTTAAAGGGGACAAGAATCAGAAAGAGTAGAATCTGCAGGGATAGTATTCAGAGTCACACCACTCCTGCATTTTTGGTAGCCCACTACGTATTTGATGTTTTATATGTATTATATCGGCATGCATGGATATAATTTTTTTTTTTTGTAAATATATGTAATAGATATTTAGTTTTATGTATGTTTGTAAATATTTGTGATAATTGGGCCCATGGATTTTAATGCTTTTGAAGTTGAATGTTTATAAATATTTTGTATGAATTGTGTTTACGAAATTGTTGAAAACAGGTTTTTGGAAAGTCAGAAAAACAGAGGAAACTCTGGCGAAAATTTCAGAAAAATTTTTTGGACCATAATGTTAAATATTTATTTGGATCATTACTTAAAGTTCCTGTTCTGAAATTTATTTTCCGTATACGGTAGCACTTCCTGATTCGGTCCGAGCGGGTTTGGATCGGAGGGTGTTACATTCAATGTCATTTTTATCGAAATCTTGAGAGTAGAACTTCATAGTAAGAGTACAAATATCATCAACATTAAATGATTTAAACCCATCCACGGGGCTCAAAGTCATGCTAAGAGTAAGAAATTCTATTGTTTGCTCTGGAAATATACTATTCAACTCCATCAATTGAAAATCAATCACAGCATTAAATATACTGAAGTGATAGTAATGCTCAACTGTGACATTATCTTTCTATTGATAAAAACGCTTTGTTCCTTCCAAATGACGTCCATTTATATTAGGTATATTTATTTCATACCTATCACATAATGACACTACACTTTCAAGAAAAGTATCCCATCCATTCTCCCTTAACTCAAGAAGAAGCATTTTTGTAGTTGACATTAAATTCATAGCATTTAGGATATCTTGAGATTGTGATTGTAAAGCTTGACAAAGCATATCAGAGATTCCCAGAATTTTGTGCAACAATAACAAGATAAACACAAATTCAAAGGATCTCAAATCTTTATACGCACCTTTAGCTTCCCCGCGTATGTTGTTGTTCAGTCCATTGTTAATCAATTTTTCAAGAAGAGTAGAAGCTGAACCAAACATCTGAATTAATCTACTAATAGAAGCGAAATGGGAGCTCCAACGAGTAGGTCCGGGTCGTTGTAAAGTGCAAATTTGATTAGCCCCCGTAGCAGTCTTAAGTTCGTCTAAAGCGATCAAATCTTTAATTTCATCTTCTCGAATAGATTTCATCTCAGATTGACGCTTGGAAGAAGCACTCACAAAATTTACAATATAATTCAATTTCGAACAAAATAGCCATATATCATGCACTTCTCTAGCTACTGCAACTAAAGCAAGTTGAAGCCTATGTGCAAAGCAGTGTATGTAATAAGCAGATGAACAATCTTTGAGAAATAAGACTTGTAAACCATTCCATTCACCTCTCACGTTGCTAGCACTATCATATCTTTGACCTTGTAAGTTTTCAACAGATAGATTATATAGAGCAAAGACATTACATATCTCTTTTTTAAGAGTTGAAGAATTTGTGTCATGAACACTTATAACTTGAAAAAAAAAACGTTCTCTAACAAATCCCTTTAAATCAACATACCTCAAAATAATTGCCATTTGTTCTCTGTTAGATTCATCAACTGCTTCATCAACAAGTGTAACATCCCGGATTTCGGGTAATTAATGTTATATATGTGAAAATAAATTTTACTATTTGAGGGGGTGAAAATGTAATTAAATGTATGAACTGCTCGCGACCAGATTGAATGGTTGAAAATTGATGTATGAAAAATTGAAAACTGAACCAGAGAGCATCGCGACCTGGTCACCGCGACCACAGGTCGCGATGGCTCGCTCGCGGTGGAAAACGCGATTTCTGGCAGTGAGCATCGCGACCAGTCACCGCGACCACAGGTCGCGATGAACTGCTCGCGATGAAAACGTCGAATTCGGGCAGTGAGCAACGCGAGCTCCAGCGCGACCAAGGCGCGCTCGCGATGAAGGCGGTGCGAATGGTCCAGTGAGCACCGCGACCTGGTGGCGCGACCACAGGTCGCGACGGCGGTCGCGGTAGCGAAAAAAATATATAAAAAAAGAGAAGCTTCTCGCAGAAGCGAGAAAAACAGAAACAGCAAGAAAAGAGAGAAAGAGCCGAGGAAAAAAAAAAGAGAAGAAGAAAGAAAGGAAAAGTGAAGAGAAAAAGGAAAGGGAAGGAAACGAAATCGTAGAACCGCGGATTGTCGAACGAAAACAAGGATTCCAGGTTGGTGTACGTTTGTTTTCGAAATCGTTACGAAAAGTCTTTCGTTATTGTTTTGATTTTAGTTTTTGTTTTCGTTTTCGTTTCCGATTGTGTTGAAAGTTTTCGTTTTTGATTATTAGTATGGAAATTGTTTATTGTATATGAAAAATTGATGATTGATGTATCTATTGATGATTTTGGCACGATTCTATTATAGATCGCATTTTGATTGTATTTCGAATATGTCGATTTCGTTAGAAATATTTGATTTATACTTTGGTACGACTATTGTTTATTTTCTTGAAAAGTTTTGTGTGAAGTGTATACTTATTGAGTGAGTGACTATTGATTTGTAACTGATTGTGAATTTAGTTTATCGGAAACGGCCCTAGGATACTTAGACATAGAAATGGATATAGGAGGTTGGTATACCAGCTGGGTTTTACTGAGCAGTACTGCGCCGTTATTATTGTGTGATTGTTGTTGCGGGGCAATCTCGGACAATCACACCGATTTTAGTGATTGTTGTTGCGGGGCAATCTCGGACAATCACAATGATACTAGTGATTGTTGTTGCGGGGCAATCTCGGACAATCACATTGATATCAGTGACTGTTGTTGCGGGGCAACCCCGGACGTCACATTGACCCATATTCCAGTCCTAGTATGTTTAGTATTCTAGTGGGCCAGAATTGATTGGAATTGAAAGGTGAACCGAATGATTTTATTGATTGCATTCATATGTTGACCTCATTATTGAAATTAAAGTGATTGAATTTGTTTAATGCTCTGATTTTGAAATTTATTTGATTTTGAAATTGATTCGAAATAAATTATATATATTGTGGTTTATTTATTCTTAAAAGATATTTATCTTGTGATTTATTTAATTGAGTTTATAGTACACCCACTAAACTATATGCTTAGCGCGTTAGTTTGTTTCTAACGCGTAGGTACCAGGGATCCGAAAGAGGCTAAGGACTGAAGAGATAAAGAGTTGCGGACAGAGTCCCAGAGATTTGTACAGTTGGGTAGCTATATTGTGTTATGTATATATACATTCTGAAAGTATGCATATACAGGGGATTTGTAAATACATTTTGTAATATGTTTTGCAATTAATTATTTTATGATTTGTTGTATTTTATAAATTGTGATGGTAAGTCGCACTAAACGGCAGAGTGCGCAACTGTTTGAAAGTGTTATAGAAGTGTTTGTGAAAAATGTGAATTTTGGATTGATTTGTGTAAAAGCAGGTTTTTGGGAAATCCGAAAAACAAACGGTACTCTGCCGAATTTTCGTAAAAAGTTTATTTATTGCTATGGGCTCACTTGAAAAGGATTTCTAAATTGTTTTATGGGCTCACAATGATTTTGAAATGTAAAATGAAGTTTTGAAAAATTTTGTAAGTCCGAGTAGCGCTCCCCGGGTCGGTCCGGCCGGGTGGGGTCGGGGGGTGTTACAACAAGAATACATAATTTGGCATCCCCGACTTCCTCACGGATCTTAGCTCGCACTTCGTTAGCTAGAATATTCAACAGCTCCTTTTGAATCCAAAGTGATGTATACTTGGCATTTTGTGGAGCATTTTCTAGAACAATATCAGCAATTTCTAAATTTACTCTTGCTTGTAACTTTATTATCTCAATAAAATTCCCAAGATTGGTAGAATCAATGGATTCATCATGACCCCGAAAAGCACACCATTGCATTGCTAGCAACTTCACCGTCTCTAGTAAGGTCCTGAGTCGTAACCGATTTTGTAAAGTTTCTTGTAAAGACACTGTACTCATGACTGTGTCGATATGCTGAGATGGATCTTTTAAGTTATCCCAACTTTGGACGGCAAACATATGTAGTGAATTATGCCCCTCTTTATGTTTCCAAAATTGACATTTTCCTTTACAATTGATTATTTTCCAACTTTGGAAACCATTCATTGTAAATGTGCGATACTTTGACGGAAAAGTATCAAAAAGAAAGCATGGAAAACAAAATACTTTATCTTTTACTATCGAATATTTAAACCAAGGAAATCGTTGGAACCAAGATTGTTGAAATCTTCGACTGTATTTACCATCCAGAGTGGGTGGATAGTTATCCAACATAGGTTGAAACGGTCACATTTTTTTTATATGCTTTTCGAACATCATCATACTTGTCTGCGGGATAAGCTCCTACTGGGAGACGTAATCCAGGATCACGTTCATAATAAATAGTGTTAATATCTGGTGGAGTGTAAAACATTCTCAGACGGAGTAGGCAAACTTGAATCGCCTGCATCATACGGAGAACTTAAACCACTCGATGATTGATAATCTCCCTTTTTCCCGAAGTATGAAAGGAGAGTTTTTCTTAGCTTGGAATTATGATTGTTTGACATTATAACCTAAAATTATCAAACACTTTGGTTAAATAATTGGTCAAATAACAAATTAATAATTAATATTTAGATAAAAATTTAAATTGGTAATATAAAGTTAATAGATAAGATTTTATACAACCACAATCTATACTAATGATATATTAATATTAACAACAAAACCGATAATAGTATAATACCAAAACTAGTACCTTAGTTGAAAGTTAATAATTTTATATATACTAATATCTACAGTTTCCTTTTGCTCAACAACAACACCCATTTCATTCTACAATACTAAAAGTTTAAACAAATTAAATTGACAGTAATATAATTGGCAGTAATATAATTGCCTTTTGCTCAACATCAACTCTTATTTCATTCTACAATACTAAAAGCTTAAATAAATTAAATTGACAGTAATATAATTGGAGAAAAAAATTTCCAAACAAATTCAAGAATTAAGCAAGCTTAAACATTCCAAACAAGTTTCGAAATTAAATATAACAAAACACAAATCTAAATTAGGAATGACAAATTAAAAATCCTAATTTTTTAATTTGAATATATAAATTAAAAATTAAAAAACTTACATGAATACAAGAAGAGCTGATGATTGATTCTTTTAATTCTTTAACACTTGAAAGATGGGGCCGAAGAACTTGGTGAATGGTGAGAAAGAGGAGCAAGAGAGGAGGAAGAAAACTGGATCGGGGTTCTGCATTTGTGTTTTGTTGAGACAATAAGATTTTTGTTGTTGACAAGAAAAGAATTGAAAGGGCAAAATTGACAGAGCAAAAAAAGTCTGTCACTTTTATTTTTCAATTTAATATTAATAAAATAAAAGGTTTTTTTTGTAATATTAATAAAGTAAAATGACACAGGAAAATGTTTTTTTTTTTAATATTAATAAAGTAAAATGACAAAGAAGTAAAACTGATGAAAATTTTTCAAAAATGCGGCCGGGCAACTGCCAGGCCTAGCCCCCCCTTCAAGTCTGCCCCTGTGCCTGAATACCTCCCAAATAGCTATTCTGATTGTTTTCCTTTTGCAGAAGATGAAGCAAAAACAAGTAAGAAAGTTTGAGAGAGAAAAAGATTTCAAGAGAAGAGAATGGTGGCTCTTGGAGGCTTTCTTGCGACTAATGAAAAAAGTATGAAATATGAGGGTTGGCTGCCCTTTAAATAGGAAAACAAGTGTACATGGGTCATAAGACAAAAACGAAGCAAGAAATACCAAAAATACCTTAATAAGAAGGGAGGCCAGAGTGCCTAAACAACAAAACGCCGTCTGAGGCGGTAATTTGCTGCCTGACCAACTCGTAAATAGGTTTAACAACAAATATTATAAAATTAAAAAATAAAACTAAATAAAAAATTAACATAATAATTTTTACGTGGAAACCTCAATAGGTAAGAACCACAAAACCAACTTGTAAGCCACTTAACACATCGAATACCGATTTCACTAGTTAGTATATTGTTTACAACTCACGCTGATTGACCATTCATCACACAACTCTTGCTATAACTCAATACTACCAACCTGCAGGCCTTTTACTAGTACAACTTACTGATGTTGCTTACAGACTCCCCATGCTGTAAGATTTCATGCTTATTTCATAAGGTCGTAGAATCAAAACCCCTCAATTTATTGAGATCCAATCTATGATGCTCGATATGCATGAAGCAATTCAAATAATGTGCAGAGGTCAATACTTATTATGTAGGCTAAAAAAATAAAGCATAATAACGCAAGATACTCTAGCCTAAAACTCTCCACAATTCTCTCCTAAGAATAAACAATGAAACACAAAAAACATAGAGAGAAATTAATTAAATCATAGAACTTCAATTATTATTTGACAGTGAATTACAAGTCCACTATTTATAAGCTTCATCCTAAACCTAACCCTAATAAAAAATAAGAAATCTTTTACTAGTAGGTTTTCCAAAAATGACTTTATGGAAATAGATTTAGTTTCCCAAAAGAAATAAAACAAAAATAGAAACTTCCTAAAAACATATAACTTGATGCACAAGAAAGTTTTCCCACTTCCAAAACCTTAAAAAAAAAATATTCCAAAATATTTTAGGACTTATTAACAACATGTTTGGAAGTCAACTGGGCGACGAAACATGAGAGAATGTGCAAAATAGGAAAGGGGAAAACATCCAGGCAGCAACACGTCTTTTTAGATGGCGATTGCCGCCTCAGGTAGTATAGGTTGTTGTCGTGCCTCACTGCCTAAGGCGGCAATTGGCAGCTTGCTGCCCTGCCATTTCATTTTCAGCTTTCCAGTTGATTCTTACCTGCACTTGATCCGTGTTCGAGCACTCTGAAACCTATCAAAATAAACTCGAAATCTTTCACTCAAAACACCGTTGGAAAGATACGTATGTCTAGTTTTTACTCCATTTACAAATCACCATTTGGGCATACAAATAAAGAGTTATATACTAAAAAGCACTTAAAGGTCAGTTTTTAAAAAATATGGAGGTGTTTAAAAATAATTTTCAAAACTAGATAAGTCAACAAATTAAGACTCCACACTTATAAAACGTTAAACCAATATATGAGTAATCAATAATCAATGCATGAATATGTTACATATATATGTGTGAATCCTCACGAATACAAAAAGTTAAAGAGTTTCAAATCTTCGAATTTATCGTGAAGCACTCTCTTGAGTAATCTCATAAGTTCGTCACCTTCACATGAAATCTTTGACTCTTTAATACGCTCACTTTACGTTCTAGCTAAACTACCTAAGAATTACAAAAAAAAAAAAAAAAAAAATTTGCTCACAAAATCAAAAGCCAACTAAAACAATGACCTTACAAAATTGATTATGTAAAGTCAAAAGATGCAGATACTTTGATAAAAGGCCTACCTAGAGAGAAAATTACATATACATCCAGGAGTTTAAGCCAATTCAATGAGTCGAGGTAGGCGAAAATCTAACCTAGTTGACTGGAAATGTCATAGTCAAGGTTTAATAGGCAAACTAATTGGGTAATACTCAAATTGTAGAACACACAATTAACTCATTCCAGTGATTGCTAGTGTGTTGTCTACTGATGTGTAGTATATGCTTTGCATTTAATGATATCAATATCTTGTTATCAAGAAGATAAGCAGGAAACTCTTAATTAGTGTCACTTATACGATAATAAATGTAGAGTAGCATTTATGAGAATGAAAAAGACTTAATTCTCTAAAGCTATTGTGAATCCTGAGATCTGTTCAAGATCAAAATGAGCAAAAATGTACGAACCAACATATATTAAGTTATGTTATGTGTGAGACATATTGTCTTGATTTACTACAACTGTGAGCAATTCAAGATCAACTATTTTCACTACATCACTAAGTGAATTCGTTATGCTTTCACTAAGGTAAGTTGAATTCCAAAAGATACTTCTCTTGATGCGTAACGTTTCTTTTTTCTCTCACATAACATTTGAAACAAATAACATGACATTTTCCAGATCACTTTGTTATTTAAAGCAATATTTCCATTTCGCTTTATTGTTTAAAGCAATCAAGATTTAATTTGTTTCCAGATCCTTTGTTGTTTAAATCGTCAGGACTTAGTTTGACAAAAAATTGTGTCGCTTTTAAATAAAAAGATATGTCTTTTTAACTAGATATAATTATTACAAGAGCTGTATCTTTTAATGAACATATATGTCTGGATTTATTATAAATAGGCAGTACAGATCATTTATAAAAATTAATCAGTATTTAGTTTTTGCAATCACTATATTCTATATGAGAGGAAAATATATAGAGTTCAGGGTTCGATATTGATGTGCTATAAATTCGAATACAGATGATGGTAGCCTGAGAGGCAGTCACGTGTAGAACTTTTAGCACTGTGATGGATGAAATACTATCTTTAGCAATTGCAAGTCTCAATCTACATGCACAATTTCAAATCAATATTTAATTTTTTTTTTTTTGGCTGCATTGTTGTGTCATAGAATATTTCCTGTAATTAAGTTACTATTTGATGGAAATAAAGCTAGCAAATGAATGCGGACCCACTTGAAGTGCCACTTGATCCAATTACGAGAGCACAAGTAAAAAAGTTTAAAGATGCACTTAACGGGCAGAGGTTTGGACTCAAGCAACTTCATGGAGGCCCATGAAGCATGACCCATGTGCTCAATAAAAAAGTGTCAACATGATTCAAATTCTAAAATAATTCAGTTCAAAATCAGCAAGTTAAATTTGCATATTTAGGAATATTCTTTTGGGCTCTAATTTCTATTTTTTGGGATCATATCAAAGGAAAATTAATTAGCTTATTAGATGTGCATTTATGGGTGGATTTACAATCAAATCTCCTTGATTCTTTGAGAGCGTGTCTTGGGCGTGCAAAGGGAGAAAGCAATTAGCCTAATTAGTGTGATTTATTTTTGTAATTTTCTACTTTCCTTTTTTTAGAGATTTAACATTAAAGAGAGGATTATTCTCTAAAATATTTTAGGTTTTATGCTTTGTATCAAGCCTATATATAGGCGTTTTTCATTCAATAAAAAGGGGAGCATATTGTTAATCAAGAAGTGAGAGTTTTCTCTTTGATTCTTCGACGAACTATCGAACTTATCGGATTTTCATCCGTGGCGTTCATTCCTGACTTATCAAACGGATTTCCATCACTGTTTGTGGCATCCTCCTTTATACCAAGGTTCTTACCTCCATATAGGTAACGGGTCGCGGTTTCCATACGAATCTGATTGTAGAACGATTCTTGAAGTCAAAACTAATGTTGGATTTCGTCACAAGTTGGCGTGGTTCATATCACTGTTATATTGTGTAGTAGCCAAAATATGTCTGGCCCAAAGTATGGCCCAAGGACAAAGCCCATAGCTAAAAATGGGACTACACTCTCATGTAGTACGAAGGTGGCTCAGCATGAAAATCAAGTCGCACGACATGGAGCGCCATCATATAAACATACTAGTTCAAAGATCTTGTCGCACGACATGAAGCACTCATGTAGTACGACGACGTACTAAGTTCGAAGACTATGTCGCACCACACGAAGCACTCGTGTAGTACGACGACGTACCTGTTTGAAGACCTTGTCGCACGACATGTACCCTCATGTAGTGCGACCGTGCTACATCACCCAATCATGGTCCAGATTGACAAGAAACCTACATGTCGTACGACATAGCATCTCCGTGGCTCCGAGGGAGACCAGATTATGATCTACTTTGACACAGGTCCTACAAAGTCATAATGACACTTGATGGCAGCCCAATCAAAAGGAGCACCCAGATGCTTTCTTGGTGGAAGACAGAGAAAAGAGAATGATGAGATCTCTCAAAAGGAAGAAGCATTAGTCCTCTATAAAAAGGAGGATAATCCCTCATAAGAGGGGACGGCCGAAAAACTGAGATCCAGATATTACTGAGAAAGAACCACACCCTCCGGCCATTGCTCATCTTCTCCGATCACCCTCCGACCTTACATCTCCTTTGATCAAAGAAACCCCAACTGTGAAGATAGCAGGAAGTATTTCTCACTCATCTCCATTTACGAGCATTACACATTCATTAGCACTCGCTAACTTGACCGTCGGAGTGACTTTGGCCGGCACCATCCCGGTGTCCCAGACGTCCTGCGGGTCACGTGCGTTCTGTCTTTGCAGGTTGTAGTGCCCCGTGTCCCCGAGCGATTTTTGAGGACTACAATTTGGCGCCCACCGTGGGGCACGACAATCTCTAAGCAAGCAAAGGTAGAACGCGGCAACCCCGACTATGTCATCTGACGATTTTCATCACGACGCGATGGAGGTTAGGGTACAACTCCTCATATCCCAGATGCAAGAGAATACCCAAAGGCTCCAAGCACTCGAACAAGAGAATCAACGAGTGTTGGCGGAGAACCAAGAATTGCAAAATAGGATCAGTTCGCTCACTGCCGTAAGACCATTTGGAGACGCTTCGACGTCACAACCCTTGCCATTCGAGCAAGCCGCTCACGCTACTTATTACGCGTCAGTCCGCCCGAACGAACATGGTACTACCGCTCGAAACCTCGATCCAACCCACGTAGGGTCAGAGCCCAACATTCGAGTTACGAGTGGACCCCATATCGTCGCACGACATATGGCAGAGAATATACCAAATGGGATGGGAGGACATCGATCAGACGATATGGCAAGAGCTACACAAGGAGTGCCACCTATATCCACTCCCAATGGCAACGTCGGCTCAACCCAACCAACCATCCTGTTACAAGGAACGTCATCCGGCCCTTCACATTCAGCGCCGCCAGACCCAAACCGAGTGAGCGCCGAGCCGACCTTTGCCAACCGGGACTTGGCACAAAGGTTCACAGAGATGGAAGCACTCATCCAACGCATTCCGGGAATGCCCACTCCTATAAAGAAGAGTGCAGCCAATAGTTTTGCCGACTCCCCCTTCATCGACACAATAGCATTGGTGGAGATGCCAAGGAAGTTCAACTTTCCAGGTATGAAGCAGTACGATGGTACGACCGACCCCGACGAACACATTGCGCAGTATCGACAACGAATGTTCACGGCCGCCATCCCACGAGACCTAAGGGAAGCATGCATGTGCAAAGGTTTCGGATCGAGCCTCGTAGGACCTGCCCTACAATGGTACACCAACCTCCCCAATGTTTCCATCAACTCTTTCGCCCAACTCACTGACACCTTCGTAGAGCAGTTCGCTAGTAGCCGGAAGCTAGAAAAACAATCCGACGACCTCTATACAATCAGCCAAAAGAGGGATGAACGCCTACGAGATTTTGTGGGCCGGTTCAACCATGAAAAAGTATCCATCCCTCATTGTAACCAGGCAACAGCCATATCAGCCTTCCGCAAGGGTCTACTCTATGATTCCGATCTGTACAAAGAGCTCACCAAATACCCTTGTAAAACCATGGAAGACGTCCTCGCCAAGACATAGGCACAGATAAAATGGGAAGAGGACGAAGTAAACCATAAACCTAATAGAGCGAACTACAAGGAAGATAAGTCGGAGGGGATGGTCGAACAACGAATCAACACTCGACGCAGCGGGCCATACCCAGCCGTACCCCGAAGGGACAGCCGTATGATGTACGAGCGCCGGCGCGACGACAGACCACCAAGGCCGTTCGTTCGTCCAAAAAACATAACACCAGAATACAACTTGAACATCAGACCAACGGAGGTAGTTGCCATACTGAAAGGAATGGGTAGGTCGGTTCGTTGGCCAGACAAGATGATGAGCCCGCCGGATCAAAAAGACAATACTAAATGGTGCGAATTCCATGGAGACCACGGCCACCGAACTGAGCATTGCGTGGCGCTACGATTGGAAGTAGCCGAACTACTCAAGAAAGGCCACCTTAAAGAATTCCTGACTGATAAAGGTAAGCAAACTTTTATGAATAAAGAGAGGTCGCGCGACATCGCTTCAATACCACCACCAGAACCTCCCAAACACGAGAGAACTGTGAACGTCATATCTGGCGGGTCTGAAGTGAATGGAGCAACCTACTCGGAAGCAAAGCGCCACTCACGACAGGCCGGTCGTACGGACGTCCAACAAATTCGTACGACGGATCCCACATGTGACTACCCAATCAGTTTCAGCAGCGATGAACATATGGACTTATTCAATCCCCACCACGACGCACTAGTTATCTCACTGACGGTGGCCAATTGTTTGATCAGACGGATCCTAGTGGACAATGGAAGTTCAACAAATGTACTCTTCCTCGGCGCGTTGAAAGAGATGCATATTGACGAGTGTAACATCGTGCGTCGCTCCACAATCCTTGTAGGATTTAGTGGAGAACACAAGAACACTCTGGGAGAGATCACCCTTCCAGTCTACGCGGAAGGCGTCAACTTGAACACGCGTTTCCTCATCCTGGACTGTCCGTCGTCCTACAACATAATCATGGGTCGCCCATGGATTCATGAGATGAGGGCAGTGCCCTCAACATATCATCAGGTCATCCGTTTCCCTACCAGGTGGGGAGTTCACGAGATCCGAGGGCAGCAAAAGACCTCGCGTGACTGCTACCAGAACACTCTTAAAAGCAGGTCGTCCGACTTATAGCAATTACAGAATGAGAGCACCCCCACCAACAAAGACGAACCTGATATGGAAGAACTCGACGAAGTATCCATACATCCCGATTTTCCAGACCACAAAGTTAGTATCGGATCCCGCCTTCCACAAAATATCCGAGCAAGACTACTCAGCTTCTTGACGGCACGGCACGACAGCTTTGCATGGTCGCACGCAGACATGATCGGAATTAGCCCAGAAGTCCTAGTGCATAAGTTACAAGTCGACCCGGATCATCCACCTGTGAAGCAAAAAAGGAGGAAGTTCGCACCCGAGCGCAACAAGGTTATAAATGAAGAAATCCAAAAGCTAATTGACATTGGCTCGGTGAGAGAAGTAAGTTACCCAGACTGGCTCGCAAACGTAGTGGTAGTGAAGAAAAAGAATGGGAAGTGGCGAGTTTGCATCGACTTCACAGACCTCAACAAAGCTTGTCCAAAGGATTCCTTCCCTCTCCCACACATCGACATGATGGTAGACGCTACGGCAGGCCACGAACTATTGAGCTTCATGGATGCATTCTCCGGTTACAACCAAATCCTTATGCATCCAGATGACCAAGAGAAGACTTCTTTCATCACGGAGCGCGGCATTTTTTGCTACAAAGTAATGCCATTCGGTCTCAAGAACGCTGGGGCAACCTACCAAAGGTTAGTCAACAAGATGTTCGCAACCATGCTTGGACAGACTATGGAGGTCTATATCGACGACATGCTAGTGAAGTCATTAGTAGCAGACCAACACCTCGATCACCTCCGGCAGTCGTTCGACATCATCGACGAGTATGGGATGAAGCTTAATCCAACCAAATGCTCCTTCGGCGTTTCCTCGGGGAAGTTCCTTGGCTATTTAGTAACCAAGAGAGGCGTCGAGGCCAACCCAGATCAACTCCAGTCCGTCATGGATCTAAGGTCCCCCAAAAGCATCAAAGACGTACAAAAGCTAACTGGACGGCTCGCAGCCCTCAACCGATTCATTTCAAAGTCGTCTGAAAAATGTAAGCCTTTCTTCGATGCTCTAAGAAAGAGCAAGTCATTTGATTGGAATCAAACAAGCGAGGACGCCTTCCAAAATATAAAAAGGTATCTAGCGAGCCCGCCTCTACTCTCCAAACCCAAGGAAGGCGAGACCCTCCTGCTCTACCTCGCTGTATCCGAAACGGCCGTTAGCGCTGTACTGATAAGGGAGGAGGATGACAAACAACTCCCCGTATACTACATCAGCAAGACTCTACTCGGTGCAGAGACAAGGTACGCCCAACTCGAAAAATTAGCCCTCGCACTAGTCACGGCCGCAAGGAAATTACGGCCGTACTTCCAATGCCACACTATTAGTGTACTCACTGCCTTCCCCTTGAAAAGTGTCCTACATAAACCTGAACTATCCGGCCGTCTAGTGAAATGGGCCGTAGAGCTGAGCGAGTACGACATCAACTACCAACCTCGCACGGCGATCAAGTCGCAAGTACTGGCGGATTTCATAGCAGACTTCACACCAGGGACTCTACAAAGAGCGGAGGAAGAACTTTGCACTATGTCGTGCGACACGCCAAGGGAAGAGTGGAGTTTAGCAGTTGATGGATCAAGTAACGCTAGAGGCAGCGGGCTGGGAATAGTACTTACCTCCCCTACGGAGCACGTCATCGAGAGGTCCATCAGATGTGGATTCAAGACCACCAACAACGAAGCCGAGTACGAAGCCCTCATAGCTGGGCTCACCTTGGCAAAGGACTTACACGTCGAGCGAATCAAGGTACGCAGTGACTCCCAATTAATTGTGAGACAATTGCAAGGGTCCTATCAAGCTCGGGACTCGAAGATGTCGGCCTACTTGACCTTGGCAAAAGAGTTACAAGCTTCATTCGAGTCATTCGACATCGAGCAAATACCCAGATCCGAAAACGCGCATGCCGACGCACTCGCCAATCTTGGGTCCTCACTGGATACCACAATGGAGCGAACCATTCCCATGGTGTTTGTCCAATGGCCAGCTGTGTGGAAACCAACAAAGCTCGAAGTCAATCCAATTTCGGACGAGCCAACTTGGGTCACCTCGATTTACGACTACTTGAGAGACGACGCCCTCCCACCTGACAAAGTAGAAGCACGAAGAATTAAGATCAAGGCCGCCCGATTTTCTATAATAGAGGGTCAACTGTACAAGCGATCCTACTCCGGGCCCTACCTCAAATGTCTTGACCCAGTCGAAGCTCAGCAAGTACTCAAGGACTTACACGAGGGGCAATGCGGGAATCACTCGGCCGGGAGAAGCCTGGCCAATAGAGCAATCACAGCCGGGTACTACTGGCCCACAATGCGGTCCGAGTCGCACGACCTCGTCAAAAGGTGCGACCCATGCCAACGCTTCGCCCACATTTCACATCAACACCCGGAAAAACTCCACCCCATTTCAGCACCATGGCCCTTCATGAAGTGGGGCATGGACATAGTAGGGAAGTTGCCCATCGCTACAGGGGGCAAGGTCTACATGTTAGCCGTGACCGACTACTTTACAAAGTGGGTTGAAGCCGAGTCGTACGTAAGAATCAAAGACTCTGAGGTCAAAAGCTTCATTTGGAAGAATGTCATATGCCGTTACGGGGTTCCAAAGGAAATAGTCACCGACAATGGCTCACAATTCATTTCATATGATTTCCAAGACTTTTGCGACAAGTGGAGCATCAAACTAAGCTATTCAAGCCCAAGATACCCTCAAGCTAACGGACAAGCAGAATCCACTAACAAGACAATCATGTCCACCCTCAAGAAGCGACTCGACCAATGCAAAGGGAAGTGGGCCGATGAGCTACCGGGTGTGCTATGGTCTTACCGTACGACGGTCAGGACGTCAACAGGAGAAACACCATTCTCTCTATCTTACGGTTCAGAAGCCGTCATAGCAACAGAAGCTGACTACCCTTCTTATAGGATACGACACGCAACAGAAGGAGCAAACGGCAGAGAATTGCTGAGTGAACTCGACACAATTGACGAGCGCCGCGACAAGGCTGCAATCAGATTGGCCGTATACCAACAACGAGTCGCCCGCCATTATAACAGAAGTGTTCGTCTCAAGTCATTCCATATTGGAGATTGGGTTCTTCGCCGCATCTTCCAAAACACAAA
Source organism: Xanthoceras sorbifolium (assembly GCA_003430845.1). Lineage (NCBI taxonomy): Eukaryota > Viridiplantae > Streptophyta > Magnoliopsida > Sapindales > Sapindaceae > Xanthoceras > Xanthoceras sorbifolium. The sequence continues at coordinate 1,750,262 of CM010620.1, read as the reverse complement.
GGAAAAAGGAGCGGGCAAATTCGGTCCTACGTGGGAAGGACCATATCAAATCACCAATGTATTTGGAAATGGAGCTTATAAACTACGATGTACAGATGGCATGGAGATCGGCAACAGCTGGAACGCGTGCCATCTAAAACAGTATCATTTTTAGATTATATATTTCGAATTTTATCACTCTACAATATGTTTACGCAGGTCAGCATTGCACAGTCTATCTTAAACTACATCAAAAGTTGTAGTATGCAACTGAGCAGTTACACACTCCAACTGGGGCAATTCAATATCATAAAAGTATACGACAAAACTCGACCATGACCCGCATTCAAGGTCATGGACTCTCCATCTCCAACGGATCACATGACCCGCATTCAAGGTCATGGACTCTCCATCTCCACACAATGACATGACCCGCATTCAAGGTCATGGACTCTCCATCTCCACACAATGACATGACCCGCATTCAAGGTCATGGACTCTCCATCTCCACACGATGACATGACCCGCATTCAAGGTCATGGACTCTTCATCTCCACACGATCACATGACCCGCATTCAAGGTCATGGACTCTCCATCTCCAACGGATCACATGACCCGCATTCAAGGTCATGGACTATCCATCTCCACACAATGACATGACCCGCATTCAAGGTCATGGACTCTCCATCTCCACACGATGACATGACCCGCATTCAAGGTCATGGACTTCCCATCTCCAACGGATCACACAAATCATAAAAAAAAAAATTTCATAAAAAGCTTACGACATAAAAGAAAATTCAACATACTTCATATATTGAAAAAAAAACTGTTGTTCAAAACGGGGCATACAATAACATAAAAAAACGTTCGACAACATTTTACAACCCCTTATGGGGCAAGGTCATGATGCTCTCCAGTCGGCTGGGCAGCCAAGGCTACGACGGTCGAACCTTCTGGAGGAGGAACAGGTTCTTCACCGGGCTTGTCATCGGCTTCATCCTCATCATAGCGCGACAACTCCTCGTGGTCGGCAATCCAGCTATCGACCTTCCACTCGGTCGCACGACCGTCCCTATACTCCCTCATCAAGTCCGCACGAGTCTTAATAACTGCGTTGAGGACGTTATCCTCTGCCTTGTCATACAGGGAGTCGTAGTCCGCCTCTTTAGCCTTCAGTTTGGCCTCCAGTTTGTCGACGCTCGACTTCAGCCTATTCAATTCCAGAGTGGCCTCCACCGCTCGACTCGAGGCTTCAAGGGCAGTCTTCTTAGCCTCAACGTTCGAAGCCTTCAGCTTATCATTATCAGCTTTCAAGCTCTGGTTACTCACCTTCAGGTCCCTCACCTTCTTGAGAGCGACGCCCAGCTCCTCCTTCAAATGGACGTGCGACTGAAGAGCCTACACAAAATAAAAACACAAGTCAAAACAAATTATAACACAGTTAAAACAAAATATACAAATGAATATGTCGCACGACCATACCTGGAAGAGGTGACCAAGTCCCCAGTCGGCAGCTTGGGAAAGACCCATCTCCCTTAGGCGACTCTTGTCCTCAGGCAGCAGCAGCCGCTCGACTTGTGGAAGGATCGACCCCACATCGGAGTATGCAGAGGCATCCTGTGGGAAGACTAGGTCGACCGAAGCGTCGACACCAGATGCCAAATCCTCCCTTCTTCTTTTCTTCCCAGCAGAAGAAACATCTTGGGAGGTCTTGGTACGACTAGAAGGAGGAGGTGGAGGAGTGGAGGCCGCTTGATCGCTCGACTCAGCCTTCTTCTTGCCCTTTCTCTTCTCCCTCAGCCTCTTCATTGCGTCATCAGCAGCAGGTGCAGCGATCTCTCCAGCCATAATGTCAACTGCAAAGCGTCGCTCGACGTATAAAATGGGAGTCAGGAATCGAGTGCCGTACAGTCGCTCGACACAATGCCTGACCCTGACAAACTCCACTAAATTTTTGAAGGCAGGGTAGGGAGTACCTGGCTCGTTTATAATGCTAAATCTCCAGAGATGACTCGGCCGCAAGTTCTCCTCCGATAGTATACTCCTCCAACTCCTCTCCTTGACGTCGTACGACAGAACCTTTTCCGTACGCGTCACACACGTCAACCCAACTACTGATTGAGGCGCTCCTGTGTTCACTACAAAACAAACACAAAAGGTGTTAGTAAAAGAGAATTGCAAAGACAGTCGCACGACGCTACTAACATAAAGACTCACCAGCTTTATTCCAAGTCGCACGGACGACGGTTTCCCCGAGAGGCCAATCAACAAGCAGGCCCCTCGCGAAGAAATACCGGTCCTTCCACAACCTGTCATTTGTGGTTAGCTCCGTGATCAAATGCGTTCTGTTAGGTCGAAGGTTTAAGTTATAGCGCCCTTTCTCTGTGTCGTGCTCCCGCACGGTATACGAGTAGAAAAGATCGGGGAGCTCGAAGACTATCCCTTCCCTCATACACAACAGATCCAGCGCCAGCAGGATCCTCCAGCTGTTGGGCATCAGCTGCCCTGGGGCAAGCTCGAAGTGATCTAGCACCCTCCTCAGTAGTCCGACTACTGGCAGCCTGAATCCCACCCGCTGGAACGGGAACTCGTACAAACAGGTCCATCCTGGGACGTCCCAGTCTGGCCTCTCCTCCTTATAAGGTGCCCTCAGCGCGACACCATCAGGAATACCATAGGTGAATCGAAGGCGCGTGACGTCGTCCTCAGTCAACACGCTAGCCGGGTTATTCAAAAGCAACCCTAGCGGCCTACTGGGTCCCATTGGACACGGGCCTGCTGCGTCGCCCGGCAGTTCGACTAAAGGCACCCCCATTGCCACGTCGTCCGTCACTCGCGATGTACCAGCAAGAGAAACTGTCACGGTGTCGTACGACGACGAAGCAATAGTTACTTCAGCACCCGCTGCCTCTGACTCTCCCCATGAGTCGTACGACAGATCTATTGGATCGTCGTATCCACGCCCAGAGGTACTGGGAGGACTCTCATCTCCTCGACTCGACATCAGACCTACAAGTCGAACGACAGTAGCCAATGGTTAGTATTTATAACCTAGATCAAAGACTTGGCACGACCTGATATCAGCTCCCAAGACTGTTAATAAGGTCGTGCGACCTATACGTCTTGGCTACTGTCGTGCGACCTAGACTCTACAAACAATTTATACCTAAACCGAACTCTAGATTTTCGATCTAACATACTTTAAAAAACTTTTTAAAAAAAAAAAAAAAGTTTTTCTTAAGAACTATTCGAAGAACATAAGAAAAACCCAGAAAAAAGCACAAATAAAAAAACAAAAGAACGAGGGAGCCAAGAAAACTTACCAAAATAGCGAAGGTAGGCAAATTCTTCGTCGGAATAGAGACGGAATGGCAAAGATGAGCAGTAAAGACGCCGGAATAACACGGAAGTGGCGAAAAACGGCGACTGGTTTTTGAGAGAGAAAACGAGAAAGTGAGAAAGAGCAAAAAATTGAAAAATGAGAGAGAAAGGGAAAGGGCGGCAATTAAAAAGATGCCTATGCTGACGTGTCAACTTCTCATTTGACACATACTCCCATGACCTGTCATTTGCCATGCATGCGCTCCACCCATAAAAACGGCATTTATTTCGACACAGATATCAAATAGTCATTTGGAGACCAAACACTCCTTCTCTAAAGTAACATTGTCGTACGACAAGAACACGACTTACACATTGTCATCTACTCACCAACGCTGATACACCCTATCAGAAGGACAGAGTCGTGCGACGATGTCAACCCAACCTTGGAGTTTATCCATACATATCTATGTCTGCATGTCGTACGACGCAAACCCCTTGGCCTTTTAGATCCAATGCGTTTGGGGGCAAACTGTAGTAGCCAAAATATGTCTGGCCCAAAGTATGGCCCAAGGACAAAGCCCATAGCTAAAAATGGGACTACACTCTCATGTAGTACGAAGGTGGCTCAGCATGAAAATCAAGTCGCAAGACATGGAGCGCCATCATATAAACATACTAGTTCAAAGATCTTATCGCACGACATGAAGCACTCATGTAGTACGACGACGTACTAAGCTCGAAGACTATGTCGCACCACACGAAGCACTCGTGTAGTACGACGACGTACCTGTTTGAAGACCTTGTCGCACGACATGTACCCTCATGTAGTGCGACCGTGCTACATCACCCAATCATGGTCCAGATTGACAAGAAACCTACATGTCGTACGACATAGCATCTCCGTGGCTCCGAGGGAGACCAGATTATGATCTACTTTGACACAGGTCCTACAAAGTCATAATGACACTTGATGGCAGCCCAATCAAAAGGAGCACCCAGATGCTTTCTTGGTGGAAGACAGAGAAGAGAGAATGATGAGATCTCTCAAAAGGAAGAAGCATTAGTCCTCTATAAAAAGGAGGATAATCCCTCATAAGAGGGGACGGCCGAAAAACTGAGATCCAGATATTACTGAGAAAGAACCACACCCTCCGGCCATTGCTCATCTTCTCCGATCACCCTCCGACCTTACATCTCCTTTGATCAAAGAAACCCCAACTGTGAAGATAGCAGGAAGTATTTCTCACTCATCTCCATTTACGAGCATTACACATTCATTAGCACTCGCTAACTTGACCGTCGGAGTGACTTTGGCCGGCACCATCCCGGTGTCCCAGACGTCCTGCGGGTCACGTGCGTTCTGTCTTTGCAGGTTGTAGTGCCCCGTGTCCCCGAGCGATTTTTGAGGACTACATATTGATATTATTTTCAACAATTACGAATTTTAACAGGCTTCTTAGTTTAATGTATTTTTTTTAATTACTATAGTATTCTAAAAGAAATACAGAATTTATATTCCTAGTTTCAGCTAGTTACTATTTTGATAAGTAATATATTAGCATTCTTCCTCTGCTAATTTTGTTAATGTTAGATTGTGTTTCTAATTCCTCCTTACAACAGTCTAAAAGTGTTAATTCAATCTGACATCTCAGGTTCGAGTTGCCACGTAAGTGGAATATAAAAAAAATAAAAAAAATAAAAAGGTTTTCTGCTCGAGAGAAAGATAGCTCTAACATAAAAGACCGTTAAAACCGAAGCGCGGGAAGCCCAAGTAGTAACTACCATGACAGCCACTTCAGTCCCAGTATCAATACTTGCAAATGAAACCATTTCAAAGCTAAAAAGATGCAAAACCATGAAAGAGTTTCACCAAATCCACGCTCACATGATTAAGACAAACCTTGTAAACCACACTTTAACAATAAGCAAACTCATTGCCTTCTGCTCTCTCTCTGCCCTCCCAGATAGCTTATCCTACGCTTCTTCCGTCTTTCGGCGTATTAAGAATCCCAATCACTTCATCTTTTATACACTCACAAAGGGTTCCTGTGATTATGGCGACCCATTAGATTCCATTGCTTATTATGTCCAGATGGTTTCCTATTTCAATGAGTTGGATAAGATTGCATTTTCCCTTCCTTCTGTGCTAAAAGCGTGCGCTAAATTGAGAGCTTCCAAAGAAGGGAAGCAATTTTTTGGCCAAATCTTGAAAACCCATTTGTGGTGTGATCCATTTGTGTCTAACTCTGTGGTTAGGATGTTCTTAGAGTTAGGGGAGATTGAGTTGGCGAGATGTGTGTTTGATAAAATGCCTAAAAGGGATTTGATTTCTTGGAATTCGATGATTACGGGTTATTTGAGAGTGGGGGAGGTTGAGTTGGCGAGTCAGTTGTTTGAGGAGATGCCTGAGAGGGATTTGGTATCGTGTAATACGATGATTGATGGGTATGGCAAGTGTGGGAGGTGGGAGCTTGCTGAGGAGGTCTTTCGGATGATGAATGAAAAAGATGTGGTTTCTTGGACATCAATGATTTCTGCGTATGTGATTAATCACCATCCAAGTAAAGCATTGGATTTGTTTAGACAAATGTTGATTCTAGGAGTTAAACCTGATGTTCCTGCTATTATTAGTGTACTTGCAGCCATTGCAGATTTGGGTTTTGTTGAAGAAGGGAAATGGGTGCATGCTTATATATCCGTGAATAAGATTAATTTGAATTCTGGATTCATTGGATCTGCTCTAATAGATATGTACTCCAAATGTGGCTATATAGAGAATGCTTATGATGTCTTTCGAAGAGTATCTAGACGAAAAACTGGGGTTTGGAATTCAATGATATCAGGCCTAGCAATCCATGGACTTGGTCAAGAAGCCCTCGAAGTCTTCCTTGACATGGAAAGGATGAATATTAAACCAGATGAAATTACCTTCCTAGGACTCTTTAGTGCTTTCAGCCATGGAGGATTAGTTGATGAGGGTCAGTTTTATTTCAAAATCATGCAAGAGAAGTACAATATTGCACCTAAGCTTCAACACTATGGATGTCTGGTTGATCTCTTTGCCAGAGCAGGAAATTTAGTTGATGCACTTGAAGTTGCACAACATATGCCCATAGAGGCTGATGTTTTAGTCTGGAAGGCTATTCTTAGTGCCAGTGTGAAGCTTGGGAATGTTGTGATTGGTGAAAAAGCTGCCATTCGAGCAATAGAGTTGAACCCCAAAGACTCTAGTTGTTATGTTATGCTATCAAATATATATGCCAAAGCTGGAAGATGGGACGATGTGGCCAACGTTAGACTAATGATGAAACAGAGAGGAGTAAGAAAGATTCCTGGATGTAGCTCAATTGTTGTTGACGGGAAAGTTCATCAATTCCTCATGGCAAAGGAGATGGATGCGAGGCATGGTAGCAAGGTTCACTCTAAGATAGAGGAGTTGGTTTCTAGGCTGAAGTTGGAAGGATATGAGCCAGACCTGAGTCAAGTTCTCTTAGATGTTGAACAGGATGGAAAAGGAAGTTTGCTTAAACTTCATAGTGAGAAGATGGCACTAGCATTTGGACTTATAAACACAAGCAAGGGTGCTCCTATTCACATAGTCAAGAATCTCAGGATTTGCTCTGATTGTCATGCTTTTATAAAGCTGGTTTCCAATGTTTACAACCGTAAAATTGTTGTAAGAGATCAGAATCGTTTTCATCATTTCGAGAATGGTTCTTGTTCCTGCAGAGATTATTGGTAAAATTGCTCTGCTGACTGCTGTTTTAATGTTACATTTAACATCCACAACGAGTTATAAATTCAGCTTCTATACTAGGCAAATAGATTATTAGTAACCGTTACTGTTAGGCTTACTATATTTGCTTCCAGTGTCATCAATTGTAAATCTACCACAAGCATGATATTGTTGGTATGTAGAAATCTCTCACAAAATGTGAAATTTACACGCGTGGACAAATTCAGGTCCTGACAAATTTCATGCAGTGAAAGGATTTGACAGTTGGACACCACTATCTGGTATAATTCTATTACATGATATTTTATTTATTTATATAAAGTGAATCCTCTGAAATTACATATTTACTGGTCCAAATTAAAATGATCAAACCCAGTATTTCACTGTGGCTGGCACTATCTAATATTGATGGATTCTTTGGCATTGTCTCTGTGACTTTGAGAAGCAACCAATCACTTATCATTATCACAATCGCATTTTCTCAGATAAATCTTTTCGAATTGTATTAAGTCCAGTAATTCTTGCTCAATCAAATATTGACACATTTTCTTGAAAAAATATCGATTGGCCCTGTGTCGCTAACGTAAGTGACGTTGCGAAACACGTATGTCATGTGGGCTTGTCTTGAACAACTGAAAGACTACTCTTTAAGAGCTAGAATTGCATCGAGTCAAAAAACAAGGTATCAGCTTCATCAGCCAGGGCTTACACCAGAGCTAACAAAGCCAGATCCAGTTCATTGCCACTTCCTCCAGGTTGGTTTTTGTTTTCATTTCATTTTTCTTTCTTTTGTTGTCTTTTTTGTATTTTTTTTTTAAAAAAATTCTGGTTTCTGGTTCTTTTATTTCATTTTTGAGATTTATTTGATTCTTTTAAATCTACTCATGTAACGTATTTCTTATCAGTCTTGATAGGTCTCAAGGTTACAGTGCCTTTCAGTAGTTGTTTAAGCTAATTGGGTTGTAGTGGTAGCATTTGAAGTTAATATGAAGAAATTATAGTAACACTTTTCAGAGGACATGAATTGTGTCAAGATATATACTTCTGTATTGAGTTTGATTAAGCTGCATGTACCTTGTCTATGTTTGAAGTTCTATCTCATGCCGTATTATTTGTTCATCAGGAAGAAGATCCAATTCAATCTTTAGTGATTATAATTTAAAACAGTTATTGTCTCTGCTGTCATCTCGCATCTCGCATCTCGCATTACCTGTTTTAAAGTATTGATTAAAACTACAATTCAGGTGTCCTCATTTTATTGTGGTTAGCATGGAATTACTTGAACTGACAGCCCACCCATCTAAACTTTTCAAGGTCCATAACTATGTGATCAGGTTGAAATTAGGATATATTTGTAAATTAGGGTACAAATACTCATGGAAAAACAGAGAAAATAGTAGGGCATAGCATATGATTATAGTATATTAATCACAGAAGGAAGTCACTGGATTCATTGACTGATCCTTTGTTTGATTGTCGTCGATATTCAAGAATACAATTTGGAAAAAGTGTAAGATTATGGATATCCCCATTGGATATTTATACAGCTGGGAATCTTGCTTGGGCAAAGAGCCTGTTGGAGTAAATGGATTTGGAGCATCGAGAGCCGCCTCTAATCCGGTGAAACACGAGTGAGCCAAACATCTAGGTTGCCTTATATTAGAGAAAGGGCATTACATAAGAAAGAATGTGATGGCAAGCATCATAAGGACTCCTCAGGACTCAGAAGGTTGAGGATTCATAAAATGGAATGAACCTAGTCATGACTCATGAGAGGTAGCAATATGTAATAATCAACATGAATAGGTGATGAAAAAAGTAACATCAATGACCCAAAAGCATAAAGAAAACCTACGCTGGCATTTCCTTCAATCATACTGTCTTTAAATAAAAATAACACCACGGTAAATCTTTGTGAATGTTTTCTTATACATATGTTTGGATGAAGTTGGTCAAATTCCTTTATAGTATATATTTTTCCTTTTCTGTTATTTTTTTTTTTAGCTAATTTGAAGAATGCTCTGTTATTGTTTTTCGCAGTAATGCTTGCACCAATAGCAGTGGCCTTCACAGTGGGTCTACTTGGGTGGGCTTATCAAGCACTAAAACCTCCTCCCCCAAAGATTTGTGGGTCACCAGGTGGTCCTCCTGTTACTTCACCCAGAGTTAAACTCAGTGATGGGAGACATTTGGCTTATAGAGAAACAGGTGTGTCCAAGGAAGTAGCTAAACACAAAATTATAATCATTCATGGCTTTGCCAGCTCCAAAGATCTTGATTTACCTGTCTCTCAGGTATAAACTGATGAAGCTTCTTAAACTTCTGTACCTTATTATGATTGGTTCTGTAGCAATGATTATTTTTGCACTTTATTTATTATTACTGTGGAGAAAAATGTTGCTTGGTTCGATGGCGAGCACTTTTATCACTGGTAAGGAGGGATACTAAAAGAAAAAGCTTTTCCTTTGAAGTTTACTTTTTCCTTCATATTGGCCACAAACTTAATTGGTTCAAATCCTTCAATAACCAGCTGAGACGGAGAATTATAAGAAACTTTCAATTATTTGCACCATAATTTTCGCAATTTGAGCCGTAGTCATTTTTTTTTTTTTTTTTTTCTTATGGTTGAAAAGATACATTTACATCGACTGAGAAAACTGATCAGATGTTAATTTTATCAGTCATTCAATTTATGGCTACTGATTGGATAACGCTCTGCCATTTTTTTTGTTCTTTGCTAATCTTAACTTGTTTTTAATTTGTATGTATCGAGTACTGTTGATGATATATAAATAGTACATGTATATGTTATGTTGATCGATCTTGTAAGGTATTGGGGTGTGTCAGGATATGTGAAAGTTGATCTCATTTTTATTTTTTTTTAAAAGTTATCTGACTTGTGTGTTGATCATTAACTTCAACAAAGTAATTTTATACAAACAATGCAAAGGTTTCACTAATTGATCTCAGTCCAGCCAAAGATCATATTCAAACTACACATTTGATCTTCAATTATGTCATTCACACACTATCATTTCATTATTAAAAAACATTTTCTCATTTTCTTTAAGTAGGATAAAATCATAGGCAATATGGTAAATTCATCATTATGCTTTAATTTTCAGGAACTTATAGAGGAGCATAAGATATATTTCCTCCTCTTCGACCGACCAGGTTATGGTGAGAGTGATCCAGATCCATCACGCTCCGTGAAGAGTGAAGCATATGATGTTCAAGAACTAGCAGACAAGTTGCAGATTGGGCATAAGTTTAAAGTTATTGGCATCTCTATGGGAGCCTATCCTGTTTATGGCTGTCTAAAATACATACCAGATAGGCATGATACTTAATTCAAATTCTGCTGCTTCTTTTTTTCCTTCATTGTATTAACAATTTCAAATGTTCATCTTTTAATCCTGTACAAGTCTTATTCACAGGTTGTCAGGAGCTGCCCTGGTAGTTCCATTTGTGCATTACTGGTGGCCTTGTCTTCCTGCCAATTTATCAACAGAAGCCTTAAAGAAGCTGCCTATGCAGGACCAAATGACGTTTCGTGTTGCTCATTACACTCCTTGGTTGTTCTACTGGTGGATGTCTCAAAAATGGTTTCCATCGTTGAGTCTCATGTCTGGTAACATGTCAGTTTTTTGTCCCCAAGATATGGAGATTTTGGCAAAGTTGTCAGAGTCCCCAAGTGATGGTGAGGTAGTTAAATTTTCTACACAACGTTTGTTTATCACATCAAATTAGTTAACTAATCCATGAATATGGAAGCCTTCTATGGCCCATCAATCATCGACTAAAACTTCAAACTCAAGTCCATTGTGTTAATTTGCATGTTAAAGATTAATAATTTAATAGCATGTTAAGTTCAACATTTATTGTATACTGATATTGTTCCATATTCTATTTCTAAAAGAAAAAAAAGTGTTTTGCCTATTTGATGCAAATAGCATAATTGTGATGGCAAAAGGAAATGTTTCATTAGGATTAGGAATCTTAGATTTTATCTTGTTTTCCTTTTTGTTCTTTTATTTAATTTAGTAATCTATTATCTTAGGTTAGCTCACTAGAGTAGGTATTTGTAGTGTGTTGGTTTGATGATTACTATTGATCAATGAAAATTTAGCTATGAATATATATATATATATATATATATATATACTAGTCGACTGTGACTAGAAATTGCACTGTTATGTAGAGTCATTTTCTTGTTTCCCTTGAACTACTTTTAGAAGACAGCTTATTTTAATCAAAGCATCAAAGAATTATTTTACATCAATGACTAGCATATTCATGTCAGTCAAGTTCTATTTCTTTCACGTTGAAACATGCTACGGATCCTTCGCTTGATAGTCGTTGGTCTTTTGTTTTCCTTGGTTCAGGATAAGATTCAACAGCAAGGTGTTTACGAATCTCTGTATCGAGACATAATGACAGGTTATGCTAAATGGGAATTTGATCCCATGGATCTAAGTAATCCTTTCCCACACAATGAGGGCTCAGTCCACATTTGGCAAGGGCGTGAGGACAGAATCATACCTTCACAAGTCAATCGTTATATCACAGAGAAGCTTCATTGGATTCAATATCATGAGGTTCCAGATGCTGGACATTTGCTCGCTTTCGAGAGCAAACACTGTGACACCATTCTAAGGGAACTTGTGCACGGATAAGCCCCTTATCTTGTAACAAGTCTGGTTTTTGTTAGCTTATACACAGCAGACTTACCAAGGTTTCATGTTAAGTACTCCTTTAATGATAAGATGCTTTCATAAAAATGTGTGTAAATGAAGTGAAGCGAGACAGCTTTCCTCTCCAGGAATGATGTATACATAATACAGCGGAATTATTGTCTCCTGAATCTCTCTGTCAACATGTTCCTCAAGTATAAGCTTAGCTCAGAGTTTGCTTGAGATGCTAATCTATAAAACGTAAGCTGTATATAGTTTTCTCTAATTCTTCCGTCAAATTGCACTACGTCTATTTTCATATTAGAATTAAAGTAAAAATATTTAAATATGCTTAATGTATTTATATAAACAGAATTTTCATTAATAAATTAAATTAATTAATTTTATTATGATATCCATTTTGATTATTTTATATTTCCAAAGCAATTTAGCTTTATAGTTTATTAAATACTTTAATACAGATTTTTCAATCCACAACTATTCTAAAAGTACAGTTTAGGGGTTGTGTGGATCAGACAAATCTAAATCCAAAAATTATCGGAATCCAAATCTAGATTTGAAAAAATTTGAATCCAAAACCTTATCCGCAAATAATTTGAAATGTCCGAATCTAGTAAAAAATCCAAAATTTTTAAAACCATTGATTTTTAAATTGAAAATTTGTGCATAAAAATATTTAAAAATTTTATAAAAAAACTTTTATGTGACTGAATATTGCAATATATATATATATATTTAAAAAAAGTGATATTAGTATATATATATATATGTATATATGCCAAATTATTAAAAAATATAAAAGAATGTAATTTTTTTCTTCCCTATATAAAATAAGTGTAATTTAAAAATAAATCTTTTCTATTGATGTAAGCAAATTTTATCATTAGAAACACTTGAAGGGAAAAGAGACGATTTTACCATGAGATTGCTACATGTCACTGGTTATATAATTTGTCTCACCACTGTTGGCATTACTGCTGCCATTGTGAGTGTTGGAATGACTCCCCTGGTTATATGATTCGTTTATTTTTTTTTTGGTTAGGTATTCATCAATTAACATTGATCTCTTGACTGTACGCTGCAGTTGCAGCCAATAAGACCAAACCTTATGAGAGGTAGTTGACAACTTTTGCAAGAACGGTTACTGACATAGAACTAAGCAGCCAACCTAACAATAGTTGGTCATGCACAATCCAATCTTCATAGGCGGGATTGAGTAGAGGATAATTTGCTGCAATAGTGGTAGTGAGAAATTCTGGAGGACATGGTTTCTGGCTAAGAAGATAATCATCTAACTTATAACTACGAATAATAGAAAATACTATTGATTTCCAAAGAAGATGATTGTCGTGATCCAGCTTGATCAGAGATGAGTGGCTAAGCTTTTCTCTGATTGCTGAAAAAGATTCAACGGTCGATACATTAGGTACAATTAAATCTTCCAAGTTCTCTGATGTGTTTGCTGGTTGTGTGCGGAGATTTTTTTTTTTTTTTTTTTCTTTCAGACATTAGTTTCTTTCTGTTCTGATACCAACATAAAGTTTGGAACCCAGTAAAATACTGCAAAACCAGATATCTGGTATTATGATTTCAATTAATGTAAACCAGATATCTAGGAATTTTTGCTACACATTACATTTCAGTGTCCTCTCAGCCTACAAATATCTTTACAAAGTCTTTACCAATGGAGTCTTTCATGGTCATTCGAAGCAAGCTGGGAATCTATGATCATACCCTCTTCAACTTAAGGGGGCATATATAACCTAAGAAGCACGGACACGGACACGGACACGGCGACACGACATGGGATGACACCGGGACACGGCAAATCTCAAAAAACTAGGACACGGACATGGCAGGATACGGTAATTAAAATAATATATATTTTATATTTATATTTAAAATATAAATAACTTCATTCATTCATAATTAAACAAATCAATTCATAAAACATAATTTATAAAACATCATCAAAAACTAGTTAATTCATAAAACAAAAATAGTCATAAAACATATTCTTAAGTTCTAATAAAATTACTTCATTCATCAACAATAATACTACCACCAACAATAATACTACCACCGGTAGTGGAATTAAATAATGCATCCTCTTTCTTCTTCTTTCTTTTCTTTTCTTTCCTTTCTTCTCTAGTTCTCTTGTATTTTTCTTACGGCTTTGAAGTGTTAGAACTTAGACCAGCAAATGAAAGAAGATGAAGAAAAACCTAATTGAACTTTTAAAATTTATTTTTAACCTTATATTTTTAAATTTATAAATTGACCCCGTTTTTAAAAAATAATTACAAAACGGCCCCAAACGTGTCCGACACGTGTCCCTTCCGTGTCCTTGCCGTGTCCCTTGGTCAACGGTCTGCTGAAGTCAACGGACACGCGTGTCCTCGCGTGTCGGAGTGTCTGACACTCGGACACTCCGACACGACTCGGACACTCCGACACGCGAGGGTTTTGAAGTGTCCATGCTTCCTAGTATATAACCTTAAAGTTATTACAATTTTAACACAGGGTGGAACGTTAAAGTTATTCCAGTTATGTTTGAAGTTGTTATCTACTTGTATAACAATAGAGTTGTTCCCTTTAACGTAAAGTGAAAAATTGAAATTATTCCTATTACATTGAAGTTTTTAACCTGACAACTACAGTTAAACAAATGTTTTTGTTTTTTATATCAAATAAACAAATAATATGATAATTTATTTAAATTTAATTTTTCCAAAATCTTGATTTATTTATAAATTTCTTATTAATTAAAATTTTAAATTTATTTATTTGATTCAAATTTATACGATTTCTTATCTACTGTTTTTAAAACTTTATTTTTTTTACTTTTGTTTTCTTCAATATAATGCATACAAAAGTTATTCTTTTTCTATAGGATTTTTTTATTATTATTATAAAAGAATGATAAGAAATAGAACTTATTTTGGCACTTTTTGTGATATTGGCACTATTTTAGTGGAAATAACATCTAAAAAGTGGTTGAGACAAAAATACCCTTTCCGTTATTAGATAAAACAGAAGAGAAAGATAATATTGACCATGAAAGAGAGCCATCGTCGAATGTAAGAGAGAGAAGAAAAGATCGACCATCACTGTTGAAGACAATTTTATGGATTGATTTTTTATAATTTTGAGTTTGAATATGGTAGATTGATTTTTGACTTTGAGCATTGTGTTGAAATTGGTTAAATTTTGTATTAGGGTTTGAGTAGTAGGTAAAACTGAAATATTTTTGTTGTTCTTGATCTAGTTTACATGTTCATAATCTATTTGACCGTGAACTATTATGCTTCATCCTTCAACTATTTTACTTCATCCGTAAACTATGAAAACAAAAACGTGAATTGGTATAATAAAGTTTCCGTCCAAATAATTATTATTTCTCTAAACTTTATTAAAAATGTGGTTGTCTCACCAAAGGTACACAAAACCATGCTATATAAAAAAATGACTCTTATTATAAATGTTGATTTTTTTTTAACACTTATATATAGTCATGACCACGGTTTCGGAAACAACGGTTCTGGTTCCCTAAATGGGGGAATCGAAACCGTGGGTAAAAGATTCTGGTTCCAGTTTAGAACCGACTGTTCCACACCGATTTTGGTTCCTCTTCCGATTCCTAGAATGAGGAATCAGCGGTTACATGTCGGTTTCGATTCCTATTCTAGAACCGGTTCATTTTTTTAAAAAAAAATTTACATTGGAAATTTTTTTAAATAAAAGGAACCAAAATCGACAATTTTAAATAAAAGGAACCAGAACCAGCGGTTCCAGTTCCTAAATTGCTAGAACCGGAACTGGTTGGTCCCAGTTCAATTCCCAGTTCTGAACCGGAACCTGGTTTTCCAATTCCAATTCAGAACTACCGAGCGGTTCGAACCGAACCGACGCTATCCATACTTATATACATGGAATTATCCTATCTTTTTCTAGTTTGTTAATATTATATATATATATATATATATATTTATTTATTAATTTATATATAACACACAATATTTTATATTTGGCCGAATTGCAATGGAATACTTTGATGTTTAATCAATATTACAATGAAATTGCGAGTTTAGTCTTAATTATACATTAGTACCCTACCGTTAGTTGACTCAGTTAAAAGTAACGGTTTGACCAAGAATTTTACTTAAAATGACACAAATACCCCTAGTTAAAAAATAATATTAATTATTAAAATTAAAAAAATTAAAAATTTTACAAACTTTAAAAAATTTGTAAATTGATCTCCACCGTCCAGTAAGATTGATGGACAATGAAGATCATACTAAACAAAATTAAAAGGAAATTTTAAGAAAAAAAAAGTAAAGATTTAATTTGGAGATTGAATCTCCACCTAATCAAAAACACCAACAATCCAAAAAAAAAAAATGCAGACAGATCTACGCCATTAGTGGGCGTCGATCTGTTCCTATTGATGTAGCAGCGCTCCATCGTAGATTGAGCCAAATCTATCACCAATTTTTTTTTTCTTTTTGGTTCTTGGTGGGATAAAGATCTAGACTGGAGATTGGATCTCTATTCCACCAAAAACAAAATTTTCTTTTATTTTTGTTATTTTTTTAATTTTTTAATCAACATAATCTCTACCAGATTGATGGATAGTGGAGATTTATTTAATTTTTTACAATTTTTTTATAATTTTATTTTTAAAAAATTAAGACTAAAATAACTATATTACCTATTAACTATTGGTTGACTGTCAACTCTAACGGTCAATTAGTTAGTCAAGGAAACTAATATATAATTAATGTTAGACTCGTGATTTCATTATCATATGGTCAAACGTCAGGAAATTCACCCATTATATTTTCATTATATTATCCATTTTACTAATTTTTAATATAGTTTTATAATAATAATAATATTTTCAGTTTTTCTATATTATAAATGTAATTATACTATTTATTAATATATAATAATCATAATAATAATAATGTATTTAATTAATATATTGTGAAGCAACCGGTTGAAAACCAGACCCACTATTTAATGATTGGTGGGTATACTAGCCAATTCTGCTAAAAATTGTAATCCACAGTACTTGTCGGTGGTGGTGGTGGACTGATAAGTCTATCCGCTTGTACCAACTGTAAAGTTTGAAAAAAAAATTTGAGTGATTACTAAATTTTGACATATAGTAAATATTGAAAAAAATTATTTATTTAGCAGTTTTTTCTTAGATCTTGACAATTTTTTTTCTCTTTTATTAATAGGGTGATTATCAATTTGGTCCCTAATTTTTAGGGAATTATCAATTTTTTAAAGCAGTTTTATTTATTATACCCTTAGACCCTTAATTTTCGTAAATATAACAATTTGGTCCCTTTGACCAATTTTTTAATAGTCAAACTAACTAAAAATATTAAAAAGATAATTTTACCCTTAACTCTATTTAAATGAATTAAAATTATAATTTTACCCTAAAATATATAAAAATATTATTACTAATTAGAAAAGTAATATGATTATTTTATATTAATTTTTTAAAAATAAAAATTTAAAATTTTAAAAAAAAATTAAATAGACCTCCATCTTAAAAAAATTTTTTTAAATTTTTTTTAAAATTTAAAAATTTAATTTTAAAAAAATTTAATGAGACATTATGAAAAAAATTTAAAATTTAAAAAAAAATTAAAAAAAATTTTAAATTTTTTTTTATTTTTTTAAAAAATTAATATAAATGACTATATTAAAAAATTAATATAAGTGACTATATTACTCTTCTAATTATTAATGCTATTTTTAAAAATTTTAGGGTAAAATTGTAATTTTAATTCATTTATATAGCGTTACGGGTAAAATTGTCTTTTTAATATTTTCAGTTAGTTTGACTGTTAAAAAATTGGTCAAAGGGATCAAAATGATACATTTATAAAAACTTAGGGCCCAAGGATACTAATAAACGAAACTGCTTTAAAAAATTGATAATTTCCTAAAAGTTAAAAACCAAATTGACAATCACCCTTATTAATATATTATTTTTAATATTTACTTTATTATATATCAAAATTTATAAATCGATACACTTACTAATTAATATGGCAGTTAAGTTTCATCTCTACAAAAATGGTAAAACTTTTATATCTTAATTTTACTGAGTAATATGCTAAGGTGTTAACATTTAGAAATTCTAAAACTAAATAAATAATATATTTAAAATATATAAAAAAAATTATAAATTGTCATATTGAAAAAATAAATATAAATTATTTCTTTAATTTTTCAGTTCTTAATTTATTAGGACATATATTAGCATGACTATATTACTATTTGTTTGTGTATTGAATTATATTGTTATAAGATTATTTATATTTATATCGGGAGCTATCGACATTGATCACTATATATACGGTTTGAAAATTTACTCTTTTTATTAAAAAATATCTACTTCCACAATACGGGAGCTATATATACCAATTAAATATACAGTTAAGTTGCTATCAAAATCCTAAAATGGGATAATAATGTGAAACTGGGCCCAAATTTTGGTTTTTTCTATTTACAGAGGAAAATGTTGTTTTATTTTAGAGTAAATAACGTTTATCTCCCCTAAGATTTGCTCAATTACAGGTAGAGTTAATTTTTAGGTTTATTAATAAAGATCTCCCCTCTTTTGAGTTTGCTCAATTACTGGTGGAGTCAACTTTTAGCCAACTCTTCAGTTTTTTTACAAAGACCTCTCATGATCAACTGTTACATTTGACCAAATTTGACTAAGGGCAGGGGAGGTGTTTGTCAATAAATGATAAAGTTGACTCCGCTTGTAGTTGGTAAAACCTTAGGGGAGGTCTATACAATTAACTCTTTATTTTAATGTCATTTCTGCAACACCTAAAGGCAAGACCCCTCAGAAGAAAGGCAGGCAGCAGAAGTTGAACGGTTGGTATCAGCTTCTTTTAAAAGCCTTGAGTAGTAGGGGCTCTTAAACCCAACAAATGCTATTTTCCATTTCTGTGAAAGAAGAGATTCTTCTGGTTGGTTCTCCACTTCTCTGCTTAATTATGTTATATTGATTATGATTAATGACAAGGCTGTTAATTGTTTTGTTCAGGGTCAGCCATGTTTGGAGTAGCAGCAGCAGCAGCAGCAATAGTTTTGGTTGCAGGGTTTGTGGTGGTGTATACATATGAGAGCATAAAGCCTCCACCTCCAAAGATTTGTGGATCACCAAATGGACCACCTGTTGAATCTCCAAGGATAAAGCTCACTGATGGAAGGCATCTGTCCTACAGAGAAAGGGGTGTTTCCAAGGAAAGAGCCAAATTCAAAGTCATACTTGTTCATGGCTTTGACAGCTCCAAAGACATCCATTTGCCACTCACTCAGGTAAATATATATATATATATATATATATATATATATATATATATATATATGCTCTCTACTAATTAGTGACTAAATTGATAATCTTTAGCAGATTTTACTTAGCTTTAGTTTTCATAATAGTCAAGTTTAAAAACAATATCTGAATATATTTAAAGAAAAAAAGGGGGTTTGTTTTCCCAGAAAACTGGTAATGATGCTAATTAATTTTGCAATTTTCCAAACCAAACTTCAACCTCTAAGCCTTCTTTTCAATGAACATTTAGAATTATTTGGGAAATAGGCATGGTTGTGTTATTGAAATACAAGGACATAGAATAGAAATGGTATTGGAATGCAGGAGGTGATGGAGGAACTGGGTGTGTACATTTTGACATTTGACAGAGCTGGGTATGGAGAGAGCGATCCAAACCCTAAGCGGACGGTGGAGAGCGAAGCATTTGACATTCAAGAATTGGCTGATCAGCTGAATTTAGGACCCAAGTTTTATGTGATTGGGATCTCCATTGGAACATACTCCGTTTGGGCTTGTCTCAAATATATACCACACAGGCATGTCAATTTTTTTTCCTTTTCTTTCTTCAAAGCCTTTTACTTTTCTAATTTCTTATCAAACTAGAGATGATATTGTGGCTTAAATTGACAGAATTCTGAAAATCCATTTATACATTTCTATTTAGGAGCCAGGTTGTTTCTCCATATATTAGATTGTCATACAAGAACACACAATTATTTTGATATTATGTGTCAGTTTATATGATTAGTGGAGAAGTTGCAACTAAATTCACCAACCTGCATGTCTGAAACCAAACTTGCAGGCTGGCTGGTGCAACTCTAGTAGTTCCAGTGATCAACTTCTGGTGGCCTTCGTTTCCACCGAAACTGGCCAAAGAAGTCTTCAGGAAGCAGCTCAAGAGAGACCAAGTAAAACTTACAATTGCACGCCATTTCCCTGCATTAGTATACTGGTGGCTGACCCAGAAGTTGTTTCCCTATTCTTCAATCCTTCAAAGACACCCAATTCTATTCAATAAACGCGATCTTGAAACCATTCAGCAAATGCCACAAGAACCAAATCCCCATGAGGTAACTTCACTTCTTTAAGTTTAAACAATTTCATTAATATTTGACTATTTAGCAAAAACACACTGTGACAAGATAATGTTTTCAAATGTAGCATAAGGTACGGCAGCAAGGAGTTTATGAATCCCTGCATCGAGACATAATGGTGCATTTTGGTAAATGGAAATTTGATCCAATGAAGCTAAAGAATCCATTTCCCAACAATGAGGCATCTGTTTTCTTATGGGAAGGACATAATGACAAGCTCGTGCCATTCGAATTGCAACGCTATGTTGCTAAAAAACTTCCTTGGATTCGATATCAAGAAGTTGCAGATGGAGGTCACCTGTTGATTCATGAAAGAGCTGCATGTGAAGCTATTTTCAGGCAACTTTTGCTTGGAGAAGAGCCCTCTATCTGATAAAATTGGGTACAGCCAGAGTGGTGAAAAATCTATGCTCCTGATATGTATAACATAACTCCAGGCCAGCTCACAAAGTTTTGAGGCCCTGGGCAAAAAAAAAAATTTGTGGCCCTTTGGTGCCCTTGACTGGAAGGCTTGGTGTATACTGTAGCACTTTACTCTAATGGTTTATTATTGTTAAAATAAATAAAATAACCAAGTGTGGTTGTTGAGTCTGGTGGTATAGTACTCTCCTTGGTGCGTTCAATTCTCAGGACATCCCAAATTTAAATTTTTCTTATTAAAAAAAATTGGATAGCACTTTACTCTATTATTGTTAAAATAAAAGGTGAATTGCACTCAAGTACCCTGACTTTTATCATAATTGCACGCTTAATGCCAGTTTTGCCATAATTGCACTCTAGTACCCGGTAATCCGTTGACTACCGTTAGGGTAACGGTTGACCAAACGGATTCAGGTAAAATGACCAAACTGCCCCTGCAAAGGAAAAAAAAAAGGTCAGATGAACCCAGATGAACTGGGTTCGCGATCGAACCCAGATCGCTGGGTTTGAACGCGAACCCAGAGATCTGGGTTAGCCATCGAACCCAGCTGGGTTCGCGATTGCGAACCAGGTGCTGGAACCCATTTTTGGGTTAGAACACGAACCCAGATCTGGGTTCGTGTTCGAAGAACACGAATCCAGTTCTAGGTTCGTGTTCGAACCCAGAAATCTGGGTTCGAGCACGAACCCAGCACCTGGGTTCGTGTTCGAAGAGCACGAACCCAGATCTGGGTTCATGTTCTTCAAAAAAAAAATTAAATTTTTTTTTTTGATTTCAAATTAAATTTTTTTAAAAAAAATATTTTTAAAATTAATTAAAATATGACGTGGCATGTTCTTATTGGTTGGATGATTTTTAAATTTTTTAAAAATAAATTTAAATGTAAAAGACCAATTTGCCCCTGAACCCAGTTAGTCAACCGTTACCCTAACGGTGGTCAACGGATTACCGGGTACTAGAGTGCAATTATGGCAAAACTGGCATTAAGCGTGCAATTATGATAAAAGTCAGGGTACTTAAGTGCAATTCACCCTAAAATAAATAAACAATAAATAAAATAACCAAGTATGATGGTTGGGTAAATTTTTCTTATTAAAAAAAATTGGATAGCACTTTACTCTATTATTGTTAAAATAAATAAACAATAAATAAAATAACCAAGTGTGATGGTTGGGTCTGGTAGTATAGTACTCTCCTTGGTGCGGGAGGTTCCGAGTTCAATTCTTATAACATTCCAAATATAAATTTTTCTTATTAAAAAAAATTGGGTAGCACTTTACTCTAATGGTTTATTATTGTTAAAATAAATAAAATAACCAAGTGTGGTGATTGAGTCTGGTGGTATTGTACTCTTGGTGCGGGAGGTCCCGTGTTCAATTCTCACAACATTCCAAATTTAAATTTTTCTTATTAAAAAAAATTGGGTAGCACTTTACTCTAATGGTTTATTATATTTAAAATAAATAAAATAACCAAGTGTGGTGGTTGGGTCTGGTGGTATAGTACTCTTCTTGGTGCTCGGAGGTCCCGAGTTCAATTCTCATAACATTCCAAATATAAATTTTTCTTATTAAAATTAAATGGGCCCAAAACTAACAAAAAAATAAAAACGGTTCTGTATAATTGTATTGGATGCTGGTAGTGGTTGGGCCCCAATTGAATATCCTATTAGAAGTTTATATTATTGGGCTTGAAATAGTAACTAAACTAAATATAAAATTTGAAAATATCTGGGCCGATGGTACCCCACTTGAAAGTGAGGCCCAGGGCGATCGCCCAGGTCGCCCAGGGCCTCCGCCGGGCCTGATTAGATACTCATCAAGAGAACAATGTCTTAGGAACCGGACTATATCTAATCAGGCCCAGGGCGACCTGGGCGATTGCCCTGGGCCTCACTTTCAAGTGGGGCACCATCGGCCCAGATATTTTCAAATTTTATATTTAGTTTAGTTACTATTTCAAGCCCAATAATATAAACTTCTAATAGGATATTCAATTGGGCCCAACCACTACCAGCATCCAATACAATTATACAGAACCGTTTTTATTTTTTTGTTAGTTTTGGGCCCATTTAATTTTAATAAGAAAATTTATATTTGGAATGTTATGAGAATTGAACTCGGGACCTCCCGCACCAAGAAGAGTACTATACCATCAGACCCAACCACCACACTTGGTTATTTTATTTATTTTAAATATAATAAACCATTAGAGTAAAGTGCTACCCAATTTTTTTAAATAAGAAAAATTTATATTTGGAATGTTATGAGAATTGAACTCGGGACCTCCCGCACCAAGGAGAGTACAATACCACCAGACTTGGTTATTTTATTTATTTTAACAATAATAAACCATTAGAGTAAAGTGCTACCCAATTTTTTTTAATAAGAAAAATTTATATTTGGAATGTTATGAGAATTGAACTCGGAACCTCCCGCACCAAGGAGAGTACTATACTACCAGACCCAACCATCACACTTGGTTATTTTATTTATTGTTTATTTATTTTAACAATAATAGAGTAAAGTGCTATCCAATTTTTTTTAATAAGAAAAATTTAAATTTGGGATGTCCTGATAATTGAACTCAGGACCTCCCGCACCAAGGAGAGTACTATACCACCAGACCCAACAACCACACTTGGTTATTTTATTTATTTTAACAATAATAAACCATTAGAGTAAAGTGCTACAGTATACACCAAGCCTTCCAGTCAAGGGCACCAAAGGGCCACAATTTTTTTTTTTTCGCTCAGGGCCTCAAAACTTTGTGAGCCGGCCCTGTATCTAATTAAAGACTTGTTTCTAGTTACAACTATCGACTGGTTTGCTTTTTCTTTATAAACATAAATTAGCCCTCAAATTTGTTCCTAAACTCATTCTAATCCTTAAATCAAAACCCACCCAAAATTCTCGCAAAATCCCCAAGTCACCCAAATAACTAACAAAATCCTTAATTCACTGTTAGTTCGTAGCGGATACAAAATCTCTAACACGTATTGTCAATGTATTGTTTTTTGTCATGTTCTTCGTCACCAACTAATATGCCAGGAAATAAATCGGTTTTATATTCTGTAGTGTATTGATCTAGTGATCACATATGTATTTTCAGCAAAGAAGAATTTCATATGGTCATTATTGATAATTTTAATTAGGGGTACAACCTCGGGTGCATTATAATTGAACTTCATTTTGATGGAAAATTATATAAGATTCGCGTCAATAATACTATTATTAATAAATTATTTATTGTAAGTTTAGGAATGTGATAGATATTAGAAAGAGATAAATGAAATGTGACAACACAACCAACTCCTGCTAATGGTATAGGAGTACAATCAGCGGTCATAAAAAAAATAGATAATACAGGACACAAAGAAACAAAGGATTTCGAATTAGGAGACATAGAATGTGAGGTTCCAGAATCTAAAATCCATGTGGAGGAAGACATACCTGAAGAATTAGGAAGCAACTGACCTATCGGAGAGAAGGCCGACATAGCATGTGATTGTACAACGATAAGCTTTCTGAAGTTGCTCAAAAAGGGATGCAAGTGTGGGATCCTCAAATCCAAAGGAGTCTGGTAGTGGCACAAGTGCTGCAGTGTTAAACTATGGAAGTCGATGTGGCCGTGGTTGTGATTGGTTGACAAACTGCGAAGGCTTGAACTAATATTTTTGATGGTGTGGTTGCGGTGTTCTATTTATCAATCTGGGACATTAAGACTTCCAATGACCCTTCTGCCTGTAAAAACTGCATTAATCAAACCCTACCATTGAGTATAGTTTGTTCTTATATGAAGCATGAGGTCTAGAGTGAACTGCCAAAACTGACTGGTTCAGTATCGGGAGAATTCATTTTCCTACCTGAAACTTGGGGCGTATTTCATCAGCCAAGAGCTCACTCACTACCAAATTAACAGAAGAAAGCAAACTATGATGCAGAATTGAACCACGAAGGCCCTCAAAACTCGTCTATATTACCATCCATTGCAAATATAAATTACAACAGTTTAACAAAAATTCCAAATATGCAGAATATAACAAAACCCCCAATTGTAAAATCTCTCAAACTCTAGAAATTACAGTTCGAACGAAAATCTAGAGAGTGTCAAAATCGAAGAGAAGCGGAAAGAATACCAATACTATGAGATGCGAAGAAGAATACTAATACTATACAATGCGAAAAAGCTCCAGAAAATCAAACTAACTTTCAAGTGCTCTGATATCATGTTAACAATCAAAAGAAATCAAGATGAGCAATGAAAGAGAATAACTAATATTTTCATTAACATTGAAGAAGATAAAAATAGGTTACAAAAAAAGAAATATATATACTTTCTAATGAAAAAATTAAACTAACCTTATATAAATAATAAATTATATAAATAATAAATGAATAATATATAACTCTAATAAATACGACATAAGTTTCATGTAATACTTTAAAAAATGCTTTCTTTAACAATGAAATTCATCTTAGTTTGTCACATTCATAGCTAAGCTTTCCACCATTATTAGCTCATTCACCGTCATATAACAAAACAAATCGAACTTGATCCATGCAAACCACATTTTAAATGTATAATAAATTGGGTGATTATACCTCCAAAAGATAAATTTTAATTCATAGAAAAATCTTTTTTTAAGCATTGAAAAAAAATGCATGCTGCAAAATGAAATTTCCCAACTCAATTGAATTCCAAAAGCAGTCGAGATTTTCCCATATGGAGTTAAGATTCTAAACTCCGTTAAATTTCAAATTTAGTT
Organism: Xanthoceras sorbifolium; assembly: GCA_003430845.1. Classification (NCBI taxonomy): domain Eukaryota; kingdom Viridiplantae; phylum Streptophyta; class Magnoliopsida; order Sapindales; family Sapindaceae; genus Xanthoceras; species Xanthoceras sorbifolium. The sequence goes on along the minus strand of CM010620.1, from coordinate 1,724,867 downwards.
TGGGGGATGATTTAAATAGGTTTAACAATAAACCTAATTAAAAGTTAATGCAATAATTTTTATGTGGAAGCCTCAACATGTAAAAACTACCGGACTAACTCGTAAAACAACATATTACATATCGATTTTATTAGTTGGTATATCATTTATAACTCGCGTTGATTGATCACTCAATCACATGACTCTTACTATAACCTAATACTACCTACGCGCATGCCTTTCACAACGTACCGTACTAATGCTGCTCACAGACTCCTCGCACTGCAAGACTTTACGATTCTTTCGTCAGGTTGAAAACTCAAAACCCCTCATACTATTGAGATTCGATCGATGTAATCAGAGTGAATGAACAAAACAAATAATATGCAGATCAACATATATTATGTAGACTTGAATAGTGAAGCACAATACATAAAAATAATCTAACCTATAACTCTCAATAATTCTTTAAAAAAAAACAATTAAACACAAAAATACCATAGAGAAATCAATAATATTACAGAGCTTGAATGCTTGATAAATAATAAATTATAGTTGCAAAGGGAAAAACGTAGGTGAAGAGACAAAGATTTAGAATTGTTTGTAAGGGTAGCATAGTACATTCACAATAAAGTGAGTTAGAATTGAAAAAGTTTCATATTTGAATAGGTTTTAACTTGGCCTACCCAATTAAATCCCAATATTTTTTTTTCACTTTTTTTTTTTTTTTGTCAATTTTAACCACTAACTTGATCAAAATACCATTACCGTTCAATGTGAATCGCTAGTTAGGACGCTCATTCAGCCTGGTAATGTTTCAGGTTCGAGTCGCTTCTACCGTAAGTAATATATAAAAAACAAAAAAACATAATCAAAATACCTCTCACTATTTTTCCCTCACTCCATTAAGTTTCTTTCTCTTCTCTATTTTCTCGTTCTCTATCTAAGCATTGGTATAACTTTATTCTCCTCGTTAAGATGATTCCAACACTATTTTTTGGGTGAAAATCTGAAATCGTTTGCCTGTTGTAGTCCGGTGCACCAAACGACGCGTGCTTTAGGTTCTCATTGGATGGAATTCCAAGAATACCTTCCAAATAATTGGGTTGTTATGTAGGCCTTAACAAGCCCCTCGAGGTGTTACCCCCCAATTTAGGGCCCATATTGATCCCCTAAAAGCCCAAGTCATTTTGAAAGAGGCCCTTTACAGCAACGGTCAAGTTGTCACTTGAAACTCAAAAAGTCAAATAATTCAATAAGTAAATAAATAAAAAAAGGGAAAATTTTATTTTAACCCAAAGTGATTAGTTTTTCATTGATTTTATAATAATGTTTGTGTTTTTAATTTCCGTGACATATAAATTATTCAAAATCCATTAATTTAGTTTCTTTGATCGAAATTTTTAACGGTTAAACCAAATAGTGAGTGATATTTGATTGTTGTGCTCTTAATAATAAAATAGTGATGTTAAAAGACTTATTTACCTCCTACTTAATTAAAAATTTTAAAAGTTTACCTACTATATAATTTTATCTTTTTAATAAAATACTTTAAAAAAAATCATTAACATACTATAAAAATATTTAAAAAATAATAATATAATTGAAAATAACTACTTCAGCAATTAAACATAAAAATATAAAAATTTTAACAAATTTAAAAAATTAAATTATAATTTTATTTTTTTAAAGATTAGCTAACTAAAAATTAAAATAATTTATTTTTAAATAATCCTGATCAATATATTAGAGGGAACCACCTAAAGCAGTAGGGCCCCGTTTGGTACGCGGGATTGGATTGGACTATTTTATGGGATTGGATTGGACTGGGATTGGATTGGATTGGATTGGACTAAATTAGTACTGTGATGTGTTTGGTGCAGTCTGGACTAAAAATAATACTGTCTTTTGTTTGGTATAGGATGAGATGGGATAAAATCAAAATAAATTTATTAAATTAATTTTCACATAAATGAAAATATTTTAAAGTAAATTACATTCATTTTAACTTAAATAAAAAATAAGATTAATTTTAAATTAAATAAAAAATATATTTAAATTTAATTTAATTAAAAATGTATATTTTTTTGAATGAACAAAATATTTAAATTATTTTTAAAATAAATAAAATCATTTTAAATAAAATAAAAATAAAAATATTAAATTAAATTTACTTAAAAATATTTCTAAATAAAATTGAATATTATTTTAAAAACATTAAATGAGATATTTAATTTATTTTTTAAAATAAATAAAAATATTTAAAATTAATTTAAATAAAATAAAATTAATTTTTATTTATATTAAATATTATATTATATTAGAAAAGAAAAAAAAAAAAAAAGGAAGTGGGACTAAATTGGTGGGACTAAATAATCCCACCAATTTGGTGGGATTATTTAGTCCCACCAATATGGGATTAGGTGGAACTGTTGGGATTGGATATGTCTAATCCCAACATGGGACTAGGAGTAAATAGTCCAATCCCACTCCTAGTCCCATGTTCCAAACAGGGCCTAGAGGTGTTATGTAAGCCAAATAAGTATCTATTTCATAGTGGAGTATCCTTTACGTTTTTCGCCAAGACTGTTTTAAGTTTAAGTACATTCGTTGATTCCTTCTCCCCTGCTCTTCGAGCTTTAATAGAAGAGCAGGAGACCAACCTTGATCTTCGTGGCATATTCTCTACTTCTGGCTTTAATCAATTCAGTCAATCAGTTGTTCAGTCCGGACCTAGGCGAAAGAGGGAAAGCATTTCTAGAACTTCTTTTCAAAGGTTGCACGGCTGGGCTTCTTCGGGTTGTATATTATTTTATATTATTTTTAAATATATTTTTTAATATTATTTTGTTAATTTTTTCTTTTATATTATTTCTTTATTTTTTTAAGATTTTATTTATTTAATTACATATGTCAAAATATAAGAAAAACGTGTATCAAAATATAGCAAATTAACATGTCTTAAGATTAAAATGCCCCTCACATTGTTAAGTCTAACTAACGAAATTCTAACAAACGGACTAAATTGATGAATTTCTGATAATTTAGGAGTCACGTAAACTAAAAACGTAAATAAAAAGTTAATCATTTGCGGATTAAAATGAAATTTTCCCTAAAAAATATACAAAGTTGTGCAAATCTATCAAGACTAGAGTAGGCTACGGTTCGGTTCAAACTAAACTGAGACCATGCGGTCCCAGTTTCGATTTATATTTTTTTAAATTGGAACTGCCGGTTTCAGAACCGATGGAACCGTCGGTTCCCATTCCAATTTTTTTTTTAAAAAAAAAATATAACACGTGTGTTGGGCCACACGTGGATTGTGGCCGACAATTGGCCCAAAGTTGGCTAACCGTTGGCCAAAATGTAAAAATTAATTTAATATTATGTGGACCAATGGCCCATATATCAGATATTAAACTAATAATGAGACAAAACTTCTTATTTCATACTCAGCTCCTCAATTCTCCTTTGCTTCTTTTAGTCGACGTGGGATTTCTTAAAAGGCTAAATACATGAGTCAAAACTTCTTATTTTATACTCAGCTCCTCACTCCTCCGTTACTTCTCTTAATCGATGAATGATTTCTTAGGAAGGCCAACTACCTTAATTAGACTTGTCAAATTAAATTATTAAAAAAATGTAAATTAAAAAAGAAATTAACAATAAAATAGGACATAGACTTTGACCAACTAAGTGAATTTTGGTTTATAATAACAAAGGTCTTCTTGTTCTTGTTGCTTTCAATTAAATTATCTATAATTTTGCTTTCATATAATCTTAAATTAACTTTAAATTTTTTTTTGAATATTTTAATTTTTCAATTAATTTTTTTTAAAATTTTTTTTGGAATATTGTTAAAAAAAAAAAATTGGAGCCCGAACCGATGTAAAATTGTCAGTTTCGGAACCAGAATCGACGTGGGACCTTCGATTTCAGAATCAAAACGGTAGTTTCAGAACTGTGGCCATCTCTAATCAAGACAAACAGACTTTCATGTAAGCTTTTTTATCGCAAAACAAAGGACAAAAAAGAAATTATTAAAAGTCGTACAAAAATTAAACATCCGGTCATCCAGACAACTCAAGTGTAAATTGGAAGTTAACACCTAACAAGTACCATTATATATATATATATGGTTCGGATATATACTCCTCTAATTGAGAGAAAATTATTTATATATAATTATATACTGATAAATATATATAGTGAGATTTAAATCCTACTACTAATAAAATGTATAAAATAATTAAACATAAAAAAAAAAAAAAATCCTTGAAAATGAGTTGATACACAAAGATACGAAAAGGAAGAGTGCTGTTATAAGAAAAGGACCCAGTCTAATATAAAATGTATAAATTTTGTAATAATTTTAAGCAAAGCACGCCACGCCACTGCCGGGGCCAGCAAGTATAATAAGAATATTCTCACGCCCAAAACTCATTATGTCATTTTGCTCCCCAACCTTATCATTATTGAGTGTACATAACTAAACAAATAAAAATGCAATATTTTGCAGCTTAAATTAATAATAGGTTTTGAAAAACAAATTTGAACTTTATACTTCGAGTATAAATAATGGTAATCAGTTTCGTAATAACAACAAGACAGGATCCATTAATAATGCTCGTTTGGATCCCAAATTTACGTAGTTTTATTGTTCTAATATTTTTCTACGTTTACATAAAATTTTAAAATATATATATAAAATAAATAGATGTAAAAATCCAAATCGTCACGTGTGAGAATGATAACAACTATCGTCAAGTGATTGATTAGAGGCACTTAATCAAATAAGAGAATTGATACGTTTACCCCTAACTCAATTGATTAGTGCATTTTTCTTTATCCATTCGGTGATGAACATAGAAGGAGTGAAAAAATTATATTTTTGTGGGGACAAGGTAATAAAATACAAGATTTATGGAACTAAATTAAAAAAATTTCAAAATTAAATAATATATATATATATATTTTAAATAATTTTCTTTTTGGGGCTACGGCTCTCGTCCAAAAAAAAAATCAATATGCTTTTGGTGGTATGGTTATGGACTTATGGTAGTGGATATTTTAGCTACATAATTGATTTTGACATATCCCGATATATTTATAGTTAATATTTTTTTAGGGCCGCGACTCCCCTCCAATAAAATAAAAACAAATACGCCTGTGGTGGTGTGGTTATGGCCTCTAGGAGTAAATATTTGAACCCGTATATAGTAATTGATCTCGGCAGATCCAGACAAACTTACTATTAATGTTGTAATTTTATAATTTAAAAAAAAAATCAACTAATAGGAGTTTATTAGGTAAAATTTGCATATGGTTTACCACTTGTATAAAATTTCTCTCATATTTGGGCAATAAAATGGAATGGAATCTAATGAAAAAGATCCATTAAATCATGCCTGATACCTCTAAAAACCACAATGCTGTCAACGTTTTTAATTGGCAGCAGACGTAGCAGAGAGAAAACTTGACCCGTCAGACCACATGGCTTCTGCATTTAACTTCAACTTCTTGCAATTGTTTATTTCCAAGCTAACACTACTAACACCTTGATAAATCTGAAACTCCAACCCAGAAATCATCTTCACTTTTTACCATTTTTCTTCCTTTTAAGACCATCATTGTTTGTGACTGTTGAATTTCATACAATTTTCTGGGTAGATCTATCTATCTACCCCTTTTACTGTTCCAGGAGTAATGGTTTCGAAAACAGCAGTTGTGTTGCTAGTTGGTCTTCTGGGAATGGTTTATCAAGCCACACAACTTCCTCCTCCTCCACAGACTGTTGGGTTGCTGAGCGAGGCTCCTGTTTCTTCATCAAGAATCAGACTCAGTGATGGAAGGTATCTTGCTTACAGAGAGAAAGGTGTTCACAGAAACGAATCCATCCACAGGATTATTATCGTTCATGGGTTTGGAAGCTCCAAAGACATGAACTTTCTGGCTCCCCAAGTAAAATACCACTCTTTGCTCTACACATTTCAGATAGATTATTTCAATAGGAGTTGCTGATCTGGGTAAACAGTCACAAATTAATAGAAATTCCAAACAAGACATGTACAAAAATTGAATATTGCATGTTACAGGACTTGTAAATTCTCTGTATAGAGCACTTGAATTTTGATTATGATTTAATTCACCAGTGTTCTTATGGTCATAATCCATGTATTAGACTTCTTCACTGATGCTTGTCAACATAAGAGATGTCATGTTTGAAAATTAGAAAAGGTCCATAGTGTGATTTTCACAGTGTTTAGTTTTCAGGAACTAGTAGAAGAGTTGGGGCTATACTTTCTGCTACATGATCGTGCCGGCTATGGAGAAAGTGATCCGAACCCAAGACGTACAGTAAAGAGCGAAGCAAATGACATTCTGGAACTTGCTGATCAGCTGCAAATAGGATCAAAATTTTATTTAATTGGAGTCTCAATGGGATCATATCCAACCTGGAGTTGCCTCAAATATATACCAGACAGGCAAGACATTCAAGACTTATAGCCAAAAGTTTGTCCAATTAATTTTTGTCATAAATTTGTTCACTTACCTGAATCTCATTTGTGCAGGCTAGCAGGGGTGGCTTTTATAGTCCCAGTAATCAATTATCAATGGCCTTCTCTTCCTGAGAATCTGATAAGTGTAGATTATAGGAGAAAACTTGTGCAGTTGTCACTATGGATTGCAAAGTATGCTCCTGGATTGTTATATTGGTGGGCTACTCAAAAATGGTTCCCTTCAACTAATGTCCTAGAAAGAAACCCTTTTTTCTTTAACAACAGAGACATAGAAATCTTGAAGAAGACAAAAGGGTTCCCAATGCTTACAAAGGTAATTACAAAAAAAAGGAAAAAGTTTACAAGTTCATGTTCTGATACAACTTTATGTTTAAATCATGTAACATATGTTTCTACCAACAGGATAGATTACGGGATCGATATGTTTTTGATATTCTCCGGAATGACTTTCTGGTGGGTTTTGGTGATTGGGAGTTTGATCCGATGGAGCTAAGCAACCCATTCCCTCAAAATGAAAGCTCAGTTCACATCTGGCAAGGTTATGAAGATAAGGTGGTGCCATTCCAACTTCAAAGATATATTTCAAGAAAGCTTCCCTGGATAAAATATCATGAAGTTGCTGATGGTGGGCATTTGATTGTGCATTACAATGGCTTGTGTGAGTCTGTTTTAAGGGCACTCTTGGTTGGAAAAGATCCCTCTGTATAAAGACCAAGTACAGCCACAATTGTACCTTAAAAAAAAATCTGTCAAATATTCTTTTCATCATTCAAGATGTTGACTATGTAAGTAGATTCATTTCTAGAGAGTGATCATTTGTGTGTGCAATAGGTTGTTAATTGGAACAATGAAGTAAACACGTTTCAT